>CM046002.1:86854033-88354033 GCA_025175895.1 Wurfbainia villosa
GAATCTGCCAAAGCAGAGCAACACATATTATCTTGGTAGGGTGCGGAGGGACAATCTTGGTCCCGCCTATCACGACTCGGGTTAGAGTAAGCTCAATTAGATTGAGCAAAACTAGTTAACTCAATTGGATCGAGTAGAACTATAGGCATATTCCAATCTTTGGAAAGATAGGTTAAGATCGCATTTACACTAAATCTTGGGCGATTTAGCCAAAGCTAACTCAAGGTCTTTTGTAAATGTGGGTCTTAATCCTATAAACAAGAGTTGCATAGAGATGTAATCGGTAATGTGTTACCCACCGATCGTACTAAGTCTTGGGAGATTTAGCCAAAGCTAACTCAAGGCTTAGTATGATGTGGATCTTGTCCCGCAAGAATTATAGCTAGATTGTTTGAATCTAGTAATGTGGTTTGACCACATCCATAACTCGATTCTACAAAATTCCTATAATTCAGTGGGAGCATCATTTGATTAAAGGCCTAATTAAATGATAAAAGGAATATGATATTAATTCTCTGCATTGTATGTTGTAGATAACTATGTCAACAAACACGAACACTTTCTTCTCGCGATCTGTCCTTGAGAAGGACAAGCTCAATGGAGCAAATTTCCGACTGCATAGAACCTGAGAATTGTTCTCACCCAAGAAAGAAAGTTTTACGTCCTGGAGCAACCCATTCCGGAGGCACCTCCTGCCACTGCCTCGCGAGCTGACAAAGATGCTTACAAGAAGCATCAAGATGATGCATTAGATGTATCATGTCTTATGTCATGACCATGAACTCGAGCCTGAAGCAACATGAGTTCATGAATGCTTATGATATGGTTGGACATCTTCACAACTATATCAAGGACAAGCTAGGCATGAGAGATATGAAGTCTCTAAGGCATTATTTGGGTCCAAAATGCAAGAAGGGACTCGTAGGTACATATGTACTCAAGATGATTGGGTACGAGAAAACCTACAAAGGTCAGATTCCCACTGCCAAGAGTCGCCACTGACCTAATCTTGCAATCTTTGCCAAGAGCCTTCGATCAATTTGTCATGAATTATAACATGAATGAAATTGATAATTCACTGCCTGAAATGCTCAGCATGTTGAGAACTGCTGAGCTTAACCTTAAGAAGGGTAAATCTGACACCATTTTGATGGTGCGTAAGAAGAAAGGCAAGGGCAAGCCTAAAGGTAAGGGAATGTCCTGGCCAAGGGCAAAGGCAAAGAACTTAAACCCAAAGGAGGGGTAGCCAAGGAAGGGGCTTGCTTCTTCTCAAGGAAGCAGACATTGAAGCGTAACTTCAAGGCATACCCGAAGATCTTAAGAAGAAGAGAAGTGAGACTTCTACTGGTATAAATGTTATAGAAGTCAATCTATCTATTTCTTCATCATGGGTATTAGATAATGTGCATCTCACATTTGTACCAATGTGCAGAAATAGCAAGGCATTGACAAAGGGCAAGGTGGACCTACGAGTAGGCAATGGATAAGGTTCTTTGTAGGAACTTATGATCTATCTCGCCTCCGGGCTTGTACTAGAATTAGATGAATGTTGTTATGTTCGCTTTAACTAAGAACATCATTTCAGTTTCTTGTTTGGACAAGAAAGGTTTTTCATTTATAATAAAGAACAAATGTTGTTCAGTTTATTTAAATGATATGTTTTATTGTAGTGCACCTCTAATGAACGGACTCTACTTTCTAGACTTAGAGAGCCCTATCTATAACATAAGTACCAAAAGGTTCAAGTCAAATGAGTTGAACCAAACCTATCTCTGGCATTGTCGCTTAGGTCACATAAATGAGAGTCGCTTATCTCAGCTCCATAAGGATGGGCTGTTAGACTCATTTGATTTTGAATCATATGAGACATGCGAGTCTTGCCTTTTAGGCAAGATGACCAAGACTCCCTTTAGTGGACATAGCGAAAGAGCAATAGATTTGTTAGGACTTATACATAGTGATGTATGTGGTCCTTTCAATGTTGCTGCTAGAGGTGGTTACAGGTACTTCATTACATTTACTGATGACTTCAGTAGATATGGTTATGTGTATCTTATGACACATAAATCAGAATCCTTTGAAAAGTTCAAAGAATTCAAGAATGAAGTACAAAACCAGCTTGGCAAGAGTATTAAGATACTTCGATCGAGGTGGTGAATACCTTAGCCATGAGTTTCGTGACTATCTAGCTGAGTGTGGGATTCTATCCCAACTCACTCCTCCTGGAACACCACAGTGGAATGGTGTATCCGAAAGGAGGAATCGTACCTTATTAGATATGGTACGATCTATGATGAGTCACACAGATCTTCCTATATCCTTTTGGGGATATGCTCTAGACACAGCAGCCTTTACCCTTAACCGTGTACCATCCAAGGTCAGGGTAAAGACACCATATACGATATGGACAGGGAGAAATCCCAAGATGTCTTTTATGAGGATTTGGGGTTGTGAGGCTTACGTTCGACGTCAAGTCTCAGACAAACTGGGACCCAAATCTGATAGGTGCTATTTTGTTGGATATCCCAAGGATACAAAGGGATATTACTTCTACATTCCTACAAAGACAAAGTGTTTGTGGAAAAGACCGGGTTTTTCTAGAAAGAAATTTTGTTTCTAGAAAAACTAGTGGGAGTACCTTCGATCTTGAAGAAATTCAAGATAAGGACCTTAGCACTGAGGCCTTGATGGAGGCTGAACAGGAACCACAAAGTGTTGTGGGTGATGAGGTTGTTGCACAAAGAGTTGTGGAACAACCACCTGTTCAAGTAGACCTACCTCTTCGCAGGTCTGATAGGGTACGTCGTCAGCCTGAGAGATACTCATTTCTCTTGTCTGACCATGATGACGTTATGCTCATTGAGAATGAGCCTACCTCCCATCGTAGAAGCCGTGATGAGCCCAGATTCTCGAGAAATGGCTGGGACGCCATGAGATCCGAGATGGAATCCATGTACACCAACCAAGTATGGACTTTGGTTGATCCACCTGAAGGGGTCAAACCCATTGGGTGTAAGTGGGTCTTTAGGAGAAAGACTGACATGGATGGACTTACGCATACCTATAAGGGCCGATTGGTGGCTAAAGGTTTCAAGCAAATTCATGGTATTGACTATGATGAAACCTTTTCTCCAGTGGCGATGTTTAAGCCCATTCGGATCTTGCTTGCTATTGCAGCATACCACGATTATGAGATCTGACAGATGGATGGCAAAACCGCGTTTCTGAATGGAAACTTACTCGAGGATGTGTACATGACACAACCTGAGGGTTTTGTAGATCCACAGCATACTGGGAAGGTATGCAAGCTGCAAAGGTCCATTTATGGGCTAAAGCAAGCTTCTCGGAGCTGGAATCTTCGATTCGATGATGCGATCAAACAGTTTAGTTTCATCAAGAATGAAGATGAACCCTGTGTCTACAAGAGGGTTAATGGGAACACAGTTGTGTTCCTTGTATTGTATGTGGATGACATACTACTCATTGGGAATGACATCCCTTCGCTACAGTCTGTGAAGACTTGGCTGGGGACGTGTTTCTCAATGAAGGACTTAGGTGAAGCAGCCTGTATTCTAGGCATCAAGATCTATAGAGATAGATCTAAGAGATTGCTTAGCCTAAGTCGCAGTAGTACATACATCGACACAGATTACTGGTTTGCCATGCAGAATTCCAAGAAAGGACTTCGCGATGTCACATGGTGTGAGTCTTCAAGACTCAAAGTCCCTCTTCTAGAGGAGAGAGACCGCATGGATAAGATCCCTTACGACCGCTATAGGATCTATCATGTACGCCATGTTGTGTACTGCTCCGATATCTCGTATGCTTTGAGCATGACGAGTAGATACTACCGATCCGTGAGCGCCATCGGATAGTACCAAGAATATTCTAAGTACTTAAGAAGGACTAAAGAATATTTCTTAATATTTGAGGCGATGAGAGCTAGTCAGAAGGGTTACAATGATGCCAGCTTCCAAACCCACTGTGATGATTATAGATCGCAATGTGGTTCGTGGTTTTGCTTGAATGGTGGCGCTGTGAGTCGGAAGAGTTCAAGCAGACACGATTCTTGATTCTACAATGGCGAGTATATCACGCATCCGAGGCAAGAAGGAGGCGCTTTGGATCCGCAAGTTCATTATCGAGCTTGGGGTGGTTCCTAGCATTGCAGATCCTATAGAGCTCTATTGTGACAACAATGGAGCGATTGCAGACAAAGTGCTAAGGAACCTCGCCACACCAATGACCAAACACATACTACGGCGCTTCCATCTCATTCGAGAGATCATCGATAGAGGAGATGTGAAGATTTGCAGAGTACCCACAGAGGCTAACATCGCAGATCCTTTGACCAAGGCTTTGGCACAGAAAAAGCATGATGGTCACACTAGGTCATTGGGTATTAGATACTACGGTGATTGGCACTAGTGCTAGTGGGAGATTGTTAGTGAAAGCCCTAGAGCCAATCATATGATGATTGTTGTATGGACTTTATTGTATCATATTCCTATTTATAAAGGCATGGTTATTATATTTACTTGTATTGGTGCCAAATAACTAAATATAATAATGTCCTTGAGTAGTAGGTTCTTATCTATATCAATCGATTGGTTGAATCGATAATGAGATGATATAGAGAACACTACTCTTAATAATTCCTAGCCGAGTATTAACATTCAGGGACAATGTTAATGCGTAGAGACTAGCATGTAGGTCAACAAGATGACTTGATCTCACAAGTCATGGATATGGGATATCAAGTTGACACATGGGTATGCATTGGAGAATGTATACTGAATGACCCGCCATGAGAAAGTATCATGGATCGTTATATGAGTGTCATATACTTTCTCATGTGGCTATTAGTATGACTATTAGTCCTTAGACCTGAAGTCACCATGGTTCCCTACATAAGGAGTTGCATACTTTGGCTTCGTCAAACGTCACCCGTAAATGGGTGGACTATAAAGGTGATTACTGGGTATGTAACGAATTATGCGGAGGGATGTGAGTGATGTAGATGGGATCTATCCCTCCTATATGACGGGGGTGACATCGATATTCTTGATAGAGTGAGACCACGAAGTGCATGGCCATGCCCAAATGAGTCAATATGAGATATTGAGATCATTTGATTAGAGTGAGTCTACTTGGAGTTCAAGATTTAGATTGTACCGAGGATGACACGGTCTATGCCTCAATTGGTCAGTCTAGATGTCAAGGATAGAGGGACATTGTCACATATTGTGAGAGTCACAATTAGTAGTCACAAAGGTGATGTTGGAGCTCAACATTCTTGTAACTTGGGTAGCAATGATGTGTTGCTAGATACCGCTCATTGCTTATGTTCCTAAATCGGTTTAGGGACATTGCCAACGTTACAAGAACCTATAGGGTCACACACATAAGAGCAATTAGATGGAGATTAGGTTCATATGATGAACCATGAGGATTAGGTTCATGGGATGAACCAAATTGGATTAAGAGTAATCCAAATTAGACTAATTGAGTTAGACTCAAGTTGATTCAAGTGTTGAATGAGTCTAATTGAGATTTGATTCATCAAATCAATTTAAATTAATGAATAGAGATTCATTATATTAAATTGACTTGAGTCAAGTGGTTAGATTTGATCAACCATGGGAGATTAGAGGTCAAGTTTGACTTGACTTGAGAGGGAAGTTGAAAGGTCAAGTTTGACTTGACCAAATGCCATGTCATGATGATGACTAGGCATGGCCGGCCAATGATGATGCTCCACATCATCATTGACTTGGTCAATTGGTGCCACATCATGAGGGAGACCAAGGGTCATGGGAGTTACATGCATGCATGTAACCCCCCTCCATGAAGTGGCCGGCCACTTGGTGGTTATGGGTGGTGAAAATTCATTTGGTGAGTAACTCTCCATAACTTCATCTTCTTCCTTGGGAATTTTTCTCTCAAGCTCTCCCTCTCCTTCCTCATCTTGCCGAGACACCCTAGGAGTGCTAGCACACTCAAGTGTGTTTTTCTTCCACCTATTGCTTGTGTGGATACCATAGAGGAGTGTGCACTTGACACTCTCGAGTTCCGGCGGACTTTTGGACGAGCGGGATAAGCGAAGGGCGTCGCGACGAGGGTAAAGTTCTAACCTTTTAGATCTAAGGTAGATCTAGGGTTTTGTAGGCACATACATGTATTTATATGTTTTATACTTCGCACGGATCCGTGGCCGGGGCTTCCGAGGTTTCCGCAACGCAAAAAGCGGTTTTTGCGGCTCGGAAAAACCCAACATCTTTTTCTTTCCCACACTACTAATCCAAGACGCAAGTCTTGGTACTTTCGTGTGTTTTTGTCGTTGCTAGGTCTTCTTTTTAGTCTCCTCTTTTTTGTTCTAATGGCCCATCTCGAGGGTTTTAGCACCGTCCGACCTCCGTTTTACAACGGAGATGATTTCCGTTACTGGAAAGGTCGGATGGAATGCTTTCTCAAAACCCAAATCGAGATATGGATCATAATCCAAACGGGTTTCACACTTCCGACTAATGAAGTGAGTGACTCCTTGGATTATGATCAATGGACCGTTGCAACAAAACGACAAGTCGAAGCTGATGCCAAGGCAACACAAATCCTCCAATGCGGCTTGTCCAAGGAGGAGCTAAATCGCGTCGGCCCCTTCATAAGCGCAAAGGATCTTTGGACAAAACTAATCGAGTTACACGAAGGATCGGATCAAGCTAAGGTTTGCAAACGCGATTTGTTGTTCAATAAATTGTACACACTAAAAATGCAGCAACACGAGTCCGCGACGCAACTCCACGCCCGTGTCCATGACAGAGTCAACAACCTACACGCAATCGGGCAAAAGGTCAAAAACCGCGACCTTATAAGGTATGTTCTAAGCTCTTTTCCGAGGACTACCTTGTGGGCATCCATGGTCGATGCCTACAAGGTCTCCAAGGACCTTTCTAAACTTAGATTAGATGAACTCTTTTCGGATTTTGAATTACATGAGCAGTCCAACTCGGAACCCGAGAGGGGTATAGCCTTGTTTGCAGGTTCAAAGAAGAAGAAAATCGCAAGCAAGCCACCACCAACCGAGGAGGAAGATGAGTCCGAAGAAGAAGTTGACCCGGAATTGATCCAACTAATGAACCTAGCTCGAAGGATAGCCAAGGGACGAAAGCGAACCACAACTCGACCCAACCAAGGTAAGCCTAAAAGTTCTAATATTAGGTGTTATGAGTGTAACAGGTTTGGACATATAAAGTCCGAGTGCCCCAAGCTCAACCACCAAGCACCTAAGCACAAGAAGGCTCTCAATGCCACTTGGGAAGAAGCGTCATCCGAAGAAGACGAAGACCACGTCTTCATGGCGAAACTGATTGAGTCCGACACGGAGACCGAACCTGAACTTGAGTCAGAACCTGAGGATGACTCGGACTACGATGCTACCTTCAAGTCAAGCCACGGATACGCATCCGGTTCAAAAGATACCCTTAAGGTGAGTCGAACTTTATTTAATACTTTACATAATACGGTTAGGTTTTTGTCTAGGAAGTTAGCTAAGTCCGAGTCCAAGGTCGAGACCCTGGTTGAGGAAGTTAAACTCCTCAAACACGAGGTCTCCCTAACCTCTTCGACTAGTCGAGTTCAAGAGAAGGACTCAACTCGGGTTGAAAAAATCGAAGTTGAGAACTCACTCTTGAAAAGTCAAGTCGAAGATCTTAGGAATACGTTGGAAAGGTTTACTTTGGGATCCAAAGGACTTGACCTCCTACTTGGATCGCAAAAGGTCGTGTACAACAAGGATGGACTAGGGTTTAGCTCAAACACGACCAATAAGTCGTATATGTCAATCGTAAGTAGACATAAAAAATGTGTCCAAGCATGGGTCCCTAAGACCACTTTGATTTCAACTCTAGGATCTAACTGCATCGGGTTCCCAAGGACCAAATCCACTATGTGGATAGACCGAACCGATTCAACGGTCTAGGGGGAGCCAGTACAAAACATGTTTGTGTTTTAACTTAGAAATTGCATGCTTAGATTTTTTTTGTTTTTTTTTCTCTTTCATGAACTCACTTAGAACACGTAACTAACCAACTAAAATCCTTCGAAAAGATTGAGCCTCGGGGAGCCTCTTTTCAAATAACCAAATAAAATCCTTCGAAAAGATTGAGCCTCCGGGAGCCTCTTTTCAAAAATAACTAGTTAGACGAGGAAATAATTTTAGGTGAGTCAAGTCATCATTTTCTTGAAAATGACTTTGTCTAAGGAAGTGGTCGATGATCCGATAAAAGAAGGCCCTTGTGCCTCGCCACGACCTGGAAGCCATGATCTTAAAAAGGTAAACTTGACAAGCCTAGGGTCAAATCCAAATCTAACATTACTTAAACATAAATTCACTTAATCAACTTAATTGGAAGTCATCTAACAAAGAACACATAAGTATAACATGCTTGATCATATAGACTCCGGTGAGATGACCTAGGTTTAACAACTTACAACCATTTTTTAAAAAATATATATATATAATAATCTAACATCCAATCCAACCACCTTGTGTGTAGGATCAATGGATGTTAGACAGCGGTTGCTCCCGACACATGACCGGGGATCAACTCAAATTCGCGAAGCTTCGATTCAAATGACAAGGATCGGTAGTCTTTGGGAATAATGACAAGCTCAAAATCATCGAATCAGGTGATATCGAGCTTAACTCGAATTTTGTTATTAAAAATATATTACTTGTAGAGAATTTTGAATATAACCTGCTTAGCGTAAGCCAATTATGTTACAATAATTATAAGGTCGTATTTTTAGAAAATGAATGTGTAATTAAAACAAATGAAACAGCTAAAACATTACTCAAAGGAACTAGGACAAATAACATTTATACAATTAACTTAATCAAATCCTCAGCCAAATGTCTTATGACACAGGAAGAGGAATCATGGTTGTGGCACCGACGACTCACTTACTACACCCAAGACTCGGCCCACAAGATGAGTCGAGTGGCTTACCAAAGGCTTACCTAACCTTAACAATTTGGTTAATAAAACTGTAATGCTTGTCAACAAGGAAAACAACCTAGGACACAACACAAGTTAACTAACCAAGAACGAACCTCAAGTGTACTTGAGCTCCTGCATATGGATCTATTCGATTCACATGGAGCCAAGTCACACAATAAAAGTCAATATTGCCTAGTCATAATTGACGGCTACTCCAGGTTTACCTGGGTTAGGTTCATCAAACATAAAAATGATACCCTAGATCAATTAATCAATTTATTCAAATTAATCGAGAATCAAAAAAATCTTAAGGTTAAAAGAATTAGAAGTATCATGGTGGTGAATTCAAAAATCAAAGGTTCACCGACTTCAGAACCTAAACGGATACCACCATGAATTCTCTTGCCCTAGGACCCCTCAACAAAATGGCCTAGTGGAGCGGAAAAACCGAACTCTACAAGAAGCCGCTAGGACCATGTTGAACGAATATGACCTACCCGATAGGTTTTGGCCAGAAGCCGTGAGTACGGCATGCTATGTCCAAAATAGAATCCTTATGGTAAATAGGCACCTTAAGACCTCATACGAGATTTATCACGATAAAATACCTAACATCAAGTACTTTAGGGTATTTGGGTGTAAGGTGCATATTCTAAACACTAAGGATTACCTAGGGAAATTTACATCCAAGACCACGATCGGAATCTTTCTAGGATACTCAACTACAAGTCGAGCTTATAGAGTATATAACCACGACACCCTTAGAGTCGAGGAGACTATCAATGTAGTATTTGATGAAGGACATGAACCTACAAAATCCCCGGCAACCCCAATTAGCGAGCCGATTCATACTAGACCTAACTCTGATCCGGAGATCAGATCTAGTGTTAATCCTAACCTAAGTCAACCAAGTCACTCTATTGATCAAGTGATAGATGACTCCAACCAAACTAATGTTCAACCAAGTCACCCCATTGATCAAGCATTAGGTGACACAAACCCAACCCAATCTAGGATTCAGACTAACCACCCTATCGATCAAGTGATAGGAGATCCTAATCTAGGAGTTCGAACTAGAGCATCCTATAGGAACCTTAGTCAAATTTTCTTAATTTCAAAGATAGAACCCAAATCAATTTAACAAGCTCTTCTTGATCCCGATTGGATTATTGCAATGCAAGAAGAGCTAGCTCAATTTACTAGGAATGAAGTGTGGGAATTAGTACCACCACCTAAAGACAAAACGATAATTGGAACAAGGTGGGTGTTTCGAAATAAGCTTGATGATAAAGGTGAAGTAGTTAGAAACAAGGCTAGGTTAGTCGCCAAAGGGTTTAGTCAAGTCGAAGGCTTAGATTACTACTAAAACCTATGCCCCAGTAGCTAGACTCGAATCCATTCGAATGTTGCTAGCTTATGCCGCACATCGAGGATTTAAGCTGTTTCAAATGGATGTTAAGTCGGCATTCTTAAATGGATACATTAAAGAAGAAGTTTATGTTAGCCAACCCCCCAGATTCGAAAATCTAGATAAACCCGACCATGTTCTAAAACTTAAGAAAGCTCTCTTTGGACTTAAACAAGCTCCTCGAGCTTGGTACGAGAGACTTTCAATCCATCTTAAGTCAAAAGGGTTTAACCAAGGCTTAGTTTACCCAACTATCTTCGTAAAAACTTAGGTAAAGAAATATTCATAGCTTAAATTTACGTAGACGATATAATTTTTGGAACCTCTAACTCAGCCTTACTAAACGAGTTCGTTTCACTCATGGAAAGTGAGTTTGAAATGAACTTGGTAGGTGAGTTAAGTTTCTTTTTAGGTCTACAAATTAAACAAACTAAGAATGGTATATACCTATATCAACAAAAATACACTAAGGAGTTAATTAAAATATTTGGAATGCAAGACGCTAAGATAATAAACACCCCAATGGCGATTAATGTTAACATAGGAGAAGACCTAGAAAGTAAGTCCATTGACTTAAAGTACTATAGGAGCGCGATAGGAAGTCTCCTATACTTAACTGCGAGTCGACCCGACATCCTATTCGCAGTAAGTATGTGCGCCAGGTTTCAAACCTGTGCTAAGGAGTCTCACCTAATGCTAGTTAAGCGTATCCTTAGATATCTTGAGGGTACACTTAACGTTGGTATTTGGTACCCTAGATCTACGGAGTTCGAACTAATTGGCTACTCCAATTCGGATTATGCCAGTAGTAAACTCGATAGAAAGAGCACGAGTGGTTGTTGTCAACTACTCGGCTCAAGTCTAGTGAGTTGGTGCAGTAGGAAGCAACATTGTGTTGCCTTATCTACCACCGAAGCCGAATACATTGCGATGGGTGAGTGTGTAACTCAGCTTCTTTGGATGAAGCACACTCTCCGAGACTTTAGGTTGGACTTCACCAAAACTAAAATTTTTGTAGACAACATAAGTTCGATAAATCTAACTAAGAACCTTATATGCCATTCAAGGACAAAGCATATAGAGGTAAAACACCATTTCATTCGAGAACATGTAGCCAACGGCTCCATACAACTCGAATATGTTGACTCGAAGTCTAACCTAGCAGACATATTTACTAAACCACTACCCGAAGCCGAATTTAGTCTCTTGAGACGAAGATTAGGCATGTGCGTAATAGAATAGGAACTTGCAAATTATATTTTCTTACTACTATTTCTTACTTTTTTTTTTCCATGGAACTAGCATAGGACATACCTTAGATATCATGCACCTATAGATTTAAGGAGCCAATACATCTCACAACACATAGGACTAATGTGTTTGTGTACTTAGCCACGTAGATGGGCGTGAGATGTTAGGACCTTACCCCTGGTCCCAGATGTAGAGCTAGTGCATCGCTATGAACCACGGAGTATAATCATACATACTAACCGACTCCAGATCGCTTGATCCTTCATATCAATCAAGCCAAATATGAGTCTAACATTTTATAGATGAACTTATTTTCAGATATTATTTTTAAAAATAAAAATGTGGAACATGCTTGGACTTTAAATTTAACATTTATTTTATTTTCCACACACCCTTACTCTTTCGATATACTAAAAGGGGAGAAAAAGGAGAAAAGGACAAAAGTTAAGGGGTCAAAATTTTTTTTTTGATAACTTAACTCTTACTTCATAATTAAACCAAAAGTTAACTTTAAGTTTTGAAAACTTATTTAACTTTTAACAAAAGGCCAAGGTTAAGAAATCATTTGGTTTCTTAACTTAAAACTTATTTTAAACACTATGGCCAATATTAAGTAATTTTTACTTAATTCTTTTCTTAGTAGCAAATATCAAGGGGGAGAGTTAAACCCTTTCTCAAGTACTCACCTCGGTCAAGGGAAGGATTCTCAAGGGGGAGCACTTGAAAAGAATTTTATATACTCCTACTCATTCATGCATAATCTCATACTTATTTTGTCTTAACTTTGTATGTGGGTTTGCCATAAATCAAAAAGGGGGAGATTGTTGGTGCAGTGGGCACCTAAGTCTAACCTAAGTTTTGATTATAGCAAACGATACAAAGTTAAGCTTATATTGTTATCTCACGAGCTAAATCAAGTGTGCAGAAAAGTCTCAATGCTGGAGCTGAAGGCTAGCGACACCCGGAGGAAGCCGCGGTGGTCGGGCGACACTCGAGTTACTTCGGAGGGAGCCAAAGGAATCGAGTGGAAGGCCGGAAGCAAAAGCGACACGTAAGTATCGAGGTAAGCTCGTGTGTGCGAGCGTAAGTGAGGTCGATCCTCTTACGGGATGATCTTAGCGACATTTATCCGACCCAAGACTTCCCATGGAAGGTCTATGTTGAGATCGGACGGCAAGTGGCCGTCGAATCCACTTATATTTTGAGCTAACTCTTTATTGTAGTCAAAAATCCTGGCCATCAGTTCAACCGGCCAGTTCAACCGGTGGTCAAAAATCAGCCTCGAGGAGTCAAGCTTTATCACCATTTTTCAAGGAGTTTTGTGCCCATTTGTGATTGGTTGAAGACCCATTCGTTGAGGGGCTTAAAGGCTATAAAAGGAGGGTCAAACCTAGGGTTTCATCAACAATTCTAAGTGCTCAAAAGCCTCTGTTACGCTGCAACTCTCCGACGACTCTACTACAACCAAGTGCTGCCAACAACCCTAGTTTAAAGTTTCTTTTGTTTAGTTGTTGGTATAATCTTAATTTGTTATTGCTTTCAATATTGCAATTCTTTTCAATCGAGGTTTTTTCGTTGCATTTTACTTTAATAGAAGAGAGGGTTTGTCTCTCTATCTTTTTGCTTCGAAGGATTTTGTAATCGTAAAACTCCTACCTCCAACGAGGAGGAGTGTTTTAGTGAATTGCCCTCCGTACACGGTCTAGGACCGTTAGGGCCTTGGAGTAGTAGCCGAAGGCTACGAACCAAGTAAAAAAACTATTTGTCTCATTTAGTTTTTATTTACATTTTCGCTGCGTTTAATTGTCTATCGAACGATTTAAAAGAAAAGTTTTTATCGCTATTCACCCCCCCCCTCTAGCGATCCGCTTCGATCCAACAATGTATACTGAAAGCCTAGCTCTTTTGTATGAACATTTTTATTTTGAAATAAGAATCACATGATCATTGATTGCACTTTATATTTATTTTATGTGTGCATATTGTCTTATACTTTACATTGTAGATAACATGATGCTTTGTGTGGCACAGAAGATCATGTTATCAGTCCCTTGTAGAATATAAGTAGAGGCTCACAACCAAGATGGTTTTGGATAAACCATTGGCATGGTTGTAGTGTAGCTTGGTATTGTTTTGTCTTGAACATAGAGTTACAATAGTACACTTAGGTGTATTGAGCAGGACCGACATAGAGATGATTTAATTTATTGCTGACTACATAATTGAATCGGACCTCGGATATTATGTTGTACATGCTCTTAATCCCGATATAATAACGGGCACATGTACTTAGTATTTATTTCTTTGATTTACTAAAGGGTGAGATTTATATGGATTAAATCAATATGTTCGGTAAGTTGGGAAATGATATTATTTACATTGTGTGCCATTGATTATAGGAGGAAACCGTATCCTATATATTAGGTTTATGATGTCCCCTTGAGGATCTCATAAGGTTCATCATGTAAACCCTGTAGGTTGAATTAGTCAACATGATGATAAGGTTGAGTGGTACTACTCAAGGAGTTAGATGTTAATTGATTGATGGTCAGTAAATCAATTAATTGACAGACATTCGATATCTTAAACACGGGGAGATGGATGTACAAATAATGTATGGAGCCCATATTAATTTATGGGGGTTGGTGAGGTAATTCAATGATGATCCTCTAGTGGAATGAAACATCATTGATGGATCAAGTTTGTGTGGTTTCGATCCATCGGGTGGCCAAGATCCAACTCATCCTCATGGTCCCTATCGTTGCCTAATATAAACCTCATGAAGCTCTAGATCCAATGATGGAAAACAAATCCCTAGATCCGACGGTGGAGATTAAATCTTTAGATCCGATGGTTGAGATTAAATCTCTAGATCCGACGGTTGAGATTAAATCCCTAGATCCGACGATGGAGATTAAATCTCTAGATCTGACGGTTGAGAATAAAACAAGGCTTAAGCCCAACTCTATATAAGGAGACTCTCCAATAAAAGTCAAATAAATTGGATTCATTAATGAAGATCCGAATAGAACGGATAACAAAAGCACACGTAACTGAACGAAGTAATAAGGGTTTGGTTCCTTGGTTGGGCGGCTAGGGTTTGCAAGGAGAGTGGGCGGCAACAATAGGTCTTCTTCCTAAGGTGTTGGCCGGCTCCTTCCTCTCTTCCCTCTACCTTGGTCGGCGCTCAACCTATTCCTCTTTTCCTCTTCTTTTCCTTTTGGTCGGCGGCACAAAGGAGCTAGGGTTTCTTTCCTTGTTCGGTTCCTTGTTTGTGTTAGAATGTATACTGAAAGCCTAGCTCCTTTTGTATGAACATTTTATTTTGAAATAAGAATCACATGATCATTGTTTGCACTTTATATATTTATTATATGTGTGTGTGCATATTGTCTAATATTTTACATTGTAGATAACATGGTGCTTGGTGTGGCACAGAAGATCATGTTATCAGTCCCTTGTAAAATATAAGTAGAGGCTCACAACCAAGATGGTTTTGGACAAACCATTGGCATGGTTGTAGTGTAGCTTGGTGTTGTTTTATCTTGAACATAGAGTTACACTAGTACATTTAGGTGCATTGAGCAGGACCGACATAGAGGTGATTCAATTTAGTGCTGACTACATAATTGAATCGGACCTCGGATATTATGTTGTACATGCTCTTAATCCCGATATAATAACGGGCACATGTACTTAGTATTTATTTCTTTGATTTACCAGTGGGTGAGATTTAGATGGATTAAATCAAAATGCCCAGTAAGTTGGGAAATAATATTATTTACATGCTGTGTCGTTGATTATAGAAGGAAACCGTGTCCTATATATTAGGTTGATGATGTCCCCTTGAGGAGCTCATAAGGTTCATCATGTAAACCCAGCTGGTTGACTTAGTCAACATGATGATAAGGTTGAGTGGTACTACTCGAGGAACTAGATGTTAATTAATTGATGGTCAGTAAATCAATTAATTGACGGACATTCGATATCTTAAACACGGGGAGATAAATGTACAAATAATATATATGGAGCCCATATTGATTTATGGGGGTTGGTGAGGTAGTTCAATGATGATCCTCTAGTGGAATGGAACATCATTGATGGATCAAGTTTGTGTGGTTCCGATCCATCGGGTGGCCAAGACCCAACTCCTCCTTATGGTCCCTATCGTAGCCTAATATAATCCTTGTGAAGTCTAGATCCAAGAATGTAAAACAAAACCTAGAA
This sequence comes from Wurfbainia villosa, assembly GCA_025175895.1. Taxonomy (NCBI): domain Eukaryota; kingdom Viridiplantae; phylum Streptophyta; class Magnoliopsida; order Zingiberales; family Zingiberaceae; genus Wurfbainia; species Wurfbainia villosa. The sequence continues at coordinate 86,869,919 of CM046002.1, forward strand.
CCAACGGTTGGGATTAAATCCCTAAGACCCGATGGTTAGGATGAAACCCTAGAATCAATGGTTAGGATTAAATCCCTAGATCCGACGGTTGGGATAAAACCCTAGATCCGACGGTTGGGATAAAACCCTAGATCCGACGGTTGGGATGAAACCCTAGATCCGATGGTTAGGATGAAATCCTAGATCCGATGGTTGGGATTAAACCCTAGATCCGACGGTGGAGATTAAATCCCTAGATCCGACGGTGGAGATTAAAGGAGGCTTAAGCCCAATTCTATAAATAGATGCTTAGGGTTGGGTGGCAAAGGCATGATTGGAGATTTTCGAATTGGAGGCTAGGGTTTTGGGCGGCTAGGGTTTGGAACAAAGTGGGCGGCAACCTCTTCTCTTCTTGTTGATTTGCCGGCGCCCAACTCTTTGATTATTCCTTGGCCGGCGCCCATCCTAGAAGCCTCTTCCTTCTTCCTTAGCTGGCGGTTCTCCTCCCATTGGTGGCCGGTTATCTCCTCCTCCCTATTCTCCAAGTGGCCGGCGGCAACTCTTCTTGAAGTTGGCCGGCGCATCATCCATTGCTCCTTGGCCGGCGGTTGCACCAAATTCCCTAATTTGGTGGCCGATTCTAGATAGGAGAGGTATTTGTTCGTTTTTCTCTTTGTTCGCAGCGGACAAGGTAGAGGAGAACTCGATCTAGAAGGCTTCTACTCGTGGAGGATCTTCGTCCACACGTCGTCCACGAGAAGGATAGGACATACGATAGAAGATCGTAAGGTATAAAGTTATTTTAACTTTATGTACAGATCTGAGCATGTTCTTATTTGATTTGATTATGCATGTGTGTGTATGAATTTATATTGTATAATCATGGACCCCGAAGACAAACACAAAAACCGGCGATCCATCCGTCGTCTCTTCCGCGGCTAACCAACTAGAAGAGTTGTGTTGCTTGAACAACTAGTTTGTTCAAGTGACCACTCGAGTTGTTAGCACGACGATGAATAGGTTGTGCTAAGGAAGCTCATCCCATCCGGATTAATTCTTTCATAAGTGAAAATTTTAATCCGGGGACATGGGAGCCAATGAGCCTCGGAAGCATCCACCTTCAAATGGTATCAGAGCCACGGTTTCCGGTTTTGTGTGTTTAGGATTCGGTTATATTTTTTTATGCATTTTTCATATATTATATGTGCTGGATAATAGTAGGATGTACGTAGTTTAACTCTTTGGTTGCAGCCATAAGATCCGACTATTATGGCCATGTGTGTGTATGTGAATGGATGTGTGTAAAAAATTTATTATTTGAATCCTCGGGCTTGACGAGGCTAGATTAGTATTTAATTTTTGTAATTAAATACGACATTGTTTAGCCGCTCATTTTAGTTTACTTTCGATCTAGATTATTTGTACACTCCTTCGTGGAGTATAGGATCGATGGATGTAAATTAATATGATTTATCTCGGCTCGAAACTCTTTGGTGACTTGCGCACGGGAAAAGATGGAGCGGACGAGGTGGCGACACGACGGGATGCATATTGGAGAACAATGCCATAATAGTTGGAAAAATTCTGATTTTTCCATATTTATTGCTTATTTGTTTTATATGCATGTTGTGTTTGTTTTAAAATTCCTCGATTTCAATTTACTAAGTGGGAGAGGGACATTTTAATTAATTCCCGCGGCCTCCATTACAATTTGACGTGTGATGCAACAAACTTGCGCATTGGCTTTGAGTGCCTTCCTCCCCATCGGATGGGTTTGTTTGCGGATCACTAGGTCAAATAATGGTTATAGGAAATTATTTAGGAGCGTGTGTACTTCCCCATCGGTAAGGCACATAATCCGAAATAATTCCCTTAGTATCGTGTAATGGTGCACACTTAGATGCAAATAAAAAGTATCCTCCCCATCGGAGTCACTGCTTTTATTTGTAGGGATAAAGAGGAACCAACTATTAATTTTATTTGTCAAAAAGTAAGGTTGACAAGATAATAAAATTAATGGGTAAAACCTCCTCTTACAAATGTAGAATTCGTATACGTCCACACTATCGTGGCATGCGATATTCTCGGTGTTTTGAGGTGTTGGTTGATTTCGGGATTTTATTGTTTTGAGGAATCAATATTATTTGAAATCTAATATTTTGATCATTGTGATTTTTAGGATTTTCAAATGGCTTTCAACCCACTTGCTGTGATTTTAAAAGAAAACAAACTTACTGGTCCAAACTACATTGATTGGAAAAGAAACCTGGATATTGTCTTAACTGCGGAGGAGTACAAATTTGTACTCTTCGAGGTCTGTCCTCCTAAGCCCACCGATGACTCTGATGAAAAGGAGAAAGAACGTTATAAGAAATGGGTTAAGGCAGATGAGATGGCACGGTGTTACATTTTGGCATCTATGTCAAATGTGCTGCAACATCAGCATCAGGCCATAGCCACTGCTTATGACATGATGTTCAATCTCAAGGAACTTTTCGGACATCAGAGTAGGGCGGCTAGGCAGGAGGCAATGAGAAACTTGATGATGACTTCCATGATCGAGGGAACACCCGTTAGGGTTCATGTTCTCAAGATGATGGCTCATCTTAATGAGATGGAAGTCCTCAGAGCTGAGATCGATGGGGAAACCTAGGTCGATATCATTCTCCAGTCTCTGCCTAGGAGTTTTGAGCAGTTCCGCCTCAACTACAACATGAACAAGAGGTTGTATTCGTTGGCGGAGCTTCTGACAGAACTCCAGGCGGCAGAGGGGCTTTTTCGTCAGAGTTCTCAAGCCATGGTCGCTCAGAAGGTTTCTTCCTCTAAACCGAAAGGTAAGAAGAAGAAGAAGCAAGGTGGAGCGAAGAAAGTGGCAGTGGGACCTCAGGCAGGAGTGAAGAAGCCGAAAGGCAAGTGCTTCACTTGCAAGCAGACTGGACATTGGAAGGCGGACTGTCCTCGCCAAAAGAACAAAGGTATATCTTCTTGTTTAGTTGTTGAAACATGTTTAGCGGTGTTATCTACCAGTGCCTGGTGTGTAGATACAGGAGCCACTGATCATGTCTGCAATACTTTGCAGGGGTTCCAGGAAACCCGACGACTAGCTGAGGGAGAGATTACCGTCTTCATGGGCAATGCTTCAAAGGTGGCGGCTATTGCAGTGGGAGACGTTTATTTATCTTTTGATAGGAATAAAGTTTTGGTTTTAAGAAATTGTCTTTATGTACCTACTTTTAGAAAGAATTTAATTTCAGTTTCTAAATTGTTTTTGGATGGGTATTCTGTTTCTTTTAATGACAGAGTTGTTATAAAAAGAAATAGAGAGATTATCTGTTCTGGTACATTGGTTGGCAATTTATATACTCTTGAACCAAAAACTCCCACGATGCATATAGAAGTCAATAACTCATCTTCTAAATCTAATAAGAGAAAAGAACCTTCGCAAATGAACCAGACATATCTTTGGCATCTAAGGCTTGGTCATATTAACCTAAGCAGAATTCAAAGGTTGATAGATGATGGACCTTTGGGTTCATTAGTGGTGGAGGATCTCCCAACCTGCGAATCTTGCTTGGAAAGTAAAATGACCAAGAGGCCTTTCAAGGCCAAGGGGTATAGGGCCAAAGATGTGTTAGAATTGGTTCATTATGATTTGTGTGGTCCTATATCTATCCAGGCAAGAGGTGGTTTTGAATATTTCGTCTCTTTTATAGATGATTATTCAAGATATGGATACATTTACTTGATGCGCCGCAAGTCTGAATGCTTTGACAGGTTCAAAGAATTCAAGGCTGATGTGGAGAACCGTCAAGGTAAAAGTATCAAGACATTACGATCTGATCGTGGTGGCGAGTACCTCTTGGGAGAGTTTAGGAGTTACTTATCAGAGGCTGGGATTCAATCCCAATTGTCCGCACCTGGCACACCCCAGCAGAATGGTGTGGCGGAGCGAAGGAATAGGACTCTTATGGAGATGGTCAGATCTATGATGAGTTATTCTGAGTTACCTGATTCGTTCTGGAGGTTTGCTCGAAAGAAAGCAGTACATTCGAACTTGGTTCCATCTAAGTCGCACTTCTATTCCTGAGTTGTGGATGGCGAAAGCCTAGTCTAAGATATTCGGATTTGGGGTAGTCCAACACATGTGGCCAAGGGAGATGTAAGTTGGAATCTCGCATGTATGCGCTTGTTTGTTGGCTACCCTAAGGGAACAAAGGGTGGTTTATTCTATAGTCCTAGAGATCAGAAGGTGATCGTGAGTACGAATGCCAGATTTCTAGAGGAGGACTATGTGATGAACCACAAGCCCACGAGTAGGATTGTTCTTGAGGAGTTGACAGGGGAAGTCCCGACTTCAGTACCACCAGTACAAGAGGAGACACCACAAGTCACTGCACCGTGTGTCACAGAGCATACACAGGAGGTACCTCGTCGTAGTGGGAGGGTTGTTAGACAACCCGACCGATTCATGTTTTTGGGAGAGTCTTCGGACTTAGTCCATGGTGAACATGAACCTGATCCCTGGACATATGACGAGGCAATCCAAGATAGAGATGCAGTATCTTGGCAAAGAGCGATGAATTCAGAGATAGAATCTATGGATTCTAATCAGGTCTGGGAGCTAGTAGAGCCACCCGATGGTGTAAAAACCATTGGATGCAAGTGGATCTACAAGAGAAAGAGAGGAGTAGACGGGAAGGTTGAGACCTTCAAAGCTAGGCTTGTTGCGAAAGGGTATACTCAGAAAGAGGGTATCGATTATGAGGAGACCTTTTCGCCGGTAGCTATGCTTAAGTCTATCCGGATTCTCTTATCTATAGCAGCTCATATGGATTATGAGATATGACAGATGGATGTCAAGATAGCTTTCCTTAACGGAAGTCTTGAGGAGAACATCTATATGCGGCAACCAGAGGGATTCATTGCTAAAGGCAAAGAGCATCTTGTATGTAAGCTTAATCGGTCCATTTATGGATTGAAGCAAGCTTCTAGATCTTGGAACATCCGCTTTGATGAGGTAATCCAGTCATATGGATTTATTCAAAGTCCGAATGAGCCTTGTGTATACAAGAGATGTGACGGAAACGTAGTGGTGTTTCTTGTACTATACGTAGATGACATTTTGTTAGTTGGCAACAATATCAAAGTGTTATCAGACGTAAGGGTATGGTTATCCAAACAGTTTGACATGAAGGACTTGGGAGAAGTGGGACACATCCTTGGGATCAAAGTTATAAGGGATCGCAAGAAAAGGATGTTGTGCTTGTCTCAAGCTTCATATATTGACACTATCCTTGCTCGTTTTAGCATGCGTAACTCCAAGAAAGGTTTTCTACCTTTAGGCATGGAGTTCCTTTATCTAAAGAGATGTGTCCCAAAACATCAAAGGAGATAGAGGACATGAAGGCGGTTCCTTATGCTTGGCAGGGAAGCCTTATGTATGCGGGCATGGTCACAGATATCGAGTAATCCCGGATGTGACATTGGATCGCAGTAAAGCATATATTGAAGTACACGAGAAGGACTAGGATTATATCTTTGGTTTACGGATCAATTAGTCCTCGTGGGTTACACGGATTCGGATTTCCAATCGAGATAGGGACAAGAGTAAGTCTACCTCGGGTTTGTGTTTACTTTTGGAGGTGGAGCCATAGTATGGAGGAGTGTCAGCGTAAATGCATGGCGGACTCTACCATGGAAGTCGAGTATGTGGCGGCCTCTAAAGCGACCAAGGAAGCGTATGGCTCAGAACTTCTTGATGGACTTGGATGTGATTCCCGGTTTGCCTGTAACTATCACAATTTATTGTGATAACAGCGAGCTAAACTCGAAGGAACCACGAGCCCATAAGGCGAGTAAACACATAGAGCGCAAGTACCACCTTATACGAGAGATCGTAAAGCGAGGAGAAGTTGCTGTCGCCAAGATTGCATCAGAGGATAACCTGGTGGATCCATTCACTAAGGCCCTTCCAGCGAAAGCGTTTGATAGGCATGTGGAGGACATGGGGATCAGATGTATGGCAGAGTGATGACGGCATAGACTTTTAGTATAAGTGGGAGATTGTTAGAATGTATACTAAAAGCCTAGCTCTTTTTGTATGAACATTTTATTTTGAAATAAGAATCACATGATCATTGTTTGCACTTTATATATTTATTATATGTGTGTGTGCATATTGTCTAATATTTTACATTGTAGATAACATGGTGCTTGGTGTGGCACAGAAGATCATGTTATCAGTCCCTTGTAAAATATAAGTAGAGGCTCACAACCAAGATGGTTTTTGACAAACCATTGGCATGGTTGTAGTGTAGCTTGGTGTTGTTTTATCTTTAACATAGAGTTACACTAGTACACTTAGGTGCATTGAGCAGGACCGACATAGAGGTGATTCAATTTAGTGCTGACTACATAATTGAATCGGACCTCGGATATTATGTTGTACATGCTCTTAATCCCGATATAATAACGGGCATATGTACTTAGTATTTATTTGTTTGATTTACCAGTGGGTGAGATTTAGATGGATTAAATCAAAATGCCCGGTAAGTTGGGAAATAATTTTATTTACATGGTGTGCCGTTGATTATAGAAGGAAACCGTGTCCTATATATTAGGTTGATGATGTCCCCTTGAGGAGCTCATAAGGTTCATCATGTAAACCCAACTGGTTGACTTAGTCAACATGATGATAAGGTTGAGTGGTACTACTCGAGGAACTAGATGTTAATTAATTGATGGTCAGTAAATCAATTAATTGACGGACATTCGATATCTTAAACACGGGGAGATAAATGTACAAATAATATATATGGAGCCCATATTGATTTATGGGGGTTGGTGAGGTAGTTCAATGATGATCCTCTAGTGGAATGGAACATCATTGATGGATCAAGTTTGTGTGGTTCCGATCCATCGGGTGGCCAAGACCCAACTCCTCCTTATGGTCCCTATCGTAGCCTAATATAATCCTTGTGAAGTCTAGATCCAAGAATGTAAAACAAAACCTAGAACCAACGGTTGGGATTAAATCCCTAAGATCCGATGGTTAGGATGAAACCCTAGAATCAATGGTTAGGATTAAATCACTAGATTCGACGGTTGGGATAAAACCCTAGATCCGACGGTTGGGATAAAACCCTAGATCCGACGATTGGGATGAAACCCTAGATCCGATGGTTAGGATGAAATCCTAGATCCGACGGTTGGGATTAAACCCTAGATCCGACGGTGGAGATTAAATCCCTAGATCCGATGGTGGAGATTAAAGGAGGCTTAAGCCCAATTCTATAAATAGATGCTTAGGGTTGGGCGGCAAAGGCATGATTGGAGATTTTCGAATTGGAGGCTAGGGTTTTGGGCGGCTAGGGTTTGGAACAAAGTGGGCGGCAACCTCTTCTCTTCTTGTAGATTTGCCGGCGCCCAACTCTTTGATTATTCCTTGGCCGGCGCCCATCCTAGAAGACTCTTCCTTCTTCCTTAGCCGGCGGTTCTCCTCCCATTGGTGGCCGGTTATCTCCTCCTCCCTATTCTCCAAGTGGCCGGCGGCAACTCTTCTTGAAGTTGGCCGGCGCATCATCCATTGCTCCTTGGCCGGCGGTTGCACCAAATTCCCTAATTTGGTGGCCGGTTCTAGATAGGAGAGGTATTTGTTCGTTTTTCTCTTTGTTCGCAGCGGACAAGGTAGAGGAGAACTCGATCTAGAAGGCTTCTACTCGTGGAGGATCTTCGTCCACACGTCGTCCACGAGAAGGATAGGACATACGATAGAAGATCGTAAGGTATAAAGTTATTTTAACTTTATGTACAGATCTGAGCATGTTCTTATTTGATTTGATTATGCATGTGTGTGTATGAATTTATATTGTATAATCATGGACCCCGAAGACAAACACAAAAACCGGCGATCCATCCGTCGTCTCTTCCGTGGCTAACCAACTAGAAGAGTTGTGTTGCTTGAACAACTAGTTTGTTCAAGTGACCACTCGAGTTGTTAGCATGACGACGAATAGGTTGTGATAAGGAAGCTCATCCCATCTGGATTAATTCTTTCATAAGTGAAAATTTTAATCCGGGGACATGGGAGCCAATGAGCCTCGGAAGCATCCACCTTCAGGTTGGCCATCTTGTTCTCTCTATTCTTGGGGTCGGCGGCATCAATACTTTGTGGCTAGGTGGTTGGCTCAAGCAAGAAGGAAAGGAGAGTTCTTTTTTCTTTTGATTGAAGAAGATCTAGGAAGCTTCAACTTGTGGAGGATCTTCGCCCACACGAAGTCTACAAGGAGGTTAGGACATACGATAGAAGATCAAGAGGTATAAAAGTTTTACAAGTTTTATTATTGATCTTTGCATGTTCTTATTAATATGTTTGTATGTGTTGATTATACATGACTATATCCATATGTATTTGTATAATCATAGACCCCGAAGATAAACACAAAAACCAGCGATCCGTCCGTCGTCTATTCCGCGGCTAATCGACTAGAAAAGTGTTGTTGCTAGAACAACTAGTTTGTTCAAGCGATCGCTCAAGTCGTTAGCACGATGACGAATTGGTTGAGCTTAGGAAACTCATCCCATCCGGATTACTTTTCATTAGTGAAAATTTTAATCCGGGGACATGGGAGCCAACGAGCCTCCTAGCATGCCATCAAATATAACAGTCTTTTCGTCCAATTACTCGAATAAAATGTCTCAACCCCTATCATCATGTGTACAACATCCAAACGAAACCTCACAGCTAACTCACCGACAGTAGATCCATCCCACCACCCAAAATTTATCCGAAATCAAAAACATATCATCCAACCATCTAATATCAACCGAAAAACACCAAAATCGTGCTTACCGGCACTAGGATCCAACTGGCAACCAATATCCCCAATTCCTTTGTTCGTCGACCCTAGGTAAACTGCCCAAATTCCAGACCGAACTCAACTAATTAAGGTGATCCACAACAACCCTAAAATCTTATCCAAATTAAGACAAAACTAAACTCTTACCTTGCTCTGATAGAGACTCACCGCTCCTGAATAGTACAGAAAGAACACTGCCGGCGCACGCTTCAAGCCGCTGCCCTAAATCACTTGCTCCGACGATGCTCGGCTAGAAGGGCAGCTCCCCCACGGGCAGAAATCTCCACTTGATTTGGCCTAATCACCTTCTCCCGCAACCACCGGAGAGACCACATCCCCCAACGAAGGCAGCGACAGTGCGGTGGTGTGAGACGGTGACACGCACGGCGCTGACCCCTGCTTGTGGTGTCAGACGCACGGCCGGCAGCGTCGGTGTCACGCCCCGAGAGCATGTCGTGCCAAAAAGCAAACGGACGACATCTCCCCTGTACGTGGCAACATCTCATGTTAATACAAGGCCCTTGGGCCCGCAATAAACATAACATATAACAAATGTAACCATAATAACACATCAAAACACAGCGGAAACAACACAACAACAAAACAATCAACACACATGCATACCGGTATGACTAACACCAGAACATAAAGAAAATCTCGTCAAAACCAGCACCAACATGTGCGTATATCACATAATACATAACATCACGAAAAACTCAGAATACATAAGACATATGGAAAACCCAAAGATTCGGACTCTCGGAGTTGAGATGAGACAATGCCAGCCAGCGGTGCTCTAAGTCCATCACGAAGTTGGCTACCTGTTTCCTGGGCGACAGAAAAACCCAGGGTCTGTAGGGGTGAGTAAAACTCAGTAGGTAATAAGATAGAACATGTAAATATATGTATCAATATTACATGTCATTCAACAGTTTAATCTACTCGTACAACAGGTATACATCAGCATAACAAGTATACATGCATGCATACACTAAGTAAACTGAACAACAACGATGTCGATATACCCGATACTACTACTCTATCCTCATCCAACCTGGGCATATATCCACAACATAAGGTATAAAGAATAATACTAACTCACACTAAATCCTGATATGGGTCGAGGGTATCACAGTGAATAACCAACAAGTATACAAGTTCCGGCCTACTACCATACAGAAAATGCAATAGCATGTATGAATATGTACAAACAAATACAACAAGCATAGTATATACAAATGCAGCATCACAATAAGTATATATATATATATATATATAGATTGCATCTATATATGTATACTAATCACAATCATCCATATATATATATACATGCATATATGTATATATATGGCAATATGCAAAAATGCTATCAGTCAGCAATACAGCATGCATGGTCATGTCGGCTCACCCTAAAGCTACCACGACCCCAGTGTGGCCTCGGTGGCTCGAGCATGACAACTGTCCCAACTCAACACCAACCACTACTCTCGAGTGGCCGAGTGGGCAGTATGATCGAGTAGCATAGAAGCATGAAGAGCAAGCTACACGATGGGGGTCCCTGCTGTTGGCCACTCCGATAGTCACTACTCAAGAGTGGTCGAGTGCCACACACGTAGGACTATGACATGCAAATCCAACTACCACCGTCTATAGTGGTAGAGTGCGGCACCACAATGCTCTGCCCTCACACCGATTACTCCTCCTATGAGTAATCGTGGAGGCAGGATGACTAGTGACCCTCTCAACCACAAGGGAGACCTCATCGCCAGCATGCATGCAAATGATATGAATGCAATGTCTCACATACAGACATCCACCATAGACTCTCTATTCTACAGAAAGTCATACTAGTCAGATCAATGCACTCTCTATCCTACAGAGAGTCATACTCAAATGATCATAACACTCTCTATCCTGTAGAGAGAGTCATACCAATCTAATCGACGCACTCTCTATCCTGCAGAGAGTCATACTCAACTGATGGGCGCACTCTCTATGCTGTAGAGAGTCGTACTCTTCTGGTCGATGCACTCTCTATCCTGTAGAGAGTTGTACTTACTGATCGACGGACTCTCTATCCTGTAGAGAGTCTACTCATCTGATCAAAACAAGTTAGGACCACCGATCCGTAGCGACACACTAAATATCATTCACCTGACCATTTATACAATACATGGTCGGTGGTAAACATGTAACCTAAGGGTACTATAATTAACCCTAGGTTCAAGACCTTATCTACCTACTAATGACCTTTTTGTCCAATTTAAACTCAGGTTGTCATCCGGACTTTACTATCCGCACTTAACTAAACAAATTCTAGGTTACTTACATCACCTATATATATAACTCCTAATCATGATCAAATGTAACATGATAGAAGCAATGGAGTTAATAGGCAATGGTAAAGTATCAAGCGCAAGATAAATAAGAAAAGAGTCAAGGTAACATGATCATATAAGATAATCATGCATCTACCTGACCAGGGTAGGAATTACCCACCTGATATGTAGAACACCAATATTGATTGTACTCGCATCCCCGAACCTGCATCGAATCAGAGTCCTGAAACATAGTACATGAATTATATAAAATTCTATCACAATTCAATATCCCTAGTAACCAGTTCAAATCCGATTACCGTAGAATATACTTCTACAACTCTACTGTGATATACCCAATAGATCCACTCAATCCATTACATAGGCAAATAAACTATAATTCAACCAACTGTAAGTTACATACCAAATTTATAACATTCAGATCCAGACTTAACCATTCTTGCTTCAATCCTCAATCCACGGATTTTGGAACCAAGTGTAATGTTGAATAGGGACAACTCTTCTCAAGTCTTATCCATCGCCTCGTACCGATTCACTTTTCCATTATGAATCTGTAAGAACAACCCATTATCGATTAGTTCCCTTGTTAAATCCAAGAGTAATACCTGTTGGATCGATGCGGTTCGCTAGAGGGGGGGGGGTGAATAGCGATAAAAACTTTTTCGTAATCGTTCGTTAAGGTACGAGTAAAACGCAGCGTAAAGATAACAATAAATAAATAAAAACACGAGGGTTTTTACTTGGTTCGTATCCTTCGGCTACTACTCCAAGGCCCTAGTGGTCCTAGACCACGTACGGAGGGAAAAAGCACTAAAGGAACTCCTCCTCGTTGGAGGTAGGAGTTAATCGAATACAAAAACTCAAGAAAGACACAATGTAGAGGGACACTCCCCCTCTCCTTGATATGATTAAAAGCTTGAAATAAAAACAACTTATATAAATTAAAGATTATACCGACGACTTCAAAGATTGGAGGTTGAAGCTCTAGTCGACGTCTCGGCAGCGCTTCGTCATAGGGATGTCGGAGAGTCGGAGCGTATCGGAAGCACTTGGAAGCTTTTTTTAATTTATGAAAAACCCTAGGTTTGACCCTCCTTTTATAGCCTTTAAGCCCCTCATCGAATGGGTCTTCAACCAATAAGAAATGGGCACAAAACTCCTTGAAAAATGGTGATAAAGCTTGACTCCTCGAGGTTGATCCTTTAACCAGCAGTCGACTGATGGCCATCACCAGTCGACTGCTGGCAGCATCAGTCGAGTGCTAGCCGTAGTCACTCGACTGATGGACGGCAATCGAGTCCTTCATGTTGGCAGTCGACTAATGCTGGCTGCAAAGCAATGTTAGCTTAAAGAAAACATTATTTCGACGATCGTCGACAGTCCAATCTCGACCTAGACCACCTATGAGATGTCTTGGGTCGGATCTACGCTTAAGATCATCCCCGTAAAGAGGATACGACCTTACTTACTCTCGCACACATGAGCTTACCTCGATACTTATGCGTTGCTTTTGCTTCCGGCCTTCCACTCGATTCCTTCGGCTCCCTCCGAAGCAACTCGAGTGTCGCCCGACCACCGCGGCTTCCTCCGGGTGTCGCTAGCCTTCAGCTTCATCTATATCAATTTACTGCACACTCGATTCAGCTTGTGAGATAATGACATAAGCTTAACTTTGTATCGTTTGCTATAATCAAAACTCAGGTTCGACTTAGGTGCCTACTGCACCAACAATCTCCCCCTTTTTGATTTATGGCAAACCCACATACAAAGTTATGAAAATTAAGTGCATTAAGAGAAGATATGCATGAATGAGCAGGTGTGTTAAAAGTATAAATGACCAGGAGTATAAAAACTCTTTTTCAAGTGCTCCCCCTTGAGGAATCCTCCACCTTGACCGAGGGTGAGTACTTGAGAAGGAGTTTTAACTCTCCCCCTTGATATTTGCTACTAAAAAAGAATTAAGTAACCAAAATTACTTAATATTTTCCATAGTATTTAAAATAAGTTTTAAGTTAAGAAATCAAAAAATTGATTTCTTAACCTTGGCCTTTACGTTCGTTTTGTTAACAAGTTAACTTAAAGTTAAGTAAATTATTTGTTAACAAAAACAAGTTAACTAAATATGTTTAAGTTAAGAGTTCCCTTAACTTGTTTTGTTAACTTAAAGTTAAGTAAGCCTTGGCCAAAAAAAATGATCCCTTAACTTTGGCCTTTTTCTCCCCCTTTTTCCATATATCGAAAAGAGTGAGGAATAATAAAAAAAATTAATTTTAAAGTCCAAGCATGTTCCACATAATTTTGAAAATAATATACTGAAAATAGATTCATCTATAAAATGTTCGACTCATATTTGGCTTGATTGATATGAAGGATCAACCAGTCCTGGTCAGAGTCGGTTAGTATGTATGATTATACTCCGTGGTTCATAGCGATGCACTAGTTCTACATCTGGAACCGGGAGTAAGGTCCTAACATCTCACGCCCATCTACATGGCTAAGTACACAAACACATTAGTCCTATGTGGTGTGAGATGTACTGGCTCCTTAAATCTATAGGTACATGATATCTAAGGTATGTCCTATGCTAGTTCCATGAAATTAAAGAAATAGTAGTAAAAACATATAATTTGCAAGTACCTATTCTATTACGCACATGCCCAATTTTTGTCTTAATAGACTAAATTCGGCTTCGGGTAGAGGTTTAGTAAATAGGTCTGCCAAGTTAGACTTTGATTCGACGTATTCGAGTTGTATGGCTCCGTTGGCCACATATTCTCGAATGAAATGGTGTTTGACCTCTATATGTTTGGTCCTAGAGTGACATATTGGATTCTTTGTAAGATTAATTGAACTAATGTTATCTACGTGAAGTTTAGTATTCGTAAAGTCTAACTTAAAGTCGCGGAGAGTATGCTTCATCCAAAGAAGCTACGTGACACACTCAGCCATCGCGATGTATTCGGCTTCGGTGGTAGATAAAGCAACACAGTGTTGTTTCCTACTGCACCAACTCACTAGACTCGAGCCGAGAAGTTGACAACAACCACTCGTGCTCTTTCTATCTAGCTTACTAGCGGCATAGTCCGAATCGGAGTAGCCGATTAGTTCGAACTCCGTAGATCTAGGGTACCAAATACCAACGTTAAGTGTACCCTTAAGATATCTAAGGATACGCTTAAGTAGGGTTAGGTGAGACTCCTTAGCACAGGTTTGAAACTTGGCGCACATACTTACTGCGAATAGAATGTCAGGTCGACTCGCAGTTAAGTATAGGAGACTTCCTATTGCGCTCCTATAGAACTTTAAGTCAATGGACTTACTTTCTAGGTCTTCTCCTATGTTAACATTTATCGTCATTGGGGTGTTTATTACCTTAGTGTCTTGCATTCCAAATCTTTTAATTAACTCCTTAGTGTATTTTTGTTGATATAGGCATATACCATCCTTAGTTTGTTTAATTTGTAGACCTAAAAAGAAACTTAACTCGCCTACCAAGTTCATTTGTAATCCTCAAGTAGAAGAGCAATACGTAATCGCTTTAGTAAGGATGAGTTAGAGGTTCCAAAAATTATATCATCTACGTAAATTTGAGCTATGAATATTTCTTTACCTAAGGTTTTTACAAAGAGAGTTGGATCAACTAAGCCTTGGTTAAACCCTTTTGACTTAAGATGGATTGAAAGTCTCTCGTACCAAGCTCGAGGAGCTTGTTTAAGTCCATAGAGAGCTTTCTTAAGTTTTAGAACATGGTCGGGTTTATCTAGATTTTCAAACCCGGGGGGGTTGGCTAACATAAACTTCTTCTTTAATGTATCCATTTAGGAATGCCGACTTAACATCCATTTGAAATAGCTTAAATCCTTGATGTACAACATAAGCTAGCAACATTCGAATGGATTCGAGTCTAGCTATTGGGGCATAGGTTTCGTCGTAATCTAAGCCTTCGACTTGACTAAACCCTTTGGCGACTAACCTAGCCT
Source organism: Wurfbainia villosa (assembly GCA_025175895.1). Lineage (NCBI taxonomy): Eukaryota > Viridiplantae > Streptophyta > Magnoliopsida > Zingiberales > Zingiberaceae > Wurfbainia > Wurfbainia villosa. The sequence continues at coordinate 86,885,075 of CM046002.1, forward strand.
TGTTTCTAACTACTTCACCTTTATCATCAAGCTTATTTCGAAACACCCACCTTGTTCCAATTATCGTTTTATCTTTAGGTGGTGGTACTAATTCCCACACTTCATTCCTAGTAAATTGAGCTAGCTCTTCTTGCATTGCAATAATCCAATCGGGATCAAGAAGAGCTTGTTCAATTGATTTGGGTTCTATCTTTGAAATTAAGGAAATTTGACTAAGGTTCCTATAGGATGCTCTAGTTCGAACTCCTAGATTAGGATCTCCTATCACTTGAACGATAGGGTGGTTAGTCTGAATCCTAGATTGGGTTGGGTTTGTGTCACCTAATGCTTGATCAATGGGGTGACTTGGTTGAACACTAGCTTGGTTGGAGTCATCTATCACTTGATCAATAGAGTGACTTGGTTGACTTAGGTTAGGATTAACACTAGACCTGATCTACGAATCAGAGTTAGGTCTAGTATGAATCAGCTCGCTAATTGGGGTTGCCGGGAGTTTTGTAGGTTCATGTCCTTCATCAAATACTACATTGATAGTCTCCTCGACTCTAAGGGTGTCGTGGTTATATACTCTATAAGCTCTACTTGTAGTCGAGTATTCTAGAAAGATTCCGGTCGTGGTTTTGGATGTAAATTTCCCTAGGTAATCCTTAGTGTTTAGGATATGTACCTTACACCGAAATACCCTAAAGTACTTGATGTTAGGTATTTTATCGTAATAAATCTCGTACGAGGTCTTAAGGTGCCTCTTTACCATAAGGATCCTATTCTGGACATAGCAAGCTTTGCTAACGACTTCTGCCCAAAACCTATCGGGTAGATCGTATTCGCTCAACATGGTCCTAGTGGCTTCTTGTAGAGTTCGGTTTTTCCGCTCCACTAGGCCATTTTGTTGAGGGGTCCTAGGGCAAGAGAATTCATGGTGGTATCTGTTTAGGTTACAGAAGTCGGTGAACCTTTGATTTTCGAATTCACCACCATGATCGCTTCTAAGTCTTTTAACCTTAAGGTCTTTTTGATTCTCGATTAATTTGAATAGATTGATTAATTGATCTAGGGTATAATTTTTATGTTTGATGAACCTAACCCAGGTAAACCTGGAGTAGTCGTCAATTATGACTAAGCAATATTGACTTCTATTGAGTGACTTGGCTCCATGTGAATCGAATAGATCCATATGCAGGAGCTCAAGTACACTTGAGGTTCGTTCTTGATTAGTTGGTTGATGTTGTGCCCTATATTGTTTACCTTGTTGACAAGCATTACATATTTTATTATCCAAGTTGTTGAGGTTAGGCAAACCTCTGACTAAATCACTCTGACTCATCTTGTGGATGAGTCTTGGGTGTGAGTGACCGAGTCGTCGGTGCCACAACCATGATTCCTCTTGCCGTGTCATAAGACACTTAGTTGAGGAGTTAGTTAAGTTGATCGTATAAATGTTGTTATTTCTAGTTCCTTTAAGAATTGTTTTAGCGGTTTCGTTGGTATTAATTATGCATTCATTTTCTAGAAATATGACCTTATAGTTATTATCACACAATTGGCTTACACTAAGTAAATTATATTGAAAATTTTCTACTAGTAAAACATTTTGAATAACAAAATTTGAATTGAGCTCAATATCACCTGATCCGATGATTTTGAGCTTGACGTTATTTCCAAAGGCTACCGATCCTTGTCGTTTGAATCGAAGCTTCGTGAATTTGAGTTGATCCCCGGTCATGTGTCGGGAGCAACCACTGTCCAACATCCATTGATCCTACACACAAGGTGGTTGGATTGGATGTTAGATTTTTTTTTAAATTGGTTGTAGGTTGTTAAACCTAGGTCATCTCACCTGCGTCTATATGATCAAGCAAGTTATACTTATGTGTTTTTTTTGTGAGATGATTTCCAATTAAGTTGATTAAGTGGATTTAGGTTCAAGGAATTTTATGTTAGATTTGGATTTAACCCTAGGCTTGTCAAGTTTACCTTTTCAAGATCATAGCTTCCAGGTCGTGGCGAGGCACAGGGGCCTTCTTTTATCGGATCATCGACCACTTCCTTAGACAAAACCATGTTCAAGAAAATGATGACTTGACTCACCTAAGATCATTTCCTAGTCTAACTGGTTATTTTTGAAAAGAGGCTCCCCGAGGCTCAATCTTTTCGAAGAATTTTAGTTGGTTATGTTTTTGAAAAGAGGCTCCCCGAGGCTCAATCTTTTCGAAGAATTTTAGTTGGTTATGTTTATGTTCTAAGTGAGTTCACAAGTTTTAAAGAACAAACTTTCTAAGTTAAAGCATGCAATTTCTAAGTTAAGGCACAAACTTCCTAAGTTAAAACATGCAATTTCTAAGTTAAAGCACAAACATGTTTTGTACTGGCTCCCCCTAGACCGTTGAATCGGTTCGGTCTATCCACATAGTGGATTTGGTCCTTGGGAATCCAGTACGGGTTGGATCCTAGAGTTGAAATCAAAAGGTTCTTAGGGACCCATGCTTGGACATGTTTCCTATGTCGACTTACAATCGACATATACGACCTATTAGTCGTGTTTGAGTTAAACCCTAGTCCGGCCTTGTTGTACACGGCCCTTTGAGATCCAAGTAGGAGGTCAAGTCCTTTGGATCCCGAAGTGAACCTTTCCAACGTGTTCCTAAGATTTTCGACTTGACTTTTCAAGAGTGAGTTCTCAACTTCGAGTTTTTCAACCTGAGTTGAGTCCTTCTCTTGAACTCGACTAGTCGAAGAGGTTAGGGAGACCTTGTGTTTAAGGAGTTTGACCTCCTCAACCAGGGTCTCAACCTTGGACTCGGATTTAACTAATTTCCTAGACAAAAACCTAACCGTATTTTGTAAAGTATTAAATAAAGTTCGACTTAATTTAAGGGTATCTTTTGAACCGGATGCGTATCCGTGGCTTGACTTGAAGGTAGCTTCGTAGTCCGAGTCTTCCTCAGGTTCTGACTCAATTTCCGACTCGGTCTCCATGTCTGACTCAATTGATTTCTCCATGAGGACGTGGTCTTCATCTTCTTCGGATGACGCTTCTTCCCATGTCGCGTTGAGGGCCTTCTTGTGCCTAGGTGCTTGGTGGTTGAGCTTGGGGCACTCGGACTTGATATGTCCAAACCTGTTGCACTAATAACACCTAATATTAGAACCTTTAGGCTTACCTTGGTTGGGTTGAGTCGTGGTTCGCTTTCGTCCCTTGGCTATCCTTCGAGCTAGGTTCATTAGTTCGGCAGTCAATTCCGGGTCAATTTCTTCTTCGGACTCGTCTTCCTCCTCGGTTGGTGGTGGCTTGCTTGCGATTTTCTTCTTCTTTGAACCTGCAAACAAGGCTATACCCCTCTCGGGTTCAGTTAGTCATGAAGTTCAAAATCCGAAAAGAGTTCATCTAACCTAATTTTAGAAAGGTCCTTGGAGACCTTATAGGCATCGACCATGGATGCCCATAAGGTAGTCCTCGGAAAAGAGTTTAGGACATACCTTATAAGGTCGCGGTTTTCGACCTTTTGCCCGATTGCGTTTAGATTATTGACTATGTCCTGGACTCGGGCGTGAAGTTGCGTCGCGGACTCGTGTTCCTGCATTTTTAGATTATATAATTTATTGAACAAAAGGTCGCGCTTACATACCTTGGCTTCATCGGTCCCTTCGTGTAGCTCCACTAGTTTTGTCCAAAGATCTTTTGCGCTTATGAAGGGGCCGACGCGATTTAGCTCCTCCTTGGATAGGCCACATTGAAGGATTTGCATTGCCTTAGCGTCGGCTTCGACTTGTCTTTTTGTCGCAATGGTCCATTGGTCATAATCCAAGGAGTCACCCACTTCATTAGTCGGAAGTGTGAAACCCGTTTGGATTATGATCCACATCTCGATTTGGGTTTTAAGAAAGCATTCCATCCGATCCTTCCAATAACGGAAGTCATCTCCGTTGTAAAACAGAGGTCGGACGGTGCTAAACCCTTCGAGATGGGCCATTAGAACAAAAAACACAAGGAGACGAAGGAAAAAAAACTAGCAACGACAAAAACACACAAAAAGTACCAAGACTCGCGTCTTGGATTAGTAGTGCGGGAGTAAATTTAACAAAACGAAATAAATCTGAAATAAATAGAAATAAAAGAAAAATAAATCTGTGAAAAATGGATAGATTGGTGGTTTCACCAAATCTTAGCAACCCCCGGCTCTGATACCAATTGTTGGATCGATGCGGTTCGCTAGAGGGGGGAGTGAATAGCGATAAAAACTTGTTCGTAATCGTTCGTTAAGGTACGAGTAAAACGCAGCGGAAAGATAACAATAAATAAATAAAAACACGAGGGTTTTTACTTGGTTCATAGCCTTCGGCTACTACTCCAAGGCCCTAGTGGTCCTAGACCACGTACGGAGGGCAAAAGCACTAAAGGAACTCCTCCTCGTTAGAGGTAGGAGTTAATCGAATACAAAAACTCAAGAAAGACACAAGGTAGAGGGACACTCCCTCTCTCCTTGATATGATTAAAATCTTGAAATAAAAACAACTTATATAAATTAAAGATTATACCGATGACTTCAAAGATTGAAGGTTGAAGCTCTAGTCGTCGTCTCGGCAGCGCTTCGTCGTAGGGATGTCGGAGAGTCGGAGCGTATCAGAAGCACTTGGAAGCTTTTTTTAATTTATGAAAAACCCTAGGTTTGGCCCTCCCTTTATAGCCTTTAATCCCCTCATCGAATGGGTCTTCAACCAATAAGAAATGGGCACAAAACTCTTTGAAAAATGGTGATAAAGCTTGACTCCTCGAGGCTGATCCTTTGACCAGCAGTCGACTGATGGCCATCACTAGTCGACTGATGGCAGCATCAGTCGAGTGCTAGCCGTAGTCACTCGACTGATGGACGGCATTCGAGTCCTTCAGGTTGGCAGTCGACTGATGCTGGCTGCAAAGCAATGTTAGCTTAAAGAAAACATTATTTCGATGGTCGTCGACCGTCCGATCTCGACCTAGACCACCTATGAGATGTCTTGGGTCGGATCTACGCTTAAGATCATCCCCGTAAAGAGGATACGACCTTACTTACTCTCGCACACATGAGCTTACCTCGATACTTATGCGTTGCTTTTGCTTCCGGCCTTCCACTCGATTCCTTCGGCTCCCTCCGAAGTAACTCGAGTGTCGCTCGACCACCGCGGCTTCCTCCGGGTGTCGCTAGCCTTCAGCTTCAGCTATATCAATTTACTGCACACTCGATTCAGCTTGTGAGATAATGACATAAGCTTAACTTTGTATCGTTTGCTATAATCAAAACTCAGGTTCGACTTAGGTGCCTACTGCACCAACAATACCCCTACAAAATCGATTGCACAACTACAACACAATCTATTTCATAACATACACAATCACAACTTACCTCCCATGGTTCCAATTAACCACCGGTTCGTAATCCAACCAACTATACAAAATCCACCCAATCAGCCTTGATTTCTTTCCTTTTCGGCAGAATCCAGAAATAAAATGGACAGAAAAGAAGATTGAGTGATATACCTACAATTGAAACTTCACCGCTTTCATTCAATTGCTCGTTCTGAAATACTTCCCAACACAAGATCACCTGTTGCAGCAAATCTCTACTTAAATCCTCGGAAAGGCACCAATAGTAGATCTGTTTGCGAGCTACAACCCTAGGAGCGCCTCCTCTCCCGCTAGACACAAGGAACTGAGAGGGTAAATAGGAAGAAGACCCTAACGTCGGCAACGGACTGAGACCAGTGCTACCAGTGTGATGCCGGAGAAATCAGGAAGGCTGAATACGCCTATGATGTTACTTCCATCGATGATTGTTGTGATTCTCCCTCTTGATCTCGAAATCTCCTTGGGAGACGCCGATGATTGCTGGAGGTGCTCACTGCCGGCGATGGGGCTTCTTCACGCCGTCGGTCACGAGGGGTCGACTTCCTTGCTGCCTTCGTCGCCAACTTCTTGCGATGGGGTGACATCGATCGGCACATCGACAGCGATAAGGACACTTGATTGTGAGCTTGGAGGAAGAAGGAAAGTTGGGATCAAGAAAAGGGAGCAACGGGGGAAGAGATGGTTCGGGAAAAATAGTCGCGCGATGAAAAACAATGAGAAGGGGAATCGCAGGTTCGCTTAATGAGAAAACACAAAACCGCCCCTTTATAAGCCATAAACTAGGTTAAATTTATTTATAACCTAATCATCCCTCATTAATTTAATTAAATCACTAATAACTTCTCTTGATTAAATTATTATTTTTATAGTAATTTATTTGTGGTATTTTACATTCTTCCCAACTTATAAAAAATTTGGTCCCCAAATTTCGTACTTAAATGTAAGAACCAATACAAGAAATATCCGGAATGACCACATACCCCAAGTGAACGGATGAGGCTATCATGCTCGGATAGTATCTTCCAGCTCCCACGTAGCCTCCTCATCGGTATGATGATGTCATCCAACTTTTATGAGTCGAATGGTTTTGTTCTACACTGACGCTCTTTGCGACCAAGAATCCGCACTGGAATCTCCTCGTAAGTCGCATTATACTGAGGTGGAATTGCTATCTCCTTCAGAACATGCTCAACATGCGACACGCATTTCCTCAGCATAGAAACAGGAAATACATTGTGAACACCCGCAAGTGTCAGAGGTAAAGCCAACCGATAAGCTACATCTCCATAATGCATGACACAATATCTGAATAGATCCTCCAATGTCTAAATGATACACTAAGACTGTTCATCTGTCTGTGGATGAAACGTTGCACTAATCCAAAGCTCTGTGCCCATAGTTTGGTGCAGACTCTACCAAAATCGCGAGGTAAATCGCGAATCTCTATCTGATATGGTACTTAAAAGTACCCCATGCAATCTAATAATCTTTCGGTAATACAACGCTGTCGGATGGTCCAATGAGTACGAACCACAAATAGGAAGGAAATGAGCTGATTTGGTCAGTCGATCCACAATCACCCAAATCGCATCACATCCTTTATGGGTTCTAGGCAATCCCGTAACGCAATCAATCGTGAAATGCTCCCACTTCCATTTCGGAATCAGAATTTTCCAGAGCAATCAAGCGAGTTTCTGATGTTCAGCCTTCACCTACTGGCATACTAAACATCGAGAAGCAAAATCTGCTATAATTCTCTTTATACCATTCCACCAGTATAAACGTTTCAACTCTCGGTACATCTGAGTACCACTAAGATATCTAGCCCATCTCGAATGATGTGCTTTCTGTAGCGACTCTTCCTTAAACACTGCAACTCCGGAACCCACTATCCTTATTAGAGACGAAAAATTATCTTCTCACAATAGAAGTCCATCTACCCTTCAAAATCCACTCTACCACACACTCTATAAGTGCATGGAAGACTAGAGTGACCAATCTCACTTGTTACAACTGTTTATGTACCAGCAACTCTATAGTAGCTACCCAGTAGCTAGTCAAAACTCCATGAGCACTTCTGCTCCATATTGTTGGGATGTATACTGATAGCCTAGCTTTTTTGATGAACATCTGTATTTTGAAATAAGAATCACATGATCATTGTTTGCATATTTTTATAGTTATGCAATAAAGTCTAATATTTTACATTGTAGATAACATGGTGCTAGGTGTGGCACAGAAGATCATGTTATCAGTCCCTTGTAGAATATAAGTAGAGGCTCACAACCAAGATGGTTCTGGACAAACCATTGGCATGGTTGTAGTGTAGCTTGGTATTGTTTTGTCTTGAACATAGAGTTACACTAGTACACTTAGGTGTATTAAGCAGGACCGACATAGAGGTGATTCAATTTATTGCTGACTACATAATTGAATCGGACCTCGGATATTATGTTGTACATGCTCTTAATCCCGATATAATAACGGGCACATGTACTTAGTATTTATATCTATGATTTACCAAAGGGTGAGATTTAGATGGATTAAATCAATATGCCCGGTAAGTTGGGAAATGATATTATTTACATGGTGTGCCGTTGATTATAGGAGGAAACCATGTCCTATATATTAGGTTGATGATGTCCCCTTGAGGAGCTCATAAGGTTCATCATGTAAACCCTGCAGGTTGACTTAGTCAACATGATGATAAGGTTGAGTGGTACTACTCGAGGAGTTAGATGTTAATTAATTGATGATCAGTAAATCAATTAATTAACGGACATTCGATATCTTAAACACGGGGAGATGGATGCACAAATAATATATGGAGCCCATATTAATTTATGGGGGTTGGTGAGGTAATTCAATGATGATCCTCTAGTGGAATGGAAGATCATTGATGGATCAAGTTTGTGTGGTTCCGATCCATCGGGTGGCCAAGACCCAACTCCTCCTCATGGTCCCAATCGTAGCCTAATATAAACCTCATGAAGACTAGATCAAATGATGGAAAATAAATCTCTAGATCTGACGGTTGGGATTAAATCCCTAGAACCGACGGTGGAGATTAAATCTCTAGATCCAACGGTTGGGATTAAATCCCTAGAACCGACGGTTGAGATTAAATCTCTAAGATCCGACGGTTGGGATTAAAACTCTAGAACCGACGGTTGAGATTAAATCTCTAGAATCGACGGTTGAGATTAAATCTCTAGAACCGACGGTTGGGATGAAACCCTAGATCCGATGGTTGGGATGAAACCCTAGATCCGACGGTTGGGATGAAACCCTAGATCCGACGATTGGGATGAAACCCTAGATCCGACGGTTGAGATTAAATCTCTAGAACCAATGGAGGAGATTGAACCAAGGCCTAAACCTAACTCTATATATATGGGAGAATGGGTTGGGCGGCAAGGATGATGGAAGTTGGATGTTTTGGAGATTAGGGTTTTGCCGATCAATGGATTGGGCGGCAAGAAACCCTAAGGAGGAAACCCTAATTAGATTAGGGTTTGGCTCTTTGGTTGGGCGGCAAGGTTAGGAAGGTAAGGTGGGCGGCAACTATAGGGGAAGAGCTCTTCTTCTTCTTCCTAGGGTGTTGGCCGGCTCCTCTCCTTTTCCCTCTACCTTGGGCGGCAAGAAATCCAAAGGGAGCTTGGTTGGGCGGCTAGGGTTTGGAAGATAAGGTAGGCAGAAACTATAGGGGAAGTGCTCTTCTTCTTCCTAGGGTGTTGGCCGGTTCCTATCCTTTTTCCTCTACCTTAGGCGGCGCCCAACCTATTCCTCTTCTCCTCTTCTCTTCCTCTTGGCCAGTGGCACAAAGGAGCTAGGGTTTGTCCCTAGTTCGGTTCCTTGGTTGTTTCCATTTTGTTCTCTCTATTCTTGGGGCCGGCGGCATCAATCCTTTGTGGATTGGTGTTTGGCTCAAGCAAGAAGGGAAAGAGTGTTCTTCTTTCTTTGGATTGAAGAAGATCTAGGAAGCTTCAACTTGTGGTGGATCTTCGCCCACACAAAGTCTACAAGGAGGTTAGGACATACGGTAGAAGATCAAGAGGTATAAAAGTTTTACAACTTTTATTATTGATCTTTGCATGTTCTTTTGTATTATGTTTATAATTGCTTTTCAATTATATGCATGTATTATGTGGATGTTTACTTTATGCTTATATGTGTTGATTATACTAGTTTACATTTGTATGTATTTGTATAATCATGGACCCCGAAGATAAACACAAAAACCGGCGATCCGTCCGTCGTCTCTTCCGCAGCTAACCGACTAGAAGAGTTATGTTGCTTGAACAACTAGTTTGTTCAAGCGATCACTCAAGTCGTTAGCACGACGACGAATTGGTTGTGCTTAGGAAACTCATCCCATCCGGATTAGTTTTCATTAGTGAAAATTTTAATCCGGAGACATGGGAGCCAATGAGCCTCCGAGCTAGCATGCCATTCCCATCAAATGGTATCAGAGCCACGATTTCCGATTTTGTGTGTTTTGGATTTGGTTACTTTCATGCACTTATCATATATTGTATATGCCAGATAATAGTAGGATGTGCGTAGACTAACTTTTTGGTTGCAGGCATAAGATCCGACTATTATGGCTATATGTGTGTATGTGATTGTTTGTATGTGATTGTATGTATATTATTTGAATCCTCGGGATTGACGAGGCTAAATTAGTATTTAATTTTTGTAATTTAATAAGACATTGTTTAGCCACTCTTTATTTTATTTTACTTTCGATCTAGATTTCATGTACACTCCCTCGTGGAGTATAGGGTCGATGGATGTAAAATAAAATAGGTTTTATTCTCGGCTCGGATCTCCGGATGGCTTGTACATGGCGTAGGAGGAGCGGACGAGGTGGCGACACGACGGGACACATATTGGAGAACAATGCCATAATAGTTGGAAAAATTCTATTTTTTCCATATTTATTGCTGATTTGTTTTATATGCATGTTGTGTGTGCTTAAAAATTCCTCATTTTCAATTTAATAAGTGGGAGAGGGATATTTTAATTAATTCCCGCGGCCTCCATTACAATTTGACATGTGATGCAACAAACTTGCGCGTCGGCTCTGAGTGCCTTCCTCCCCATCGGATGAGTTTGTTTGCGGATCACTAGGTCAAATAATGGTTATAGAAAATTATTTAGGAGCGTGTGTACTTCCCCATCGGTAAGGCACATAATCCGAGATAATTCCCTTAGTATCGTGTAATAGTGCACACTTAGATGCAAATAAAAAGTATCCTCCCCATCGGAGTCACTGCTTTTATTTGTAGGGGCAAAGAGGAACCAACTATTAATTTTATTTGTCAAAAAGTAAGGTTGACAAGATAATAAAATTAATGGGTAAAACCTCCTCTTACAAATGTAGAATTCGTATACGTCCACACTATCGTGGCATGCGATATTCTCGGTGTTTAGAGGTGTTGGTAGATTTCGGAATTTTATTGTTTTAAGGAATCAATAATATTTGAAATCTAATATTTTGATCATTGTGATTCTTAAGATTTTCAAAATGACTTTCAGTCCACTTGTTGGAATACTAAAGGAAATAAACTTACTCTACCCAAACTATGTTGATTGGAAAAGAATCCAGATATTGTCTTATCTGCTAAGGAGTACAAGTATGCACTCTTCAAAGAATGTCCTCAAGCCATAGTTGCTCAAAAAGGTTTCTACTTCTAAGCCGAAAGGCAAGAAGAAGGAGAAACAAGGTGGAGCAAATGTGGTGGGAGGATCTCAGGGAGGAGTGAAGAAGCCGAAAGACAAGTACTTCACTTACTAGCAGGATGGACATTGGAAGAAGGACTATCCCAATCCAAAGCAGAACAAAGATATATCCTTTGAACTAGTCGTTCAAACATGGATAGAGGTGTTATCTACCGGTACCTGGAGTGTAGATACAGGAGCCACTAATCATGTCTGCAATACTTTGCAGGGGTTCCAGGAAACCCGACGACTAGCTAAAGGGGATATTACCATTTACTTGGGCAATGCCATGAAGATGGTGGCTATTGCAGTGGGAGATATTTTATTTATCTTTTGAGAAAAATAAAGTTTATGGTTCTTAAGAATTTTCTTTATGTACCTTTATTTAGAAAGAATTAATTTCGGTTTCTAAATTATGGATGGATAATCTATTTCTTTTAATGACAGATTTGTTATAAAAGGAATAGGGACATTATCTATTCAGGTACATAGATAGGAAATTTATAACTTGAACCACAAGTTCCCACGATGCAAATAAAAGTTAATAACTCATCTTCTAATTCCGATAAGAGAAAAGAACCTTCGAAGATGAACCAAACATATCTTTGGTATCTTAGGCTTGGTCACATTAACCTAAGCAGAATTCAATAGGTTGATAGCTGATGGACCTTTGGGTTCATTAGTGGTGGAGGATCTCCCAACCTGTGATTCTTGCTTGGAGGGTAAGATGACCAAGAGGCCTTTTCAAGGCAAAGGGGTATAGATCCAAAGATGTGTTGGAATTGGTTCATTCTGATTCGTATGGTCCTATGTCTATCCAGGCAAGATGTAGTTTTGAACATTTCATCTTTTTCATAGATGATTGTTCAAGATACGGATGACACTACGATCTGATCGTGGTGGTGAGTACCTCTTGGGAGAGTTTAGGAACTACTTATCAGAGGTTGGGATTAAATCCCAATTGACTGCACCTGGCACACCCCAGCAGAACGGTGTAGCAGAGCGAAGGAATAGGACTCTTATGAAGATGGCTAGATCGATGATGAGTTATACTGACTTGCCAGATTCGTTCTGGGGATATGTTCTAGATACGACGGTATACATTCTGAACTTGGTACCATCTAAATCAGTGCCTTCTACTCCCACAGAGTTGTGGACTGGGGAAAGCCTAGTCTAAGACATATTCGGATATGGGGAGTTCAACACATGTGCTGAAGGAAGATGTTGGTAAGTTGGAACCTCATACAGAAGTATGCATGTTCGTTGGCTATCCCAGGGGAACGAAGGGTGGATTGTTTTATAGTCTTAGAGATCAGAGGGTGATCGTTAGCACGAACGCCAAATTTCTAGAGGAAGACTATGTGATGAGCCACAAGCCCAAGAGTAAAATTGTTCTGGAGGAGTTAAAAGGGGAAGTGACTTCTTTAGTACCACCGGTACAAGAGAATATACCACATGTCACTGCACCGCGTGTCACAGAGGATACATAGGTGATACCTCGTCATAGTGGGAGGGCTGTTAGACAACCTGATAGATTAATGTTCTTGGGAGAATATTCTGATTTGGTCCCTGGCGAACATGAACCTAATCCCTGGACATATGACGAGGCAATCCAAGAAAAAGATGTAGTATCTTGGCAAAGTGCAATGAATACTGAGATTGAATCTATGAATTCAAGTCAGGTCTGAGAGCTCTTATGCATAGCAGCTCATATGGATTATGAGGTGTGGTAGATGGATGTCAAGACAACTTTCCTTAATGGAAGTCTTGGGGAATCCATCTATATGAAGCAACCAGAGGGATTCAATGCTAAGGGCAAAGAGCATCTTGTGTGAAAGCTTAATCGGTCCATTTATGGATCAAGCACGCTTTGATGAGGTAATCCAGTCTTATGGATTTATTCAAAGTCCGGATGAGTCTTGTGTATACAAGAGATGTGACGAAAACGTAGTGGTATTTCTTATACTATACGTAGATGACATTTTTGTGGTTGGCGACAACATCGAAGTGTTGTCGGACGTAAGGGTATGGTTGTCCAAATAGTTTGATATGAAGGACCTGGGAGAGGTGAGACACATCCTTGGGATCAAGGGATCGCTGGAAAAGGATGTTGTGCTTATCCCAAGCTTCATACATTAACACGATTATGGAGCATTTTATCATGCAAAACTCCAAGAATGGTTTTTCTACCTTTCAGGCATGGTGTTCCTTTATCTAAGGAGATGTGTCCTAGATCATCTAAGGTGATAGAGGAGATGAAGGCGGTTCTTTATGCTTTGGCAGTAGGAAGCCTCATGTATACGATGCTCTGTACAAGACCAGATATCTGCTTTGCCATGGGCATGATCAGCAAATATCAGAGTAATCCAGGACAGGGATATTGGACTGTGGTAAAGCATATATTGTAGTGCCTGAGAAGGACTAGGGATTATATGCTAGTTTAACGGGCAGACCAATTGCTCCCTGTGAGTTACATGGATTCCGATTTCCAATCTGATAGGGATAACACTAAGTCTACCTCAGGTTTTGTGTTTACTTTGGGAGGAGGAGCCATAGTATGGAGGAGTGTCAAGAAGAAATGTGTGGCGGACTCCACCATAGAAGCTGAGTATGTGGCGGCCTCTGAGGCGGCCAAAGAAGTTGTTTGGTTCAAGAACTTCCTGATGGACTTGGATGTCATTCCTGGTTTGCCCAGAACTATCACAATTTATTGTGATAATAATGGTGCAGTTACAAACTCGAAGGAACCACGAGCCCATAAGGCTAGTAAACACATAGAGTGCAAGTACCACCTGATACGAGAAATCGTAAAGGTGGTAGAAGTTGCTGTCGCCTAGATTGCATCATAGGATGACCTGGTAGACCCTTTTCACTAAGGCCCTTCTGGCGAGAGCTTTGATAGGCATGTGGAGGGGAGGGGAATCAGATGTATGGCAGTATGATGACAGCATAGTCTTTTAGTATAAGTGAGAGATTGTTGGGATGTATACTGAAAGCCTAGCTTTTTTGATGAACATCTGTATTTTGAAATAAGAATCACATGATCATTGTTTGCATATTTGTATAGTTATGCAATATAGTCTAATATTTTACATTGTAGATAACATGGTGCTTGGTGTGGCACAGAAGATCATGTTATCAGTCCCTTGTAGAATATAAGTAGAGGCTCACAACCAAGATGGTTCTGGACAAACCCTTGGCATGGTTGTAGTGTAACTTGGTATTGTTTTGTCTTGAACATAGAGTTACACTAGTACACTTAGGTGTATTGAGCAGGACCGACATAGAGGTGATTCAATTTATTGCTGACTACATAATTGAATCGGACCTCGGATATTATGTTGTACATGCTCTTAATCCCGATATAATAATGGGCACATGTACTTAGTATTTATTTCTTTGATTTACCAAAGGGTGAGATTTAGATGGATTAAATCAATATGCCCGGTAAGTTGGGAAATGATATTATTTACATGGTGTGCCGTTGATTATAGGAGGAAACCGTGTCCTATATATTAGGTTGATGATGTCCCTTTGAAGAGCTCATAAGGTTCATCATGTAAACCCTGCAGGTTGACTTAGTCAACATGATGATAAGGTTGAGTGATACTACTCGAGGAGTTATATGTTAATTAATTGATGGTCAGTAAATCAATTAATTGACGGACATTCGATATCTTAAACATGGGGAGATGGATGCACAAATAATATATGGAGCCCATATTAATTTATGGGGGTTGGTGAGGTAATTCAATGATGATCCTCTAGTGGAATGGAACATCATTGATGGATCAAGTTTGTGTGGTTCCGATCCATCGGGTGGCCAAGACCCAACTCCTTCTCATGGTCCCTATCGTAGCCTAATATAAACCTCATGAAGACTAGATCAAATGATGGAAAACAAATCTCTAGATCCGACGGTTGGGATTAAATCCCTAGAACTGACGGTGGAGATTAAATCTCTAAGATTCGACGGTTGGGATTAAAACCCTAGAACCGACGGTTGAGATTAAATCTCTAGAACCGATGTTTGAGATTAAATCTCTAGAACCGACGGTTGAGATTAAATCTCTAGATCCGACGGTTGGGATGAAACTCTAGATCTGACGGTTGGGATGAAACCCTAGATCCGATGGTTGGGATGAAACCCTAGATCCGACGGTTGGGATGAAACCCTAGATCTGACGGTTGAGATTAAATCTCTAGAACCAATGGAGGAGATTGAACCAAGGCCTAAACCTAACTCTATATATATGGGAGAATGGGTTGGGCGGCAAGGATGATGGAAGTTGGATGTTTTGGAGATTAGGGTTTTGCCTATCAATGGCTTGGGCGGCAAGAAACCCTAAGGAGGAAACCCTAATTAGATTAGGGTTTGGCTCTTTGGTTGGGCGGCAAGGTTAGGAAGGTAAGGTGGGCGGCAACTATAGGGGAAGAGCTCTTCTTCTTCTTCCTAGGGTGTTGGCCGGCTCCTCTCCTTTTCCCTCTACCTTGGCCGGCAAGAAATCCAAAGGGAGCTTGGTTGGGCGGCTAGGGTTTGGAAGATAAGGTAGGCGGCAACTATAGGGGAAGTGCTCTTCTTCTTCCTAGGGTGTTGGCCGGTTCCTATCCTTTTTCCTCTACCTTAGGCGGCGCCCAACCTATTCCTCTTCTCCTCTTCTTTTCCTCTTGGGCGGCGGCACAAAGGAGCTAGGGTTTGTCCCTAGTTCGGTTCCTTGGTTGTTTCCAATTTATTCTCTCTATTCTTGGGGCCGGCGGCATCAATCCTTTGTGGATTGGTGGTTGGCTCAAGCAAGAAGGGAAAGAGAGTTCTTCTTTCTTTGGATTGAAGAAGATATAGGAAGCTTCGACTTGTGGAGGATCTTCGCCCACACGAAGTCTACAAGGAGGTTAGGACATACGGTAGAAGATCAAGAGGTATAAAAGTTTTACAACTTTTATTATTGATCTTTGCATGTTCTTTTGTATTATGTTTATAATTGCTTTTCAATTATATGCATGTATTATGTGGATGTTTACTTTATTCTTATATGTGTTGATTATACTAGTTTACATTTGTATGTATTTGTATAATCATGGACCCCGAAGATAAACACAAAAACCGGCGATCCGTCCGTCGTCTCTTCCGTGGCTAACCGACTAGAAGAGTTATGTTGCTTGAACAACTAGTTTGTTCAAGCGATCGCTCAAGTCGTTAGCACGACGACGAATTGGTTGTGCTTAGGAAACTCATCCCATCCGGATTAGTTTTCATTAGTGAAAATTTTAATCCGGAGACATGGGAGCCAATGAGCCTCCAAGCTAGCATGCTATTCCCATCACATATCACTAAAAATCCAAATAATAACTACTAAAGTCACGTTATGTTTATGATAGTCTATCTCGTAGTTTCTTAACTGTCGTAAGCATAAGGTACGCCTCATTCAACTGCATCGGAATCACTCCAATCCCTGAAACGACGCATCTGCGTACATCATCCTTTTATCCACTCTGGAAGGATTAACTAATACTTGCGTAAAAGTTAACCGCCATCTAGGTCCTGTAAACTGGTTTCACCAGCTTCCGACTAAATGATTTCTATCATCACCTTTGTCAAACAAGTCCGTGGTATAGAAATGTTAAAACATTCTATCCACATCTACGGTAATATCCAGATCATACAAGGAGAACCACCATCTATGGTGGTCGAGTGCGCAACTCCATCTACCACAATCAACAGTGGCCAGGTTACGCAACTCCAACAACCACGAACTGATCCAATCGTGTTTAGGATACACGATTCTCAAATCCAGTGGCGACTAAATCGTTAATTAGTCTAACAACTTAATCAAAACTCATACAATTCATACCAAGTATGAAATTGTCGTCTCTTCACACTTGTATACTTTTTACTCTACACTGATGATATTTTAATCATCACAATGACAATGATAATTGTATGCCACCATGTCACCACAACATCAATACTCCAGTCGTAAATCAACCCTAAAGTATACACAAGTGTCCTTAACTGATCTAAATAGATCATCAATCCACAACGAAGGATATTTACTTTCAACAACTATCGCATTCCATCATCGATAATCGATGCATAATTTCAAAGGTTCATCTCTCTTTGAACAAAGAGTTCCGAATCTTCTAAAGGAGGAATACTGGGATAGATAAAGATCCCTTCCAACTTCTCCTATAATCGCAACTTATGTTCTTCCCATTTCCATAGTGTTTAGTAACACTTATACCAGTCAAATTATCACCCGATATGGGATCTTTGATATCGGAACTATTTCTGCAATCATTTCGATCACCTACTCCACTTGCCTATGCAACAACCAGCCTTGGAGTTCATCCGAAATTACATCTGAATACTCTCAAATTATTAGCATATCCGAGAGACATATCATACCATAATCTCAAGAATTTGACCATCCATAAGGATATGTACACAGTAAAGATATGTCTATCCATGTCTAAGGGTATCTCTTAACTTCTTAGTTGTTGGTCCACATCTCACGTGACGGTAGAGATACCATCAACCCACAAGTCGATGTATAGGAACCCTACTAATCCGAACTAAGAATGTTCAGACAAAGATACCTGTAAATACAAGCATCTCTCAATATATTAACCTTGAGGGTAAACTAAAGTAATACCCTGAACAATCAATTATCTGTCGATCCGATCCAAAGGCTCCTCGCAAGTCTCGTCCTTTCTCCGAAGAGAAGAAGATCGGATCCAACAATCCGTGACAAAGCGATCGCATTTCTGTGACGAATAATCTAGGGATTTTCCCGGATCGTTTGATCCCATCACTTATCCTATGAGCTGCACTTGTAGGATATAAAATAGATACGACCATCGTCGTATACTCTCTCCTCTGTACAAAGCAAATCACATCTGGAAATAAATGTTGTTGTCTGCATGAGTCTTCTACGATGTCTTCTGCTGATGCTGCTTTTGTGCTGATCTTTGCTGAAGGGTAGTATCAAGGAACTCCAACCACGCCTGAGGTAGTAGGTTGCTGCTGATGAAATAACCCAATCTTCAGTGCCGATCTCCACTGTCGAGACGGTGCATCATCCTCCCGGAACACCATTGAAATGTTGGTTGATCCGTGAGGGGATACTTCGCTTCCACCTTCGCCTCGATTGCTTGATCATGGCGATCCCTTCGATGTCCTTAGATTAAAAAATTAGTCCTAGACAAAAGGGATTGCCCAAATAACCAAGTCATCGTCGTTCTATTCGTTCAGAGAGGTCACTTGAACAAACTCGTTATTCAAGCGACCAACCTCTATTCTACGAGTAGCCGCGGAATAGACGATATCCAAATCGCCGGTTTTTGTGTTTATGTTCGGGATCCAAGTATTATTTAGCCACAAACAGATTTATATCATGCTCATAATTTAAAAACAAATACAAACATGTAACATATAAAAATTAGAGAATCGATATACCTCTCGATCTTCTAATGTATGACCTTCCTCCTTTCAGACGTCGTGTGGGCGACGATCTACCAAAAGTTGAAGCTCCTAGATCACAAATCTTCCTTCCTTGCTCTTCCAAAGCAAGAGGAAGAATAGAAACAATGCTCTTCTACTTCCTATAGCCAGCCAACAAGCAACAAGGAGTATGCTTGCCGCCGGCCAACAAGGAGAAGTAGATTATGGTGGAATCAGGCCAAGACACCAAGGGAATGCCCAATATCTTGTTTCCACCACCTAAGAAGAAGGAGAAGAGGGTCTTTGGCCACTGGCCAATGGCTGGAAAGGGGATGGAAAGGCTGTTGGACGCCGGCCACTTTGAAGGAAGAAGAAGAAAGGAAAAACATCCTTATTTGGTGTCGCCCAAGCCTCCAAACCCTAATCCTATCTCAATTAGGACTCATTGAGTTGCCGCCCACCCCTTGCCCTCATTTTATAGAGTTAGGGATAAGACATGTTTTAATCTCCACCATTGGTTCTAGGGATTTAATCTCAACCGTCGGATCTAGAGATTTAATCTCAATCGTCGGATCTTAGAGATTTAATCTCTATCTTTGGATCTAGAGTTTTGTTTCTATCCATTGGATCTAAGCTTCATGAGGTGTTAATAGGCTACATTAGGGACCATGAGGAGGAGTTGGATCTTGGCCACCCATGGATCAAGCCCACATAAAGTCCGATCCACTAATGATAATCCAATCCACTAAAGGATTATCATTGATCTACCTCACCAACCCCCATATGATAATATGGGCTCCATATTATATGTACATTTTCTCCCCGTGTTTAAGATCTCGAATGTCCGTCGATTAATTAATTTACTGACCATTAAATAATCAACATCTAACTCCATGAGTAGTACCACTCAACCTTTTCATCATACCGGACCAAGTCCACCTGCAGGGTTTACATGATGAACCTTATGAGCTCCTCAAGGGGACATCATCATCCTAATATATAGGACACGGTTTCCTCCTATAATCAACGTCACACCATATAAATAATATCATCTCCCAACTTACTGAGCCTATCGATTTAATCTATAAATCTCGCCCATTGGTAAATCAAAGAGATGAATACTAAGTATATGTGCCCCGTTGTTATATCAGGATTAAGAGCATGTTCATAATAATATCTGAGGTCCGATTCGATTATGTAGTCAGCAATAAATCGAATCACCTCTAAGTCGATCCTGCTCAATACACACAAAGTGCACTGGTGTGATTCTATGGTCAAGACAAACCAATACCAAATCACACTATAACCATTCCGATGGTTTGTCCAAAGCCATCTCGGTTGTGAGCCTTTACTTATACTTTACAAACAGCTGATAACATGATCTCCCGTGTGACACCACACATCATGTTATCTACAATGTAATGTATTAGACAATATGAATAGTCATAAAAATATGCAAACAATGATCATGTGATTCTTATTTCAAAATAAAGATGTTCATACAAAAGATAGACTTTTCAGTATACATCCCTACAATCTCCCACTTATACTAAAAGACTATGTTGTCCTTAAACTGCCATACATCTAATCCCCATTCCCTCCACATGCCTATCAAAAGCTCTCGCCGGAAGGGCCTTAGTGAAAGGGTCTGTCAGGTTATCCTTCGATGCAATCTTGGCCACAACAACTTCTCCTCTCTTTACGATTTCTCGTATTAGGTGGTACTTGCGCTCTATATGCTTACTCGCATTATGGGCTCATGGTTCCTTCGAGTTTGCAACTGCACCACTATTATCACAATAAATTGTGATAGTTCTGGGCAAACCAGGAATCACATCCAAGTCCATCAGGAAGTTCCTGAGCCATACAACTTCTTTGGCTGCCTCAGAGGATGCCACATACTTAGTTTCCATGGTAGAGTCTGCCACGCATTTCTACTTGACACTCCTCCATACAATGGCTCCACCTCCAAAAGTAAACACAAAACCTAAGGAAGACTTACTGTTATCCCTATCAGATTGGAAGTCAGAATCCGTGTAACCCACATGGAGTAATTGGTCTGCCCGGTAAAACAACATATAATCCCTAGTCCTTCTCAGGTACTTCAATATGTGTTTTACCGCAGTCTAATGTCCCTGACCTAGATTACTCTAATATCTGCTGACCATGCCCACGGTAAAGCAGATATCTGGTCTCGTACATAGCATCGCATACATGAGGCTTCCTACGGTCGAAGCATAAGGAACCACCTTCATCTCCTCTATCTCCTCAGATGATCTAGGACACATCTCCTTAGATAAAGGAACTCCATGCCTGAAAGGTAGAAAACTCTTCTTGGAGTTCTGCATGCTAAAACGATCCATAATCGTGTCTATATATGAAGCTTAGGATAAGCACAACATCCTTTTCCTGCGATCTCTTATAACCTTGATCCCAAGGATGTGTCCCACCTCTCCCAAGTCCTTCATATCAAACTGTTTGGACAACCATACCCTTACGTCCGATAACACCTTGATATTGTTGCCAATCAACAAAATGTCATCTACGTATAGTACAAGAAATACCACTACGTTTCCGTCACATCTCTTGTATACACAAGACTCATCCGGACTTTGAATTAATCCATAAGACTGGATTACCTCATCAAAGCGGATGTTCCAAGACCTCGAAGCTTGCTTCAATCCATAAATGGACCGATTAAGCTTACATACAAGATGCTCTTTGCCCTTAGCAATGAATCCCTCTGGTTGCTTCATATAGATGTTTTCCTCAAGACTTCTATTAAGGAAAGTTGTCTTGACATCCATCTGCCACACCTCATAATCCATATGAGCTGCTATGCATAAGAGAATCCAGATAGACTTAAGCATGGCTACCAGCGAAAAGGTCTCCTCATAATCGATACCCTTTTTCGGAGTATACCCCTTCGCAACAAGCCTTGCTTTGAAGGTCTCAACCTTCCAATCTATTCCTCTCTTTCTTTTGTAGATCCACTTGCATCCAATGGTTTTTACACCATCGGGTGGGTCTACTAACTCCTAGACCTGATTTGAATCCATAGATTCAATCTCAGCATTCATTGCACTTTGCCAAGATGCTGCATCTTTATCTTGGATTGCCTCGTCATATGTCCAGGGATCAGGTTCATGTTCACTAGGGACAAAATCAGAAGATTCACCCAAGAAACTGAATCTATCAGGCTGTCTCACAACCCTCCCACTATGATGAGGTATCACCTGTGTATCCTCTGTGACACGCGGTGCAGTGACATGTGGTACATTCTCTTGTACCGATGGTACTAAAGAAGTGACTTCCCCTTTTAATTCCTCCATAACAATTTTACTCTTGGGCTTGTGGCTCATCACATAATCTTCCTCTAGATATCTGGCACTCGTGCTAACGATCACCCTGTGATCTCTAGGACTATAAAACAAACCACCCTTCGTTCCTCTAGGATAGCCAACGAACATGCGTACTTCTGTACGAGGTTCCAACTTACTAGCAACTGCCTTCAACACACGTGCTAGACTCCCCAATATCCGAATATTTCTTAGACTAGGCTTTCGCCCAATCCACAATTCTATGGGAGTAGAAGGCACTGATTTAGATGGAACTAAGTTTAGAATGTACACCACCGTATCTAGAGCATATCCCCAGAACTAATCTGGCAACTCAGAATAACTCATCATCGATCTAACCATCTCAATAAGAGTCCTATTCCTTCGCTCAACTACACCATTCTGCTGGGGTGTGCCAGGTGCAGTCAATTGGGATTGAATCCCAACCTCTGATAAGTAATTCCTAAACTCTCCCAAGAGGTACTCGCCACCACGATCAGATCGTAGTGTCTTGATACTTTTACCTTGACATTTCTCCACATCAGCCTTGAATTCTTTGAACTTCTCAAAGCATTCAGACTTGCAGCGCATCAGGTAAATGTATCCATATCTTGAGTAATCGTCTATAAAAGAGACGAAATACTAAAAACCACCTCTAACCTGGATAAACATAGGACCACACAAATCAGAATGAACCAATTATAACACATCTTTTGCTCTATACCCCTTTGCCTTAAAAGGCCTCTTGGTCATCTTACCCTCCAAGCAAGATTCGCAGGTTGGGAGATCCTCCACCACTAATGAACCCAAAGGTCCATCAGCTATCAACCTTTGAATTCAGCTTAGGTTAATATGACCAAGCCTAAGATGCTAAAGATATGTTTGGTTCATCTTCGAAGGTTCTTTTCTCTTATTGGAATTAGAAGATGAGTTATTAATTTCAATATGCATCGTGAAAGCTTTTGGTTTAAGTGTGTATAAATTTTCTATCAATGCACCCGAACAGATAATGTCCCTATTCCTTCTTATAACAACTCTGTCATTAAAGGAAATAGAATATCCATCCATAAATAATTTAGAAACTGAAATTAAATTCTTTCTAAATAAGGGTACATAAAGGCAATTCTTAAGAACCAAAACTTTATTTTTCTCAAAAGATAAATGAACGTCTCCCACTGCAACTGCCGCCACCTTTGTGGCATTGCCCAAGTACACGGTAATCTCCCCTTCAGCCAGTCGTTGGGTTTCCTGGAACCCCTACAAAGAATTGTAGACATGATCAGCAGCTCCCGTATGTACACACCAGGTGCCGGTAGATAACACCGCTAAACATGTTTCAACGACTAGACCAAAAGATATACCTTTGTTCTGCTTGCGGTTGGGGCAGTCCTTCTTCCAGTGTCCAGTCTGCTTACAAGTGAAGCACTTGTCTTACGGCTTCTTCACTCCTCCCTGAGTACTGTTAGGGCACTCTCTTGCCGTGATATGGTTTTGATGTGTGTGTCAAAGGGTTTAAGTTAGTTTGTTATTATGATTTGATATGTACGTTGAAGTCGTGTAGGACTTAGTAATTCGCATATGAAGCCTTGGCGAGTTTCACATCTCATGACTCAGTCCTTGAGTCGGTGAAGGATGGCTTTGCGGAAGCCGTGTACTTGAAGCATCCGAGGGACAGCCGGATGAGAAGCTTGGAGTGAAGTCGGATGAAGTAGACTTCAGGGCGAGACGCGATGGATGGCACTGCAGAGTCGTGCGCTTGGCGCATCTGAGGAACGTGGTTAGATGAAGACAACTTCGAAGGCAAGGGACTCCAAGGGATGAGAGTGAGCGAATGTAACCCGGGAAGGGGTAGTAGCTCTAAGGTGAAACTTAGCCATTTGGCTAAGTGTAGGATGAGTTTCCCCGACATCAGTCGACTGCCATGGAATGGCAATCGACTGCTCTGAGTCGAATGGGTTCGACTGGTATCTGACTGATGGGATTTTGGCCCATGTAGTCGACTGCCATGGACTGGCAGTCGACTGCTGTCGAGATCAATCGACTACCAAGGGATGGCAGTCGACTGATAGAACTATGCACGGGCACAGAATGGAGTCGAGCTCGCGAGCACTCGACTGATGGTCCGTCAGTCGACTGATGGTAAGATCAGTCGACTGATGATGTTGCCGTTTGATGAAATCCAATGTGGAAAGTGGCCGTTTTGGGGCAACGACTACTAGACCAGTGGACTGATAGGGACATGAGTCGACTGCTCCTGTGTCAACGGGAAGAAACCCTCTTCCTCTATAAAGAGGAAGGGTATGGGGCTTTGGGAGGCTAATGCTTGAACTCTTAACAGCTCCCAAAGTGCCATAAACATTTTCTACTCTTATACTAGTGCTAATCTTAATTCTATTGTAGAAGAGTGATCCTTGTGTAAAAGAGGTTACCTCCACCTAGCTTTGTGCAAAGGAGAGATCTAGTGGAAAGATTGAGGAGTGATTCACCTTGGACGAATCAAACCGTGGATTAGCAGCGAGGCCGTGAACCACGTTACATCGCTTGTTAGCGTTTGTATTCTTGTTTATTGCTTTGTCTTTATTGTTTATTCTTTCGCTTGCGCTAACGATTTCGTAGACGAGCAAACGAACGAGCAAATTACGTCATCCAATGAAAGAGGACTATTCACCCCCTCTAGCCAGTCAAGATCGATCCCCTTCAAGTGGTATCAGAGCCAAGTCGTTTGTCGAGGACTAACCACCGCAACAAACACTTCATTCAAGGATGGCCGGCTCAAACATTCACCCATCGAAATTCGAAGGCGAATTCTCTTGGAGGAAAAAGAGAATGGAGGTATTTTTCGAGACCGATTTTGAAATTCTTTTGATTATGGAAAACTATTTCGAATTGCCTAGGGATGAAGAAGGGGAGCCCTTGGAGAAATCAAGGTGGAGCAAGAGGCAAAGAGAAGAATACTTGGCAAATTCAAAGGCCAAGCACCACCTCTACAATGTACTCCCCCAACAAGAAGTGAATAGGATAGAGGAGTGCTCTAGTGCCAAAGAGATGTGGGAGAAGCTAGTAGAGCTTCATGAAGGTTCCTCGGAGGCCAAAATTGCAAGAAGAGACCTCCTCCGCTCCCAACTATCAAACATCAAATTAGAAAAGGGAGAAAAGGTAACCTCACTACACTCTAGATTTAAAGAGATAATAACCGGTTTATCTAGTGTAGGAGAGAAGCTTTCAAATAGGGGCATGCTCATGAAGGCAATAGATGCCATCCCTCGATCCTCAAGGTGGAGCTCAATGGTGGATTCATTCTACATCTCCAAGAACTTGGAAGTAAGTACCTTAGAGGAATTTTTCTCAACAAGGGAGCTCCACAAAACAAGACTTGAAGGAATAATAGAAGAGCCAAGAATTCAACCTTCAAGAGGAGTGGCACTTTTGGCCAACGAGGGGAAGAAGAAGATGGAGACTCCTTCCTCCTCCGATGAAGCATCTTCATCCTCCTCCATGGATAGCACGGAAGAAGCCTATATGGTAAGGAGGGTAAGGCGTGCATTAAAAGGTTTTCAATTTAATAAATCAAATGATAGGAGGAGAAGACCAAGAGGGAAGGTTATTTGCTACAATTGTCAAGGGGAAGGACATATAAGGGATAATTGTCCCCTCTTGAACAAGAGCAAGGAGGAGAAGAGAAAGAAGGAAGAAAAGAAGAAGAAGAAGGGGATCAAAAAGAAAATGGAAGAAGAAAAGAAGGCCAAGGAAAAAGGGAAGGCAAAGGCACTAAAGGAAAGGACTTGGGATGACCCCTCCTCATCATCTTCATCATCATCGGAAGAGGAGAATGCCTTTGTCACCAACTTAGCCCTAATGGCCTTTGACGACCTAGATTCCTCCTCCTCTGAAAATGAAGGATCAAGCACGAGTGAGGAGAGCTCTAGTGAAGGGGGAGCTTCTTCACCATCCTCATCCGAAGAAGAAGAAGACATGGAAGCTATGGTAACAAATCTAACTCCCAAGAAAATAGTTTCCATGGTTTCTAGCTTAACTAGGGATTTATTTAGAGCAAATAAGAAAAACAAAAGCATGCTAAATCAAATTAAGGACTTAGAAGAAAAATTAGAAAAAGCATGTTTAAATGTAAATGATAATATTTCTTCTAGCTTAAATGATGCATGCTCGTATGATAACTATATGCCTTTGGATTTTAGTGATGCATGCATAGATGAAAATAGGGCTTTAAGGGAAAAGGTAGATCACTTGACTAAAGCCTTAGAAAAATTCACAATAGGCTCCAACACTCTTAATATGATCATAGGGAGCCAAAGAGCTAGCTTCAACAAGAAAGGCCTAGGATATAAGGAAAAGAAAAATGAAAAGGCCTATAAATGTCTAATTGCTAGGGGTCAAGACAAAAAGAAGGTAATATCTAGGAAATGGATCCCTAAAGAGTTTTTAGTGAACCCAATAGGAAAGGACTTATTTTGGGTTCCAAAATCCATTCTTAATGGTTAGGAAAACCCTAGGATAGTCAACCATATGTACCTTATCTATATCATATTTTGGTTGACTTAGGATGGCGGGACAAAATATTTGAAATAGTGTTGGGCGATGATAATGTGCCTATAAATAGATAATAATGCTTAAATTATGATGTTTAATGTAATTGTTATACATGTTTGTAATCATGATTTATGATTTTGATATTTGGCACATAATCATGAGAAATAGGGTTAAAATCATGCTCTAGGTAATATTTGACTTATTATCATAATTCATACCTAATGCATGATTATTATTTGATGAATACATGTGTTTCATGATCATAATGTAAAATTAATACATATATGCTTTTATGATCATGTGGGATATTAGGATGATACTTAACCATGGGTAGAAATGCATGAAATTAATGGTTAAGTGTGTACAAATACCTTTAGGATACATCTCACACTCACCATAGGCTACTTTGATTGAAAACTTAGCATGAGTGAGATGTTAGGATGATACAAATGTCCACTAATGCCTATGGCATTTAGATGGTCATTTAAGGTATCAAAATAGCAATAATAGACCAATCATGGGGAAGACTTATGTTTAATTCATATACATATTGTCCAAAGACCATGGTTGGATATTTCATATGTTTTCAAAATAATTTCTTACTTTAAAATATAAGTGTTCATGTTTTGAAACAATTTAAAGCAAAACTAGGTGTTAAACTTGATACTAACTTGATCAAAAACCTAGTTGTTTTTGAAACTTTTGGATTTTTGGCAAATACTTGAAAATATAAGTATTTTTCATGAAAAATTATTTTTCACTGATAAAGAACCCTATAATAAATGTGTTCCCCAAATTTCACTATTTTTCGAATTTTCTAGAATTAATAATGAATTTCTGAATTTCATCCAGAAAAATTAGAAAATCTGAAATGCATGTGCCAGTCGACAGGTAGTCTGAACCAGTCGACTGGTAGACTGAAAAATAGCCTAGTAATTTCTGATACACGATTTTATGGCATGTTTTTGGTTTATGTTTCCCTCTAAACTTGATGCCATGCTTAGATAAACATTGTTAAATATTTTTGATGGTGTCAAAGGGGGAGAAATATGTGTGTTTAAGTAAGGGGGAATATATTTAGGGGGAGTTTAATGTATTAAAGGGGAGAGTTACTAATCATGTTATCTACATGCTTTCTTTCGTTAATATTTTATCAAATGTTTTTACCTAACTTAAACGGATTGCCACACATCAAAAAGGGGGAGATTGTTTGGGCAATCTCTTGCCGTGATATGGTTTTGATGTGTGTAGCAAAGGGTTTAAATTAGTTTGTTATTATGATTTGATATGTGCGTTGAAGTCGTGCAGGACTTAGTAATTAGCACATGGAGCCTTGGCGAGTTTCACATCTCATGACTCGGTCCTTGAGTCGGTGAAGGATGGCTTTGCGGAAGCCGTGCGCTTGGAGCATTCGAGGGACCGCCGGAGGAGAAGCTTGGAGTGAAGCCGGAGGAAGTAGACTTCAGGGCGAGACACGAAGTATGGCGCAGCAGAGCCATGCGCTTGGCAGATCCGAGGGATGTGGCCGGACGAAGACAACTTCGAAGGCGAGGGACTCCGAGGGATGAGAGTGAGCGAATGTAACCCGGGAAGGGGTAGTAGCTCTTAGGTGAAACTTGGCCATTTGGCTATGTGTCGGATGAGTTTTCCCGACATCAGTCGACTGCCATGGAATGGCAGTCGACTGCTCTGAGTCGAACGGGTTTGACTGGTATCCGACTGATGGGCTTTTGGCAAGCGATCGGCGCCATGGACTAGCGATCGGCTGCCGAGATCGATCCTTTGCCAAGGGATGGCGATCGTGATAGCTGCACGGGCACAAAATGGAGTCGAGCTCGCGAGCACTCGACTAATGGTAAGATCAGTCGACTGATGATGTCGCCGTTGGATGAAATCCAACGTGGAAAGTGGCCATTATAGGGCAACGGCTACAGGACCAGTCGAATGATAGGGACATCAGTCGACTGCTCCTGTGTCAATGGGAAGAAACCCTCTTCCTCTATAAAGAGGAAGGGTATGGGGCTTTGGGAGGCTAATGCTTAAACTCTTAACAGCTCCCAAAGTGCCATAAACGTTTTCTACTCTTCTTCTAGTGCTAATCTTCATTCTATTGTAGAAGAGTGATCCTTGTGTAAAAGAGGTTACCTCCACCTCGCTTTGTGCAAAGGAGAGATCTAGTGGAAAGATTGAGGAGTGATTCACCTTGGACGAATCGGACCGTGGATTAGCGGCGAGGCCGTGAACCACGTTACATCCCTTGTTAGCGTTTGTATTCTTGTTTATTGCTTTGTCTTTATTGTTTATGCTTCCGCTTGCACTAACGATTTCGTAGACGAGCAAACGAATGAGAAAATTACGTCATCCAACGAAAGAGGGCTATTCACCCCCCTCTAGCCGGTCAAGATCGATCCCCTTCAAGTACCTCCCACTACCTTTGCCTCAGTTTGTTTCTTCTTCTTCTTGCCTTTCAGCTTAGAGGTAGAAACCTTTTGGGTCACCACGGCATGTACCTGAGCACTCTGACGAAATAGCCCCTCTGCCGCCTCGATTTCAGTCAGAAGTTCCGCCAACGAATACAACCTCTTGTTTATGTTGTAGTTCAGGCGAAACTGCTCAAAACTCCTAGGTAGAGAATGGAGTATGATATCGACCTGGGTTTCCCCATCGATCTCAGCTCCAGGGACCTCCACCTCATTCAAATGAGCCCTCATCTTGAGGACATGATCCCTCACGGGTGTTCCCTTGATCATGGTGGTCGTCATGAAGTTTCTCATGGCTTCTTGCCTAGCAGCCCGATTTTGGTGTCCGAAAAGCTCTTTGAGATTGAGCATCATGTCATAAGCAGTGGGCATGGCTTGATGCTGATGTTGCAGTACATTTGACATAGATGCCAAAATGTAACACCGCGCCATCTCATCGGCCTTGATCCACTTCTTATAGCTCTCTCTCTCCTTTTCCCCAGAATCATCTGTAGGCTCAGGAGGGCACTCTTCGAGGAGTACATATTTGTATTCCTCAGCAGTCAAGACAATGTCTAGATTTCTCTTTCAATCAACATAGTTGGGTCCAGTAAGTTTGTTCTCTTTCAGTATCACAGCAAGTGGGTTGAAATTCATTTTGAAAGAAAATCTAAGAATCACTTAAATCAAAACATTAGATTTCAAAAAATTATTGATTCCTCAAACAATAAAATTTTAAAATTAACCAACACCTCAAAACACCGAGAATATCGTATGCCACGATAGTATGGACGTATACGAATTCTACATTTTTAAGAGGAGGTTTTACCCATTAATTTTACTATCTTGTCAACCTAACTTTTTGACAAGTAAAATTAATAGTTGGTTCCTCTTTGGCCCACAAATAAAAGCAGTGACTCCGATGGGGAGGATACTAATATTTGTATCTAATTGTTCACCATTACTCGGTACCAAGGTAATTATCTCGGGTTATGTGCCTTCCGATGGGGAAGTACACACGCTCCTTAATAATTCCCTATAACCATATTTGACCTTGTGATCCGCAAACAAACTCATCCGATGGGGAGGAAGGAAATCAGAGCCAACGCGCAAGTTTGTTTGCATCACTTGTCAAATTGTAATGGAGGCTGTGGGAATTTTTAAAATATCCCTCTCCCACTTAGTAATTTGAAAATGAGGAATTTTCTAGCCTACGACATGCATATCAAACAACAAGCAATAAATATGAAAAATAAATTATTTTTCAACTATTAGGGCTTTTGTCTTCAATATGTCTCCCGTCGCATCGCCATCTCGTCCGCTCCTCCTACGCCATGTACGAGCCATCCGGAGATCCGAGCTGAGACTAAAACCTATTTTAATTTACATCCATCGATCCTATACTCCATGAGGGAGTGTACATGAAATCTAGATCGAAAGTAAACTAAAATAAAGATTGGCTAAACAATGCCGTATCTAATTTACAAAAAATCAAATACTAGCCTCGTCAACCCCGAGGATTCAATAAAATATACACATACAAACATATGGCCATAATAGTCGGATCTTATGCCTGCAACCAAAGAGTTAAACTACGTATATCTTACTATTATCCGGAACATATAATATATGAAAAAATGCATAAGAGTAACCGAATCCTTAAACACTCAAAACCGGAAACCTTGGCTCTGATACCAATTGTTGGTTGATCCGTGAGGGGAAACTTCACTTCCACCTTCGCCTCGGTTGCTTGATTATGGCGATCCCTTCGATGTCCCCGGATTAAAAATATTAGTCCTAGACAAAAGGGATTGCCCAAACAACCAAGTCATCGCCGTGCTATTCGTTTAGAGAGGTCACTTGAACAAACTCGTTGTTTAACCGACCAACCTCTATTCTACGACTAGCCGCGGAATAGACAATATCCGTATCGCCGATTTTTGTGTTTATGTTCGGGATCCAAGTATTATTTAGCCACAAATAGATTTATATCATGCTCATAATTGAAAAACAAATACAAACATGTAACATATAAAAATTAGAGAATCGATATACCTTTCGATCTTCTAATGTATGACCTTCCTCCTTTCGGACGTCGTGTGGGCGACGATCTACCAAAAGTTGAAGCTACTAGATCGCAAATCTTCCTTCCTTGCTTTTCCAAAGAAAGAGGAAGAATAGAAACAATGCTCTTCTCCTTCCTATAGCCAACCAACAAGCAACAAGGAGTATGCTTGCCGCCGACCAACAAGGAGAAGGAGATTATGGTGGAATCCGGCCAAGACACCAAGGGAAAGCCCTATATCTTGTTTCCACCACCTAAGGAGAAGGAGAAGAGGGTCTTTGGCCGCCGACCAATGGCTGGAAAGGGGCTGGAAAGCCTGTTGGACGCCGGCCATTTTGAAGGAAGAAGAAGAAAAGAAAAACTTCCTTATTTGGTGCCGCCCAAGCCTCCAAAACCCTAAGCCTCCAAACCCTAATCCTATCTCAATTAGGATTCATTGAGTTGCCGCCCACCCCTTGCCCTCCTTTTATAAAGTAAGGAATAAGCCATGTTTTAATCTCCACCATTGTTTCTAGGGATTTAATCTCAACCGTCGGATCTAGAGATTTAATCTCAACAGTCGGATCTTAGAGATTTAATATCTACCTTTGGATCTAGAGTTTTGTTTCTATCCATTGGATCTAAGCTTCATGAGGTGTTAATAGGCTACATTAGGGACCATGAGGAGGAGTTGGATCTTGGCCACCCATGGATCAAGCACACATAAAGTCCGATCCACTAATGATAATCCAATCTGTTGGTGCAGGGGCACTAGATAATCGAACCTGTGTTTGGATTATTGCAAAGACACAAAGTTAAGTTTACATCATTATCTCACGAGCTAAATCAAGTGTGCAGAAAAGTGCTAAAGCTGGAGCTGAAGGCTAGTGACACCTGGAGGAAGCCGCGGTGGTCGGGCGACACTCGAGTGACTTCGGAGGGAGCCGAAGGAATCGAGTGGAAGGTCGGAAGCGAGAGCTACTATCGAGGTAAGCTCGTGTGAGTGAGAGATTGTAAGGTCGTGTCCTCTTTACGGGGATGACCATAGGCGGCGATCCGACTAAGACTTCTTGTGGAAGGTCTAGGTCGAGATCGGACGGTTAGAAACCGTCGTATTTATCATTTTCCGAGCTAACCTCTTATTGCAGGGAAGTGGCCAAACTAATATTTTTGATATTGTATTCTTTGTTTTTCTTCATAACGAGGTGAGGTAGGCTTGTTGCCTCATCCTCGTATATTTGGTTTTGTGATCGTTGTCTCCTACCTCCAACGAGGAGGAGACATTATAGTGCTTTGCCCTCCGTACGCAGTCTAGGAGCGATAGGGCCTTGGAGTAGCAACCGCTGGGTTGTGAACCAAGTAAAAATAAACATGTTTCTTTATTTTCCGTACTCGAATGAAACGTCGAAAAGATTTACGATCGCTATTCACCCCCCCCTCTAGCGACGCTTCTCGATCCAACAATTGTTATCAGAGCGGGGGCGCTAAGATTTGGTGAAACCACCAATCTAGCACGTTTTGGTTTTCTTTTCATATTTTTCGATTCGTATCTTTTTTAGTTTTTTATTCCTCCCACACTACTAATCCAAGACGAAGTCTTGGTACGTTTCTTTTGGTTGTGTTCTTGCAAGTATTCTCCCTTGGAGTAGCCGACGGTAAAACGGCCATAACTTTTCGCACAAGTGGACTCACGTAACGATCTACCTACCAAATCGAAGCCCTCTGGGAGATCTACATTTATTACCAGGGTTTACCCTTGTAACAAGCCATTTACAGCCCCAAAATCTAACGTTCACTAGCCTTTCGGGGACACCAAAGGTCGTAAGTTTCTAACTTTTGTTAGTTTCTTATTATTCTTATTTATTTCTGTTTATTTCCTATTATTTCCCACATTACTAATCCAAGACCGAGTCTTAGAATTCTCTTTGGTTTTTATTCATGTTTTTCAAGATATTTAATGGCTCACATTGAGGGGTATAACACCACCCGACCTCCGTTCTTTAATGGAAGTGATTTCCGTTATTGGAAAGGTCGGATGGAGTGTTTCTTGAAAACACAAGTCGAGACTTGGATAATAATCCAAACCGGCTTTGCTCTACCCACCAATGATCAAGGAGAGCCCTTGGATTTCAACAAGTGGACAAATGCAACCAAGAGGCAAATCGAAGCCGATGCAAGAGCAACTCAAATATTACAATGTGGCTTGTCCAAGGAGGACCTCAACCGCATCGGTCCATTCATTAGCGCCAAAGACCTCTGGAACAAATTGATTGATCTACACGAAGGGACGCCCGATACTAAGGTATGTAAAAGAGATTTACTTTTAAATAAACTGTACAATCTGAAGATGCAGGATTGCGAGACCGCCACCCAATTACATGCGTGGATCCAAGACATCGTCAACGGTCTTCACTCGATCGGGCAAGCCGTAGAGAACCGAGACCTTATAAGGTATGCTTTAAATGCTTTCCCTAGGACTACCTTGTGGGCATCCATTGTCGATGTCTACAAGGTCTCTAAGGACCTTTCAAAGCTTAGTTTGAACTTCACGAGCAAACTAACGTGGTCCGGGTCGAGAGAGGTATTGCTCTACTTGCAGGACAAAGAAGAAAGCCACCTACTATGCAAATAGATGAACTCGAACCCGAAGAGAAATCGGAATCCGAATCGGAAAAGGTGGAAGCAATAGTGAACGTAGTGCGGAAGATCGTTCGGAGGGAAAGGAGGCTACTAAAAAACAAAAAGAGGGCACAATTCAAATCAAATCAAAAGAAGGCGTTTCATGCAACATGGGACAACGAAGAAGGCGGCGGCATAGCATGCATGGCAAGACCCGAAGAGTCCGAGTCCGAGTCCGAATCCGAATCCAAATACAACACCGACTCCGAACTCGAGGACTATTTCGAGAAGCAACTCAAAGCCGGATCAAAAGAGAAAATTAAGGTTAGCCGCTCACTAATTCATACTCTTTACAATACAATTAAAATGCTTAATAGGAAATTAACTAAGTCCGAGTCTAGGGTTGAGTCGTTACTTGAGGAGGTTGAAACCCTCAAGCAAGAGGCTACTCTAACCCCTTCAACTAGTCAAGTTGAAGAGGGAAACTCAACTCAAATTGAAAAACTTGAGGAGGAGAATTCTCTCTTGAAAGACCAAGTTCAAGAGGTTGAGGCTAGGTTGGAAAGGTTCACATTGGGATCTAAGAACCTTAATCGACTACTTGGAACCCAAAGAGCCGTGTACAACAAAGCCGGACTCGGATTTAGGTCAACGACTACGAATAGGTCATATATGTCTATCGTAAATCGTAGTCATCAAAGAGTCCAAGCATGGGTCCCAAAGGTTTTATTGAACTCACATATAAGGACTAATAAGTATTGGATTCCTCAGGATCAAGTTCATTATTTGAATAGACCATATTGGTTCAATGGTCCAGGGGGAGCTAACACTAAAATAGTATACCCGATTACTTAGCAAAATCATTGAATATTTTACTTTAATTTTTAGAATGGCTAGATAGGAAAAATAGTTAGTCAACTCTTGACAACATAGTATCAGGACGCGGCGAGATGATAGTACGTTAGGGAAACAAAGTCTCGTGTATTCGAGCTAGATAAGGCGTATCTAGCTTGGTGCACTTGACCGAGTGGAACTAGCTGAAGCTACCTCACCGTATCCTAAACTAGTTAGACCAGGAAGTAACCCTAAGTGACTTAAGTGATATTTTCTTGAATTTGGCTTTGTCTAAGGAAGTGGTCGTTGTTCCGATCAAAGAAGGCCCCTGTGCCTCGCCACGACCTGGAAGCCAGTTTCTCGAAAAGTTACTTAACGATCTAAAGGTTAAATCCGAATCTAACCCAAGGTTGACTATCTTTAATCAATTTAAAATCATCTCACAAAACATATAAGGTGAACAAATTATGAGACACATAGAATGGGTGAGATGTTAAGGATAATTGAAATATACTTAAAACAATCTCTTCAAAATACTACTTATTTTCTCAACTATGGTACTTAACAACTCTTAGGCCAAAGTTTAGCGCATACTAACCCTAAGGGTTATATTATAAACCTTTAGATTATTGGTGCAGAGGGACACACCTCGAACCAATCTATCTAACTACTGCTAGACGCATGCTTGGACTCATATTTGATTTATCTAGATGCATGCATATACGATAACCCTATTTTATACAAAAACCCTAAATTTTTTTGATTTATGGCAAAAGGGGAAGAAGAGAAAAAGTTAAGGGGGAGTAACATAAAATTTAATTTTGAAAATTAAATTATCTCTTTCAAAACTCACCTAGGGTTAAGGGGGAGTTTTGGTTGAGGGGGAGTTTTTGGAAATGATATTCATCTTCACATTCATCTTCTACTATACCTATTTTATGCTTTAATTTTCCTTAACTTTGTGTTGGTTTGCCATAGATCAAAAAGTGGGAGATTGTTGGTGCAGGGGCACTAGATAATCGAACCTGTGTTTTGATTATGGCAAAGACACAAAGATAAGTTTACATCGTTATCTCACGAGCTAAATCAAGTGTGCAGAAAAGTGCTAAAGCTGGAGTTGAAGGCTAGCGACACCCGGAGGAAGCCGCGGTGGTCGGGCGACACTCGAGTGACTTCGGAGGGAGCCGAAGGAATCGAGTGGAAGGCCGGAAGCGAGAGCTACTATCGAGGTAAGCTCGTGTGAGTGAGAGATTGTAAGGACGTGTCCTCTTTACGGGGATGACCATAGGCGGCGATCCGACTAAGACTTCTTGTGGAAGGTCTAGGTCGAGATCGGACGGTTAGAAACCATTGTATTTATCATTTTTCGAGCTAACCTCTTATTGCAGGGAAGTGGCCAAGCTGGCAGTAGACTGCTGGACATGGAGCAGTCGACTGATGGCGACGATTCAGCTTTTGCGCTAGGTCAAAATGGATAACATTTGACGCGGCCACTTCGCGATAAAATTTGGACAATTTCGTGATCCGTTCCTAAAGATTTGGAGACAAATTCAGAGGCCAAAATTTATAAAAGGAGGGGAGGATTCCAACTCCAAAGTACATCAAGTTTATTCATCAAGTGCTCCTACAACGCCAATGCTCCGACATCGTCATAACGCCGACGCGATGCCAAGTTTCGATCTTCTTCGTCTGCAGCAGAATCAAATAATATTTTTGATATTGTATTCTTTGTTTTTCTTCATAACGAGGTGAGGTAGGCTTGTTGCCTCATCCTCGTATATTCGGTTTTGTTATCGTTGTCTCCTACCTCCAACGAGGAGGAGACGTTATAGTGCTTTACCCTTCGTACGCGGTCTAGGATCGATAGGGCCTTGGAGTAGCAACCGTTGGTTTGTGAACCAAGTAAAAATAAACGTGTTCCTTTATTTTCCATACTCGAACGAAACGTCGAAAAGATTTACGATCGCTATTCACCCCCCCCCCCTCTAGCGACGCTTCTCAATCCAACACAATCCACTAAAGGATTATCATTGAACTACCTCACCAACCCCCATATGATAATATGGGCTCCATATTATATGTACATTTTCTCCTCGTGTTTAAGATCTCGAATGTCCATCGATTAATTAATTTACTGACCATTAATTAATCAACATCTAACTCCATGAGTAGTACCACTCAACCTTTTCATCATGCCGGACCAAGTCCACATGCAGGGTTTACATGATGAACCTTATAAGCTCCTCAAGGGGACATCATCATCCTAATATATAGGACACGGTTTCCTCCTATAATCAACGACACACTATATAAATAATATCATCTCCCAACTTACCAAGCTTATCGATTTATTCTATAAATCTTGCCCATTGGTAAATCAAAGAGATGAATACTAAATATATGTGGACGTTATTATATCGGGATTAAGAGCATGTTCATAATAATATCTGAGGTCCGATTCGATTATGTAGTCAGTAATAAATCGAATCACCTCTAAGTCGGTCCTGCTCAATACTCACAAAGTGCACTGGTGTGATTCTATGGTCAAGACAAATTTATACCAAATCACACTACAACCATTTCGATGGTTTGTCCAAAGTCATCTCGGTTGTGAGCCTTTACTTATACTTTACAAGGAGCTGATAACATGATCTCCCGTGTGACACCACACACCATGTTATCTACAATGTAATGTATTAGACAATATCCATAGTCATAAAAATATGCAAACAATGATCATGTGATTCTTATTTCAAAATAAAGATGTTCATAAAAAAGATAGACTTTTCAGTATACATCCCTACATGAAAGTCTTCAACTGAGTCTTCAAAATACAACTCCTCAATCTGTACTGGTTGCTTACAATAGCAACAGATGAACTGATCCAATAGATAATCTGACTTCGCGTGTCTTCGTGATCTGCATTGCACGCACATAATCCCTTCGGAGTCTTTGTTCTGATTTCGCTGATGTGCATGAGAACATCCTGATAATATGCGGTTGGTCTTCTATAATCAGAAAGTAGCTCAAGGCCTATCACTCCGATCTTTCTCCTTTTGTCTAACATTCGAAGGCTTCTTAATCCAATATCTGACTTGCAATATTTGCTTATCGATCTTCATCTCCAAAACACTTGTACGGAGTCTTTCCTAAACTCCTGATTCAATCCAATGTCTTCCGGCAGGATCTGTTAGAAGATCCAATCATCTTAATTTAACAATAAGCCAACAACCATGGGTGGCTTAAAACATCCATTCACCTTTTGGAGTTATTAGGTGGTCGTAACCTCTGCAAGTCTAACGACTCTGCATGATATTCTCATTATCGACGATCACCCTACTTGAAGCTCAAGAATTCCTTACAATGTGTCATTGAAAGTGACGCGGGAAATACTCTCTTTCAACATCACTCAACCATGATCAAGTGATATATTATTCCCCGAAGATTATTTTTCGCATTTACTACCAAATACAAGCTTGATCCCGATAATGGTATGCCAACACTCTACTTTCTCTATATAACATGAGTTAAGTACTTCAAAGTACTTTCAAAGTTATACAGCCCAGTACGAACAATTTAGGATCAAAATCCCTATAAAACACCGTAAACTAGCCTTCCGCTATCTGCATCAACAATAGCCTACTTGTCTTGTCAATTACCCAACAGGTAATGATCTGACTAGCACCGTTAGTGAAAAATCTCTAAGATTGTAGTCTCTAATTTCCACTAGAATGTGACGACTGGACCCCTATTTTCCTGACTCGGTATCAGTCGGCTCTCAAAGGTAAGTCACCTTTTCGACATAGGTTCAATACTCACAGACTTACCAGGTCATCTCCGGGGTCAACTCATACCACGATTATGAATAATAACCAACACACTATAGGTTATTCCTTATTATACACACTAAAAGCATAGTCAACTAAAACCGGGAGTATAAACCCTAAAGGTCACTCCGGTTGGTCGCCTCGGTGGACGACCCCTACTATAAGTCTACACAGGTGTCATAACTCTATTGTATGCACCTACTGATCAAGTTTAGATAAATATCTACTAAATCAAAAGTTATCAGAAATTCTTACCTCGTGCTGCTTGGAGCTCATACCACTGTCCATCTCATCTCAGAAAACCAAAATCGAATAAATCGACTCCCGAGAATCCAAGACTCGACACAAAAACTACATTGTATGGCATTGCAGAACCTTGGGCTCTGATACCACTAAAGTTGTCACGCCCCGAGTGAAGGGAGTCGCTTCGGAGGCTCATTGGCTCCCATATCCCCGGATTAAAATTTTCACTAATGAACGGATTAATCCGTATGGGATGAGCTTCCTTAGCAACACCAATTCGTCGTCGTGCTAACAACTTGAGTTGTCGCTTGAACAAACTAGTTGTTCAAGCAACACAACTCTTCTAGTTGGTTAGCCACGGAAGAGACGACGGACGGATCGCCGGTTTTTGTGTTTGTCTTCGGGGTCCATGATTATACAATATATTTACTAATTTACACATGCATAATCAAAACATAAAAGAACATGCTCAGATCTATAAATAAAGTTAAAATAACTTTATACCTTACGATCTTCTATCGTATGTCCTATCCTTCTCGTGGACGATGTGTGGACGAAGATCCTCCACGAGTAGAAGCCTTCTAGATCGCTTTCTTCTCTACCTTGTCCGCTGTGAACAAAGAGAAGAACCAAAAATATACCTTTCCTATCTAGAACCGGCCACCAAATTAGAGAATTTGGAGCAACCGCCGGCCAAGGAGCAATTGGATGAAGCGCCGGCCAACTTGAAGATGGGTTGCCGCCGGCCAACAAGGAGAAAGGGAGGAAGATGTATGCCGACCACCAATAGAAGGAGAACTGCCGGCCAAGGAAGAAGGGAGAGGCCTCTAGGATGGGCGCCGACCAAGTGTTTATGGAGGAGGATGGGCGCCGGCAATCAACTAGAAGGAAGAAGTTTCCGCCCACTTGTTTTGCTCCAAAACCCTAGCCACCCAAAACCCTAGCCGCCCAAAACCCTAACTCCAATTCGAAATCACTTCATTGCCGCCCAAGCCTAAGCCCCCTATTTATAGAATTGGGCTTAAGCCTCCTTTAATCTCCACCATCGGATCTAGGGATTTAATCTCCACCGTCGGATCTAGGGTTTTATCCCAACCGTCGGATCTAGTGTTTCATCCCAACCGTCGGATCTATGATTTCATCCCAACCATCGGATCTAGGGTTTCATCCCATCCGTCGGATCTAGGGTTTTATCCCAACCGTCGGATCTAGGGATTTATTCCCAACCGTCGATTCTAGGGTTTCATCCTAACCATCGGATCTTAGGGATTTAATCCCAACCGTTGGTTCTAGGGTTTCATCCTAACCATCGGATCTTAGGGATTTAATCCCAACCGTTGGTTCTAGGTTTTGTTTTACATTCTTGGATCTAGACTTCACAAGGATTATATTAGGCTACGATAGGGACCATAAGGAGGAGTTGGATCTTGGCCACCCGATGGATCGGAACCACACAAACTTGATCCATCAATGATGTTCCATTCCACTAGAGGATCATCATTGAATTACCTCACCAACCCCCATAAATCAATATGGGCTCCATAATTATTTGTACATCCATCTCCCCGTGTTTAAGATATCGAATGTCCGTCAATTAATTGATTTACTGACCATCAATTAATTAACATCTAATTCCTCGAGTAGTACCACTCAACCTTATCATCATGTTGACTAAGTCAACCAGCTGGGTTTACATGATGAACCTTATGAGCTCCTCAAGGGGAGATCATCAACCTAATGTATAGGACATGGTTCCCTCCTATAATCAACGGCACGCCATATAAATAATATTATTTCCCAACTTACAGGCCATATTGATTTAATCCATCTAAATCTCACCCTCTGGTAAATCAAAGAAATAAATACTAAGTACATGTGCCCGTTATTATATCGAGATTAAGAGCATGTACAACATAATATCCGAGGTCCGATTCAATTATGTAGTCAGCAATAAATTGAATCACCTCTATGTCGGTCCTGCTCAATACACCTAAGTGTACTAGTGTAACTCTATGTTCAAGACAAAACAATACCAAGCTACACTACAACCATGCCAATGGTTTGTCCAAAACCATCTTGGTTGTGAGCCTCTACTTATATTTTACAAGGGACTGATAACATGATCTTCTGTGCCACACCAAGCACCATGTTATCTACAATGTAAAATATTAGACAATATGCACACATATAACAAATATATAAAGTGAAAACAATGATCATGTGATTCTTATTTCAAAATAAAATGTTCATACAAAAAGATCTAGGCTTTCAGTATACATTCCAGCAATCTCCCACTTATACTAAAAGACTATGCCGTCATTACTCTGCCATACATCTGATCCCCATGTCCTCCACATGCCTATCAAACGCTTTCGCTGGAAGGTGTTGGGATTTTCCGAGCCGCAAAAACCGCTTTTTGCGTTGCGGAAACCTCGGAAGCCCCGACCACGGATCCGTGCGAAGTATAAAATTATAATTACATGTATGTGCTTACAAAAATCCTAGATCTACCTTAGATCTAAGAGGTTAGAACGTTACCCTCATAGCGACGCCCTTCGCTTATCCCGCTCGTCCAAAAGTCCGCCGGAACTCGAGAGTGTCAAGTGCACACTCCTCTATGGTATCCACACAAGCAATAGGTGGAGAAAAAGACACTTGAGTGTGCTAGCACTCCTCTATGGTGTCTCGGCAAGATGAGGTTGGAGAGGGAGAGCTTGAGAGAAAAATTCCCAAGGAAGAAGATGAAGTTAAGAGTGTGTAACCCACCAAATGAATTCTCCACCCATAACCCCAAAGTGGCCGGCCACTTCCTGGAGGGGGGGTTACATGCAGGCATGTAACTCCCATGACCCTTGGTCTCCCTCATGATGTGGCACCAATTGACCAAGTCAATGATGATGTGGAGCATCATCATTGGCCGGCCATGCCTAGTCATCATTATGACATGGCATTTGGTCAAGTCAAACTTGACCTTTCATCTTCCCTCTCAAGTCAAGTCAAACTTGACCTCTAATCTCCCATGGTTGATCAAATCTAACCACTTGACTCAAGTCAATTTAATATAATGAATCTCTATTCATTAATTTAAATTGATTTGATGAATCAAATCTCAATTAGACTCATTCAACACTTGAATCAACTTGAGTCTAACTCAATTAGTCTAATTTGGATTACTCTTAATCCAATTTGGTTCATCCCATGAACCTAATTCTCATGGTTCATCATATGAACCTAATCTCCATCTAATTGCTCTTATGTGTGTGACCCTATAGGTTCTTGTAACGTTGGCAATGTCCCTAAACCGATTTAGGAACATAAGCAATGAGCGGTATCTAGCAACACATCATTGCTACCCAAGTTACAAGAATGTTGAGCTCCAACATCTCCTTTGTGACTACTAATTGTGACTCTCACAATATGTGACAATGTCCCTCTATCCTTGACATCTAGATTGACCAATCGAGGCATAGACCGTGTCATCCTCGGTACAATCTAAGTCTTGAACTCCAAGTAGACTCACTCTAATCAAATGAGCTCAATATCTCATATTGACTCATTTGGGCATGGCCATGCACTTCGTGGTCTCACTCTATCAAGAATATCGATGTCACCCCCGTCATATAGGAGGGATAGATCCCATCTACATCACTCACATCCCTCCGCATAATTCGTTACATACCCAGTAATCGCCTTTATAGTCCACCCATTTACGGGTGACGTTTGACGAAGCCAAAGTATGCAATTCCTTATGTAGGGAACCATGGTGACTTCAGGTCTAAGGACTAATAGTCATACTAATAGCCACATGAGAAAGTATATGACACTCATATAACGATCCATGATACTTTCTCATGGCGGGTCATTCAGTATACATTCTCCAATGCATACCCATGTGTCAACTTGATATCTCATATCCATGACTTGTGAGATCAAGTCATCTTGTTGACCTACATGCTAGTCTCTACGCATTAACATTGTCCCTGAATGTAAATACTCGACTAGGAATGATTAAGAGTAGTGTTCTCTATATCATCTCATGATCGATTCAACCAATCGATTGATATAGATAAGAACCTACTACTCAAGGACATTATTATATTTAGTTATTTGGCACCAATACAAGTAAATATAATAACCATGCCTTTATAAATAGGAATATGATACAATAAAGTCCATACAACAATCATCATATGATTGGCTCTAGGGCTTTCACTAACAATCTCCCACTAGCACTAGTGCCAATCACTGTAGTATCTAATACCCAATGACCTAGTGTGACCATCATGCTTTTTCTGTGCCAAAGCCTTGGTCAAGGGATCTGCGATGTTAGCCTCTGTGGGTACTCTGCAAATCTTCACATCTCCTCGATCGACAATCTCACGAATGAGATGGAAGCACCGATATATTCGGCCTCTGTTGTAGAATCAATAACTGTGTCCTGCTTGGAACTCTTCCAGCTCACAGCGCCACCATTCAAGCAAAACACGAACCCTGACTGTGATCTGTAATCATCCTGGTCAGTTTGTAGCGGGCATCAGTAACCCTTCTGACTAGCTCCTCATCGCCTCCAAATATCAAGAAATATTCTTTAGTCCTTCTCAAGTACTTAAGAATATTCTTGACTGCTATCCAGTGACGCTCACCTGGATCTGACTGGTATCTACTCGTCATGCTCAAGGCATACGAGACATCAGGACGAGTACACAGCATGGCGTACATGATAGATCCTATAGCAGATGCGTAAGGGATCTTATCCATGCAGTCTCTCTCCTCTCTAGAAGAGGGACTTTGAGTCTTCGAAAGACTCACACCATGTGACATCGGCAGAAGTCCTTTCTTGGAATTCTGCATGGCAAACCGAAGTAATACCGTGT
Source organism: Wurfbainia villosa (assembly GCA_025175895.1). Classification (NCBI taxonomy): domain Eukaryota; kingdom Viridiplantae; phylum Streptophyta; class Magnoliopsida; order Zingiberales; family Zingiberaceae; genus Wurfbainia; species Wurfbainia villosa. The sequence continues at coordinate 86,928,406 of CM046002.1, forward strand.
CAATGTATGTACTCTGACTTAGGCCAAGCAATCTCTTAGATCTATCTCTATAGATCTTGATGCCTAGAATACAGGCTGCTTCACCTAAGTCCTTCATTGAGAAGCACGTCCCCAGCCAAGTCTTCGCTGCATCGTAGCGAAGGGATGTCATTCCCAATGAGTAGTATGTCATCCACATACAATACAAGGAACACAACTGTGTTCCCATTAACCCTCTTGTAGACACAGGGTTCATCTTCATTCTTGATGAAACCAAACTGTTTGATCGCATCATCGAATTGAAGATTCCAGCTCCGAGAAGCTTGCTTTAGCCCATAAATGGACCTTTGCAGCTTGCATACCTTCCCAGTATGCTGTGGATCTACAAAACCCTCAGGTTGTGTCATGTACACATCCTCGAGTAAGTTTCCATTCAGAAATGCGGTTTTGACATCCATCTGCCAGATCTCATAATCGTGGTATGCTGCAATAGCAAGCAAGATCCGAATGGACTTAAACATCGCCACTGGAGAAAAGGTTTCATCATAGTCAATACCATGAATTTGCTTGAAACCTTTAGCCACCAATCGGCCCTTATAGGTATGCGTAAGTCCATCCATGTCAGTCTTTCTCCTAAAGACCCACTTACACCCAATGGGTTTGACCCCTTCAGGTGGATCAACCAAAGTCCATACTGTTAGGGCAATCTCTTGCCATGATAAGGTTTTGATGTGTGTGGCAAAGGGTTTATGTTAGTTGGTTATGATGATTTGATATGTGCGTTGAAGTCATGCAGGGCTTAGTAATTCGCACATGGAGCCATGGCGAGTTTCACATCTCATGACTCGTGCCTTGAGTCGGTGAAGGATAGCTTTGCGGAAGCCGTGCGCTTGGAGCATCCGAGGGACCGCCGGTCGAGAAGCTTGGAGTGAAGCCGGAGGAAGTAGACTTCGAGGCAAGAGACGCGAAGGAGCATTGCAGCCGCAGTGCTGTGCGAGGGGACGTGGCCGCGAACGAAGAGAACCGGCGAGGACTCGAGGATGAGTGAGCGTTGTAACCCAGAAGGGGTAGCTCTTAGGTGAAACTTGGCCATTTGGCCAAGTGTGGATGGGTTTTCGACACCCCGATCGCCCATGTCATGGCGAATGATCGCTTCAAGTCGATGGATTGATCGAGGTATAAGACCGGTTTGATTTGGCAAGCCGATCGCCATGGAATCGCGCGATCGATGATGCGGCAATGATCGCCGCGGAAGGCAATGATCGATGGAACTGCACGCAGAATGGAGTCGACTGACCGAGCACTGATCGATCGAGCATCGATCGATGGTCCCATCGATCGATACAATACCGCTGGATGGAATCCAGCGTGGAAAGCGGCCGTTATTGGGCAGCGGCTACGGAGATCACCGATCGATCGAGGCATCGATCGATCTGTGTCAACGGAAGAAACCCTCTTCCTCTATAAAAAGGAAGGGGGTAAGGGTTTGGGAGCCTAATGCTTATGCTCTAATACTCTCCCAAAGATCCCTAAAGCTTTCCATCCTCTTACTCAAGCTTATTTCCATTCTATTTGTAAGAGGAGTGTTTGTAAAGGTTACCTCCACCTAGCTTGGTGCAAAGGAGAGACCAATAGTGATTGGGTTTCGGAGTGATTCACTGTGACGAATCGGACCGTGGATTAGCGGCAGGCCGTGAACCACGTTATATCTCCGTGTTTGTATTGTCTTTGTTTTACTTCTATTTGCTTGTCTTAGTTTATTGCTTCGCTTGCTAACGCGTTTCGTAGACGAGCAAAATACGACATCCAACGAACGAGGGCTATTCACCCCCCTCTTGCCGGCCAACCGATCTCCTAACAAGTGGTATCAGAGCCAAGTCGTTTGTCAAGGACTAACCGCCACGACAAACACTTCATTAAAAGATGGCCGGCTCCAACATCTACCCGCCGAAGTTCGACGGCGAATTCGCTTGGTGGAAGAAGCGAATGGAGGTATTCTTAGAGACCGATTTTGATGTTATGCTTATAATGGAAAATGGTTTCGAGTTGCCTAGGGATGAAAGGGGTGAACCAATAGAGAAGACAAGGTGGACTAAGAAGCAAAGAGAGGAACACATTGCAAATTCAAGGGCTAAGCATCATCTCCTCAACGATTTCCCCAACAAGAGATAAACCGATTGGGGAGTGCTCTAGTGCCAAGGAGATGTGGGAAAAGCTAGTAGAGCTTCATGAAGGTACCTCGGAGGCAAAGCTAGCAAGAAGAGACCTCCTCCGCTCCCAACTATCAAACATCAAATTAGAAAAGGGAGAAAAGGTAACTTCATTGCATTCTAGGTTTAAAGAGATTTTGCTTGGACTAACAAGTGTAGGAGAGAAGTTATCCAACCGGGATATGGTAATGAAGGCCATAGACGCCTTTCCCCGGTCCTCAAGATGGAGCTCCATGGTGGATTCATTCTACATCTCCAAGAACTTGGAAGTAAGTACCTTGGAGGAGTTCTTCTCAACAATGGAGCTCCATGAAACAAGACTTGAAGGAATACAAGAAGAACCAAGAATTCAACCTTCAAGAGGAGTGGCCTTGATAGCAAATAAGGGAAAGAAGAAGATGGAAATTCCCTCCTCCTCCGATGACGAAGCCTCATCCTCCTCCATGGATAGCACCGAAGAGGCCTATATGGTAAGGAGGGTAAGGCGTGCATTTAAGAATTTTAGATTTCATAAATCTAATGATAGGGGAAGGAGACCAAGGGGGAAGGTCATATGCTACAATTGCCAAGGAGAGGGGCACATAAGGGACAATTGTCCCCTCCTAAACAAGAGCAAGGAAGAGAAGAAAAAGAAGGAAGAAAAGAAGAAGAAGAAGGGGAGCAAGAAGAAAGAGGAGAAGAAGGCCAAGGAAAAAGGAAAGTCCATGGCTCTCAAAGCCAAGACATGGGATGACCTTGCCTCCTCCTCCTCATCCGATGAAGAAGAGCATGTTTACTCCAACCTAGCACTAATGGCTCTTCATGACTCGGATAGCTCCTCCTCCTCCTCAAATGAAGAATCAAGCACAAGCGAGGAGAGCTCAAATGAAGGGGGAGCTTCATCTACCTCCTCATCCGAAGAAGAAGAAGAGGATATGGAAACTATGGTAACGAAAGCCTCTCCCAAGAAAATAGTTTCTATAATTTCTAGTTTAACTAAGGACTTATTTGGCATGAAAAAGAAAAATAAAAGCATGCTTAATCAAATTAAGGAATTAGAGCAAAAATTAGAAAAAGCATGCTTAAGTGAAAATATTTCTTCTTGCCATGATGATGCATGCTCACATGATGAATATATGCCATTAGATGTTAGTGATGCATGTATAAATGAAAATAGGGCTTTAAGGGAAAAGGTAGATTATTTAACCAAAGCCCTAGAAAAATTCACAATTGGCTCCAATACTTTGAACATGATAATAGGGAGCCAAAGGGCAAGTTTTAACAAGAAGGGCCTAGGATATAAAGAGAAGAAAAATGAGAAGGCCTATAAATGCCTAATTGCTAGGGGACAAGACAAAAACAAAGTAATAGCTAAGAAATGGATCCCCAAGGAATTTCTAGTGAACCCAATAGGAAAGAATTTATTTTGGGTTCCAAAATCCATCCTTAAGGGTTAGAAAACCCCTAGGATAGCCAACCATATGTAATTGACCTAAATCATATGGTGGTTGACTTAGGATGGTGGGACCTCATTTTTTAAATAGTGTTGGGTGATGATAACGTGCCCATAAATAGATAATATTACTTAAATCATGATGATTAATGTAATTCCTATGTATGTTTGCAATCATGATTTATGATTTTGAAATTGGGCACATAATCATGAGAAATAGGATTTAAATCATGCCTTAGGTAATATTTAAATTTTTATCATATAATACCTAATGCATGATTATTATTTGTTGAAAACATGTATTTCATGGTCATAATGTGAAATTAAATCATATATGTCATTATGATCATGTAGGTTGTTAGGTTGATACTTAACCATGATAGAATTGTATGAATATATTGGTTAAGTATATATAAATACCCCCTAGGATGCATCTCACACTCACTATAGGCTAACTTGATTGCAAACTTAGCATGGGTGAGATGTTAGGATGATACAAATGTCCACTAATGCTTATGGCATTTAGATGGTCATTTAATGTATCAATTTAGCAATAATAGAGCAATCATGGGGACGGCTTATGTTTAATTCATAGACATATTGCCCAAAGATCATGGTTGGATATTTCATATGTTTTCAAAACAATTTCTCACTTTAAAATACATGTATTCATGTTTTGAAACAATTGGAACCAAAACTAGGTGTCAAACTTGATACTTTCATGATCAAAAACCTAGTAGTTTTTAAAGTTTTTGGATTTTTGGTAAATATCAGAAAATATAATGACTTTTCATGAAAACATATTTTTCACTGATAGAAATACTTGAAAGAAATGTGTTCCCCAAATTTTATGATTTTTCGAATTTTCTGGAATTTTTAACGCATTTCTGAAATTCGGCCAGAAAAATCAGAAATCCCGAAAATCATGTGCCAGTCGACTGGTATCTGAACCAGTCGACTGATGGCCTAAAAATCAGAACAGTGAAGGCCGAATTCAGTTTTTAATCCTTCTATACTTGATGCCATGGGTTTTATAACTTAGTGTTAATCTTTTTGATGGTGTCAAAGGGGGAGAAATAATTATGTTTAAGTTAATTATCTTAGGGGGAGAAATATATGATAGGGGGAGAAAATTTGTGTAGAAAGTTTCATTGATTAAGGGGGAGTTGCATGTTGCTATGTCATGTTTATACTTACATGCTTTTCTTACCTTAGAAATTTTTATCAAATGTTTACCTAACTTAAACGGATTGCCACACATCAAAAAGGGGGAGATTGTTAGGGCAATCTCTTGCCATGATAAGGTTTTGATGTGTGTGGCAAAGGGTTTAAGTTAGTTGGTTATGTTGATTTGATATGTGCGTTGAAGTCATGCAGGGCTTAGTAATTCGCACATGGAGCCATGGCGAGTTTCACATCTCATGACTCGTGCCTTGAGTCGGTGAAGGATAGCTTTGCGGAAGCCGTGCGCTTGGAGCATCCGAGGGACCGCCGGACGAGAAGCTTGGAGTGAAGCCGGAGGAAGTAGACTTCGAGGCAAGAGACGCGAAGGAGCATTGCAGAGCCGTGCGCCTGATGCTGCCGAGGGACGTGGCCGAGAACGAAGAGAACGAGGCGAGGGACTCGAGGGATGAGAGTGAGCGTTGTAACCCGAAGGGTAGCTTTTAGGTGAAACTTGGCCATTTGGCCAAGTGTCGGATGGGTTTTCGACACCCGACCGCCATGTCATGGCGGCAATGATCGCTTCGAGTCGATGGATTGATCGATCGTATAAGACCGGTTTAGGGCTTGGCGATCATCGCCATGGAATCGCAATGATCGATGATGTCGGCTAGATCGATCGCCAGGAAGGCGATCGATCGATGGAACTGCACGGCAGAATGGAGTCGACTCGACCGAGCACTCGATTGATCGAGCATCAGTCGACTGATGGTCCCATCAGTCGACTGATGCCAATACCGTTTGATGGAATCCAACGTGGAAAGCAGCCGTTATTGGGCAACGGCTACGAGATCAGTCGACTGATCGAGGGCATCAGTCGACTGATCCTGTGTCAACGGGAAGAAACCCTCTTCCTCTATAAAAAGGAAGGGGGTAAGGGTTTGGGAGCCTAATGCTTATGCTCTAATACTCTCCCAAAGATCCCTAAAGCTTTCCATCCTCTTACTCAAGCTTATTTCCATTCTATTTGTAAGAGGAGTGTTTGTAAAGGTTACCTCCACCTAGCTTGGTGCAAAGGAGAGACCAATAGTGATTGGGTTTCGGAGTGATTCACCGTGGACGAATCGGACCGTGGATTAGCGGCGTAGCCGTGAACCACGTTATATCTCCGTGTTTGTATTGTCTTTGTTTTACTTCTATTTGCTTGTCTTAGTTTATTGCTTCCACTTGCGCTAACGTTTTCGTAGACGAGCAAAATACGACATCCAACGAACGAGGGCTATTCACCCCCCTCTAGCCGGCCAACCGATCTCCTAACACATACTTGGTTAGTGTACATGGATTCCATCTCGGATCTCATGGCGTCTAGCCATTTCTCAGAATCTGGGCTCATCACAGCTTCCTGATAGGAGGTAGGCTCATTCTCAATGAGCATAACGTCATCATGGTCAGACAAGAGAAATGAGTATCTCTCAGGCTGACGACGTACCCTATCAGACCTGCGAAGAGGTAGGTCTACTTGAACAGGTGGTTGTTCCACAACTCTTTGTGCAACAACCTCATCACCCACAACACTTTGTGGTTCCTGTTCAACCTCCATCAAGGCCTCAGTGCTATGGTCCTTATCTTGAATTTCTTCAAGATCGAAGGTACTCCCACTAGTTTTTCTAGAAACAAAATCCCTTTCTAGAAAAACCCCAGTCTTTGCCACAAACACTTTGTGCTGACTGGGAATGTAGAAGTAATATCCCTTTGTATCCTTGGGATATCCAACAAAATAGCACCTATCGGATTTGGGTCCCAGTTTGTCTGAGACTTGACGTCGAACGTAAGCCTCATAACCCCAAATCCTCATAAAAGACATCTTGGGATTTTTCCCTGTCCATATCGTATATGGTGTCTTTACCACAGCCTTGGATGGTACACGGTTAAGGGTAAAGGTTGCTGTGTCCAGAGCATATCCTCAAAAGGATATAGGAAGATCTGTGTGACTCATCATAGATCGTACCATATCCAATAGGGTACGATTCCTCCTTTCGGATACACCATTCCACTGTGGTGTTCCAGAAGGAGTGAGTTGGGATAGAATCCCACACTCAGCTAGATAGTCACGAAACTCATGGCTAAGGTATTCACCACCTCGATCTGATCGAAGTATCTTAATACTCTTGCCAAGCTGGTTTTGTACTTCATTCTTGAATTCTTTGAACTTTTCAAAGGATTCAGATTTATGTGTCATAAGATACACATAACCATATCTACTGAAGTCATCAGTAAATGTAATGAAGTACCTGTAACCACCTCTAGCAGCAACATTGAAAGGACCACATACATCACTATGTATAAGGCCTAACAAATCTGTTGCTCTTTCGCTATGTCCACTAAAGGGAGTCTTGGTCATCTTGCCAAAAAGGCAAGACTCGCATGTCTCATATGATTCAAAATCAAATGAGTCTAGCAGCCCATCCTTATGGAGCTGAGATAAGCGACTCTCATTTATGTGACCTAAGCGACAATGCTAGAGATAGGTTTGGTTCAACTCATTTGACTTGAACCTCTTGGTACTTATGTTATAGATAGGGCTCTCTAAGTCTAGAAAGTAGAGTCCGTTCATTAGAGGTGCACTACAATAGAACATATCATTTAAATAAACTGAACAACATTTGTTCTTTATTATAAATGAAAACCCTTTCTTGTCCAAACAAGAAACTGAAATGATGTTCTTAGTTAAGGCAGGCACATAACAACATTCATCTAATTCTAGTACAAGCCCAGAGGGCAGAGATAGATCATAAGTTCCTACAGCAACAGCAGCAACCCTTGCTCCATTGCCTACTCGTAGGTCCACCTCGCCCTTTGTCAATGCCCTGCTATTTCTCAGCCCCTGCACATTGGTACAAATGTGAGATGCACATCCGGTATCTAATACCAATGATGAAGAAATAGATAGATTGACTTCTATAACATTTATACCTGAAGTAGAAGTCTCACTTCTCTTCTTCTTAAGATCTTCCAGGTATGCCTTGCAGTTACGCTTCCAGTGTCCTGCTTCCTTGCAGAAGAAGCAAGCCCCTTCCTTGGCTATCCCTCCTTTGGGTTTAAGTTCTTTGCCTTTGCCATTGGCTTGGGACTTTCCCTTACCTTTAGGCTTGCCCTTGCCTTTCTTTTTCTACACCATCAAAATGGTGTTAGATTTACCCTTCTTAAGGTTAAGCTCTGCAGTTCTCAACATGCTGAGCATTTCAGGCAATGGCTTATCAATTTCATTCATGTTATAATTCATGACAAATTGATCGAAGGCTCTTGGCAAAGATTGCAAGATTAGGTCAGTGGCCAGCTCTTGGCCAAGTGGGAATCCCAGCCTTTGTAGGTTTTCTACGTACCCAATCATCTTGAGTACATATGTACCTACGGGAGTCCCTTCTTGCATTTTGGACCCAAATAATGCCTTAGAGACTTCATATCTCTCATGCCTAGCTTGTCCTTGATATAGTTGACGAAGATGTCCAACCATATCATAAGCATTCATGAACTCGTGTTGCTTCTGAAGCTCAGAGTTCATGGTCGCGAGCATTAGACATGACACATCTAATGCATCATCTTGATGCTTCTTGTAAGCATCTTTGGCAGGAGGTGCCTCCGGAATGGGCTGCTCCAGGACGTACAGCTTCCTTTCTTGGGTGAGAACAATTCTCAAGTTCCTGTACCAGTCCAGGAAATTTGCTCCATTGAGCTTGTCCTTCTCAAGGACGGATCGCAGAGAGAGAGTGTTCGTGTTTGTTGACATAGTAATCTACAACATACAATGCAGAGGATTAATATCATATTCCTTTTATCATTTAATTAGGCCTTTAATCAAATGATGCTCCCACTAAATTATAGGAATTTTGTAGAATCGAGTTATGGATGTGGTCAAACCACTTTTACTAGATTCATACAAACTAGCTATAATTCTTGCGGGACAAGATCCACATCATACTAAGCCTTGAGTTAGCTTTGGCTAAATCGCCCAAGACTTAGTACGATCGGTGGGTAACACATTACCGATTACATCTCTATGCAACTCTTGTTTATAGGATTAAGACCCACATTTACAAAAGACCTTGAGTTAGCTTTGGCTAAATCGCCCAAGATTTAGTGTAAATGTGATCTTAACCTATCTTTCCAACGATTGGAATATGCCTATAGTTCTACTCGATCCAATTGAGTTAACTAGTTTTGCTCAATCTAATTGAGCTTACTCTAACCCGAGTCGTGATAGGCGGGACCAAGATTGTCCCTCCGCACCCTACCAAGATAATATGCGTTGCTCTGCTTTGGCAGATTCAACAACAACAAATGATCGAGGTAGTGATGGGTATCAAGGCTCGGTAGGCATTTTCGAGTTGATTCGATTATGATCTAATCTAATCATAATGTGTATCTTATACGCATTTAGGCCTTTATTATCCTATATTAGCATGCATCATATACATACATTAATTATTCTAGCATGCATCATATACATACAAGAAAATTAACCTAGCATGCATCATATACATACAAACATGTTTCTACTAGCATGCATCACATACATACAAGCAAAATCAATTAAATATACATATATATATATCAACATATATATATATCATTAAATGTGATATAGTCATGGTTTCTACTACGATCTTCTCAAGCCAATGAGAAGATCGGACGGTCAACCTAAGGCTAGCGGCTTCCAAGCGCTTCCTTTGACCACCATGTGTCGCCGTCACCCTTCTCGTAAGCTCGTCTTCAAGTGGACTTTCCACCGCTCCATTTTTGTACATTACAAATACGAAACTCGAGTTACATTCGAGTCTAAAACTATTTACAACTAGAATATTAAAGAATAGAGCGACACGCGCAGTCGCAAACATTTTACAACACGCATTAACCACAAAACTAAGACGCAGCCGTATTATGAATTACAACACACTTAATCCAATCCAATTGGGTTATTGGGCCATGACAATCACAGAATTATACATAATTCTAAATTATGTATTTTACAGAAATTTCTATAATTTTTCCTAATTTATTTCGAATTTATGAGTCAACTCTCCGTAACGTCCCGCTTAAGCGGTTCGGGCGCGATCAAGGACATGGCCCCTTTCGGGATAGGGCAGTGCCCCTACTCACAAAATAAACTTCATGAGTGTCCCTAATGATCTTACAGCGACTTAAGTCGCTGTCCCAAAACCTAAAGCGAGAACTCACGATTCGGAGAGTTTTTCTCGACGGTTGAAGCCTACGAGTGTCCCAACACTGCTGCTTCGACTCACGAGAAAAATACCCAAAAATTCTATAAAATAAGAAAATTTACAGAAACATATAAATCTGTAATTTTTATATCTAATATAAAACTACAAAAACGAAAACACATACATGCTTCGACGTGGCTCGATACCATCATGGATTTTTCCGAGCCACAAAACCGCTGCGTCATGAAACCTCTGAAGCCCCGCCACGGATCCGCAAGTATAAAATTATAATTACATGTATGTGCTTACAAAAATCCTAGATCTACCTTAGATCTAAGAGGTTAGAACGTTACCCTCATAGCGACGCCCTTCGCTTATCCAGCTCGTCCAAAATTCCGCCGGAACTCGAGAGAGTCAAGTGCACACTCCTCTATGGTCTCCCCACAAGCAATAGGTGGAGAAAAGACACTTGAGTGTTCTAGCACTCCTCTATGGTGTCTCGGCATGATGAGGTTGGAGAGGGAGAGCTTGAGAGAAAACTTCCCAATGAAGAAGAGGAAGTTAAGAGTGTGTAACCCACCAAATGAATTCTCCACCCATAACCCCACAGTGGCGGCCACTTCATGGAGGGGTTACATGCATGCATGTAACTCCCATGAACCTTGGTCTCCTCATGATGTGGCACCACTGATTAAAGTCAATGATGATGTGGAGCATCATCATTGGCCGGCCATGCCTAGTCATCATCATGACATGGCATTTGGTCAAGTCAAACTTGACCTTTCAACTTCCCTCTCAAGTCAAGTCAAACTTGACCTCTAATCTCCCATGGTTGATCAAATCTAACCACTTGACTCAAGTCAATTTAATATAATGAATCTCTATTCATTAATTTAAATTGATTTGATGAATCAAATCTCAATTAGACTCATTCAACACTTGAATCAACTTGAGTCGAACTCAATTAGTCTAATTTGGATTACTCTTAATCCAATTTGGTTCATCCCATGAACCTAATCCTCATGGTTCATCATATGAACCTAATCTCCATCTAATTGCTCTTATGTGTGTGACCCTATAGGTTCTTGTAACGTTGGCAATGTCCCTAAACCGATTTAGGAACATAAGCAATGAGCGGTATCTAGCAACACATCATTGCTACCAAAGTTACAAGAATGTTGAGCTCCAACATCACCTTTGTGACTACTAATTGTGACTCTCACAATATGTGACAATGTCCCTCTATCCTTGACATCTAGATTGACCAATCGAGGCATAGACCGTGTCATCCTCGGTACAATCTAAGTCTTGAACTCCAAGTAGACTCACTCTAATCAAATGAGCTCAATATCTCATATTGACTCATTTGGGCATGGCCATGCACTTCGTGGTCTCACTCTATCAAGAATATCGATGTCACCCCCGTCATATAGGAGGGATAGATACCATCTACATCACTCACATCCCTCCGCATAATTCGTTACATACCCAGTAATCGCCTTTATAGTCCACCCATTTACGGGTGACGTTTGACGAAGCCAAAGTATGCAATTCCTTATGTAGGGAACCATGGTGACTTCAGGTCTAAGGACTAATAGTCATACTAATAGCCACATGAGAAAGTATATGACACTCATATAACGATCCATGATACTTTCTCATGGCGGGTCATTCAGTATACATTCTCCAATGCATACCCATGTGTCAACTTGATATCTCATATCCATGACTTGTGAGATCAAGTCATCTTGTTGACCTACATGCTAGTCTCTACGCATTAACATTGTCCCTGAATGTTAATACTCGACTAGAAATGATTAAGAGTAGTGTTCTCTATATCATCTCATTATCGATTCAACCAATCGATTGATATAGATAAGAACCTACTACTCAAGGACATTATTATATTTAGTTATTTGGCACCAATACAAGTAAATATAATAACCATGCCTTTATAAATAGGAATATGATACAATAAAGTCCATACAACAATCATCATATGATTGGCTCTAGGGCTTTCACTAACAGAAGGGCCTTAGTGAATGGATCCACCAGGTTATCCTCTGATGCAATCTTGGCGACAGCAACTTCTCCTCGCTTTACGATTTCTCATATAAGGTGGTACTTGCGCTCTATGTGTTTACTTCCCTTATGGGCTCGTGGTTCCTTCGAGTTTGCAACTGCTCCACTATTATCACAATAAATTGTGATAGTTCTGGGCAAACCAGGAATCACATCCAAGTCCATCAAGAAGTTCCTGAGCCATACAGCTTCCTTGGCTGCCTTAGAGGCTGCCACATACTCAGCTTCCATGGTAGAGTCCGCCACGCATTTTTGCTTGACACTCCTCCATACTATGGCTCCACCTCCAAAAGTAAACACAAACCCCGAGGTAGACTTACTCTTGTCCCTATCTGATTGGAAATCCGAATCCGTGTAACCCATAGGGACCAATTGATCTACCCGGTAAACCAGTATATAATCCCTAGTCCTTCTCAGGTACTTCAATATATGCTTTACCGTAGTCCAATGTCCCTGTCCAGGATTACTCTGATATCTGCTAACCATGCGCACGACAAAGCAGATATCCGGTCTCGTACATAGCATAGCATACATAAGACTTCCTACTGCCGAAGCATAAGGAACCGCCTTCATGTCCTCTATCTCCTTTGATGTTTTGGCACACATCTCTTTAGATAAAGGAACTCCATGCCTAAAAGGTATAAAACCTTTCTTGGAATTCTGCATGCTAAAATGAGCAAGGATAGTGTCAATGTATGAAGCTTGAGATAAGCACAACATCCTTTTCTTGCGATCCCTTTTAACTTTGATCCCAAGGATGTGTCCCACTTCTCCCAAGTCCTTAATGTCAAACTGTTTGGACAACCATACCCTTACGTCTGATAACACTTTGATATTGTTGCCAACTAACAAAATGTCATCTACGTATAGTTCAAGAAACACCACTACGTTTCCGTCACATCTCTTGTATACACAAGGCTCATCCGGACTTTGAATAAATCCATATGACTGGATTACCTCATCAAAGCGGATGTTCCAAGATCTAGAAGCTTGCTTCAATCCATAAATGGACCGATTAAGCTTACATAAAAGATGCTCTTTGCCTTTAGTAATGAATCCCTCTGGTTGCCGCATATAGATGTTTTCCTCAAGACTTCCGTTAAGGAAAGATGTCTTGACATCCATCTGCCAAATGTCATAATCCATATGAGCAACTATAGATAAGAGAATCCGGATAGACTTAAGCATAGCTACCGGCAAAAAGGTCTCCTCATAATCGATGCCCTCTTTCTTAGTATACCCTTTCGCAACAAGCCTAGCTTTGAAGGTCTCAACCTTCCCGTCTACTCCTCTCTTTCTCTTGTAGATCCACTTGCATCCAATGGTTTTTACACCATCGGGTGGCTCTACTAGCTCCCAGACTTGATTAGAATCCATAGATTCTATCTCTGAATTCATCGTTCTTTGCCAAGATACCGCATCTCTATCTTGGATTGCCTCGTCATATGTCCAGGGATCAGGTTCATGTTCACCAGGGACTAAGTCCGAAGACTCTCCCAAAAACATGAATCTATCGGGTTGTCTCACAACCCTCCCACTACAACGAGGTGCCTCCGGTGTATGCTCTGTGACACGCGGTGCAGTGACTTGTGGTGTCTCCTCTTGTACCGGTGGTACTGAAGTCGGGACTTCCCCTGTCAACTCCTCAAGAATAATCCTACTCTTGGGCTTGTGGTTCATTACATAATCCTCTAGAAATCTGGCATTCGTGCTAACGATCACCCTCTGATCTCTAGGATTATAAAACAAACCAGCTTTCGTTCCCTTAGGGTAGCCAACAAACATGCACACTTCTGTACGAGGTTCCAACTTACCAGCATCAGCTTTCAGCACATGTGCTGGACTCCCCCATATCCGAATATGTCTCAGACTAGGCTTTCGCCCAGTCCACAATTCTACAGGGGTAGAAGGTACTGATTTAGATGGAACCAAGTTCAGAGTGTACATTGCCGTATCCAGTGCATACCCCCAGAACGAAACAGGTAACTCAGAATAACTCATCATCGATCTGACCATCTCCATAAGAGTCCTATTCCTTCGCTCCGCCACACCATTCTGCTGGGGTGTGCCAGGTGCGGACAATTGGGATTGAATCCCAGCCTCTGATAAGTAACTCCTAAACTCTCCCAAGAGGTACTCGCCACCACGATCAGATCGTAATGTCTTGATACTTTTACCTTGACGGTTCTCCACATCAGCCTTGAATTCTTTGAACTTGTCAAAGCATTCAAACTTGCGGCGCATCAAGTAAATGTATCCATACCTTGAATAATCGTCTATAAAAGAGACGAAGTATTCAAAGCCACCTCTTGCCTGGATAGACATAGGACCGCACAAATCAGAATGAGCCAATTCTAACACATCTTTGGCTCTATACCCCTTGGCCTTGAAATGCCTCTTGGTCATTTTACCTTCCAAGCAAGATTCGCAGGTTGGGAGATCCTCCACCACTAATGAACTCAAAGGTCCATCGGCTATCAACCTTTGAATTCTACTTAGGTTAATATGACCAAGCCTTAGATGCCAAAGATATGTCTAGTTCATTTGAGAAGGTTCTTTTCTCTTATTAGACTTAGAGGATGAGATATTCACTTCTATATGCATCGTGGGAGCTTTTGGTTCAAGAGTATACAAATTGCCAACCAATGTACCTGAACAGATAATCTCTCTATTTCTTTTTATAACAACTCTGTCATTAAAAGAAACAGAATATCCATCCTTAAACAATTTAGAAACCGAAATCAAATTCTTTCTAAATGTAGGTACATAAAGACAATTTCTCAAAACCAAAACTTTATTTCTATCAAACGATAAATAAACGTCTCCCACTGCAATAACCGCTACCTTTGTAGCATTGCCCATGTAGATGGTAATTTCTCCTTCGGCTAGTCGTTGGGTTTCCTGGAACCCCTGCAAAGAATTGCAGACATGATCAGTGGCTCCCGTATCTACACACCAGGTGCCAGTAAATAACACCACTAAACATGTTTCAACGACTAAGGAAGAAGATATACCTTTGTTCTGCTTTAGGAAGGGGAAGTCTTTCTTCCCATGTCCAGTCTATCTACAAGTGAAGCACTTGCCTTTCGGCTTCTTCACTCCCTGAGATCCTCCCACCACCTTTGCTCTACCTTGTTTCTTCTTCTTCTTGCCTTTCGGCTTAGAAGTAGAAACCTTCTTAGCAACCATGGCTTCCTGCCTAGCAGCTCGATTCTAGTATCCAAAAAGTTCCTTTTCCCCAGAATCATCCGCAGGCCTAGGAGGACACTCATCGACAGTAAAGACACTATCCAAATTTCTTTTCCAATCATTATTATTTGTGTACAGTAAGTTTGTTTCCTTTAGCATCATAGTAAGTGGGTTGAAAGCCATTTGAAAATCATAAGAATCACAATGATCAAAATATTAGATTTCAAATATTATTGATTCCTCAAAACAATAAAATTCCGAAATCAACCAACACCTCAAATCACCGAGAATTTCATATGCCACCCTGTGTGGACGTATACGAATTCTACATTTGTAAGAGGAGGTTTTACTCATTAATTTTATTATCTTGTCAACCTTACTTTTTGACAAATAAAATTAATAGTTGGTTCCTCTTTGGCCCTACAAATAAAAGCAGTGACTCCTATGGGGAGGATACTTTTATTTGCATCTAAGTGTGCACCATTACACGATACTAAGGGAATTATTTTGGATTATGTGTCTTACCTCTGTGGAAGTACACATGCTCCTAGATAATTTCCTATAACCATTATTTGACCTAGTGATCCGCAAACAAACCCGTCCTCAGGGAGGAAGGCACTCAGAGCCGACACACAAGTTTGTTGCATCACACGTCAAATTGTAATGGAGGCCGCGGGAATTAATTAAAATGTCCCTCTCCCACTTAGTAAATTTCAAATGAGGAATTTTAAATCATACACAACATGCATATAAAACAAATAAGCAATAAATATGGAAAAACAGAATTTTTCCAACTATTATGGCATTGTCCTCCAATATGTATCCCGTCGTGTCACCACCTCGTCCGCTCCATCTTTTCCCGTGCGCAAGTCACCAAAGAGTTTCGAGCCGAGATAAAACATTTTAATTTACATCCATCGATCCTATACTCCACGAAGAAGTGTACAAATAATCTTGATCGAAAGTAAACTAAAATGAGAAGCTAAACAAAACCGTATTTAATTACAAAAATTAAATACTAATCTAGCCTCGTCAACCCCGAGGATTCAAATAATAAATTTTTACACACATCCATTCACATACACACACATGGCCATAATAGTCGGATCTTATGCCTGCAACCAAAGAGTTAAACTACGCATATCCTACTATTATCCGACACATATAATATATGAAAAATGCATAAAAAATTAACTGAATCCTAAAAACACAAAACCGGAAACCGTGGCTCTGATACCACTTGTGGGGAGTCGCTTCGGAGGCTCATTGGCTCCCATATCCCCGGATTAAAATTTTCACTAATGAACGGATTAATCCGGATGGGATGAGCTTCCTTAGCAACACCAATTCGTCGTCGTGCTAACAACTTGAGTGGTCGCTTGAACAAACTAGTTGTTCAAGCAACACAACTCTTCTAGTTGGTTAGCCACGGAAGAGACGACGGACGGATCGCCGATTTTTGTGTTTGTCTTCGGGGTCCATGATTATACAATATATTTACTAATTTACACATGCATAATCAAAACATAAAAGAACATGCTCAGATCTGTAAATAAAGTTAAAATAACTTTATACCTTACGATATTCTATCGTATGTCCTATCCTTCTCGTGGACGATGCGTGGACGAAGATCCTCCACGAGTAGAAGCCTTCTAGATCGCTTTCTTCTCTACCTTGTCCGCTGCGAACAAAGAGAAGAACCAACAATATACCTTTCCTATATAGAACCGGCCACCAAATTAGAGAATTTGGTGCAACCTCCGGCCAAGGAGCAATTGGATGAAGCGCCGGCCAACTTGAAGATGGGTTGCCGCCGGCCACCAAGGAGAAAGGGTTGAAGATGAATGTCGGCCACCAATAGAAGGAGAACCGCCGGCCAAGGAAGAAGGGAGAGGCCTCTAGGATGGGCACCGGCCAAGTGTTGATGGAGGAGGATGGGCGTCGGCAATCAACTAGAAGGAAGAAGTTGCCGCCCACTTGTTTTGCTCCAAAACGCTAGCCGCCCAAAACCCTAACTCCAATTCGAAATCACTTCATTGCCGCCCAAGCCTAAGCCCCCTATTTATAGAATTGGGCTTAAGCCTCCTTTAATCTCCACCGTCGGATCTAGGGATTTAATCTCCACCGTCGGATCTAGGGTTTCATCCCAATCGTCGGATCTTTGATTTCATCCCAACCGTCGGATCTAGGGTTTCATCCCATCCGTCGAATCTAGGGTTTTATCCCAACCGTCGGATCTAGGGATTTAATCCCGACCGTCGATTCTAGGGTATCATCCTAACCATCGGATCTTAGGGATTTAATCCCAACCGTTGGTTCTAGGTTTTGTTTTACATTCTTGGATCTAGACTTCACAAGGATTATATTAGGCTACGATAGGGACCATAAGGAGGAGTTGGATCTTGGCCACCCGATGGATCGGAACAACACAAACTTGATCCTTCAATGATGTTCCATTCCACTAGAGGATCATCATTGAACTACCTCACCAACCCCCATAAATCAATATGGGCTCCATATATTATTTGTACATCCATCTCTCCGTGTTTAAGATATCGAATGTCCGTCAATTAATTGATTTACTGACCATAAATTAATTAACATATAATTCCTCGAGTAGTACCACTCAACCTTATCATCATGTTGACTAAGTCAACCAGCTGGGTTTACATGATGAACCTTATGAGCTCCTCAAGGGGACATCATCAACCTAATATATAGGACACGCTTTCTCCTATAATCAACGCACACCATGTAAATAATATCATTTCCCAACTTAATGCATATTGATTTAATCCATCTAAATCTCACCGTAAATCAAAGAAATAAATACTAAGTACATGTGCCCTATTATATCGGGATTAAGAGCATGTACAATATAATATCCGAGGTCCGATTCAATTATGTAGTCAATAAATCAATCACCTCTATGTCGGTCCCGCTCAATACACCTAAGTGTACTAGTGTAACTCTATGTTCAAGATAAAACAATACCAAGCTACACTACAACCATGCCAATGGTTTGTCCAAAACCATCTTGGTTGTGAGCCTCTACTTATATTCTTCAAGGACTGATAATATGATCTTCATACTACACCAAGCAAATATGTTATCTATAATGTAAAATATTAGACAATATGCACATATTATAAATATAAAGTGCAACAATGATCATGTGAAGTAATACGTAACATAAAATGTTCATACAAAAAGAGCTAGGCTTTCAGTATACATTCCAACACCGAGAGCATGCCGTGTCGAAAAGCAAACGGACGACATCTCCCCTGTACGTGGCAACATCTCGTGTTAATACAAGACCCTTGGGCCCACAATAAACATAACATATAACAAATGTAACCATAATAACGCATCAAAATACAGCGGAAACAACACAACAACAATACAATCATCACACATGCATACCGTTCTGACTAACACCAGAACATAAAGAAAACCTCGTCAAAACCAGCACCAACATGTGCATACATCACATAACACATAACATCACAAAAAACTCAGAATACATAAGACATACGGAAAACCCAAAGATTTGGACTCTCGGAGTTGAGATGAGACGATGCCAGCCAGCGGTGCTCCAAGTCCATTACGAAGTTGGCTACCTGTTACCTGGGCGACAGAAAAACCCAGGGTCTGTAGGGGTGAGTACAACTCAGCAGGTAATAAGATAGAACATGTAAATATATGTATCAATATTACAGGTCATTCAACAGTTTAATCTACTCGTACAACAGGTATACATCAGCATAACAAGTATAGAAGCATGCATACACTAAGTAAACTGAACAACAAACAATGCTGACATACCTGACAGTCAGCTACTCTATCCTCATCCAACCTGGGCATATATCCACAACATTAGTTATAAAAAATAATACTAACTCACACTACATCTTGATATGGGTCGAGGGTATCACAGTGAATAACCAACAAGTATACAAGTACCGGCCTACTACCATACAAAAAATGCAATAACATGTATGAATATGTACAAACAAATGTAACAAGCATAGTACATACAAATGCAGCATCACAATAAGCATATATATATAGACTGCATCTATATATGTATACTAATCACAATCATCCATATATATATATACACATGTATATATGTATATATATGGCAATATGCAAAAATGCCATCAGTCAGCAATGCAGCATGCATGGTCATGTCGGCTCACCCTAAAGCTACCATGACCCCAGTGTGGCCTCGGTGGCTCGAGTATGACAACTGTCCCAACTCAACACTAACCACTACTCTCGAGTGGCCGAGTGGGCAGTATGATCGAGTAGCATATAAGCGTGAAGAGCAAGCTACACGATGGGGGTCCCTGCTGTTGGTCACTCCGACAGTCACTACCCATGAGTGGTCGAGTGCCACACACGCAGGACTACAGCACGCAAATCAAACTACCACCGTCTATAGTGGTAGAGTGCGGAACCACAATGCTCTGCCCTCACACCGGTTACTCCTCCTATGAGTAATCGTGGAGGCAGGATGATTGGCGACCCTCTCAACCACAAGGGAGACCTCGTCGCCAACATGCATACAAATGACATGAATGCAATGTCTCACATACAGACATCCACCATAGACTCTCTATTCTACAGAAAGTCATACTAGTCAGATCAACGCACTCTCTATCCTACAGAGAGTCGTACTCAACTAATCATAATACTCTCTATCCTATAGAGAGTCATACAAATCTAATCAATGCACTCTCTATCCTGCAGAGAGTCATACTCAACTGATTGACGCACTCTCTATCCTGTAGAGAGTCGTGCTCTTCTGGTCGACGCACTCTCTATCCTGTAGAGAGTCGTACTTACTGATCGACGGACTCTCTATCCAATAGAGAGTCATACTCATCTGATCATAACAAGCTAGGACCACCGGTCCGTAGCGACACACTAAATACCATTCACCTGACCATTTATACAATACATGGTCGGTGGTAAACATGCAACCTAAGGGTACTAGAATTAACCCTAGGTTCAAGACCTTATCTACCTACGGATGACCTTTTTGCCCAATTTAAACTCAGGTTGTCATCCGGACTTTACTATTCGCACTTAACTAAATAAATTCTAGGTTACTTACATCACCTATATATATAACTCCTAATCATGATCAAATGTAACATGATAGTAGCAATGGAGTTAATAGCCAATGGTAGAGTATCAAGCGCAAGATAAATAAGAAAAGAGTCAAGGTAACATGATCATATAAGATAATCATGCATCTAAATCTGTATGCATTAAACTATCTGACCAGGGTAGGAATTACCCACCTGATATGTAGAACACCAATATTGATTGTACTCGCATCCCCGAACCTGGCTTGAATCAGAGTCCTGAAACATAGTACATGAATTATATAAAATTCTATCACAATTCAATATCCCTAGTAACCAGTTCAAATCCGATTACCGTAGAATATACTTTTACAACTCTATCGTGATATACCCAATAGATCCACTCAATTCATCACATAGGCAAATAAACTATAATTCAACCAACTGTAAGTCACATACCAAATTTATAACATTCAGATCCAGACTTACCCATTCTTGCTTCAATCCTCCATCCACGGATTTTGGAACCAATTGTAATGTTGAATAGGGACAACCCTTCTCAAGTATTATCCATCGCCTCGTACAGATTCACTTTTCCATTACGAATCTGTAAGAACAACCCATTATCGATTAGTTCCCTTGTTAAATCCAAGAGTAATACCCCTGCACAATCGATTGCACAACTACAACACAATCTATTTCATAACATACACAATCACAGCTTACCTCCCATGGTTCCAATTAACCATCGGTTCGTAATCCAACTTACTATACAAAATCCACCCAATCAGCCTTGATTTCTTTCCTTTTCGGCACAATCCAGAAATAAAATGGACAGAAAAGAAGATTGAGTGATATACCTGCAATTGAAACTTCACCGTCGGTACTCCCCAATTGATTTGTTCGCTGGGAAATACTGCCCCAACACAAGATCACCAGCTGTTGCAGCAAATCTCGGCCCCAAATCCCTTAGCAGCCAGTGCACCAATAGTAGATCTGTTGGCGAGCTACAACCCTAGGAGCGCCTACTCTCCCGCTGGACACAAGGAACTGAGAGGGTAAATAGGAAGAAGACCGTAACGTCAGCAACGGTATGAGACCAGTGCTACTGGTGTGATGCCGGAGAAATCGGGAAGGCTGAAGAAGCCTGTGATGTTACTTCCGTCGATGATTACTGTGATTCTCCCTCTCGATCTCGAAATCTCCTCCGGAGATGCCGATGATTGCTGGAGGTGCTCGCTGTCGGTGATGGGTGTTAGGGCAATCTGTTGCCATGATAAGGTTTTGATGTGTGTGGCAAAGGGTTTAAGTTAGGTTGGTATTGTGATTTGATATGTGTGTTGGAGTCTTGCAGTGCTTAGTAATTCGCACATGGAGCCTTGGCGAGTTTCACATCTCATGACTCGGTCTTTGAGTCGGTGAAGGATAGTTTTGCGAAAGCTGTGCGCTTGGAGCATCCAAGGGACCACCGGACGAGGAGCTTGGAGTGAAGCCGGAGGAAGTAGACTTCGAGGCAAGAGACGCGAAGGAGCATTGCAGAGTCGTGCGCCTGATGCTGCCGAGGGACGTGGCCACTGTTGGGGTTGATCTGTGAGGGGAAACTTCGCTTCCCCTTCACCTCGGTTGCTTAACCATGGTGATCCCTTCGATGTCCCCGGATTAAAAATTTAATCGTAGACAAAAGGGATTCCCAAAGCAACCAAGTCATCATCGTGCTATTCGTTTAGAGAGGTCACTTGAACAAACAAGTTGTTCAAGCGACCAACCTCTATTCTACGAGTAGCCGCGGAATAGACGATGTCCGGATCGCCGGTTTTTGTGTTTATACTCGGGATCCAAGTATTATTTAGCCTATTTACAGAAATATAACATGCTTATATTTTGAAAAACAAACACAAGCAATGAATAAAAGAGATAGAAGAATAGTTATACCTCTTGGTCTTCTAATGTATGACCCTCCTCCTTTTGGACGTCGTGTGGGCGACGATCCACCAAAAGTCGAAGCTCCTAGATCGCAAAACTTCCTTCCTTGCTTTTCCCAAGCAAGAGGAAGAAGAGAAACAATGTTTTTCTCCTTCAAAAACTCAACCAACAAAGAACTATAGAAGTTCTTGCTGCCGGCCAACTAGAAGGAGAAGAAGATGATGGAAAACTACCAAGACACCAAGGGAAACCCTATATCTTGTTTCCACCACCTAAGGAGAAGAGAGGGGAGTGTTTTTGGTGCTGGCCAAGGGCTGGGAAGGGCTGGAATAGCTGCTGGACGTTGGCCACAAGTCAAGGAAGAAGAAGGAAAACTTGCCTTATTTGGTGCCACCCTTGCTTCCAAACCCTAACCCTAATTCCAATCCTATCTCAACTAGGATTGCCCTATTCTTGCCGCCCAAGCCTTGCTCCCTCTCCATCATGTAATCCACGACCACTCCCCATGCCCTCCTTTTATAGAGTTAGGGATAAGTCATGAATTAATCTCCTCCATTGGTTCTAGGGATTTAATCTCAACCGTCGGATCTAGAGATTTAATCTCAACCGTCGGATCTTAGAGATTTGATCTCTACCAATGGATCTTAGTGTTTTGTTTCTATCCATTGGATCTAAGCTTCATGAGGTGTTAATGGGCTACATTAGGGACCATGAGGAGGAGTTGGGTCTTGGCCACCCATGGATCAAGCCCACATAAAGTCCGATCCACTAATGATGGTCCAATCCACGAAAGGTCCATCATTGATCTACCTCACCAACCCCATATGATAATATGGGCTCCATATATTATTTGTACATTTTCTCCCCGTGTTTAAGATCTCGAATGTCCGTCGATTAATTAATTTACTAACCATTAATTAATCAACATCTAACTCCTTGAGTAGTACCACTCAACCTTTTCATCATGCCGGACCAAGTCCACCTGCAGGGTTTACATGATGAACCTTATGAGCTCCGCAAGGGGACATCATCATCCTAATATATAGGACACGGTTTTCTCCTATAATCAATGGCACACCATATAAATAATATCATCTCCCAACTTACCGAGTCTATCGATTTAATCTATAAATCTACCCGTTGGTAAATCAAAGAGATGAGTACCAAGTATATGTGCGTTATTATATCGGGATTAAGAGCATGTACTAAATAATATACGAGGTCCGATTCGATTATGTAGTCGATAAATCGAATCACCTCTCGTGGTCGATACACACAAAGTGCACTAGTGTGATTCTATGGTCAAGACAAACCAATACCAAATCACACTACAACCATTCCGATGGTTTGTCCAAAGCCATCTCGGTTGTGAGCCTTTACTTATACTTTACAAGGAGCCGATAACATGATCTCCCGTGTGACACCACACACCATGTTATCTACAATGTAAGGTATTAGACAATATTGCATAACCATAAAAATATGCAAACAATGATCATGTGATTCTTATTTCAAAATAAAGATGTTCATAAAAAAAATAGACTTTTAAGTATACATCCCTACAATCTCCCACTTATACTAAAAGACTATGCTGTCCTCAAAGTGCCATACATCTGATCCCCATTCCCTCCACATGCCTATCAAAAGCTCTCGCCGGAAGGCCCTTAGTGAAAGGATCTGCCAGGTTATCCTCCGATGCAATCTTGGCCACAGCAACTTCTCCTCGCTTTACGATTTCTCGTATCAGGTGGTACTTGCGCTCTATGTGTTTACTAGCCTTATGGGCTCGTGGTTCCTTCGAGTTTGCAACTGCACCACTATTATCACAATAAATCGTGATAGTTCTGGGCAAACCAGGAATCACATCCAAGTCCATCGAAGTTCTGAGCCATACTGACTTCTTTGGTGCCTCGAGGCCGCCACATACTCGACTTCCATGGTGGAGTCGCCACGCATTTTGCTTGACACTCCTCCATACAATGGCTCCACCTCCCAAAGTAAACACAAAACCCGAGGTAGACTTCATTATCCCTATCAGTTGGAGTCGAATCATAACCCACGGAGTAATTGTGCTGCAGTAAACTAGCATATAATCCTAGTCCTTCTCGGTACTTGATATATGCTTTACGCGGTCAATGTCACATCTGGATTACTCGATGTCTGTGACCATGCCCACGGCAAAGCAGATATCTGGTCTCGTACAGAGCATCGCATACATGAGGCTTCCTACTACCGAAGCATAAGGAACCGCCTTCATCTCCTCTATCTCCTCAGATGATCTAGGACACATCTCCTTAGATAGAGGTACTCCATGCCTGAAAGGTAGAAAACCCTTTTTGGAGTTCTGCATGCTAAAACGCTCCATAATCGTGTCTATGTATGAAGCTTGGGATAAGCACAACATCCTTTTCTTGCGATCCCTTATAACCTTGATCCCAAGGATGTGTCCCACTTCTCCCAAGTCCTTCATATCAAACTGTTTGGACAATCATACCCTTACGTCCGATAACATTTCGATGTTGTCGCCAACCACCAAAATGTCATCTACGTATAGTACAAGAAATACTACTACGTTTCCGTCACATCTCTTGTATACACAAGACTCATCCGGACTTTGAATAAATCCATAAGACTGGATTTCCTCATCAAAGCGGATGTTCAAAGATCTTGAAGCTTGCTTCAATCCATAAATGGACCGATTAAGTTTTCACACAAGATGCTCTTTGCCCTTAGCAATGAATCCCTCTGGTTGCTTCATATAGATGGTTTCCTCAAGACTTCCATTAAGGAAAGCTGTCTTGACATCCATCTGCCACACCTCATAATCCATATGAGCTGCTATGCATAGGAGCTCCCAGACCTAAATTGAATCCATAGATTCAATCTCAGTATTCATTGCACTTTGCCAAGATGCTGCATCTATATCTTGGATTGCCTTGTCGTATGTCCAGGGATCAGGTTCATGTTCGCCAGGGACCAAATCAGAAGATTCTCCCAAGAACATGAATCTATCAGTGTCTCACAACCCTCCACTACTGACGAGGTATCATCACTGTGTATCCTCTGTGACCGCAGTGCGTGACATGTGGTATATCCTCTTGTCGGTGGTACTAAAGAAGTGACTTCCTTTTAACTCCTCGAACAATTTTACTCTTGGGCTTGTGGCTCATTACATAGTCTTCCTCTAGAAATCAAGGCGTTCGTGCTAACGATCACCTTCGATCTCTAGGACTATAGAACAAACCACCCTTCGTTCCTTAGGGTAGCCAGCGAACATGCACATACGAGGTTCCAACTTACAAAGATCGCCTTGACACATGTCTTTGGACTCCCCATATCCGAATATGTCTCGGACTAGGCTTTCGCCCGATCCACAATTCTCTGGGAGTAGAAGGCACTGATTTAGATGGAACCAAGTTCAGAATGTATACCTCCGTATCTAGAGCATATCCCCAGAACGAATCTGGCAAGTCAGAATAACTCATCATTGATCTAACCATCTCCATAAGAGTCCTATTCCTTCGCTCTGCTACACCATTCTGCTGGGGTGTGCCAGGTGCAGACAATTGGGATTGAATCCCAGCCTCTGATAAGTAATTCCTAAACTCTCCCAAGAGGTATTCACCACCACGATCAGATCGTAGGGTCTTGATACTTTTACCTTGACGGTTCTCCACATCAGCCTTGAATTCTTTGAACCTGTCAAAGCATTCAGACTTGCGGCGCATCAAGTAAATGCATCCATAACTTGAATAATCGTCTATAAAAGAGACGAAATATTTAAAACCACCTCTAGCCTGGATAGACATAGGACCACACAAATCAGAATGAACCAATTCTAACACATCTTTGGCTCTATACCCCTTGGCCTCGAAAGGCCTCTTGGTCATCTTACCCTCCAAGCAAGATTCACAGGTTGGGAGATCCTCCACCACTAATGAGCCCAAAGGTCCATCAACTATCAACCTTTGAATCCTGCTTAGGTTAATGTGACCAAGCCTAAGATGCCAAAGATATGTTTGGTTCATCTTCGAAGGTTCTTTTCTCTTATTGGATTTAGAAGATGAGTTATTAACTTCAATTTGCATCGTGGGAGGTTTTGGTTCAAGTGTGTACAAATTTCCTATCAATGTACCCGAACAGATAATGTCCCTATTCCTTCTTATAACAACTCTGTCATTAAAAGAAATAGAATATCCATCCATAAACAATTTAGAAACTGAAATTAAATTCTTTCTAAATAAGGGTACATAAAGGCAATTCTTAAGAACCAAAAGTTTATTTTTCTCAAAAGATAAATGAACGTCTCCCACAGCAACAGCCGCCACCTATGTGGCATCGCCCAAGTACACGGTAATCTCCCCTTGACCCGGTCGTGCGGTTTCTGGAACCCGCAAAGTATTGCAGACATGATCGATGGCTCCGTATCTACACACAGTGCGGTAGATAACACCGCTAAACATGTTTTAACGACTAGTCCAAAAGATATACCTTTGTTCTTGCGATTGGATCCTTCTTCCGGTCTCGATCTGCTTACAAGTGAAGCACTTGCCTTTCGGCGTCTTCACTCCTCCCTGAGTACCTCCCACCGCCTTTGCCCCGGTTTGTTTCTTCTTCTTCTTGCCTTTCGGCTTAGAAGCAGAAACCTTCTGGGTCATCACGGCATGCACCTGAGCACTCTGACGAAATAGTCCCTCTGCCGCCTGGAGTTCTGTCAGAAGTTCCGCCAATGAATACAACCTCTTGTTCATGTTGTAGTTGGTAGCGCTCAAAACTCCTAGGGAGGCTGGAGTATGATATCGACACAGGTTTCCCCATCGATCTCGGCTCCTAGGACCTCGGCTCATTCAAATGAGCCATCATCTTGAGAACATGATCCCTCGGGTGTTCCCTCGATCATGGTGGTCGTCATCAAGTTTCTCATGGCCTCTTGCCTCGGACCCGATTACGTGTCCAAAAGCTCCTTGAGATTGAGCATCATATCATAGGCGATGGGCATGGCGATGTCGATGTTGGAGTACATTTGACATAGATGCCAAAATGTAACACCGTGCCATCTCATCGGCCTTGTTCCACTTCCTATAGCTCTCTCTCTCCTTTTCCCCAGAATTATCTGTAGGCTTGGGAGGGCACTCTTCGAGGAGTACATATTTGTATTCCTCAGCAGTCAAGACAATATCTAGATTCCTCTTCCAATCTACATAGTTGGGTCCAGTAAGTTTGTTCTCTTTCAGTATCACAGCAAGTGGGTTGAAAGTCATTTTGAAAGAAAACCTAAGAATCACATAAATCAAAACATTAGATTTCAAAAAATTATTGATTCCTCAAACAATAAAATTTTGATATCAACCAACACCTCAAAACACCGAGAATATCGCATGCCACGCAGTGTGGACGTATACGAATTCTACATTTGTAAGAGGAGGTTTTACCCATTAATTTTATTATCTTGTCAACCTTACTTTTCGACAAATAAAATTAATAGTTGGTTCCTCTTTGGCCCTACAAATAAAAGCAGTGACTCCGATGGGGAGGATACTTTTAATTTGCATCTAAGTGTGCACCATTACACGATACTAAGGGAATTATTTCGGATTATGTGCCTTACCGCTGTGGAAGTACACATGCTCCTAGATAATTTCCTATAACCATTATTTGACCTAGTGATCCGCAAACAAACTCATCCGCAGGGAGGAAGGCACTCAGAGCCAACACACAAGTTTGTTGCATCACACGTCAAATTGTAATGGAGGCCACGGGAATTAATTAAAATATCCCTCTCCCACTTAGTAAATTAAAATGAGGAATTTTCCTACGACATGCATATCAAACAAAAAGCAATAAATATGAAAAATAAATTATTTTCCAACTATTATGGCTTTTGTCTTCAATATGACTCGCGTCGCATCGCCATCTCGTCCGCTCCTCCTACGCCATGTACAAGCCCTCCGGAGATCCGAGCCGAGACTAAAACCTATTTTAATTTACATCCATCGATCCTATACTCCACGAGGGAGTGTACATGAATCTAGATCGAAAGTAAAATAAATTAAAGAGCGGCTAAACAATGCCGTATTTAATTTACAAAAAACTAAATACTAGCCTCGTCAACCCCGAGGATTCAACAAAATAAATATTTACACACA
This sequence comes from Wurfbainia villosa, assembly GCA_025175895.1. Taxonomy (NCBI): domain Eukaryota; kingdom Viridiplantae; phylum Streptophyta; class Magnoliopsida; order Zingiberales; family Zingiberaceae; genus Wurfbainia; species Wurfbainia villosa. The sequence goes on from CM046002.1 coordinate 86,956,843, forward strand.
TACAATCACATACACACACACGGCCATAATAGTCGGATCTTATGCCTGCAACCAAAGAGTTAAACTACGCATATCCAACTATTATCCGGCACATATAATATATGAAAAAGTGCATAAAATTAACCAAATCCTAAACACACAAAACCGGAATGCTTGGCTCTGATACCAGTTGTTGGGGTTGATCTGTGAGGGGAAACTTCGCTTCCCCTTCACCTCGGTTGCTTAACCATGGTGATCCCTTCGATGTCCCCGGATTAAAAATTTAATCCTAGACAAATGGGATTCCCAAAGCAACCAAGTCATCGTCGTGCTATTCGTTTAGAGTGGTCACTTGAACAAACAAGTTGTTCAAGCGACCAACCTCTATTCTACGAGTAGCCGCGGAATAGGCGATGTCCGGATCGCCGGTTTTTGTGTTTATACTCGGGATCCAAGTATTATTTAGCCTATTTACAGAAATATAACATGCTTATATTTTGAAAAACAAACACAAGCAATGAATAAAAGAGATAGAAGAATAGTTATACCTCTTGGCCTTCTAATGTATGACCCTCCTCCTTTTGGACGTCGTGTGGGCGACGATCCACCAAAAGTCGAAGCTCCTAGATCGCAAAACTTCCTTCCTTGCTTTTCCCAAGCAAGAGGAAGAAGAGAAACAATGTTTTTCTCCTTCAAAAACTCAACCAACAAAGAACTATAGAAGTTCTTGCCGCCGGCCAACTAGAAGGAGAAGAAGATGATGGAAAACTACCAAGACACCAAGGGAAACCCTATATCTTGTTTCCACCACCTAAGGAGAAGAGAGGGGAGTGTTTTTGGTGCTGGCCAAGGGCTGGGAAGGGCTGGAATAGCTGCTGGACGTTGGCCACAAGGCAAGGAAGAAGAAGGAAAACTTGCCTTATTTGGTGCCACCCTTGCTTCCAAACCCTAACCCTAATTCCAATCCTATCTCAACTAGGATTGCCCTATTCTTGCCGCCCAAGCCTTGCTCCCTCTCCATCATGTAATCCACGACCACTCCCCATGCCCTCCTTTTATAGAGTTAGGGATAAGTCATGAATTAATCTCCTCCATTGGTTCTAGGGATTTAATCTCAACCGTCGGATCTAGAGATTTAATCTCAACCGTCGGATCTTAGAGATTTGATCTCTACCAATGGATCTTAGTGTTTTGTTTCTATCCATTGGATCTAAGCATCTTGAGGTGTTAATGGGCTACATTAGGGACCATGAGGAGGAGTTGGGTCTTGGCCACCCATGGATCAAGCCCACATAAAGTCCGATCCACTAATGATGGTCCAATCCACTAAAGGTCCATCATTGATCTACCTCACCAACCCCCATATGATAATATGGGCTCCATATATTATTTGTACATTTTCTCCCCGTATTTAAGATCTCGAATGTCCGTCGATTAATTAATTTCTTGACCATTAATTAATCAACATCTAACTCCATGAGTAGTACCACTCAACCTTTTCATCATGCGGACCAAGTCCACCTTCGGGGTTTACATGATGAACCTTATGAGCTCCTCAAGGGACATCATCATCCTAATATATAGGACACGGTTTCCTCCTATAATCAACGGCACACCATATAAATAATATCATCTCCCAACTTACCGAGTCTATCGATTTAATCTATAAATCTCGCCCATTGGTAAATCAAAGAGATGAGTACCAAGTATATGTGCCCGTTATTATATCGGGATTAAGAGCATGTACTAAATAATATCTGAGGTCCGATTCGATTATGTAGTCAGCAATAAATCGAATCACCTGCATGTCGATCTGCTAAATACACACAAAGTGCACTAGTGTGATTCTATGGTCAAGACAAACCAATACCAAATCACACTACAACCATTCCGATGGTTTGTCCAAAGCCATCTCGGTTGTGAGCCTTTACTTATACTTTACAAAGAGCCGATAACATGATCTCCCGTGTGACACCACACACCATGTTATCTACAATGTAAGGTATTAGACAATATTGCATAACCATAAAAATATGCAAACAATGATCATGTGATTCTTATTTCAAAATAAAGATGTTCATAAAAAATAGACTTTTAAGTATACATCCCTACAGCCACGAATGAAAAAAACTTCGAACGCGAGGGACTCCGAGGGATGAGAGTGAGCGAATGTAACCCGGGAAGGGGTAGCTCTTAGGTGAAACATGGCCATTTGGCTAAGTGTCGGATGAGTTCTCCCGACACCAGTCGACTGCCATGTCATGGTCAGTCGACTGCTATGAGTCGATGGTTCGATCGACTGGTTTAATGTGGCTAATTCAAGTTGATCAGTCGACTACAGACATGGGCAGTCGACTGATGGCTTGATTAGTCGACTTCTCATGGGCAGTAGTCGACTGATGGCACTGTGCACGGGCACAGAATGGAGTCGACTTCGTTGAGGACTCGACTGATCGAGCATCAGTCGACTGATGGTAATATAAGTCGACTGATGCCAGTACCGTTGGATGAAATCCAACGTGGAAAGCAGCCGTTAATGGGCAATGGCTACAGGACTAGTCGACTGATAGGGACATCAGTCGACTGCTCCTATGTCAACGGGAAGAAACCCTCTTCCTCTATAAAAAGGAAGGGGATGGGGCTTTGGGAGGCTAATGCTTATGCTCTAAGTGATCTTCCAAGTGCTCCACAAGCTTTCTACTCTTCTTACTTGCTTTACTTCCATTCTTATTGTAAGAAGAGTGATCTTGATTGTAAAGGTTACCTCCACCTAGCTTGGTGCAAAGGAGAGACTAATAGTGGATTGGTTTTGGCAGAGTGATTCACCGAGGATGAATTGGGTCGTGGATTAGCGGCGTAGCCGTGAACCACGTTACATCCTTGTTAGCGTTTGTATTTTCGTTTATTGCTTTGTCTTTATTGTTTATGCTTCCGCTTGCTCTAACGATTGTGTAGACGAGCAAATGAACGAGCAAATTCCGATATCCAACGATCGAGGGCTATTCACCCCCCTCTAGCTGGCCACCACAATTCACATCGATTTCCAACAAGTGGTATCAGAGACAAGGAAAGCTTGTCGAGGACTAACCGCCACTACAAGCAAAATTCAAGAATGGCTGGTTCAAACATTCACCCACCAAAATTTGAAGGAGAATTCGCTTGGTGGAAGAAGCGAATGGAGGTATTTTTCGAGACCGATTTTGAAATTCTATTAATTATGGAAAATGGTTTCGAGTTGCCTAGGAATGAATATGGGGAGCCATTGGAGGAATCAAGTTGGAGTAAAAGACAAAGAGAGGAGTATTTGGCGAATTCAAAGGCCAAGAGCCACCTCTACAATGTTCTCCCTCAACAAGAAGTAAATAGGATAGGGGAGTGCTCTAGTGCAAAGGAGATGTTGGAGAAGCTAGTAGAGCTTCATGAAGGTACCTCGGAGGCTAAACTTGCAAGAAGAGATCTCCTCCGCTCCCAATTATCCAACATAAAATTAGAAAAGGGAGAAATGGTAACTTCTTTGCATTCTAGATTCAAAGAAATATTTATTGGACTAACAAGTGTAGGAGACAAACTTTCGAACCCGGATATTCTTATGAAAGCAATCGACGCCTTTCCCCGGTCATCGAAATGGAGCTCAATGGTGGACTCCTTCTATATGTCCAAGAACTTGGAAGTAAGCACTTTGGAGGAGTTCTTCTCAACAATGAAGCTTCATGAAACAAGACTTGAAGGCATAGTTGAAGAGCCTAGAATCCAACCTTCAAGAGGAGTAGCACTTTTGGCCAACAAGGGGAAGAAGAAGATGGAGATCCCCTCCTCCTCCGATGAAGCCTCCTCATCCTCTTCCATGGATAGCACGGAAGAAGCCTATATGGTAAGGAGGGTAAGGCGTGCTTTAAAAGGGTTTCAATTTAATAAATCTCATGATAGGAGAAGAAGACCAAGGGGGAAAGTCATTTGCTACAATTGCCAAGGGGAGGGACATATAAGGGACAATTGTCCCCTCCTAAACAAGAGCAAAGAAGAAAGGAAGAAGAAAGAAGAAAAGAAGAAGAAAAAGGGGAGCAAGAAAAAGGAAGAAGAAAAGAGGGTAAAGGAAAAGGGGAAGGCCAAAGCATTCAAAGCCAAGACATGGGATGATCTTTCTTCCTCATCATCATCGGAAGAAGAGAATGCATTTGTCGCCAACCTAGCATTGATGGCATTTGATGACTTGGATAGCTCCTCCTCCGAAAATGAAGGATCAAGCTCAAGTGGAGAGAGCTCAAGTGAAGGGGGAGCTTCTTCACCATCTTCTTCCGATGAAGAGGAAGATTTGGTAAGTGAGGTAACGAATCTACCCCCTAAGTAAATAATGTCCATGATTTCTAGCCTCACTAAGGACTTATTTAGAGCAAAGAAGAAAAACAAATGCATGCTTGAACAAATTAAGGAATTAGAACAAAAATCAGAAAAAGCATGCTTAAATGAAAATGAAAATATTTCTTCTTGTCATGATGATGCATGCTCACATGAATATATGTCATTTAATGTTAATGATGCATGTATGGATGAAAATACGACTTTAAGGGAAAAGGTAGACTATTTGACAAAAGCCCTAGAAAAATTCACTATAGGCTCCAACACCCTTAACATGATAATTGGGAGCCAAAGGGCAAGCTTCAACAAGAAAGGCCTAGGTTATAAGGAAAAGAAAAATGAAAAGGCCTATAAATGCTTAATTGCTAGGGGACAAGATAAAAAGAAAGTAATTTCTAGAAAATGGATCCCCATGGAGTACTTAGTGAACCCAATAAGAAAGAACTTATTTTGGGTTCCTAAATCCATCCTTAAGGGTTTGGAAAACCCTAGGGTAGTCAACCATATGAAATTTACCTCTATCATATGTTGGTTGACTTAGGATGGTAGGACCTCATTTTTAGAAATAGTGTTGGGTGATGATAATGTGCCCATAAATAGATAATAATGCTTAAATCATGATAATTAATGCAATTTCTATTTATGTTTGCAATCATGATTTATGATTTTGATATTTGGCACATAATCATGAGAAATAGGATTTAAATCATGCCTTAGGTGATATTTGCTAATTATCATCATATAATACCTAATGCATGATTATTAATTGATTAATACATTTGTTTTATGATCATAATGTGAAATTAATTCATATATGTCTTTATGATCATGAGGATTGTTAGAGTGATACTTAACCTTGATAGAATTGCATGAATATAATGGTTAAGTATATATAAATACCTCTAGGATACATCTTACACTCACCATAGGCTACCATGATTGAAAACTTAGCATGGGTGAGATGTTATGATGATACAAATGTCCACTAATGCCTATGACATTTAGATGGTCATTTAATGTGTCAAATTAGCAATAATAGACCAATCATGGGGAAGGCTTATGTTTAATTCATAAACATATTGCCCAAAGATCATGGTTGGATATTTCATATGTTTTCAAAACAATTTCTTACTTTAAAATCTGTGTATTCAAGTTTTGAAACAATTCAAAGCAAGACTAGGTGTTAAAATGGATACTATCATGATAAAAAACCTAGTGGTTTTTAAAGCTTTTGGATTTTTGGAAAATACGTGAAAATATAATGATTTTTCATAGGCAACTATTTTTCACTGATAGATATACTTAAAAGAAATATGTTCCGCAAATTTCATGATTTTTCGAATTTTATGGAATTTTTAATGCATTTTTGAATTTCGGTCTGAAAATCAAAATTTCCTGAAAACTGCGTGCCAGTCGACTGGTAGTCTGAAAATCAAACCAATAAAGGCTGAATTCAGACTTTAACTCAAGTTTTGGTATTTTCTTTCTATTAGAGTTGATGCCAAAGTTTATAACTTAGTTTTGATATTTTTGATGGTGTCAAAGGGGGAGAAATGATTATGTTTAAGTAAATTATTATAGGGGGAGAAATTTGTATGGGAAATTTCATGGATTAAGGGGGATTTGCATGTTGCTATATCATGTTTATGTTTACATGCTTTCTTACCTTAAAAATTTCTATTAAATATTTTTACCTAACTTAAACGGATTGCCACACATCAAAAAGGGGGAGATTGTTAAGGCAATCTCTTGCCATGATAAGGTTTTGATGTGTGTGGCAAAGGGTTTAAGTTAGGTTGGTATTGTGATTTGATATATGTGTTGGTGTCTTGCAGGGCTTAGTAATTCGCACATGGAGCCTTGGCAAGTTTCACATCTTATGACTCGGTCCTTGAGTCGGTGAAGGATAGCTTTGCGGAAGTCATATGCTTGGAGCATCCGAGGGACCGCCAGACGAGGAGCTTGGAGTGAAGCAGGAGGAAGTAGACTTCGAGGCAAGAGACGCGAAGGAGCACTGCAGAGCCGTGCGCCTGATGCTGCAGAGGGACGTGGCCACGAACGAAGAGAACTTCGAAGGCGAGGGACTCCGAGGGATGAGAGTGAGCGAATGTAACCCGGGAAGGGGTAGCTCTTAGGTGAAACTTGGCCATTTGGCTAAGTGTCAGATGAGTTCTCCCGACACCAGTCGACTGCCATGTCATGGTCAGTCGACTGCTCTGAGTCGATGGTTCGATCAACTGGTTTAATGTGGCTGAATCAAGTTGATCAGTCGATTGCGATATGGGCGGTGGCCGATCGATGGCTTGATCGATCATTCGCTCATGGGTAGCGATCGATGGCAGCCACGCATGCACGGAGTCGACCGTTGAGAACTCATTGATCGAGCATCGATCGATGGTAATATCACCGAATGATGCGATCTCGTTGATGAAATCCAACGTGGAAAGGGGCCGTTATTGGACGACGGCTACAGGACCAGTCGACTGATAGGGACATCAGTCGACTACTCCTGTGTCAACGGGAAGAAACCCTCTTCCTCTATAAAAAGGAAGGGGATGGGGCTTTGGGAGGCTAATGCTTATGCTCTAAGTGATCTTCCAAGTGCTCCACAAGCTTTCTACTCTTCTTACTTGCTTTACTTCCATTCTTATTGTAAGAAGAGTGATCTTGATTGTAAAGGTTACCTCAACCTAGCTTGGTCCAAAGGAGAGATCAATAGTGGATTGGTTTTGGCGGAGTGATTCATCGAGGACGAATCGGGTCGTGGATTAGCGGCGTAGCTGTGAACCACGTTACATCCTTGTTAGCGTTTGTATTTTCGTTTATTGCTTTGTCTTTATTGTTTATGCTTCCGCTTACGCTAACGATTGTGTAGACGAGCAAACGAACGAGCAAATTCCGATATCCAACGATGGAGGGCTATTCACCCCCCTCTAGCCGGCCACCACAATTCACATCGATTTCCAACAATGGGGCTTCTTCACGCCACCGATCACGAGGGGTCGACTTCCTCACTGCCTTCGTCGCCAACTTCTTGCGATGGGGTGACATCGATCGGCACATCGACAACGATAAGGACACTCGATCGCGAGTCTGGAGGAATAAGGAAAGTTGGGATCGAGAAAAGGGAGCGATGGGGGAAGAGATGGTTCAGGAAAAATAGTCACGCGATGAAAAACAATGAGAAGGGGAATCGCGGGTTGGCTTAATGAGAAAACACAAAACCGCCCCTTTATAAGCCATAAACTAGGTTAAATTTAATTAAAACCTAATCATCCCTCATTAATTTAATTAAATCACTAATAACTTCTCTTGATTAAATTATTATTTTTATAGTAATTTATTTGTGGTATTTTTGGATCTTGTCACAACGCGAGGCCAGGCCGGGCACCTGGGCCGTGGAAGTGAGGAAGAGAAGAGGCTCGCAACGGTGGTCCTGTGGGAGAGGAGGCCGGTGTGTGTGGCTGTGAGAGGCGAGGAAGAGAAGCCGGCGGCCTGGGCACCAGGAAGGGTGTCATGTGCGAAGAGGCGCTCTTAGCGGAGGCGGCCATGAGGCTCGAGCGCATTTGGGAACGGCAACGTGCGTGGCGATGAGAAGCGATCGCAAGGAAACCATCGACGGAGGAGAGGGGGTCATGCGAGAGAAACAGGTGTCGGGCACGACGGGGGAAAAATAAAAAGGGAAATAGAAAAACTTAGGTTAATGTCGCCGATTAACCCCCATAAATAAACTCCACCAAATCCTATTTATTTTAACCCCGTAATTATCTCGTACGGACTCCGTTTAAATCCAGAAAAATTCCGAAAAAATTCCTAAAATTTCCTAAAAATCCCAAAAAATTCCCGGGATAATTTTCTTAATTCTTGGCCATTTATTTTGGTATTTTAAATTTTCCTGAATTTAACATTCTCCCCCACTAATAAGAATTTGGTCCCCAAATTTCCTACTTAGATGCATAACGAGTAAGAAATACCACAAGTACTCAAAATATATTTCACCTACCTTAAATAAATAGGTGGGGGTATTGAGCTCTGATCTTTTCTTCAAGCTCCCAAGTAGCCTCCTCATCGGTGTGGTGACTCCACTGGACCCTGACAAGTCGCACAATCTTATTCCGTAACTGTCGTTCCTTGTGATCCAAAATCCGTACCGGAACCTCTGCGTAAGTAGCATTAGGTTGAACGGAACCTGACACATCTGACAGAATATGTGTAGAGTCTGGCACATACTTCCTCAGCATGGACACATGGAACACATCATGAATACTCGTCAAAGATGGTGGTAGCGCTAGACGGTAAGCGACTGCTCCGATCCTCTCCAAAATCTCAAATGGACCAAAGTATCAAGGAGCTAGCTTATCACGGAGGCCAAATCTCTTCACCCCTTTCGTGGGTGAGACTCGTAGGAATACATAATCACCAATAGAGAACTCCAGAGGTCTCTGTCTCCGATCTGCATAACTTTTCTGACGATCCTGCGCCTCTTCCATCCTACGTCTGATAGTACGGACCAAATCTGCCTCATGCTGAGCCCTCTGGGGTCCTAGCAACTGGGCCTCCCCAACCTCCTCCAAGAGGGTGGGTGTACGACACTGTCTACCATACAATACCCCAAACGGGGCCATTTGGATAGCCGAATGATAGCTGTTATTTTAGGCGAATTCCACTAACAACAAGTGGTCCTTCTAGTTGCCACCGAAATCTATAACACAAGACCTCAGCAAATCCTCTAGTGTCTCAATGGTCCGCTCAGACTGTCCATCTGTTTGCGGATGGAATGCAGTACTAAAACAAAGCTGCGTGCCTAATGCCTGCTACAGACTCTGCCAGAACCGAGATGTGAACCGGGGATCTCTATCTGATATAATGCTTAAAGGAACACCATGCAATCTGATGATCTCCCGACAATATAACTCTGCCAAACGATCCAGAGAGTCGGACTTCTGAATCGCTAAGAAGTGCACGGATTTGGTTAGTTGGTCAACGATTACCCAAATCGCATCATGGCCTTAACGTGTCCTAGGCAAACCCACCACAAAATGCATGGTAATGTGATCCCACTTCCACTCAGGAATAGGAATCCTCTGAAGTAATCCGGCTGGTCTTTGGTGCTCAGCTTTCACCTGTTGCCAAACTAGGCATCTCGCCACAAAATCTGCAATGTCTTTCTTCATGCCGTTCCACCAATACAAATGCTTTAAATCTCGATACACGCAGGTTCCGTCGGGGTGGATCGTAAATCGAGAGCGATGAGCCTCCTAAAGTAACTCCTCCATAACCGGGCGAGACTGAGGTACGCATAATCTGCCCCGGAAATATATAATACCTTCGTCATCTCGGGTGAACTCAGTCTGCTGTCCAGAAGTTATCTAACTACCAATGAACTGTAAATGCTGATCACTAGGCTGAGCCTCCCAGACTCTCGTCTGGATAGATGACTGAGCAACCATGGTAACCAGAATGCCCTTCTCTGTCAATCCCTACTCCTTAAGGGTCAACTCAGAGAAACCCTGAATCAAATCCGTGACTGAAACTCGAAAGTAAGCTAAAGTCCCTCGGGACTTCCGGCTAAGTGCATCGGCAACCACATTAGCTTTCCCTGGGTGGTAGCTGATGGTACAGTCATAATCCTTCATGAACTCCATCCATCTCCTCTATCGGAGATTGAGTTCCTTCTGCATAAATAGATATTTGAGACTCTTATGATCAGTGAGAATCTCAAATCTAATACCATACAGATGATGCCTCCAAATCTTCAAGGCAATGATAATTGCAGCTAACTCTAAATCATATACTAGGTAGTTTTTCTCATGCTCCTTCAACTGGAGAGAAGCATAAGAGACTACCCTACCGTGCTGCATCAGTACTGCGCCTAAACCTTGCAGAGATGCATCGGTATAAAGAACGAAACCGTCGTCCTCTGATGGCAATATGAGAATCGGTGCTGACACCAATCTCTTCTTCAACTCCTAGAAACTAGTCTCGCACGCCTCTGTCCATGTGAACTTCACGCCCTTCCTGGTAAGGCGTGTCAACAGCATAGCGATACTCGAGAAACCCTCAACAAAATGTCTGTAATAATTTGGCCAAGCCTAGGAAACTGCGAACCTCTTGAACTGATTTCGGCTGCTCCAAACTGGTGACAGCCTCAATCTTCTAGGGGTCAACTGAAATGCCACTACTAGAAACCACATGTCCCAGAAAACTGACTGAGGGTAACCAGAACACGCACTTATTGAACTTCGCATATACTCGCTTCTGTCGGAGCCTATCCAAAACAAGGCGAAGATGCTGTGCGTGTTCCTCCTCAGAACGAGAATAGACCAGAATGTCATCAATAAAGACAATGACAAACCGATCTAGAAAATCTATAAATTCACGGTTCATCAAATCCATGAATACCACTGGAGCATTGGTAAGCCCAAATGGCATTACCAAAAACCCATAGTGTCCATATCTGGTACGGAACACTGCCTTCTGTATGTCTGAGTCTCTAACCCTTAACTGATGATATCCAGACTGCAGATCAATCTTAGAATATACTGATGTACCTATGAGCTGATCAAACAAGTCCTCGATACATGGCAGCAGATATTTATTTTTGATAGTGACGACGTTCAACTGCCTGTAGTCGATGCATAATCTCATCGAGCCGTCTTTCTTCTTCACGAAGAGAACCAGAGAACCCCAGGGAGATACACTAAGGCAAATAAAACCTCTGTCCAAAACTTCTTGGAGATGAACCTTTAACTCGTCCAACTCTCTCGGGGCCATACGATAAGGAGATTTTGATGTCGGCAACGTCCCAGGAATTAACTCAATCATGAACTCCATTTGCCTTCTGGGAGGTAGGCCCGGTAACTCCTCTGGAAAGACATCTGGATATTCACGGACAATAGGATTGTCCACGATCGGAGAGTCACCACTGTCTTTTGTTGGGATGTATACTGAAAAGTCTATCTTTTGTATGAACATCTTTATTTTTGAAATAAGAATCACATGATCATTGTTGGCATATTTTTATGGTTATGCAATATTGTATAATACTTTACATTGTAGATAATATGGTGTGTGGTATCACACGGGAGGTCATGTTATCGTCTCCTTGTAAAGTATAAGTAAAAGCTCACAACCGAGATGGCTTTGGACAAACCATCGGAATGATTTTAGTGTGATTTGGTATTGGTTTGTCTTGACTATAGAATCACACTAGTGCACTTTGTGTGTATTGAGCATGACCAACTTAAAGGTGATTCAATTTCTTGCTGACTACATAATCAAATCGGACCTCAGATATTATATTTTACATGCTCTTAATCCCGATATAATAACGGGCACATATACTTAGTATTCATTTCTTTGATTTATCAATGGGCGAGATTTATAGATTAAATCGATAGGCACGGTAAGTTGGGAAATGATATTATTTATATAGTGTGTCATTGATTATAGGTGGAAACCGTGTCCTATATATTAGGATGATGATGTCCCCTTGAGGAGCTCATAAGGTTCGTCATGTAAACCTTGTAGGTGGACTTGGTCCGGCATGATGAAAAGGTTGAGTGGTACTACTCATGGAGTTAGATGATGATTAATTAATGGTCAGTAAATTAATTAATCGACAGACATTCGAGATCTTAAACACGGGGAGAAAATGTACAAATAATATATGGAGCCCATATTAACTTATGGGGTTTGGTGAGGTAGATCAATGATAATCCTTTAGTGGATTGGATTATCATTAATGGATCGGACTTTATGTGGCCTTGATCCATGGGTGGCCAAGATCCAACTCCTCCTCATAGTCCCTATTGTAGCCTATTAAAACCTCATGAAGCTTAGATCCAATGGATGAAAACAAAACTCTATAACCAATGGTAGAGATTGAATCTCTAGATCCGACGGTTGAGATTAATTCTCGAGATCCGACGGTTGAGATTAAATCCCTTGAACCAATGGTGGAGATTAAAACAAGGCTTTTCTCTAGCTCTATAAAAGGAGAAGCTAGGTTGGGCGGCAACAACATTTAAGAGAAAGAGGGGCTAGGGTTTTGGGTGGCAAGGGAGGCTTATGGTTTTGGGTGGGCACAATTAAGGAAAGTTTTCCTTCTTCTTCTTCCTTAGGTGCCGGCACCCTTCTTCCCTATTCTCTCCTTGGTTTTGGCCGGCATCCAACCTTCTTCCCCTCATCCTTGGATTAGGAGATTAGGGTTTGCTTCCCTTGGGCGGCAAGGAATCCTAGTTTGGTAAGGATTGGGATTGGGTGGCTAGGGTTTGAGAAGGGGTGGGCGGCAACAATTGGAGAAGGGTTTTTCCTTCTTCTTCCTTGGTGGCCGGCGCCTATCCCTTTCCCATACACCTTGGTCGGAGCTCAACCTACTCCTTATCTTCTCCTTGGCCGGTGGAAACAAGACTTAGGGTCTTCCCTTGGAGTCTTGGCCGGTTTCCACCTTATTCTCCTCCTTCTTGGTCAGCATCAAGCACCAAGCTTGGAGCTTGGTGGTTGGTTGAAAGAAGGAGAGGTGCCTTGTTCCTATTCTTCCTCTTGCTCGGAGCGAGCAAGGAAGGAAGATTGGTGATCTAGGAGCTTCAACTTTTGGTAGATCGTCGCCCACACGACGTCCGAAAGAAGGAAAGTCATACAATAGAAGATCGAGAGGTATATCGATTCTCTATTTTCATTTGTAACATGTTTATATTTGTTTTTCAATTATGAGAATGATATATTCTGTTTGTGGCTAAATAATTCTTGGATCCTTAACATAAACACAAAAGCCAGTGATCCGGACATCGTCTATTCCGCGGCTACTCCTAGAATTGAGGTCGGTCACTTGAACAACAAGTTTTTTCAAGTGACCTCTCTAAACAAATAGCACGACGATGACATGGTTGCTTGGGCAATCCCTTTTGTCTAGGATTAAATTTTTTATCCAGGGACATCGATGGGATCGCCATGAACAACCGACCGAGTTGGAGTGGGAAGCGAAGTTTCCCCTCACGGATCTCCCAACAATTGATATCAGAGCTAAGGTGTCTGGTTTTGTGTGTTTAGGATTCGGTTAATTTTTATGCACTTTTCATATATTTTATGTGCCCAATAATAGTAGGATATGCATAGTTTAACTCTTTGGTTGCAGGAATAAGATCCGACTATTATGGCCATATGTGTGTATGTGATTGTATGTGTGTAAATGTTTATTTTGTTGAATCCTCAGGTTTGATGAGCCTAGTATTTGATTTTTTGTAAATTAGATACGACATTGTTTAGCCACTCTTTTTTTTAGTTTACTTTCGATCTAGATTTCATGTACACTCCCTCGTGGAGTATAGGATCAATGGATGTAAATTAAAATAGGTTTTAGTCTCGGCTCGGATCTCCGGATGTCTCGTACATAGTGTAGGAGGAACGGACGAGATGACGATGCGACGGGAGACATATTGAAGCAAAAGGCATAATAGTTGGAAAATAATTTATTTTTCATATTTATTGATTATTGTTTGATATGCATGTCGTAGGCTAGAAAATTCCTCAATTTCAAATTACTAAGTCGGAGAGGGAAATTTTTTAATTTCCCACGGCCTCCATTACAATTTGACAAGTGATGCAAACAAACTTGCGCGTCGGCTCTGAGTGCCTTCCTCCCCATCGAAAGAGTTTGTTTGCGGATCACTAGGTCAAATATGGTTATAGGGAATTATCGAGGAGTGTGTGTACTTCCCCATCGGAAGGCATATAACCCGAGATAATTACCTTGGTACCGAGTAATGGTGAACACTTAGATACAAATATATGTATCCTCCCCATCAGAGTCACAACTTTTATTTGTAGGGCCGAAGAGAAACCAACTATTAATTTTATTTGTCAAAAAGTTAGGTTGACAAGATAGTAAAATTAATGGTTAAAACCTCCTATTATAAATGTAGAATTCGTATACGTCCACACTATCGTGGTATATGATATTCTCGGTGTTTTGAGGTGTTGGTTGATTTTAAAATTTTATTGTTTGAGGAATCAATAATTTTTTGAAATCTAATATTTTGATCTATGTGATTCTTAAGTTTTTTTCAAAAATGACTTTAAGTCCACTTACTGTGATACTAAAGGAAAATAAGCTTACTGTACCCAAATTATGTTGATTGGAAAAGAATCTGGATATTGTCTTAACTACTGAGGAGTACAAGTATGTATTCTTCGAAGAGTGTCCTCCTAAGCCTGCGAATGAGCTGGAGGTCCTTGGAGTTAAGATCGATGGGGAAACCCAGGTCGATATCATACTCCAGTCTCTACCTAGGAGTTTTGAGCAGTTTCGCCTAAACTACAACATGAACAAGAGGTTGTATTCGTTGGCAGAACTTCTAACAGAACTCCAGGCGGCAGAGGGGCTATTTCGTCAGAGTGCTCAGGCACATGCCATGGTGACCCAAAAGGTTTCTACTTCTAAGCCGAAAGGCAAGAAGAAGAAGAAACAAACTAGGGCAAAGGCGGTGGGAGGTACTCACGGAGGAGTGAAGAAGCCGAAAGCCAAGTGCTTCAATTGTAAGCAGACTGGACATTGGAAGAAGGATTGCCCCAACCGCAAGCAGAACAAAGGTATATCTTTTAGTCTAGTCGTTGAAACATGTTTAGCGGTGTTATCTACCGCCACCTGGTGTGTAGATACGGGAGCCATTGATCATGTCTGCAATACTTTGCAGGGGTTCCAGGAAACCCGACGACTAGCTGAGGGGGAGATTACCGTGTACTTGGGCGATGCCACGAAGGTGGCGGCTATTGCAGTGGGAGATATTTATTTGTCTCTTGAGAAAAATAAAGTTTTGTTTCTTAAAAATTGCCTTTATGTACCTTTATTTAGAAAGAATTTAATTTCGGTTTCTAAATTATTTATGGATGGATAATCTATTTCTTTTAATGACAGATTTGTTATTAAAAGGAATAGGGAGATTATCTGTTCTGGTGCATTGATAGAAAATTTGTATACACTTGAACCAAAAGCTCCCACGATGCAAATTGAAGTTAATAACTCATCTTCTAATTCAAATAAGAGAAAAGAACCTTCGAAGATGATCCAAATATATCTTTGGCATCTTAGGCTTGGTCATATTAACCTAAGCAGAATTCAAAGGTTGATAGCTGATGGACCTCTGGGTTCATTAGTGGTGGAAGATTTCCCAACCTGCGAATCTTGCTTGGAGGGTAAAATGACCAAGAGGCCTTTTTAGGCCAAGGGGTATAGAACCAAAGATGTGTTGAAATTGGTTCATTCTGATTTGTGTAGTCCTATGTCTATCCAGGCCAGAGGTGGTTTCGAGTATTTCGTCTCTTTTATAGATGATTACTCGAGATATGGATACATTTACCTGATGCGCCGCAAGTCTGAATGCTTTGACAAGTTCCAAGAATTCAAGGCTAGTGTGGAGAAGCGTCAAGGTAAAAGTATCCAAACACTACGATCTGATCGTGGTGGCGAGTACCTCTTGGGAGAGTTTAGAAATTACTTATCAGAGGCTGGGATTCAATCCTAATTGACTACACCTGGCACACCCCAGCAGAATGGTGTAGCAGAGCGAAGGAATAGGACTCTTATGGAGATGGTTAGATCGATGATGAGTTATTCTAAGTTGCCAGATTCGTTCTGGGGATATGCTCTAGATACGGCGGTCTATATTCTGAACTGTGTTCCATCTAAATCAGTGCCTTTTACTCCCACAGAATTGTGGACTGGGCGAAAGCCTAGTCTAAGACATATTCGGATATGGGGGAGTCCAGCACATGTGCTAAAGGCACATGGTGGTAAGTTGGAACTTCGTACAGAAGTACACATGTTCGTTGGCTATCCTAAAGGAACGAAGGGTGGTTTGTTGTATAGTCCTAGAGATCAGAGGGTTATCGTTAGCACAAACGCCAGATTTCTAGAGGAAGACTATGTGATGAGCCACAAGCCCAAGAGTAAAATTGTTCTGGAGTAATTAAAATGGGAAGTCACTTCTTTAGTACCACCGGTACAAGAGGATATACCACATGTCACTGCACCATGTGTCACAGAGGATACACAGGTGATACCTCGTCGTAGTGGGAGGGTTGTGAGACAGCCTGACAGATTCATGTTTTTGGGAGAATCTTCTGATTTGGTCCCTGGTGAACATGAACCTGATCACTAGACATATGACGAGGTAATCCAAGATAAAGATGCAGTATCTTTGAAAAGAGCTATGATTGCTGAGATTGAATCTATGGATTCAAATCAAGTCAAGAAGCTAGTAGAACCACCTGATGGTGTAAAAACCATTGGATGCAAGTGGATCTACAAGAGAAAGAGAGGAATAGATGGGAAGGTTGAGACCTCCAAAGAAAGGTTTGTTGCGAAGGGGTATACTCAGAAAGAGAGTATCAATTATGAGGAGGCCTTTTCACCGGTAGCCATGCTTAAGTCTATCCGGATTCTCTTATGCATAGCAGCTCATATGGATTATGAGGTGTGGCAGATGGATGTCAAGACAGCTTTCCTTAATGGAAGTCTTGAGGAAAACATCTATATGAAGCAATCAGAGGGATTCATTGCGAATGGCAAAGAGCATCTTATATGTAATCTTAATCGGTCCATTTATGGATTGAAGCAAGCTTTGAGGTCTTGGAACATCCGCTTTGATGAGGTAATCCAGTCTTATGGATTTATTCAAAGCCCGGATGAGTCGTGTGTATACAAAAGATATGACGGAAACGTAGTGGTATTTCTTGTACTATACGTAGATGACATCTTGTTGATTGGCAACAATATCAAGGTGTTATCGGACGTAAGGGTATGGTTGTCCAAACAGTTCGATATGAAGGACTTGGGAGAAGTGGGACACATCCTTGGGATCAAGGTTATAAGGGATCGCAGGAAAAGGATGTTGTGCTTATCCCAAGCTTCATACATAGACACGATTATGGATCGTTTTAGCATGCAGAACTCCAAGAAGGGTTTTCTACCTTTCAGACATGGAGTTCCTTTATCTAAGGAGATGTGTCCCAGAACATCTGAGGAGATAGAGGAGATGAAGGCGGTTCCTTATGCTTCGATGGTAGGAAGCCTAATGTATGCGATGCTATGTACGAGACCAGATATCTGCTTTTCCGTGGGCATAGTTAGTAGATATTAGAGTAATCCAGGACTGGGACATTGGACTTCGGTAAAGCATATATTGAAGTACCTGAGAAGGACTAGGGATTATATGCTAGTTTATCAGGCAGACCAATTACCCCCTGTGGGTTACACAGATTCTGACTTCCAATCAGATAGGGATAACAGTAAGTCTACCTCAGGTTTTGTGTTTACTTTGGGAGGTGGAGCCATTGTATGGAGGAGTGTCAAGAAGAAATGCGTGGCGGACTCCACCATGGAAGCTGAGTATGTGACGGCCTCTGAGGTGGCCAAAGAAGTTGTGTGGCTCAGGAACTTCCTGATGGACATGGATGTGATTCTTGGTTTGCCCATAACTATTACAATTTATTGTGATAATAATGGTGCAGTTGCAAACTCGAAGGAACCATGAGCCCATAAGGCAAGTAAACACATAGAGCGCAAATACCACCTGATACGAGAAATCGTAAAGGAGATAGAAGGTGTTGTCGCCTAGATTGCATCAGAGGATACCCTAGTAGATCCTTTCACTAATGCCTTTTTAGCGATAGCTTTTGATAGGCATGTGGAGGGAATGGGAATCAGATGTATGGCAGTAAGGGGATAGCAAAGTCTTTTAGTATAAGTGGGAGATTATTGGGATGTATACTGAAAAGTCTATTTTTTGTATGAACATCTTTATTTTTGAAATAAGAATCACATGATCATTGTTTGCATATTTTTATGGTAATTCAATATTATCTAATACTTTACATTGTAGATAACATGGTATGTGGTGTCACACGGGAGATCATGTTATCGGCTCCTTGTAAAGTATAAGTAAAGGCTCACAACCGAGATGGCTTTGGACAAACCATCTGAATGGTTGTAGTGTGATTTGGTATTGGTTTGTCTTGACCATAGAATCACACTAGTGCACTTTGTGTGTATTCAGTAGGATCGACTTAGAGGTGATTCGATTTATTGCTGACTACATAATCGAATCGGACCTCAGATATTATATTATACATGCTCTTAATCCCGATATAATAACAAACACATATACTTAATATTCATTTCTTTGATTTACCAATGGGCGAGATTTATAGATTAAATCGATAAGCTCGGTAAGTTGGGAAATGATATTATTTATATAGTGTGTCGTTGATTATAGGAGGAAACCGTGTCCTATATATTAGGATGATGATGTCCCCTTGAGGAGCTCATAAGGTTCATCATGTAAATCCTGCAGGTGGACTTGGTCCGGCATGATGAAAAGGTTGAGTGGTACTACTCATGGAGTTAGATGTGGATTAATTAATGGTCAGTAAATTAATTAATCGATGAACATTCTAGATCTTAAACATGGGGAGAAAATGTACAAATAATATATGGAGCCCATATTAACTTATGGGGGTTGGTGAGGTAGATCAATGATAATCCTTTAGTGGATTGGATTATCATTAATGGATCGTACTTTATGTAGGCTTGATCCATGGGTGGACAAGATCCAACTCCTCCTCATGGTCCCTATTGTACCCTATTAAATCCTCATGAAGAAAGATCCAATGGATGAAAACAAAACTCTAAAACCAATGGTAGAGATTGAATCTCTAGATCCGACGGTTGAGATTAATTCTCGAGATCCGACGGTTGAGATTAAATCCCTTGAACCAATGGTGGAGATTAAAACAAGGCTTATCCCTAGCTCTATAAAAGGAGAAGCTAGGTTGGGCGGCAACAACATTTAAGAGAAAGAGGGGCTAGGGTTTTGGGCGGCAAGGGAAGCTTAGGGTTTTGGGTTGGCACAATTAAGGAAAGTTTTCCTTCTTCTTCTTCCTTAGGTGGCCGACACCCTTCTTCCCTATTCTCTCCTTTGTTTTGGCCGGCATCCAACCTTCTTCCCCTCATCCTTGGATTAGGAGATTAGGGTTTGCTTCCCTTGGGCGGCAAGGAATCCTAGTTAGGTTAGGATTGATATTGGGTGGCTAGGGTTTAAGAAGGGGTGGGAGGAAACAATTGGAGAAGGCTTTTTCCTTCTTCTTCCTTGGTGGCCGGCGCCTATCCCTTTCCCATACACCTTGGCCGGAGCTCAACCTGTTGGATCAAAAAGCGTCGCTAGAGGGGGGGGGGGTGAATAGCGATCGAAAATCTTTCGTTCGTAATCGTTCGTTAAGGCACGAGTAAGCGAGTAAGCAGCGGAAAATAAAATGACATGTTTATTTTACTTGGTTCACAACCCGGCGGTTGCTACTCCAAGGCCCTATCGGTCCTAGACCGCATACGGAGGGCAAAGCACTATAACGTCTCCTCCTCGTTGGAGGTAGGAGACAACGATCACAAAACCGAATATACGAGGATGAGGCAACAAACCTACCTCACCTCGTTATGAAGAAAAACAAAGAATACAATATCAAAAATATTACTTGAATCTGCTGCAAACGAAGAAGATTGGAACTTGGCGTCGCGTCGGCGTTATGACGGTGTTGGAGCGTTGGCGTTGTAGGAGCACTTGATTAATAAAAATTGATGTTCTTTGGAGATGAATCCTCCCCTCCTTTTATAGACTTTAGCCTCTGAATTTATCTCCTATTTCTTTGGAACGGATCATGAATTTTTCCAAATTTTTATCGCGAAGTGGCCGCGTCAAACGTTATCCGTTTTGACCTAGTGCAAAAGCTGAATCGTCGCCATCGATCGATGGGCATCACGATCGCTTCCATGTCCAAGAATGATCGCCACGGCACTTCCCTGCAAAGAAGAGGTTAGCTCGGAAAATGATAAATACGACGATTTCTAACCGTCCGATCTCGACCTAGACCTTCCACAAGAAGTCTTAGTCGGATCGTCGCCTACGGTCATCCCCGTAAAGAGGACACAACCTTACAATCTCTCACTCACACAAGCTTACCTCGATAGTAGCTCTTGCTTTCGGCCTTCCACTCGATTCCTTCGGCTCCCTCCGAAGTCACTCGAATGTCGCCCGACCACCATGGCTTCCTCCGGGTGTCGCTAGCCTTCACTCGACTTTAATACTTTTACAGACACTCGATAGCTCGTGAGATAACGATATAAACTTAACTTTGTGTCTTTGTCATAATCAAAACACAGGTTCGATTATCTAGTGCCCCTGCACCAACAATCTCCCCCTTTTTGATCTATGGCAAACCAACACAAAGTTAAGGAAAATTAAAGCATATAACCAGTATAGTAAATGATGAATGTCATTTTCAAAAACTCCCCCTCAACCAAAACTCCCCCTTAACCCTAGGTGAGTGTTGAAAGAAATAATTTAATTTTCAAAATTAAATTTTTATGTTACTCCCCCTTAACTTTTGCTCTTCTCCCCCTTTTGCCATAAATCAAAAAATTTTTTTGGGGTTTTTGTATAAAATAGGGGTTTGAAAACAATATCGTATATGCATGCATCTAGATAAATCAAATATGAGTCCAAGCATACGTCTAGCAGTAGTTAGATAGATTGGTTCGAGGTGTGCCCCTGCACAATAATCTAAAGATTTATAATATAACCTTTAGGGTTAGTTTGCTCTCCCCCTTAGTCAAATATATGAAGTATAAGAGATGTAGGGGGCGCTAAACTTTGGCCTAAGAGTTGTTAAGTACAATAGTTGAGAAAATAGGTAGTATTTTGAAGAGATTGTTTTAAGTATATTTCAATTATCCTTAACATCTCACCCATTCTATGTGTCTCAGAATTTATTCACCTTATAGTTTTGTGAGATGATTTTAAAATTAAGTTGATTAAGTGCATTGAGGTTCAAGTAATTTTATGTTAGATTTGGATTTGACCCTAGGCTTGTCAAGTTTACCTTTTCAAGATCATGGCTTCCAGGTCGTGGCGAGGCACAGGGGCCTTCTTTTATCGGATCATCGACCACTTCCTTAGACAAAGCCATTTTCAAGAAAATGATGACTTGACTCACCTAAGACTATTTCCTAGTCTAACTGAAAAGAGGCTCCCCGAGGCTCAATCTTTTCGAAGGATTTTAGTTGGTTATGTATGTGTTCTAAGTAAGTTCTCAAGTTAACAAAAATTCTAAGCATGCAATGGTTTTGCTAAGTAAGCGGGTATACTATTTTAGTGTTAGCTCCCCCTGGACCATTGAACCAATATGGTCTATTCAAATAATGAACTTGATCCTGGGGAATCCAAACCTTGTTAGTCCTTATATGTGAATTTAATAAAACCTTTGGGACCCATGCTTGGACTCTTTGATGACTACGATTTACGATAGACATATAAGACCTATTCGTAGTCTTTGACTTAAATTCGAGTCCGACTTTGTTGTACACGGCTCTTTAGGTTCCAAGTAGTCGATTAAGGTTCTTAGATCCCAATGTGAACCTTTCCAACCTAGCCTCAACCTCTTGAACTCGTTCTTTCAAGAGAGAATTCTCCTCCTCAAGTTTTCCAATTTGGGTTGAGTTTCCCTCTTGAACTTGACTAGTTGAAGAGGTTAGAGTAGCCTCTTGCTTGAGGGTTTCAACCTCCTCAAGTAACGACTCAACCCTAGACTCGGACTTAGTTAATTTCCTAGACAAAAACTTAACCGTATTATGTAAAGTATTAAATAAAGTTCGACTCACTTTAAGGGTATCTTTTGAATCGGATGCTTATCCGTGGCTTGACTTGAAGGTAGCTTCGTAGTCCGAGTCATCCTCAGGTTCTGACTCAAGTTCAGGTTCGGTCTCCGTGTCTGACACAATCGATTTCACCATGAAAGCTATGTCTTCTTTGTTGTCCCAAGTTGCATGGAAGTCTTTCCTTGCTCCCTTTTTCTTTTGGTTCTCATTCTTCAATTTCCTCCTTTCTTGTCGAACTATTCTCCGCACAATGTTGACTATTATGGCCTCCTCTTCGGATTCGGATTCGTCTTCGGGTTCGAGTTCATCTACTTGCCTAGTAGGTGGCTTGCTTCTTTGTCTTGCAAGTAGAGCAATACCTCTCTCGGCCCGGATCACGTTAGTTTGCTCATGAAGTTCAAACTCGGAAAATAATTCATCTAACCTAAGCTTCGATAGGTCCTTAGAGACCTTGTAGGCATCGACCATGGATGCCCACAAGGTAGTCCTAGGAAATGAATTAAGAACGTACCTTAGTAGGTCATGGTTTTCGACCTTGTGTCCGATGGTGTGTAGGCCGTTGACAATGTCCTGGACGCGGGTGTGTAGTTGCGTTGCCGTCTCGTGTTCCTGCATCTTGAGGTTATACAACTTATTGAAAAGAAGGTCACGTTTACATACCTTAGCATCGGACGTTCCTTCGTGTAGCTCGATTAATTTATTCCATAGGTCCTTGGCGCTAATGAATGGTCCGATGCGGTTGAGTTCCTCCTTGGACAAGCCGCATTGCAATATTTGGGTTGCTCTTGCATCGGCTTCGATTTGCCTCTTGGTTGCATTTGTCCACTTGTTGAAATCCAAGGGCTCTCCTTGATCATTGGTGGGTAAAGCAAAGCCGGTTTGGATTATTATCCAAGTCTCGACTTGTGTTTTCAAGAAACACTCCATCCGACCTTTCCAATAACGGAAATCATCTCCGTTAAAGAACGGAGGTCGGGTGGTGCTATATCCCTCAATGTGAGCCATTAAGTATCTTGCAAAAACACAAATAAAAACCAAAGAGAATTCCAAGACTTGGTCTTGATTAGTAATGCGGGAAATAATAGGAAAAAAAACAGAAATAAATAAGGAGGATAAGAAACTAAAAAAATTTGAAACTTACGACCTTTGATGTCCCTGAAAGGGTACTAAACGTTGGATTTTGGGGCTGGAAACAGCTTGTTACGGGGGTAAACCCCCCATAAGAAGTGTAGATCTTTCAGAGAGCTTCGATTTGGTGGGTAGATCGTTTTGTGAGTCCACTTGTAGCAAAAGTTATGCTCGTTTGATCGTGAGGTACTCCGAAGGAGATTAGTACTTGCAAAAACACAACAAAAAAACTATGTACCAAGACTTCGTCTTGGATTAGTAGTGCGGGAAACAAAACCTAAGAAATATACGAATCGAAAAATACGAAAAGAAAACCAAAATGTGCTAGATTGGTAGTTTCACCAAATCTTAGCGCCCCCGCTCTGATACCAATTGTTGGATCGAAAAGCGTCGCTAGAGGGGGGGGGGTGAATAGCGATCGAAAATCTTTCGTTCGTAATCGTTCGTTAAGGCACGAGTAAGCGAGTAAGCAGCGGAAAATAAAATGACACTTTTATTTTACTTGGTTCACAACCCGGCGGTTGCTACTCCAAGGCCCTATCGGTCCTAGACCGCGTACGGAGGGCAAAGCACTATAACGTTTCCTCCTCGTTGGAGGTAGGAGACAACGATCACAAAACCGAATATACGAGGATGAGGCAACAAGCCTACCTCACCTCGTTATGAAGAAAAACAAAGAATACAATATCAAAAATATTACTTGAATCTGCTGCCGACGAAGAAGATTGGAACTTGGCGTCGCGTCGGCGTTATGACGGTGTTGGAGCGTTGGCGTTGTAGGAGCACTTGATGAATAAAAATTGATGTTCTTTGGAGATGAATCCTCCCCTCCTTTTATAGACTTTAGCCTCTGAATTTGTCTCCTATTTCTTTGGAACAGATCATGAATTTTTCCAAATTTTTATCGCGAAGTGGCCGCGTCAAACGTTATCTGTTTTGACCTAGCGCAAAAGCTAAATCGTCGCCATCACCGATCGTGATGCCTCCATCACCGATCGATGATGGGCATCACGATCGGCTCCATGTCCAGTGATCATGCCGACTGGCCACTTCCCTGCAGCAAGAGGTTAGCTCGGAAAATGATAAATACGACGGTTTTTAACCGTCCGATCTCGACCTAGACCTTCCACAAGAAGTCTTAGTCGGATCGTCGCCTACAGTCATCCCCGTAAAGAGGACACGACCTTACAATCTCTCACTCACACGAGCTTACCTCGATAGTAGCTCTTGCTTTCGGCCTTCCACTCGATTCCTTCGGCTCCCTCCGAAGTCACTCAAATGTCGCCCGACCACCACGGCTTCCTCCGGGTGTCGCTAGCCTTCAGCTCCAACTTTAATACTTTTCTGTACACTCGATAGCTCGTGAGATAACGATATAAACTTAACTTTGTGTCTTTGCCATAATCAAAACACAGGTTCGATTATCTAGTGCCCCTGCACCAACACAACCTACTCCTTATCTTCTCCTTGGCCGGTGGATACAAGACTTAGGGTCTTCCCTTGGAGTCTTGGCCGGTTTCCATCTTATTCTCCTCCTTCTTCTTGGCCGACGGCAAGCACCAAGCTTAGAGCATGGTGGTTGATTGAAAGAAGGAGAGGTGCCTTGTTCCTATTCTTCCTCTTGCTCGGAGCGAGCAAGGAAGGAAGATTGGTGATCTAGGAGCTTCAACTTTTGGTAGATCGTCGCCCACACGATGTCCTAAAGGCGGAAGGTCATACAATAGAAGATCGAGAGGTATATCGATTCTCTATTTTCATTTGTAACATGTTTATATTTGTTTTTCAATTATGAGCATGATATATTCTGTTTGTGGCTAAATAATTCTTGGATCCCGAACATAAACACAAAGGCCAGCGATCCGGACATCGTCTATTCCGCGGCTACTCCTAGAATAGAGGTTAGTCGCTTGAACAAAAAGTTTGTTCAAGTGACCTCTCTAAACGAATAGAATGACGATGACATGGTTGCTTGGGCAATCCCTTTTGTCTAGGATTAAATTTTTAATCCGTAGACATCGATGGGATCGCCATGAACAAGTGACCGAGTTGAAGTGGGAAGCGAAGTTTCCCCTCACGGATCTCCCAACATCTTCTACATTGATCATAGATAATAGAAAACCCTGGCAACCATGCAATAAAATCTTTTGAGCCTGAATCGCAGAAATGGTCGCTATACCATCGTCCCGGATGCTAGTGAAATCCCATGAGGGTTGGTTCGGAGGTCGGAAAGTGACCACCCTCGTCTGGCAATCAACTGTGGCATGAGATGCTGACAGCCAATCCATGCCAACGATAATGTCGAACTCGACCATGTCCAGTACCAATAAATCTACAATAAGGATGATGTTACCAAAATCTAAGGGACAACCTCGGATCTCCTGGTCAACATCCAACGTATCACCGGATGGTAGGGAGACGGTTAATCGCTGTGATCTAAAAGTAGGTAGTCTACCAACCTCTCTCATAAATGCACAAGAAATGAACGAATGTGAACTGCCAATATCAATTAGCATAATAGCTGAAAATGCATAAAGTGAAACCGTACTGTGAAAAATGGATTTGTTGGCTTGCTGCACATCATCTCTCGTAATCTCATGAATCCGCCCAGTCTCAGGTGGAGGTGGAGGTGGTATCACTGCCAGAGGTGGCTGTTCTTAGGCCTGAGACTGATACGAAGGTTGGTACGAAGGTTGATATGTAGGTTGATACGAAGGCTGGTATGAAGGCTATGATTGGTACTGCACCGGTAGCTGCGGTTGGTCCTGAACCAGTGGCGGGGGCTACAACTAATATCAGACGCTGGCCGATGTCGCGATCGATATTGTACCAAAGGGCCGGGTCAGATTCGACGATCGTGGTCCCGAAATGTAACCTGTGACATCATACGCAACCTGTGTACTCAGCCCATGAATGCCATATGCAACTCCCGTAGAGGGAATCTATCCTCCTCATGGGGCGCGGCGTAAGGTATGGCTTTTTGCCCTCTCCGAGTCCTGCATCGATGCAATTGTCCTCCTGCATGTAAACCCCGGAAGCCACATGCTGAGCCTTCAACGAACAATCTCGGCTCAGGTGTCTAAGCAGTTTGCAATAATAGAAAATTGATCCCCAAGGAGCAGCCGAGATCAGATGCTCTTCTCGATCCACAACGAGTAAGAGGTGTCACTAGTGGGCGACCTCCGGCTCTCTGAAAGACCGGAGGGTCCACCAAGATCGTCCCGGATTTCAGGCTGCTAGATGCCCTAGAGTGACTCTAACCTGAATGACTGCGGCCACTTTACTGCTGTCCAGTAGTCTGTGGCTACTGGGTCTGTCCTGTGGTTCGTTCGGTCTATTTCCTCTTCCTGTCAGTATTAACTCTCTATTGAGCCGACTCGATCAACAAAGCTCTATCCAATGCCTCTCGATATGAAGAACTGCCAAATCCTACCATCTTAACCTGAAGATGCCCATCTAGTCCCTGAACAAATTGCATCATGCGTGACCTATCCTCAATGACTAACTGTGGACAAAACCCGCTAACGATTAAATTCAGATATACTCCATCATCGAGCGATTATTTTGTCAGAGACTCATAAATCTCGACGACGCATCATCCGATAAGCTCGTGGGAAGTAGTGACTCAAATGCCTCTCAATCTCCCATAGGTAATCTGTCGTCGATGATCGAATGTTGCGTGTCACAGATCTCGGCCACCTCGTAAATGGAAGGTCGCTAACTCGCTTCTCCCACTGAGGTACACAGTAGAAAGTACGCCCATCGATCGATCCAAGATCGAGCCACGCCGAGCCTCACCACGAATAAGGTGAACCACTTTTCATCGATTGCTAACCGGGAATCCGAGCCTGCTACACCCACATGAGGGATGTGTAGGGTCATCGCAGAGCCGCGAAACAATCAGATGGTCGCATACGCAAGGGATACGAGTGAGGGCCGACCGCCCATCGATGGGCCTGCTTCTGTAGTAGTGCCCTACCGAGGGGTGTCCAAGTGTAGCGATGGCTCCTCCGTACATCGGATACTCCAGAAGTGGGTATCTCTAGAGGAGGAATTGCCGATGACTGAGGATCCACGACTTCCGCATCACCAAGTGGAACCTGACCCTGATCAACATGCTCACCCTCAGTAGATCTTTCTGGCAACTCAGTCGCCAAAGATCTCAATGTCTTCTGTCGTGGCCACCCTGCACCACGTCTTGGCGCAGGAGCACGCCCACCTTGTCTCATATCTGTTAAATTATTACAGATGTTACTACAAGTAAAAACATATAAAATTAATCATCATACCTATTTCACCATCATGAGAGGTCCCGTCGCCGCCAAATCCCCAAATTGACCTCGTCAAAAATACTTCGAATTTCCAAAACATAAAAAAAAATCGTTGGAAATCCATAGCAATCCAAAAATTTTCCAGATTGACTCGCAAAAACCTACCAAACATGGTGAACTCCAAAAAATCCCAAAAACCCCTAGGAACTCGAAAACCTAGGTGCTCTAATACCAAATAAATTGTCACGCCCCGAGGGAGTCCCCGCCAGACAAAAATCCGGTAGCATCTCCCTTGTACGGGTGACAATACCAATTTTCATACAAGACCTACACGGCCACTATACATCGGTCAACACGACCGGAATCCAAACAACACACGCAGGTAATAATTAGGCATTAGGCCATCAATCAAAGTAAATAAATAAAATTTATCACATCTAGACTTACCCCTTCTGCCATCTGGGCAGGAATACTCATCCAAATCCAATCCAAAATAAAACACCGAATAAAGGTCCCTAAGGACATACCAAAAATCCATGAGTACATAAATCCAACTCCAATCCTAAACATATCTTCTAATCAAGATATCCAAAACCATAAAAAAAGAAAACCAAATAAAACATTCATGACGAGGGGGGTTTGGCAGCTGCACTCTCCTGACAGCTTCATCCTGAAATAGATATAAATCAATGGGGTAAGTTCAAAGAACTCTGTAGATATAGTCGATATGCAAAGTAAGATATAGCTAACAATAACAAACATGCCAGTACAATCTCATATATAGGGTATGCAAGAAAGAAATACAAAAGGACTGTACTTATCTTAATCTCCTACCCTGATATAGGAGCATGTGCCATACCAGAAGAAATATATATCGTCAGACCATATACAAATATGTATCCTGTATGCATGACAATCATATGCAACATCCAAGGCAGCAATAAAAATGCAACAAACACAATACAAATGCTATCCATGCAAAATTCATGCGGTGCAAATGACATGGTCACCTCTGACGCCAGTCAGCCGCCTCACACGCGATGGTGAAGCAGAGTGGGTAGGGCTATGACAACTGTGCACTCTGCCATCACTGCTCCAGAGTGACTGAGAGGACAGGATGTTGTCGGAGTACACCTATCCTCCTGCCCCAAACATAGTGGGGGAGCAAAGCTCTCATCTCTCGGTGTCGTAGACCAGAGAAGGGATCCCTGCCCGCTACCACGCTGCCTCATCGCTACCCATGAGCGGACCAACGGAGCCTGACAGAGTAACTGGACACACCCTCCTGATGTACCACTAACCCATGAGTGGTAGTGTGTGCAGACCATGTAACTGGCTGCGGGCTCAACTATAAAGGAACCCCGTCCAGCCAGCATGTAATCATGCAAGATGGTGCATGATACTAAAGCCTGTAAATCCAACTAAAACACATATCCAAATAATATGCACAACCAGTAAGTAAATATCTATGATCCAAGTAAAACAGGGAAGATATAATCATAACCAATCAAATGCATGTATCAAGTAGGCACAAAAACATACTAGGCATATAAACATGAAAATTATTGCAAGCTATCCTAACTAGCATATCAACATGATTATATCTAAGAGATAAGTCAAAATACCCGCCAGATAAAATGCCTCAAATGAAACGAAATCACGCATGACTCCCATGACCAAAACTCGATACAAAGATAACTATTATTATCAAAAATGCAATCCACCGGCCAAATCATTAGCAATACGTAACTGAACGAAGCACAATTAACCCAAAGTCTTAATAAAATCCCATTCACCTTCCACCTAATATAACAGTCTTTTCGTCCAATTACTCGAATAAAATGACTCAACCCCTATCATCATGTGTACAACATCCAAACGAAACCTCACAGCTAACTCACCGATAGTAGATCCATCCCACCACAAAAAATTTATCCGAAATCAACAACATATCATCCAACCATCCAATATCAACCGAAAAACACCAAAATCATGCTTACCGGCCCTAGGATCCCACCGGCGACCAATATCCCCAATTCCTCTGTTCGTCGACCCTAGGTAAACTGCCCAAATTCCAGACCGAACTCAACCAATAAAGGTGATCCACAACAACCCTAAAGTGCTATCCAAATTAAGACAAAAGTAAACTCTTACCTTGCTCTAATAGAGACTCACTGCTCCTGAACAGTACATAACAGAACACTGCCGGTGCACGCTTCAAGCCACTTCTCTAAATCACTTGCTCCGGCGATTCTCGGCCAAAAGGGCAGCTCCCCCACCGGTGTAAATATCCACTTGATTTGCCCTAATCACCTTCTCCGGCAACCACCGAAGAGACCACAACCCCCAACAGAGGCGGCGACAACGTGGTGGTGTGAGAGGGTGACACGCACGACGCTGACCCCTGCTTGTGGTGTCGGACGCATGGCCGACAGCATCGGGCTGTTGGCTACGAACGCGAGGTTGGCAGCGTCGGGCTGCTGGCTGCGGACGTGAGGAAAAGAAGAGGCTCGCGGTGGCGGTCCTATGGTAGAGGAGGCGGGCGCGTGCGGCTGTGAGCGGTGAGGAAGAGAAGTCGGTGGCCTGGGCAACGGGAAGGGCTCTGGTCAGAAGCGAGGAGGGCCGCGTCGGCTGCTGCGGAGAAAATGATGACCGCAAGGCTCGAGCGCGTTTGGGAACGACGGTCGGTGCGGCGCGCATGAGAAGGGATCACAACGAAACCGTCGACGGAGGAGAGGGGGTTGCGCGAGAGAAACAGGTGTCGGGTGCGGCGGCGGAAAAATAAAAAGGGAAATAGAAAAACTTAGGTTAATATCGCCGATTAACCCCCTTAAATAAACTCCACCAAAGCCTATTTATTTTAACCCCGTAATTATCTCGTACGAACTCCGTTTAAATCCAGAAAAATTCCTAAAATTTCCTAAAAATCCCAAAAAAATTCCCAGGATTATTTTTTTTTATTCTTGGCCATTTATTTTGGTATTTTAAATTTTCCCAGATTTAACAGGATGCCCTTAGACTTTGATAGACATACTTTCACTGTAGACATATCCTTATGGATGGTTAAATTGTTGGAAGTATGGTACGATATGTCACTCGGATGTGCGTAAAATCTGAGAGTATTCAGATGTAGTTTCGGATGAACTCCAAGGCTTGCCATTGCATAGGCAAGTGGAGTAAGCGATCAAAACGATTGCAGAAATAGTTCTGGTATCGAAGATCACTTATCGGAGTGATTTTGAAGATGGGGTCGATGTTGAATACCTCATACGAATGATAATTTTGTTGATATAAGTGTTACTAAACACTATGGAAATTAGAAGAACGTGAGTTACGATTATTGGAGATGTTGGAGGAGATATTTATCTATCCCAATATTTCTCCTTAAGAAGGATCCAAAACTTTTTGAAAGAGAGATGGACCTTTTGTGATTATGCATCGCTTATCGGTGATGGAATGCGATAGTTGTTGAAAGTAAATATCCTTCGTTGTGGATAGATGATCTATTTAGATCAGCTAAGGACACCTGTGTATACTCTAGGGTTGGTTTACGACTGAAGTATTGATGTTGTAGTGACATCGTGTCATACAATTATCATTGTCGTGGTGATGATTAATATATATATATCATCAGCTTAGAATAAAGGGGATGTAGGTGTGTAAAGACGAAATTTTCATACTTAGTATGAATTTTATGAGTTTTGATTACGTTGTTAGACTAATTAACGAATTAGTCGCCACTGGATTTAAGAATCGTGTATCCTAGACACGATTGGATCAGTTGTGGTTGTTGGAGTTGCGTAACCTGGTCACTGTTGATTGTGGTAGTTGGAGTTGCGCGCTCGACCATCGTAGATGGTGGTTTGCCTTGCATGGTTTGGTTAGTACTGTATATGTGGATAGGATGTTTTAGCATTACTATACCACAGACTTGTTTGACAAAGGTGATGATGGAAATCATTTAGTCGGAAGCTGGTGAAACAGGTTACAAAACCTAGACGATGATTAACTTTTACACGAGTATTAGTTAATCCTTTCGGGGTGGATAAAAAGATGTACGCAAATGCATCGTTTCAGGGATCGGAGCGATTCCGATGTAGTTGCATGAGACATATCTTATGCTTACAACGGTTAAGAAACTATGAGATAGGATGTCATTTACATGACTTGGCTTTGGTAGTTATTATTTGGATTTGTGGATGTATGAAGCAGAAGTGCTCATTGAATTTAACTACCTACTGGGTAGCTACTATAGAGTTGCTAGAGCACGGACAGTTGCAACAATTGCAACAAGGGAGATTGGTCGCTATAGTCTCCCATACACTTACAGAGTGTGTGGTGGAGTGGATTTTGGACAGTTGATGAACTTCTCTTGTGAGGAGATAATTTTTCGTCTCTAATAAGGATATGTGTTCTGGACACGCATCCACTGAAGAAAGAGTTGTTGCAAGAGACACATCATTAGATATTTGCTATTCGTCCTGATGGTACTCGGATGTTCCGAGAGTTGAAATGTTTATACTGGTGGAACGGTATGAAGAGGGTTATAGCAGATATTGCTGCTCGATGTTTAGTATGCCAGCAGGTGAAGGCTGAACATCAGAAACTCGCTGGATTTCTCTAGAAAATTCCAATTCCAAAATGGAAGTGGGAGCAAATCACGATAGATTTGGTTATGGGATTACCTAGAACCCGTAAGGGACATGATGCGATTTGGGTGATCGACTAACCAACTCAGCTCACTTTCTGCCTATTCGTGGAATGGACTTGTTGGATCGTCTGACAAAGTTGTACTGTCGAGGGATTATCAGATTGCATGGCATGCCTTTGGGTATTATATCTGATAGAGACTTGCGATTTACCTCGCAATTTTGCTAGAGTCTGCATCAGACCATGGGCACAGAGCTTCGATTCAGTACTGCATTCCATCTGCGGACGGAAGGACGGTCTAAGCATATCATTCAGACTCTGGAGGATCTATTAAAATCTTGTGTCAGGGATTTCGGTGGCAGTTGGGAGGATCACATTCCTTTAGTGGAATTTGCCTATAATAATAATTATCACTCCTCCATTCAGATGGCTCCTTTCGAGGCCTTATACGGTAGACCCTGTAGATCTGCTGTGTTGTGGGAGGAGGTTGGGGAATGATAGCTATTTGGGCCACAGAGTATCCAACATGATGGAGAGTTAGTGTGTGTCATCATATGATGGTTATTAAAGACACAGGATCGACAGAAGAGTTACGCAGACCGAAGGCGAAGGCCTTTAGAATTCTCAGTTGGGGAATAGGTATTTCTGCGTGTTTCACCTACGAAAGGGGGTGAACCGATTTAGGTTGAAAGGAAAAATTAGCTCCACATTACATTGGACCATTTGAGATATTGGAGTGAATTGGAGGTGTAGCTTATTAGTTGGCCTTACCTCCGATACTAGCGGGTGTTCACAATGTATTTCATGTTTCTATGTTGAGGAAATACGAGCCGCGATCTGACCATGTTCTTAAAGAGGTTCCGAAACCACTCCAAGCCAATGTGACTTATGAGGAGATACCGGTGTGGATTCTTGGTCACAAGGAGCGACAGTTGCGGAACAAAACCATCCGACACGTAAAGGTGGGATGACAATATCATACGGATGAGGAGGCTATGTGGGAGCTGGAAGATACTATCCGGGCTCGATAGTCTCTTCTGTTCACTTGAGGAAGGTATGTGGTCCTTTCGGAAACTTGCTTGAAGTAATTTTTGCATGTTAGTACAAAATTTGGGGACCAAATTTTTATAAGTGGGGGAGAATGTAAAATACCGAAAAAAAACCCTTGTTAATTAAGAAATTATCTTAAAGAATTATTAGGAATTTTTAGAAATTTTTCTGGATTTAAACGGAAGTGTTATGGAAAATTCATGGGGATAAAACAGGTAGGCTTTTGTAAAGCCTGTTTAGACTATCTGCTATTGAGGAATTTATAGGTTGAATTAACCTGTGCTAAACGTTTATTTCTCCGTCGATCCTTCTTCCCCAATCTCGATCTTCATCGCGACTTTCCTCCTCCCAGCCGCAGCCGCGAGACCAGCTCGATTTCTTGCCGATCTCCGCTAAATCTATATCTCTCTCTATTTCTCGCCGCTGCCATACCCTCTCCCGAACCCATACGAGCGCCGCCTGCTCCCCATTATTCTCTCGATCCAACAACAGCAAGGTCACCGCCACCCAACTGCCGATCACAATGCTTCTCGTTCGATCCGGCCATTGCCATGCTCGAGCAGCCGCAGCCGCGAACCTTCTCCCTCCCGATAGTCACCGCCCTCGGTTGATGCAGGCAACAGCAAGCCCAATCTTCCATCGCGTTGTAGACTTTTGTTCGTAGTCACACGGTGGAGTCTCGTCACACTGAAGACCATCGATTGTGGCTTCCTCGCATGGGATTCCAGCGTGTGCTTTCACTGGGAGCTTGGAGAACAACGACGACGACACTTTGTTATGAAGTAGGGCTGGAGTCTGCATCGGCGGTGTTACGAATCGGGAGTTGTTCTTCTCAGTCGAATCCGGAGCAAGGTGAGCAGTGCCCTCTTCCCTGATCTCGGATAGAACCCTCTCCAATCGTAGTCGTTCTTTCGAATTTCTCGGCGACTATGGTGATAGGGCAACATGTGTTTCTATCGGGAAACAGAACAAGGGAGAAGGGAAGGTTGCTGTCAAGGGGAGGTCCTGCCATCGTGCCCCATTTCTGAAACCAAGATTTGTCTCCGCTGTTTCAAAGCCTTCCTCTACCGTGAGCTCTCACACCTCTGCCACATCTTAGGTCTCCGACGAGATTCGTGATCGTTCTTCGATCGATTGTAGCAATGATTCCTTGCTCAATTGTCATTGCCATTTCTGGTGCGTATAGCACCGTGATTGTGATGAAAAGTGGTAAGTGTTATGGATTTGAAGATTAATAGGTCAAGGGAACGTTAATACTGTATAGATTTCAGGTGATGAAAATAATATGAATAAGGTTGTCATCTCCTATCTAAATTGTTTGTGCAGATTTTACACTGAGTTGGAATAAGATGCTGGGTAGAGGAAGTGATGCTTGATAGGCTGTGGACAATTGGATTGACGTGAGGTAAGTGTAGATTTTGGAATTCTGGAAAATAGGATTTGATTTGCAGTACGTTTATTATCGGTATAGTGTACAAATGCAAATTGGCAAAGGGGGTGATCCGAGGAGGGTGAATTCCATATACGATTTGAATAAATGCAAATCTAATATCCTATACTTGGTGTAGGAAGTGGTGTGGATGATACAAGCTCGGTAAGTTCATATTTGATATCATATTGTTGTGTAATATTCTTACCGTTAGCTTTGTTGTGGATGTGATTATTTAAAAAGTCCACGAACAAGGGGTTAATCCTTTGGTTGAATTTTTGGATTAGATTCTTATTCCTACAGTTTGATTATACTAGCATGTGGTTATATCGGATTCTACCATTTCAGATATTGGATTTGAGGTAGAGATCTTAGATGCGAAGACCATCAACATGAGCTACATAGCATGTGGGTAATTCCTATCCTGGTCAGGTAGTTTTAATGCATACAGATTTAGATGCATGATCATCTTATATGATCATGTTACCTTGACCCAGCTCTTATTATCTTATGCTTGATACCTTACCTTTGGCTGTTAACTCCATTGCTGCTATCATGTTACATTTGATCATGATTAGGAGTTATATATATAGGTGATGTAAGTAACCTAAAATTTTCTTAGTTAAGTGCGAATAGTAAAGTCTGGATGACAACCTGATTATAAATTGGGCAAAGAGGTCATCTGTGGGTAGGTAAAGTTTTGAACATAGGGTTAATTCTAATACCCTTAGGTTGCATGTTACCACCGACCATGTATTGTGTAAATGGTCAGGGGAATGATACTTAGTGTGTCGCTACGGACTGGTGGTCCTAGCTTGATATAATCAGTTTGAGTATGACTCTCTATAGGATAGAGAGTGTGTCCATTAGTTGAGTGCGACTCTCTGCAGGATAGAGAGTGCATTGATTATATTGGTATGACTCTCTACAGGATAGAGAGTGTTATGATCAGTTGAGTACGACTCTCTACAGGATAGAGAGTGCGTTGATCTGATTAGTATGACTTTTTGTAGAATAGAGAGTCTATGGTGGATGTCTGTATGTGAGACATTGCATTCATGTCATTTGCATGCATGCTGGCGACGAGGTCTCCCTTGTGGTTGAGAGGGTCGACAGTCATCCTTCCTCCATGGTTACTCATAGGAGGGGTAACCGGTGTGAGGGTAGAGCATTGTGGTGCTGCACTCTACCACTATAGACGGTGGTAGTGGAATTTGCATGCCGTAGTCCTGCGTGTGTGGCACTTGACCACTCATGGATAGTGACTGTCGGAGTGGCCAACAGTAGGGACCCCCATCGTGTAGCTTGCTCTTCACGATTATATGCTACTCGATCATACTGCCCTCTCGGCCACTCGAGAGTAGTGGTTGGGGTTGAGTTGGGACAGTTGTCATGCTCGAGCCACCGAGGACACACTGGGGTCGTGGTAGCTTTAGGGTGAGCCGACATGACCATGCATGCTGCATTGCCGACTAATGGCATTTTTTGCATATTGCCATATATATACATATATGCATGTATATATATATATATGGATGATTGTGATTAGTATACATATATAGATGCAGTCTATATATATATGCTTATTGTGATGTTGCATTTGTATGTACTATGCTTGTTGCATTTGTTTGTACATATTCATACATGCTATTGCATTTACTGTATGGTAGTAGTTCGGTATTTGTATACTTGTTGGTTATTCACTGTGATACCCTCGACCCATATCAGGATGTAGTGTGAGTTAGTATTATTCCTTATACCTTATGTTGTGGATATATGCCCAGGTTGGATGAGGATAGAGTAGCTGACTGTCAGGTATGTCAACATCGTTTGTTGTTCAGTTTACTTAGTGTATGCATGCATGAATACTTGTTATGCTGATGTATACCTGTTGTATGAGTAGATTAAACTGTTGAAGGACATGTAATGTTGATACATATATTTACATGTTTTCCTATTACCTGCTGAGTTTTACTCACCACCACGGACCCTGGGTTTTTCTGTCACCCAGGTAACAGGTAGCCGACTTCGTGATGGATTTGGAGCACCGCTGGCTGGCATCATCTCATCTCAACTTCGAGAGTCCAGATTTTCGTGTTTTCATTGGTGTTCCGAGATGGATTTGGTTTATGTGATGTTTTGTAGTGATCGGATGTTGTAAGTGTTGTACCTTTTTTTTTCTGGTTTTGTTATGGTGTTCTGAGTGGGTGTTAGTCATACCGGTATGCATGTGTGTAGTTTGTGATGTTGTGTATTATGTTTCTGCTGTGTTTTGATGTGTTAGTATGATTATATATATATTTGTTGTTGTTGTTGTGGCCTACGGGCCTTGTATTAACACGAGATGTTGCCACGTAAAGGGGAGATGTCGTCCGTTTGATTTTCGGACTGGCATACTCTCGGGGCGTGACACTAATCTTTAGCATCTTATACATGTAAGCCCATAATTTGTGTTCAACTTCCTACCCTTTAATTCTTATGCCATATTTTTCTTATTATTTTGTTTTCATTCTGTATGCTGGTTAACATCTTTTTTTCATCTCCATTAGTTTAGGAAATGTCATATAATAATTACTTAGATGCCAATACTGCTAGGAATTGTGTATCAGAATTCAAGAACCCTACTTGTGTGAGATTGTCAAGCACACAATTTGTCACACCCCAGAGGTAAGTTTCAATATTTATTATTAAATATTTAACAGATCTTGTATAATGTTATTAATTTATTCGAAGTGATTTTTTGTTAGTTAAATTATTTATTAATTTATCTGAAATGTTGAAATTGGAAGATTTGAAAAATTATTACAAGTTTTTATTTTTGACAATATTAAAATTTAGGAGTAGATAAACATTTGTCATTTTCATCAGTTATGATCTTATTAATTTTACTTTCTATTTATTTATTTTATGAAGACCTAAGTCCTCGCAACATTGCGTTCTTAAGCTGTATTAAAAATTAGATTTTAAAAATTTGAGAAGATAAAAAATAAAATGACAAGAATAGGTAAACTTATTTTCAAAAAAATAAGACTATATTTTAATTAATAAAGATAGATTTATTATGTTAATATTTTTTTAATTATTATTAACTAATATTAATTTTTTAAATTTTTATTATTTATTATTAAAAATTTAAGAGATCATGTATAATGTTATTAATTTATCTGAAATGATTTATTATTAGTTAAATTATTTATTAATTTATTCTAAATGATTCAACCGAAAGATTTGAAAAATTCTTAAAAGTCTAATTCTTATTTTTTTTTTCTATTTTTTGACAATTTTGAAATTTATCGAGTAGATAAAAATTAGTCGTTTCTGTTAATTATAATTATATTAATTTGATGTTCTGTTTATTTATTTTACAGAAACCTAAATCCTTGTAGCATTGTGTTCCTAAGTTTTGTTGTTGAAACACCCACAAGACCAGATTTTATTTTATTTTCTATCAAGAACGTACTTTTTGCCCTTTAGTTACCGTCAGCTCTAGCAGAAAGTAAAATTCATTCTTTTTTTTTTATATTTCTAAAAGATGAAAAAGTTTTTAAAATATGTTGATTTTTTAAAATTAGATTTTAACAATTGCATAACATAACAAAATAAAATGTCAAGAATAGGTAAACTAATTTTAAAAAAAATCGGCTATATTTTCATTAATAAACAGTCAAATTAATAAAGATTAATTTATTCTATCAATTTTTTTTATATTATTATTAACTAATAGAATTTTTTTATTTTAATTATTTATTATTAAATATTTAATAGATCATGTATAATCTTAATAATTTATACGAAGTCATTCTTTTAGCTAAATTATTTATTAATTTATCCGAAATGATGAAATTGAAAGATTTGAAAAATTCTTAGAAGTTTTATATGTATTTTTTGATTTTTGGAAATTTTAAAATTTTAGGAGTAGATAAAAATTTGTCATTTCGGTTCATTTTGATTATATTATTTTAAAAATCTATTTATTTATTTTATGAAAATCTAATTTGGATTTTCACTTTCATGTAATTTTAAAATTAATTTATATACTTCTTTAATTACTCAAAGTTAATTGTATTTTGACTTTCATTTGATTTAAATCCAACATATTAGATATTAATTGATGCTAACTAGCCACAAATTTAATTGTAAATTCATCCAAGTATTTTAATAAACGGACGGTGACTATGATCAATTGAGTAAATATTTTCAGTGTGTGCATGCCTTACCTAAACATTATTAGTGGGGATGACCATCTATCATAGTTCCATTGTTATTTATTTTTCACTTTTGTCACATTCCATTGGTATAAGATGAAGTCGTTATACACTCGTAATGGGAGGATGCACACCGATTATCCAAATTAGTTAAATTTTATATGACATGTTTGATTTTTTTTATTTATGTCCAGAAAAAAGTCCTAGTACATAAAAAGTCTATCTTTTTCAAGAAATTGTTGCTTTGGGTGATATTATTATTGTGGAGTCACAATTCTAAGAACATCCTCACAAATTATTCTTTGGGTATCTATTTCATAGCTAAGAGCAAGATGCCCTAATCTTTAGCATCTTATACATGTAAGCCCATAATTTGTGTTCAACTTCCTATGTAAAATACCACAAAAAAATAATAAAATAATAAAATAAAATAAAATAAATGTTGGGCAATTATGAGATTATCCTACGAAATTTTTCAGGAATTTTTAGGAATTTTCTGGACTTGAATGGAGGTTTTTAAAACCCTCTTTGCTTAAAAGGAGATAAAGGGCTTAACGGGTCGGAAAAATCGATCAGTTTATCTGCCAAACCCGACCTGTTACCATTAAGCCGAGCGGTTTCACGCAGCCGCTTTCTTTTAATACCAGCCGCGATCTTTATTTTTCACGACAGCAACTTTTTCTCCCCGAATCTCAGTGCGACTCTTCTCCGCACAACCTCTCCAACTCCTGCCGCCGGACTTCGCCGACTTCTCCGCGCGACCTCTCCGACTCCTGCCGCCCGGACTTTGTCGGCTCCTTTGCGCGAGTGGACGACGGAAAGCGACGTCCCTTCGATAACACTCACGGACAGACTAGAGCAACAAAGGGGGGCTCACGATTTGGGGGCTTGGGTCGGCGGCGACAGCACGGTGCTTGGATAGGGAAAGAGGCGACTAGCTGCCGGAGTCGAGGTATTCCAGCGGGAGCTAGGGCAGTGCTTCGGGGCATTGATTTTGCCGGTGAACAGGGGATTTTCGTCGGAGTGAGGTAAGGGCACGGTGTTTTTCTTGCTTTCAATCGATCTCTTCATCACGACTTACTGTTTCTCACACGAGCAGCATGATGACAGCGGCACTGAAATTGGTTGATCCGGCCTGAGGTGGAGCAAGCTGGATGGGGGCTAAGATCACTACCGGAGCAGACAGCGACTGGAGACTTACGACGGTGATGTCTACACTAGTTCTGTTCGGGAGAAGCGAGTTTCGCCGACACAAGTCCAGATCTGCGTGTTTGGGACTAGGGCAGCAACGTTCCTGTTTGTTTCCGACGACGGTGGAATATGGGAAGGGTTGGCTGCCGATGAAATTCCGATTTGCTAGTAAGCATGAGTCGTTCCTTTTTGTTCTATCAATCCAATTAAATTCATTGTGTTGCTATGGATGGAATATGCAGTAGAAATTCTGGTCGGTTGTGGGCGGATATGTTGTTGTATTGGCTGTGAGCGAGAGGAGAGGATGTGTGTGGCCTGTCCCGGTGAATAAAATAGGTTGGGATGGCTGTGCATGAGTTGTGATGCTTTGTGTTGGAGCTGGGAATGAAGAAATGGGTTGTGAATAGGTGTAAATAGGGTTGTCTTTGGCCACGAAGGGGTAAGATTTGTATCCTTTGTTCTAGCTGTTGGATGTGTATATTCGGTAAGTGTGGTAATGTATGGGTTATTGGTGATGTTCTATTGGTGAAACATTGTTTATGTCGTGTGGATAGAGAGAATTGGATTGGGAGAATTGGTCTAGGATGGATGTAGATCTGGGGTTACGAGAGGTGTGTGTTCGAAGTTCTAACTCGTAGACGAGGAAAGAACAAGAACCTAGAAATGATGTAGTAGTTAAGTTGTGTAGTTGTTTAACACTTATGCTTAAACATAGTTGCTATTATGTGCAGGTTTGGGATACGAAGCAGGTCCGTGACCGTGAGGATTATTCGAGCTTCGTATCAAGTGGGTAATTCCTACCCTGGTCAGGTAGTTTTAATGCATACAGATTTAGAAGCATGATCATCTTATATGATCATGTTACCTTTGTTAGATTTTCCGAGCCACAAAAACCGCTTTTTGCGTTGCGGAAACCTCGGAAGCCTGGCCACGGATCCGTGCAAAGATATATAAAATACAACATGTATGTGTTTAAAACAAAAACCTAGATCTACCATAGATCTATAAGAAGAGAGCATTACTCTCATAGCGCTGCCCTTCGCTTATCCCGCTCGTCCAAAAGCTTTGCCGGAACTCAAGAGTGTCAAGTGTATACTCCTTTATTGGTATCCACACGAACAAATGGTGGAGAAAATGTTAGTAATATATGAGAGATGTCCTAAGGCAATCGCCTTATGTATGAACCATTTATATGATAAATGAAGATTCACTATTTGAGTATACATATTTTATGTATTTGATTGGATCTTAAACTCATTTACTGAATGTCCACGATACGATTCACAAAATGAGAGAATTTGTGATTGGATCACAACTAGTGAGTATCTCTACATGTGTAATTGTGATGTATCAGAATTATCCCTAGTCGATGAATTGATGGATTTGGACACCATCAATTCTGTCGAGACTAGCACGAGGTATACTCCTTGGTGTATCCAAGCAGCTGATTCTCACTGGCTGGAGACATAGTGATGTCCGGAGTTAATCGTGGATGCTAGTTATGGTAACTAGTTCATTAGAGTGACCAGCCGTAAGACTTCATATGGTTCTCTACATATATAGATATGTCAATGAAGTTCTTACTGTGCCTTAAGTGCGATGTTCCTTTGACTTGTGGTATTCAAGTCATCTTGATCATGGAGAATTATGCTTTGACATCTTAAGCAAACATCTCTAAGGAGATGTGGACCCGGGATGATTGGGTATAAGTCGAAGTGATCGAAGGTGTTTGAATAGCCTATAAAGGATTCACCACTCCTGGCGAGGAGATGTATACCCATGGCCTCTCGTCGGATTGTTACTAAAGTCTTTGGCCAAAGCATTACATGTTTAGAGTAAGGTACTCTTCGATACATGTGGAGTAACTAGAATCCGTAGGACGAGGAAATGATACTTGGGCTAGGTGTGACGTAGTCATCCTAGTGGGGACTGACACAATAGACCATGTCCTGAACCAAGTGGGTATAAGATGAGTGAAGGGAATGGGGCACGATTCATTCGAGCTACTGAAGGGTTTCAGAAATAGTTCTGGATCAACCGTTGATCTTTTCGATTAATTGGGGATCATGATGTACTACTAGGTGCCACTCATGATCGTTCTATAATTAATGGTTAATTATAGACGGCCAACATAAACCGAGAACCTATTTGGTCACACACACAACGAGTGTAATCCAAAGGATTTAAAACGAGCTTGAGAATGGGATTCTCAGACCGAGAGAAACTATGTTTGGTTGGACCAAACATAAAGCGAGCATGAAATTGTTTCAGTCGCAATGGAAGCGTGGATGGGCCCTGGTCTTATGAAGACATAATGGATGGACCAAAATGGTTTGGTTCTAATCCAATGGATGAGAATAAACCAAAGGGTTTGGTTTATTTTAAACGAATGAACCAAAAGTTGGTTCGGTTCGTTTTAACTTAAAATAAACCATCATGGTTTGGTTTATTTTAAATTATCTTAATGGAGCGGGTTAACGGGCTTTATGGATATGATCCATTAACCATTAAGAGAATTAGTTCTCTATAAAAGAGGGCTTAAGGGATTGTTAAGCCCTAATCATCCAAAACCCTAGCCTTTGAGTTGCCGCCCACCCCTTGAAGGAGTTTTCGGCGCCAACCCTAGGTGTGCCGCCGTCCAAGTCATTTCCGGCGACCAAGCTTCAGCCGGTGAACCCTCCGGCGACCCTCCAGTGATCTCCTATAGGTTTGGCATCAAGGTGAGCCTTTT
This sequence comes from Wurfbainia villosa, assembly GCA_025175895.1. Taxonomy (NCBI): domain Eukaryota; kingdom Viridiplantae; phylum Streptophyta; class Magnoliopsida; order Zingiberales; family Zingiberaceae; genus Wurfbainia; species Wurfbainia villosa. Next base: position 86,999,534 of record CM046002.1, read on the forward strand.
CTTCCCTTGGTTGGCCGGCGCCTATCTCCTCCACCAAGCTGTCCAGTTTTCTGGACAGCTTCTTCTCCTCTCGTCGGAGCGTCGTTTGGACGACGGTTAGAGCTCCGACAGTGGATAACTTACAGGGGATTCGATCTCCGGTAATCCTCTGAGGTGGAGGACGAAGGATTCGTCAATTGGTTGACGAATACCTCTCCGGAGAAGCTAGTTTTGAGAACTCGTTTTAGGATCCGAATTTGGATTCGGATCGTGATCATCTCTCGATCACGTCGTCTTCAACACGAGGCTAGTAACCCATATGAAGACGAAGCTCGTGGCTTAGCGAAGTCATCCCGAGAAGCTCGGCGTGGATACGGATAGAGACGATTCTTACGAGGATCGTTCCGGTTGATGTCGTTCTCGCTACACGTCATACGAAAGGTATAACGTAGATAAATTTCTTTTTTTGCAAATTTTAATTTACGGTTATGTCTACACTTGTTGTAATATGCATGCGTGTGTTGTGTGTGTTGTAATAAATGTAGATTTATTATTTTTATTACTTCCGCTGTGTTCATGTTTACGAAACATGATCGAACACACACACGCCGCGGTGCCGGAAACCCAACAGTGGTATCAGAGCCCAGGTTGTGTTTCGACATAATCGTAAAATGGATTTGCGATAGTCATAATGTATTTCTGGAAATTTTCTAATTTTGGAAATTTAGAAGTATTTATGGAAATTTTTCAATTTTGGAAAGTCTAGAAGTATTTATGGAAATCTTCCACTTTTGGAAAGTTGGAAGTATTTATGGAAATTGATATTTTCCATAAATAAAATATTTGATTAGATTCTAGAAATTTGTTTCCTAATTTAATCATGATTTGATTTGGAAAATCAAATCTTAAAATATTTTATTTCCATAAGTAGTTTTAATGATTTAGGAAATTGGTTTCCTAAATAGATTTTCCTTAATCAAATAATTCCATGAATAAAATATGTGATTAGATTTGGAAATTTGTTTCATAATTTAATTATGATTTGATTTGGAGAATCAAATCTTAAACATATTTTATTTCCATAAATAGTTATGACATATAAGGAAATTATATACATGACATAATTGTATGTCATGTAATTGCATTAGATGCATAACATTATGCCATGCGTGTCGTGACATGTAGATGTATGCCATGTATGCCATGCCATGTAGATAATAGTTATTTGCATGCAAAGAGGATGAGACATAAAAAGCCTTAAACAATATTAAAGCCTACACCTTCCATTAATATGGGTAGAACCAGAGTTCCGTTTCTTGTTTGGGTTGTTGGACTCTCTCCAAGCCCGGCTCGAACCCGAACATGTTCAAACCATGGAATAGTTTAATACTAATATGGTAAGAGTCAGAGGTCAATCGTTAGCTTTGGTTGTTGGACTCTCCAAGCTGGGCTAATTGGTTGAATGCGCCTAACCATATTAAAACTATGTCCCGATTAATGGGTTGGCTTTAACTCGAGCATCGGTTTGTTGGACTCTCCAAGGTCGATGTAAAGGAGGTGAAGTTGGGTGCTATGCATATGATGCATACTTGTTAATGTGTTAACAACCCGATGTATGTGTGAACATTCAATTAGTTGATAGCACATTGTGATAGTTGCATATACGTGATATGCAATCGGTATAGATGATACCTACCGTTGTAGTTATGAATGGCTTGTTGGACTCTCTCCAAGTTGTTCATAACTATGATGGATATCAGCCCATTCGGAGATGGACCTACAATCTCCCGAAGTGATTTTGGGGTTTTTGAAATTCAAAAAATGAATGGGATTTATAAATGTATATTGATGCATTTTAAAATCATTTTCTCATATATGCTCGTTTTGTATTTCTAGGTCAATAAATTGATCATGACGTCATTGAATTTGCGCACTATTTTGGATTCGAACAAACTGACTGGGCCTAACTTCCTGGACTGGCTTAGAAACCTGAGAATTGTTCTCAAGGTTGAAAAGCTTACAAATGTCCTCGAAGCGCCTCTTCCCGCCCGTCCTAGTGACGATGCAACTCTGGACCAATTGTTGGTCTATCAGAAACATGTGACTGATTCTGAACAAATGAGTTGCATCATACTAGCCATGATGGAGCCCAAGCTACGAAAGCAGCATGAGCATATGGATGCTCATATCGTAGTCCTTCATCTTGGTGAGTTGGTTGATGAGCAAGTGAGATTCGAAAGGTTCGAAGTCTCAAAGCTCCTCTTCACCTCCGAGATGCTAGAAGGTTCTTTTGTGGTACTGCTCAATATGCTGAAGACTGTGGAGTCTTCTGAGAAGCATGAGCAGGGGACGGTGTTGTTAGTTGATTCATCGAAGAAAGGTTCTAAGAGGAAGTCAAAGGAACAGCAGAAGGGAAAGAAGAGAAGGGCTAAGAAGGTAGAACTAGCACAAAAGGAAACTTGCCATCATTATGGCAAGGAGAGCCATTTGCGAAGAAAGTGCAAGATTTATCTTGAGTCCGTGAAGAAGGATAAGGCATCGGATGCCCCATCTTCTTCAGAAATTTTCTTTATTGATTTTCATTCTATTTCCTTAGACACTTGGGTATTGGATACTGGGTGTGGCTCACATATATGTAATGACATACATGGGCTAAGGAATAGAAGAAGACTCGTCAAGGGAGAGTCAAATTTACGTGATGGGAATGGAGCAAAGGTTGCTGCACTTGCCATCAAAACGTATTTGATTGAGACTCCCTACAGGACTTGTCTTAGAACTGGACAATTGCTTTTATGTTCCTTCGTTGATAAAGAACATCATTTCTATTTCTTGTCTAAATAGAAATGGTTTCCATTTGACGTTTAGTAACAATTGTTGTTACATAACTTTGAATGGGGTTCTTTATGGGACTGGAACTTTAAGCAATGGTGTTTATACGTTGGACGTATCTAGTGACATTTGCAATATCGAAGCGAGCAACAAGCGTGCTCGAAAGGATAATCACATAGACTCCTATATGTGTCATTGTCGTCTTGGCCATATAAGCAAGAAACGCATGTCCGAATTACACCGATGTGGAATTCTGAAATCGTTTGAATTGGATTCATACGATACATGCGAATCATGCTTAAAAGGCAAGATGACCAAGTTACCTTTTACTAGAAAGGGTGAACAAGTGTGAGAGTTACTAGGTCTAGTACATACTGATGTATGTGGACCTATGTCAACTCAAGCTTTAGGAGGCTATAGCTACTTCATTCCTTCACCGATGATCACTCACGGTTTGGGTATGTGTTCTTGATGAAACACAAGTCTGAAGCCTTTGGAAGGTTCAAAGAATTCAAAAATGAAGTAGAGAAACAACATGAAAAAAGTATTAAAATACTTCGATCGGATCGAGGTGGTGAATACTTAAGTCAAGAGTTTCTTGATTATCTAAGAGACAATGACATATTGTCTCAATGGACTCCGCCCTATACACCACAGCATAATGGTGTATCTGAGAGGCGAATCGACCTTGTTGGACATGGTCAGTCAATGATGAATCATGACTCTTCCCAAGTCCTTTGGGGTTATGCACTTCGCATTGCTTACTTTGTTAAATGTAATGCCTACCAAGGTAGTCTCAACTACTCCATATGAGATATGGAATAGTAAGAAACCTCATGTATCTTACTTGAAGATATGGGGTTGTCCTTCTTATGTGAAGCGGACTGTATCAGACAAATTGGATGTTAAGTCTGATAAATGTCTATTTATTGGATACCCTAAGGAAACAAGGGGTTACCAATTCTATCATCCTGTGGAACAAAAGATGTTTGTTTCAAGGCATGCTATGTTTCTAGAGAAAGAGTTTCTCTTGCAAGAAAATAGTGGGAGTGTAGTCGAGCTTGAGGAGGCTCGAGAGACTCAAATAGACATTGACGAGATACCTGGTGAAGCACAACAGCCGACAACTCATAGTGATGAGCAATCGGCTGGACCTATTATAACACCACATCTTCGTAGATCTGGTAGAACACGCAATATTCCTGAGAGATATGAATTTCTCGCAAGAGAATCGAACGACGTGTTACTCATTGATGATGAGGAGCCTACCAGTTATGAAGAAGTGCTGACAAGTTCAGAAAGGGATAAGTGGCTTGGTGCCATGAAGTCGAAAATGGATTCCATGTATGAAAACCAAGTTTGGAACTTGGTTGACCCACCTGAAGGCATAAAGGCTATAGGGTGCAAGTGGGTTTTCAAGAAGAAAACCGACATGGATGGTAATGTGATTACCTAGAAAGCTAGATTGGTGGCGAAAGGATATCGTCAAAAGCAAGGTGTTGATTATGACGAAACCTATTCGCCTGTAGCTATGCTTAAATCCATTCGGATGCTCCTGGCCATAGCGGCTCATTATGATTATGAGATATGGCAGATGGATGTGAAAACAACTTTCCTTAATGGAAACCTGCTCGAGGACGTGTATATGATACAGCCTGAGGGTTTCACATCGGTTGATAAAACCAAGGTATGCAAATTGCGACGATCCATTTATGGATTGAAGCAAGCATCCAGGAGCTGGAATATCCGTTTTGATGAGACAATCAAAAAGTTTGATTTCTCACAAAATCCAGACGAACCTTGTGTGTACAAGAAGGTTAGTGGAAGTGCAGTCGTGTTCCTAATATTGTATGTCGATGACATATAGGAAACGATGTGTCAATCTTACAGTCAGTTAAGGTTTGGTTATCCAAGACATTCTCCATGAAAGACCTGAGAGAAGCAACCTACATCCTTGGGATTAAGATCTATAGAGATAGATCGAAACGGTTGCTTGGTCTTTCGCAGTCTACATATATAGACCGAGTGCTAAAGAGGTTTAGCATGTCGGAATCCAAGAAAGGTTTCCTACCCATCAGGCATGGGGTACACCTTTCGAAGTCTATGTGTCCGCACACAGAAGACGAGAGGATTTGCATGAGTAAGATTCCCTATGCATCCGCAATAGGATCTATCATGTATGCTATGTTATGTACGAGGCCCAATGTATCGTATGCTCTGAGTGTCACGAGCAGATACCAGTCTGATCCAGGAATGGATCATTGGGTGGCTGTTAAGATGATCCTTAAGTACTTAAGAAGAACTAAGGATGTGTTCCTAATATATGGAGAAGGGTACATGGTGATACGTGGGTATACGGATGCCAGCTCCAAACAGACAAGGATGATTCCATGTCTCAGTCTGGGTATGTATTCACCTAGAATGGAGGCGCAATAAGTTGGAAAGGTTCCAAGCTTGACACTATAGCAGATTCTGCCACTAAGGCAGAATACGTTGCGATAAGTTCATCTATGAACTTGATGTGGTCTCATCAATGATCCAAACATGTGCTTCGCCGCTATCATTTGATCAGAGAGATCATCAGTAGGAACGAAATACAAATCGAGAAAATTCCCACTGAAAGGAACTTAGCGGATCCTTTGACTAAAGCATTACCTCAAAGTAAGTTTGAGGGTCATGTTAGAGCTTAGGGTATTGGATACCGTAGCGATTGGCATTCGGCCAAGTGGGAGTCTTTTAGTAATATATGAGAGATGTCCTAAGGCAATCGCCTTATGTATGAACCATTTATATGATAAATGAAGATTCACTATTTGAGTATACATATTTTATGTATTTGATTGGATCTTAAACTCATTTACTGAATGTCCACGATACGATTCACAGCATGAGAGAATTTGTGATTGGATCACAACTAGTGAGTATCTCTACTTGTGTAATTGTGATGTATCAGAATTATCCCTAGTCGATGAATTGATGGATTTGGACACCATCAATTCTGTCGAGACTAGCATGAGGTATACTCCTTGGTGTATCCAAGCGGTGATTCTCCTTTGGTGGAGACATATAGTGATGTCCGGAGTTGATCGTGGATGCTAGTTATGGTAACTAGTTCATTGGAGTGACCAACCGTAAGACTTCATATGGTTCTCTGCATATATAGATATGTCAATGAAGTTCTTACTGTGGCTTAAGTGCGATGTTCCTTTGACTTGCGGTATTCAAGTCATCTTGATCATGGAGACTTATGCTTTGACATCTTAAGCAAACATCTCTGAGGAGATGTGGACCCGGGATGATTGGGTATAAGTCGAAGTGATCGAAGGTGTTTGAATAGCCTATAAAGGATTCACCACTCCTTGCGAGGAGATGTATACCCATGGCCTCTCGTCGGATTGTTACTAAAGTCTTTGGCCAAAGCATTACATGTTTAGAGTAAGGTACTCTTCGATACATGTGGAGTAACAAGAATCCTTAGGATGAGGAAATGATACTTGGGCTAGGTGTGACGTAGTCATCCTAGTGGGGACTGACACAATAGACCATGTCCTGAACCAAGTGGGTATAAAATGAGTGAAGGGAATGGGGCACGATTCATTCGAGCTACTGAAGGGTTTCAGAAATAGTTCTGGATCAACCGTTGATCTTTTCGGTTAATTGGGGATCATGATGTACTACTAGGTGCCACTCATGATCGTTCTATAATTAATGGTTAATTATAGGCGGCCAACATAAACCGAGAACCTATTTGGTCACACGCACAACGAGTGTAATCCAAAGGATTTAAAGCGAGCTTGAGAATGGGATTCTCGGAGAAACTATGTTTGGTTGGACCAAACATTGCGAAACATGAAATTGTTTCAGTCGCAATGGAAGCGTGGATGGGCCGTGTCTTATGAAGACATAATGGATGGACCAAAATGGTTTGGTTCTAATCCAATGGATGAGAATAAACCAAAGGGTTTGGTTTATTTTAAACGAAAGAACTAAAAGTTGGTTCGGTTCGTTTTAACTTAAAATAAACCATCATGGTTTGGTTTATTTTAACTTATCTTAATGGAGCGGGTTAACGGGCTTTATGGATATGATCCATTAACCATTAAGAGAATTAATTCTCTATAAAAGAGGGCTTAAGGGATTGTTAATCCCTAATCATCCAAAACCCTAGCCTTTGAGTTGCCGCCCACCCCTTGAAGGAGTTTTCGGCGCCAACCCTAGGTGTGGCGCCGCCCAGCTTTTGTGCCGCTGTCCAAGTCATTGCCGGCGACCAAGCTTCAGCCGGTGAACCCTCCGGCGACCCTCCGGTGATCTCCTATAGGTTTGGCATCAAGGTGAGCCTTTTCTTCCCTTGGTTGACCGGCGCCTATCTCCTCCACCAAGCTGTCCAGTTTTCTGGACAGCTTCTTCTCCACTCGTCGGAGCGTCGTTTGGATGACTGTTAGAGCTCCGACAGCGGCTAACTTACCGGGGATTCGATCTCCGGTAATCCTCTGAGGTGGATGACGAAGAATTCGTCAATTGGTTGACGAATACCTCTCCGGAGAAGAGAGTTTTGAGAACTCGTTTTAGGATCCGAATTTGGATTCGGATCGTGATCATCTCTCGATCACGTCATCTTCAACACGAGGCTAGTAACCCGTACGAAGACGAAGCTCGTGGCTAAGCGAAGTCATCCCGAGGAGCTCGGCGTGGATACGGATAGAGACGATTCTTACGAGGATCGTTCCGGTTGATGCCGTTCCCGCTACACGTCATACGAAAGGTATAACGTAGATAAATTCCTTTTATTGCAAATTTTAATTTACGGTTATGTCTACACTTGTTGTAATATGCATGCGTGTGTTGTGTGTGTTGTAATAAATGTAGATTTATTATTTTTATTGCTTCCGCTGTGTTCATGTTTACGAAACATGATCGAACACACACACGCCGCGGTACCGGAAACCCAACAGAAAACACAACCTAGAGTGTGCTAGCACCCCTTGGATGTTTCGGCCAAGGTAGAGGATTGGGAGAGAAAGCTTGAGAGGAGAGCAAGGAAGAAGATGAAGTTAATCCAAATAACTTCACACTAATGCTAAAAGTGGCCGGCCACTGTTGGATGGGGGGTTACATGCATGCATGTAATTCCAAGAGCCAATGGCTCTTGGTCTCCCTCATGACGTGACACCACATGATAAGTCCATGATGATGTGGAACATCATCATTGGCCGGCCCCCATGCCAAGTCATCATGACATGGCAATTGGTCAAGTCAAAATTGACCATTCATCTTCCCTCTCAAGTCAAGTCAAACTTGACCTCTTATCTCCCATGGTTGATTAAATCTAACCACTTGATTCAAGTCAATTTGATTTAATGAAGCTCTATTCATTAATTTAAATTGAATCAAATCTAAATTAGACTCATTCAACACTTGAATCAAATTGAGTCTAACTCAATTAGTCTAATTTGGATTAGTCTTAATCCAATTTGGTTCATCCCATGAACCTAATCCTCATGGTTCATCATATGAACCTAATCTCCATCTAATTGCCCTTTGTGTGCGACCCTATAGGTTCTTCTAACATTGGCAATGCCCCTAAACCAATTTAGGAACATAAGCAATGAGCAGTATCTAGCAACACATCATTGCTACCCAAGTTACAAGAATGTTGAGCTCCAACATCACCTTTGTGACTACTAATTGTGACTCTCACAATATGTGACAATGTCCCTCTATCCTCGACATCTAGATTGACAAATTGAGGCATAGACTATGTCATCCTCGGTACAATCTATATCTTGAACACCAAGTAGACTCACTCTAATCAAATGAACTCAATATCTCATATTGACTCATTTGTGCATGGCCATGCACTTCGTGGTCTCACTCTATCAAGAATAACGATGTCACTCCCGTCATATAGGAGGGATAGATCTCATCTACATCACTCACATCTCTCCGTATAATTTATTACATACCCAGTAATTGCCTTTATAGTCCACCCATTTACGGGTGACGTTTGACGAAGCCAAAGTATGCAACTCCTTATGTAGGGAACCATGGTGACTTCAGGTCCAAGAACTAATAGTCATACTAATAGTCACATGAGAAAGTATATGACACTCATATAATGATCCATGATACTTCCTCATGGTGGGTCATTCAGTATACATTCTCCAATGCATACCCATGTGTCAACTTGATATCTCAAATCCATGACTTATGATATCAAGTCATCGTGTTGACTTACATGCTAGTCTCTACGTATTAACATTGTCCTTGAATGTTAATACTTGACTAGGAATGATTAAGAGTAGTGTTCTCTATATCATCTCATTATCGATTCAACCAATCGATTGATATAGATAAGAACCTTCTACTCAAGGATGTTATTGTACTTAGTTATTTGGCACCAATACAAGTAAATATAAAAACCATGCCTTTATAAATAGGAATATGATACAATAAAGTCCATACAACAATCATCACATGATTGGCTCTAGGGCTTTCACTAACAACCTTGACCCTTCTCTTATTATCTTATGCTTGAACTTATCATTGGATGTATTTATGCTCAATTGTTGATATCACATATTCCCTATCATGATTTAGGAGTTATAGATGTGATGTAAATTGGCCTAGATGATTAGTAGGGTGTAAATGTTAGTACGGGTGATGACCCAATTTATAAATTGGCAAAAAGGTCATCCGTGGGTAGGTAATCCCCTAAATGTAGGATTTATTTCCAATACCCATATGTTGCATACTTGTTACCAACCATGTGTTGTGTAATGGTTAAGTGAAGGGTGATTAGTGTGTCGCTACAGACTGGTGGTCCCAGCTTGATATGATTAGTCGAGTACGAATCTCTATGGGAAAGAGAGTGCATCAATCAGTTGAGTATGACTCTCTATTGGATAGAGAGTTATGATCCGTCGAGTACGACTCTCTACAGGATAGAGAGTGCGTCGATCAATTGAGTACGACCCTCTATTGGATAGAGAGTTATGATTAGTTGAGTACGACTCTCTACAGGATAGAGAGTCCGTCGATCAGTTGAGTACGACTCTCTACAGGATAGAGAGTGTATTTATCAGATGGGTATGACTCTTTGTTGAACAGAGAGTCTGTGGTAGATGGTTGTACATGTGACAGCATACTCATGTCATTTGCATGCATTCTGACGACATAGTCTCCCTTGGGGTTGAGAGAGTCGTCAGTCATCTTGCCTCCCAGGTTAGTTCCCGAAGAGTAACTGGTGTGAGGGCAGAGCATCTGTTGTGTCACACTCTACCACTATAGACGGTGGTAGTTGGAGTTGCGTGCAGTTGTCCTTGGTGCGTGGCACTAGACCGCTCATTGGTAGTGTTAGTAATATATATGAGAGATGTCCTAAGGCAATCGCCTTATGTATGAACCATTTATATGATAAATGAAGATTCACTATTTGAGTATACATGTTTAATGTATTTGATTGGATCTTAAACTCATTTACTGAATGTCCACGATACGATTCACAAAGCATGAGAGAATTTGTGATTGGATCACAACTAGTGAGTATCTCTACATGTGTAATTGTGATGTATCGGAATTATCCTAGTCGATGAATTGATGGATTTGGACACCATCAATTCTCTGAGACTAGCACGAGGTATACTCCTTGGTGTATCCAAGCGGTGATTCTCACCTTGGAGACATAGTGATGTCCTGAGTTAATCGTGGATGCTAGTTATGGTAACTAGTTCATTGGAGTGACGGTAGTAAGACTTCATATGGTTCTCTGCATATATAGATATGTCAATGAAGTTCTTACTGTGGCTTAAGTGCGATGTTCCTTTGACTTGCGGTATTCAAGTCATCTTGATCATAGAGACTTATGCTTTGACATCTTAAGCAAACATCTCTAAGGAGATGTGGACCCGGGATGATTGGGTATAAGTCGAAGTGATCGAAGGTGTTTGAATAGCCTATAAAGGATTCACCACTCCTTGCGAGGAGATGTATACCCATGGCCTCTCGTCGGATTGTTACTAAAGTCTTTGGCCAAAGCATTACATGTTTAGAGTAAGGTACTCTTGATACATGTGGAGTAACTAGAATCAGTGAGGACGAGGAAATGATACTTGGGCTAGGTGTGGCGTGAGTGACCTAGTGGGAGGTGACACTATAGACCATGTCCTGAACCAAGTGGGTATAAGATGAGTGAAGGGAATGGAGCACGAATCATTCGAGCTACTGAAGGGTTTCAGAAATAGTTCTGGATCAACCGTTGATCTTTTCGGTTAATTGGGGATCATGATGTACTACTAGGTGCCACTCATGATCGTTCTATAATGAATGGTTAATTATAGACGGCCAACATAAACCGAGAACCTATTTGGTCACACGCACAACGAGTGTAATCCAAAGGATTTAAAACGAGCTTGAGAATGAGATTCTCAGACCGAGAGAAACTAGGTTTGGTTGGACCAAACATAAAACGAGCATGAAATCGTTTCAGTCGCAATGGAAGCGTGGATGGGCTGCGTCTTATGAAGACGTAATGGATGGACCAAAATGGTTTGGTTCTAATCCAATGGATAAGAATAAACCAAAGGGTTTGGTTTATTTTAAACGAATGAACCAAAAGTTGGTTCGGTTCGTTTTAACTTAAAATAAACCATCATGGTTTGGTTTATTTTAACTTATCTTAATGGAGCGGGTTAAGGGGCTTTATGGATATGATCCATTAACCATTAAGAGAATTAGTTCTCTATAAAAGTGGGCTTAAGAGATTGTTAAACCCTAACTAATCCAAAACCCTAAACCTAGTTGCCGCCCAACACATTGTTGCCGCCCAACACATTGTTGCCGCCCAACATATTGTTGCCGCCCAGCTTTGTGCCGCCGTTCAAGACCCTTGCCGGCATCCAAGCTCCAACCGGTGAACCTCCGGCGACCCTCCGGTGATCTCCTATAGGTTCGGCATCAAGGTGAGCTCTTTCTCTCCTTGTTTTGGCCGGCGCCTACTCCTCCACCAAGCTGTCCAGTTTTCTGGACAGCTTCTTCTCCTCTCGTCGGAGCGTCGTTTGGACGACGGTTAGAGCTCCGACAGCGGCTAACATACCGGGGATTTGATCTCCGGTAATCCTCTGAGGTGGAGGACGAAGGATTCGTCAATCGGTTGACGAATACCTCTCCGGAGAAGCGAGTCTTGAGGACTCGGTTTTAGGTCCGAATTTGGATTCGGATCGTGATCATCTCTCGATCACGTCGTCTTCAACACGAGGCTAGTAACCCGTACGAAGACGAAGCTCGTGGCTTGGCGAAGTCATCCCGAGGAGCTCGGCGTGGATACGGATAGAGACGATTCTTACGAGGATCGTTCCGGTTGATGCCGTTCCCGCTACACGTCATACGAAAGGTATAACGTAGTTTAATTTCCTATTATTGCAAATTTTAATTTACGGTTATGTCTACACTTGTTGTAATATGCATGCGTGTGTTGTGTGTGTTGTAATAAATATAGATTTATTATTTTTAATTGCTTCCGCTGTGCTCATGTTTACGAAACATGATCGAACACACTCACGCCGCGGTGCCGGAAACCCAACAGTGGTATCAGAGCCCAGGTTGTGTTTCGACATAATCGTAAAATTGGTTTTGCGATAGTCATAATGTATTTCTGGAAATTTTCTAAATTTTGGAAATTTAGAAGTATTTATGGAAATTTTTAAATTTTGGAAAGTCTAGAAGTATTTATGGAAATCTTCCACTTTTGGAAAGTTGGAAGTATTTATGGAAATTGATATTTTCCATAAATAAAATATTTGATTAGATTTTGGAAATTTGTTTCCTAATTTAATCTTGATTTGATTTGGGAAATCAAATCTTTAAAATATTTTATTTCCATAAGTAGTTTTGAAGATTTAGGAAATTGGTTTCCTAAATAGACTTTCCTTAATCAAATAATTCCATGAATAAAATATGTGATTAGATTTGGAAATTTGTTTCCTAATTTAATTATGATTTGATTTGGAGAATCAAATCTTAAACATATTTTATTTCCATAAATAGTTATGACATATAAGGAAATATTGTACATGACATAAATTGTATGACATGTAATTGCATTAGATGCATAACATAATGCCATGCGTGTCGTGATATGTAGATGTATGCCATGTATGCAATGCCATGTAGATAATAGTTATTTGCATGCAAAGAGGATGAGACATAAAAACCTTTAAACAATATTAAAGCCTACACCTTCCATTAATATGATTTGAACCAGAGTTCCGTTTCTTGTTTGGGTTGTTGGACTCTCTCCAAGCCCGGCTCGAACCCGAACATGTTCAAACCATGGAATAGTTTAACACTAATATGGTAAGAGTCAGAGGTCAATCGTTAGCTTTGGTTGTTGGACTCTCTCCAAGCTGGGCTAATTGGTTGAATGCGCTCTAACCATATTAAAACTATGTCCTGATTAATGGGTTGGCTTTAACCTGGAGCATCGGCTTGTTGGACTCTCTCCAAGGTCGATGTAAAGGGAGGTGAAGTTGGGTGCTATGCATATGATGCATACTTGTTAATGTGTTAACAACCCAATGTATGTGTGAACATTCAATTAGTTGATAGCACATTGTGATAGTTGCATATACGTGATATGCAATCGGTATAGATGATACCTACCGTCGTAGCTATGAATGGCTTGTTGGACTCTCTCCAAGGTTGTTCATAACTATGATGGATATCAGCCCATTCGGAGATGAACCTACAATCTCCCGAAGTGATTTTGGGGTTTTTGAAATTCAAAAAATGAATGGGATTTATAAATGTATATTGATGCATTTTGAAATCATCTTTCTCATATATGCTCGTTTTGTATTTCTAAGTTAATATATTGATCATGATGTGTTTGAATTTGCGTTCCATTTTGGATTCAAATAAATTGACTGGGCCAAACTTCTTGGACTGGCTTAGAAATTTGAGAACTGTTCTCAAGGTGAAAAGCTTGTGTATGTCCTCGAAGCGCCTCTTCCCGCCCGTCCTAGTGACGATACAACTTTGGACCAATTGTTGGCCTATCAGAAACATGTGAGTGATTCTGAACAAAAGAGTTGCATCATGCTAGCTGCGATGGAACCCAAGCTACGAAAGCAGCATGAGCATATGGATGCTCATATCGTAGTCCTTCATCTCTGTGAGTTGGTTGATGAGCAAGTGAGATTCGAAAGGTTCGAAGTCTCCAAGCTCCTCTTCACCTCTGAGATGCAAGGAGGTTCATCTGTGGTACTGCTCAACATGCTGAAGACTGTGGAGCCTTCTGAGAAGCATGAGTAGGGGACGGTGTTGTTAGTTGATTCCTCGAAGAAAGGTTCTAAGAGGGAGTCAAAGGAACAACAGAAGGGGAAGAAGAGAAAGGCTAAGAAGGTAGAACTGGCACAAAAGGAAACTTGCCATCATTATGGCAAGGAGAGCCATTTGTGAAGAAAGTGCAAGATTTATCTTGAGTCCGTGAAGAAGGATAAGGCATTGGATGCCCCATCTTCTTCAGAAATCTTCTTTATTGATTGTCATTCTATTTCCTCAGACACTTGGGTATGGGATACTAGGTGTGGCTCACATATATGTAATGACATACATGGGCTAAGGAATAGAAGAAGACTCGTCAAGGGAGAGTCAAATTTACATGTTGGGAATGGAGCAAAGGTTGCTGCACTCGCCATCGGAATGTATTTGTTGAAACTCCCTGCAGGACTTGTCTTAGAACTGGACAATTGCTTTTATATTCCTTTGTTGATAAAGAACATCATTTCTATTTCTTGTTTAAATAGAAATGGTTTCCATTTGACGTTTAGTAACAATTGTTGTTACATAACTTTGAATGGGGTTCTTTATGGGACTGGAACTTTAAGCAATGGTGTTTATACGTTGGACGTATCCAGTGACATTTGCAATATCGAAGCGAGCAACAAGCGTGCTCGAAAGGATAATCACATAGACTCCTATATGTGGCATTGTCGTCTTGGCCATATAAGCAAGAAACGCATGTCCGAATTACACCGATGTGGAATTCTGGAATCGTTTGAATTGGATTCATACGATACATGCGAATCATGCTTAAAAGGCAAGATGACTAAGTTACCTTTTACTGGAAAAGGTGAACGAGTGGGAGAGTTACTAGGACTAATACATACTGATGTATGTGGACCTATGTCAACTCAAGCATTAGGAGGCTATAGCTACTTCATTACCTTCACCGATGATCACTCACGGTTTGGGTATGTGTTCTTGATGAAACACAAGTCTGAAGCCTTTGAAAGGTTCAAAGAATTCAGAAATGAAGTAGAGAAACAACATGACAAAAGTATTAAAATACTTCGATCGGATCGAGGTGGTGAATACTTAAGTCAAGAGTTTCTTGATTATCTAAGAGACAATGGCATATTGTCTCAATGGACTCCGCCCTATACACCACAGCATAATGGTGTATCTGAGAGGCGTAACCGGACCTTGTTGGACATGGTCAGGTCAATGATGAATCATGCGACTCTTCCCAAGTCCTTTTGGGGTTATGCACTTCAGACAGCTGTTTACTTGTTAAACAGAATGCCTACCAAGGTAGTCTCAACTACTCCATATGAGATATGGAATAGTAAGAAACCTCATGTATCTTACTTGAAGATATGGGGTTGTCCTGCTTATGTGAAGCGGACTGTATCAGACAAACTGGATGCTAAGTCTGATAAATGTCTATTTGTTGGATACCCTAAGGAAACAAGGGGTTACCAATTCTATCATCCTGTGGAACAAAAGGTGTTTGTTTCAAGGCATGCTGTGTTTCTAGAGAAAGAGTTTCTCTTGCAGGAAAATAGTGGGAGTGTCGTCGAGCTTGAGGAGGCTCGAGAGACTCAAATAGACATTGATGAGATACTTGGTGAAGCACATCAGCCGACAACTCATAGTGATGAGCAATCGGCTGGACCTATTGTAACACCACATCTTCGTAGATCTGGTAGAACACGTAATATTCCTGAGAGATATGGATTTCTCGTAAGTGAATCGAACGACGTGTTACTCATTGATGATGAGGAGCCTACCAGTTATGAAGAAGTGCTGACAAGTTCAGAAAGGGATAAGTGGCTTGGTGCCATGAAGTCGGAAATGGATTCCATGTACGAAAACCAAGTTTGGAACTTGGTTGACCCACCTGAAGGCATAAAGCCTATAGGGTGCAAGTGGGTTTTCAAGAGGAAAACCGACATGGATGGTAATGTGATTACCTATAAAGCTAGATTAGTGGTGAAAGGATATTGTCAAAAACAAGGTGTTGATTATGACGAAACCTATTCGCCTGTAGCTATGCTTAAATCCATTCGGATGCTCCTAGCCATAGCGGCTCATTATGATTATGAGATATGGCAGATGGATGTGAAAACAGCTTTCCTTAATGGAAACCTCCTCGAGGACGTGTATATGATACAGCCTGAGGGTTTCACATCGGTTGATAAAACCAAGGTATGCAAGTTGCGACGGTCCATATATGGATTGAAGCAAGTATCCAGGAGCTGGAATATCCGTTTTGATGAGACGATCAAAAGGTTTGATTTCTCACAAAATCCAGACGAACCTTGTGTGTACAAGAAGGTTAGTGGGAGTGCAGTCGTGTTCCTAGTATTGTATGTCGATGACATATTACTTATAGGAAACGATGTGTCAATCTTACAGTCAGTAAAGGTTTGGTTATCCAAGACATTCTCCATGAAAGAACTAGGAGAAGCAACCTACATCCTCGGGATTAAGATCTATAGAGATAGATCGAAACGGTTGCTTGGTCTTTCGCAGTCTACATATATAGATCAAGTGCTAAAGGGGTTTAGCATGTCAGAATCCAAGAAAGGTTTCCTACCCATCAGGCATGGGATACACCTTTCGAAGTCTATGTGTCCGCGCACAGAAGACGAGAGGATTTGCATGAGTAAGATTCCCTATGCATCTGCAATAGGATCTATCATGTATGTTATGTTATGTACAAGGCCCGATGTATCATACGCTCTGAGTGTCACGAGCAGATACCAATCCGATCCAGGAATGGATCATTGGGCGGCTGTTAAGATGATCCTTAAGTACTTGAGAAGAACTAAGGATGTGTTCCTAATATATGGAGAAGGGTACATGGTGATACGTGGGTATACGGATACCAGCTCCAGACAGACAAGGATGATTCCATGTCTCAGTCTGGGTATGTATTCACCTAGAATGGAGGCGCAATAAGTTGGAAAGGTTCCAAGCTTGACACTATAGCGGATTCTGCCACTGAGGCAAAATACGTTGCAGCTTTGGAAGCAGCAAAGGTAGCGGTTTGGATCAAGAAGTTCGTTCATGAACTTGGTGTGATTCCGACCATTGTTGAAGCAATACCGGTCTACTGTGACAACAATGGAGCAATTGCACAGGCGAAAGAGCCAAGGTCTCATCAACGATCCAAACATGTGCTTCGCCGCTATCATCTTATCAGAGAGATCATCAGTAGGAACGAAATACAAATCGAGAAAAAAAAATTCCCACTGAAAGGAACTTAGCGGATCCCTTGACTAAAGCATTACCTCAAAGCAAGTTTGAGGGCCATGTTAGAGACTATGGTGTTGGATACCGTAGCGATTGGCATTAGGCCAAGTGGGAGTCTGTTAGTAATATATATGAGAGATGTCCTAAGGCAATCGCCTTATGTATGAACCATTTATATGATAAATGAAGATTCACTATTTGAGTATACATGTTTAATGTATTTGATTGGATCTTAAACTCATTTACTGAATGTCCACGATACGATTCACAGCATGAGAGAATTTGTGATTGGATCACAACTAGTGAGTATCTCTACATGTGTAATTGTGATGTATCGGAATTATCCTAGTCGATGAATTGATGGATTTGGACACCATCAATTACATTGAGACTAGCACGAGGTATACTCCTTGGTGTATCCAAGCAGCTGATTCTCACTGGCTGGAGACATAGTGATGTCCGGAGTTAATCGTGGATGCTAGTTATGGTAACTAGTTCATTGGAGTGACCAGCCGTAAGACTTCATATAGTTCTCTGCATATATAGATATGTCAATGAAGTTCTTACTGTGGCTTAAGTGCGATGTTCCTTTGACTTGCGGTATTCAAGTCATCTTGATCATAGAGACTTATGCTTTGACATCTTAAGCAAGCATCTCTAAGGAGATGTGGACCCGGGATGATTGGGTATAAGTCGAAGTGATCGAAGGTGTTTGAATAGCCTATAAAGGATTCACCACTCCTTGCGAGGAGATGTATACCCATGGCCTCGTCGGATTATTACTAAAGTCTTTGGCCAAAGCATTACATGTTTAGAGTAAGGTACTCTTGATACATGTGGAGTAACTAGAATCCGTAGGGGCGAGGAAATGATACTTGGGCTAGGTGTGGCGTGAGTGACCTAGTGGGGACTGACACTATAGACCATGTCCTGAACCAAGTGGGTATAAGATGAGTGAAGGGAATGGGGCACGAATCATTCGAGCTACTGAAGGGTTTCAGAAATAGTTCGGGATCAACCGTTGATCTTTTCGGTTAATTGGGGATCATGATGTACTACTAGGTGCCACTCATGATCGTTCTATAATTAATGGTTAATTATAGACGGCCAACATAAACCGAGAACCTATTTGGTCACACGCACAACGAGTGTAATCCAAAGGATTTAAAACGAGCTTGAGAATGGGATTCTCAGACCGAGAGAAACTAGGTTTGGTTGGACCAAACATAAAGTGAGCATGAAATCGTTTCAGTCGCAATGGAAGCGTGGATGGGCTGCGTCTTATGAAGACGTAATGGATGGACCAAAATGGTTTGGTTCTAATCCAATGGATAAGAATAAACCAAAGGGTTTGGTTTATTTTAAACGAATGAACCAAAAGTTGGTTCGGTTCGTTTTAACTTAAAATAAACCATCATGGTTTGGTTTATTTTAACTTATCTTAATGGAGCGGGTTAACGGGCTTTATGGATATGATCCATTAACCATTAAGAGAATTAGTTCTCTATAAAAGTGGGCTTAAGGGATTGTTAAACCCTAACTAATCCAAAACCCTAAACCTAGTTGCCGCCCAACACATTGTTGCCGCCCAACACATTGTTGCCGCCCAACATATTGTTGCCGCCCAGCTTTGTGCCGCCGTTCAAGACCCTTTCCGGTGTCCAAGCTCCAGCCGGTGAACCTCCGGCGACCCTCCGGTGATCTCCTATAGGTTCGGCATCAAGGTGAGCTCTTTCTCTCCTTGTTTTGGCCGGCGCCTACTCCTCCACCAAGCTGTCCAGTTTTCTGGACAGCTTCTTCTCCTCTCGTCAGAGCGTCGTTTGGACGACGGTTAGAGCTCCGACAGCGGCTAACATACCGGGGATTTGATCTCCGGTAATCCTCTGAGGTGGAGGACGAAGGATTCGTCAATCGGTTGACGAATACTTCTCCGGAGAAGCGAGTCTTGAGGACTCGGTTTTAGGTCCGAATTTGGATTCGGATCGTGATCATCTCTCGATCACGTCGTCTTCAACACGAGGCTAGTAACCCGTACGAAGACGAAGCTCGTGGCTTGGCGAAGTCATCCCGAGGAGCTCGGCGTGGATACGGATAGAGACGATTCTTACGAGGATCGTTCCGGTTGATGTCGTTCCCGCTACATGTCATACGAAAGGTATAACGTAGTTTAATTTCCTATTATTGCAAATTTTAATTTACGGTTATGTCTACACTTGTTGTAATATGCATGCGTGTGTTGTGTGTGTTGTAATAAATATAGATTTATTATTTTTAATTGCTTCCGCTGTGCTCATGTTTACGAAACATGATCGAACACACACACGCCGCGGTGCCGGAAACCCAACAGTCGGAGTGGCCAGCAGTAGGGACCCCCATTGTATAATGAGCTCTTTTCTCTCATATGCTACTTGATCATACTGCCCACTTGGCCACTCTATAGCAGTGGTTGGTGTTAAGTTGGGACAGTTGTCATGTCGTGCCACCTAGGCCACATTGGGGTCGTGGTAGCGAGTAGGGGTACGCAGGCATGACCATGCATGCTGCATTGCCATATCTGATGGTGCTTTGCATATTACCATATATATATACATATATGCATGTATATATATATATATATATATATATATATATATATATATATATATATATATATATATATATATATATATATATATCTATATATATATATGGTTGGTTGAGATTAATATATATATATAGATGTAGTCTATATATATATGTTTATTGTGATGTTGCATTTGATTGTACTATGCTTGCTTTATTTGGTTGTAGATCATATTCATGTATGTTTCTTGCATTTGTTATACGGTTGTCTCGGATACTTGTATATGTGTTGGACAAACCATTAGATACCTTGACCTGTAGCATGATAGATTATGAGTTGGTATGACTCTTCCTGTTATATATATATTGGATATATGCTCAGGTTGGATCAGAGTAGCGTAGCAGACTTTCAGGTATGTCTGCATTTTATGTTGTTCATTTGGTTAGATGGTATATGCCTGTATTTATATACTATGCTGATATACCTATTGTACCTCTAGAATATGTTGTAGAAACATGTGATATTTGATATATATACATGTTTTTCTTATTACCTACTGAGTTTTACTTACCACCACAAACCCTGGGTTTTTCTGTCGCCCAGGTAACAGGTAGAAGACTTCGTGACGGCTTAGAGCAGCGCTGGCTGACATCTCATCTCATCTCCGAGACTCTGGTGGTCGTGTTGGGCTTTCTGCATGGGTGTATTGTATTTGGAGTTTTCGTTATGTACTATGTTGTGGATTCGGATTTTGTCGATGTTTCGTTATGTTGTGATGTGTTAATCAAACCGGTATGCATGTGTGTAGTTTGAGATGTTGTATTATGTTTCGGATGTGTTTTGTGTAGTTGTTGTTTTGATATATATATATATATATATATATATATATATTGTTGTTGTTGTGGCCTACGGGCCTTGTATTAACCCGAAATGTTGCCACGTACAGGGGAGATGCCGTCCATTTGCTTTTCGGCACTACATATGCTCGGGCCATGACAACTTTAGTGGTATCAGAGCTCTAGGTTCTGCGATGCCATACAATGTTGTTTTTGTGTCGAGTCTTGGATTCTCGAGAGTCGATTTATTCGATTTTGGTTTTCTGAGATGAGATGGACAGTGGCCTAAGCTCCAAGCAGCATGAGGTAAGAATTCCTGATAACTTATGGTTTAGTAGATATTTATCTAAACATGATCAGTAGGTGTATATAATAGAGTTATGACACCTGTGCAGACTTGTAGTAGGGGTCATCCACCGAGGCGACCAACCGGAGTGGCCTTTTGGGTTTATACTCCCGGTTTTAGTTGACTATGCTTTTAATGTTAATAACAGGGAATAACCTGTAGTATACTAGTTATTATTCATAATCGTGGTATTAGTTGACCACGGGAACGACTTGTTAAGTCTGTGAGTCTTGAACCTGTGTCGAAAAGGTGATTTACCTTTGAGAGCAAACTGATACCGAGTCGGAAAATAGGGGTCAAGTCGTCACATTTCTTGTGGAAATCAAAGACTACAGTCTTAGAGATTTTCACTAATTATGCTAGTCAGATCATTACCTGTTGGGTAATGGATAAGACAAGTAGACTATTGTTGATGTAGATAGCGGACGACTATGTTACGGTGTTTCATAGGGATTTTATCCCTGAGTTGTTCGTACTGAGTTGTATAACTTTGAGAGTACTTTTGAGTACTTAACTCATGTTATATCGAGAAAGAAGAGTTATTGGCATACCATTATCGGGATCAAGCCGGTATTTGGTGATAAATGCAAAAAATAATCTTCGGGAAATAATATATCACTTGATCATGGTTTAGTGATGTTGAAAGAGAGTATTTCCCCGTGTCTCTTTTGGTGACACATTGTAAGGAATTCTTGAGCTTCAAAAAAAAAGAAGGGGTGATCGGTTAGTAATAGTGTACTGTGTAGAGTCGTGAGACTTGCGGAGGTTATGGCCACGTGATAGCTCAAGAAGATGAATGGATGATTTAAGCCACCCAGAGTTATTGGCTTATAATTGGATTAGGATGCCGGGATCTTCTACTAGATCTTGCCGGAAGACGTTGGATTGAGACAGGAGTTTAGAAATGACTCCGTACAAGGGTTTAAGAGTTGGAGACCGGTAAGCAAATATTGCAGGTCAACTTAATAGAGTCAGAAGTCTCCGACTGTTGGATAAAGGAGAAAGATCAGAGTCATAGACTTTGAGCTATTTTCCGATTATAGAAGACCAATCGTAGACCATCAGGATGTTCTCGTGGATATCAGCAAAATCAGAACAAAGACTTCGAAGGGATTGTGTGCGTGTCGTGCATATCACGAAGACACGTGAAGTCAGATTATCCATTGGATCAGTTCATCTGTTGCTATTGTAAGCAACCAGTACATTTGAGGAGTTATACTTTGAAGACTCAGTTGAAGACTACCAATGGTGTTCCGGGAGGATGATGCTCTGCCTCGACAGTAGAGATCAACACAGAAGATTGGGTTATCCCATCAGCAACGACCTACTACCTCAGGCATGGGTGGAGTTCCGTGAAACTTCCCTTCAAGGGAAGTGATTTACATAGCAGTATCAACAGAAGACATCGTAGAAGACTCTTCCAAACAACAACAGTTACCTCCAGATGTGATTTGATTTGTACAAAGGAGAGAGTATACGATGATGGTCGTATCTATTTTGTATTCTACAGTTGCAGCTCGTAGGATTTAGGGATGGGATCAGATGATCTAGGAAAAATCCCCGAGGCATTCGTCACAGAAATGTGACCGCTTTGTCGCGAACTATTGGATCTGATTTGGTTCTTTTTGGAGAAAGGCCGAGACCTGCGGGGAGCCTTTTGGATCGGATCGAAAGATATTTGATCGTTCAGGGTATTACTCTAGTTTACCCTCTGAGTTAATATATTGAGAGATACTTGTAGTTTACAGGCATCTTTGTCTAGAACATTCTTAGTTTGGATTAGAAGGGTCTTTTACATCGACTTGTAGGTTGGTGGTATCTCTACCGTCAGGTGAGAAGTGGACCAACAATTAAGAAGTTAAGGGAGGCCCTTAGACTTTGATAGACATACTTTTACTGTAGACATATTCTTACGAATGGTCAAATTGTTGGAAGTATGGTACGATATGCTCTCGGATGTGCATATAATCTGAGAGTATTTGGATGTAGTTTCGGATGAACTCCAAGGCTTGCCGTTGTATAGGCAAGTAGAGTAGGTGATCGAAATGACTGCGGAAATAGTTTTGGTATCGAATATCACATATCGAGTGAAAGTTTTGTTAGTATCAGTGTTGCTAAACACTATAGAAATTGGAAGAATGTAAGTTATGATTATAGGAGATGTTGGAAGGGATATTTATCTGTCCCAGTATTTCTCCTTGAGAAGGATCCAGAACTCTTTGTTAAAAGAGGGATGAACCTTTGAGATTATGTATCGATTATCGTTGATGGATGCATTAGTTGTTAAAAATTAATATCCTTCGTTGAGGATAAATGATCTGTTTAGATCAGCTAAAGACACCTATGTATACTCTAGGGTTGGTTTACGACTGGAGCGTTGATATGGTAGTGACATGGTATCATATAATTATCATTGTCGTTGTGATGATTGATATATCATCAGCCTAGAGTAGAAGGGGATGCAGGTGTAGAGACGACAATTTTATACTTGGTATGAATTTTATGAGTTTTGATTAAGTTGTTAGACTAATTAACGATTTGGTCGCCACTGGACATAATTGGATCAGTTTGTGATTGTTGGAGTTGCGTAACCTGGCCACTGTTGATTGTGGTAGTTGGAGTTGCGCACTCGACCACCGTAGATGGTGGTTTTCCTTGTATGTTTTGGTTAATTCCATAGATGTGGATAGAATGCTTAGCATTACTATACCACGGACTCTTTTGACAAAGGTGATGATGGAAATCATTTAGTCGGAAGCTGGTGAAACCAGTTACAAGATCTAGACGACGGTTAACTTTTACACAAGTATTAGTTAATCCTTCCGGAGTGGATAAAAGGATGATGTACGTAGATGCGTCGTTTCAGGGATCGAAACGATTCCGATGCAGTTGAATGAGGCATATATTATGCCTACATCAGTTAAGAAACTACGAGATAGTCTGTCATATACATGACGTGACTTTAGTAGTTATTATCTGGATTTGTAGTTGTATGGAGCAGAAGTGCTCATTGAATTTAACAAGCTACTGGGTAGCTACAATGGAGTTGTAGTGTTTAAGAAAGAGTTGCTATAGGTGGCACATCATTTGAGATTTTCTCTACATCCTGGTGGTACTTGGATGTACCGAGACTTAAAATGCTTATACTGGTAGAACGGTATAAAGAGAGATATAGCATATTTTTCTGCTCGATGTTTAGTATGCCAGTAGGTGAAGGCTGAAGATTAGAAACTCGCTGGATTGCTCCAGGAAATTCCGATTCCGGAATGGAAGTGGGAGCATATCACTATTGGTGTCATTACGGGATTGCCTAAAACCCGTAAAGACATGATGCGATTTTGGTGATCATGGATCGACTAACCGAATCAGTTAATTTTCTGCCTATTTGTGGGTCAGATCCGTTGGATCTTCTGGTAGAGTTGTATTGTCGAGGCATTATCAGATTGCATGAAGTGCCTTTAGGTATTATATCTGATAGAGACCCACGATTTACCTCGCGACTTTGGCAGAATCTACAGCAAGCTATGGATGCAGAGCTTCGATTCGGTACCGCATTTCATCCGCAAACGGAAGAACAGTCTGAGTGTATCATTCAGACGTTGGAGGATCTATTCATATCTTGTGTCATGGATTATGGAGGTAGTTGTAAGGATCACATTCCTTTGGTGGAATTTAACTATGAGAACAATTATCACTCTTCTATTCAGATGGCTCCTTCCGAGGCCTTATACGGCAGACCCTACAGATCTCCTGTGTTGTGGGAGGAGATTGAGGAACGATAGCTATTGAGGCCACATAGTATCCAACATGATGAAGAGTTGGTGCGCATCATCGGATGATGGTTATTAGAGGTACAGGGCCGACAGAAGAGTTACGCAGACCGGAGGCGAAGGCCTTTGGAGTTATCTGTTGGGGAACAAGTATTTCTGCATGTTTCACCTATGAAAAAGGGGTGAAATGATTTGGGCTAAAAGGAAAGTTATCTCTACACTACATTGGTCCAGTTGAGATATTGAAGCGGATTAGGGGTGTAGCTTACCGGTTGGCTTTACATCCGACACTGGCAGGTGTTCACAACGTATTTCCTATTTTTATACTGAGGGAATATGTGTCGCTTATTGATCATGTTCTGAAGGAGGTAGCAATTCGACTTCAGCTTAATGTGACTTACGAGGAGATTCCAGGGTGGAGCCTGGGCCGGAAGGAGCGACAGTAGTGGGACGAAAACCATCCGACTCATAACGATTGGATGACAGCATCATATGGATGAGAAGGCTATGTGGGAGCCGGAAGATACTATGCGAGCTTGATAGCCTCATCTGTTCACTTGAGGAATGTAAGTGGTCCTTTCGGAAACTTGCTTGAAGTAAATTATTGCATGTTAGTACAAAATTTGGGGACCAAATTTTTATAAGGGGGGAGAATGTAAAATATCAAAAAATAAATAAAAAAATAAAAAAATAATAAATAAAATAAAATAAATGTTGGGTAATTAGGAGAATATCCTATGAAATTTTTCAGTAATTTTTAGGAATTTTCTAGACTCGAATGGAGGTTTTTAAAACCCTCTTTTCTTAAAAGGGGTTAAAGGGCTTAACAGGTCGGAAAATTTGATCCGTTTATCTGCCAAACCTGACCCGTTACCATTAAGCCGAGCATTTTCTCGCAGCCGCTTTCTTTTAATGCCAGTCGCGATATTTATTTCTCGCGACGGTAACTTTTTCTCCCCGAATCTCAGCATGACTCTTCTCCGTGCAACCACTCCAACTCCTGTCGCTGGACTTCGCCGACTTCTCCGCGCGACCTCTCCGACTCCTACCGCCTAGACTTCATCGGCTCCTTTGCACGAGTTGACGGTGGCAAGCGATGTCCCCTTGACGGCGCTCGCAGACAGACTACAGCAACAAAGGGGGGCTCGCAATTTGAGGGCTTGGGTCGGCGGCGACAGCATGGTGCTTGGATAGGGAAAAGGCAACTTGCTGCCGGAGCTGAGGGATTCCAGTGGGAGCTAGGGCAGTGCTTCGGGGGCATTGATTTCACCGGTGAACAGGGATTTTCGCCGGAGTGAGGTAAGGGCATGGTGTTTTGTTGGCTTTGAATCAATCTCTTCATCACGGCTTGCTGTTTCTCACACGAGCAGCATGATGACAGCGACACTGAAATTGGTTGATCCGGCCAGTGGTGGAGCAAGCTGGATGGGGGTTGAGATCACTACCGGAGCAGACATCGACTAGAGACATACGTCGGCGATGTCTACACTAGTTCTGTTCGGGAGCGGTGAGTTCTTCCGGCACAAGTCCAGATTTGCATGTTTGGGAATAGGGCAGCAACATTCCTGTTGGTTTTCGTCGGACGGTGGAATATAGGGAAGGGTTGGCTATCGGTGAGATTCCGATTTGCTGGTAAGCATGAGCCATTTCTTTTTGTTCTATCAATCCAGTTAAATTCATTGTGTTGCTGTGGATGGAATATGCAGTAGAAATTCTTGTCGGTTGTGGGTGGATATGTTGTTGTATTGGCTGTGAGCGAGAGGAGAGGAAGTGTGTGGCCTGTCCCGGTGAATAAAATAGGATGGGATGGTTGTGCATGAGCTGTGATGCTTTGTGTTGGAGCAGGGAATGAAGAAATGGGTTGTGAATAGGTGTAAAATAGGGTTGTCTTTGGACACGAAGGGGTAAGATTTGTATCCTTTGTTCTAGCTGTTGTATGTGGATATTCGGTAAGTGTGGTAATGTATGGGTTTTTGGTGATGTTCTATTGGTGAAACATTGGTTATGTCGTGTGGATAGAGAGAATTGGATTGGGAGAATCGGTCAAGGATGGATGTAGATCTGGGGTTACGAGAGGTGTGTGTTCGAAGTTCTAACTTGTAGACGAGGAAAGAAGTAGAACCTAGAAACGACGTAGTAGTTAAGTTGTGTAGTTGTTTAACGCTTGTGCTTAAACATAGTTGATATTATGTGCATGTTTGGCATTCGAAGCAGGTTCGTGGCCTTGAGGATTATTCGAGCTTCTTATCAGGTGGGTAATTCCTACCTTGGTCAGGTAGTTTTAATGCATACAGATTTAGATGCATGATCATCTTATATGATCATGTTACCTTGACCCTGCTCTTATTATCTTATGCTTGAACTTATCTTTGGATGTATTTATGCTCAATTCTTGATATCACATATTCCCTATCATGATTTAGGAGTTATAGATGTGATGTAAATTGGCCTAGATGTTTAGTAGGGTGTAAATGTTAGTACGGGTGATGACCCAATTTATAAATTGGCAAAAAAGTAATCTGTGGGTAGGTAATGCCCTAAATGTAGGATTTATTTCCAATACCCGTATGTTGCATACTTGTTACCAACCATGTTTTGTGTAATGGTTAAGTGAAGGGTGATTAGTGTGTCGCTACGGACCAGTGGTCCCAGCTTGATATGATTAATCTAGTACGACTCTCTATGGGATAGAGAGTACGTCGATTAGTTGAGTACGACTCTCTATTGGATACAGAGTTATGATCTGTCGAGTATGACTCTCTATAGGATAGAGAGTGTGTTGATCAGTTGAGTACGACTCTCTATTGGATAGAGAGTTATGATCAGTTGAGTACGGCTCTCTACAGGATAGAGAGTCCGTCGATCAGTTGAGTACGACTCTCTACAGGATAGAGAGTGTATTGATCAGATGGGTATGACTCTTTGTTGAACAGAGAGTCTGTGGCAGATGGTTGTACGTGTGACAGCATACTCATGTCATTTGCATGCATTCTGACGACATAGTCTCCCTTGGGGTTGAGAGAGTCGTCAGTCATCTTGCCTCCCAGGTTACTCCCCGAGGAGTAACTTGTGTGAGGGCAGAGCATCTGTTGTGCCGCACTCTACCACTATAGACGGTGATAGTTGGAGTTGCGTGCAGTTGTCCTGGGTGCGTGGTGAAGGTAAGAAACTTCGCTTCCCACTTCAACTCGGTCGCTTGTTCATGGCGATCCCTTCAACATCCCCGGATAAAAAAAAATTATCCTTGACAAGAGGAATTACCCAAACTCCCGTTTCATCGTCATGCTATTCGATTAGAGTGGTCACTTGAACAAACTTGTTGTTCAAGCCACCAACCTCTATTCTACGAATAGCGGCGGAATAGACGATGTACGGATCGCCGGGTTTTGTGTTTATATTCAGGGTCCAAGTGTATTTAACCATAAAAATAGAATACACAAAATGTATATGATTATAAAACAATTATAGACATGTTACAAAAGAAAATAGACAAGCGTTATATCTCTCGATCTTCTATTGTATGTCCTTCCTCCTTTTAGACGTTGTGTGGGCGACGATCTTCCAAAAGTCGAAGCTCCTAGATCACCAATCTTTCTTCCTTGCTCGCTCCGAACAAGAGGAAGTATTGAAACAAAACACTTCTTCTTCTTTCAACCAACCACCAAGCTCCAAGCTTGGTGCTTGCCGCCGGCCAAGAAGAAGAACAAAGGGAATTGGGCATCGGCCAAGTGGTTCAAGGGAAGACCCTAAGCTTTGTTTCCACCGGCCAAGGAGAAGAGAAGGAGGAGCTTTGGACGGCGACAAAAGGGGAGGAGAAGATGATGGGTGCCGGCCACCTTAAGGAAGAAGAGAAGAAAGGAAAAATTTTCCTTAATTTTGGCCGCCCAAACAAAACTCCAAAAACCCTAGCCTCCAAGCTCCTTGCCGCCCAACCCTAATCCTATCTTGCTTCTAATTCATCTTGCCGCCCACCCCCTTGCCTCCTTTTATAGAGTTAGGGATAAGCCTTGTTTTAATCTCCAACATTGGTTCTAGGGATTTAATCTCAACAGTTGGATCTAAAGATTTAATCTCAACCGTCAGATCTAGAGATTTAATCTCAACCGTTGGATCTAGAGTTTTGTTTTCATCATTTGATCTAGGCTTCATGAGGTTTTAATAGGCTACAATAGGGACCATGAGGAGGAGTTGGATCTTGGCCACCCAATGGATCAAGCCCACATAATGTCCGATCCAATAATGATAATCCATTTCACTAGAGGATTATCATTGATCTACCTCACAAACCCCCATAAGTTAATATGGGCTCCATATATTATTTGTACATTTATCTCCCCGTGTTTAAGATCTCGAATGTCCGTCGATTAATTAATTTACTGACAATTAATTAATCAACATCTAACTCCATGAGTAGTACCACTCAACCTTTTTATCATGCCGGACCAAGTCCACCTGCAGGGTTTACATGATGAACCTTATGAGCTCCTCAAGGGGACATCATCATCCTAATATATAGGACATAGTTTCCTCCTATAATCAGCATCACACCATATAAGTAGTATCATTTCCCAACTTATCGAGCCTATCGATTTACTCTATAAATCTCTCCCATTGGTAAATCAAAGAAATGAATACCCCGTTATTATATCGGGATTAAGAGCATGTACAATATAATATCTGAGGTCTGATTCGATTATGTAGTCAATAATGAATCGTATCACCTCTAAGTCGGTCCTGCTCAATACACACAAAGTGTACTAGTGTGATTCTATGGTCAAGACAAACCAATACCAAATCACACTACAACCATACCAATGGTTTGTCAAAAGCCTTCTAGGTTGTGAGCCTTTACTTATACTTTACAAGGAGCCGATAACATGATCTCCCGTGTGACACTACACACCATGTTATCTACAATGTAATGTATTAGACAATATGCATAACCATAAATATGTAAACAATGATCATGTGATTCTTATTTCAAAATAAAAATGTTCATACAAAAGATAGACTTTTCAGTATACATCCCAACAATCTCCCACATATACTAAAAGACTATGATGCCCTCAAACTGCCATACATCTGATTCCCATTCCCTCCACATGCCTATAAAAAGCTCTCGCTGGAAGGGCTTAGTGAAAGGATCTGCCAGGTTATCCTCCGATGCAATCTTGGCCACAGCAACCTCTCCTCTCTTTACGATTTCTCGTATCAGGTGGTACTTGCGCTCTATGTATTTACTTGCCTTATGGGCTCGTGGTTCCTTCGAGTTTGCAACTGCACCACTATTATCACAATATATTGTGATAGTTCTGGGAAAACCAGGAATCACATCCAAGTCCATCAAGAAGTTCCTGAGCCACACAGCTTCTTTGGCCGCCTCAGAGGCTGCCACATACTCAGCTTCCATGGTAGAGTCTGCCACACATTTCTGCTTGACACTCCTCCATACAATGGCTCCACCTCCCAAAGTAAACACAAAACCTGAGGTAGACTTACTGTTATCCCTGTCTGATTGGAAGTCGGAATCTGTGTAACCCACAGGGAGTAATTGGTCTGCCTGGTAAACTAGCATATAATCCCTAGTCCTTCTTAGGTACTTCAATATATGCTTTACCGCAGTCCAATGTCCCTATCCTGGATTACTCTGATATCTGCTGACCATGCCCACGGCAAAGCAGATATCTGGTCTCGTACATAGCATCGCATACATGAGGCTTCATACTGTCGAAACATAAGGAACCGCCTTCATCTCCTCTATCTCCTCATATGTTCTAGGACACATCTCCTTAGATAAAGGAACTCCATGCCTGAATGGTAGAAAACCTTTCTTGGAGTTCTGCATGCTAAACGATCCATAATGGTGTCTATGTATGACGCTTGAGATAAACACAACATCCTTTTCCTGCGATCCCTTATAACCTTGATCCCAAAGATGTGTCTGTTGGTGCAGTGAGGCACCGAAATTGAACCTGTGTTTTGATTATAGCAAAGACACAAAAGTTAAGTCTATTTTGTTTTCTCACGAGCTGAATCGAGTGTGCAGAAGATTAATATAGCTGGAGCTGAAGGCTAGCGACACCCGGAGGAAGCCGCGGTGGTCGGACGATACTCGAGTTACTTCGGAGGGAGCCGAAGGAATCGAGTGGAAGGCCGGAAGCAAAAGCGACACATAAGTATCGAAGCAAGCTCGTGTGTGCGAGAGTAAGTAAGGTCGTATCCTCTTTACGGGGATGATCTTAAGCGTAGATCCGACCAAAGACTTCTTATAGATGGTCTAGGTCGAGATCGGATGGTCTACGACCATCGAAATTATGTTTTTATTGTGCTAAATTTGACTTGCAGTAAGCATCGAGTCATTAAAAGACTCAATCGCCGTGTATCGATCGATTGAAGGTCATCAATCGTGATCTTTTGCATCGGGTGATGGCAATCAAGGATCACTCGAGGAGTCAAGCTTCAAGGTGTTTTGTGCCCATTTCTTATTAGTTGAATACCCATTCGTTGAGGGGCTTAAAGTCTATAAAAGGAGGGCCAAACCTAGGGTTTTTCATCAATTCAAAAGCTTCCAAGTGCTTCCGATACGCTCCGACTCTCCGACATCCCTACGACGAAGCGCTGCCGAGACGACGACTAGAGCTTCAACCTCCAACCTTTAAAGTCGTCGGTAACGAAAGTTCTAAGTTGTATTTTAGTTATTTCTTTCAGTAAAGCTTTAAATCATATCAAGGAGAGGGGGAGTGTCCCTCTACCTTGAATCTTTATCGAGTTTTGTATTCGTTTAACTCCTATCTCCAACGAGAAGGAGTTCGGTTAGTATTTTGCCCTTCGTGCATGGTCAAGGACCACTAGGGCCTTGGAGTAGTAGCCGTAGGCTACGAACCAAGTAAAAACCCTCGTGTTTTTTATTTATTTATTGTTATCTTTCCGCTGCGTTTTATTCGTACCTTAACGAACGATTACGAAAAAGTTTCTATCGCTATTCACCCCCCCCCCCCTCTAGCGTTTCAAATCGATCCAACAATTGGTATCAGAGCCGGGGGTTGCTAAGATTTGGTGAAACCACCAATCTAGTTTTTTTTACAGATTTATTTTTCGTTTATTTTTTTTATTAGTTATTTCGCTTTGTTAAGTTTTTCTCCCACACTACTAATCCAAGACGCGAGTCTTGGTACTTTTTGTGTGTTTTTTGTCGTTGCTAGTTTTTTTTCTTTCATCTCCTTGTGTTTTTGTTCTAATGGCCCATCTCGAAGGGTTTAGCACCGTCCGACCTCCGTTTTACAACGGAGATGACTTCCGTTATTGGAAAGGTCGGATGGAATGCTTTCTTAAAACCCAAATCGAGATGTGGATCATAATCCAAACGGGTTTCACACTTCCTACTAATGAAGTGGGTGACTCCTTGGATTATGATCAATGGACCATTGCGACAAAACGACAAGTCGAAGCCGATGCCAAAGTGACGCAAATCCTCCAATGCGGCCTTTCCAAGGAGGAGCTAAATCGCGTCGGCCCCTTCATAAGCGCAAAAGATCTTTGGACGAAACTAGTGGAGCTACACGAAGGGACCGATGAAGCCAAGGTATGTAAGCGCGACCTTTTGTTCAACAAACTGTATAACTTAAAAATGCAGGAACATGAGTCCGCGACGCAACTCCACGCCCATGTCCAAGACATAGTCAACAACCTACACGCAATCGGGCAAAAGGTCGAAAACCGCGACCTTATAAGGTATGTTCTAAATTCTTTTCCGAGGACTACCTTGTGGGCATCCATGGTCGATGCCTACAAGGTCTCCAAGGACCTTTCTAAAATTAGGTTAGATGAACTCTTTTCGGATTTTGAACTTCATGAGCAGTCTAACTCGGAGCCCGAGAGGGGTATAGCCTTGTTTGCAGGTTCAAAGAAGAAGAAAATCGCAAGCAAGCCACCACCAACCGAGGAGGAAGACGAGTCCGAAGAAGAAGTTGACCCGGAGTTGACTGCCGAACTAATGAACCTAGCTCGAAGGATAGCCAAGGGACGAAAGCGAACTACGACTCGACCCAACCAAGGTAAACCTAAAAGTTCTAACATTAGGTGTTATGAGTGCAACAGGTTTGGACATATCAAGTCCGAGTGCCCCAAGCTCAACCACCAAGCACCTAAGCATAAGAAGGCCCTCAACGCGACATGGGAAGAAGCGTCATCCGAAGAAGACGAAGACCACGTCTTCATGGAGAAATCAATTGAGTCAGACACGGAGACCGAACTTGAGTCGAACACGAGATGACTCGGACTACGAAGCTACCTTCAAGTCAAGCCACGGATACGCATCCGGTTCAAAAGATACCCTTAAGGTGAGTCGAGCTTTATTTAATACTTTACATAATATGGTTAGGTTTTTGTCTAGGAAGTTAGCTAAGTCCGAGTCCAAGGTCGAGACCCTGGTTGAGGAAGTTAAACTCCTCAAACACGAGGTCTCCCTAACCTCTTCGACTAGTCGAGTTCAAGAGAAGGACTCAACTCGGGTTGAAAAACTTGAAGTTGAGAACTCACTCTTGAAAAGTCAAGTCGAAGATCTTAGGAATACGTTGGAAAGGTTTACTTTGGGATCCAAAGGACTTGACCTCCTACTTGGATCGCAAAGGGTCGTGTACAACAAGGCCGGACTAGGGTTTAACTCAAACACGACCAATAAGTTGTATATGTCAATCGTAAGTAGACATAAAAAATGTGTCCAAGCATGGGTCCCTAAGACCACTTTGATTTCAACTCTAGGATCCAACTCGTACTGGGTTCCCAAGGACCAAATCCATTATGTGGATAGACCGAACCGATTCAACGGTCTAAGGGGAGCCAGTATAAAACATGTTTGTGTTTTAACTTAGAAATTGCATGCTTAGATTTTTTTTTTCTTTCTTTCACTCACTTAGAACACGCAAATAACCAACTAAAAGCCTTCGAAAAGATTGAGCCTCGGGGAGTCTCTTTTCAAATAACCAACTAAAATCCTTTGAAAAGATTGAGCCTCGGGGAGCCTCTTTTCAAAAATAACTAGTTAGACGAGGAAATAATTTTAGGTAAGTCAAGTCATCATTTTCTTGAAAATGGCTTTGTCTAAGGAAGTGGTCGATGATCCGATAAAAGAAGGCCCCTGTGCCTCGCCACGACCTGGAAGCCATGATCTTGAAAAGATAAACTTGACAAGCCTAGGGTTAAATCCAAATCTAACATAAAATTACTCGAACCTAAATCCACTTAATCAACTTAATTGGAAGTCATCTCAAAAACACATAAGTATAACATGCTTGATCATATAGACTCCGGTGAGATGACCTAGGGTTAACAACTTACAACCAATTTTCTTAACAAAAATCTAACATCCAATCCAACCACCTTGTGTGTAGGATCAATGGATGTTGGACAGCGGTTGCTCCCGACACATGACCGGGGATCAACTCAAATTCGCAAAGCTTCAATTCAAACGACAAGGATCGGTAGCCTTTGGGAATAACGGCAAGCTCAAAATCATCGGATCAGGTGATATCGAGCTTAATACGAATTTTGTTATTAAAAATGTATTACTTGTAGAAAATTTTGAATATAACTTACTTAGTGTAAGCCAATTGTGTGATAATAACTATAAGGTTATATTTCTAGAAAATGAATGCGTAATTAATACCAACGAAACCTCTAAAACAATTCTTAAAGGAACTAGAAATAACAACATTTATACGATCAACTTAACCAACTCCTCAACTAAGTGTCTTATGACACGGCAAGAGGAATCATGGTTGTGGCACCGACGACTCGGTCACTCGCACCCAAGACTCGTCCACAAGATGAGTCAGAGTGGCTTAGTCAGAGGCTTACCCAATCTCAACAACTTGGTTAATAAAATCTGTAATGCCTGTTAACAAGGAAAACAACCTAGAACACAACACAAGTTAACTAACCATGAACGAACCTCAAGAGTACTTGAGCTCCTGCATATGGATCTATTCGATTCACATGGAGCTAAGTCACTCAATAGAAGTCAATATTGCTTAGTCATAATTGACGACTACTCCAGGTTTGCCTTGGTTAGGTTCATCAAACATAAAAATGATACTCTAGATCAATTAATTAATTTATTCAAATTAATCGAGAATCAAAAAGACCTTAAGGTTAAAAGACTTAGAAGCGATCATGGTGGTGAATTCGAAAATCAAAGGTTCACCGACTTCTGTAACCTAAACGGATACCACCATGAATTCTCTTGCCCTCGGACCCCTCAACAAAATGGCCTAGTGGAGCGGAAAAACCGAACTCTACAAGAAGCCGCTAGGACCATGTTGAACGAATACGACCTACCCGATAGGTTTTGGGGCGTAAGTCGTTAGAAAATAGGATCCTTATGGTAAAGAGGCACCTTAAGACCTCGTACGAGATTTATCACGATAAAATGACTAACATCAAGTACTTTAGGGTATTTGGGTGTAAGGTACATATCCTAAACACTAAGGATTACCTAGGGAAATTTACATCCAAAACCACAACCGGAATCTTTCTAGGATACTCGACTACAAGTAGAGCTTATAGAGTATATAACCACGACACCCTTAGAGTTGAGGAGACTATCAATGTAATATTTGATGAAGAACATGAACCTACAAAATCCCCGGCAACCCCAATTAGCGAGCCGATTCATACTAGACCTAACTCTGATCCGGAGATCAGGTCTAGTGTTAATCCTAACCTAGGTCAACCTAGTCACTCTATTGATCAAGTGATAGATGACTCCAACCAAACTAGTGTTCAACCAAGTCACCACATTGATCAAGCATTAGGTAACACAAACCCAACCCAATCTAGGATTCAGACTAACCACCCTATCGATCAAGTGATAGGAGATCCTAATCTAGGAGTTCGAACTAGAGCATCCTATAGGAACCTTAGTCAAATTTCCTTAATTTCAAAGATAAAACCCAAATCAATTGAACAAGCTCTTCTTGATCCCGATTGGATTATTGCAATGCAAGAAGAGCTAGCTCAATTTACTAGGAACGAGGTGTGGGAATTAGTACCACCACCTAAAGACAAAACGATAATTGGAACAAGGTGGGTGTTTGAAATAAAGCTTGATGATAAAGGTGAAGTAGTTAGAAACAAGGCTAGGTTAGTCGCCAAAGGGTTTAGTCAAGTCGAAGGTTTAGATTCACGGAAACCTATGCTTCCAAGAGGCTAGACTCGAATCCATTCGAATGTTGCTAGCTTATGCCGCACATCGAGGATTTAAGCTGTTTCAAATGGATGTTAAGTCGGCATTCCTAAATGGATACATTAAAGAAGAAGTTTATGTTAGCCAACCCCCCAGATTCGAAAATCTAGATAAACCCGACCATGTTCTAAAACTTAAGAAAGCTCTCTATGGACTTAAACAAGCTCCTCGAGCTTGGTACAAGAGACTTTCAATCCATCTTAAGTCAAAAGGGTTTAACCAAGGCTTAGTTGACCCAACTCTCTTTGTAAAAATCTTAGGTAAAGAAATATTCATAGCTCAAATTTACGTGAGAGCGATATAATTTTTGGAACCTCTAACTCACCTTACTAAACGAGTTCGTTTTAAGCTCATGGAAAGTGAGTTGAAATGAACTTGGTAGGCAGTTAAGTTTCTTTTAGGTCTACAAATTAAACAAACTAAGGATGGTATATACCTATATCAACAAAAATACACTAAGGAGTTAATTAAAAGATTTGGAATGCAAGACGCTAAGGTAATAAACACCCCAATGGCGATAAATGTTAACATAGGAGAAGACCTAGAAAGTAAGTCCATTGACCTAAAGTACTATAGGAGCGCAATAGGAAGTCTTCTATACTTAACTGCGAGTCGACCCGACATCCTATTCGCAGTAAGTATGTGCGCCAGGTTTCAAACCTGTGCTAAGGAGTCTCACCTAACCCTAGTTAAGCGTATCCTTAGATATCTAAAGGGTACACTTAATGTCGGTATTTGGTATCCTAGATCTACGAGTTCGAACTAATCGGCTACTCCGATTGATTATGCGGTAGTAAACTCGAGAAAGAGCACAGTGGTTGTTGTCAACTACTCGGCTCGAGTCTAGTGAGTTGTGCGAGGAAGCAACATTGTGTTGCCTTATCTACCACCGAAGCCGAATACATCGCGATGGGTGAGTGTGTCACTCAACTTCTTTGGATGAAGCACACTCTCCGCGACTTTAAGTTAGACTTTACGAATACTAAACTTCACGTAGATAACATTAGTTCAATTAATCTTACCAAGAATCCAATATGTCACTCTAGGACCAAACATATAGAAGTCAAACACCATTTCATTCGAGAACATGTGGCCAACGGAGCCATACAACTCGAGTACGTCGAATCGAAATCTAACCTAGCAGACCTATTTACTAAACCCCTACCCGAAGCCGAATTTAGTCTATTAAGACGAAAATTGGGCATGTGCGTAATAGAATAAGAACTTGCAAACTATATTTTCTTACTACTATTTCTTGATGGAACTAGCATAGGACATACCTTAGATATCATGCACCTATAGATTTAAGGAGTCAGTACATCTCACAACACATAGGACTAATGTGTTTGTGTACTTAGCCACGTAGATGGGCGTGAGATGTTAGGACCCTACTCCAGGTTCCAAGATGTAGATCAAGTGCATCAATATGAACCTCGGAGTATAAATATGCAACTAATATTAACCAACTCTAATCAGGACTTGTTGATAATATCATTTCAATCAAGTCAAACTAGAGTTGAACATTTAGATGAATTATTTTCACATACTATTTTCAAAATCATCATGCTTGGACTTAAGGTTTTCTTAAACCCCCCCCCCCCCCCCCCACTTTTTCTTGATTTATGTCAAAAGGGGGAGAAAGGGACAAAGTTAAGGTTCAATTTCAAATTTTAACTTTGATTCTGGCCTAAGTTAAGGGGGAGTAAGGTTTAGGTTTCAACTCTTCGGAATTGAAAACTTTAAAGGCCTAAGTTAAGTAATGCCATTTACTTAACTCGTTACCTTTTGTGTTTGGAGAACTAAAAGTTTTTTTTCAAGTACTCACCCTCGGTCAAGGGGGAGGGTTCCTCTAAGGGGAGAACTTGAGAACATTTTTCCTACTCCTTGTCTTTACTGTTTCATGCACTTAATTTCCTTAACTCTGTGTGTTTTTCCCATAGATCAAAAAGGGGGAGATTGTTGGTGCAGTGAGGCACCGAAATAGAACCTGTGTTTTGATTATAGCAAAGACACAAAAGTTAAGTCTATTTTGTTTTCTCACGAGCTGAATCGAGTGTGCAGAAGATTAATATAGCTGGAGCTGAAGGCTAGCGACACCCGGAGGAAGCCGCGGTGGTCGGGCGATACTCGAGTTACTTCGGAGGGAGCCGAAGGAATCGAGTGGAAGGCCGGAAGCAAAAGCGACACGTAAGTATCGAAGCAAGCTCGTGTGTGTGAGAGTAAGTAAGGTCGTATCCTCTTTACGGGGATGATCTTAAGCGTAGATCCGACCAAAGACTTCTTATAGATGGTCTAGGTCGAGATCGGATGGTCTACGACCATCGAAATTATGTTTTTGTTGTGCTAAATTTGACTTGCAGCAAGCATCAGTCGACTGCCAACTTGAAGGACTCGACTGCCGTGTATCAGTCGACTGCCGAAGGTCATCAATCGACTGATGCTGCCAGCAGTCGACTGGTGATGGCCATCAGTCGACTGCTGGTCAAAGGATCAGCCTCGAGGAGTCAAGCTTTATCACCATCTTTCAAGGAGTTTTGTGCCCAATTCTTATTGGTTGAAGACCCATTCGTTGAGGGGCTTAAAGGCTATAAAAGGAGGGCCAAACCTAGGGTTTTTCATCAATTCAAAAGCTTCGACATCCCTACAATCCTCACGCCGAGACGACGACTAGAGCTTCAACCTCCAACCTTTAAAGTCGTCGGTAACGAAAGTTCTAAGTTGTATTTTAGTTATTTCTTTCAGTAAAGCTTTAAATCATATCAAGGAGAGGGGGAGTGTCCCTCTACCTTGAATCTTTATCGAGTTTTGTATTCGTTTAACTCCTATCTCCAACGAGAAGGAGTTCGGTTAGTATTTTGCCCTCTGTGCGTGGTCAAGGACCACTAGGGCCTTGGAGTAGTAGCCGTAGGCTACGAACCAAGTAAAAACCCTCGTGTTTTTTATTTATTTATTGTTATCTTTCCGCTGCGTTTTATTCGTACCTTAACGAACGATTACGAAAAAGTTTCTATCGCTATTCACCCCCCCTCTAGCGTTTCAAATCGATCCAACAATGTCCCACTTCTCCCAAGTCCTTCATATCAAACTGTTTGGACAACCATACCCTTACATCCGATAACACCTTGACATTCTTGCCATTTAACAAAATGTCATCTACGTATAGCACAAGAAATACCACTACGTTTCCGTCACATCTCTTGTATACACAAGACTCATCCGGACTTTGAATAAATCCATAAGACTAGATTACCTCATCAAAGCAGATGTTCCAAGACCTCGAAGCTTGCTTCAATCCATAAATGGACTGATTAAGCTTGCACACAAGATGCTCTTTACCCTTTGTAATGAATCCCTCTGGTTGCTTCATATAGATGTTTTCCTCAAGAATTCCATTTAGGAAAGCTTTCTTGACATCCATTTATCATACCTCATAATCCATATGAGCAACAATACATAAGAGAATCCAGATAGACTTAAGCATGGCTACCGGCGAAAAGGTCTCCTCATAATCGATACCCTCATTCTGAGTATACCCCTTCGCAACAAGCCTCGCTTTGAAGGTCTCAACCTTCCCATCTATTCCTCTCTTTCTTTTGTAGATCCACTTGCATCCAATGGTTTTTACACCATCAGGTGGTTTTACTAGCTCCCAGACCTGATTTGTATCCATAGATTCAATCTCAGCATTCATTGCACTTTGCCAAGATACCACATCTTTATCTTGGATTGCCTCGTCATATGTCCAGGGATCAGGTTCATGTTCGCCAGGGACCAAATCAGAAGATTCTCCCAAGAACATGAATCTATCAGGCTGTCTAACAACCCTCCCACTACGACGAGGTATCACCTGTGTATCCTCTGTGATACACAGTGCAGTGACTTATGGTATATCCTCTTGTACCAGTGGTACTGAAGAAGTGACTTCCCCTTTTAATTCCTCTAGAACAATCTTACTCATGAGTTTGTGGTTCATCACATAGTCTTCCTCTAGAAATCTGACGTTCGTGCTAACGATCACCCTCTGATCTCTAGGACTATAAAACAAACCACCTTTCGTTCCTCTAGGATAGCCAACAAACATGCGCACTTCTGTACAAGGTTCCAACTTATCAGCATCTGCCTTCAGCACATGTGTTGGACTCCACCATATCCGAATATGTCTTAGACTAGGCTTTTGCCCAGTCCACAATTCTGTGGGAGTAGAAGGCACTGATTTAGATGGCACCAAGTTCAAAATATGCATTGTCGTATCTAGAGCATATCCCCAGAAAGAATCTGGCAACTCAGAATAACTCATCATCGATCTAAACATCTCCATAAGAGTCATATTCCTTCGCTCTGCTACATCATTCTACTGGGGTGTGCCAGGTGCAGACAATTGGGATTGAATCCCAGCCTCTGATAAGTAATTTCTAAACTCTCCCAAGAGGTACTCACCACTACAATCGGATCATAGTGTCTTGATACTTTTACTTTGACGTTTCTCTACATCAGCCTTGAATTTTTTAAACTTGTCAAAGCATTCAGACTTGCGGCGCATCAAGTAAATGTATCCATATCTCGAATACTCGTCTATAAAAGAGACGAAATACTCAAAACCACATCTAGCCTGGATAGACATAGGACCACACAAATCAGAATGAACCAATTCTAACACGTCTTTGGCTCTATACCCCTTGGCCTTAAAAGGCCTCTTGGTCATTTTACCCTCCAAGCAAGATTCTCATGTTGGGAAATCTTCCACCACTAATGAACCCAGAGGTCCATCAGCTATCAACCTTTGAATTCTGCTTAGGTTAATATGACCAAGTCTTAGATGCCAAAGATATGTTTGGTTCATCTTCGAAGGTTCTTTTCTCTTATTGGAATTAGAAGATGAGTTATTAACTTCTATTTGCATCGTGGGAGCTTTTGGTTCGAGTGTATACAAATTTTCTATCAATGCACCAGAACAGATAATCTCTCTATTCTTTTTTATAACAACTCTGTCATTAAAAGAAATAGAATATCCATCCATAAACAATTTAGAAACCGAAATTAAATTCTTTCTAAATAAAGGTACATAAAGGCAATTCTTAAGAACCAAAACATTATTTTTCTCAAAAGATAAATAAACATCTCCCACTACAACAGCCGCCACCTTCGTGGCATCGCCCAAGTATATGGTAATCTCCCACTGAGCCAGTCGTCTAGTTTCCTGGAACCCCTGAAAAGTATAGCAGACATAATCAGTGGCTCCCGTATCTACACACCAGGTGCCGGTAGATAACACCGCTAAACATGTTTCAACGACTAGACCAAAAGATATACCTTTGTTTTGCTTGCGGTTGGGGCAGTCCTTCTTCCAGTGTCAAGTCTGCTTACAAGTGAAGCACTTGCCTTTCGGCTTCTTCACTCCTCCCTGAGTTCCTCCCACAGCCTTTTCCCCAGCTTGTTTCTTCTTCTTCTTGCCTTTCGGCTTAGAAGTAGAAACCTTTTGGGCAACCATGGCTTGTGCCTGAGCACTCTGATGAAATAGCCCCTCTGTCGCCTGGAGTTCTATGAGAAGCTCCGCCAACGAATACAACCTCTTGTTCATGTTGTAGTTCAGGCGAAACTGCTCAAAATTCCTAGGTAGAGATTGGAGAATGATATCGACCTGGGTTTCCCCATCGATCTCAGCTCCGAGAACTTCTAGCTCATTCAAATGAGCCATCATCTTGAGAACATGATCCTTCACGGGTGTTCCCTCGATCATGGTGGTCGTCATCAAGTTCCTCATGGCTTCCTGCCTAGCAGCCCGATTCTGGTGTCCGAAAAGCTCTTTGAGATTGAGCATCATGTCATAAGCAGTGGGCATGGCTTGATGCTGATGTTGCAGTACATTTGACATAGAAGCCAAAATGTAACACTGCACCATCTCAACGGCTTTAATCCACTTCTTATAACTCTCCTTCTCCTTTTCCCAAGATCATCCGCAGGCTTAGGAGGGCACTCTTCGAGGCATACATATTTGTATTCCTCAGCAGTCAAGACAATGTCAAGATTCCTCTTCCAATCAACATAGTTGGGTCCAGTAAGTTTATTTTCTTTCAGTATCACAGCAAGTGGGTTGAAAGTCATTTTGAAAGAAAACCTAAGAATCACATAGATCAAAAACATTAGATTTCAAAAAATTATTGAGTCCTCAAACAATAAAATTTTAAAATCAACCAACACCTCAAAACACCGAGAATGTCGTATGCCATGATAGTGTGGACATATACGAATTCTACATTTGTAAGAGGAGGTTTTACCCATTAATTTTACTATCTTGTCAACCTAACTTTTTGACAAATAAAATTAATAGTTGATTCCTCTTCGGCCCTACAAATAAAAGTAGTGACTCCGATGGGGAGGATACTTATATTTGTATCTAAGTGTTCACCATAACTCGGTACCAAGGTAATTATCTCGGGTTATGTGCCTTCCGATGGGGAAGTACACATGTTCCTTAATAATTTCCTATAACCATATTCGACCTTGTGATCCACAAACAAACTCATCTGATGGGGAGGAAGGCACTCAGAGCCGACGTGCAAGTTTGTTTGCATCACATGTCAAATCGTAATGGAGGCCGTGGGAATTTATAAAATATCCCTCTCCCACTTAGTAATTTGAAATTGAGGAATTTTCTAGCCCACGACATGCATATCAAACAATAAGCAATAAATATGAAAAATAAATATTTTCCAACTATTATGGCTTTTGTCTTCAGTATGTCTCCCGTCGTATCGCCATCTCATCCGCTCCTGCCTACACCATGTACAAGCCATCCGGAGATCCGAGCCGAGAAAAACTATTTTAATTTACATCCATCGATCCTATACTCCACGAGGGAGTGTACATGAAATCTAGATTGAAAGTAAACTAAAATAGAAAGAGTGGCTAAACAATACCCTATCTAATTACAAAAATCAAATACTAGCCTCGTCAACCCTGAGGATTCAACAAAATATATAATTATACACATACAATCACATACACACATATGACCATAATAGTTGGATCCTATGCCTGCAATCAAAAAGTTAACCTACGCATATCCTACTATTATCCGGCACATATAATATATGAAAAGTGCATAAAAGTAATCGAATCCTAAACACACAAAACCGCAAACCGTGGCTCTGATACTACTTGAAGGTAGGAAACTTCGCTTCCCACTTCAACTCGGTCGCTTGTTCATGGCGATCCCTTCTACATCCCCGGATATAAAAAATGTATCCTTGACAAGAGGGATTACCCAAGCTCCCGTTTCATCATCGTGCTATTCGATTAGAGTGGTCACTTTAACAAACTTGTTGTTCAAGCCACCAACCTCTATTCTACGAATAGCCACGGAATAGACGATGTACGGATCGCCGACTTTTGTGCTTATATTCAGCGTCCAATTGTACTTAACCATAAAAACAGAATACACAACATGTATATGATTGAAAAACAATTATAGACATGTTACAAAAGAAAATAGACAAGCGTTATACCTCTCGATCTTCTATTGTATGTCCTTCTTCCTTTTGGACGTTGTGTGGGCGACGATCTTCCAAAAGTCGAGGCTTATAGATCACCAATCTTCCTTCCTTGCTCGCTCTGAACATGAGGAAATATAGAAACAAAACACTTCTTCTTCTTTCAACCAAACCCCAAGCTCCAAGCTTGGTACTTGCCGCCGGCCAAGAAGAAGAACAAAGACAATTTGCCGCTGGCCAAGATCTTCAAGGGAAGACCCTATGCTTTGTTTCCACCGGCCAAGGAGAAGAGAAGGAGGAGCTTTGGATGGCGGCAAAAGGGGAGAAGAAGATGATGGGCGCCGGCCACCTTAAGGAAGAAGAGAACAAAGGAAAAATTTTCCTTAATTGTGTCTGCCCAAACCAAACTCCAAAAACCCTAGCCTCCAAGCTCCTTACCGCCCAACCCTAATCCTATCTTGCTTCTAATTCATCTTGCCGCCCACCCCCTTGCCTCCTTTTATAGAGTTAGGGATAAGCCTTGTTTTAATCTCCACCATTGGTTCTAGGGATTTAATCTCAACCGTCGGATCTAGAGATTTAATCTCAACCCT
The DNA here is from genome assembly GCA_025175895.1 of Wurfbainia villosa. NCBI lineage: Eukaryota > Viridiplantae > Streptophyta > Magnoliopsida > Zingiberales > Zingiberaceae > Wurfbainia > Wurfbainia villosa. Next base: position 87,043,717 of record CM046002.1, read on the forward strand.
CGAATCTAGAGATTTAATCTCTACTATTAGATCTAGAGTTTTGTTTTCATCATTGGATCTAGGCTTCATGAGGTTTTAATAGGCTACAATAGGGACCATGAGGAGTGTCACGCCCTGAGAGTATGTCGTGCCAAAAATCAAACGGACGACATCTCCCCTGTATGTGGCAACATTTCTGGTTAATACAAGCCCGTAGGCCCACAACAACAACATAATAATCATATATAAATATATCAACACACAGCGGAAACATGAACAACATATACACAGACATTCAAACCAAAACACACAGGTGTACACCATCTGATAAGTCCACAATACTAAACTGTAAATAAAACATCGACACAAAACAAGTCCACGATATAAAGACAAGTCCATAATAGAAAATAAGTCCATAACATAATCAAAATCCATAACATAGACAAAAATCCTTGGGAGACTCAGAAAAGCGGAGATGGGATGGATCGTCGGCGCAGCTCCAAGCCGTCACGAAGACTTCAGCCTATTACCTGGGCGATAGAAAAACCCAGGGTACGTGGTAGTGAGTAAAACTCAGTAGGTAATAGAAAAATATGTATATATTAATATCACATGTATTCCGGTAGAAAAATCTACAGGTATCACTAGCATGATAACATATCCATGTATATACCTTCTAACCAAAAGCCAATATGAAATGCAGACATACCTGAACGTCTGCTACGCTACACCTATCCAACCTGAGCACATATCCACAACATAAGGTATAAAGAATAGTACTAACTCATACTACATCCTGATATGGGTCGAGGGTATCACAGTGAATAATAAACTAGTATACAAGTACCGACCTACTACCATAAAGAAAATGCAATAGCATGTATGAATATGTACAAACAAATGCAGCAAGCTTAGTACATACAAATGCAGCATCACAATAAACATATATATATAGACTGCATCTATATATGTATACTAATCACAATCATCCATATATATATATACATGCATATATGTATATATATGGCAATATGTAAAAAAATGCCATAAGTCGGCAATGCATCATGCATGGTCATGTCGGCTCACCCTAAAGCTACCACGACCCCAGTGTGGCCTCGGTGGCTCGAGCATGACAACTATCCCAACTCAACACCAACCACTACTCTCGAGTGGCCGAGTGGGCAGTATGATCGAGTAGCATATAAGCGTGAAGAGAAAGCTACACAATGGGGGTCCCTGTTGTTGGCCACTCCGACGGTCACTACCCATGAGTGGTCGAGTGCCACACACGCAGGACTACGACATGCAAATCCAACTACCACCGTCTATAGTGGTAGAGTGCGCAACCACAATGCTCTGCCCTCACACCGGTTACTCCTATGAGTAACCGTGGAGGCAGGATGACTGGCTAAACTCTCAACCACAAGGGAGACATCATCGCCAGCGTGCATGCAAAAGACATGAATGCAATGTCTCACATACAGACATCCACCGTAGACTCTCTATTCTACATAGAGTCATACTAACCAGGTCAACGCACTCTCTATCCTGTAGAAAGTCGTACTCAACTGATTATATCAGGCTAGGACCATCGGTCGGTAGCGACACACTAAATACCATTCACCTGACCATTGACATAATACATGGTCAGTAGTAATCATGCAACCTAACGGTACTAGAACTAACCCTAGGTTCAAGACATTATCTACCTACGGATGACCTTTTTTCCCAATTTACAATCAGGTTGTCATCCGGACTTTATTATTTACCCTTAACTTAAACAAATTCTAAGTTACTTACATCACTTATATATATAACTCCTAATCATGGTAAAATAAACATGATAACAGCAATGGAGTTAATAGCCCAAGGTAAAGTATCAAGCGCAAGATAAATTAGAACAGAGTCAAGTTAACATGATCATATAAGATGATCATTCATCTAAATCTGTATCCATTAAACTACCTGACCAGGGTAGGAATTACACACCTACTGTAAATGCTCGTAACAATGAAGTCCTCACGGTCACGGACCTATCTCGTATCCACGTTCTGCAAATAACATCAATTACATTTTAGTGCAAGTAGACTACAACTTACGAATTAATTACTATATCATTCTTATAGTCGCTTCCTTTTATCGCCTACGACTTAGGAAAATCCCTCAAAATATCCAAGGTCGATTCACTATAACCAACCTTCACTTTAGCCCCTCAACTGGTATGGTTAACATCATAATTAAAACCCCGTTTATCTAAAAGGATCGCAGAACACACAAAATCACCACTTTAAAATACTAAGGTTAGATAGTATACTCTAAATTGCATCTAACACCGGCACATACCTTCTACATCAGCCGCAGCCACTGACCCCTATCAACTATTTAATCGAAATTGAATTCTTAGTGTTGGGGATCGATTGGCCGGCTAGAGAGGGGTGAATAGCCCTCGTTCGTTGGATGTCGTATTTTGCTCGTCTACGAAACGTTAGCGCAAGCGGAAGCAATAAACTAAGACAAGCAAATAGAAATAAAATAAAGACAATACTAACACGGAGATGTAACGTGGTTCACGGCTACGCCGCTAATCCACGGTCCGATTCGTCCACGGTGAATCACTCCGCAATCTATCCACTAGATCTCTCATTTGCACAAAGCTAGGTGGAGGTAACCTCTTTTACACAAACATCACTCTTCTACAATGGGATGAAGATTATAGCAAGTAGAAGAGTGGAAAATCGTTTAGGGCACTTTGGGAGTAGTTGGGCGTTCAAGCATTAACCCCCCAAAGCCCCAACCCTTTCCTTTTTATAGAGGAAGAGGACTTGCATCACCGACCGATCTCGCCATCACGATCGATGCTCGATCGTCGAGTGCTCAATCGAGTCGACTTCCATCGTGCTCCATGCCGCATGCCATCGATCGGTCATGCGTCCTTTGGCGATCCGATCGATCATCACCGATCGCCATGCCGGGCAATGCCGATCAACTTTATTCGGCTGACTTAGACCAGTCGATCGACCCATCGACTCAGAGCAGTCGACTGCCATGACATGGCAGTCGACTGGTGTCAGGAAAACCCATTCGACACTTGGCCAAATGGCCAAGTTTCACCTAAGAGCTACCCCTTTCCGGGTTTCAATAGCTCACTCTCATCCCTCGGAGTCCCTCTCCTTCGAAGTTCTCTTCGTTTGCGGCCACGTCCCTCGGCAGCATCAGGCGCACGGCTCTGCAATACTCCTTCGCGTCTCTTGCCTCGAAGTCTACTTCCTCCGGCTTCACTCCAAGCTTCTCGTCCGGCGGTCCCTCGGATGCTCCAAGTGTACGGCTTCCGCAAAGCAATCCTTCACCGACTCAAGGCACGAGTGATGAGATGTGAAACTCGCCACAGCTCCATGTGCGAATTACTAAGTCCTGCACGACTTCAATGCACATATCAAATCAACATAACAAACTAACTTAAACCCTTTGCCACACACATCAAAACCTAATCATGGCAAGAGATTGCCCTAACACTCAGCACAAAAGAGGGAAATTGATTTTGCTTACCAACACTTGAAGCTTCACCGGTAGCAAATCCCCCAAAATCGACAATCCCGTTCACTGGATAACTAACTGGCCTACATGAAACTCAACCTTAGCGCATAGATCTATCGCAACATCTCATCAGCATCCAAGGTAGGGAGCAATACAACCGGTGTTTACCTTTCCTCGACCCCAAATGGCAGTGGATTGCTCGATTCGTCGAAAATTTCAAGGATGCCGCCGTTGTCCTATTTCACAACCCACGCTCAACATAAAGAGAGCACTGTAACTCCAGAATTCGACCAAGGTAGGGAAAAAGAAATCCTTACCTATTACCGACGATCGCGACTCCTCTCCCTCGACCGGCAGCTCTGTTCGCTTCCGCCGCCCAAATCTGCACTTCCAGCTCGTCCCGGGGAGGCTATCGAGGTGGTCGGCCTTTGCTCGCCCACTTCTCCTGCTCGCCCGTGGAGGTCATTGGCTGCCTCTCACCGTGAGGAAGACACCGAGAGAAAGAGGGAGAAAGCTCAGCAATCGGCCGCTTCAGAGAAGAAGAGAACGCGAGAGGTAGAGAGAGAGAGGTCGATCGTGGTTTTCTTTGGGGGAGAAGATCGTGCTCCGACTAGTGGAAAGGAAATTGTCAAAGAAGAGGAGACGCGAGAGGTGATCCGTGGGGAAGGAAAGGAAGGGCTCGGTGGGGGGTTCATCGCGAGGTGAAAGCATTAAAAAGGCAGTAACTATCGTGGCTGGGAAACGCTCATGAGGAATAAAAGTTAGCGCCGCGGAAATGTTTCCATTAATGAAAAGGGTAGGTAAACGGGTCGAATTTTAGACCCATTAAGCCCTTAACCCCTTCTAAGCAAAGAGGGTCTTAGAAATCCCCATTCAAGTCCAGAAAAATTCCTAGGTATTCTCTTAATTAGCCAACATTTATTTTATTTTATTATTTTTTTTCTGTGGTATTTTACATTCTCCCCCACTTATTAAAAATTTGGTCCCCAAATTTCGTACTTAACTTCAAAAATTAGATCAAGCATATTTCAAAATGACCACATACCTTAGGTAAACAGATGAGGGTATCGAACTCGGATAGTATCTTCCAGCTCCCATGTAGCCTCCTCATCCGTATGATGCTGCCATCCCACCTTTACGAGTCGAATGGTTTTGTTCCACAACTGCCGCTCCTTGCGACCAAGAATTCACAACGGAGTCTCCTCCTAAGTCGCATTCGCCTGGAGTGGTATCGGAACCTCTTTCAGAACATGGTCAGATCGCGACACGTATTTCCTCAGCATAGATACATGGAATACGTTGTGAACACCCGCAAGTGTCAGAGGTAAAGCCAGCCGATAAGCTACACCTCCAATCCGCTCCAATATCTCAAATGGACCAAGGTAGCGTGGAGCTAATTTCCCTTTTAGCCCAAATCTCTTGACTCCTTTGGTGGGTGACACTCGTAGGAATACATGGTCCCCGACTAAGAATTCCAGAGGCCTTCGCCTCCGGTCCGCATAACTCTTCTGCTGGTCCTGTGCCTCAGATAACCGTCGTCTGATCACTCGCACCAACTCTGCATCATGCTGGATACCCTGAGGCCCCAAAATCTGTCATTCCCCAACTTCCTCCCATAACACAGGAGATCTGCAGGGTCTGCCGTATAATGCCTCGAAAGGAGCCATCTGGATAGAAGAGTGGTAGTTGTTGTTGTAGGCAAACTCCACTAAAGGAATGTGATCCTCCCAATTGCCACCGAAATCCATGACGCAAGATCTCAATAGATCCTCCAGAGTTTGAATGGTATGTTCGGACTATCCGCCTATCTGCGGATGAAAGGTTGTACTGAGTCGAAGCTCTGTGCCCATGGCCTATTGCAGACTCCGCCATAATCACGAAGTAAATTGCGGATCTCTATCAGATATGATACTCAAAGGTACGCCATGCAATCTTATAATCTTTCGGTAGTACAATTCCGCTAGACAATCCAATGAGTCCGTCCCACGAATTAGAAGGAAGTGAGCTGATTTGGTCAATCGATCTACGATCACCCAAATCGCATCATGTCCTTTACAGGTTCTGGGTAATACCGTAACGAAGTCCATCGTGATATGCTCCCACTTCCATTCCGGGATCGGAATTTCCTAAAGTAACCCCGCAGGTTTCTAATGTTCGGCCTTCACTTGCTGGTATACTAGGCATCGTGCAACAAAGTCCACAATATCTCATTTAATACCGTTCCACCAATATAGGCGCCTCAAATCTCGGTACATCCGAGTACCACTAGGATGTATAGCAAATCTCGACTGATGTGCTTCCTGTAGCAATTCTTCCTTAACTGGGTGTGTGTCCGAAACTCATAGTCGTCCTCAGAAATGAAGTACACCATTCTCATCACTCGAGAAATCCATTTGATGTTTTGAGTCTATCGTGCTGCTCAAGAACTGCAGATGCTGGTCACTAACTTGTGCTTCCTTGATCCTCTCAGCAATAGTGGAATGGGAAACCATAGAAACTAATATCCCCTAGAATGTTTGACCGTGTTCAGACAATCCCAACTCTGAGAACTGTCGAACTAGATCAGTAACTGCTGTCAGATCACTGGCCATAACTCATTAGCTTTTCCCGGATGATACTGGATTATGCAGTCATAATCTTTCAAACATTCCATCCACCGCCTCTGTCTCAGATTCAGCTCTTTTTGTGTGAACAGATACTTCAGACTTTTATGGTTTGTGTAGATCTCAAAGGTAATCCCATACAAGTAGTGCCTCCATATCTTCAATGCTAAAATAATGGCAGCTAACTCCAGATCGTGCACTGGGTAATTCCTTTCGTGATCTTTTAGTTGACGGGAGGTATAAGATACCACACGGTTGGACTGCATCAGAACTGCACCCAATCCTTAGTTAGAAGCATTTGTATAAAGAACCATCCCATCAACACCAGAAGGAATCACTAAGACTGGTGCATAAACTAGCCGTCGCTTAAGCTCCTGGAAGCTAGTTTCACAAGCCTTTGACCAGGTGAATTTGACCCCTTTCCGAGTCAGGCGAGTGAGTGGCATGGCGATACTTGAGAATTCTTCCACGAATCTCCGATAATACCCGGCCAAACCAAGGAAACTACGGACTTCTTGAACTGATTTTGGTTGTTCCCAACAGGTGATTGCCTCAATCTTCTAGGGATCTACAGAAATACCTCTGTTGGACACTACATGTCCAAGAAAACCCACTGAGGATAACCAGAATGTACACTTGCTAAACTTGGCATACAACTGCTCCCGTCGCAATTTCTCCAATACTATCCGCAGATGTTGTTCATGCTCTTCCTCAGATCGAGAATAAATCAATATATCATCAATGAACACTATCACGAACTGATCTATATACCTTAGGAATACCCAATTCATTAAGTCCATAAATGCAGCTGGGGCACTCGTGAGACCGAAAGGCATCACTAGAAACTCGTAATGGCCATAACGGGTGCGGAAAGCTATTTTCTGAACATCCTCATCTCTTATCCGAAGCTGATGATATCCTCAGCACAGATCAATTTTTGAATACACACATGTATCCTTAAGCTGATCGAACAAATCTTCTATCCTTGGTAGTTGATATTGTTCTTAACTGTGAGTGCATTCAGTTGTCGATAGTCAATACATAACCGCAACGTTCCATCCTTCTTTTTGACAAAGAGTACTGGTGCTCCCCATGGTGAAATACTAGGGCGGATGAATCCATTATCCAACAACTCCTGCAATTGAACTTTAAGTTCATTCAACTCTTTGGTTCCATCCGATAAGGAGGTTTCGATATAGGCGGGTTCCTAGAATCACCTCTATCGCAAATTCAACTTTTCTAGGAGGTGGTAAGCCTGGAAGCTCATCTAGAAATACGTCTGGATACTCCAAGACTACTCACACATCAGAGAGGGGTGGTAGTCTTTCATTTTCAACTTTGACTAGAGATAATAAATAACCCTGACAACCCTTGGCCAATAGCTTGTGAGCCTGTAAAGCCGATATAATAGATAATCCATCATCTCTAGTACCAACAAATTCCCAAGCTGGTTGATCTGGTGGTCAGAATGTCACCCCCCTTGCTCTATAATCCACTGTAGCATGATAAGCGGCCAACCAGTCCATACCAAGAATAATATCGAACTCTATCATTTCCTACACCTGGAGGTCCACTGTAAGGATATGCCAGTCAAAATCTAATGGGCAACCCTTGATTTCCTGGTGGCTTGTCAGCACCTCTCCTGATGGCAAGGATACTGCTAACCCACAAGAACGAACCATTGGGATCCTTCTGACTCTACCCAGAAATATTCTATATACAAATGAATGAGAACTACCAGTATCAATCAAAGTATCAGCGTATATAGAATAAACTGAAACCATATCCTGTATGACTGATCCCTCAGCCCGCTGTGCCTCATCTCTGGTGATGGCAAAAACTCGTCCAGTCTCAATATTTGTCGGCTGCATCCCTGACGAAGAAGTAGTGTGCCTCCACTCGGGCTGAGTCTGACTCTGAGGTGCTGAAGACTGAGTCACTGGTGCAAACATAAGATAAACCTGAGAGCTGGCTGGTAACATTGGTGGTGCAGATACCCCTGGATAGTAGATTACTGGAGATGTAGGATGTTGGATAGTCGTCGGCATCACTGAAGGGGCACCTCCCTGCATCTGATACAACTGCGCTTGTGGAGGTACTGGCTGCTCTGACCATAAGACTACATCCGCGGTGTTGTCCTCTGTTGCCACTGCTGGTTGGTGTAGGGAAAGGCATGCTTGCTCGAGAAGCTCATTGGCTCCCATGTCCCCGGATTAAAATTTTGACTAATAAAAACTAATCCGGATGGGATGAGTTTCCTAAGCACAACCAATTTGTCGTCGTGCCAACGACTCGAGCGATCGCTTGAACAAACTAGTTGTTCAAGCAACACAACTCTTCTAGTCTGTTAGCCGCGGAAGAGACGACGGACGGATCGCCAGTTTTTGTGTTTATCTTCGTGGTCCATGATTATACAAATACATACAAATGTAAACTAGTATAATCAACACATACTAACATAAAGAACATAAGCTAGCATATCAATAAGAACATGCAAAGATCAATAATAAAAGTTGTAAAACTTTTATACCTCTCGATCTTCTATCGTATGTCCTATCCTCCTCGTGGACATCGTGTGGGCGAAGATCCTCCATGAGTTGAAGTCTCCTAGATCTTCTTCAATCCAAAGAAAGAAGAACTCTCTTTCCCTTCTTGCTTGAGCCAACCACCAATCCACAAAGGATTGATGCCACCGGCCCCAAGAAAAGAGAGAACAAGATGGAAACAACCAAGGAACCAAACTAGGGACAAACCCTAGCTCCTAGTGACGCCGGCCAAGAGGGAAAAGGAGGGGAGAAGAAGAATATGTTGGGCGCCGGGCAAGGTGGAGGGAATAGAGGAAGGAGCCGGCCACCCTTAGGAAGAAGAAGAGCTCCTCTCCTATAGTTGCCGCCCAACCAAGCTTCCAAAAACCCTAGCCGCCCAACCCTTCTTCCTTTGGATTTCTTGTCGCCCAAGCAATGAGAGGCTAAACCCTAATTTCCAAAAAAAAACTCTCTTTGCCACCCACCCTAAGCCACCCTTTTATAAAGTTAGGGATAAGCCTTGGTATAATCTCCACCAACGGTTCTAGGGATTTAATCTCAACCGCCGGATCTAGAGATTTAATCTCAACCGTCGGATCTAGAGATTTAATCTCCACCGTCGGATCTAGAGAATTAATCTCAACCGTCAGATCTAGGGAATTAATCTAAACCGTCGGATCTAGAGAATTAATCTCAACCGTCGGATATAGAGAATTAATCTCAACCGTCGGATCTAGAGAATTAATCTCAAGCGTCGGATCTAGAGAATTAATCTCAACCGTTGGATCTAGAGAATTATTTTCCATCATTTGATCTAGACTTCATGAGGATTATATTAGGCTACGATAGGGACCATGAGGAGGAGTTGGGTCTTGGCCACCCAATGGATCGAAACCACAAATACTTGATCCATCAATGATGTTCCATTCCACTAGATGATCATCATTGAATTACCTCACCAACCCCCATAAATTAATATGGGCTCTATATATTATTTGTACATCCATCTCCCTGTGTTTAAGATATCGAATGTCCATCAATTAATTGATTTACTGACCATCAATTAATTAACATCTAACTCTTCGAGTTGTATCACTCAACCTTATCATCATGTTGACTAAGTCAACCTGCAGGGTTTACATGATGAACCTTATGAGCTCCTCAAGGGGACATCATCAACCTAGTATATAGGACACGGTTTCCTCCTATAATCAATGGTACACCATGTAAATAATATCATTTCCCAACTTACCGGGCATATTTATTTAATCCATCTAAATCTCACCCTTTGGTAAATCAAAGAAATAAATACTAAGTACATGTGCCCGTTATTATATCGGGATTAAGAGCATGTACAACATAATATCCGAGGTCCGATTCAATTATGTAGTCAACAATAAATTGAATCTCCTCTATGTCGGTCCTGCTCAATACACCTAAGTGTACTAGTGTAACTCTATGTTCAAGACAAAACAATACCAAGCTTCACTACAACCATGCCAATGGTTTGTCCAAAACCATCTTGGTTGTGAGCCTCTACTTATATTCTACAATGGATTGATAACATGTTCTTCTGTGCCACACCCAAGCACCATGTTATCTACAATAAAAAATATTAGACAATTTTGCATAACCATAAAAATATGCAAACAATGATCATGTGATTCTTATTTCAAAATAAAGATGTTCATACAAAAGAGCTAGGCTTTCAGTATACATCCCAACAATCTCCCACTTATACTAAAAGACTATGCTGTCATCATACTGCCATACATCTGATTCCCCTTCCCTCCACATGCCTATCAAAGCTCTCGCCAGAAGGGCCTTAGTGAAAAGGGTCTACCAGGTCATCCTTTGATGCAATCTAGGCAACAGCAACTTCTACCTCCTTTACGATTTCTCGTATCAGGTGGTACTTGCACTCTATGTGATTACTAGCCTTATGGGCTCGTGGTTCCTTCGAGTTTGCAACTGCACCATTATTATCACAATAAATTGTGATAGGTCTGGGCAAACCAGGAATCACATCCAAGTCCATCAGGAAGTTCCTGAACCACACAGCCTTCGCAGCCACAGGTCGCCATATATACCACTTCCATGGTAGAGTCCGCCATGCATTTCTGCTTGACACTCTTCCATATTATGGCTTCACTTCCAAAAGTAAACACAAAACCTGAGGTAGACTTACTGTTGTCCCTATCTGATTGGAAATCGGAATCCGTGTAACCCATAGGGAGTAATTGGTCTGCCCGGTAAACTAGCATATAATCCCTAGTCCTTCTCAGGCACTACAATATATGCTTTACCGCAGTCCAATATCCCTGTCCAGATTACTCTGATATATGCTGACCATGCCCACGACAAAGCAGATATCTGGTCTCGTATAGAGCATCACATACATGAGGCTTCCTACTGCCGAAGCATAATGAACCGCCTTCATCTCCTCTATCACCTCAGATGATCTAGGACACATCTCCTTAGATAAAGGAACTCCATCCTGAAAGGTAGAAAACCCTTCTTGGAGTTTTGCATGATAAAATGCTCCATAATCGTGTCTATGTATGAAGCTTGGGATAAGCACAACATCCTTTTCTAGCGATCCCTTGATCCCAAGGATGTGTCTCACCTCTCCCAAGTCTTTCGTATCAAACTATTTGGACAACCATACCCTTACGTCCGATAACACTTCGATGTTGTCGCCAACCACCAAAATGTCATCTACGTATAGTACAAGAAATACCACTACGTTTCCGTCACATCTCTTCTATGCACAAGACTCATCCGAACTTTGAATAAATCCATAAGACTGGATTACCTCATCAAAGCGGATGTTCCAAGATCTTGAAGCTTGCTTCAATCCATAAATGGACCGATTAAGCTTACATACAAGATGCTCTTTGCCCTTAGCAATGAATCCCTCTGGTTGCTCCATGTAGTTGGTTTCCTCAAGACTTCCATTAAGGAAAGCTGTCTTGACATCCAAATGCCACACCTCATAATCCATATGAGCTACTATGCATAAGAGCTCTCAGACCTGACTTGAATCCATAGATTCAATCTCAGTATTCATTGCACTTTGCAAAGATACTGCAACTTTATCTTGGATTGCCTCGTCATATGTCCAGGGATCAGGTTCATGTTCGCTAGGGACCAAATCAGAAGATTCTCCCAAGAACATAAATCTATCAGGCTGTCTAACAACCCTCTCACTACGACGAGGTATCACTTGTGTATCCTCTGTGACACGCGGTGCAGTGACATGTGGTATATCCTCTTCTACCGGTGGTACTAAAAAAGTGACTTCCCCTTTTAACTCCTCCAGAACAAGTTTACTCTTGGGCTTGTGGCTCATCACATAGTCTTCCTCTAGAAATCTGGCGTTCGTGCTAACAATCACCCTCTGATCTCTAGGACTATAAAACAATCCACCCTTCGTTCCCTTGGGATAGCCAACGAACTTGCGTACTTCTGTACGAGGTTCAAACTTACCATCATCTGCCTTCAGCACATGTGCTGAACTCCCCATATCCGAATATGTCTTAGACTAGTCTTTCGCCCAGTCCACAACTCTGTGGGAGTAGAAGACACTGATTTAGATGGAACCAAGTTCAAAATGTATACCGCCGTATCTAGAGAATATCCCCAGAACGAATCTGGTAAGTCAGAATAACTCATCATCGATCTAACCATCTCCATAAGAGTCCTATTCCTTCGCTCTGCTACACCGTTCTGCTTGGGTGTGCCAAGTGTAGTCAATTGGGATTGAATCCCGGCCTCTGATAAGTAGTTCCTAAACTCTCCCAAGAGGTACTCACCACCACGATCAGATCATAGTGTCATCCATATCTTGAACAATCATCTATGAAAAACATGAAATGTTCAAAACTACCTCTTGCCTGGATAGACATAGGACCATACGAATCAGAATGAACCAATTCCAACACATATTTGGATCTATACCCCTTTGCCTTAAAAGGCCTCTGGGTCATTTTACCCTCCAAGCAAGATTCGCAGGTTGGGAGATGCTCCACCACTAATTAATCCAAAGGTCCATCAGCTATCAACCTTTGAATTCTGCTTAGGTTAATGTGACCAAGCCTAAGATCCCAAAGATATTTTTGGTTCATCTTCGAAGGTTCTTTTCTCTTATTAGACTTAGAATGTGAGTTAATAACTTCTATTTGCATCGTGGGAGCTTGTGGTTCAAGTTATAAATTTCCTATCTATGTACCTGAATAGATAATGTCCCTATTCCTTTTATAACAAATCTGTCATGAAAAGAAATAGATCATCCATCCATAATTTAGAAACCGAAAGCAATTCTTTCTAAATAAAGGTACATAAAGAAAATTCTTAAGAACCAAAAACTTTATTTTTCTCAAAAGATAAATAAAACATCTCCCACTGCAATAGCTGCCATCTTCATGGCATTGCCCAAGTAAATGGTAATATCCCCTTTATCTAGTCGTCGGGTTTCCTGGAACCCCTGCAAAGTATTGCAGACATGATTAGTGGCTCCCATACCTACACACCAGGTACCGATAGATAACACCGCTAACCATATTTCAACGACTAGTTCAAAGGATATATCTTTGTTCTGCTTTGGATTTGGATAGTCCTTCTTCCAATGTCCATCCTGCTAGTAAGTGAAGTACTTGCCTTTCGGCTTCTTCACTCCTCCCTGAGATCCTCCCACCACATTTGCTTCACCTTGTTTCTCCTTCTTCTTGCCTTTCGGCATAGAAGTAGAAACCTTTTTGAGCAACCATGGCTTGAGGACATTCTTTGAAGAGTGCATACTTGTACTCCTTAGCAGATAAGACAATTTCTGGATTCTTTTCCAATCAACATTATTTGGGCACAGTAAGTTTATTTCCTTTAGTATTCCAATAAGTGGACTGAAAGTAATTTTGAAAATCCTAAGAATCACATAGATCATTACTTTAGATTTCAAATATTATTGATTCCTCAAAACAATAAAATTCCAAAATCAACCAACACCTCAAAACACCGAGAATATCGCATGCCACGCAGTGTGGACGTATACGAATTCTACATTTGTAAGAGGAGGTTTTACCCATTAATTTTATTATCTTGTCAACCTTACTTTTTGACAAATAAAATTAATAGTTGGTTCCTATTTGGCCCTACAAATAAAAGCAGTGACTCCGATGGGGAGGATACTTTTAATTTGCATCTAAGTGTGCACCATTACACGATACTAAGGGAATTATTTCGGATTATGTGTCTTACCGCTGTGGAAGTACACACGCTCCTAGATAATTTCCTATAACCATTATTTGACCTAGTGATCCGCAAACAAACTCATCCGCAGGGAGGAAGGCACTCAGAGCCGACACGCAAGTTTGTTGCATCACACATCAAATTGTAATGGAGGCCGCGGGAATTAATTAAAATATCCCTCTCCCACTTAGTAAATTAACAGTGAGGAATTTTCAAGAATCCCATAGATTATTATTTTAGATTTAAAAAAAAATTATTGATTCCTCAAAACAATAAAATTATGAAATCAACCAACACCTCAAAACACCGAGAATATCGCATGCCACGCAGTGTGGACGTATACGAATTCTACATTTGTAAGAGGAGGTTTTACCCATTAATTTTATTATCTTGTCAACCTTACTTTTTGACAAATAAAATTAATAGTTGGTTCCTCTTTGGCCCTACAAATAAAAGCAGTGACTCCGATGGGGAGGATACTTTTAATTTGCATCTAAGTGTGCACCATTACACGATATTAAGGGAATTATTTCGAATTATGTGCCTTACCACTGTGGAAGTACACACACTCTTAGATAATTTCCTATAACCATTATTTGACCTAGTGATCTGCAAACAAACTCATCCGTAGGGAGGAAGGCACTAAGAGCCGACACGCAAGTTTGTTGCATCACACGTCAAATTATAATGGAGGCCATGGGAATTAATTAAAATATCCCTCTCCCACTTAGTAAATTGAAAATGAGGAATTTTCAAGCACACACAACATGTATATAAAACAAATCAGCAATAAATATGGAAAAAACAGAATTTTTCCAACTATTATGGCATTGTTCTCCAATATGCATCCCGTCGTGTCGCCACCTCGTCCGCTCCTCCTACGCCATGTACAAGCCATCCGGAGATCCGAGCCGAGAATAAAACCTATTTTATTTTACATCCATCGATCCTATACTCCACGAGGGAGTGTACATGAAATCTAGATCGAAAGTAAAATAAAATAAAGATAACGAGTGGCTAAACGATGTCGTATTCAATTACAAAAATTAAATACTAATTTAGCCTCGTCAACCCCGAGGATTCAAATAATATACATACAATCACACACAAACAATCACATAAGCACAAATAGCCATAATAGTCGGATCTTATGCCTGCAACCAAAAAGTTAGCCTACGCACATCCTACTATTATCCGGCATACTTAATATATGATATATGCATGAAAGTAACCGAATCCAAAACACACAAAACCAGAAACCGTGGCTCTGATACCATTTGTAGGGAAAGGCATGCTTGCTCGGAAGCTCATTGGCTCCCATGTCCCCAGATTAAAATTTTCACTAATGAAAACTAATCCGGATGGGATGAGTTTCCTAAGCACAACCAATCTGTCATCGTGCCAATGACTCGAGCGATCGCTTGAACAAACTAGTTCTTCAAGCAAAACAACTCTTCTAGTCGGTTAGCCGCGGAAGAGACGACGGACAAATCGTCGGTTTTTGTGTTTATCTTCGGGGTCCATGATTATACAAATACATACAAATGTAAACTAGTATAATCAACACATACTAACATAAAGAACATAAGCTAGCATATCAATAAGAACATGCAAAGATCAATAATAAAAGTTGTAAAACTTTTATACCTCTCGATCTTCTATCGTATGTCCTATCCTCCTCGTGGACATCGTGTGGGTGAAGATCCTCCACGAGTTGAAGCCTCCTAGATCTTCTTCAATCCAAAGAAAGAAGAACTCTCTTTCCCTTCTTGCTTGAGCCAACCACCAATCCACAAAGGATTAATGCCACCGGCCCAAGAAAAGAGAGAACAAGATGGAAACAACCAAGGAACCGAACTAGGGACAAACCCTAGCTCCTAGTGCCGCCGGCCAAGAGGGAAAAGGAGGGGAGAAGAAGAATATGTTGGGCGCCGGCCAAGGTGGAGGGAATAGAGGAAGGAGCCGGCCACCCTTAGGAAGAAGAAGAGCTCCTCTCCTATAGTTGCCGCCCAACCAAGCTTCCAAAAACCCTAGCCGCCCAACCCTTCTTCCTTTCGATTTCTTGCCGCCCAAGCAATGAGAGGCTAAACCCTAATTTCCAAAAAAAACTCTCTTTGCCGCCCACCCTAAGACACCCTTTTAGAGAGTTAGGGATAAGCCTTGGTTTAATCTCCACCATCGGTTCTAGGGATTTAATATCAACCGTCGGATCTAGAGATTTAATCTCAACCGTCGGATCTAGAGATTTAATCTCCACCGTCAAATCTAGAGAATTAATCTCAACCGTCGGATCTAGAGAATTAATCTCAACCGTCGAATCTAGAGAATTAATCTCAACCGTCGGATCTAGAGAATTAATCTCAACCGTCGGATCTAGAGAATTATTTTCCATCATTTGATCTAGACTTCATGAGGATTATATTAGGCTACGATAGGGACCATGAGGAGGAGTTGAGTCTTGGCCACCCGATGGATCGGAACCACACAAACTTGATCCATCAATGATGTTCCATTCCACTAGAGGATCATCATTGAATTACCTCACCAACCCTAGAGCTGTCAAACGGGTCGACCCATGGCGGGGCGGGTCAATCCGTCGTAAACTCAATATTTAGCGGAGAGGGGCGGGCCGACCCGCCATCTCGGCGGGTTGAGAAATTTCCAACCCAACCCAACCCAAGGCGGGTTGCGGGTTAGGCGGCCAACCCGCGGGTCACACAAATTTTAAAAATATATTTAAAATTACTAAGGTGTTGAGGGCTTGAGGTAATGATTTGTAAGACAGATAGAGTACCATGATTAAAAAAATAAATATTTGAAGTAACTAAAATCTTATAATTGTGATTCAATTATCGACTTACAAAATTAAGTACCGATATTTTTGATTCCTTTCCAATGTTCTAAAATATTTAAATCTTGATAATATGTAAATGTAAATTTTTACTCTTTCAAATAGAGATTCAATTGAGATTTTTTAACTTGGGTAATTATTTGATTTTGATATGTTATTATTTCCTATATTGATTAGAATAGTAGTGATAAGATAATAAAAAGCAATTAGAGTATAAAAAATATTCTTTTGTTCTTTACTCTTAACTTCTTTTATACTTTGTTGAGGTGTATGTGTGATAGAAGAAAATTGTAATGGTGAAAAATTTGTCTTTTGACATTTCTCAACTGGCCAACTCCCACGGCCAACCTGTCTAGACTCAGAACTCATGGTCGCTCCGTTTAGGCCCGCCAAAATGGCGGATTGATAAAAGTTCAACCCAACCCGCTTAAATTGTTTGGCGGGGCGGGCCAACCCGGCGGGCCTAACCCAACTTGACAGCTCTAACCAACCCCCATAAATTAATATGGGCTCCATATATTATTTGTACATCCATCTCCCCATGTTTAAGATATTGAATGTCCGTCAATTAATTGATTTACTGACCATAAATTAATTAACATCTAACTCCTCGAGTAGTATCACTCAACCTTATCATCATGTTGACTAAGTCAACCTGCAGGGTTTACATGATGAACCTTATGAGCTCCTCAAGGGGACATCATCAACCTAGTATATAGGACACGGTTTCCTCCTATAATCAACGGTACACTATGTAAATAATATCATTTCCCAACTTACCGGGCATATTAATTTAATCAATCTAAATCTCACCCTTTGGTAAATCAAAGAAATAAATACTAAGTACATGTACCCGTTATTATATCGGGATTAAGAGCATGTACAACATAATATCCGAGGTCCGATTCAATTATGTAGTCAGCAATAAATTGAATCACCTCTATGTCGGTCCTGCTCAATACACCTAAGTGTACTAGTGTAACTCTATGTTCAAGACAAAACAATACCAAGCTACACTACAACCATGCCAATGGTTTGTCCAAAACCATCTTGGTTGTGAGCCTCTACTTATATTCTATAAGGGACTGATAATATGATCTCCTGTGCCACACCCAAGCACCATGTTATCTACAATGTAAAATATTAGACAATTTTGCATAACCATAAAAATATGCAAACAATGATCATGTGATTCTTATTTCAAAATAAAGATGTTCATACAAAAGAGCTAGGCTTTCAGTATACATCCCAACAGTTGGACTGTCTTCCCTTGTTAGAGCTATCAGGAAACTCTAGCTGCGCTCTCAATGTACACTCTCGACTGGTATGTCTAGGTTTCTTACAATAGTAGCAAACAGGCTACTCCAAAGGACACTCTGGAGCTCTATGACTTCCGGATTCGCATTTATAAC
This sequence comes from Wurfbainia villosa, assembly GCA_025175895.1. Taxonomy (NCBI): domain Eukaryota; kingdom Viridiplantae; phylum Streptophyta; class Magnoliopsida; order Zingiberales; family Zingiberaceae; genus Wurfbainia; species Wurfbainia villosa. Next base: position 87,061,865 of record CM046002.1, read on the forward strand.
ATCCAGTTCTGTTCTGACTCTTACGGTTCTTTTGAGAACCTCTAGCCTATTCAGAAGCTCGACGCTTCCCTTTTTGTGCCCTAGACGATCCCTCTGAAGTACCTCGAGTATTGCCCTTCTGCTCCTGCTTCTTCTGAGTCTGATTCCTTGAATTTTGGTTATGCTGCTTACTCTGGGACATCTGCCTCTCTATATCGTTTTCCTTGGAGATCTGTTGGGACGTCATTTCAATACAAATGGCTCGGTCCAATGCCTCCCTGTAAGAGGCAATAGAAGATCGTGACATCCTCACTCGGATATAAGCTGCTAGGGCCTGTGTGAACTGGTACATCCGATCTGCATCCTGTGCTACCAGATCAGAGCAGAACTCTGATAGTCTGGTAAACTCTGCGTTGTACTCCATGATGGAACAGTCGCCTTGCTTCAGACTCAGGAATTCCTGACGACGTGCTGTAGAAAACGCGGACAGAAAGTATTGCCTCCAAAAAGCATCTCGAAAAGCGGTCCAAGAAATCGCTCGCTCCCCGAGTAGAGTCTTCTGCATTTTCCACCAAGTAACGGCCTTGTCCCTGAGGTGATACGCAGCAAGGCGCACCTTCTCATCGTCTGTACAGTCCATATACTCAAAAGTATCCTCCAAATTCTCCAGCCATGCACGTGCGATCCATGGATCAGAATCCCTTCGGAATAAGGTAAATTTGTCCTTGGCAGAACGTGCTAATACGAGTGTCCGTGCTTTAACATTGTGCCCACTGGAATTCGTAGGTGCCGACCTAGTCGGTGGTATATCCAGATTCTGAGGCTCTGTACCACCAATAGGGGATTACTGAGGTAGTGCTTGAGTAGCTGGCTCAGTCGTAACCATATCTTGTCCCACCACTCTGGCTGCTCGCCTGGATGGACGACCTCGACCACGAGTCTGCATAGGTGCCATAACTCTGACAGTATACCCCAGTTGAACAAATCTAGGTAAGTATAAAACTAAGGTATAAATTATCAGGAATACTTACTTCGTGCTGCCCGGAGCTTATGCCGCTGTCAATCCCATCTCACAAAACCAAAACTGGAAAAAATATCGACTCTCGAGAATCCAAGACTCAAAACAAAATCATTGTATGGCATCTCAGAACCTTCGGCTCGGATACCAATTAAGTTGTCATGCCCCGAGAGTATGCCGTGTCGAAAATCAAATGGACGACATCTCCCCTGTACGTGGCAACATTTCGGGTTAATACAAGGCCCGTAGGCCCACAACAACAACATAATAAGCAGATATAAATATATCAACACATAGTGGAAACATAAACAACATATACACAGACATTCAAACCAAAACACACAGGTGTACACCACCTTATAAGTCCATAATACTAAATTGTAAATAAAACATCGACACAAAACAAGTCCAAGATATAAAGACAAGTCCACAATAGAAAACAAGTCCATAACATAATCAAAATCCATAACATAGACAAAAATCCTCAGGAGACTTGGAAAAGCGGAGATGGGATGAATCGCCGGCGCAGCTCCAAGCCGTCACGAAGACTTCAGCCTATTACCTGGGCGACAGAAAAACCCAAGGTCTGTGGTAGTGAGTAAAACTCAGCAGGAAATAGAAAAACATGTATATATTAATATTACATGTATTCCGGTAGAAAAATATACAGGTATCACTAGCATGATAACATATCCATGTATATACCTTCTAACCAAAAGCCAATATGAAATGCAGACATACCTGAACGTCTGCTACGCTACACCTATCCAAGATGAGCACATATCCACAACATAAGGTATAAAGAATAGTACTAACTCATACTACATCCTGATATGGGTCGAGGGTATCACAGTGAATAACCAACTAGTATACAAGTATCGGCCTACTACCATACAGAAAATTCAATAGCATGTATGAATATGTACAATCAAATGCAATAAGCATAGTACATTCAAATGCAACATCACAATAAGAATATATATATACACTACATCTATATATGTATACTAATCACGATCATCCATATATATATATATACATGCATATATGTATATATATGGCAATATGCAAAAAAATACCATAAGTCGGCAATGCAGCATGCATGGTCATGTCGGCTCACCATAAAGCTACCACGACCCCAGTGTGGCCTCGGTGGGTCGAGCATGACAACTGTCCCAACTCAACACCAACCACTACTCTCGAGTGGCCGAGTGGGCAGTATGATTGAGTAGCATATAAGCGTGAAGAGCAAGCTACACGATGGGGGTCCCTGCTGTTGGCCACTCCGACGGTAACTACCCATGAGTGGTCGAGTGCCACACACGCAGGACTACAACACGCAAATCAAACTACCACTGTCTATAGTGGTAGAGTGCGGCACCACAATGCTCTGCCCTCGCACCGGTTACTCCTCCTATGAGTAACCGTGGAGGCAGGATGACTGGCGACACTCTCAACCACAAGGGAGACCTCATCGCCAGCGTGCATGCAAATGACATGAATGCAATCTCTCACATACAGACATCCACCATAGACTCTCTATTCTACATAGAGTCATACTAACCAGGTCAACGCACTCTGTATCCTTTAGAGAGTCGTACTCAACTGATTATATCAGGCTAGGACCATTGGTCCGTAGCCACACACTAAAACCATTCACCTAACCATTGACATAATACATGGTCGGTAGTAATCATGCAACCTAAGAGTACTAGAACTAATCCTAGGTTCAAGTCATTATCTACCTACGGATGACCTTTTTTCCCAATTTACAATCAGGTTGTCATCCGGACTATACTATTGTAGGGATGTATACATAAAAGTCTATTTTTTTTTGTATGAATATCTTTATTTTGAAATAAGAATCACATGATCATTGTTTGCATATTTTTATGGTTATGCAATATTGTCTAATACTTTACATTGTAGATAACATGGTGTGTGGTTCACATAGGAGATCATGTTATCGGCCCCTTGAAAAGTATAAGTAAAGGCTCACAACCGAGATGGCTTTGGACAAACCATCGGAATAGTTGTAGTGTGATTTGGTATTGGTTTGTCTTGACCATAGAATCACACTAGTGCACTTTGTGTGTATTGAGCAGGACCGACTTAGAGGTGATTCGATTTATTGCTGACTACATAATCGAATCGGACCTCGGATATTATATTTTACATACTCTTAATCCCGATATAATAACGGGCACATATACTTAGTACTCATCTCTTTGATTTACCAATGGGCGAGATTTATAGATTAAATCGATAGACTCGGTAAGTTGGGAGATGATATAATTTATATGGTGTGTCATTGATTATAGGAGGAAACCGTATCCTATATATTAGGATGATGATGTCCCCTTGAGGAGCTCATAAGGTTCATCATGTAAACCCTACAGGTGGACTTGGTCCGGCATGATGAAAAGGTTGAGTGGTACTACTCATGGAGTTAGATGTCGATTAATTAATGGTCAATAAATTAATTAATCGAAAGACATTCGAGATCTTAAACACGGGGAGGAAATGTACAAATAATATATGGAGCCCATATTATCATATGGGGGTTGGTGAGGTAGATCAATGATGAACCTTTAGTGGATTGGATCATCATTAGTGGATCGGACTTTATGTGGGCTTGATCCAAGGGTGGCCAAGACCCAACTCCTCCTCATGGTCCTTAATGTAGCCTATTAACACCTCATGATGCTTAGATCCAAAGGATAGAAACAAAACTCTAAGATCCATTGGTAGAGATTAAATCTCTAAGATCCGACCGTTGAGATTAAATCTCTAGATCCGACGGTTGAGATTAAATCCCTAGAACAAATTGAGGAGATAAATTCATGACTTATCCCTAAACTCTATAAAAGGAGGGCATGGGGTTGGCATGAAGGACAATTGAAGAGATCTAGGGTTTTGGAGTTGGCGGCAAGGCTTGGAATTAGGGTTAAGGGGTTGGGCGGCACCTATTAAGGAAAGTAATTCCTTTTCTTCCTCTTCCTTCAAAGGTGGCCGGCATCCAGCTTCTATTCTAGCCCTTTTCCAGTTTTTGGCTGGCGGCCAAACCTTTCTTCTTCCTCTCCTTAGGTGGTGGAAACAAGATATAGGGTTTCCCTAGTTATCTTGGTTGTTTTCCACCATCTTCTCCTTCAATTAGTTGGCCGGCGGCAAGGATGGATTGAGTTCCTTGTTGGTTGAGTTTTTGAAGGAGAAAAACATTGTTTCTCATCTTCCTCTTGCTTGGGAAAAGCAAGGAAGGAAGTGTTGCGATCTAGGAGCTTCGACTTTTGGTGGATCATCGCCCACACGACGTCCAAAAGGAGGAAGGTCATACATTAGAAGACGAAGAAGTATACCTATTCTTCTTTCTCTTTTATTCATTGCTTGTTTTTGTTTTACAAATATAAGAATGTTATATTTCTGTAAATGGCTAAATAATACTTGGATCCCGAGCATAAACACAAAAACCGGCAATCCAGACATCGTCTATTCCGCGGCTACTCATAGATTAGAGGTTGGTCGCTTGAACAACTTGTTTGTTCAAGTGACATCTCTAAACGAATAGCACGACGATGCCTTGGTTGCTTTGGCAATCCCTTTTGTCTAGGATTAAATTTTTTAATCCGGGGACATCGAAGGGATCGCCATGGACAAGCTACCGAGGTGAAGTGGGAAGCGAAGTTTCCCCTCATGGACTCGATAAGCAAAACCCTTCAATTGGTATCAGAGCCAAGGTTTCCGGTTTTGTGTGTTTAGGATTCGGTTAATTTTTATGCACATTTTCATATATTATATGTGCCAGATAATAGTAGGATATGCGTAGTTTAACTCTTTGGTTGCAGGCATAAGATCCGACTATTATGGCCATGTGTGTGTATGTGATTGTATGTGTGTAAATATTTATTTTGTTGAATCCTCGGGGTTGACGAGGCTAGTATTTAGTTTTTGTAAATTAAATATGGCATTGTTTAGCTGCTCTTTATTTTATTTTACTTTCGATCTAGATTTCATGTACACTCCCTCGAGGAGTATAGGATCGATGGATGTAAATTAAAATAGGTTTTAGTCTCGGCTCATATCTCTGGAGGGCTTGTAGATGGCGTAGGAGGAGTGGACGAGATGGCGATGCGACGGGAGACATATTGAAGACAAAGGCCATAATAGTTGGAAAAATATTTATTTTTCATATTTATTGCTTTTTGTTTGATATGCATGTCGTAGGAAAATTCCTCAATTTCAAATTACTAAGTGGGAGAGGGAAATTTTAAATTTCCCACGGCCTCCATTACGATTTGACAAGTGATGCAAACAAACTTGCACGTTGGCTCTGAGTGCCTTCCTCCCCATCAGATGGGTTTGTTTGCGGATCACAAGGTTAAATATGGATATAGGAAATTATTAAGGAGCGTGTGTACTTGCCCATCGTAAGGCACATAACCCGAGATAATTAACTTAGTACCAAGTAATGGTGAACACTTAGATACAAATATAAGTATCCTCCCCATCGGAGTCACTACTTTTATTTGTAGGGACAAAGAGGAACCAACTATTAATTTTACTTGTCAAAAAGTTAGGTTGACAAGATAGTAAAATTAATGGGTAAAACCTCCTCTTACAAATGTAGAATTCGTATACCTCCACACTATCGTGGCATACGATATTCTCGGTGTTTAGAGGTGTTGGTTGATTTTAAAATTTTATTGTTTGAGGAATCAATAATTTTTTGAAATCTAATGTTTTGATTTATGTGATTCTTAGGTTTTCTTTCAAAATGACTTTCAACCCACTTGCTGTGATACTTAAAGAGAACAAACTTACTGGACCCAACTATGTAGATTGGAAGAGGAATCTGGATATTGTCTTGACTGCTGAGGAATATAAATATGTACTCCTCGAAGAGTGCCCTCCCAAGCCTGCAGATGATTCTGGGAAAAGGAGAGAGAGAGCTATAGGAAGTGGATCAAGGCCGATGAGATGGCATGGTGTTACATTTTGGCATCTATGTCAAATGTACTCCAACATCAGCATCAAGCCATGCCCACTGCCTATGATATGATGTTCAATCTCAAGGAGCTTTTCGGACACTAGAATCGGGTTGCGAGGCAAGAGGCCATGAGAAACTTGATGACAACCACCATGATCGAGGGAACTCCCGTGAGGGATCATCTTGTCAAGATGATGGCTCATTTGAATGAGCTGGAGGTCCTAGGAGCTGAGATCGATGGGGAAACCCAGGTCGATATCATACTCCAGTCTCTACCTAGGAGTTTTGAGCAGTTTCGCCTCAACTACAACATGAACAAGAGATTGTATTCGCTGGCGGAATTTCTGACAGAACTCCAGGAGGCAGAAAGACTATTTCGTCAGAGCTCTCAGGCACATGTCGTAGTAACCCAGAAGGTTTCTACTTCTAAGCCGAAAGGCAAGAGGAAGAAGAAACAAACTGGGGCGAAGGCGGCGAGAGGAACTCAGGGAGGAGTGAAGAAGCCGAAAGGCAAGTGCTTCACTTGTAAGCAGACTGGACACTGGAAGAAGTACTGCCCCAACCGCAAGAACAAAGGTATATCTTTTGGACTAGTCGTTGAAACATGTTTAGCGGTGTTATCTACCGGCACCTGGTGTGTAGATACGGGAGCCACTGATCATGTCTGCAATACTTTGCAAGGGTTCCAGGAAACCAGACGACTGGCTGAAGGGGAGATTACCGTGTACTTGGGCGATGCCACGAAGGTGGCGACTATTGCAGTGGGAGACGTTCATTTATCTTTTGAGGAAAATAAACTTTAGGTTCTTAAGAATTGTCTTTATGTACCCTTATTTAGAAAGAATTTAATTTCAGTTTATAAATTATTTATGGATGGATATTCTATTTCTTTTAATGACAGAGTTGTTGTTAGTTATAGCCCTAAGAACCAATCATGTGATGGTTGAATAGGGAACATTTTGTATCATATTCTATAAAGGCAAAGGATTGGTTATTATATTTAAGTCTTGCTTGTGCCAGCTAAATTAAATATAGTAATGCCCTAGAAAAGTAGGTTCTTATCTACAGCACATCAATTGGCAGAATTGATTATGAGAGGCTGTAGAGAACACTTTCTAAATGTTCCTAGTCAAGTATTAATATGCAAGGGCAATATTAATACATAAAGACTAGCATGTAGGTCAATTGATGACTTGATCTCACAAGTCATGGATATATGATATCAAGTTGACACATGGGTATATATTAGAGAATATATAATCGAAGACCCGCCATGAGAAAGTTTCATGGATCGTTATATGAGTGTCATAAACTTTCTCATGTGACTATTGGTATGAATAGTCCTCGGACACTGAAGTCACTACGGTTCCCTACATAAGGAGTTATGTACTTTGGTATCGTCAAACGTCACCCGTAATAGGTGGACCATAAAGCGATCGGGTATATAACAAATTATGCGAAGGATGTGAGTGATGTAGATGGGATCTATCCTCTCATATGACGAGAGTGATATCGGTGGGCCCCTTGATTGAGTAGAACTACTAAAACGCATGGCCATGCTTGAATGAGTCAATATGAGATATTGAGCTCATTTGTTTGAGTTAGTTTACTCAGGGATCAAGAAACACATAGATTGATCGAGGATGACACGGTCTATGCCTCATTGATCAATCTGATATCAAGGATAGAAGGACACTGTCATATATTATAGTAGTCACGGAAAGGTTAGTCGGATCTTGACTTATCTCGTAACTTGGGTAGCAATGATGTATTGCTAGATGCCGCTCATTGCTTGTGTATCTAAAAGAGTTTAGGTCGACTGCCAACGTTATGAGAGCCTATAGGGTCACACACAAAGAGCATGATAATTAGAGGAATTAGAGTATTCTAGTTTGACTAGAATAATTTGGGAATAAGCTTAAGTACAAAATGGTTTTGGACTTTAAGCTTAATGAGAATTTTAGCTAATTGATTTAATGAGATTAATTCAATATGTTACCTTATTGATTTAATAAGATTAATTCAATATGATAACATAAGCTTAATTGAATTAATAAGATTAATTCAATATGATAACATAAGCTTAATTGAATTAATAAGATTAATTCAACATGCATGAATGCCACATAAGAATGCCACATAAGCATGCCACATAAGCATGCCACCTAAGCATCCACCTAAGCTAGTTAAGGTGGAAGGAAACAAAATGGTTTTGTCTCCTTAAGTGGCCCACCAAACAAGGATATGTCTCAATGCAATGGATTGCATTGAATGTGTGGAGGTGAAAGGGTTTTTCCAACCCTATAAAAGACACCTCAAGTGGCCGGCCAAATGAGAGCATTGGCTTTGTTGTTGGTGGAAGCTTTGGTTGTGTTGTTGTGGTTGTGAGAGAGCTTGGTGGAAGCTTTGGTTGTGTGGGTTTGTGAGTGTAGGCTAGCAAGAAGAGGAGTCTTCTTCTTCCTTTCTCCTTTTCCCTCTCTTCCTCTCCTTTAGGGACTTCTCTAGCAAGAAGTAAAGGAGAGCTCTTCTAGTTTTCCTTTTGTGAGACAAGAGCTTGCTCGTGTGGATACATATAGAGGCACGGACATTTGAACGTGCTAAAGATCCAAACAACCAAAAAGGAAAAGCGGGATTAACAAGGGCACGCAACAAAGGTAATCCTCTCCTATAAGATAGGCTTGGTTTAGAGAAATTTATTTTATACGAGTTTGCTTTCACATGGATCACTTGGAAGGGATCCTAATTGTTCCGTTGCGCATATGCCATTTGGCATAAAGAATTCCCTACAGTGGTATCAGATCCACTTGCGAAAGATTGTATAAAATAGGTTTTCTCTATTTTATATATGATATAGAAGTAGGATAACTTTTATTATGAGTTGATAATTGCATTAGCAACTTTTCAAACATAATAAAATATCCAATGTCTTTTAAAAGTTAAATTGACATGGTGCATGGTTATGGCCTAGTCCCAAAAAGTTTGTGATTGTGTGTTGTAATTCTTAATACGGCCTGCGTGTCGTGCCTTTCTCCTAATAATTCTTGTTGTAAAATTAGTTTTAGACTCGAATGTAACTCGAGTATTTCTCCTTTTGTAATGTACAAAACAAAGATGGAGGGTCCATTGGAAGATGAGGTTACAAGGAGGAAGTCAACACACAAGACAACCAAAAGGAAGCACTTAGGAGAAGATGCTATCCCTAGGTTGACCAATCAATCTTTTCATTGGCTTGAGAAGATTGTAGAATAAGGGCCATAACCATGACACGCTTAGTTTAATATGTATGTGATGCATGTTAGTTTAGCTTGTATGTGATGCATGATTAGTTTAGCTTATATGTGATGTATGCTAATATGTATATGATACATGTTTATTTCTTAATAAGTCTAAACGATATGCCTACCAAAGTTGGTACTCACTACTTCCTCGATCATTTGTTATTGGGTTTGCCAAAGCAAAGCAATGCATTTTATCTTGGAGGGGTGCGAGTGGACAATCGTGATGTCCCGCTATCGATCTTGGTTAAGACTTAGTTAAGTTTTTCTTAATTGGTTAAGAAAGTAGAGGCATATATTAGCTTTGAACATAAGTGTTAAAATTAGTTTTGTGTGAATTCCGAACATCAGCTTTGTCTTAGAAGTGGTCGTTGCTCCGATATCCAAGAAGGCCTCTGTGCCTCGCCACAGCCTGGAAGCTGGTTTAGGAATAAACACTAAACTAATCTAAAACTTAAACAAAGCTATTAAAGAGTTACATCAGATGTAATTGGCAAAAGATTGCCTACCTAATTATACTACGTCTTGGGCGATTAGCCAAAGCTAACTCAAGACGAATTATGATGTGGATCTTTATCCCATATAAATTTATAGCTAAATAGTAGCTATGAGAATTTAGTGGGAGCTTCATTTAATTAAAGGCCTAATTAAATGATTTAGGTATGATACTTAAACTTTGCATTTTAATGTTGTAGATCACCATGTCATCTAACACGACACACCCCCTCAACTTGCGATCTGTCCTTGAGAAGGACAAGCTCAATGGAGCAAATTTTCTTGACTGGTATAGGAACTTGAGGATTATCCTCAAGCAAGAACGCAAACTGTATGTCCTAGAGCAGTCTACCCCTGAAACACCCGCCCATGCGGCCACTCGTGCTGAAAAGGATGCTTATAAGAAGCATCAAGATGACGCATTAGATGTGTCATGTCTTATGCTTGCCACCATGAACTCTGAGCTTCAGAAGCAACATGAGAACATGGATGCCTATGATATGGTTGAGCATTTGAAACAACTATATCAAGGACAAGCTAGGCATGAGCGTTTTGAAGTGTCTAAGGCTCTTTTTGCATGCAAGATGCAAGAAGGAACACCTGTAGGAACTCACGTACTCAAAATGATTGGGTACGTTGAGAACCTTGAAAGACTAGGTTTTCCACTGAGCCAAGAATTGGCAACTGATGTTATCCTGCAATCGTTGCCGGAAGCATATAATCAATTCGTCATGAATTATAACATGAATGAAATTGATAAACCTTTGCCTGAGATTCTCAGCATGTTAAGAACTGGCGAACCGAATCTCAAAAAGAAAGTTAGCAACGTACTAATGGTCAAGAAGGGCAAAGGTAAGCGCAAAGGCAAGGGTAAGACCCAAGCCAAAGGCAAGGCCAATTCATCCACTTCAAAGGGTAAAGGTAAAGTACCTAAGGAAGGGGACTGCTTCCATTGCGGTGAGATGGACCGGAAGCGAAAATCGCAAAGTCTACCTTGAGGAAGTAAAGAATAAAAGAAGTGGGACTTCTGCCTCAGGTATACACGTTATAGAAGTTAATCTATCTATTTCTTCTACATGGGTATTAGATACCGGATGTGCATCTCACATTTGTACTAATGTGCAGGGACTGAGAAATAGTAGACAAATGGCAAAAGGCGAAGTGGACCTACGAGTAGGTAATGGCGCAAAGTTCTTTGTATTTGTAGGAACATATTCTTTGTCTTTGCCCTTTGGGCTTGTCTTAGAACTAGAGGAGTGCTTATATGTACTGCATTGACAAAGAACATAATTTACGTATCTTGTTTAGACAAGAAAAACTTTTCTTTTATAATAAAGGACAAATGTTGTTCCATTTATTTAAATGAAATGTTCTATTGTAATGCACCACTTATGAATGGTCTCTATGTTATTTAGAAAACCCAATTTATAACGTAAATACCAAGCGGTTCAAATCGAATGATTCAACCAAACATATCTCGCATGCGCCTAGGTCACATAAATGAAAACGCATATCCCAACTCCATAAAGATGGATTATTGGACTCATTTGATTTTGAATCATATGAGGTATCGAATCTTGCCTTTAGGAAAGATGACTAAAACTCCATTTAGTGGACATGGCGAAGGCGGCGGACTTGTTAGGACTCATACATCTTGATGTATGTGGGCCTTTCAATGTCGAAGCCAGAGGAGGCTATAAGTACTTTATTACTTTCACTGATGATATAAGTAGATTTGACTACTTATATTTGATGAGACATAAGTCAGAATCCTTTGAAAAGTTCAAAGCATTCAAGAATGAAGTACAAAACCAACTTGGTAAGCGTATTAAGCTACTTCGATCAGATTGAGGTGGTGAATACCTTAGTCAAGAGTTTCGTGATCACCTGGCTGAGTGTGGGATAATATCCCAACTCACTCCCCCTGGAACACCACAATGGAATGGTGTATCTGAGAGGAGAAATCGTACTCTATTAGATATGGTACGATCAATGATGAGCCAGACTGATCTACCTACTTCCTTTTGGGGACTAGCTCTAGAGACAGCCGCTTTCACACTTAATCGCGTCCCATCAAAAGCCGTAGAAAAGACACCATATACGATATGGACTGGGAAGAGTCCCAAAATGTCTTTTATAAAGATTTGGGGTTGTGAAGCTTATGTAAGACGTCAAGTCTCAGATAAACTAGGACCCAAATCAGATAAGTGTTATTTTGTAGGATATCCCTGTTAGTTATAGCCCTAAGAACCAATCATGTGATGGTTGAATAGGGAACATTTTGTATCATATTCTATAAAGGCAAAGGATTGGTTATTATATTTAAGTCTTGCTTGTGCCAGCTAAATTAAATATAGTAATGCCCTAGAAAAGTAGGTTCTTATCTACAGCACATCAATTGGCAGAATTGATTATGAGAGGCTGTAGATAACACTTTCTAAATGTTCCTAGTAAAGTATTAATATGCAAGGGCAATATTAATACATAAAGACTAGCATGTAGGTCAATTGATGACTTGATCTCACAAGTCATGGATATATGATATCAAGTTGACACATGTGTATATATTAGAGAATATATACTGAACTGACCCGCCATGAGAAAGTTTCATGGATCGTTATATGAGTGTCATAAACTTTCTCATGTGACTATTGGTATGAATAGTCCACAGACCTGAAGTCACTACGGTTCCCTACATAAGGAGTTATGTACTTTGGTATCGTCAAACGTCACCCGTAACAGGGTGGACCATAAAGGCGATTACTGGGTATATAACAAATTATGCGGAGGGATGTGAGTGATGTAGATGGGATCTATCCCTCTCATATGACGAGAGTGATATCGGTGGGCCCCTTGATTGAGTAGAACTACTAAAACGCATGGCCATGCTCGAATGAGTCAATATGAGATATTGAGCTCATTTGTTTGAGTTAGTTTACTCAGGGATCAAGAAACACATAGATTGATCGAGGATGACACGGTCTATGCCTCATTGATCAATCGATATCAAGGATAGAAGGACAGTCATATATTATAGTAGTCACGGAAAGGATAGTCGTATCTTGACTTATCTCGTAACTTGGGTAGCAATGATGTATTGCTAGATGCAGATCATTGCTTGTGTATCTAAAAGAGTTTAGGTCCACAGCAAACTTTCTGAGAGCCTATATAGGTCACACACAAAGAGCATGATAATTAGAGGAATTAGAGTATTCTAGTTTGACTAGAATAATATGGGAATAAGCTTAAGTACAAAATGGTTTTTGGACTTTAAGCTTAATGAGAATTTTAGCTAATTGATTTAATGAGATTAATTCAATATGTTACCTTATTGATTTAATAAGATTAATTCAATATGATAACATAAGCTTAATTGAATTAATAAGATTAATTCAATATGATAACATAAGCTTAATTGAATTAATAAGATTAATTCAACATGCATGAATGCCACATAAGCATGCCACATAAGCATGCCACCTAAGCATCCACCTAAGCTAGTTAAGGTGGAAGGAAACAAAATGGTTTTGTCTCCTTAAGTGGCCGGCCAAACAAGGATATGTCTCAATGCAATGGATTGCATTGAATGTGTGGAAGTGAAAGGGTTTTTCCAACCCTATAAAAGACACCTCAAGTGGCTGGCCAAAAGAGAGCATTGGCTTTGTTGTTGGTGGAAGCTTTGGTTGTGTTGTTGTGGTTGTGAGAGAGCTTGGTGGAAGCTTTGGTTGTGTGGGTTTGTGAGTGTAGGCTAGCAAGAAGAGGAGTCTTCTTCTTCCTTTCTCCTTTTCCCTCTCTTCCTCTCCTTTAGGGACTTCTCTAGCAAGAAGTAAAGGAGAGCTCCTCTAGTTTTTCTTTTGTGAGACAATAGCTTGCTCGTGTGGATACATTTAGAGGCACGGACGTTTGAACGTGCTAAAGATCCAACACATCCAAAGAAAAGCGGGATTGCAAAGGGCACGCAACAAAGGTAGAACTCTCCTATAAGATAGGCTTGGTTTAGAGAAATTTATTTTATACGAGTTTGCTTTCGCATGGATCACTTGGAAGGGATCCTAATTTTTCCGTTGCGCATATGCCAATTGGCATAAAGAATTCCCTACAATCCCAAGGAAACTAAGGGATATTACTTTTACAATCCCACACTTGGCAAGGTGTTTGTTGCCAGAAATGCTGTCTTTCTAGAAAGAGAATTTATTTCTAGAAAAACTAGTGGGAGTAAAATTCATCTTGAAGAAGTTCAAGATGACGATAACACTAAGGCTTCGATGGAAAATGAACAGGAACCACAAAGTGTTGTGGATGAGGAAATTGTTGCCCAAAGAGTTGTGGAGCAAACACCTGTTCAAGTAGACCAACCTCTTCGTAGATCTGATAGGATCCGTCGTCAACCTGAGAGATATTCTTTTCTCTTGGTGACAGCGGTGAGGTATTGCTTGTCGATCTTGGCGAGCCTACATCTATCAAGAAGCTATGATGAGCCCAGATTCCGAGAAATGGCTAGAGGCCATGAGATCCGAAATGGAATCCATGTACACTAACCAAGTATGGACTTTGGTTGATCCACCTGAAGGGGTAAAACCCATTGGGTGTAAGTGGGTCTTTAAAGTAAAGACTGACATGGATGGTAATAAGCATACCTATAAAGGTAGATTGGTGGCTAAAGGATTCAAACAAATTCATGGTATTGACTATGATGAAACCTTTTCACGGGCCATGATGCTTAAATCCATTCGGATCATACTTGCTATTGCGCCTACCACGATTATGAGATCTGGCAGATGGATGTCAAAACCGCTCGAATGGAAAGCTACTCGAGGATGTGTACATGACACCCCTAAGGGTTTTGAAGATCCAAAGCATCCCGAAAGGTATGCAAACCGCAAAGGTCCATTTATGGACTAAAGCAAGCCTCGCCGGAATCTTCGATTCGATGATGCAATCAAGGAGTTTGGTTTCATCAAGAATGAAGATGAACCTTGTGTCTACAAGAGAAATAGTGGGAGCACAGCTTGTATTTCTTGTCTTGTATGTAGATGACATACTTCTCATCGGAAATGATATTCCCTCACCCACCGTGAAGATGTGGTTAGGGAATTGTTTCTCGATGAAAGACTTAGGTGAAGCCGCTATATTCTAGGCATCAAGATCTATAGAGATAGATCTAAAGATTACTTGGCCTAAGTCAGAGTACATACATTGATAAAGTGCTAGATCGCTTTGCTATGCAAAATTCCAAGAAAGGATTTCGCTTTATCACATGGTGTGAGTCTTTCAAGACTCAATGTCCTCTCTTCTAAGGAGGAGAGAGATCGCATGGATAAGATCCCTTATGCGCGCCGCCATAGGGTCTATCATGTACGCCATGCTTTGTACTGCTCCCGACGCCTCGTATGCTTTGAGCATGACGAGTAGATACTACTGGATCCAGTGAAAGTCATCGGATAGCAATAAAAATATTCTTAAATACTTACGAAGAACGAAAGAATATTTCGATATTCGAGGCAATGAGGAGCTAGTCAGAAGGGTTACGTGATGCAAGCTTCCAAAGAGACAAGGATGACTATAGATCGCAATCGGTACGCGTGTTTTGCTCGAATGGTGGAGCCGTGAGAGTCGAAGAGTTCAAAGCAGAGACAGCTTCGATTCTACAACAGGTAGTATATTGTGCATCCGATGCAAAGAAAGGAGGTCGCTTGGCTCGTAAGTTCATCGCTGAACTTGGGGTAGTTCCTAGCATTGCAGATCCAATAGACCTCTATTGTGACAACAATGGGGCTATCAGTGCTAAGGAACCTCGATCACATCAATGACCAAACACATACTGCGGCGCTTCCATCTCATTCGAGAGATCATCGATAGAGGAGATGTGAGGATATGCAGAGTACCGACAGAAGCTAACATCGCAGATCCATTGACCAAGGCTTTGGCACAGAGGAAGCATGATGGTCACACTAGGTCACTAGGTATTAGATATCATAGTGATTGGTACTAGTGCTAGTGGGAGATTGTTAGTTATAGCCCTAAGAACCAATCATGTTATGGTTGAATAGGGAACATTTTGTATCATATTCTATAAAGGCAAAGGATTGGTTATTATATTTAAGTCTTGCTTGTGCCAGCTAAATTAAATATAGTAATGCCCTAGAAAAGTAGGTTCTTATCTACAAAGACATCAATCGCGTAATTGATTATGAGAGGTCAGAGAGAACACTTTCTAAATGTTCCTAGTCAAGTATTAATATGCAAGGGCAATATTAATACATAAAGACTAGCATGTAGGTCAATTGATGACTTGATCTCACAAGTCATGGATATATGATATCAAGTTGACACATGGGTATAAATTAGAGAATATATACTGAACTGACCCGCCATGAGAAAGTTTCATGGATCGTTATATGAGTGTCATAAACTTTCTCATGTGACTATTGGTATGAATAGTCCTCAGGCCTGAAGTCACTACGGTTCCCTACATAAGGAGTTATGTACTTTGGTATCGTCAAACGTCACCCGTAACAGGGTGGACCATAAAGGCGATTACTGGGTATATAACAAATTATGCGGAGGGATGTGAGTGATGTAGATGGGATCTATCCCTCTCATATGACGAGAGTGATATCGGTGGGCCCCTTGATTGAGTAGAACTACTAAAACGCATGGCCATGCTCGAATGAGTCAATATGAGATATTGAGCTCATTTGTTTGAGTTAGTTTACTCAGGGATCAAGAAACACATAGATTGATCGAGGATGACACGGTCTATGCCTCATTGATCAACTGATATCAAGGATAGAAGGACACACATATATTATAGTAGTCACTTTAAAGGTTAGTCGAATCTTGACTTATCTCAGAACTTGGGTAGCAATGATGTATTGCTAGATGCCGCTCATTGCTTGTGTATCTAAAAGAGTTTAGGTCCACCGCCAACGCTTATGAGAGCCTATAGGTCACACACACAAAGAGCATGATAATTAGAGGAATTAGAGTATTCTAGTTTGACTAGAATAATATGGGAATAAGCTTAAGTACAAAATGGTTTTTGGACTTTAAGCTTAATGAGAATTTTAGCTAATTGATTTAATGAGATTAATTCAATATGTTACCTTATTGATTTAATAAGATTAATTCAATATGATAACATAAGCTTAATTGAATTAATAAGATTAATTCAATATGATAACATAAGCTTAATTGAATTAATAAGATTAATTCAACATGCATGAATGCCACATAAGAATGCCACATAAGCATGCCACATAAGCATGCCACCTAAGCATCCACCTAAGCTAGTTAAGGTGGAAGGAAACAAAATGGTTTTGTCTCCTTAAGTGGTCGGCCAAACAAGGATATGTCTCAATGCAATGGATTGCATTGAATGTGTGGAGGTGAAAGGGTTTTTCCAACCCTATAAAAGACACCTCAAGTGGCCGGCCAAATGAGAGCATTGGCTTTGTTGTTGGTGGAAGCTTTGGTTGTGTTGTTGTGGTTGTGAGAGAGCTTGGTGGAAGCTTTGGTTGTGTGGGTTTGTGAGTGTAGGCTAGCAAGAAGAGGAGTCTTCTTCTTCCTTTCTCCTTTTCCCTCTCTTCCTCTCCTTTAGGGACTTCTCTAGCAAGAAGTAAAGGAGAGCTCTTCTAGTTTTCCTTTTGTGAGACAATAGCTTGCTCGTGTGGATACATATAGAGGCACGGACATTTGAACGTGCTAAAGATCCAAACAACCAAAAAGGAAAAGCGGGATTAACAAGGGCACGCAACAAAGGTAATCCTCTCCTATAAGATAGGCTTGGTTTAGAGAAATTTATTTTATACGAGTTTGCTTTCGCATGGATCACTTGGAAGGGATCCTAATTGTTCTGTTGCGCATATGCCATTTGGCATAAAGAATTCCCTACAGTTGTTATAAGAAGGAATAGGGACATTATCTGTTCGGGTTCATTTCTAGGAAATTTGTACACACTTGAACCAAAACCTCCCACGATGCAAATTGAAGTTAATAACTCATCTTCTAATTCCAATAAGAGAAAAGAACCTTCGAAGATGAACCAAACATATCTTTGGCATCTTAGGCTTGGTCACATTAACCTAAGCAGAATTCAAAGGTTGATAGCTGATGGACATTTAGGCTCATTAGTGGTGGAGGATCTCCCAACCTGTGAATCTTGCTTGGAGGGTAAGATGACCAAGAGGCCTTTTAAGGCCAAGGGGTATAGAGCCAAAGATGTGTTAGAATTGGTTCATTCTGATTTGTGTGGTCCTATGTCTATCCAGGCTAGAGGTGGTTTCGAGTATTTCGTCTCTTTTATAGATAATTACTCGAGATATGGACACATTTACTTGATGCACCGCAAGTCTGAATGCTTTGACAAGTTCAAAGAATTCAAGGCTGATGTGGAGAAACGTCAAGGTAAAAGTATCAAGACACTACGATCTGATCGTGGTGGTGAGTACCTCTTGGGAGAGTTTAGGAACTACTTATCAGAGGCTGGGATTCAATCCCAATTGACTGCACTTGGCACACCCCAGTAGATCGGTGTAGCAGAGCGAAGGAATAGGACTCTTATGGAAATGGTTAGATCGATGACGAGTTATTCTGACCTGCCTGATTCGTTCTGGGGATATGCTCTAGATACGACAGTGTACATTCTGAACTTGGTTCCATCTAAATCAGTCCCTTCTACTCCCACAGAGTTGTGGACTGGGTGAAAGCCTAGTCTAAGGCATATTCAGATATGGGAGTCCAAAGACATGTGCCAAGGCGATCTTTGTAAGTTAGAACCTCACTGTATATGCATGTTCGTTGGCTATCCCAGGGGAACGAAGGGTGGATTTTTTTATAGTCCTAGAGATCAGAGGGTAATCGTTTGCACGAATGGCAGATTTCAAGAGGAAGACTATGTGATGAGCCACAAGCCCAAGAGTAAAATTGTTCTGGAGGAGTTAAAAGGGGAAGTCACTTCTTTAGTACCACCGGTACAAGAGGAGATACCACATGTCACTGCACCGCATGTCACAGACGATACACAGGTGATACCTCGTCGTAGTGGGAGGGTTGTGAGATAGCCTGATAGATTCATGTTCTTAGGAGAATCTTCTGATTTGGTCCCTGGCGAACATGAACCTGATGCCTGGACATATGACGAGGCAATCCAAGATAAAGATGCAGTATCTTGGCAAAGTGCAATGAATGCTGAGATTGAATCTATAGATTCAAATTAGGTCTGGGAGCTAGTAGAACCACCCGATGGTGTAAAAACTATTGGATGCAAGTGGATCTACAAGAGAAAGAGAGGAATAGATGGGAAGGTTGAGACCTTCAAAGTGAGGCTTGTTACGAAGGGGTATACTCAGAAAGAGGGTATCGATTATGAGGAGACCTTTTCGCCGGTTGCCATGCTTAAATCTATCCAGATTCTCTTATGCATAGCAGCTCATATGGATTATGAGGTGTGGCAGATGGATGTCAAGACAACTTTCCTTAATGGAAGTCTTGAGGAAACCGTCTATATGAAGCAACCAGAGGGATTCATTGTTAAAGGCAAAGAGCATCTTGTGTGTAAGCTTAATCGGTCCATTTATGGATTGAAGCAAGCTTCGAGATCTTGGAACATCCGCTTTGATGAGGTGATCCAGTCTTATGGGTTTATTCAAAGCCAGGATGAGTCTTGTGTATACAAGAGATGTGACGGAAACGTAGTGGTATTTCTTGTACTATATGTAGATGACATTTTGTTGATTGGCAACAATATCAAGGTGTTATCGGATGTAAGGGTATGGTTGTCCAAACAGCTTGATATGAAGGACTTGGGAGAAGTGGGACACATCCTTGGGATCAAGGTAATAAGGGATCGCAAGAAAAGGATGTTGTACTTATCCCAAGCTTCATACATAGACACGATTATGGAGCGTTTTAGCATGCAGAACTCCAAGAAGGGTTTTCTATCTTTCAGGCATGGAGTACCTCTATCTAAGGAGATGTGTCCTAGATCATCTGAGGAGATAGAGGAGATGAAGGCGGTTCCTTATGCTTCGGCAGTAGGAAGCCTCATCTATGCGATGCTCTGTACGAGACCAGATATCTTCTTTGTCGTGGGAATGGTCAGCAGATATCAGAGTAATCCAGGATAGGGACATTGGACTGCGGTAAAGCATATATTGAAGTACCTGAGAAGGACTAGGGATTATATCCGTTTACCGCGCACTAATTACTCCTCGTGGTTACATGGATTCCGACTAACTGATAGGGATAACAGTAAGTCTACCTCAGGTTTTGTGTTTACTTTGGGAGGTGGAGCCATTGTATGGAGGAGTGTCAAGCAGAAGTGCGTGGCGGACTCCACCATGGAAGCTGAGTATGTGGCAGCCTCTGAGGCGGCCAAGGAAGTTGTATGGCTCAGGAACTTTCTGATGGACTTGGATGTGATTCCTGGTTTGCCCAGAACTATCACAATTTATTGTGATAATAGTGGTGCAGTTGCAAACTCGAAGGAATCACAAGCCCATAAGGCGAGTAAACACATAGAGCGCAAGTACCACCTGATACGAGAGATCGTAAAGCGAGGAGAAGTTGTTGTGGCCAAGATTTCATCGGAGGATAACCTGGCAGATCCTTTCACTAAGGCCCTTCTGGCGAGAGCTTTTGATAGGCATGTGGAAGGAATGAGGATCAGATGTATGACACTTTGAGGACAGCATAGTCTTTTAGTATAAGTGGGAGATTGTAGGGATGTATACTTAAAAGTCTTTTTTTTTGTATGAACATCTTTATTTTGAAATAAGAATCACATAATCATTGTTTGCATATTTTTATGGTTATGCAATATTGTCTAATACTTTACATTGTAGATAACATGGTGTGTGGTGTCACATAGGAGATCATGTTATCAGCCCCTTGAAAAGTATAAGTAAAGGCTCACAACCGAGATGGCTTTGGACAAACCATCGGAATGGTTGTAGTGTGATTTGGTATTGGTTTGTCTTGACCATAGAATCACACTAGTGCACTTTGTGTGTATTGAGCAGGACCGACTTAGAGGTGATTCGATTTATTGCTGACTACATAATCGAATCGGACCTCGGATATTATATTGTACATACTCTTAATCCCAATATAATAACGGGCACATATACTTAGTACACATCTCTTTGATTTACCAATGGGCGAGATTTACAGATTAAATCGATAGACTCGGTAAGTTGGGAGATGATATTATTTATATGGTGTGCCGTTGATTATAGGAGGAAACCGTGTCCTATATATTAGGATGATGATGTCCCCTTGAGGAGCTCATAAGGTTCATCATGTAAACCCTGCAAGTGGATTTGGTCCGACATGATGAAAATGTTGAGTGGTACTACTCATAGAGTAAGATGTCGATTAATTAATGGTCAGTAAATTAATTAATCGACGGACATTCGAGATCTTAAACACGGAGAGGAAATGTACAAATAATATATGGAGCTCATATTATCATATGGGGGTTGGTGAGGTAGATCAATGATGAACATTTAGTGGATTGGATCATCATTAGTGGATCGGACTTTATGTGGGCTTGATCCATGGGTGGCCAAGACCCAACTCCTCCTCATGGTCCCTAATGTAGCCTATTAACACCTCATGATGCTTAGATCCAAAGGATAGAAACAAAACTCTAAGATCCATTGGTAGAGATTAAATCTCTAAGATCCGACGGTTAAGATTAAATCTCTAAATCCAACGGTTGAGATTAAATCCCTAGAACCAATGGAGGAGATTGATTCATGACTTATACCTAAACTCTATAAAAGGAGGGCATGGGGTTGGCGTGAAGGACAATTGAAGAGAGCTAGGGTTTTGGAGTTGGCGGCAAGGCTTGGAATTAGGGTTAAGGGGTTGGGCGGCACCTATTAAGGAAAGTAATTCCTTTTCTTCCTCTTCCTTCAAGGGTGGCCGCCGTCCAGCTTCTATTCTAGCCCTTTTCCAGTTTTTGGCCGGCGGCCAAACCTTTCTTCTTCCTCTCCTTAGGTGGTGGAAACAAGATATAGGGTTTCCCTAGGTATCTTGGTTGTTTTCCACCATCTTCTCCTTCAATTAGTTGGCCGGCGGCAAGGATGGATTGAGTTCCTTGTTGGCTGAGTTTTTGAAGGAGAAAAACATTGTTTCTCATCTTCCTCTTGCTTGGGAAAAGCAAGTAAGGAAGTGTTGCGATCTAGGAGCTTCAACTTTTGGTGGATCGTCGCCCACACGACGTCCAAAAGGAGGAAGGTCATACATTAGAAGACGAAGAGGTATACCTATTCTTCTTTCTCTTTTATTCATTGCTTGTTTTTGTTTTACAAATATAACCATGTTATATTTCTGTAAATGGATAAATAATACTTGGATCCCGAGCATAAACACAAAAACCAGCGATCCGGACATCGTCTCTTCCGCGGCTACTCGTAGAATAGATGTTGGTCGCTTGAACAACTTGTTTGTTCAAGTGACATCTCTAAACGAATAGCACGACGATGACTTGGTTGCTTTGGCAATCCCTTTTGTCTAGGATTAAATTTTTTTAATCCGGGAACATCGAAGGGATCGCCATGGACAAGCTACCGAGGTGAAGTGAGAAGCGAAGTTTCCCCTCATGGACTAGATAAGCAAAACCCTTCAACTATTTACCCTTAACTTAAACAAATTCTAAGTTACATTCATCACCTATATATATTGTTGGAATGTATACTGAAAGCCTAGCCCTTTTTGTAGGAACATTTTAGTTTGAAATAAGAATCACATGATCATTATTTGCATTTTATATATTCATTATATATGTGTGCATATTGTCTAATATTTTACATTGTAGATAACATGGTGCTTGGTGTGGCACAGAAGATCATGTTATCAGTCTCTTGTAAAATATAAGTAAAGGCTCACAACCAAGATGGTTCTGGACAAACCATTGGCATGGTTGTAGTGTAGCTTGATATTGCTTTGTCTTGAACATAGAGTTACACTAGTACACTTAGGTGTATTGAGCAGGACTGACATAGTGGTGATTCAATTTAGTGCTGACTATATAATTGAATCGGACCTCGGATATTATGTTGTACATCCTCTTAATCCCGATATAATAACGGGCATATGTACTTAGTATTTATTTCTTTGATTTACCAGAGGGTGAGATTTAGATGGATTAAATCAATATGCTCGGTAAGTTGGGAAATAATATTATTTACATGGTGTGCCGTTGATTATAGGAGGAAACCGTGTCCTATATATTAGGTTGATGATGTCCCCTTGAGGAGCTCATAAGGTTCATCATGTAAACCCAGCTGGTTGACTTAGTCAACATGATGATAAGGTTGAGTGGAACTACTCGAGGAGTTAGATGTTAATTAATTGATGGTCAGTAAATCAATTAATTGACGGACATTCGATATCTTAAACACGGGGAGATAAATGTACAAATAATATATGGAGCCCATATTGATTTATGGGGGTTGGTGAGGTAGTTCAATGATGATCCTCTAGTGGAATGGAACATCATTGATGGATCAAGTTTGTGTGGTTCCGATCCATCGGGTGGCCGAGACCCAACTCCTCCTTATGGTCCCTATCGTAGCCTAATATAATCCTTGTGAAGTCTAGATCCAAGAATGTAAAACAAAACCTAGAACCAACGGTTGGATTAAATCCATAGATCCGATGGTTAGGATGAAACCCTAGAACCAACGGTTGGATTAAATCCATAGATCCGATGGTTGGGATGAAATCCTAGATCCGACGGTTGGGATGAAATCTTAGATCCGACGGTGGAGATTAAATCCCTAGAACCGACGGTGGAGATTAAATCCTAGATCCGACTGGAGATTAGAGGAAGCTTAAGCCTAAATTATAGAATTAGGGTTTGGCTCATCTTGGTTGGGCAACAAATCTTAAAGGGGATAAGGTTGGTTGGGCAAGAATATAGGAGTTAGTTCCTATATTTTAGGCTAACCAACTTTCTCCTAAATTCTATAAATATATGGCTTAGGGTTGGGCGGCAAGAAATATAGATTTTGGAATAGGGATTAGGGTTTGGAAAAGAGTTGGGCGGCTAGGGTTTGGAGCTAGGTTGGGCGGCAACCATCTTCTTCCATCATTGTTGTCGGCGCCCAATTCACTCAAGCTTTCCTTGGCCGGTGCCCTTCACCTTAGCCATTCTCTTCTTCCTTTGCCGGCGGTTCTCCTCTCATTGGTGGCCGGCAAGATCATCTTCATCCAATTCCTCTAGGTGGGCCGGCGGCATCATTCCATTGGTTGCGGCGATCATCCATCCATTCCTTGGCGGCGGTTGCATCAAACTTCCTAGCTTGGTGGCCGGTTCTAGATAGGAAAGGTATTTGTGGTTTTTCTTTTTGTTCGCAGCGGACAAGGTAGAGGAGAACTCGATCTAGAAGGCTTCTACTCGTGGAGGATCTTCGTCCACACGTCGTCCACGAGAAGGATAGGACATACGGTAGAAGATCGTAAGGTATAAAGTTATTTTAACTTTATGTACAGATCTGAGCATGTTCTTATTTGTTTTGATTATGCATGCATGTTCATGATATGAATATATGTTGTATAATCATGGACTCGAAGACAAAACACAAAATCGGCGATCCGTCCGTCGCCTCTTCCGTGGCTAACCAACTAGAAGAGTTGTGTTGCTTGAACAACTAGTTTGTTCAAGCGACCACTCAAGTTGTTAGCACGACCTAAAAATGGTGTGCTAAGGAAGCTCATCCCATCCGGATTAATCTTTCATTAGTGAAAATTTTAATTCGGGACATGGGAGCCAATGAGCCTCCGAAGCAACTCCCTTCAATTGGTATCAGAGCCACGGTTTCCGGTTTGTGTGTTGAGGATTCGGTTATTTTTTTTTATGCATTTTTCATATATTATATGTGCCGGATAATAGTAGGATATGCGTAGTTTAACTCTTTGGTTGTAGGCATAAGATCCACTATTATGGCCATGTGTGTATGTGAATGGATGTGTGTAAAATTTATTATTTGAATCCTCTGGGGTTGACGAGGCTAGATTAGTATTTAATTTTTGTAATTAAATACGGCATTGTTTAGCCGCTCATTTTAGTTTACTGATCTAGATTATTTGTACACTCCTTCGTGGAGTATAGGATCGATGGATGTAAATTAATATGATTTATCTCTACGTAACTCTTTGGTGACTCATGTGACGGGAAAAGATGGAGCGGACGAGGTGGCGACGACGGGATGCATATTGAGAACAATGCTATAATAGTTGGAAAAATTCTGATTTTTCCATATTTATTGCTTATTTGTTTTATATGCATGTTGTGTTTGGTTTTAAAATTCTCGATTTCAATTTACTAAGTGGGAGAGGGACATTTTAAATAATTCCCGGCTTCCATTATAATTTGACGGTGATGCAAACAAACTTGTGTTGGCTCGAGTGCCTTCCTCCTACTCCGGATGGGTTTGTTTGCGGATCACTAGGTCAAATAATGGTTATAGGAAATTATTTAGGAGCGTGTGTACTTCTCCATAGGTAAGGCACATAATCCGAAATAATTCCCTTAGTATCGTGTAATGGTGCACACTTAGATGCAAATGAAAGTATCCTCCCCATCTGAGTCACCGCTTTATTCAGTAGGGCCAAAGAGGAACCAACTTTAATTTTATTTGTCAAAAGAAAGGTTGACAAGATAATAAAATTAATGGGTAAAACCTCCTCTTACAAATGTAGGTTTCAGATACGCCCACACAAATGTGGCATACGAAATTCTTGATTTGAGGTGTTGGTTGATTTCGGATTTTATTGTTTTGAGGAATCAATATTATTTGAAATCTGATATTATTTTGATCATTGTGATTTTTAGGATTTTCAAATGGCTTTCAACCCACTTGCTGTGATTTTAAAAGAAAACAAACTTACTGGTCCAAACTACATTGATTGGAAAAGAAACCTGGATATTGTCTTAATCATGAGGAGTACAAAATTGTACTCTTCGAGGTCCGTCCTCCTAAGCCCACCGACGACTCGAAAAAGGAGAAAGAACGTTATAAGAAATGGGTCAAGGCAGATGAGATGGCGCGGTGTTACATTTTGGCATCTATGTCAAATGTGCTGCAGCATCAGCATCAGGCCATGACTTCTGCTTATGACATGATGTTCAATCTCAAGGAACTTTTCGGACATCGAGTAGGGCGCTAGGCAGAGGCAATGAGAAACTTGATGACGACCTCCATGATCGAGGGAACACCGCTAGGGATCATGTTCTCAAGATGATGGCTCATCATAATGAGATGGAAGTCCCTGAGCCGAGATCGATGGGGAAACCTGTGTCGATATCATTCTCCGCCTGCCTAGGAGTTTTGAGCAGCCTCGCCAACTACAACATGAACAAGAGGTTTTATTCGTCATGAGCTTCCGATGTAACTCCAGCGCAGAGGGGCTTTTTCGCCGAGTTCTCAAGCCATGGTCGCTGTAAGGTTTCTTCCTCTAAACCGAAAGGTAAGAAGAAGAAGAAGCAAGGTGCAGC
Source organism: Wurfbainia villosa (assembly GCA_025175895.1). Lineage (NCBI taxonomy): Eukaryota > Viridiplantae > Streptophyta > Magnoliopsida > Zingiberales > Zingiberaceae > Wurfbainia > Wurfbainia villosa. The sequence continues at coordinate 87,088,123 of CM046002.1, forward strand.
GAAGAAAGTGGCAGTGGGACCTCAGGCAGGAGTGAAGAAGCCGAAAGGCAAGTGCTTCACTTGCAAGCAGACTGGACATTGGAAGGTGGACTGTCCTCGCCGAAAGAACAAAGGTATATCTTCTTGTTTAGTTGTTGAAACATGTTTAGCGGTGTTATCTACCAGTGCCTGGTGTGTAGATACAGGAGCCACTGATCATGTCTGCAATACTTTGCAGGGGTTCCAGGAAATCCGACGACTAGCTGAGGGAGAGGTTACCGTCTTCATGGGCAATGCTTCAAAGGTGGCAGCTATTGCAGTGGGAGACATTTATTTATCTTTTGATAGGAATAAAGTTTTGGTTTTGAGAAATTGTCTTTATGTACCTACTTTTAGAAAGAATTTAATTTCAGTTTCTAAATTGTTTTTGGATGGGTATTCTGTTTCTTTTTATGATAGAGTTGTTATAAAAAGAAATAGAGAGATTATCTGTTCTGGTACATTGGTTGGCAATTTATATACTCTTGAACCAAAAACTCCCACGATGCAAATAGAAGTAAATAACTCATCTTCTAAATCTAATAAGAGAAAAGAACCTTCGCAAATGAACCAAACATATCTTTGACATCTAAGGCTTGGTCATATTAACCTAAGTAGAATTCAAAGGTTGATAGAATGATGGACCTTGGGTTCATTAGTGGTGGAGGATCTCCCAACCCGCGAATCTTGCTTGGAAGGTAATGACCAAGAGGCCTTTCAAGGCCAAGGGGTATAGAGCCAAAGATGTGTTGGAATTGGTTCATTCTCGATTTGGCGGTCCTATGTCTATCCAGTAAGAGGTGGCTTTGAATATTTCGCCTCTTTATAGACGATTATTCAAGGTTTGGATATATTTACTTGATGCGCCATAAGTCCAATGCTTTGACAGTTCAAAGAATTCAAGGTCGATGTGGAGAACCGCCAAGGTAAAAGTATCAAGACATACGATCCGATCGTGGTGGTGAGTACCTCTGGGAGAGTTTAGGAATTACTTATCAGAGGCTGGGATTCAATCCCAATTGTCTGCACCTGGCACACCCCAGCAGAATGGTGTACAGAGCGAAGGAATAGGACTCTTATGGAGATGGTCAGATCGATGATGAGTTATTCTGAGTTACCCGGCCTCGGGGTATGCCAAAAGTGTATATTCTGAACTTGGTTCCATCCAAATCACCTTCTACCTCAGAATTGTGGATCGGGCAAAGCCTAGTCTAAGGCATATTCGGATATGGGGAGTCCAAAGACATGTGCCAAGGGAGATGCGTAAGTTGGAACCTCGCATGCGTAAGTATGCATGTTGTTGGCTACCCTAAGGGAACGAAGGTGGTTTATTCTATAATCCTAGAGATCGAGGTGATCGTTAGCACGAATGCCAGATTTCTAGAGGAGGATTATATAATGAACCACAAGCCCAATGAGTAGGATTGTTCTCGAGGAGTTGACAGGAAGTCCCGACTTCAGCATCACCGCAGACAAGAGGAGGAGACACCACGAGTCACCGCACCGCTGTGGTCACAGAGCATACAGGAGGCACTCGTCAGAGTGGGAAGGGTTGTTAGACAACCCGAGATTCATGTTTTTGGGAGAGTCTGACTTAGTCCCCGTGAACATGAACCTGATCCTCGGACATATGATGAGGCACTCCAAGATAGAGATGCGATCTTGGCAGTGCGATGAATCTGAGATAGAATCTATGGATTCTAATCAGTCCGAGCTAGTAGAACCACCCGATGGTGTAAAAGCCATTGGATGCAAGTGGATCTACAAGAGAAAGAGAGGAGTAGACGGAAGGTTGAGACCTTCAAAGCTAGGCTTGTTGCAAAGGGTATACTCGTAAAGAGGGTATCGATTATGAGGAGACCTTTCACGCAGTAGCTATGCTTAAGTCTATCCGATTCTCTTATCTATAGCGCCCATATGGATTATGAGATTTGGCAGGATGGATGTCAAGACAGCTTTCCTTAATGGAAGTCTTGAGGAGAACATCTATATGCGGCAACCAGAGGGATTCATTGCTAAAGGCAAAGAGCATCTTGTATGTAAGCTTAATCGGTCCATTTATGGATTGAAGCAAGCTTCTAGATCTTGGAACATCCGCTTTGATGAGGTAATCCAGTCATATGGATTTATTCAAAGTCCTGATGAGCCTTGTGTATACAAGAGATGTGACAAACGTAGTGGTGTTTCTTGTACTATACGAGATGACATTTTGTTAGTTGGCAACAATATCAAAGTGTTATCGACGTAAGGGTATGGTTGTCCAAAAAGTTTGATATGAAGGACTTGGGAGAAGTTGGACACATCCTTGGGATCAAAGTCATAAGGGATCGCAAGAAAAGGATGTTATGCTTATCTCAAGCTTAATATGTTGACACTATCCTTGCTCGCTTTAGCATGCAGTAACTCCAAGAAAGGTTTTCTACCTTTTAGGCATGGAGTTCCTTTATCTAAAGAGATGTGTCCCAAAACATCAAAGGAGATAGAGGACATGAAGGCGGTTCCTTATGCTTCGGCAGTAGGAAGCCTTATGTATGCTATGCTATGTATTTAGACCGATATCCGCTTGCGGGCATGGTTAGCAGATATCGAGTAATCCCCGATGTGACATTGGATCATGTAAAGCATATATTGAAGTACCCGAGAAGGACTAGGATTATATGCCGTTTATCGCAGATCAATTAGTCCTCGTGGGTTACACGGATTCGGATTTCCAATCGATAGGGACAAGAGTAAGTCTACCCTGGGTTTGTGTTTACTTATTGAGGTGGAGCCATAGTATGGAGGAGGTCAAGGTAAATGCGTGGCGGACTCTACCATGGAAGTCGAGTATGTGGCACTTCCGAGGCAAACCAAGGAAGTCAGATGGCTCAGAACTTCTGATGGACTTAGATGTGATTCTGGTTTGCAAGAACTATCACAATTTATTGTGATAATAAAGTGGTGCAATTTGCAAACTCAAGGAACCACGAGCCCATAAGGCAAGTAAACACATAGAGCGCAAGTACCACCTCATACGAGAGATCGAAGTTTAGGAGAAGTTGTCCGCCGCCAAGATTGCATCAGAGGATAACCCGCGGATCCATTCACTAAGGCCCTTCCAAATAAAGCGCTTGATAGGCATGTGGAGGACATGGGGATCGATGTATGGCAGTGATGACGTGATAGTCTTTAGTATAAGTGGGAGATTGTTGGAATGTATACTGAAAGCCTAGCCCTTTTTGTAGGAACATTTTAGTTTGAAATAAGAATCACATGATCATTATTTGCATTTTATATATTCATTATATATGTGTGCATATTGTCTAATATTTTACATTGTAGATAACATGGTGCTTGGTGGCATGTAAGATCATGTTATCACCCTTGTAAAATATAAGTAAAGGCTCACAACCAAGATGGTTTGACAAACCATTGGCATGGTTGTAGTGTAGCTTGATATTGCTTTGTCTTGAACATAGAGTTACACTAGTACACTTAGGTGTATTGAGCAGACTGACATAGAGGTGATTCAATTTAGTGCGACTATATAATTGAATCGGACTCGGATATTATGTTGTACATCCTCTTAATCCCGATATAATAACTGCATATGTACTTAGTATTTATTTCTTTGATTTACCAGGGTGAGATTTAGATGGATTAAATCAATATGCCCGTAAGTTGGGAAATAATATTATTTACATGGTGTGCTGATTATAGGAGGAAACCGTGTCCTATATATTAGGTTGATGATGTCCCCTTGAGGAGCTCATAAGGTTCATCATGTAAACCCACCGGGTTGACTTAGTCAACATGATGATAAGGTTGAGTGGTACTACTCGAGGAGTTAGATGTTAATTAATCGATGGTCAAGAATCAATTAATCGACTGGACATTCGATATCTTAAACACGGGAGATAAATGTACAAATAATATATGGAGCCCATATTGATTTATGGGGTTGGAGGTAGTTCAATGATGATCCTCTAGTGGAATGGAACATCATTGATGGATCAAGTTTGTGTGGTTCCGATCCATCGGGTGGCAAGACCCAACTCCTCCATATTGTCCCAATAGTAGCCTAATATAAACCTTGTGAAGTCTAGATCCAAGAATGTAAAACAAAACCTAGAACCAACGATTGATTAAATCCATAGATCCGATGGTTAGATGAAACCCTAGAACCAAGCTGGGATTAAATCCATAGATCCGATGGTTGGGATGAAATCCTAGATCCGACGGTTGGGATGAAATCTAGATCCGACGGGGATTAAAACCCTAGATCCGGATTAAACCTTAGATCCGACGGTGGGATTAGAGGAAGCTTAAGCCTAGATCCGATTGGAGATTAAATCAGATCCGACGGTGGGATAAAATCTTAGATCCGACGGTTGGGCAGATTAAAGTTAGATCCGAGTTAGTTCCTAGATTAAAGGAGGCTAACTTTCTCCTAAATTCTATAAATATATGGCTTAGGTTGGGCGGCAAGAAATATAGATTTTGGAATAGGGATTAGGTTTGGAAAAGAGTTGGGCGCTAGGGTTTGAGCTAGGTTGGGCGGCAACCATCTTCTTTCCTCCATCAAGCTTCCTTGGCCGTGCGCCTTCACCTTAGCCATCTCTCTCTTCCTTTGCCGGCGGTTCTCTCTCCATTGGTGGCCGGCAAGATCATCTTCCTCCTCCATTCCTCTAGGTGGCCAACGGCATCATTCCATTGGTGGCGATCTTCATCCATTCCTTGGCCGCGGTTGCATCAAACTTCCTAGCTTGGTGGCCGGTTCTAGATAGGAAAGGTATTTGTGGTTTTTCTCTTTGTTCGCAGCGGACAAGGTAGAGGAGAACTCCGATCTAGAAGGCTTCTACTGTGGAGGATCTTCGCCCACACGTCAGCCCACGAGAAGGATAGGACATACGGTAGAAGATCGTAAGGTATAAAGTTATTTTAACTTTATGTACAGATCTGAGCATGTTCTTATTTGTTTTGATTATGCATGTTCGTATATGAATATATGTTGTATAATCATGGACCCCGAAGACAAACACAAAAACCGGCGATCCGTCCGTCGTCTCTTCCGTGGCTAACCAACTAGAAGAGTTGTGTTGCTTGAACAACTAGTTTGTTCAAGCGACCACTCAAGTTGTTAGCACGACGACGAAATGGTGTGGCCAAGGAAGCTCATCCCATCCGGATTAATCCTTTCATTAGTGAAAATTTTAATCCGGGGACATGGGAGCCAATGAGCCTCCGTAGCGACATCCCATCATATATAACTCCTAATCATGGAAAAATAAACATGATAACAACAATGGAGTTAATAGCCAAAGGTAAAGTATCAAGCGCAAGATAAATAAGAACAGAGTCAAGGTAACATGATCATATAAGATGATCATGCATCTAAATTGTCAAGATTAAACTACTCCGACTGTAAATCCCCAAATGCTAGCAATACGTAACTGAAACGGAAGTCCTTGGCGTAGCACGGGTCCTAACGTAGCGGGCCGCGCGTCTCCTGATTTACCCTCGTTGACCGATGGGGACTCTCGTTGAAGGCCTTGGGGCGGGGCCGGTCAGCCATCAGGACTAGTAGGGAAGAGAAATCGTACCTGATACCTGATGTAAAAAAAAAAAAAACAATGAAGTCCTCACGGCCGCGAACCTATCTCGTATCCACATCCTGCAAATAGCATCAATTACATTTTAGTGCAAGCAGACTACAACATACGAATTAATTACTATATCATTCTTATAGTCGCATCCTTTTATCGCCTACTACTTAGGAAAATCCCTCAAATTATCCAAGGTCGATTCACTATAACCAACATTCACATTAGACCCTCAACTGGTATAGTTAACATCATAATTAAAACCCCGTTTATCTAAAAGGATCGCAGAACACACAAAATCACCACTTTAAAATACTAAGGTTAGATAGTATAATCTAAATTGCATCTAACACCGGCACATACCTTCTACATCAGCCGCAGCCACTGACCCCTGTCAACTATTGAATCGAAATTGAATTCATAGCACACAAGAGGGAAATTGATTTTGCTCACCAACACTTGAAGCTTCACCGGTAGCAAATCCCCAAAAATCGACAATCCCGTTCACCGGATAACTCACTGCCCTACATGAAACTCAACCTTATCGCATAGATCTATTGCAACATCTCGTCGGCATCCAAGGTATGGAGCAATACAACCGGTGTTTACCTTTCCTCGATCGCAAATGGAAGTGGACTGCTCGATTCTCTGGAAAATTCAAGGATGTCGCCGCTGTCCTATTTCACAACCCACGCTCAACATAAAGAGAGCACTGTAACTCTAGAATTCGGCCAAGGTAGGGAAAAAGAAATCCTTACCTTTTACCAACGGCAAACGACCGCGACTCCTCTCCCTTGATCGGCGGCTCTGTTCACTTTCGCCGCCCATATCTTCACTTCCAGCCCATCCCAGGGAGGCTATCGAGGTCGCCGGCCTTTGCTAGCCCACTTCTCCTACTCGCCCATGGAGGTCGTTGGCTGCCTCTCACCGCGAGGAAGACACTGAGAGAAAGAGGGAGAAAACTCGGCAGTCGGTCGCTTCAGAGAAGAAGAGAACGCGAGAGGCAGAGAGAGAGAGGTCGATCGTGGTTTTCTTTGGGGGAGAAGAACATGCTCCGGATGGTGGAAAGGAAATCGCCGAAGAAGAGGAGTCGCGAGAGGTGATCCGCGGGGAAGGAAAGGATGGGCTCGGTGAGGGGTTCGCCGCGAGGTGAAAGCATTAAAAAGGCAGTAACTATCACGGCTGGGAAACACTCGCAAGGAATAAAAGTTAGCGGCACGGAAATGGTTCCGTTAATGAAATGGGTAGGTAAACGGGTCGATTTTCATACCCGTTAAGCCCTTAACCCCTTCTAAGCAAAGAGGGTCTTAGAAATCCCTATTCGAGTCCAGAAAAATTCCTAAAAATTCTTGGAAAAATTCTATAGGGTATTCTCCTAATTACCCAACATTTATTTTATTTTATTATTTTTTTTTTCTGTGGTATTTTACAAGGAGGAGTTGGATCTTGGCCACCCAATGGATCATGCCCACATAAAGTCCGATCCATTAATGATAATCCATTCCACTAGGGGATTATCATTGATCTACCTCACCAACCCCCATAGGTTAATATGGGCTCCATATATTTGTACATTTATCTCCCCATGTTTAAGATCTCAAATGTCCGTTGATTAATTAATTTACTGACAATTAATTAATCAACATCTAACTCCATGAGTAGTACCACTCAACCTTTTCATCATGCAGGACCAAGTCCACCTGCAGGGTTTACATGATGAACCTTATGAGCTCCTCAAGGGGATATCATCATCCTAATATATAGGACACGGTTTCCTCCTATAATCAACGACACACCATATAAGTAGTATCATTTCCCAACTTACCGAGCCTATCGATTTACTCTATAAATCTCGCCCATTGGTAAATCAAAGAAATGAATACTAAGTATATGTGTCCGTTATTATATCGGGATTAAGAGCATGTACAATATAATATCTGAGGTCCGATTCGATTATGTAGTCAGCAATCAATCAAATCACCTCTAAGTCGGTCCTGCTCAATACACACAGTGTACTAGTGTGATTCTATGGTCAAGACAAACCAATACCAAATCACACTACAACCATACCAATGGTTTGCCCAAAGCCTTCTCGGTTGTGAGCCTTTACTTATACTTTACAAGGAGCCAATAACATGATCTCCCGTGTGACACTACACACCATGTTATCTACAATGTAATGTATTAGACAATATGCATAACCATAAATATGCAAACAATGATCATGTGATTCTTATTTCAAAATAAAAATGTTCATACAAAATATAGACTTTTCAGTATACATCCCAAACAATGATCAGTATGCAAACAATGATCATGTGATTCTGATATAATGGTTTTGTGTAATGGTTGGAAAATATAACTTCATTCATGTTTACCATATTCGTTGATACTGGAAGATTGGTGAACAAGGAGATGGGAAGGGGAAGTAGTTAATTGCTGATTTGAGAGTTCATATGGGTTGGTGTGAATTGTTAGTTGGTTTTAGTGTGTAAACTTATGGTGATATAACCGAGGTGATATAAGATGTGTGGATATGAGATCGATGTAGGAGTCAATTTTGTCATATTAGAACTTAATCGTAATTCATGTTGTCTTGCAGAACTTTGGTTAGTGACAGATCCTTGTACGCAAGGACAACTAGCGGAGCTATTTTGCAGGTGGGTAATTCCTACCCTGGTCAGGTAGTTTTAATGCATACAGATTTAGATGCATGATCATCTTATATGATCATGTTACCTTGACTCTGCTCTTATTATCTTATGTTTGAACTTATCGTTGGTTGTATTTATGCTCAATTATTGATATCATATATTCCCTATCATGATTTAGGAGTTATGGATGTGATATAAATTGGCCTAGATGTTTAGTAGGGTGTATATGTTAGTACGAGTGATTCCTAAATAAAACCACAAGGAGCTGCGTGGCGGACTCCACCATGGAAGCTGAGTATGTGGCAGCCTCTAAGGCGGCCAAAGAAGTTGTATGGCTCAGGAACTTCCTGATGGACTTGGATGTGATTCCTGGTTTGCCCATAACTATCACAGTTTATTGTGATAATAGTGGTGCAGTTTCAAACTCGAAGGAACCACGAGCCCATAAGGCAAGTAAACACATAGAGCGCAAGTACCACCTGATACGAAAATTCGTAAAGAGAGAAGAAGTTGTTGTGGCTAAGATTGCATCGGAGGATAACCTGGCAGATCCTTTCACTAAGGCCCTTCCGGCGAGAGCTTTTGATAGGCATGTGAAGGGAATGGGGATAAGATGTAAGGTAGTTTGAGAACATCATAGTCTTTTAGTATAAGTGGGAGATTATTGGGATGTATACTGAAAAGTCTATCTTTTGTATGAACATCTTTATTTTGAAATAAGAATCACATGATCATTATTTGCATATTTATGGTGATGCATATTGTCTAATACATTACATTGTAGATAACATGGTGTGTGGTGTCACACGGGAGATCATATTATCGGATCCTTGTAAAGTATAAGAATAGGCTAACAACCTAGATGGCTTTGGACAAACCATTGGCATGGTTGTAGTGTGATTTGTTATTGGTTTATCTTGACCATAGAATCACACTAGTACACTTTGTGTGTATTGAGCAGGACCGACTTAGAGGTGATTTGATTTATTACTGACTACATAATCGAATGGGACCTCAGATATTTTATTGTACATGCTCTTAATCCCGATATAATAACGGGAACATATACTTAGTATTCATTTCTTTGATTTACCAATGGGTGAGATTTATATATTAAATCGATAGGCTCGGTAAGTTGGGAAATGATATTATTTATATGATGTGCCATTGATTATATGAGGAAACCATGTCCTATATATTTGGATGATGATGTCCCCTTGAGGAGCTCATAAGGTTCATCATGTAAACCCTGCAGGTGGACTTGGTCTGGCATGATGATAAGGTTGAGTGGTACTACTCATGGAGTTAGATGTTGATTAATTATTGGTTATTAAATTAATTAATCGACGGACATTCGAGATCTTAAACACGGGGAGAAAAATATACAAATAATGTATGGAGCCCATATTAACTTATGGGGGTTGGTGAGGTAGATCAATGATAATCCTTTAGTGGATTGGATTATCATTAATGGATCGGACTTTATGTGGGCTTGATCCATTGGGTGGCCAAGATCCAACTCCTCCTCATGGTCCCTATTGTAGCCTATTAAAACCTCATGAAGCTTAGATCCAATGGATGAAAACAAAACTCTTGAACCAACGGTAGAGATTAAATCTCTAGATCCGATGGTTGAGATTAAATCTCTAGATCCGACAGTTGAGATTAAATCCCTAGAACCAATGGTGGAGATTAAAACAAGGGTTATCCCTAACTCTATAAAAGGAGGCTTAAGGGTTGGCGTGGAGCATGAATTATAAGCAAGGGAGGTTTGGAGTTAGCGGCAAGAGGTTTGGAGTTGGCGGCACCAAATAAGGAAACCTATTCCTTATCTTCTTCTTCTTCCTTGGTGGCCGGCATCCATATAACCCCTCTTCTCCCTTGGTCGGCGTCCAAACCTAGCTCTTCTCCTCTCCTTGGCCGGTTGAACCAAGGCATAGGGTCCTCCGTTGGAGCTCTTGGCCGGCAACCATCCTTTTCTCCCTTCTCCTTGTTGGCCGGCGGCAAGCAACTTGCTTGTTGTTTGTTGGTTGGCTAAAGGAAGGAGAAGGGTCTTCTTTGTATTCTTCCTCTTGCTCGGAACGAGTAAGGAAGGAAGATTGGTGATCTATGAGCTTCGTCTTTTGGTAGATCGTCGCCCACACGACGTCCGAAAGGAGGAAGGTCATACAATAGAAGATCGAGAGGTATAACACTTATCTATCTTCATATGTAACATGTTTGTAATTGTTTTTCAATTATATATGCATGATATATTCTATTTTGTGGCTAAATATACTTAGACCCCGAGCATAAACACAAAAGCCGGCGATCTGTACATCGTCTATTCTGCGGCTATTCATAGAATAGACATTGGTTGCTTGAACAACTAGTTTGTTCAATTGACTACTCTAATCGAATAGCACGACGATGAAACGGTTGCTTGGGTATTCCCTCTTTGTCTAGGATTAAATTTTTTAAATCCGGGGACATCGATGGGATCGCCATGAACAAGCGACCGAGTTGAAGTGGGAAGCGAAGTTTCCCATCCCAACTTATCTACGGTAACGAGAATATCATGCAGAGTCGTTAAACTTGGCGAGTTTATGCTCACCTAATAACTCAAGGTAGATGAAGGGATGTTTTAAGCCACCCACAGTTATTGGCTTATAGTTGGATTAAGATGTCGGGATCTTCTATCAGATCCTACCGGGAGACGTTGGATTGAGACAGGAGTTTAGAAATGACTTCGTACAAGGGTTTAAGAGTTGGAGACCAATAAGCAAATATTGCAGGTCAATTTAATAGTGTCAGAAGTCTTCGATTGTTGGATAAAAGTATCAAGATCGGAGTCATAGCCTTTGAGCTATTTTTCGATTATAGAAGACCAACCGCACATCATCAGGATGTTCTTGTGGATATCAGCAAAATCAGAACAAAGACTTCAAAGGGATTGTGTGCGTGCAGTGCAGATCACGAAGACATGTGAAGTCAGATTATCCGTTGGAATAGTTCATCTATTGCTATTGTGAGCAACCAGTGCAGTGGATGAGGTGTACTTTGAAGACTCAGTTGAAGAATATCGATGGTATTCCAGGAGGAAGATGCATCATCTCGACAGTAGAGATCAGCACAAAGGATTGAGTTATCTCATCAACAGCAACCTACTACCTCAGTCGTGGTTGGAGTTCCTTGATACTACCCTTCAGCAGAGATCAACACAGAAGCAGACAACAACAGTTACCTCCAGATGTGATTTGCTTTTGTATAGAGGAGAGAGTATATGACGATGGTCGTATCTATTCGGTATTCTATAATTGCAGCTCGTAAGATTAAGTGACAGGATCAGAGGATCTATGAAAAAAATCCTCGGATCATTCATCGCAAAAATGCGACTGCTTTGTCACGAACTATTGGATCTGATCTGGTTCTCTTCGGAGAAAGGTCGAGACCTGTGAGGAGCTTTTGGATCGGATCGACAGATAATTGATGGTTCAGGGTATTACTTTAGTTTACCCTCAAGGTTAATATATTGAGAGATGCTTGTAGTTACAGGTATCTGTGTCTTGAACATTATTAGTTCGGATAAGATGGATTACATCGACTTGTGGGTCGGTGGTATCTCAACCGTCAGGTGAGATATGGACCAACAATTAAGAAGTTAATGTAGGGGATCGATCTTGGCCAGCTAGAGGGGGATGAATAGCCCTCTTTCATTGGATGACGTAATTTTCTCATCTACAAAGCCTTAGCGCAAGTGAAATATGCAAATACAAACAAATAAAGACAAAGCAAAAGATAAACAAGAATACAACCAATGCAAACACCGAGATGTAACGTGGTTCACATCTACGTCGCTAATCCATGATCCGATTCGTCCACGGTGAATCACTCCGCAAGCTTCCACTATTCTCTCCTTTGCACCAAGCTAGTGTTATGGCAATCTCTTTCCATGATAAGGTTTTGATGTGTGTGGAAAAGGGTTTAAGTTAGGATGATATTGTTATTTGATATGTGCGTTGGAGTCTTATAGGACTTAGTAATTCGGGCATGGAGCCTTGGCGGGTTCACCCTCACAACCTCGGTCCTTGAGTCGGTGAAGGATGACTTTGCGGAAGCCGTGCGCTTGGAGCATCCGAGGGACCTCCGGACGAGATGACTTGAAGTGAAGCCAAGGAAGCAGACTTCGGAGGCAAGAGACGTGAAGGAGCATTACAGAGCCGTGCGCCTGATGCTGCCGAGGGACGTGGCCGCGAACGAAGAGAGCTTCGATGAGGGACTTCGAGTGAGATGAGAGAATGAGTGAAATGTAAGTAGCTCATTAGGTGAACTTGGCGGAATGGCTGAGTGTCGGAGACTTGACCGCAAGGGTTAAGGTTTATCCGACCGCCGGAAGCTCAAACTTATGTTAAGTTTGAGTTTCACACGGCACCGATCCGACCATGTAATGATCGCCCGAGCCGAGTGGGTTCGACCGTATCCGACTAATGGGTTTATGCCTGCGATCGCCATGGAATGGCGATCGATCAATATCGGCACGCGCCGCCGTGAGCCGACCGGGCGATTATCGGGCAGTGATCGATCGGTGAGGTCCATCACCGATCGCCAAGAGTTTCGTTGGACTACAACGGTCGGGATCCGACGTGTTTGGAGGCCGTTGTAGTGACGGCAGTCGACTGCCAAGGGCAGCAGTCGACTGGTGGCGGCCAACGGGAAGGAATCAACCCTCTCTATAAAAAGAGAGGGTGTGAGCCTTTGAGAGGCTAATGCTTATGCTCTAAGTGATCTTCCTAATGCCCCACAAGCTCTAAACTCTTCTTACTTGTTTTTACTCCATTCTTATTGTAAGAAGAGTGATCTTGATTGTAAAGGTTACCTCCACCTAGCTTGGTGCAAAGGAGAGACCAATAGTGATTGGCTTTGAAGGAGTGATTCACCTCGGACGAATTGAAATCGTGGATTAGCTACGTAGCCGTGAACCACGTTACATTCTTTGTTAGCGTTTGTATTTTCATTTATTGCTTTGTCTTTATTGTTTATGCTTCCGCTTGCGCTAACGATTGTGTAGACGAGCAAACGAAGGAGAGAATTCCGACATCCATCGTAAGAAGGCTATTCACCCCCCTCTAGCCGGCCAATCGATCTCCAACAAGTGGTATCAGAGCCAAGGAAAGCTTTTCAAGGACTAACCGCCACAACAAGCAACTTTCAAAATGGTCGGCTCCAATATACATCCTCCGAAGTTTGAAGGAGAATTCGCTTGGTGGAAGAAGCGAATGGAGGTATTTTTTGAAACGGATTTTGATATTATGATTATAATGGAATCCGGTTTCGTTTTGCCTAGGGATGAAGAGGGGAAGCCAATAGAGAAATCTAGGTGGACCAAAAGGCAACGGGAAGAGCACCTTGCAAATTCAAAAGCCAAGCATCATCTCTTCAATGTGCTCCCCCAACAAGAAATCAACCGAATAGGAGAATGCCTAAGTGCCAAGGAGATGTGGGAGAAGCTAATTGAGCTTCATGAAGGCACATCCGAGGCGAAGCTAGCAAAGAGAGATCTCCTCCGCTCCCAACTATCCAACATTAAATTAGAAAAGGGAGAAAAAGTAACTTCTTTGCATTCTAGATTCAAAGAAATTTTTAATGGACTAACAAGTGTAGGAGAAAGGCTCTCCAATCGCGATATGATAATGAAGGCCATAGATGCTTTCCCCCGATCATCCAAGTGGAGTTCAATGGTGGACTCATTTTACATGTCAAAGAATCTAGAGGTAAGTACTCTAGATGAATTTTTCTCCACTATGGAATTACATGAATCTAGGCTTGAAGGAATACAAGAAGAGCCAAAAATACAATCTTCAAGGGGAGTAGCATTGTTGGCAAATAAGGGGAAGAAGAAGATAGAGATCTCCTCCTCCTCCGATGATGAAGCGTCTTCCTCCTCCATGGATAGCACCGAAGAAGCCTATATGGTAAGGAGGGTAAGACGTGCTTTAAAAGGTTTTCATTTTCATAAATCAAATGATAGAAATAGAAGACCAAGGGGGAAGGTCATATGCTACAATTGCCAAGGAGAGGGGCACATAAGGGATAATTGTCCCTTCCTAAACAAGAGCAAGGAAGAGAAGAAAAAGAAAGAAGAAAAGAAGAAGAAAAAGGGAAGCAAGAAAAAGAAGGAAGAGGAGAAGAAGACAAAAGAAAAGGGGAAGACCAAAGCTCTAAAGGCAAGGACTTGGGATGACCCATTCTCATCCCCCTCATCATCGGATGAGGAGAATGCCTTTGTCACCAATTTGGCCTTGATGGCCTTTGATGACTTGGATTGCTCTTCCTCCGAAAATGAAGGATCAAGCTCAAGAGGAGAGAGCTCAAGTGAAGGGGGAGATTCTACATCCTCATCATCCGAAGAAGAAGAGGACATGGAAACTATGGTAACCAACCTCTCACCTAGTAAAATAGTTTCTATGATTTCTAGTTTAACTAGGGATTTGTTTAGAGCAAAGAAGAAAAATAAATGCATGCTTGAAGAAATTAAGGACTTAGAAAATAAGTTAGAAAAAGCATGCTTAAATGAAAATATCTCTTCTTGCCATGATGATGCATGCTCACATGATTATATGCCTTTGGATGTTAGTGATGCATGTATAAATGAAAATAGGGCGTTAAAGGAAAAGGTAGATTATTTAACAAAAGCCCTAGGAAAATTCACTATTGGCTCCAATACCTTGAACATGATCTTAGGGAGCCAAAGAGCTAGCTTTAACAAAAAGGGCCTAGGTTATAAAGAAAAGAAAAATGAAAAGGCCTATAAATACCTAATAACTAGGGGACAATATAAAAAGAAAGTAATTGCTAGAAAATGGATCCCCAAGGAATATCTTGTGAACCCAATAGGCAAGAACTTATTTTGGGTTCCAAAATCCATCCTTAAGGGTTAGAAAACCCCTAGGGTAGTCAACCATATGCAATTGACCTATATCATATTTTGGTTGACTTAGGATGGCGGGACAACATTTTTAGAATAGTGTTGGGTGATGATAACGTGCCCATAAATAGATAATAATGCTTAAATCATGATGATTAATGTAATTGCTATGCATATGTGCAATCATGATTTATGATTTTGATATTTGGCACATCATCATAAGAAATAGGGTGTAAATCATGTCTTAGGTGATAATTTGTTTATTATCATCATATAATACCTAATGCATGGTTATAATTTGATGAAAACATGTATTTCATGATCATAATGTGAAATTAAATCATATATGTCATTATGATCATGTAGGTTGTTAGGTTGATACTTAACCTTGATAGAATTGCATGAATATAATGGTTAAGTATATACAAATACCCCCTAGGATGCATCTCACACTCACTATATGCTAACTTGATTGCAAACTTAGCATGGGTGAGATATTAGGATGATACAAATGTCCACTAATGCCTATGGCATTTAGATGGTCATTTAAAGTATCAAAATAGCAATAATAGACCAATCATGGGGAAGGCTTATGTTTAATTAATAGACATATTGCCCAAAGATCATGGTTGGACATTTCATATGTTTTCAAAACAATTTATTACCCTAAAATCTATGCATTCATGTTTTGAAACAATTGGAACCAAAACTAGGTGTTAAACTTGATACTTTTATGATCAAAAACCTAGTAGTTTTTAAAGCTTTTGGATTTTTGGAAAATATCAGAAAATATAATGATTTTTCATGAAAACCTATTTTTCCTTGATAAAGATATTTACAAGAAATATGTTCCCCAAATTTCATGATTTTTGAAGTTTCTGGAATTTTTAATGCATTTCTAAAATTCACCTGTAAAATCAAATTTGAATCCATGTGCCAATGACCGCATACCGATCGATGGCTTGATTTCGCCACTGAAAAAATAGCCTGAAATTTTCTGATTTCAGATTTTAATCATGTTTTTGATGTTCTCTTTCTATTAGACTTGATTCCATGAGGTTATAAATTAGGATTAATCTTTTTGATGGTGTCAAAGGGGGAGAAATGTATGTTTAAGTAACGGGGAATATAGTTTGGGGGAGAAATGATTATGCTTATAATAGGGGGAGAAAATTTTTATGAAGTTTCATGGATTAAGGGGGAGTTGCATGTTGCTATATCATGTTTATGTTTACATGATTTCTTACCTTAGAAATTTATATCAAATGTTTTTACCTAACTTAAACGGATTGCCACACATCAAAAAGGGGGAGATTGTTATGGCAATCTCTTGCCATGATAAGGTTTTGATGTGTGTGGCAAAGGGTTTAAGTTAGGATGATATTGTTATTTGATATGTGCGTTGGAGTTTTGCAGGACTTAGTAATTCGCACATGGAGCCTTGGCGGGTTCACCCTCACAACCTCGGTCCTTGAGTCGGTGAAGGATGACTTTGCGAAAGCCGTGCGCTTGGAGCATCCGAGGGACCGCCAGACGAGATGACTTGAAGTGAAGCCAAGGAAGCAGACTTCGGAGGCAAGAGACGCGAAAGAGCATTGCAGAGCCGTGCGCCTGATGCTGCCGAGGGACGTGGCCATGAACGAAGAGAGCTTCGGCGAGGGACTTCGAGTGAGATGAGAGAATGAGTGAAATGTAAGTAGCTCATTAGGTGAACTTGGCCGAATGGCTGAGTGTCGGAGACTTGACCGCAAGGGTTAAGGTTTACTCGACCGCCGGAAGCTCAAACTTATGTTAAGTTTGAGTTTCACTGACACCGATCGCCATTACATGGCAATGATCGCTAAGCGAGTGGGTTCGATCGGTAGATCGATGAGATATGAATCAGCAATGATCACATGGAATGGCAATGATCGAGGATATCGCGGTGACCGAATGAGCCGATCGCGGGCAATGACGATTGGAGGCGATTCGATCGTGAGGTCCATTAGTCGACTGCCAAGAGTTCCGTTGGACTACAACGGTCGGGATCCGACGTGTTCGAGAGGCAGTGAGCAATGATCGCCAAAGGCGTGAATGATCGTGGCAAACGGGAAGGAATCAGCCCTCTCTATAAAAAGAGAGGTGTGAGCCTTTGAGAGGCTAATGCTTATGCTTTAAGTGATCTTCCTAATGCCCCACAAGCTCTAAACTCTTCTTACTTGTTTTTACTCCATTCTTATTGTAAGAAGAGTGATCTTGATTGTAAAGGTTACCTCCACCTAGCTTGGTGCAAAGGAGAGACCAATAGTGATTGGCTTTGAAGGAGTGATTCACCTCGGACGAATCAGGATCGTGGATTAGCGGCGTAGCCGTGAACCACGTTACATTCTTTGTTAGCGTTTGTATTTTCATTTATTGCTTTGTCTTTATTGTTTATGCTTTCGCTTGCGCTAATCATTGTGTAGACGAGCAAACGAAGGAGAGAATTCCGACATCCATCGTAAGAAGGCTATTCACCCCCCTCTAGCCGGCCAATCGATCTCCAACAGCTAGGTGGAGGTAACCTTTTTACAAGAATTCACTCCTCTTACAAATATGATGTAAATAAAACCAAGTAAGAGGATGGAAAAGCTTTAGGGCACTTTGGGAGACTTTAGAGCATGAACATTAACCTCCCAAAGCCCCACACCCTTCCTCTTTATAGAGGAAGAGGGTTTCTTCCCGTTGACACAGGATCAGTTGACTGATGTCCCTATCAGTCGACTGGTCCTGTAGCCGTTGCCCAATAATGGCTACTTCCAGGCCGAATTCGCGGGATCCACGGCCTGATTTTTCAACAGTCATATGATCAGTGGACTGATGCTTTCATCAGTCGACTGATGTCGACATCCAGTCGAGTGATCGCGAGCTCGACTCCATTATGTGCCCGTGCACAGTGCTATCAGTCGGCTGATCTCGACAGCATTCCACTGCTATTGGATCGAGAAGCGTCGCTAGAGGGTGGGTTGAATAGCGATCGTAAATCATTCATTCGAATTCGTTCGTTGATACACAAGTAAACGAGTAAGCATAGCGGAAAATAAATGAACACGTTTATTTTACTTGGTTCACAACCCAGCGGTTGCTACTCCAAAGCCCTATCGGTCCTAGACCGCGTACGGAGGGCAAAGCACTATAACGTCTCCTCCTCATTGGAGGTAGGAGACAACGATCACAAAACCGAATATACGAGGATGAGGCAACAAGCC
The DNA here is from genome assembly GCA_025175895.1 of Wurfbainia villosa. Classification (NCBI taxonomy): domain Eukaryota; kingdom Viridiplantae; phylum Streptophyta; class Magnoliopsida; order Zingiberales; family Zingiberaceae; genus Wurfbainia; species Wurfbainia villosa. Next base: position 87,106,508 of record CM046002.1, read on the forward strand.
TACCTCATCTCGTTATGAAGAAAAACAAAGAATACAATATCAAAAATATTACTTGATTCTGCTTCCGACGAAGAAGATCGAAACTTGGCGTCGCGTCGGCGTTATGACGATGTTGGAGCGTTGGCATTGTAGGAGCATTTGATGAATAAACTTGATGTAATTTGGAGTTGAAATCCTCCCCTCCTTTTATAGATTTTAGCCTCTGAATTTGTCTCCTCATCTTTAGGAATGGATTACGAAATTGTCCAAAATTTATCGCGAAGTGGCCGCGTCAAACGTTATCCGTTTTGACCTAGCGCAAAGGCTGATTCGTCGCCATCACCGATCGATGACTCCCATCACCGATCGATGAGCATCACGATCGCCAATCCAAGAATGATCGCACCGCCACTTCGCAATAAGAGGTTAGCTCGAAAATGATAAATACGATTGCTTAACCGTCCGATCTCGACCTAGACCTTCCACAGAAGTCTTAGCCTGACGAAAGAGGACACGACCTTACAATCTCTCACTCACACGAGCTTGCCTCGATAGTAGCTTTCGCTTCCGGCCTTCCACTCGATTCCTTCGGCTCCCTCCGAAGTCACTCGAGTGTCGCCCGACCACCGCGGCTTCCTCTGGGTGTCGCTAGTCTTCAGCTCCAGTTTTAGCACTTTTCTGCACACTTGATTTAGCTCGTGAGATAACGATGTAAACATAACTTTGTGTCTTTGCAATAATCAAAACACAGGTTCGATTATCTTGTGCCCCTGCACCAACAATCTCTCCCTTTTTGATATATGGCAAACCAACACAAAGTTAAGGGAAATTAAAGCATAAAACAGGTATAGTAGAAGATGAATGCTATTCCCAAAAACTCCCCCTTAACCCTAGGTGAGTTTAGTTTTCAAAATCAAATTTTTTGTTACACCCCCTTAAGCTTTTGCTGTTCTCCCCCTTTTGCCATAAATCAAAAATTTTTTTTTGGGGTTTTTGTATAAAATAGGGTTTTAAAAAACAATGTCATATATGCATGCATCTAGATAAATCAAATATGAGTCCAAGCATGCGTCTAGCAATAGTTAGATAGATTGGTTCGAGGTGTGTCCCTCTGCACCAATAATCTAAAGGTTTATAATATAACCCTTAAGGATAGTTTGCCCTCCCCCTTAGTCAAATATATGAAGTATAAGAGATGTAGGGGGCGCTAAACTTTGGCCTAAGAGTTGTTAAGTACAATAGTTGAGAAAATAAATAGTATTTTGAAGAGATTGTTTTATGTATATTTCAACCTTAATATCTCACCCATTCTATGTGTCTCATAATTTGTTCACCTTATATGTTTAGTGAGATGATTTTAAATTGATTAAAGATAGTCAACCTTGGGTAAGATTCGGATTTAACCTTTAGATCGTTAAGTAACTTTTCGAAAAACTGGCTTCCAGGTCGTGGTGAGGCACAGGGGCCTTCTTTGATCGGAACAACGACCACTTCCTTAGACAAAGCCAAATTCAAGAAAATATCACTTAAGTCACTTAGGGTTACTTCCTGATCTAACTAGTTTAGGATACGACGAGGTAGCTTCAGCTAGTTCCACTTGGTCAAGTGCACCAAGTTAGATACGCCTTTTCTAGCTCGAACACACGAGACTTTGTTTCCCTAACGTACTATCATCTCACTGCGTCCTGATACTATGTTGTCAAGAGTTGACTAACCATTTACCCTATCTAGCCGTTCTAAAAATTAAAGTAAAGTATGCAATGGTTTTGCTAAGTAAGCGGGTATACTATTTTAGTGTTAGCTCCCCTTGGACCATTGAACCAGTATGATTTATTCAAGTAATGAACTTGATCTTGGGGAATCCAAACCTTATTAGTCCTTATGTGTGAGTTTAGTAAAACCTTTGGGACCCATGCTTGGACTCTTTGATGACTACGATTTACGATAGACATATAAGACCTATTCGTAGTCTTTGACTTAAATCCGAGTCTGGCTTTGTTGTAGACGACTCTTTGGGTTCCAAGTAGTCGATTAAGGTCCTTAGATCCCAACGTGAACTTTTCCAACCTAGGCTCAACCTCTTGAACTCGGTCTTTCAAGAGAGAAATCTCCTCCTCAAGTTTTTCAATTTGGGTGGAGTTTCCCTCTTGAACTTGACTAGTTGAAGAGGTTAAGGTAGCCTCTTGCTTGAGGGTTTCAACCTCCTCAAGTAACGACTCAACCCTAGACTCGGACTTAGTTAATTTCCTATTAAGCATTTTAATTGTATTGTAAAACGTATGAATTAGTGAGCGGCTAACCTTAATTTTCTTTTTTGGTCCGGCTTTGAGTTGCTTCTCGAAGTAGTCCTCGAGTTCGGAGTCGGTGTTGTAATTGGATTCGGATTCGGAATTTGACTCGAACTCTTGGGGTCTTGCCATGCATGCTATGCCGCCGCCTTCTTCATTGTCCCATGTTGCATCAAAAGCCTTCTTTTGATTTGATTTGAATTGTGCCCTCTTTTGATTCTTTAGTAGCCTCCTTTCCCTCCGAACGATCTTCCGCACTACGTTCACTATTGCTTCCACCTTTTCGGATTCGGACTCTAATTCGTCATCGGGTTCGAGTCCATCTTCTTGCCTGGTAGGTGGCTTACTTCTTTGTCCTGCAAGTAGAGCAATACCTCTCTCGGCCCGGACCACGTTAGTTTGCTCGTGAAGTTCAAACTCGGAAAATAATTCATCTAACCTAAGCTTCGAAAGGTCCTTAGAGACCTTGTAGGCATCGACCATGGATGCCCACAAGGTAGTCCTAGGAAATGAATTAAGAACGTACCTTAGTAGGTCACGGTTTTCGACCTTGTGTCCGATGGTGTGTAGGCCGTTGACAATGTCCTGGACGCGGGCGTGTAGTTGCGTCGCCGTCTAGTGTTCCTGCATCTTAAGGATATACAACTTATTGAAAAGAAGGTCATGTTTACATACCTTAGCATCGGACGTTCCTTCATGTAGCTCGATTAATTTGTTCCATAGGTCCTTGGCGCTAATGAATGGTCCGATGCGGTTGAGTTCCTCCTTGGACAAGCCGCATTGCAATATTTGGGTTGCTCTTGCATCGGCTTCGATTTGCCTCTTGGTTGCATTTGTCCACTTGTTGAAATCCAATGACTCTCCTTGATCATTGGTGGGTAGAGAAAAGCCGGTTTGGATTATTATCCAAGTCTCGACTTGTGTTTTCAAGAAACACTCCATCCGACCTTTCCAATAACGGAAATCATCTCGGTTAAAGAACGGAGGTCGGGTGGTGCTATACCCCTCAATGTGAGCCATTAAGTATCTTGTAAAACACGAATAAAAACCAAAGGGAATTCCAATACTTGGTCTTGGATTAGTAATGCGGGAAATAAATAGGAAATAAACAGAATTAAATGAGAAAAAGAAGAAACTAACAAAAACTAATAACTTACGACCTTCGATGTCCCTGAAAGGGTACTAGACGTTGGATTTTGGGGCTGGAAATAGCTTGTTACGAGGGTAAACCCTGGTAAGAAATGTAGATCTCTCAGAGAGTTTCGATTTGGTAGGTAGATCGTTATGTGAGTCCACTTGTGCGAAAAGTTATGCCCCTTTTACCGTCGGCTACTCCAAGAGAGAAAACTTGCAAGCACACAACCAAAAGAAACGTACCAAGACTTCGTCTTGGATTAATAGTGCGGGAAGAAAAAGACCCAAAAAAAATACGAATCGAAAAATACGAACAGAAAACCAAAACATGCTAGATCGGTGGTTTCACCAAATCTTAGCGCCCCCGCTCTGATACCAATTGTTGGATCGAGAAGCGTCGCTAGAGGGGGGGTGAATAGCGATCGTAAATCTTTCATTCGAATTCGTTCGTTGATACACAAGTAAACGAGTAAGCACAGCGGAAAATAAAGAACACGTTTATTTTACTTGGTTCACAACCCAGCGGTTGCTACTCCAAGGCCCTATCGGTCCTAGACCGCGTATGGAGGGCAAAGCACTATAATGTCTCCTCTTCGTTGGAGGTAGGAGACAATGATCACAAAACCGAATATACGAGGATGAGGCAACAAGCCTGCCTCACCTCGTTATGAAGAAAAACAAAGAATACAATATCAAAAATATTACCTGATTTTGCTGTCGACGAAGAAGATCGGAACTTGGCGTCGCGTCGGCGTTATGACGATGTTGGAGCGTTGGCATTGTAGGAGCACTTGATGAATAAACTTGATGTAATTTGGAGTTGGAATCCTACCCTCCTTTTATAGATTTTTGCCTCTGAATTTGTCTCCTCATCTTTAGGAACGGATTACGAAATTGTCCAAAATTTATCGCGAAGTGGCCGCGTCAAACATTATCCGTTTTGACCTAGCGCAAAGGTCGATTCGCCGCCATCACCGATCGTGATGACTCCCATCACCGATCGATGAGCATCGGCCGATCGCTCAACGCCCGAATGATCGCCGGCTGCCACTTCCCTGTAGTAAGAGGTTAGCTCAGAAAATGATAAATACTAATCGTCTGATCTCGACCTAGACCTTCCATAGGAAGTCTTAGTCGGATCGCCACCTACGATCGTCCTCGTAAAGAGGACACGACCTTACAATCTCTCACTCACATGAGCTTGCCTCGATTGTAGCTCTCGCTTCCAGCCTTCCACTCGATTCCTTCGGCTCCCTCCGAAGTCACTCGAGTGTCGCCCGACCACCGCGGCTTCCTCCGGGTGTCGCTAGCCTTCAGCTCCAGCTTTAGCACTTTTCTGCACACTTGATTTAGCTCGTGAGATAACGATGTAAACTTAATTTTGTGTCTTTGCCATAATCAAAACACAGGTTCGATTATCTAGTGACCCTGCACCAACAACTGCTTGGGCCAAAAGCCCATCAGTCGGATACCAGTCAGACCCGTTCGACTCAGAGCAGTCAACTGCCATTCCATGGTAGTCAACTGATGTCGGGAAAACTCATCCGACACTTAGCCAAATGTCTAAGTTTCACCTAAGAGCTACTACCCCTTCCCGGGTTACATTCGCTCACTCTCATCCCTCGGAGTCCCTCGCCTTTGAAGTTGTCTTCGTCCGGCCACGTCCCTCGGATGCACCAAGCGCACGGATCTGCAGCGCCATCCTTCGCGTCTCGCCCTGAAGTCTACTTCCTCCGGCTTCACTCCAAGCTCCTCGTCCGGCGGTCCCTCGGATGCTCCAAGCGCACGACTTCCGCAAAGCCATCCTCCACCGACTCAAGGACCGAGTCATGAGATGTGAAACTTGCCAAGGCTCCATGTGTGAATTACTAAGTCCTGCACGACTTCAATGCACATATCAAATCATAATAACAAACTAACTTAAACCCTTTGCCACACACATCAAAACCATATCACGGCAAGAGATTGCCCTAACAATCTCCCCATTTTTGATGTTTGGCAATCCGTTTAAGTTAGGTAAAAACATTTGATAAAATATTAAGGAAAGAAAGCATGTAGATAACATGATTAGCAACTCCCCCCCTTAATACATTAAACTCCCCCCTAAATATATCCCCCCTTACTTAAACATACATTTTGTTAGGGCAATCTCTTGCCATGATAAGGTTTTGATGTGTGTGGCAAAGGGTTTAAGTTAGGTTGGTATTGTGATTTGATATGTGCGTTGGAGTCTTGCAGGGCTTAGTAATTCGCACATGGAGCCGTGGCGAGTTTCACATCTCATGACTCGGTCCTGAGTCTGGTGAAGGATTATTTTGTGGAAGCCGTGGCGCTTGAGCATCCGAGGGACCGCCGACAAGAAGCTTGGAGAGAAGCCGAGGAAAGTAGACTTCGAAGGCAAGGCAGACGCTGGAAGATGAGCATCACAGAGTCGCGGCCGGGATTCGCAAGGGACGGGGCCAAGGAATGGAATGAAGTTATAACTGGCAAGGTCGAGGGACTGCGAAACCAAGGAGGAGACGAGGAGCGAATGTAACGTGAAGCGATAACATCTTTTAGGTGAAACTGGCCATTCGCGGACTAGCGGTCGGTGCTCGAGAGTCGATGGACCGATTCGATCGACCTAAGACCCGATTTAGTGCACTCGCCGATCGTATGGGAAGCGTTCTCAGCATCGACATCAGCCATTGTCGAAGATATAAAGAGGAATGGGATGGGGCTTTGGGAGGTTAATGTTCATGCTCCAATTTGCTCCCAAAGTGCTCTAAGGGTTTTCCCACTCTTCTTACTTGCTTTATTTCCATTATATTGTAAGAAGAGAGATTGTAAAGAGGTTACCTCCACCTAGCTTTGTGCAAAGGAGACATCTAGTGGATAGATTGTGGAGTGATTCACCGTGGACGAATCGGACTGTGGATTAGCGGCGTAGCCGTGAACCACATTACATCTCTGTGTTTGTATTGTTTGTTTTCATTTATATTTGCTTGTATTGTTTATGCTTCCGCTTGTGCTAATGATTTTGTAGACGAGCAAATCCGACATCCAACGAACGAGGGCTATTCACCCCCCTCTAGCCGGCCAACCGATCTCAATCAAATGGTATCAGAGCTAGGTTAGCTTGTCAAGGACTAATCGCCAAAACAAGCAACATAAAAAATGGCCGGCTTCATCAATCCACCGAAGTTCGAAGGCGAATTCTTTTGGTGGAAAAAGAGAATGGAGGTATTCTTTGAAACCGATTTCGATATAATGCTTATAATGGAAAATGGTTTTGAGATGCCTAGGGACGAAGAGGGTGAACCAATAGAGAAGTCAAGGTGGACTAAAAAGCAAAGGGAGGAGCACCTTGCAAACTCAAAGGCCAAGCACCATCTCTTCAATGTGCTCCCCCAACAAGAGATCAACCGGATAGGGGAGTGTACGAGCGCCAAGGAATTGTGGGAGAAATTAATAGAAATCCATGAAGGCACATCCGAGGCGAAACTAGCAAGGAGAGATGTCCTTCGCTCCCAATTATCCAACATCAAACTCGAAAAGGGAGAGAAGGCAAAATCCCTACACTCTAGATTTAAGGAAATTCTAACCGGCTTAACAAGTGTAGGTGAAAGGCTCTCCAACCGGGATATGGGAATGAAGGTCATAGATGCCTTTCCCCAATCCTCAAGATGGAGCTCCATGGTGGACTCATTTTTCATTTCCAAGAACTTGGAAGTGAGCACCTTGGAGGAGTTCTTTTCAACAATGGAGCTCCACGAAACTAGGCTTGAAGGAATACAAGAAGAGCCAAAAATTCAACCTTCAAGAGGAGTAGCTTTGATGGAAAAGAAGGGGAAGAAGAAGATGGAGATCCCCTCCTCCTCCAATGATGAAGCATCTTCCTCCTCCATGGATAGCACGGAAGAGGCATATATGGTAAGGAGGGTAAGACTTGCATTAAAAGGTTTTAGATTTAATAAATCTAATGATAGGAATAGAAGATCAAGAGGGAAGATCATTTGCTACAATTGCCAAGGAGTGGGGCACATAAGGGACAATTGTCCCCTCTTGAACAAAAGAAGAAGAAAAAGGGGAGCAAGAAAAAGGAAGAAGAAAAGAAGACAAAGGAAAAAGGGAAGGCCAAAGCATTCAAAGGCAAGACATGGGATGATCTTTCTTCATCATCCTCATCCGATGAAGAAGAACATGTCTACTCCAACCTTGCTCTAATGGCATTTGATGACTTGGATTTCTCCTCCACCGAAAATGAAGAATCAAGCTCAAGTGAAGGGGGTGCCTCCTCTACATCCTCATCCGAAGAAGAGGACTTGGTAAGTGAGGTAACTAATCTACCCCCTAAGCAAATTATGTCTATGATTTCTAGCCTCACTAAGGACTTATTTAGAGCCAAGAAAAAGAACAAGAGCATGCTTGAACAAATAAAGGACTTAGAACAAAAACTAGAAAAAGCATGTGTTAATGATGATAATGATGATGCATGCTCACATGGATATATGCCATTTAATGTTAGTGATGCATGTATGGATGAAAATAGGGCATTAAGGGAAAAGGTAGATTATTTAACAAAAGCCCTAGAAAAATTCACCATAGGCTCCAACACATTGAACATGATCATAGGGAGCCAAAGGGCAAGCTTTAGCAAGAAAGGCCTAGGCTATAAGGAAAAGAAAAATGAAAAGGCCTATAAATGCCTAATAGCTAGGGGACAAGATAAGAAGAAGGTAATAGCTAGGAAATGGATCCCCAAGGAGTATTTAGTGAACCCCATAGGCAAAAATCTATATTGGGTTCCAAAATCCATTCTAAAGTGTTAGGAAAACCCTAGGATAGTCAACCATATGTAATTGACCTAAATCATATGGTGGTTGACTTAGGATGGTGGGACCTCATTTTAGAAATAGTGTTGGGTGATGATAATGTGCCCATAAATAAATAATAATGTTTAAAATCATGATGTTTGATATAATTGTCACACATATTTGCAAATCATGATTTACAATTTTAATATTTGGCACATAATCATGAGAAATAGGGTTTTAAATCATGCTTTGGGTGATACTTTACTTATTATCATCATATAATACCTAATGCATGATTATAAATTAATGAATACATGTGTTTCATGATCATAATGTGAAATTAATTCATATATATCTTTATGATCATGTAGATTGTTAGGGTGATACTTAACCTTGGTAGAATTGCATGAATATATTGGTTAAGTATATACAAATACCTCTAGGATGCATCTCACACTCACCATAGGCTACCATGATTGAAAACCTAGCATGGGTGAGATGTTAGGATGATACAAATGTCCACTAATGCTTATGGCATTTAGATGGTCATTTAATGTATCAAAATAGCAATAATAGACCAATCATGGGGAAGGCTTATGTTTAATTCATAGACATATTGCCCAAAGATCATGGTTGGATATTTCATATGTTTTCAAAACAATTTCTTACTTTAAAATCTATGTATTCATGTGTTGAAACAATTCAAAACAAAAGTAGGTGCTAAACTTGATACTATCATGATAAAAAACTTAGTGGTTTTTAAAGCTTTTGGATTTTTGGAAAATCTTTGAAAATATAATGATTTTTCATGAAAAACTATTTTTCATTGATAGATATACTTAAAATAAATATGTTTCCCAAATTTCATGATTTTTCGATTTTTATGGAATTTTTAATGCATTTCTGAAATCCAACCCGAAAAATCAGAATTCCTGAAAACCACGTGCCAGTCGACTGGTAGTCTGAACCAGTTGACTGGTGGCCTGATATTCCGAACAGTAAAGGTTGATTTCAGGTTTTTAAATTTTTTTTTGATATTTTACTTCTATTAGACTTGATGCCATGAGTTTATAACTTAGTGTTAATCTTTTTGATGGTGTCAAAGAGGGAGAAATAATTATGTTTAAGTAAATTGTGATAGGGGGAGAAATTGTTAAAATGTGATAGGGGGAGAGAAATTTGTGAGAAATTTGTATGGGGAGTTTCATAGATTAAGGGGGAGTTGCATGTTGCTATATCATGTTTATGTTTACATGCTTTCTTACCTTTAAAATTTTTATCAAAAGTTTTTACCTAACTTAAACGGATTGCCACACATCAAAAAGGGGGAGATTGTTAGGGCAATCTCTTGCCATGATAAGGTTTTGATGTGTGTGGCAAAGGGTTTAAGTTAGGTTGGTATTGTGATTTGATATGTGCGTTGGAGTCTTGCAGGGCTTAGTAATTCACACATGGAGTCATGGCGAGTTTCACATCTCATGACTCGGTCCTTGAGTCGATGAAGGATTGCTTTGCGGAAGCCGTGCGCTTGGAGCATCCGAGGGACCGCCGGACGAGAAGCTTGGAGAGAAGCCGGAGGAAGTAGACTTCGAGGCAAGAGACACGAAGGAGCATTGCAGAGTCATGCGCCTGATGCTGCCAAGGGACGTGGCCGCGAACGAAGAGAACTTCGAAGGCGAGGGACTTCGAGGGATGAGAGTGAGAGAATGTAACCGGGGAAGGGGTAGCTCTTGAAGGGTTTCGCTTATCGAGTCCGTGAGGGGAAACTTCGCTTCCCACTTCACCTCGGTAGCTTGTCCATGGCAATCCCTTCGATGTCTCCGGATTAAAAAATTTAATCCTAGAAAAAAGGGATTGCCAAAGCAACCAAGTCTTCGTCGTGCTATTCGTTTAGAGATGTCACTTGAACAAACAAGTTGTTCAAGCGACCAACCTCTATTCTACGAGTAACCGCGGAATAGACGATGTCCGAATCGCCGATTTTTGTGTTTATACTCGGGATCCAAGTATTATTTAGCCATTTACAGAAATATAACATTCTTATATTTGCAAAACAAAAACAAGCAATGAATAAAAGAGAAAGAAGAATAGGTATATCTCTTGGTCTTCTAATGTATGACCTTCCTTGTTTTGGACGTCGTGTGGGCGACGATCCACCAAAAGTCGAAGCTCCTAGATCGCAACACTTCCTTCCTTGCTTTTCTCAAGCAAGAGGAAGAAGAGAAACAATGTTTTTCTCCTTCAAAAACTCAACCAACAAGGAACTATAGAAGTCCTTGTCGCCGGCTAACTAGAAGGAGAAGAAGATGGTGGAAAACTACCAAGACACCAAGGGAAACCCTATATCTTGTTTCCACCACCTAAGGAGAAGAAAGGGGAGTGTTTTGGGCGCCGACCAAGGGATGGGAAGGCTGGAGAAGGGTGCTGGACGTTGGCCAAAAGAGGAAGAAGAAGAGAAGAATACCTTCCTTATTTGGTGTCACCCTTGCCTCCAAACCCTAATCCCAATTCCAATTCTATCTCAACTAGGATTGCCCTATTCTTGCCGCCCAAGCCTTGCTCCCTCTCAATATCATCCACGCCAACTCCCCATGCCCTCCTTTAATAGAGTTAGGGATAAGTCATGAATTAATCTCCTCCATTGGTTCTAGGGATTTAATCTCAACCATTGGATCTAGAGATTTAATCTCAACCGTCGGATCTTAGAGATTTAATCTCTACCAATGGATCTTAAAGTTTTGTTTCTATCCTTTGGATCTAAGCATCATGAGGTGTTAATAGGCTACATTAGGGACCATGAGGAGGTGTTAGGTCTTGGCCACCAATGGATAAAGCCCACATAAAGTCCGATCCAGTAATGATGATCTAATCCACTAAAGGTTCATCATTGATCTACCTCACCAACCCCCATATGATAATATGGGCTCCATATATTATTTCTACATTTCCTCCCCGTGTTTAAGATCTCGAATGTCCGTCGATTAATTAATTTATTGACCATTAATTAATCGACATCTAACTCCATGAGTAGTACCACTCAACCTTTTCATCATGCCGGACCAAGTCCATCTGCAGGGTTTACATGATGAACCTTATGAGCTCCTCAAGGGGACATCATCATCCTATATAGGACACGGTTTCCTCCTATAATCAATGGCACATCATATAAATAATATCATCTCCCAACTTAAAGAGTCTATCGATTTAATCTATAAATCTCGCCCATTGGTAAATCAAAGAGATGAGTACTAAGTATATGTGCCCGTTATTATATCGGGATTAAGAGTATGTACAATATAATATCCGAGGTCCGATTCGATTATGTAGTCAGCAATAAATCGAATCACCTCTAAGTCGGTCCTGCTCAATACACACAAAGTGCACTAGTGTGATTCTATGGTCAAGACAAACCAATACCAAATCACACTACAATCATTCTGTTGGTTTGTCCAAAGTCATCTCGGTTGTGAGCCTTTACTTATACTTTTCAAGGAGCCGATAACATGATCTCCTGTGTGACACCACACACCATGTTATCTACAATGTAAAGTATTAGACAATATTGCATAACCATAAAAATATGCAAACAATGATCATGTGATTATTATTTCAAAATAAAGATGTTCATACAAAAAATAGACTTTTAAGTATACATCCCTACAATCTCCCATTTATACTAAAAGACTTTGCTGTCCTCAAACTGCCATACATCTGATTCCCCTTCCCTCCACATGCCTATCAAAGCTCTCGCTAGAAGGGCCTTAGTGAAAAGGATCTACCAGGTCATCCTCTGATGCAATCTAGGTGACAGCAACTTCTACCTCTTTTACGATTTCTCGTATCAGGTGGTACTTGCGCTCTATGTGTTTACTCACCTTATGGGCTCGTGGTTCCTTCGAGTTTGCAACTGCACCATTATTATCACAATAAATTGCGATAGTTCTGGGCAAACTAGGAATCACATCTAAGTCCATCAGGAAGTTCCTGAGTCATACAGCTTCTTTGGCCGCCTCAGAGGCCGCCACATACTCAGCTTCCATGGTGGAGTCCGCCACGCATTTCTACTTGACACTCCTCCATACAATGGCTCCACCTCCCAAAGTAAACACAAAACCTGAGGTAGACTTACTATTATCCCTATCAGATTGGAAGTCGGAATCCATGTAACCCACAGGGAGTAATTGGTCTGCCCGGTAAACTAGCATATAATCCCTAGTCCTTCTCAGGTACTTCAATATATGCTTTACCGCTGTCTAATGTCCCTGTCCTGGATTACTCTGATATCTGCTAACCATGCCCACGGCAAAGCAGATATCTGGTCTCGTACAGAGCATCGCATACATGAGGCTTCCTACTGCCGAAGCATAAGGAACCACCTTCATCTCCTCTATATCCTCAGATGATCTAGGACACATCCCCTTAGATAAAGGAACTCCATGCCTAAAAGGTAGAAAACCCTTCTTGGAGTTTTGCATGCTAAAATGCTCCATAATCGTGTCTATGTATGAAGCTTGGGATAAGCACAAAATCCTTTTCCTGTGATCCCTTATAACCTTGATCCCAAGGATGTGTCCCACCTCTCCCAAGTCCTTCACATCAAACTGTTTGGACAACCATACCCTTACGTCCGATAACACTTCGATGTTGTTGCCAACCACCAAAATGTCATCTACGTATAGTACAAGAAATAACACTACGTTTCCTGTCACATCTCTTGTAAATGCAAGACTCATCCGGACTTTGAATAAACCCATAAGACTGGATTACCTCATCAAAGCGGATGTTCCAAGATCTTGAAGCTTGCTTCAATCCATAAATGGACCGATTAAGCTTACACACAAGATGTTATTTTCCTTTAGTAATGAATCCTTCTGGTTGCTTCATATAGATGGTTTCCTCAAGACTTCCATTAAGGAAAGCCGTCTTGACATCCATCTGCCACACCTCATAATCCATATGAGTTGCTATGCATAAGAGAATCCGGATAGATTTAAGCATGGCTACCGGCGAAAAGGTCTCCTCATAATCGATACCCTCTTTCTGAGTATACCCCTTCGCTACAAGCCTCGCTTTGAAGGTCTCAACCTTCCCATCTATTCGTCTCTTTCTATTGTAGATCCACTTGCATCCAATGGTTTTTACACCATTGGGTGGTTCTACTAGCTCCCAGACCTGATTTAAATCCATAGATTCAATCTCATCATTCATTGCAATTTGCCAAGATACTGCATCTTTATCTTGGATTGCCTCGTCATATGTCCAGGGATCAGGTTCATGTTCGCCAGGGACCAAATCAGAAGATTCTCCCAAGAACATGAATCTATCAGGCTGTCTCACAACCCTCCCACTACGACGAGGTATCACTTGTGTATCCTCTGTGACACGCGGTGCAGTGACATGTGGTATATCCTCTTGTACCGGTGGTACTAAAGAAGTGACTTCCCCTTTTAACTCCTCCAGAACAATTTTACTCTTGGGCTTGTGGCTCATCACATAGTCTTCCTCTAGAAATCTGGCGTTCGTGCTAACGATCACCCTCTGATCTCTAGGACTATAAAACAATCCACCCTTCGTTCCCCTGGGATAGCCAACGAACATGCGTACTTCTGTACGAGGTTCCAACTTACCAGCATCTGCCTTCAGCACATGTGCTGGACTCCCCCATATCCGAATATGTCTTAGACTAGGCTTTCGCCCAGTCCACAACTCTGTGGGAGTAGAAGGCACTGATTTAGATGGAACCAAGTTCAGAATGTACACCGCCGTATCTAGAGCATATCCCCAGAACGAATCTGGCAAGTCAGAATAACTCATCATCGATCTAACCATCTCCATAAGAGTCCTATTCCTTCGCTCTGCTACACCGTTCTGCTGGGGTGTGCCAGGTGCAGTCAATTGGGATTGAATCCCAGCCTCTGATAAGTAATTCCTAAACTCTCCCAAGAGGTATTCGCCACTACGAGCAGATCGTAGTGTCATCCATATCTTGAATAATCGTCTATGAGAAAGACGAAATATTCAAAACCACCTCTAGCCTAGATAGTCATAGGACCACACAAATCAGAATGAACCAATTCTAACACATTTTTGGATCTATACCCCTTGGCCTTAAATGGCCTCTTGGTCATTTTACCCTCCAAGCAAGATTCACAAGTTGGGAGATGCTCCACCACTAATGAACCCAAAGGTCCATCAGCTATCAACCTTTGAATTCTGCTTAGGTTAATATGACCAAGCCTAAGATCCCAAAGATATGTTTGGTTCATCTTCGAAGGTTCTTTTCTCTTATTATACTTAGAAGATGAGTTAATAACTTCTATTTGCATCGTGGGAGCTTGTGGTTCAAGTTATAAATTTCCTATCTATGTACCTGAATAGATAATGTCCCTATTCCTTTTATAACAAATCTGTCATTAAAAGAAATAGATTATCCATCCATAATTTAGAAACCGAAATCAATTCTTTCTAAATAAAGGTACATAAAGAAAATTCTTAAGAACCTAAAACATTATTTTTCTCAAAAGATAAATAAAACATCTCCCACTGCAATAGCCGCCATCTTCATGGCATTGCCCAAGTAAATGGTAATATCCCCTTTAGCTAGTCGTCGGGTTTCCTAGAACCCCTACAAAATATTGCAGACATGATTAGTGGCTCCCATGTCTACACTCCAAGTGCCGGTAGATAACACCTTTAATCATGTTTCAACAATTAGTTCAAAGTATATCTTTGTTCTGCTTTGGATTGGGACAGTCCTTCTTCCAATGTCCATCCTGCTTGTAAGTGAAGTACTTGCCTTTCGGCTTCTTCACTCCTCCCTTAGATCCTCCAACCACATTTGCTCCACCTTGTTTCTCCTTCTTCTTGCCTTTTGGCTTAGAAGTAGAAACCTTTTTGAGCAACCATGGCTTGAGGATACTCTTCGAAGAGTGCATACTTGTACTTCTTAGCAGATAAGACAATATCTGGATTCTTTTCCAATCAACATTATTTGGGTTCAGTAAGTTTATTTCTTTTAGTATCACAACAAGTGGACTGAAAGTCATTTTGAAAATCCTAAGAATCACATAGATCATTACTTTAGATTTCAAAAAATTATTGATTCCTCAAACAATAAAATTTTGATATCAACCAACACCTCTAAACACCGTGAATATTGCATGCCACGATCGTGTGGACGTATACGAATTCTACATTTGCAAGAGGAGGTTTTACCCATTAATTTTACTATCTTATCAACCTAACTTTTTGACAAGTAAAATTAATAGTTGATTTCTCTTCAGCCCTACAAATAAAAGCAGTGACTCCGATGGGGAGGATACTTATATTTGCATCTAAGTGTTCACCATTACTCGATACTAAGGAAATTATCTCGGGTTATGTGCCTTACGATGGGCAAGTACACACGCTACTTAATAATTTCCTATAACCATATTCGACCCTGTGATCCGCAAACAAACTCATCCGATGGGGAGGAAGGCACTCAGAGCCGATGCGCAAGTTTGCTTGCATCACATGTCAAATCGTAATGGAGGTCGTGGGAATTTTTATGAAAATATCCCTCTCCCACTTAGTAATTTGAAAATGAGGAATTTTCTAGCCTACGACATGCATATCAAACAAAATCAATAAATATGAAAAATAAAATTATTTTCCAACTATTATGGCTTTTGTCTTTAATATGACTCTTGTCGCATCGCCATCTCGTCCGCTCCTCCTACGCCATGTACAAGCCCTCCGGAGATCCGAGCCGAGACTAAAACCTATTTTAATTTACATCCATCGATCCTATACTCCACGAGGGAGTGTACATGAAATCTAGATCGAAAGTAAAATAAAATAAAGAGCGGCTAAACAATACCGTATTTAATTTACAAAAACTAAATACTAGCCTCGTCAACCCCGAGGATTCAACAAAATAAATATTTACACACATACAATCACATACACACACATGGCCAAAATAGTTAAACTACGCATATCCTACTATTATCCGACACATATAATATATGAAAAAGTGCATAAAAATTAACCGAATCCTAAACAAACAAAATCGGAAACCTTGGCTCTGATACCAATTGAAGGGTTTCGCTTATCGAGTCCGTGAGGGGAAACTTCGCTTCCCACTTCAACTCGGTAGCTTGTCCATGGCGATCCCTTCGATGTCCCCGGATTAAAAAATTTAATCCTAGACAAAAGGGATTGCCAAAGCAACCAAGTCATCGTCGTGCTATTCGTTTAGAGATGTCACTTGAACAAACAAGTTGTTCAAGCGACCAACCTCTATTCTACGAGTAGCCGCGGAATAGACGATGTCCGAATCGTTGGTTTTTGTGTTTATACTCGGGATCCAAGTATTATTTAGCCATTTACAGAAATATAACATGCTTATATTTGCAAAACAAAAACAAGCAATGAATAAAATAGAAAGAAGAATAGGTATACCTCTTGGTCTTCTAATTATGACCTTCCTCCTTTTGGACGTCGTGTGGGCGACGATCCACCAAAAGTCGAAGCTCCTAGATCGCAACACTTCCTTCCTTGCTTTTCCCAAGCAAGAGGAAGAAGAGAAACAATGTTTTTCTCCTTCAAAAACTCAACCAAAAAGGAACTATAGAAGTCCTTGCCGCCGGCTAACTAGAAGGAGAAGAAGATGGTGAAAAACTACCAAGACACCAAGGGAAACCCAATATCTTGTTTCCACCACCTAAGGAGAAGAGCAGGGAGTGTTTTGGGCGCCGACCAAGGGCTGGGAAGGCTGGAGAAGGGTGCTGGACATTGGCCAAAAGAGGAAGAAGAAGAGAAGAATACCTTCCTTATTTGGTGCCACCCTTGCCTCCAAACCCTAATCCCAATTCAAATTCTATCTCAACTAGGATTTCCCTATTCTTGACGCCCAAGCCTTGCTCCCTCTCAATATCATCCACGCCAACTCCCCATGCCATCCTTTTATAGAGTTAGGGATAAGTCATGAATTAATCTCCTCCATTGGTTCTAGGGATTTAATCTCAACCGTCGGATCTAGAGATTTAATCTCAACCGTCGGATCTTAGAGATTTAATCTCTACCAATGGATCTTAAAGTTTTGTTTCTATCCTTTGGATCTAAGCATTATGAGGTGTTAATAGGCTACATTAGGGACCATGAGGAGTTGGGTCTTTGCCACCCATGGATCAAGCCCACATAAAGTCCGATCCACTAATGATGATCCAATCCACTAAAGGTTCATCATTGATCTACCTCACCAACCCCCATATGATAATATGGGCTCCATATATTATTTGTACATTTCCTCCCCGTGTTTAAGATCTCGAATGTTCGTCGATTAATTAATTTACTGACCATTAATTAATCGACATCTAACTCCATGAGTAGTACCACTCAACCTTTTTATCATGCCGGACCAAGTCCACCTGCAGGGTTTACATGATGAACCTTATGAGCTCCTCAAGGGGACATCATCATCCTATATAGGAAATGGTTTTCTCCTATAATCAACGGCACACCATATAAATAATATCATCTTCCAACTTACCGAGTCTATCGATTTAATCTATAAATCTCGCCCATTGGTAAATCAAAGAGATGAGTACTAAGTATATGTGCCCGTTATTATATCGGGATTAAGAGTATGTACAATATAATATCCGAGGTCCGATTCGATTATGTAGTCAGCAATAAATCGAATCACCTCTAAGTCGATTTTGCTCAATACACACAAAGTGCACTAGTGTGATTCTATGGTCAAGACAAACCGTTTGGAATGAATACTGAAAGCCTAGCTCTTTTTTGTATGAACATTTTATTTTGAAATAAGAATCACATGATCATTGTTTGCACTTTATATTTATTATATGTTTGCATATTGTCTAATATTTTACATTGTAGATAACATGGTGCTTGGTGTGGCACAGAAGATCATGTTATCAGTCCCTTGTAGAATATAAGTAGAGGCTCACAACCAAGATGGTTCCGGACAAACCATTGACATGGTTGTAGTGTAGCTTGGTATTGTTTTGTCTTGAACATAGAGTTATACTAGTACACTTAGGTGTATTGAGCAGGACTGACATAGAGGTGATTCAATTTATTGCTGATTACATAATTGAATCGGACCTCGGATATTATGTTGTACATGCTCTTAATCCCGATATAATAACGGGCACATGTACTTAGTATTTATTTCTTTGATTTACCAATGGGTGAGATTTAGATGGATTAAATCAATATGCCCGGTAAGTTGGGAAATGATATTATTTACATGGTGTGCCGTTGATTATAGGAGGAAACCGTGTCCTATATATTAGGTTGATGATGTCCCCATGAGGAGCTCATAAGGTTCATCATGTAAACCCTGCAGATTGACTTAGTCAACATGATGATAAGGTTGAGTGGTACTACTCGAGGAGTTAGATGTTAATTAATTGATGGTCAGTAAATCAATTAATTGACGGACATTCGGCATATTAAACACGGGGAGATGGATGTGCAAATAATATATGGATCCCATATTAATTTATGGGGGTTGGTGAGGTAGTTCAATGATGATCCTCTAGTGGAATGGAACATCATTGATAGATCAAGTTTGTGTGGTTCTGATCCATCGGGTGGCCAAGACCCAACTCCTCATGGTCCCTATCATAGCCTAATATAATCCTCATGACGTCTAGATAAAATGATGGAAAACAAATCTCTAGATCCGACGGTTGAGATTAATTCTCTAGGTCCGACGGTTGAGATTAATTCTCTAGATCTGATAGTTGAGATTAATTCTCTAGATTCGACGGTTGGGATTAAATCTCTAGATCCGACGGTTGAGATTAAATCACTAGATTCGACGGTTGAGATTAAATCTCTAGGTCCGATGGTTGAGATTAAATCCCTAGGTGGAGATTTAATCTCTAGATCCGACGGTTGAGATTAAATCTCTAGATCCGACGAATGAGATTAAATCTCTAAAACCGACGATTGAGATTAAAACCCTAGAACCGACGGTAGAGATTAAAACAAGGCTTAAGCCTAACTCTATAAAAGGGTGACTTAAGTGGGCGGCAAGGGATAGAGGTTTGATTGAGAGATTAGGGTTTTGCCTACCTAAGCTTGGGCGGCAAGAAACCCTAAGGGTGTTCTAGGTTGGGCGGCTAGGGTTTGATTTAAGGAGTAGGCGGCAACAAGAGGAGGAGATCCTTTCTTCTTCCTATGGTATTGCCGGCGCCTATCCCTCTTCCTTTTTTCAACCTTGGCCGGTGCTCTTCCCTTCTTCCTCTTCTTCTTGGCCGGTGGATACAAGGGCTAGGGTTTATCCTTGGAGCTCTTGGTTGGCGCCCTCATCTTTTCTCCTTGGTGGCCGGCGGCAACCTTTCTCCAAGGTTGGCCGACGTTCAAGAGGCTACTCCTTGGCCGGCAGTTATATCAAGCTCCTTGGCTTGGTGGCCGGTTCTAGATAGGAGAAGGAGCTTTTGTTTTGTTCTTCTCTTTGTTCGCAGCGAGCAAGGAAGGGAAGAACGTGATCTAGGAGGCTTCAACTCGTGGAGGATCTTTGCCCACACGATGCCCACGAGGAGGATAGGACATACGATAGAAGATCGAGAGGTATAAAAGTTTTACAACTTTTATTATTGATCTTTGCATGTTCTTATCTTTATGTTAGTATGTGTTGATTATACTAGTTTACATTTATTTGTATTTGTATAATCATGGACCCCGAAGATAAACACAAAAACCGGCGATCCATCCGTCGTCTCTTTCGCGGCTAACCGACTAGAAGAGTTGTGTTGTTTGAACAACTAGTTTGTTCAAGCGATCGCTCAATTTGTTAGCACGACGACGAATTGGTTGTGCTTAGGAAACTCATCCCATCCGGATTAGTTTTCATTGGTGAAAATTTTAATCCGGGGACATGGGAGCCAATGAGCTTCCGAGTTAGCATGCCATTCCTTAAAATGGTATCAGAGCCACGGTTTCCGGTTTTGTGTGTTTTGGATTCGGTTACTTTCGCGCACCTATCATATATTGTGTATGTTGGATAATAGTAGGATTTGCGTAGGCTAACTTTTTGGTTGCAGGCATAAGATCCAACTATTATGGCTATATATGTGTGTATGTGATTGCATGTGTGTGTGATTGTATATTATTTGAATCCTCGGGGTTGACGAGGCTAAATTAGTATTTAATTTTTGTAATTGAATACGGCATTGTTTAGCCACTCTTTATTTTATTTTACTTTCAATCTAGATTTCATGTACACTCCCTCATGGAGTATAGGATCGATGGATGTAAAAAAAATAAGTTTTATTCTCGGCTCGGATCTCCGGATGGCTTGTACATGGCGTAGGAGGAGTGGACGAGGTGGCGACACGACGGGACGCATATTGGAGAACAATGCCATAATAGTTGGAAAAATTCTATTTTTTCCATATTTATTTCTGATTTGTTTTATATGTATGTTGTGTGTGCTTGAAAATTCCTCAATTTCAATTTACAAAGTGGGAGAGGGATATTTTAATTAATTCCCGCGGCCTCCATTACAATTTGACATGTGATGCAACAAACTTGCGCGTCGACTCTGAGTGCCTTCCTCCCCATCGGATGAGTTTGTTTGCGGATCACTAGGTCAAATAATGGTTATAGGAAATTATTTAGGAGCGTGTGTACTTCCCCATCGGTAAGGCACATAATCCGAGATAATTCCCTTAGTATCATGTAATGGTACACACTTAGATGCAAATAAAAAGTATCCTCCCCATCGGAGTCACTGCTTTTATTTGTAGGGCCAAAGAGGAACCAACTATTAATTTTATTTGTCAAAAAGTAAGGTTGACAAGATAATAAAATTAATGGGTAAAACCTCCTCTTACAAATGTAGAATTCGTATACGTCCACACTATCGTGGCATGCGATATTCTCGGTGTTTAGAGGTGTTGATTGATTTCGGAATTTTATTGTTTTGAGGAATCAATAATATTTGAAATCTAATATTTTGATCATTGTGATTCTTAGGATTTTCAAATGGCTTTCAACCCACTTGCTGTGATATTAAAAGAAATAAACTTACTGTACCCGAATAATATTGATTGGAAAAGAAATTTAGATAGTGTCTTAACTGTCGATGAGTGTCCTCCTAAGCCTGTGGATGATTCTGGGGAAAAGGAACTTTTCGAATACCAGAATCGGGCTGCTAGGCAGGAAGCCATGGTTGCTCAGAAGGTTTCTACTTCTAGGCCGAAAGGCCAGAAGAAGAAGAAACAAGGTAGAGCAAAGGTGGCGGGTGGACCTCAGGGAGGAGTGAAGAAGCCGAAAGGCAAGTGCTTCACTTATAAGCAGACTGGACATGGGAAGAAAGATTTCCCCAACCTAAAGCAGAACAAAGGTATATCTTTTGGCTTAGTCATTGAAACATGTTTAGTGGTGTTATCTACCGGTACCTGGTGTGTAGATACGGGAGCCACTGATCATGTCTGCAATTAATTGCAGGGGTTCCAGGAAACCTGACGACTAGCTGAAGGAGAGATTACCGTCTACATGGGCAATGCCACAAAGGTGGCGGCTATTGCAGTGGGAGACGTTTATTTATCGTTTGATAGAAATAAAGTTTTGGTTTTGAGAAATTGTCTTTATGTACCTACATTTAGAAAGAATTTGATTTCGGTTTCTAAATTGTTTATGAATGGATATTCTGTTTTTTTTAATGACAGAGTTGTTATAAAAAAAAATAGTGAGATTATCTGTTCATGTACATTGGTTGGCAATTTGTATACTCTTGAACCAAAAGCTCCCACGATGCATATAAAAGTGAATAACTCATCTTCTAAGTCTAATAAGAGAAAAGAACCTTCGAAAATGAACCAAACATATCTTTGGCATCTAAGGCATGGTCATATTAACCTAAGTAGAATTCAAAGGTTGATAGCTGATGGACCTTTGGGTTCATTAGTGGTGGAGGATCTCCCAACCTATGAATCTTGCTTGGAAGGTAAAATGACCAAGAGGCCTTTCAAGGCCAAGGGGTATAGAGCCAAAGATGTGTTAGAATTGGTTCATTCTGATTTGTGCGGTCCTATGTCTATCCAGGCTAGAGGTGGTTTTGAATATTTCGTCTCTTTTATAGACGATTATTCAAGATATGGATACATTTAATTGATGTGCCGCAAGTCTGAATGCTTTGACAGGTTCAAAGAATTCAAGGCTGATGTGGAGAACCGTCAAGGTAAAAGTATCAAGACACTACGATCTGATCGTGGTGGCGAGTACCTCTTGGGAGAGTTTAGGAGTTACTTATCAGAGGCTGGGATACAATCCCAATTGTCCGCACCTGGCACGCCCCAGCAGAATGGTGTGGCGGAGCGAAGGAATAGGACTCTTATGGAGATGGTCAGATTGATGATGAGTTATTCTGAGTTACCAGATTCGTTCTGGGGGTTTGCTCTGGAAATGACAGCACACATTCTGAACTTGGTTCCATCTAAGTCAGTACCCTCTACTCCCACAGAATTGTGGACTGGGCGAAAGCCTAGTCTAAGACATATTCGGATTTGGGGTAGTACAGCACATGTGCTGAAGGGAGATGCTGGTAAGTTATAATCTCGTACAGATGTATGCTTGTTTGTTGCCTACCCTAAGCGAACGAAGTGTGGTTTGTTCTATAGTCCTAGAGATCAGAAGGTGATCGTGAGTACGAATGCCAGATTTCTAGAGAAGGACTATGTGATGAACCACAAGCCCACGAGTAGGATTGTTCTTGAGGAGTTGACAGGGGAAGTCCAGACTTCAGTACCACCGGTACAAGAGGAAATACCACAAGTCACTGCACCACGTGTCACAGAGCATACACAGTAGGCACCTCATCGTAGTGGGAGGGTTGTTAGACAACCCAAGAGATTCATGTTCTTGGGAGAGTCTTCGGACTTAGTCCCGGGTGAACATGAACCTGATCCCTGGACATATGACGAGGCCCTCCAAGATAGAGATGCGGTATCTTGGCAAAGAGCGATGAATTCAGAGATAGAATCTATGGATTCTAATCATGTCTCGGAGCTAGTAGAACCACCCGATGGTGTGAAAGCCATTGGATGCAAGTGGATCTACAAGAGAAAGAGAGGAGTAGACGGGAAGGTTGAAACCTTCAAAGCTAGGCTTGTTGCGAAAGGGTATACTCAGAAAGAGGATATCGATTATGAGGAGACCTTTTCGCCGGTAGCTATGCTTAAGTCTATCCGGATTCTCTTATCTATAGCTGCTCATATGGATTATGAGATTTGGAAGATGGATGTCAAGACCTTTCATCTTAAGTCTTGAGGAGAACATCTATATGCTGCTAAAGGCAAAGAGCATCTAGTGTGTAAGCTTAATCGGTCCATTTATGGATTGAAGCAAGCTTCGAGATCTTGGAACATCCATTTTGATGAGGTAATCCAGTCATATGGATTTGTTCAAAGTCCGGATGAGCCATGTGTATACAAAAGATGTGACGGAAACGTAGTGGTATTTCTTGTACTATACGTAGATGACATTTTGTTAGTTGGCAACAATATCAAAGTGTTATCAGACGTAAGGGTATGGTTGTCCAAACAGTTTGACATGAAGGACTTGGGAGAAGTGGGACACATCCTTGGGATCAAAGTTATAAGGGATCGCAAGAAAAGGATGTTGTGCTTATCTCAAGCTTCATACATAGACACTATCCTAGCTCGTTTTAGCATGCAGAACTCCAAGAAAGGTTTTCTACCTTTTAGGCATGGAGTTCCTTTATCTAAAGAGATGTGTCCCAAAACATCAAAGGAGATAGAGGAGATGAAGGCGGTTCCTTATGCTTCGGCAGTAGAAAGCCTCATGTATGCTATGCTATGTACGAGACCAGATATCTGCTTTGCCGTGGGCATGGTTAGCAGATATCAGAGTAATCCTGGACAGGGACATTGGACTGCGGTAAAGCATATATTGAAGTACCTGAGAAGGACTAGGGATTATATGTTGGTTTACCGGGCAGATCAATTAGTCCCTGTGGGTTACACGGATTCTGATTTCCAATCAGATAGGGACAACAGTAAGTCTACCTCGGGGTTTGTGTTTACTTTTGGAGGTGGAGCCATAGTATGGAGGAGTGTCAAGCAGAAATGCGTGGCGGACTCTACCATGGAAGCTGAGTATGCGCCTGATGGGCCAAGAAGTTGTATGGCTCCTTGGATGTGATTCCTGGTTTAGCGAACTATCACAATTTATTGTGATAATAAGATGCGATTGCAAACTCGAAGGAACCACGAGCCCATAAGGCGAGTAAACACATAGAGCGCAAGTACCACCTGATACGAGAGATCGTAAAGCGAGGAGAAGTAGTTGTCGCCAAGATTGCATCATAGGATAACCTGGCAGATCCATTCACTAAGGCCCTTCCAGCGAAAGCATTTGATAAGCATGTGGAGGACATGGGGATCAGATGTATGGCAGTGTGATGACATCATAGTCTTTTAGTATAAGTGGGAGATTGTTGGAATGTATACTGAAAGCCTAGCTCTTTTTTGTATGAACATTTTATTTTGAAATAAGAATCACATGATCATTGTTTGCACTTTATATTTATTATATGTGTGCATATTGTCTAATATTTTACATTGTAGATAACATGGTGCTTGGTGTTGAACAGAAGATCATGTTATCAATCCCTTGTAGAATATAAGTAGAGGCTCACAACCAAGATGGTTCTGGACAAACCATTGGCATGGTTGTACTGTAGCTTGGTATTGTTTTGTCTTGAACATAGAGTTACACTAGTACACTTAGGTGTATTAAGCAGGACCGACATAGAGGTGATTCAATTTATTGCTGACTACATAATTGAATCGGACCTCGGATATTATGTTGTACATGCTCTTAATCCCGATATAATAACGGGCACATGTACTTAGTATTTATTTCTTTGATTTACCAATGGGTGAGATTTAGATGGATTAAATCAATATGCCCGGTAAGTTGGGAAATGATATTATTTACATGGTGTGCCGTTGATTATAGGAGGAAACCGTGTCCTATATATTAGGTTGATGATATGCCCTTGAGGAGCTCATAAGGTTCATCATGTAAACCCTGCAGGTTGACTTAGTCAACATGATGATAAGGTTGAGTGGTACTACACGAGGAGTTAGATGTTAATTAATTGATGGTCAGTAAATCAATTAATTGACGGACATTCGATATCTTAAACACAGGGAGATTGATGTGCAAATAATATATGGAGCCCATATTAATTTATGGGGGTATGTGAGGTAGTTCAATGATGATCCTCTAGTGGAATGGAACATCATTGATGGATCAAGTTTGTGTGGTTCCGATCCATCGGGTGGCCAAGACCCAACTCCTCCTCATGGTCCCTATCGTTCTAATATAATCCTCATGACGTCTAGATCAAATGATAGAAAACAAATCTCTAGATCCGACGGTTGAGATTAATTCTCTAGATCCGACGGTTGAGATTAATTCTCTAGATCCGACGGTTGGGATTAAATCTCTAGATCTGACGGTTGAGATTAAATCTCTAGATTCGACGGTTGAGATTAAATCTCTAGGTCCGATGGTTGAGATTAAATCCCTAGGTGGAGATTGAATCTCTAGATCCGACGGTTGAGATTAAATCTCTAGATCCGACGAATGAGATTAAATCTCTAAAACCGATGGTTGAGATTAAAACCCTAGAACCGACGGTAGAGATTAAAACAAGGCTTAAGCCTAACTCTATAAAAGGGAGACTTAAGTGGGCGGCAAGGGATAGAGGTTTGATTGAGAGATTAGGGTTTCGCCTACCTAAGCTTGGGCGGCAAGAAACCCTAAGGGAGTTCTAGGTTGGGCGGCTAGGGTTTGGATTAAGGAGTATGCGGCAACAAGAGGAGAAGATCCCTTCTTCTTCCTAAGGTATTGCCGGCGCCTATCCCTCTTCCTATTTTCAACCTTGGCTGGCGCTCTTCTCTTCTTCCTCTTCTTCTTGGCCGGTGGATACAAGGGCTAGGGTTTATCCTTGGAGCTCTTGGCCGGCGCCCTCATCTTTTCTCCTTAGTGGCCGGTGGCAACCTTTCTCCATGGTTGGCCGGCGCTCAAGAGGCTACTCCTTGGCCGGCGGTTATATCAAGCTCCTTGGCTTGGTGGCCGGTTCTAGATAGGAAAAGGAGCTTTTGTTTGGTTCTTCTCTTTGTTCGGAGTGAGCAAGGAAGGGAAGAACGTGATCTAGGAGGCTTCAACTCGTGGAGGATCTTTGCCCACACGACGTCCACGAGGAGGATAGGACATACGATAGAAGATCGAGAGGTATAAAAGTTTTACAAATTTTATTATTGACCTTTGCATGTTCTTATCTTTATGTTAGTATGTGTTGATTATACTAGTTTACATTTGTATGTATTTGTATAATCATGGACCCCGAAGATAAACACAAAAACCGGCGATCCGTCCGTCATCTCTTCCGCGGCTAACCGACTAGAAGAGTTGTGTTGTTTGAACAACTAGTTTGTTCAAGCGATAGCTCAAGTTGTTAGCATGACGACGAATTGGTTGTGCTTAGGAAACTCATCCCATCCGGATTAGTTTTCATTGGTAAAAATTTTAATCCGGGGACATGGGAGCCAATGAGCTTCCGAGCTAGCATGCCATTCCTTACAAAACCAATACCAAATCACACTACAACCATTCCGATGGTTTGTCCAAAGCCATCTCGGTTGTGAGCCTTTACTTATACTTTTCAAGGGGCCGATAACATGATCTCCTGTGTGACACCACACACCATGTTATCGACAATGTAAAGTATTAGACAATATTGCATAACCATAAAAATATGCAAACAATGATCATGTGATTCTTATTTCAAAATAAAGATATTCATACAAAAAATAGACTTTTAAGTATACATCCCTACAGCTCTTAGGTGAAACATGGCCATTTGGCTAAGTGTCAGATGAGTTTTCGACACCGCGATCGCCATGGACTGGCGATCGCATCGTCGATGGTTCGATCGGATGGTATAAGACCAGGTTTAGTGCACGGCGACCGCCATGGATCGGCAATCGACTAGTGCCGACATCGATTGGCGCCGGCCGACGGCATGATGGCACCGGCACTGCACGAATGGAGTCGACCTCGTTGAGGACACGACTGATCGAGCATTAGTCGACTAATGGCACTATCAGTCGACTGCTCCTGTGTCAACGGGAAGAAACCCTCTTCCTCTATAAAGAGGAATGGGATTGGGCTTTGGGAGGTTAATGTTCATGCTCCAATTTGCTCCCAAAGTGCTCTAAGGGTTTTTCCACTCTTCTTACTTGCTTTATTTTTATTCTATTATAAGAAGAGAGATTGTAAAGAGGTTACCTCCACCTAGCTTTGTGCAAAGGAGAGATCTAGTGGATAGATTGCGGAGTGATTCACCGTGGACGAATCGGACCGTGGATTAGCGGCGTAGCTGTGAACTACGTTACATCTCTGTGTTTGTATTATTTGTTTTCATTTATATTTTCTTGTATTGTTTATGCTTCCTCTTGCGCTAATGTTTTTGTAGACGAGCAAATCCGACATCCAACGAACGAGGGCTATTCACCCCCCTCTAGCCGGCCAACCGATCTCCAACACATTTCTCCCCCTTTGACACCATCAAAAATATTAAACACAGTTTATCTAATCATGGCATCAAGTTTAGAGGGAAACAAAACCCAAAACATGCCTTAAAATCGGATACAAAAGGTTATTGGGCATGTTATCAGGCTACCAGTCGACTGGTTCAGACTACCAGTCGACTGGCACATGTATTTCGGGTTTTTCAGGTTTTCAGAATGAATTTCAGAAATACTTTAGAAATTCCAAAAAATTCGAAAAATCGTGAAAATTTGGGAACATATTTCCTGTAAGTATATTTATCAATGAAAAATAATTTTCCATGAAAAATCATTGTATTTTCAAAGATTTGCCAAAAATCCAAAAGCTTTAAAAACAACTAGGTTTTTGATCAAGTTTGTACCCATTTTAACACCTAGTTTTGCTTTAAATTATTTCAAAACATGAACACTCAGATTTTAAAGTAAGAAATTGTTTTGAAAACATATGGAATATCCAACCATGATCTTTGGGCAAAATGTCTATGAATTAAACATAAGTCTTCCCCATGATTGGTCTATTATTGCTATTTTGATACCTTAAATAACCATCCAAATGTCATAGGCACTAGTGGACATTTGTATCATCCTATCATCTCACCCATGCTAAGTTTTCAATCATGGTAGGCTATGGTGAGTGTGAGATGTATCCTAAAGGTATTTGTATATACTTAACCATTATTTTTATGTAATTCTATCAAGGTTAAGTAACATCCTAACAATCCATATGATCATAAAGACATATATGTATGCATTTCATATTATGATCATGAGACACATGTATTCATCAATTTTTGATCATGCATTAGGTATGAATTATGATAATAAGTCAAGTATTACCTAGTACATGATTTGAACCCTATTTCCTATGACTATGTGCCAAATATCAAAATCATAAATCATGATTGCAAACATGTGTAACAATTACATTACTTATCATGATTTAAGCATTATTTTCTATTTATGGGCACATTATCATCGCCCAACATTATTTCAAAAATTGTGTCCCGCCATCCTAAGTCAACCAAAATATGATATAGATAAGGTCCATATGGTTGACTATCCTAGGGTTTTCCTATCCCTTAAGGATGGATTTTGAAATCCAAAATAAGTTCTTTCCTATTGGGTTCACTAAAAATTCTTTAGGGATCTATTTCCTAGCTATTACCATCTTTTTGTCTTGACCCCTAGCAATTAGACATTTATAGGTCTTTTCATTTTTCTTTTCCTTATATCCTAGGCCTTTCTTGTTGAAGCTAGCTCTTTGGCTCCCAATTATCATGTTCAATGTATTTGAGCCAATTGTAAACTTTTCTAGGGCTTTGGTCAAGTGATCTACTTTCTCTCTTAAAGCCCTATTTTCTTCTATGCATGCATCATTAACATCAAAAGGCATATAGTTATCATGTGAGCATGCATCATCATTATCATCATTAAAACATTTTTTTTCTAATTTTTGTTCTAAATCTTTAATTTGATCAAGCATGCTTTTATTTTTCTTTCTAGCTCTAAAAAGATCCTTAGTAAGACTAAAAATCATGGAAACTATTTTACTAGGTGAAAGGTTCGTTACCATTGTTTCCATGTCCTCTTCTTCGGATGAGGATGTGGAGGAGGCTCCCCCTTCACTTGAGCTCTCTCCACTTGAGCTTGCTTCTTCACCATCGGAGGAGGAGGTGGAGAGATCATCAAATGCCATTAGGGCAAGGTTGGAGTAGACATGTTCTTCTTCTTCGAATGATGATGATGATGAAGAAGGATCATGTCAAGTCCTTGCCTTGAGAGCTTTGGTCTTCCCTTTTTCCTTGACCTTCTTCTCTTCTTCCTTTTTCTTCTTGCTCCCCTTTTTCTTCTTCTTTTCTTCTTTCTTTCTTTTCTCCTCCTTGCTCTTGTTCAAGAGGGGACAATTATCCCTTATATCTCCTTCCCCTTGACAATTGTAGCAAATAACCTTCCCTCTTGGTCTTCTTCTCCTATCATTAGATTTATTAAATTGAAAACCTTTTAATGAACGCCTTACCCTCCTTACCATATAGGCTTCTTCCGTGCTATCCATGGAGGAGGATGAGGATGCTTCATCAGAGGAGGAAGGAGTCTCCATCTTGTTCTTCCCCTTGTTGGCCAAAAGTGCCACTCCTCTTGAAGGTTGAATTCTTGGTTCTTCTATTATTCCTTCAAGTCTTGTTTCGGGGAGCTCCATTGTTGAGAAAAATTCCTCCAAGGTACTTACTTCCAAGTTCTTGGAGATGTAGAATGAATCCACCATTGAACTCCACCTTGAGGATCGAGGGAAGGCATCTATTTCCTTCATGAGCATGTCCCTATTTGAAAGCTTCTCTCCTACATTCGATAAACCGGTTATTATCTCTTTAAATCTAGAGTGTAGTGAGGTTACATTTTCTCCCTTTTCTAATTTGATGTTTGATAGTTGGGAGCGGAGGAGGTCTCTTCTTGCAAGTTTGGCCTTCGAGGTACCTTCATGAAGCTCTACTAGCTTCTCCCACATTTCCTTGGCACTAGAGCACTCCCCTATCCTATTCACTTCTTGTTGGGGGAGTACATTGTAGAGGTGGTGCTTGGCCTTTGAATTTGCCAAGTATTCTTCCCTTTGCCTCTTGCTCCACCTTGATTTCTCCAAGGGCTCCCCTTCTTCATCTCTAGGCAATTCGAAACCGTTTTCCATAATCAAAAGAATTTCAAAATCAGTCTCGAAAAATACCTCCATTCTCTTTTTCCACTAAGAGAATTCGCCTTCGAATTTCGGTGGGTGAATGTTTGAGCCGACCATCCTTGAATGATGTGTTTGTTGCGGCAGTTAGTCCTCGACAAATGACTTGGCTCTAATACCACTTGTAGGGGATCGATCATGGTCGGCTAGAGGGGGGTGAATAGCCCTCTTTCGTTGGATGACGTAATTTGCTCGTCTACAAAGCGTTAGCGCAAGCGGAATATGAAAATACAAAAAATAAAGACAAAGCAAAAGATAAAAAAGAATACAACCAATGCAAACACCGAGATGTAACGTGGTTCACGGGTACGCTGCTAATCAACGATCCGATTCGTCCACGGTGAATCACTCCGCAAGCTTCCACTATTCTCTCCTTTGCACCAAGCTAGGTGGAGGTAACCTTTTTACAAGAATTCACTCCTCTTACAAATATGATGTAAATAAAACCAAGTAAGAGGATGGAAAAGCTTTAGGGCACTTTGGGAGACTTTAGAGCATGAACATTAATCTCCCAAAGCCACACACCCTTCCTCTTTATAGGGGAAGAGGGTTTCTTCCCATTGACACAAGATCAGTCGACTGATATCCCTATTGTTAGGGCAATCTCTTGCCATGATAAGGTTTTAATGTGTGTGGCAAAGGGTTTAAGTTAGGTTGGTATCGTGATTTGATATGTGCGTTGGAGTGTTGCAGGGCTTAGTAATTCGCACATGGAGTCGTGGCGAGTTTCACATCTCATGACTCGGTCCTTGAGTCGGTGAAGGATTGCTTTGTAGAAGTCGTGGGCTTGGAGCATCCGAGGGACCGCCGGACGAGAAGCTTGGCGTGAAATCGGAGGAAGTAGACTTCGAGGCAAGAGACGCGAAGGAGCATTGTAGAGCCGTGCGCCTGATGCTGCCGAGGGACGTGGCCGCGAACGAAGAGAACTTCGAAGGCGAGGGACTCCGAGGGATGAGAGTGAGCGAATGTAACCCGGGAAGGGGTAGCTCTTAGGTGAAACTTGGCCATTTGGCTAAGTGTCGGATGAGTTTTCCCAACACCAGTCGATTGCCATGGACTGGCAGTCGACTTCTCTGAGTCGATGGTTCGATCGACAGGTATAAGACCAGGTTTAGTGCACAGCGCATCGCCATGGATCGGCAATGATCGTTGTCGACATCGATCGACTCACAAGGGCGTGATCGATCGAGCATCGGTATGCACGCACGTATGGAGTCGACCGTTGGAGACTGATTGATCAAGCATCGGATCGATGGCACTATCACCGATGATGCCGATCTTGGATGAAATCCAGCGTGGAAAGCGGCCCTCTTCCTCTATAAAGAGGAATGGGATAGGGCTTTGGGAGGTTAATGCTTATGCTCCAATTTGCTCCCAAAGTGCTCTAAGTGTTCTTCCACTCTTCTTACTTACTTTATTTCCATTCTATTGTAAGAAGAGAGATTGTAAAGAGGTTACCTCCATCTAGCTTTGTGCAAAGGAGAGATCTAGTGGATAGATTGCGGAGTGATTCACCGTGGACGAATCGGACCGTGGATTAGCGACGTAGCCGTGAACCACGTTACATCTCGGTGTTTGTATTGTTTGTTTTCATTTATATTTGCTTGTCTTGTTTTATTGTTTCCTCTTGCGCTAATCATTTTGTAGACGAGCAAATCCGACATACATCGAACGAAGGCTATTCACCCCCTCTAGCCGGCCAACCGATCTCCAACAAGTGGTATCAGAGCAAGGAAAGTTTGTCAAGGACTAATCGCCAAAACAAGCAACATCAAAAATGGCCAGCTTCATCCATCCACCGAAGTTCGAAGGCGAATTCGCTTGGTGGAAAAAGAGAATGGAGCTATTCTTTGAAACCGATTTCGATATAATGCTTATAATGGAAAATGGTTTCGAGTTGCCTAGGGATGAAAGGGGCGAACCGATTGAAAAATCACGATGGAATAAGAAGCAAAAAGAGGAGCACCTTGCAAACTCAAAAGCAAAACATCATCTTCTCAATGTGCTCCCTCAACAAGAGAT
Source organism: Wurfbainia villosa (assembly GCA_025175895.1). Classification (NCBI taxonomy): domain Eukaryota; kingdom Viridiplantae; phylum Streptophyta; class Magnoliopsida; order Zingiberales; family Zingiberaceae; genus Wurfbainia; species Wurfbainia villosa. Next base: position 87,139,080 of record CM046002.1, read on the forward strand.
CAACCGGATCGGAGAATGTACGAGCGCCAATGAGATGTGGGAGAAGCTTATAGAACTCCATGAAGGCACATCCGAGGCCAAGCTCGCAAGGAGAGATGTCTTCCGCTCCCAACTCAATAATATTAAACAAGAAAAGGGAGAAAAGGTAATTTCCTTACATTCTCGTTTCAAGGAAATTATAACAGGTTTGTTAAGTGTAGGTGAGAAGCTATCAAACCGGGATATGGTTATGAATGCTATAGATGCCTTTCCGAGATCTTCAAAGTGGAGCTCCATGGTGGACTCCTATATTTCGAAGAATTTAGAAGTGAGCACTTTGGAGGAGCTCTTCTCAACAATGGAGCTCCACGAAACTAGCCTTGAAGGAATACAAGAAGAGCCTAGAATTCAACCCTCAAGAGGAGTAGCCTTGGTGGCCAACAAGGGAAAGAAGAAGACAGAGATCCCCTCCTCCTCCGATGATGAAGCTTCTTCCTCCTCCTTCATGGATAGCACGGAAGAGGCATATATGGTAAGGAGGGTAAGACGTGCTTTAAAAGGTTTTAGATTTAACAAATCACATGATAGGAATAGAAGACCAAGAGGAAAAATTATTTGCTACAATTGCCAAGGAGAGGGACACATAAGGGACAATTGTCCTCTCCTAAATATGAGCAAAGAAGAAAAGAAAAAGAAAGAAGAAAAGAAGAAGAAAAAGGGAAGCAAAAAGAAGGAAGAAGAGAAGAAGGCTAAAGAAAAGGGAAAGTCCAAGGCATTCAAAGCCAAGACATGGGATGACCCTTCTTCCTCATCCTCATCCGATGAAGAAGAACATGTTTACTCCAACCTTGCATTGATGGCCTTCGATGACTTAGATTGCTCCTCCACCGAAAATGAAGAATCAAGTTCAAGTGGAGAGAGCTCAAGTGAAGGGGGAGCCTCCTCTACCTCTTCATCCGAAGAAGAAGAAGATATGGAAGCTATGGTAACAAATTTAACTCCCAAGAAAATAGTTTCCATGGTTTCTAGCTTAACTAGGGATTTATTTAGAGCTAAGAAGAAGAACAAGAGCATGCTAGATCAAATTAAGGACTTAGAAAATAAACTAGAAAAGGCATGCTTAAATCAAAATGAAAATATTTCTTCTTGCCATGATGATACATGCTCACATGAATATATGCCATTTAATGTTAGTGATGCATGTATGGATGAAAATAGGGCATTAAGGGAAAAGGTAGATTATTTAACAAAAGCCCTGGAAAAATTCACAATAGGCTCCAACACTTTGAACATGATCATAGGGAGCCAAAAGGCAAGCTTTAACAAGAAAGGCCTAGGTTATAAAGAAAAGAAAAATGAAAAGGCCTACAATGCCTAATAGCAAGGGGACAAGATAAGAAGAAGATAATAGCTAGGAAATGGATCCCCAAGGAATATTTAGTGAACCCCATAGGCAAAAATATATATTGGGTTCCTAAATCCATTCTAAAGGGTTAGGAAAACCCTAGGATAGTCAACCATATATAATTGACCTAAATCATATGGTGGTTGACTTAGGATGGCGGGACAACATTTTTGAAATAGTGTTGGGTGATGATAATGTACCCATAAATAGATATTAATGCTTAAATCATGATGTTTGATGTATTTGCTATCCATGTTTGCAATCATGATTTATGATTTTGATTTTTGGCACATAATCATGAGAAATAGGATTTAAGTCATGCATTAGGTGATATTTGCTAATTATCATCATATAATACATAATGCATGATTATAACTTAATGAATACATTTGTTTAATGATCATAATGTGTAATTAAGTCATATATGTCATTATGATCATATAGATTGTTTGGGTGATACTTAACCATGATATAATTGCATGAATATTTTTGTTAAGTATATACAAATACCTCTAGGATGCATCTCACACTCACCATAGGCTACCATGATTGAAAACTTAGCATGGGTGAGATGTTAGAATAATACAAATGTTCACTAGTGCCTATGGCACTTAGATGGTCATTTAATGTATCAAAATAGTAATAATAGACCAATCATGGGAAGGCTTATGTTTAATTCATAGACATATTGCCCAAAGATCATGGTTGGATATTTCATATGTTTTCAAAACCATTTCTTACTTTAAAATCTGTGTATTGATGTTTTGATACAATCCAAAGCAAAACTAGGTGTTAAAATGCATACTCTCATGATCAAAAACTTAGTGGTTTTTAAAGCTTTTGGATCTTTGGTAAATCTTTGAAAATATATTGATTGTTCATGAAAAACAATTTTTCATTGATAGATATACTTAAAAGAAATGTGTTCCCCAAATTTCATGATTTTTCGAATTTTCTAGAATTTTTAATGCATTTCTAAAATTCGGCCCAAAAATCAGAAATTCATGATCATGTGCCGATCATTGGTAGTCACGAACTTTAATCCAATTTTTGGTATTTTCCTTCTATTATACTTGATGCCATGAGTTTATAACTTAGTGTTAATCTTTTTGATGGTGTCAAAGGGGGAGAAATAATTATGTTTAAGTAAATTGTGATAGGGGGAGAAATTGTTAAAATGTGATAGGGAGAAATTTGTATGGGGAGTTTCATGGATTAAGGGGGAGTTGCATGTTGCTATATCATGTTTATGTTTACATGCTTTCTTACCTTTAAAATTTTTATTAAATGTTTTTACCTAACTTAAACGGATTGCCACACATCAAAAAGGGAGAGATTGTTAGGGCAATCTCTTGCCATGATAAGGTTTTGATGTGTGTGGCAAAGGGTTTAAGTTAGGTTGGTATCATGATTTGATATGTGCGTTGGAGTCTTGCAGGGCTTAGTAATTCACACATGGAGCCGTGGCGAGTTTCACATCTCATGACTCAGTCCTTGAGTCGGTGAAGGATTGCTTTGCGGAAGCCGTGCGCTTGGAGAATCCGAGGGACCACCGGACGAGAAGCTTGGAGTGAAGCCGGATGAAGTAGACTTCGAGGCAAGAGACGCGAAGGAGCATTGCAGAGCCGTGCGCCTTATGCTGCCGAGGGACGTGGCCGCGAACGAAGAGAACTTCGAAGGCGAGAGACTCCGAGGGATGAGAGTGAGCGAATGTAACTCGGGAAGGGGTAGCTCTTAGGTGAAACTTGGCCATTTGGCTATGTGTCGGATGAGTTTTCGAACCGCCGATCATTGCCATGGACCGGCAATGATCGCTCGAGTCGATGGTTCGATCGACCGTATAAGACTAGGTTTAGTGCTGGCGATCGGCGCCATGGTGATCCACTTATCGACATCGATCGACTACCAAGGGACGACGATGATCGATATCACTATGCACGGGCACGTAATGGAGTCGACTTGGAGACTCGATTGATCGAGCATCACCAATCAGCACTATCACGATCGATGCAAGTACCGTTGGATGAAATCCAACGTGGAAAGCGGCCGTTATTGGGCAACGGCTACAGGACCAATCGACTGATTGGGACATCAGTCGACTGCTCCTGTGTCAACGGGAAGAAACCCTCTTCCTCTATAAAGAGGAATGGGATAGGGCTTTGGGAGGTTAATGCTTATGCTCCAATTTGCTCCCAAAGTTCTCTAAGTGTTCTTCCACTCTTCTTACATGCTTTATTTCCATTCTATTGTAAAAAGAGAGATTGTAAAGAGGTTTCCTCCACCTAGCTTTGTGCAAAGGAGAGATCTAGTGGATAGATTGCGGAGTGATTCACCGTGGACAAATCGGACCGTGGATTAGCGGCGTAGCCGTGAACCACGTTACATCTCGGTGTTTGTATTGTTTGTTTTCATTTATATTTTCTTGTCTTGTTTTATTGTTTCCACTTGCGCTAATCATTTTGTAGACGAGCAAATCCGACATACATCGAACGAAGGCTATTCACCCCCCTCTAGCCGGCCAACCGATCTCCAACAAGTGGTATCAGAGCAAGGAATGCTTGTCAAGGTCTAATCGCCAAAACAACCAACATCAAAAATGTCCGACTTCATACATCCACCGAAGTTCGAAGGCGAATTCTCTTTGTGGAAAAAGAGAATGGAGGTATTCTTTGAAACTAATTTCGATATAATGCTTATAATGGAAAATGGTTTCGAGTTGCCTAGGGATGAAAGGGGCGAACCGATTGAAAAATCACGATGTAATAAGAAGCAAAGAGAGGAGCACCTTGCAAACTCAAAAGAGATCAACCGGATCGGAGAATGTACGAGCACCAAAGAGATGTGGGAGAAGCTTATAGAACTCCATGAAGGCACATCCGAGGCCAAGCTCGCAAGGAGAGATGTCTTCCGCTCCCAACTCAATAACATTAAACTAGAAAAGGGAGAAAAGGTACTTTCATTACATTCTCATTTAAAGAAAATTATAACCGGTTTGTTAAGTGTAGGTGAGAAGCTATCAAACTGGGATATGGTTATGAAGGCTATAGATGCCTTTCCGAGATCTTCAAAGTGGAGCTCCATGGTGGACTCCTTCTATATTTCGAAGAATTTAGAAGTGAGCACTTTGGAGGAGCTCTTCTCAACAATGGAGCTCCACGAAACTAGGCTTGAAGGAATACAAGAAGAGCCTTGAATTCAACCCTCAATAGGAGTAGCCTTGGTGGCCAACAAGGGGAAGAAGAAGATAGAGATCCCCTCCTCCTCCGATGATGAAGCTTCTTTCTCCTCCTCCATGGATAGCACGGAAGAGGCATATATTGTAAGGAGGGTAAGACGAGCTTTAAAAGGTTTTATATTTAACAAATCTCATGATAGGAATAGAAGACCAAGAGGAAAAATTAATTGCTACAATTGCCAAGGAGAGGGACACATAAGGGACAATTGTCCTCTCCTAAACAAGAGCAAAGAAGAAAAGAAAAAGAAGGAAGAAAAGAAGAAGAAAAAGGGAAGCAAAAAGAAGGAAGAAGAGAATAAGGCTAAAGAAAAGGGAAAGGCCAAGGCATTCAAAGCCAAGACATGGGATAACCCTTCTTCCTCATCCTCATCCGATGAAGAAGAACATGTTTACTCCAACATTGCATTTGTAAAGCCCGTAAAATTCCTAGCAATTTTACAAGAATTTTTGGCTTGATGATCATGGGCTTTATGTGGGTCTTTTCAAAAATAATAGAAAATAAGCCAAAAAGGGGGTGCAAGGCCTAGGAATTGAACCCCAAACCTCTAGAGATAGCCAAACCCTATAGATGCACCAACTAACCATAAGCCCAATAGGATTACATCATTAGAGGAAGGGGGGGGATTATAGATAAGTGTGATAAAGGTAAATGAAGAGGCATGGAAGAAGAGAAGAGAAACTTCTCTTCCTCCCTTTATAAAGAAGAGGGAAGGTTCTAATTGATCACTTCCTCTCTTCTTCTCCTTCTCACCGAAACCTAGAGCCTCTCCCTCTCCATTTCCCTCTTTTGGCCGAACCTCATCCAAGCAAGAAAGCAAAGGCTAGGTTGGTTCTTTAGGTTATCTTCCCCACCCAAAGCAAAGCGAAGGATGTAAGTATCCCTCACCTGCATACGAGTAGCTTCGATTGCTATTTTGTAAAAGAAACCCATATGATATATTAGGCCAAAATGAAGTTTGGGTGTTTTATTGAAATTCTATATCATGTTTGTAAGAAGAAGATGTTGTTAGTAACTAGATGATGAGGTTAGGATGGAAAAAGGGTTTAGGTTAAAGGCTAACCCTAATAACCACTAAAGCCTATTCGGCCAAGCCATGATTTAGGGTTCAATGAAGCTCTATGTTATGTTTTTTATAACTAGATGATGATGCTAGGATTTAAAATGGATTAGGAAAAAAGTTAACCCTAATTGCCACTAAGGTTCATTCGGCCAACCTATGATTTAGGGTTTCCATGAAGTTATATGCTATGTTTTAGTAACTAGATGATGATGTTAGGATGGAAAAAGGGTTTAGGTTAAAGGCTAACCCTAATAACCACTAAAGCCTATTCGGCCAAGCCATGATTTAGGGTTCAATGAAGCTCTATGCTATGTTTTTTTATAACTAGATGATGATGCTAGGATTTAAAATGGATTAGGACAAAAGTTAACCCTAATTGCCACTAAGGTTCATTCGGCCAACCTATGATTTAGGGTTTCCATGAAGTTATATGCTATGTTTTAGTAACTAGATGATGATGTTAGGATGGAAAAAGGGTTTAGGTTAAAGGTTAACCCTAATAACCACTAAAGCCTATTCGGCCAAGCCATGATTTAGGTTTCAATGAAGCTCTATGCTATGTTTTTTTATAACTAGATGATGATGCTAGGATTTAAAATGGATTAGGTCAAAAGTTAAACCCAAAAAGCCAACAAGGACTATTCGGCCACCCCTAGATATTGATGACCCAATGAGGTTTCAATCCATGTTTTGTAGGGTTATGATGTTGTTGCTTATGTTTAATGAATTAGGTTAGAGGCTAACCTAAAGCCTGTGTTTTATGTTGGGTGAATTCATGTTGACTTATGATATTAAATGATGATAAATGAGGATAACATGTTATAGGTAAGCATGTACTTACTTTTTGATGCCATGCCTTATGCCATGCCCTATGTGTATGTGATATCTAAGATATGTTATGAAATGGAATACGATAAGATTATGAAAGGAAACAAAATGATATGTTCACAAAATAAATATGATATGATGATGAAATGAAGCATGATATGTTATGAAATGAAGTAGGGTATGTTATGAAATGAAAGATGATATGTTTATGAAATGAAGCATGATGTGTTATGAAATGAAGTATGCTATGCTATGTTAACGAAATGAAGCATGATGTGTTATGAAATGAAGTATGCTATGCTATGTTAATGAATTAAGCTATGTTGTAAAATAAGCTTATAAGTATTTTACCTTCTGCATGGCTTGTACCAAGACCTTAACAAGGTCCAAGAAGGGATGGGCTCCTAAGATGCCCTAGGTCGATGGAATAAGACTCGGGCCTAGGATGGGCTTCTATGTATGATTGCCCCTAGGTCGATGGAATAAGACTCGGGCCTAGTACGGGATGGGCTCCAAGATGCCTTAGGTCGATGGAGTAAGACTCGGGCCTAGGATGGGCTTCTACGCTATGACGATTGCCCCTAGGTCGATGGAATAAGACTCGGGCCTAGAAACCTATTAGGTTCGAGACTTGCTACCTCGGGCCTATTTAGGGATGCGCGCTATGATAATGAAGAAGTGGTACAATGCCGAGCCCAAATATGTTGAGATTTATGTTTACGTACCTAAAGTATATGTTTTTCAAAAGCATCCTGCATATGTTTACCTGCTGATTGTATGTTTACATGCTTCTGTTATATATGTCACATGTTATGTTTGATGATATGATATGATGTTTATGTTTACATGTTATGTTTGATGAAATGTTAGGAATGTTTACATGCTTATGTTATATACGTTACATGTTATGTTTGATGATATGCTATGATGCTTATGGTTACATGTTATGTTTGATGATATGTTAGGAATGGTTACATGCTTATGTTATATACGTTACATGTTATGTTTGATGATATGCTATGGTGTTATGTTGCTAAGTTACATATGATGCATGTTATGTTGATTAAGCATATATAACATATTATATTGCTTATATGTTATGAATGTTACATGCCATGATTAATGATGATGTATGGTTTTTGTGAGTAGGACAGGATCTTACTAAGCCTATGTGCTTATAGTTGTCTTTCCCTCGTACTGCAGATAAGGGTAAGGGATGGATAAACTAAAGGGAGCAGCAGGAGGGGCCAATGTGTGTGGTAGTGGCATGGTGGAGAAGATCCGTTATGTCTATAAATATGTGTTTACCTATGATGATGATGTCTATGGATGTCCTTATTATGTCTGCTTATGATGGTGATGTTTAAGAACTTGAACTAAGCCCTAAGTATCTATCTAAGTTATGATGCATGCTCTATGTTAATAAGAAGAAGTAAAGAAGAAGTAAGAAGAAGTATCTATATATGCTATGATGCATGCTTCATGTGAAGAAGAAGAAGTATATATATATATATATGTCAATGCATGTTTATGCTTTAAAAGAAAAAAAATGTCTAAAGTCTTCCGCTGTAAGAATTAAGAAGTATGCATAAAGTCTTCCGCTGTATGTAATGTAAGTATGTACGGTCGCTTCACGCGCCGCTCCTCCGGATTTTGGGTCCGGAAAAGGGCGGGTGTGACAGGTGGTATCAGAGCGGATCTATCTTTCCACTACACACACATCAAGCCTCCATCCTGCCGCTCCAAGTAAGAATTCTATGTCTGCTCTAATTTTGTTAATTTTTTCCCCATGTATGATAGGAAATGTTTCTAGTTTAAATATGCATGAAGATATGTATGATACCCTTATGCTTGTTCATATATGATGTAAAATACCCTAAGCTAAATTATGCCTGAGAAGGTGAATGATGCTTAAGCTTAAAACGACCTTATGCTTGCTTTAGTCTAATTATGCATAGGTAAACGAACGAAAAACTTATACTAGCTTCACAAGAAATACTTGTGATTGGTCAAGGGTAGACGAGTTAGGTAAATCAAAATTGATCAGCAAAAAAATAATAATAATAATAATAATAATAAATAAATAAAATAATTTGGTTACGAAAATTTGATTTTCGTAATTATTTGTGTAAGGTCTATGTTCATCCAATAAATGCGACTTCATTTATTTCAATTTCAGATGGCACGGATGATGACTACCATGACCCATCGTGATGTGTCATGAAATCGATTAAGGGAAGCTATTGAAGAGATAGTCTATAAACCAGATGGTGGGGTCATCGGACACATGAGAAGGCTCGATGGTATTTTTAGGAGACTCGAGCGGCAGGAGTTTCCGTTACTGGACAATTATAAGATATGGGCCTTGGTTCGTTCCCTGCCAAATGAATTCATGGTAGTTGCACACCACGTGTGGGGCCGTAATGAAGGGCGGATAACCTATGCGGAGTTGTGCTGGGAACTGCTGGAGCACAAGGTTCAAGAGAAGCCTGCGATAGAGAATCCGGTGGTAGCTGGCCTCGAGAGGAAGGAAGAGGGTTCTGTAAACAGTCAACTTATTGGCCAGCCGAAGACCACCCTAGTGAGGCCAAGGAAACTAGGACTAAAAATAATTACAACCGCACTAGGGTTTGTCCTAGTGGGAGTCATAATGAACTATCTTCTTAAATAGTTTCTGTGGTTTAATTTGGAAAAAAGGAATGTTATATGTTAACATTTTTCCTTCTGGTTGGAAAATATGAATAAGAGATATGAATAAGAGATGACAAGTCGTTTCTTTTTGAAATTGATGATGAGTTCATTTCATGGGATGTGTATGATATAGTTGAACAATGTTGGGTAGACTGGAACATACGAATAAGGAGGGGAAACAAAATTGCCGATTCGATGTCCTCATCTATGCTATCTCAACCCCTGAAAAGGGGAAGTAATGAATTACGGAATAGAAATTATTTTCGGACAGCTCTCGACCATGAAGATAGCACCGACGCTGTTCGATGATATACTGGAAAAGCAAGCCCGTGACCCAAGCCTTCAGAGGATCAAGCAAGAGGTCTTAGAAGGAAAGGACGACGGGTTTCGGATCTCTGATAGTGGAGTACTCTACCTCAGGGATCGCTTATGTATTCCCGACGATCCAGAATTATGGAAGGAGATATTTGAGGAAGCTCATAGAACTCCTTATGCGATGCATCCTGGAACCACCAAGATGTACCAAGACCTGAAACGAAAGTTCTGGTGGTCCGGAATGAAAAGAGATGTGGCTTAGTATGTCAGTACCTGCCTGACCTGCCAAAGGGTTAAGGTAGAACACCAGAGACCTGGGGGATTACTGCAGCCGATCCAGATTCCAGAATGGAAATGGGAAGACATTTCTATGGATTTCATCTCAGGATTGCCCAAGACGACAAACGGTTATGATGCTATATGAATGATTGACGAAAGTCCGCCATTTCTTAGCAATCAAGATGACCTATTCGACGCGAGCAATGCCCGCTTATATGCTAAGGAAATTATCAGACTACATGGAATTCCTAAGACCATCATTTCTAACAGAGATGGTCGCTTTATTTCCCATTTCTGGGAATGTGTTCAGAAGGCCCTAGGCACGAAACTATTGTTCAGTACTGCTTTCGATCCCCAGACGGACGGACAAACCGAAAGAGTAAATCAAGTACTGGAGGATATGTTTCGAGCTACTCTGATTTCAAAGGTAGCCGTGTCGATACTTATGTTTGGCGACCACTTACAATATAGCTATCAAGCTTACTATTGAATGGCACCTCTACGAGGCGCAATACGGGAGGAAATGTAGATCTCCCATATGCTGGTACGAGGGTGGTGAAAAGAAGAGGATGGGACTCCAGACGGACTTCATCGACAACACCACCCGAGCTATACGTAACATCAATCAGAGAATTGAAACTGCTCAGAGCCGACAAAAGAGCTATGCGGATATGCGGCGTAGACCGTTAGAATTCGAAGTTGGGGACCTAGTATTCTCAAAGTGGCTCCCATGAAGGGAGTGATGAGGTTCTGGAAGAAGGGTAAACCGAGTCCACGCATGGGACCGTATCCGATATCGCAGAGGATTGGCAAGGTAGCATAAGCTAGAGCTACCTCAAGAGATGCTCGCTATTCACAACGTGTTCCATGTCTGTGCTCAAGAAATGCATTTCCGATGGACCAAGTGATCGAGCCACAAACAAGATAAGTTCAAGAGGACTCGAGTTGAAAGTCGGCCTATCCAAATACTAGACCGGAAGTCAAGAGACTAAGGAACAAAGAGGTGCCCTTAGTAAAGGTCCTGTGCGTAATCAATCTAGACGAGGAAGCTACCCGGGAACGCAAGAGGACATGAAGCGTATACCAGAATTGTTCTAAGTTTCGAGGACGAAACTTTTAAAAGGTATGAAGGATTGTAACGCCCGTAAAATTCCTAGCAATTTTACAAGAATTTTTGGCTTGATGATCATGGGCTTTGTGTGGGCCTTTTCAAAAATAAAAGAAAATAAGCCAAAAAGGGGGTGCAAGGCCTAGGAATTGAACCCCAAACCTCTAGAGAAAGCCAAACCTTATAGATGCACCCACTAACCATAAGCCCAATAGGATTACATCATTAGAGGAAGGGGGGGGGGGATTATAGATAAGTGGGATAAAGGTAAATGAAAAGGCATGGAAGAAGAGAAGAGAAACTTCTCTTCCTCCCTTTATAAAGAAGAGGGAAGGTTCTAATTGACCACTTCCTCTCTTCTTCTCCTTCTCACCGAAACCTAGAGCCTCTCCCTCTCCATTTCCCTCTTGGCGAACCTCATCCAAGCAAGAGAAAGGCTAGGTTGGTTCTTCCTTAGGTCATCTTCCCCACCCAAAGCAAAGCGAAGGATGTAAGTATCCTCACCCGCATACGAGTAGTTTCGATTGCTATTTTGTAAAAGAAACCCATATGATATATTAGGCCAAAATGAAGTTTTTTGTTTATTGAAATTCTATATCATGTTTGTAAGAAGAAGATGTTGTTAGTAACTAGATGATGAGGTTAGGATGGAAAAGGGTTTAGGTTAAAGGCTAACCCTAATAACCACTAAAGCCTATTCGCCAAGCCATGATTTAGGGTTCAATGAAGTTACATGCTATGTTTTATAACTAGATGATGATGCTAAGATTTAAAATAGATTAGGACAAAAGTTAACCCTAATTGCCACTAAGGTGCATTCGGCCAACCTATGATTTAGGGTTTCCATGAAGTTATATGCTATGTTTTAGTAACTAGATGATGATGTTAGGATGGAAAAGGGTTAGGTTAAAAAGGCTAACCCTAATAACCACTAAAGCCTATTTGGCCAAGCCATGATTTAGGGTTCAATGAAGCTCTATGCTATGTTTTTTATAACTAGATGATGATGCTAGGATTTAAAATGGATTAGGACAAAAGAACCCTAATTGCCACTAAGGTTCATTCGGCCAACCTATGATTTAGTGTTTCCATGAAGTTATATGCTATGTTTTAGTAACTAGATGATGATGTTAGGATGGAAAAGGGTTAGGTTAAAGGTTAACCCTAATAACCACTAAAGGGCCTATTTGGCCAAGCCATGATTTAGGTTTCAATGAAGCTCTATGCTATGTTTTTTATAACTAGATGATGATGCTAGGATTTAAAATGGATTAGGTCAAAAGTTAAACCCAAAAGCCAACAAGGACTATTCGGCCAACCCTAGATATTGATGACCCAATGAGGTTTCAATCCATGTTTTGTAGGGTTTTGATGTTGTTGCTTATGTTTAATGAATTAGGTTAGAGGCTAACCCTAAAAGCTCTACATGGACCATTCGGCCACCATAAACTTTGGGTGATTAAATGGAGTCTAATTCATGTTCTATATGCATATGAAGTCGTTGTTATGAATTAGGTTAACATGTGTTTTATGTTGGGTGAATTTATGTTGACTTATGATATTAAATGATGCTAAATGAGGATAACATGTTATAGTTAGTATTTACTTACTTGATGCCATGCCTTATGCCATGCCCTATGTGTATGTGATATCTAAGATATGTTATGAAATGGAATACGATAAGATTATGAAAGGAAACAAAATGATATGTTCACAAAATAAATATGATATGATGATGAAATGAAGCATGATATGTTATGAAATGAAGTAGGGTATGTTATGAAATGAAAGATGATATGTTTATGAAATGAAGCATGATGTGTTATGAAATGAAGTATGCTATGCTATGTTAATGAATTAAGCTATGTTGTAAAATAAGCATATAAGTATTTTACCTTCTGCATGGCTTGTACCAAGACCTTAACAAGGTCCAAGAAGGGATGGGCTCCTAAGATGCCCTAGGTCGATGGAATAAGACTCGGGCCTAGGATGGGCTTCTATGTATGATTGCCCCTAGGTCGATGGAATAAGACTCGGGCCTAGTACGGGATGGGCTCCAAGATGCCTTAGGTCGATGGAGTAAGACTCGGGCCTAGGATGGGCTTCTACGGTATGACGATTGCCCCTAGGTCGATGGAATAAGACTCGGGCCTAGAAACCTATTAGATTCGAGACTTGCTACCTCGGGCCTATTTAGGGATGCGCGCTATGATAATGAAGAAGTGGTACAATGCCGGGCCCAAATATGTTGAGATTTATGTTTACGTACCTAAAGTATATGTTTTTCAAAAGCATCCTGCATATGTTTACCTGCTGATTGTATGTTTACATGCTTCTGTTATATATCTCACATGTTATGTTTGATGATATGATATGATGTTTATGTTTACATGTTATCTTTGATGAGATGTTAGGAATGTTTACATGCTTATGTTATATACGTTACACGTTATGTTTGATGATATGCTATGATGCTTATGGTTACATGTTATGTTTGATGATATGTTAGGAATGGTTACATGCTTATGTTATATACGTTACATGTTATGTTTGATGATATGCTATGGTGTTATGTTGCTAAGTTACATATGATGCATGTTATGTTGATTAAGCATATATATTCATGTTATGCTGCTAAGTTATGGATGATACATGTTATATTCACTTATGTTACTTATGCTACATGTTAAGTTGATGACGCCATGTATGTTACATATTATATTGCTTATATGTTATGAATGCTACATGCCATGATTAATGATGATGTATGATTTTTTTGAGTAGGACAGGATCTTACTAAGCCTATGTGCTTATAGTTGTCTTTCCCTCGTACTGCAGATAAGGGTAAGGGATGGATAAACTAAAGGGAGCAACAGGAGGGGCCAATGTGTGTGGTAGTGGCATGGTGGAGAAGATCCGTTAGGTCTATAAATATGTGTTTACCTATGATGATGATGTCTATGGATGTCCTTATTATGTCTGCTTTTGATGGTGATGTTTAAGAACTTGAACTAAGCCCTAAGTATCTATCTAAGTTATGATGCATGCTCTATGTTAATAAGAAGAAGTAAAGAAGAAGTAAGAAGAAGTATCTATATATGCTATGATGCATGCTTCATGTGAAGAAGAAAAAGTATATATATATATATGTCAATGCATGTTTATGCTTTAAAAGAAAAAAAATGTCTAAAGTCTTCCGCTGTAAGAATTAAGAAGTATGCATAAAGTCTTCCGCTGTATGTAATGTAAGTATGTACGGTCGCGTCATGCGCCGTTCCTCCGAATTCTGGGTCCGGAAAAGGGCGGGCGTGACACGTGGTATCAGAGCGAATCTGCCTTTCAACTACACACACATCAAGCCTCCATCCTGTCCCTCCAAGTAAGAATTCTATGTCTGCTCTAATTTTGTTAATTTTTTTCCCATGTATGATAGGAAATGCTTCTAGTTTAAATATGCATGAAGATATGTATGATACCCTTATGCTTGTTCATATATGATGTAAAATACCCTAAGCTAAATTATGCCTGAGAACGTGAATGATGCTTAAGCTTAAAACGACCTTATGCTAGCTTTAGTCTACTTATACTAGCTTCACAAGAAATACTTGTGATTGGTCAAGGGTAGACGAGTTAGGTAAATCAAAATTGATCAGGAAAAAAAAAATAAAAATAATAATAAATAAATAAATAAATAAAATAATTTGGTTACGAAAATTTGATTTTCGTAATTATTTGTGTAAGGTCTATGTTCATCGGAATTGAATTGACTTCATTTATTTCAACGATGACTACCATGACCCATCGTGATGTGTCACGAAACCGATTAAGGGAAGCTATTGAAGAGATAGTCTATAAACCAGATGGTGGGGTCATCGGACACATGAGAAGGCTCGATTGTCTTTTTAGGAGACTCGAGCGGCAGGAGTTTCCGTTACTGTACAATTATAAGATATGGGCCTTGGTCCGCTCCCTGCCAAATGAGTTCATGGTAGTTGCACACCACGTGTGGGGCCGTTATGAAGGGCGGATAACCTATGCAGTTGTCTTTGAGCCGAATCGGAGCACAAGGTTCAAGAGAAGCTCATGTAGAGAATCCGGTGGTAGCTGGCCTCGAGAGGAAGGAAGAGGGTTCTGTAAACAGTCAACTTATTGGCCTGCCGAAGACCACCCTAGTGAGGCCAAGGAAACTAGGACTAAAAATAATTACAATCGCACTAGGGTTTGTCCTAGTGGGAGTCATAATGAACTATCTTCTTAAATAGTTTCTGTGGTTTAATTTGGAAATAAGGAATGTTATATGTTAACATTTTTCCTTCTGGTTGGAAAATATGAATAAGAGATATGAATAAGAGATGACAAGTCATTTCTTTTTGAAATTGATGATGAGTTCATTTCATGGGATGTGTATGATATAGTTGAACAATGTTGGGTAGACTGGAACATACGAATAAGGAGGGGAAACAAAATTGCCGCTTCGATGTCCTCATCTATGCTATCTCAACCCCTGAAAAGGGGAAGTAATGAATTACGGAATAAAAATTATTTCCGGACAGCTCTCGACCATGACGATAGCACCGACGCTGTTCGATGATATACTGGAAAAGCAAGCCCGTGACCCAAGCCTTCAGAGGATCAAGCAAGAGGTCTTAGAAGGAAAGGACGATGGGTTTCGGATCTCTGATAGTGGAGTACTCTACCTCAGGGATCGCTTATGTATTCCCGATGATCAAGAATTACGGAAGGAGATATTTGAGAAAGCTCACAGAACTCCTTATGCTATGCATCCTGGAACCACCAAGATGTACCAAGACCTGAAACGAAAGTTCTGGTGGTCCGGAATGAAAAGAGATGTGGCTTAGTATGTCAGTACCTGCCTGACCTGCCAGAGGGTTAACGTAGAACACCAGAGACCTGGGGGATTACTGCAGCCGATCCAGATTCCAGAATGGAAATGGGAAGACATTTCTATGGATTTCATCTCAGGATTGCCCAAGACGACAAACGGTTATGATGCTATATGGGTAATTGTGATGATTGAAGTCCGCCCATTTCTTTGCAATCAAGATGACCTATTCGACGGAGCAACCGCCCGCTTATATGCTAGGGAAATTATCAGACTACATGGAATTCCTAAGACCATCATTTCGATGAGATGGTCGCTTATTTCCCATTTCGGGAATGTGTCTGTAAGGCCCTAGGCACGGTTATTGTTCAAGATCGCTTTCCATCCCCGCACTGAGACAAACCGAAAGAGTAAATCAAGTACTGGAGGATATGTTACGAGCTTGCGCCCTGGATTTCAAAGGTAGCTTGTGCCGATACTTATGTTTGGCAGAATTTGCCTACAACAATAGCTATCAAGCTACTATTGGAATGGCACCCTACGAGGCGCTATACGGGAGGAAATGTAGATCTCCCATATGCCGCACGAGGTGGTGAAAAGAAGAGGATGGGACTCAGACGGACTTTCATCGACAACACCACCCGAGCTATACGGAACATCAATCGAGAATTGAAACCGCCGAGCCGACAAAAAGAGCTATGCGGATATGCGGCGTAGACCGTTAGAATTCGAAGTTGGGGACCTAGTATTCCTCAAAGTGGCTCCCATGAAGGGAGTGATGAGGTTTGGAAGGAAGGGTAAACTGAGTCCACGTTACGTGGGACCGTATCTGATATTGCAGAGGATTGGCAAGGTAGCATACAAGCTAGAGCTACCTCAAGAGATGTCGGCTATTCACAACGTGTTCCATGTCTCTGTGCTCAAGAAATGCATTTCCAGTGCGGACCAAGTGATCGAGCCACAAACAGTACAAGTTCAAGAGGACCTGAGTATTGAAAGTCGGCCTATCCAAATACTAGACCGAGAAGTCAAGAGACTAAGGAACAAAGAGGTACCCTTAGTAAAGGTCCTGTGGCAGAATCAACGGTACGAGGAAGCTACCTGGGAACGCGAAGAGGACATGAAGCAGAAGTACCCAGAATTGTTCTAAGTTTCGAGGACGAAACTTTTAAAAGGTACGGCGATTTAACGCCTGTAAAAATTCCTAGCAATTTTACAAGAATTTTTGGCTTGATGATCATGGGCTTTATGTGGACCTTTTCAAAAATAAAAGAAAATAAGCCAAAAAGGGGGTGCAAGGCCTAGGAATTGAACCCCAAACCTCTAGAGAAAGCCAAACCTTATAGATGCACCCACTAACCATAAGCCCAATAGGATTACATCATTAGAGGAAGGGAGGGATTATAGATAAGTGTGATAATGGTAAATGAAAAGGCATGGAAGAAGAGAAGAGAAACTTCTCTTCCTCCCTTTATAAAGAAGAGGGAAGGTTCTAATTGACCACTTCCTCTCATCTTCTCCTTCTCACCGAAACCTAGAGCCTCTCCCTCTCCATTTCCCTCTTTTGGCCGAACCTCATCCAAGCAAGAAAGCAAAGGCTAGGTTGGTTCTTTAGGTTATCTTCCCCACCCAAAGCAAAGCGAAGGATGTAAGTATCCCTCACCTGCATACGAGTAGCTTCGATTGCTATTTTGTAAAAGAAACCCATATGATATATTAGGCCAAAATGAAGTTTGGGTGTTTTATTGAAATTCTATATCATGTTTGTAAGAAGAAGATGTGGTTAGTAACTAGATGATGAGGTTAGGATGGAAAAAGGGTTTAGGTTAAAGGCTAACCCTAATAACCACTAAAGCCTATTCGGCCAAGCCATGATTTAGGGTTCAATGAAGCTCTATGCTATGTTTTTTATAACTAGATGATGATGCTAGGATTTAAAATGGATTAGGACAAAAGTTAACCCTAATTGCCACTAAGGTTCATTCGGCCAACCTATGATTTAGGGTTTCCATGAAGTTATATGCTATGTTTTAGTAACTAGATGATGATGTTAGGATGGAAAAAGGGTTTAGGTTAAAGGCTAACCCTAATAACCACTAAAGCCTATTCGGCCAAGCCATGATTTAGGGTTCAATGAAGCTCTATGCTATGTTTTTTTATAACTAGATGATGATGCTAGGATTTAAAATGGATTAGGACAAAAGTTAACCCTAATTGCCACTAAGGTTCATTCGGCCAACCTATGATTTAGGGTTTCCATGAAGTTATATGCTATGTTTTAGTAACTAGATGATGATGTTAGGATGGAAAAAGGGTTTAGGTTAAAGGTTAACCCTAATAACCACTAAAGCCTATTCGGCCAAGCCATGATTTAGGTTTCAATGAAGCTCTATGCTATGTTTTTTTATAACTAGATGATGATGCTAGGATTTAAAATGGATTAGGTCAAAAGTTAAACCCAAAAGCCAACAAGGACTATTCGGCCAACCCTAGATATTGATGACCCAATGAGGTTTCAATCCATGTTTTGTAGGGTTATGATGTTGTTGCTTATGTTTAATGAATTAGGTTAGAGGCTAACCCTAAAAGCCCTACATGGACCATTCGGCCACCATAAACTTTGGGTGATTAAATGGAGTCTAATTCATGTTCTATATGCATATGAAGTCGTTGTTATGAATTAGGTTAACATGTGTTTTATGTTGGGTGAATTCATGTTGACTTATGATATTAAATGATGCTAAATGAGGATAACATGTTATAGGTAAGCATGTACTTACTTTTTGATGCCATGCCTTATGCCATGCCCTATGTGTATGTGATATCTAAGATATGTTATGAAATGGAATACGATAAGATTATGAAAGGAAACAAAATGATATGTTCACAAAATAAATATGATATGATGATGAAATGAAGCATGATATGTTATGAAATGAAGTAGGGTATGTTATGAAATGAAAGATGATATGTTTATGAAATGAAGCATGATGTGTTACGAAATGAAGTATGCTATGCTATGTTAATGAAATGAAGCATGATGTGTTATGAAATGAAGTATGCTATGCTATGTTAATGAATTAAGCTATGTTGTAAAATAAGCATATAAGTATTTTACCTTCTGCATGGCTTGTACCAAGACCTTAACAAGGTCCAAGAAGGGATGGGCTCCTAAGATGCCCTAGGTCGATGGAATAAGACTCGGGCCTAGGATGGGCTTCTATGTATGATTGCCCCTAGGTCGATGGAATAAGACTCGGGCCTAGTACGGGATGGGATCCAAGATGCCTTAGGTCGATGGAGTAAGACTCGGGCCTAAGATGGGCTTCTACGCTATGACGATTGCCCCTCGGTCGATGGAATAAGACTCGGGCCTAGAAACCTATTAGGTTCGAGACTTGCTACCTCGGGCCTATTTAGGGATGCGCAATATGATAATGAAGAAGTGGTACAATGACGGGCCCAAATATGTTTAGATTTATGTTTACGTACCTAAAGTATATGTTTTTCAAAAGCATCCTGCATATGTTTACCTGCTGATTGTATGTTTACATGCTTCTGTTATATATGTCACATGTTATGTTTGATGATATGATATGATGTTTATGTTTACATGTTATGTTTGATGAGATGTTAGGAATGTTTACATGCTTATGTTATATACGTTACATGTTATGTTTGATGATATGCTATGATGCTTATGGTTACATGTTATGTTTGATGATATGTTAGGAATGGTTACATGCTTATGTTATATACGTTACATGTTATGTTTGATGATATGCTATGGTGTTATGTTGCTAAGTTACATATGATGCATGTTATGTTGATTAAGCATATATATTCATGTTATGCTGCTAAGTTATGGATGATACATGTTATATTCACTTATGTTACTTATGCTACATGTTAAGTTGATGACGCCATGTATGTTACATATTATATTTCTTATATGTTATGAATGCTACATGCCATGATTAATGATGATGTATGGTTTTTGTGAGTAGGACAGGATCTTACTAAGCCTATGTGCTTATAGTTGTCTTTCCCTCGTACTGCAGATAAGGGTAAGGGATGGATAAACTAAAGGGAGAAGCAGGAGGGGCCAATGTGTGTGCTAGTGGCATGGTGGAGAAGATCCGTTAGGTCTATAAATATGTGTTTACCTATGATGATGATGTCTATGGATGTCCTTATTATGTCTGCTTATGATGGTGATGTTTAAGAACTTGAACTAAGCCCTAAGTATCTATCTAAGTTATGATGCATGCTCTATGTTAATAAGAAGAAGTAAAGAAGAAGTAAGAAGAAGTATCTATATATGCTATGATGCATGCTTCATGTGAAGAAGAAGAAGTATATATATATATATATATGTCAATGCATGTTTATGCTTTAAAAGAAAAAAAATGTCTAAAGTCTTCCGCTGTAAGTAATGTAAGTATGTACGGTCGCGTCACGTGTCGCTCCTCTGGATTCTGGGTCCAGAAAAAGGCGGGCGTGACAGCATTGATGGCCTTCGAGGACTTGGATTGCTCCTCCACCGAAAATGAAGAATCAAGTTCAAGTGGAGAGAGCTCAAGTGAAGGGGGAGCCTCCTCTACCTCTTCATCCGAAGAAGAAGAAGATATGGAAGCTATGGTAACAAATTTAACTCCCAAGAAAATAGTTTCCATGGTTTCTAGCTTAATTAGGGATTTATTTAGAGCTAAGAAGAAGAACAAGAGCATGCTAGATCAAATTAAGGACTTAGAAAATAAACTAGAAAAGGCATGCTTAAATCTAAATGAAAATATTTCTTCTTGCCATGATGATGCATGCTCACATGAATATATGCCATTTAATGTTAGTGATGCATGTATGGATGAAAATAAGGCATTAAGGGAAAAGGTAGATTATTTAACAAAAGCCCTGGAAAAATTCACAATAGGCACAAACACTTTGAACATGATCATAGGGAGCCAAAAGGCAAGCTTTAACAAGAAAGGCCTAGGTTATAAAGAAAAGAAAAATGAAAAGGCTAACAAATGCCTAATAGCTAGGGGACAAGATAAGAAGAAGATAATATCTAGGAAATGGATCCCCAAGGAATATTTAGTGAACCCCATAGGCAAAAATCTATATTGGGTTCCTAAATCCATTCTAAAGGGTTAGGAAAACCCTAGGATAGTCAACCATATGTAATTGACCTAAATCATATGGTGGTTGACTTAGGATGGCTGGACAACAATTTTGAAATAGTGTTGGGTGATAATAATGTGCCCATAAATAGATAATAATGCTTAAATCATGATGTTTGATGTATTTGCTATCCATGTTTGCAATCATGATTTATGATTTTGATTTTTGGCACATAATCATGAGAAATAGGATTTAAGTCATGCTTTAGGTGATATTTGCTAATTATCATCATATAATACCTAATGCATGATTATAACTTAATGAATACTTTTGTTTAATGATCATAATGTGTAATTAAGTCATATATGTCATTATGATCATATAGATTGTTAGGGTGATACTTAACCATGATAGAATTGCATGAATATTTTGGTTAAGTATATACAAATACCTCTAGGATGCATCTCACACTCACCATAGGCTACCATGATTGAAAACTTAGCATGGGTGAGATGTTAGGATAATACAAATGTCCACTAGTGCCTATGGCACTTAGATGGTCATTTAATGTATCAAAATAGTAATAATAGACCAATCATGGGGAAGACTTATGTTTAATTCATAGACATATTGCCCAAAGATCATGGTTGGATATTTCATATGTTTTCAAAACCATTTCTTACTTTAAAATCTGTGTATTGATGTTTTGATACAATCCAAAGCAAAACTAGGTGTTAAAATGCATACTCTCATGATCAAAAACTTAGTGGTTTTTAAAGCTTTTGGATATTTGGTAAATATTTTAAAATATAATGATTTTTCATGAAAAACAATTTTTCATTGATAAATATTCTTAAAAGAAATGTGTTCCCCAAATTTCATGATTTTTTGAATTTTCTAGAATTTTTAATGCATTGAAATTCTTTGAAAATCATCACGGTCATTTGGTAGTCTGAACCGGTCGACTGGTGGCCGGAAAATCAGACCAGTAAAGGCTGAATTCAGGTTTTAATCCAATTTTTGGTATTTTTCCTTCTATTATACTTGATGTCATGAGTTTATATCTTAGTGTTAATCTTTTTGATGGTGTCAAAGGGGGAGAAATAATTATGTTTAAGTAAATTGTGATAGGGGGAGAAATTTTTAAAATGTGATTGGGAGAAATTTGTATGGGGAGTTTCATGGATTAAGGGGGAGTTGCATGTTGCTATATCATGTTTATGTTTACATGCTTTCTTACCTTTAAAATTTTTATCAAATGTTTTTACCTAACTTAAACGGATTGCCACACATCAAAAAGGGGGAGATTGTTAGGGCAATCTCTTGCCATGAAAAGGTTTTGATGTGTGTGGCAAAGGGTTCAAGTTAGGTTTGTATCGTGATTTGATATGTGCGTTGGAGTCTTGCAGGGCTTAGTAATTCGCACATGGAGCCGTGGCCAGTTTCACATCTCATGACTCGATCCTTGAGTCGGTGAAGGATTGCTTTACGGAAGCCGTGCACTTGGAGCATCCGAGGGACCACCGGACGAGAATCTTAGAGTGAAGCCGGAGGAAGTAGACTTCGAGGCAAGAGACGCGAAGGAGCATTGCAAGGCCGTGCGCCTTATCCTGCCGAGGGACGTTGCCACGAACGAAGAGAATTTCGAAGGCGAGGGACTCCGAGGGATGAGAGTGGGCGAATGTAACACGGGAAGGGGTAGCTCTTAGGTGAAACTTGGCCATTTGGCTAAGTGTCGGATGAGTTTTCGACACCGATCGCCATGTGGCGGTCGATCGCCGAGTGATGGTTCGATCGGTGGTATAAGACCGGGCTTATTGCTGGCGATCGACTTCCATGGTGGAAGTCATGCTATTAACATTAGTCGACGCCAAGGGGGCGCGATCGATATCACTGCTGCAGCACAGAATGGAGTCGACTTCGTTGGAGATTCGATTGATTGAGCATCAGTCGACTGATGGCACTATCAGTCGACTGATGCCAGTACCGTTGGATGAAATCCAACGTGGAAAGCGGCCATTATTGGGCAACGACTACAGGACCAATCGACTGATTGGGACATCAGTCGACTGCTCTTGTGTCAACGGGAAGAAACCCTCTTCCTCTATAAAGAGGAATGGGATAGGGCTTTGGGAGGTTAATGCTTATGCTCCAATTTGCTCCCAAAGTGCTCTAAGTGTTCTTCCACTCTTATTACTTGCTTTATTTCCATTCTATTGTAAGAAGAGAGATTGTAAAGAGGTCACCTCCACCTAGCTTTGTGCAAAGGAGAGATCTAGTGGATAGATTGCGGAGTGATTCACCGTGGACGAATCGGACCGTGCATTAGCGGCGTAGCCACGAACCACGTTACATCTCGGTGTTTGTATTGTTTGTTTTCATTTATATTTTCTTGTCTTGTTTTATTGTTTCCGCTTGTGCTAATCATTTTGTAGACGAGCAAATCCGACATACATCGAACGAAGGCTATTCACCCCCCTCTAGCCGGCCAACCGATCTCCAACAAGTGGTATCAGAGCAAGGAAAGCTTGTCAAGGACTAATCGCCAAAACAAGCAACATCAAAAATGGCCGGCTTCATCCATCCACCGAAGTTCGAAGGCGAATTCTCTTGGTGGAAAAAGAGAATGGAGGTATTCTTTGAAACTGATTTCGATATAATGCTTATAATGGAAAATGGTTTCGAGTTGCCTAGGGATGAAAGGGGCGAACCGATTGAAAAATCACGATGGAATAAGAAGCAAAGAGAGGAGCACCTTGCAAACTCAAAAGCAAAACATCATCTTCTCAATGTGCTCCCTCAACAAGAGATCAACCGGATCGGAGAATGTACGAGCGCCAAAGAGATGTGGGAGAAGCTTATAGAACTCCATGAAGGCACATCCGAGGCCAAGCTCGCAAGGAGAGATGTCTTCCGCTCCCAACTCAATAACATTAAACTAGAAAAGGGAGAAAAGGAACTTTCCTTACATTCTCGTTTCAAGGAAATTATAACCAGTTTGTTAAGTGTAGGTGAGAATCTATCAAACTGGGATATGGTTATGAAGGCTATAGATGCCTTTCCGAGATCTTCAAAGTGGAGCTCCATGGTGGACTCCTTCTATATTTCGAAGAATTTAGAAGTGAGCACTTTGGAGGAGCTCTTCTCAACAATGGAGATCCACGAAACTAGGCTTGAAGGAATACAAGAAGAGCCTAGAATTCAACCCTCAAGAGGAGTAGCCTTGGTGGCCAACAAGGGGAAGAAGAAGATAGAGATCCCCTCCTCCTCCAATGATGAAGCTTCTTCCTCCTCCTCCATGGATAGCACGGAAGAGGCATATATGGTAAGGAGGGTAAGACGTGCTTTAAAAGGTTTTAGATTTAACAAATCTCTGTTAGGAATAGAAGACCAAGTGGAAAAATTATTTGCTACAATTGCCAAGGAGAGGGACACATAAGGGACAATTGTCTTCTCCTAAACAAGACCAAAGATGAAAAGAAAAAGAAGGAAGAAAAGAAGAAGAAAAAGGGAAGCAAAAAGAAGGAAGAAGAGAAGAAGGCTAAAGGAAAGGGAAAGGCCAAGGCATTCAAAGCCAAGACATGGGATGACCCTTCTTCCTCATCCTCATCCGATGAAGAAAAACATGTTTACTCCAACCTTGCATTGATGGCCTTCGACGACTTGGATTGCTCTTCGACCGAAAGTGAAGAATCAAGTTCAAGTGGAGGGAGCTCAAGTGAAGGGGGAGCCTCCTCTACCTCTTCATCCGAAGAAGAAGAAGATATGGAAGCTATGGTAACAAATTTAACTCCCAAGAAAATAGTTTCCATGGTTTCTAGCTTAACTAGGGATTTATTTAGATCTAAGAAGAAGAACAAGAGCATGCTAGATCAAATTAAGGACTTAGAAAATAAACTAGAAAAGGCATGCTTAAATCAAAATGAAAATATTTCTTCTTGCCATGATGATGCATGCTCACATGAATATATACCATTTAATGTTAGTGATGCATGTATGGATGAAAATAGGGCATTAAGGGAAAAGGTAGATTATTTAACAAAAGCCCTGGAAAAATTCACAATAGGCTCCAACACTTTGAACATGATCATAGGGAGCCAAAGGGAAAGCTTTAACAAGAAAGGCCTAGGTTATAAAGAAAAGAAAAATGAAAAGGCCTACAAATGCCTAATAGCTAGGGGACAAGATAAGAAGAAGATAATAGCTAGGAATTGGATCCCCAAGGAATATTTAGTGAACCCCATAGGCAAAAATTTATATTGGGTTCCTAAATACATTCTAAAGGGTTAGGAAAACCCTAGGATAGTCAACCATATGTAATTGACCTAAATCATATGGTGGTTGACTTAGGATGGCGGGACAACATTTTTGAAATAGTGTTGGGTGATGATAATGTACCCATAAATAGATAATAATGCTTAAATCATGATGTTTGATATATTTGCTATCCATGTTTGCAATCAAGATTTATGATTTTGATTTTTCGCACATAATCATGAGAAATAGGATTTAAGTCATGCTTTAGGTGATATTTGCTAATTATCATCATATAATACCTAATGCATGATTATAACTTAATAAATACATTTGTTTAATGATCATAATGTGTAATTAAGTCATATATGTCATTATGATCATATAGATTGTTAGGGTGATACTTAACCATGATATAATTGCATGAATATTTTGGTTAAGTATATACAAATACCTCTACGATGCATCTCACACTCACCATAGGCTACCATGATTGAAAACTTAGCATTGGTGAGATGTTAGGATGATACAAATGTCCACTAGTGCCTATGACACTTAGATGGTCATTTCATGTATCAAAATAGTAATAATAGACCAATCATGGGGAAGACTTATGTTTAATTCATAGACATATTGCCCAAAGATCATGGTTGGATATTTCATATGTTTTCAAAACCATTTCTTACTTTAAAATCTGTGTATTGATGTTTTGATACAATCCAAAGTAAAACTAGGTGTTAAAATGCATACTCTCATGATCAAAAACTTAGTGGTTTTTAAAGCTTTTGGATCTTTGGTAAATCTTTGAAAATATAATGTTTTTTCATGAAAAACAATTTTTCATTGATAGATATACTTAAAAGAAATGTGTTCCCCAAATTTCATGATTTTTCGAATGTTCTAGAATTTTTAATGCATTTCTAAAATTCGGCCCAAAAATCAGAATTGCTGAAAATCATGTGCCGATCATTGATTAGTCAACACGATCATTGGTGGCAATCAGACCGATGAAAGGCTGAATTCATGTTTTAATCAAATTTTTGGTATTTTCCTTCTATTATACTTGATGCCATGAGTTTATAACTTAGTGTTAATCTTTTTGATGGTGTTAAAGGGGTAGAAATAATTATGTTTAAGTAAATTGTGATAGGGGGAGAAATTGTTAAAATGTGATAGGGAGAAATTTGTATGGGGAGTTTCATGGATTAAGGGGGAGTTGCATGTTGCTATATCATGTTTATGTTTACATGCTTTCTTACCTTTAAAATTTTTATCAAATGTTTTTACCTAACTTAAACGGATTGCCACACATCAAAAAGGGGGAGATTGTTAGGGCAATCTCTTGCCATGATAAGGTTTTGATGTGTGTGGCAAAGGGTTTAAGTTAGGTTGGTATCGTGATTTGATATGTGCGTTGGAGTCTTGCAGGGCTTAGTAATTCGCACATGGAGCCGTGGCGAGTTTCACATCTCATGACTCGGTCCTTGAGTCGGTGAAGGATTGCTTTGCGGAAGACGTGTGCTTGGAGAATCCGAGGGACCACCGGACGAGAAGCTTGGAGTGAAGCCGGAGGAAGTAGACTTCGAGGCAAGAGACACGAAGGAGCATTGCAAGGTCGTGCGCCTAATGCTGCCGAAGGACGTGGCCGCGAACGAAGAGAACTTCGAAGGCGAGGGACTCCGAGGGATGAGAGTGAGCGAATGTAACCCGGGAAGGGGTAGTTCTTAGGTGAAACTTGGCCATTTGGCTAAGTGTCGGATGAGTTTTCCCGACACGATCATTGCCATGGATGCGGCAATTGCTCGAAGTCGATTATTCGATCGGACCGGTATAAGACCAGGTTTAGTGCTGCGCCATGGTCGGCGATCGGCCGACATCACCGATCGCCAAGGGACGAGCCGATCGTGATATCACTATGCACGGGCACAGAATGGAGTCGACTTCGTTGGAGACTCGACTGATCGAGCATCAGTCGACTGATGGCACTATCAGTCGACTGATGCCAGTACCGTTGGATGAAATCCAACGTGGAAAGCGGCCGTTATTGAGCGGCTACGACTACGATCGGGATTGGAACATCGATCACCTCTATAAAGAGGAATGGGATATGGCTTTGGGAGGTTAATGCTTATGCTCCAATTTGCTCCCAAAGTGCTCTAAGTGTTCTTCCACTCTTCTTACTTGCTTTATTTCCATTTTATTGTAAGAAGAGAGATTGTAAAGAGGTTACCTCCACCTATCTTTGTGCAAAGGAGAGATCTAGTGGATAGATTGCGGAGTGATTCACCGTGGATGAATCGGACCGTGGATTAGCAGCGTAACCGTGAACTACGTTACATCTCGGTGTTTGTATTGTTTGTTTTCATTTATATTTGCTTGTCTTGTTTTTATTGTTTCGGCTTGCGCTAATCATTTTTTAGACGAGCAAATCCGACATACATCGAACGAAGGCTATTCACCCCCCTCTAGCCGGCCAACCGATCTCCAACAAGTGGTATCAGAGCAAGGAAAGCTTGTCAAGGACTAATCGCCAAAACAAGCAACATCAAAAATGTCCGGCTTCATCCATCCACCGAAGTTCGAAGGGGAATTCTCTTGGTGGAAACAGAGAATGGAGGTATTCTTTGAAACCGATTTCGATATAATGCTTATAATGGAAAATGGTTTCGAGTTGCCTAGGGATGAAAGGGGCGAACCGATTGAAAAATCACGATGGAATAAGAAGCAAAGAGAGGAGCACCTTGCAAACTCAAAAGCAAAACATCATCTTCTCAATGTGCTCCCTCAACAAGAGATCAACCAGATCGGAGAATGTACGAGCGCCAAAGAGATGTGGGAGAAGCTTATAGAACTCCATGAAGGCACATCCGAGGCCAAGCTCGCAAGGAGAGATGTCTTCCACTCCCAACTCAATATCATTAAACTAGAAAAGGGAGAAAAGGTACTTTCCATACATTCTCGTTTCAAGGAAATTAAACCCGGTTTGTTAAGTGTAGGTGAGAAGCTATCAAATCGGGATATGGTTATGAAGGCTATAGATGCCTTTCCGAGATCTTCAAAGTGGAGCTCCATGGTGGACTCCTTCTATATTTCGAAGAATTTAGAAGTGAGCACTTTGGAGGAGCTCTTCTCAACAATGGAGCTCCACGAAACTAGGCTTGAAGGAATAAAAAAAGAGCCTAGAATTCAAGCCTCAAGAGGAGTAGCCTTGGTGGCCAACAAGGAGAAGAAGAATATAGAGATCCCCTCCTCCTCCGATGATGAAGCTTCTTCCTCCTCCTCCATGAATAGCACGGAAGAGGCATATATTGTAAGGAGGGAAAGATGTTCTTTAAAAGGTTTTAGATTTAACAAATCTCATGATAGGAATAGAAGACCAAGAGGAAAAATTATTTGCTACAATTGCCAAGGAGAGGGACACATAAGGGACAATTGTCCTCTCCTAAACAAGAGCAAAGAAGAAAAGAAAAAGAAGGAAGAAAAGAAGAAGAAAAAGGGAAGCAAAAAGAAGGAAGAGGAGAAGAAGACTAAAGAAATGGGAAAGGCCAAGGCATTCAAAGCCAAGACATGGGATGACCCTTCTTCCTCATCCTCATCCGATGAAGAAGAACATGTTTACTCCAACCTTGCATTGATGGCCTTCGACGACTTGGATTGCTCCTCCACCGAAAATGAAGAATCAAGTTCAAGTGGAGAGAGCTTAAGTGAAGGGGGAGCCTCCTCTACCTCTTCATCCGAAGAAGAAGAAGATATGGAAGCTATGGTAACAAATTTAACTCCCAAGAAAATAGTTTCCATGGTTTCTAGCTTAACTAGGGATTTATTTAGAGCTAAGAAGAAGAACAAGAGCATGCTAGATCAAATTAAGGACTTAGAAAATAAACTAGAAAAGGCATGCTTAAATCAAAATAAAAATATTTCTTCTTGCCATGATGATGCATGCTCACATGAATATATGCCATTTAATGTTAGTGATGCATGTATGGATGAAAATAGGGCATTAAGGGAAAAGGTAGATTATTTAACAAAAGCCCTGGAAAAATTCACAATAGGCTCCAACACTTTGAACATGATCATAGGGAGCCAAAAGGCAAGCTTTAACAAGAAAGGCCTAGTTTATAAAGAAAATAAAAATGAAAAGGCCTACAAATGCCTAATAGCTAGGGGACAAGATAAGAAGAAGATAATAGCTAGGAAATGGATCCCCAAGGAATATTTAGTGAACCCCATAGGCAAAAATCTATATTGGGTTCCTAAATCCATTCTAAAGGGTTAGGAAAACCCCAGGATAGTCAACCATATGTAATTGACCTAAATCATATGGTGGTTGACTTAGGATGGCGGGACAACATTTTTGAAATAGTGTTGGGTGATGATAATGTACCCATAAATAGATAATAATGCTTAAATCATGATGTTTGATGTATTTGCTATCCATGTTTGCAATCATGATTTATGATTTTGATTTTTGGCACATAATCATGAGAAATAGGATTTAAGTCATGCTTTAGGTGATATTTGCTAATTATCATCATATAATACCTAATGCATGATTATAACTTAATTAATACATTTGTTTAATGATCATAATGTGTAATTAAGTCATATATGTCATTATGATCATATAGATTGTTAGGGTGATACTTAACCATGATATAATTGCATGAATATTTTGGTTAAGTATATACAAATACCTCTAGGATGCATCTCACACTCATCATAGGCTACCATGATTGAAAACTTAGCATGGGTGAGATGTTAGGATGATACAAATGTCCACTAGTGCCTATGGCACTTAGATGGTCATTTAATGTATCAAAATAGTAATAATAGACCAATCATGGGGAAGACTTATGTTTAATTCATAGACATATTGCCCAAAGATCATGGTTGGATATTTCATATGTTTTCAAAACCATTTCTCACTTTAAAATTTGTGTATTGATGTTTTTATACAATCCAAAGCAAAACTAGGTGTTAAAATGCATACTCTCATGATAAAAAACTTAGTGGTTTTTAAAGCTTTTGGATCTTTGGTAAATCTTTGAAAATATAATGATTTTTCATGAAAAAAATTTTTTCATTGATATATATACTTAAAAGAAATGTGTTCCCCAAATTTCATGATTTTTCAAATTTTCTAGAATTTTTAATGCATTTCTAAAATTCGGCACAAAAATCAGAATTACTGAAATTCATGTGCCAGTCGACTGATACTCTGAACCAGTCGACTGGTGGCCTGAAAATCAGACCAGTAAAGGCTAAATTCAGGTTTTAATCCAATTTTTGGTATTTTCCTTCTATTATATTTGATGCCATGAGTTTATAACTTAGTGTTAATCTTTTTGATGGTGTCAAAGGGGGAGAAATAATTATGTTTAAGTAAATTGTGATAGGGGTAGAAATTGTTAAAATGTGATAGGGAGAAATTTGTATGGGGAGTTTCATGGATTAAGGGGGAGTTGCATGTTGCTATATCATGTTTATGTTTACATGCTTTCTTACCTTTAAATTTTTTATCAAATATTTTTACCTAACTTAAACGGATTGCCACACATCAAAAAGGGGGAGATTGTTAGGGCAATCTCTTGCCATGATAAGGTTTTGATGTGTGTGGCAAAGGGTTTAAGTTAGGTTGGTATCGTGATTTGATATGTGCGTTGGAGTCTTGCAAGGCTTAGTAATTCGCACATGGAGCCGTGGCGAGTTTCACATCTCATGACTCGGTCCTTGAGTCGATGAAGGATTGCTTTGCGGAAGCCGTGCGCTTGGTGCATCCGAGGGACCACCGGACGAGAAGCTTGGAGTGAAGCCGAAGGAAGTAGACTTCGAGGCAAGAGACGCGAAGGAGCATTGCAGAGCCGTGCGCCAGATGCTGCCGAGGGACGTGGCCGCGAATGAAGAGAACTTCGAAGGCGAGGGACTCCGAGGGATGAGAGTGAGCGAATGTAACCCAGGAAGGGGTAGCTCTTAGGTGAAACTTGGCCATTTGGCTAAGTGTCGGATGAGTTTTCCCGACACCAGTCGACTGCCATGGACTGGCAGTCGACTGCTCTGAGTCGATGGTTCGATCGACTGGTATAAGACCAGGTTTAGTGCCTGGCAGTCGACTGCTGTCGACATCAGTCGACTGCCAAGGGACGGCAGTCGACTGATATCACTATGCACGGGCACAGAATGGAGTCGACTTCGTTGGAGACTCGACTGATCGAGCATCAGTCGACTGATGGCACTATCAGTCGACTGATGCCAGTACCGTTGGATGAAATTCAACGTGGAAAGCAGCCGTTATTGGGCAACGGCTATAGGACCAGTCGACTGATTGGGACATCAGTCGACTGCTCCTGTGTCAACGGGAAAAAAACCCTCTTCCTCTATAAAGAGGAATGGGATAGGGCTTTGGGAGGTTAATGCTTATGCTCCAATTTGCTCCACAAGTGCTCTAAGTGTTCTTCCACTCTTCTTACTTGCTTTATTTCCATTCTATTGTAAGAAGAGAGATTGTAAAGAGGTTACCTCCACCTAGCTTTGTGCAAAGGAGAGATCTAGTGGATAGATTGCGGAGTGATTCACCGTGGACGAATCGGAGCGTGGATTAGCGGCGTAGCCGTGAACCACTTTACATCTCGGTGTTTGTATTGTTTGTTTTCATTTATATTTGCTTGTCTTGTTTTATTGTTTCCGCTTGCGCTAATCATTTTGTAGACGAGCAAATCCGACATACATCGAACGAAGGCTATTCCCCCCCCCTCTAGCCGACCAACCGATCTCCAACAAGTGGTATCAGAGCAAGGAAAGCTTGTCAAGGACTAATCGCCAAAACAAGCAACATCAAAAATGGGCGGCTTCATCCATCTACCGAAGTTCGAAGGCGAATTCTCTTGGTGGAAAAAGAGAATGGAGGTATTCATTGAAACCGATTTCAATATAATGCTTATAATGGAAAATGGTTTCGAGTTGCCTAGGGATGAAAGGGGAGAACCGATTCAAAAATCACGATGGAATAAGAAGCAAAGAGAGGAGCACCTTGCAAACTCAAAAGCAAAACATCATCTTGTCAATGTGTTCCCTCAACAAGAGATCAACCGGATCGGAGAATGTACGAGTGCCAAAGAGATGTGGGAGAAGCTTATAGAACTCCATGAGGGCACATCCGAGGCCAAGCTCGCAAGGAGAGATGTCTTCCGCTCCAAACTCAATAACATTAAACTAGAAAAGGGAGAAAAGGTACTTTCCTTACATTCTCGTTTCAAGGAAATTATAA
This sequence comes from Wurfbainia villosa, assembly GCA_025175895.1. Lineage (NCBI taxonomy): Eukaryota > Viridiplantae > Streptophyta > Magnoliopsida > Zingiberales > Zingiberaceae > Wurfbainia > Wurfbainia villosa. Next base: position 87,171,463 of record CM046002.1, read on the forward strand.
CCGGTTTGTTAAGTGTAGGTGAGAAGCTATCAAACCGGGATATGGTTATGACGGCTATAGATGCCTTTCCGAGATCTTCAAAGTGGAGCTCCATGGTGGACTCCTTCTATATTTCGAAGAATTTAGAAGTGAGAACTTTGGAGGAGCTCTTCTCAACAATGGAGCTCCACGAAACTAGGCTTGAAGGAATACAAGAAGAGCCTAGAATTCAACCCTCAAGAGGAGTAGCCTTGGTGGCCAACAAGGGGATGAAGAAGATAGAGATCCCCTCCTCCTCCGATGATGAAGCTTCTTCCTCCTCCTCCATGGATAGTACGGAAGAGGCATATATTGTAAGGAGGGTAAGACGTGCTTTAAAAGGTTTTAGATTTAACAAATCTCATGATAGGAATAGAAGACCAAGAGGAAAAATTATTTGCTACAATTGCCAAGGAGAGGAACACATAAGGGACAATTGTCCTCTCCTAAACAAGAGCAAAGAAGAAAAAAAAAGAAGGAAGAAAAGAAGAAGAAAAAGGGAAGCAAAAAGAAGGAAGAAGAGAAGAAGGCTAAAGAAAAGGGAAAGGCCAAGGCATTCAAAGCCAAGACATGGGATGACCCTTCTTCCTCTTCCTCATCCTATGAAGAAGAACATGTTTACTCCAACCTTGCATTGATGGCCTTCGACGACTTGGATTGCTCCTCCACCGAAAATGAAGAATCAAGTTCAAGTGGAGAGAGCTCAAGTGAAGGGGGAGCCTCCTCTACCTCTTTATCCGAAGAAGAAGAAGATATGGAAGCTATGGTAAAAAATTTAACTCCCAAGAAAATAGTTTCCATGGTTTCTAGCTTAACTAGGGATTTATTTAGAGCTAAGAAGAAGAACAAGAGCATGCTAGATCAAATTAAGGACTTAGAAAATAAACTAGAAAAGGCATGCTTAAATCAAAATGAAAAAATTTCTTCTTGCCATGATGATGCTTGCTCACATGAATATATGCCATTTAATGTTAGTGATGCATGTATGGATGAAAATAGGGCATTAAGGGAAAAGGTAGATTATTTAACAAAAGCACTAGAAAAATTCACAATAGGCTCCAACACTTTGAACATGATCATAGGGAGCCAAAAGGCAAGCTTTAACAAGAAAGGCCTAGGTTATAAAGAAAAGAAAAATGAAAAGGCTTACAAATGCCTAATAGCTAGGGGACAAGATAAGAAGAAGATAATAGCTAGGAAATTGATCCCCAAGGAATATTTAGTGAACCCCATAGGCAAAAATCTATATTGGGTTCCTAAATCCATTCTAAAGGGTTAGGAAAACCCTAGGATAGTCAACCATATGTAATTGACCTAAATCATATGGTAGTTGACTTAGGATGGCGGGACAACATTTTTGAAATAGTGTTGGGTGATGATAATGTGCCCATAAATAGATAATAATGCTTAAATCATGATGTTTGATTTATTTGCTATCCATGTTTGCAATCATGATTTATGATTTTGATTTTTGGCACATAATCATGAGAAATAGGATTTAAGTCATGCTTTAGGTGATATTTGCTAATTATCATCATATAATACCTAATGCATGATTATAACTTAATGAATACATTTGTTTAATGATCATAATGTGTAATTAAGTCATATATGTCATTATGATCATATAGATTGTTAGGGTGATACTTAACCATGATAGAATTGCATGAATATTTTGGTTAAGTATATACAAATACCTCTAGGATGCATCTCACACTCACCATAGGCTACCATGACTGAAAACTTAGCATGGGGGAGATGTTAGGATGATAGAAATGTCCACTAGTGCCTATGGCACTTAGATAGTCATTTAATGTATCAAAATAGTAATAATAGACCAATCATGGGGAAGACTTATGTTTAATTCCTAGACATATTGCTCAAAGATCATGGTTGGATATTTCATATGTTTTCAAAACCATTTCTTACTTTAAAATCTGTTTATTGATGTTTTGAAACAATCCAAAGAAAAACTAGGTGTTAAAATGGATACTCTCATGATAAAAAACTTAGTGGTTTTTAAAGCTTTTGGATCTTTGGTAAATATTTGAAAATATAATGATTTTTCTTGAAAAACAATTTTTCATTGATAGATATACTTAAAAGAAATGTGTTCCCCAAATTTCATGATTTTTCGAATTTTCTAGAATTTTTAATGCATTTCTAAAATTCGGCCCAAAAATCAGAATTGCTGAAAATCATGTGCCAGTCGACTGGTAGTCTGAACCAGTCGACTGGTGGCCTGAAAATCAGACCAGTAAAGGCTGAATTCAGGTTTTAATCCAATTTTTGGTATTTTCCTTCTATTATACTTGATGCCATGAGTTTATAACTTAGTGTTAATCTTTTTGATTGTGTCAAAGGGGAGAAATAATTATGTTTAAGTAAATTGTGATATGGGGAGAAATTGTTAAAATGTGATAGGGAGAAATTTGTATGGGGAGTTTCATGGATTAAGGGGGAGTTGCATGTTGCTATATAATGTTTATATTTACATGCTTTCTTACCTTTAAAATTTTTATCAAATGTTTTTACCTAACTTAAACGGATTGCCACACATCAAAAAGGGGAAGATTGTTAGGGCAATCTCTTGCCATGATAAGGTTTTTATGTGTGTGGCAAAGGGTTTAAGTTAGGTTGGTATCGTGATTTGATATGTGCGTTGGAGTCTTGCAGTGCTTAGTAATTCGCACATGGAGCCGTGGCGAGTTTCATATCTCATGACTCGGTTCTTGAGTCGGTGAAGGATTGCTTTGCGGAAGCCGTGCGCTTGGAGCATCCGAGGGACCACCGGACGAGAAGCTTGGAGTGAAGCCGGAGGAAGTAGACTTCGAGGCAAGAGACGCGAAGGAGCATTGCAGAGTCGTGCGCCTGATGCTGCCGAGGGACGTGGCGGTGAACGAAGAGAACTTCGAAGGCGAGGGACTCCGAGGGATGAGAGTGAGCGAATGTAACCCGGGAAGGGGTAGTTCTTAGGTGAATCTTGGCCATTTTGATAAGTGTCGGATGAGTTTTCCCGACACCAGTCGACTGCCATGGACTGGTAGTCGACTACTATGAGTCGATGGTTCGATCGACTGGTATAAGACCAGGTTTAGTGCCTAGTAGTCGACTGCCATGGATCGTGGCGGCGATCATTGCACATCGATCAGCCAAGGGACGATCGGCCCGATATCACTATGCACGGGCACAGAATGGAGTCGACTTCGTTGGAGACTCGACTGATCGAGCATCAGTCGACTGATGGCACTATCAGTCGACTGATGCCAGTACCGTTGGATGAAATCCAACGTGGAAAGCGGCCGTTATTGGGCAATGGCTACAGGACCAGTCGACTGATTGGGTCATCAGTCGACTGCTCCTGTGTCAACGGGAAGAAACCCTCTTCCTCTATAAAGAGGAATGGGATAGGGCTTTGGGAGGTTAATGCTTATGCTCCAATTTGCTCCCAAAGTGCTCTAAGTGTTCTTCCACTCTTCTTACTTGCTTTATTTCCATTCTATTGTAAGAAGAGAGATTGTAAAGAGGTTACCTCCACCTAGCTTTATGCAAAGGAGAGATCTAGTGGATAGATTGCGGAGTGATTCACCGTGTACGAATCAGACCGTGGATTAGCAGCGTAGCCGTGAACCACATTACATCTCAGTGTTTGTATTGTTTGTTTTCATTTATATTTGCTTGTCTTGTTTTATTGTTTCCGATTGGGCTAATCATTTTGTAGACGAGCAAATCCGACATACATCGAACGAAGCCTATTCACCCCCTCTAGTCGGCCAATCGATCTCCAACACTTATCAGTCGATTGGTTCTGTAGTCGTTGCCCAATAATGGCTACTTCCAGGACGGATTCACGAGATCCGTGGCCTGATTTTCTAACAGTCATATGATCAGTCGACTGATGCTTTCATCAGTCGACTGATGTCGACTTCCAGTCAAGTGATCGCGATCTCGACTCCATTCTGTGCCCGTGCACAGTGCTATCAGTCGACTGCCATCCCTTGGCAGTCGACTGATCTCGACAGCAGTCGACTGCTTGGGCCAAAAGCCCATCAGTCGGATACCAGTCGAACCCATTCGACTCAGAGCTGTCCACTGCCATTCCATGGCAGTCGACTGATGTCGGGAAAACTCATCCGACACTTAGTCAAATGGCCAAGTTTCACCTAAGAGCTACTACCCCTTCCCAGGTTACATTCGCTCACTCTCATCCCTCGGAGTCCCTCGCCTTTGAAGTTGTCTTCGTCCAACCACGTCCCTCGGATGCGCTAAGCGCACGGCTCTGCAGCACCATCCTTCGCATCTCGCCCTGAATTCTACTTCTTTCGGCTTCACTCCAAGCTCCTCGTCCGGCGGTCCCTCAGATGCTCCAAGCGCACGACTTCCGCAAAGACATCCTTCATCGACTCAAGGACCGAGTCATGATATGTGAAACTTGCCAAGGCTCCATGTGCGAATTACTAAGTCTTGCATGACTTCAATGCACATATCAAATCATAATAACAAACTAACTTAAACCTTTTGCCACACACATCAAAACCATATCACGGCAAGAGATTGCCCTAACAGTTAAGGGATGCCCTTAGACTTGAATAGACATATCTTTACTGTAGACATATCCTTAAGGATGGTCGAATTGTTGAGATTATGGTATGATATGTCTCTCGGATGTGCGTATAATCCGTGAGCTTTCGGATGTAGTTTCGGATGAACTACTAGCCTTGTCATTGCATAGGCAAGTGGAGTAGGCTATCAGAGTGATAATTTTGTTGGTATCAGTGTTGTTAAACACTATAGAAATTGGAGGATTGTGTGTTACGATTATAGGAGATGTTGGAGGGGATATTTATCTATCCCAGTATTCCTCCTGGAGAAGATCCGGAACTCTTTGTTGAAAGAGAGATGGACCTTTAAGATTATGCATCGATTATCGATGATGGAATACAGTAGTTGTTGTGAAGAATATCCTTCGTTGTGGATAGATGATCTATTTAGATTAGCCAAAGACACCTGTGTATAATCTAGAGTTGGTTTAAGATTGGAGTGTTGATATTGTAGTGACATGATGTCATACAATTATCATGGTCGTTGCGATGATTGGTTTATCATCAGTGAAGAGTAAGGGGATGCAAGTGTGTAGAGACGATAATTTCATACTTGGTACGAATTGTATGAGTTTTGATTAAGTTGTTAGACTAATTAACGATTTAGTCTCCACTAGATTTGAGAATCGTGTATCCTAGACATGATTGGATCTGTTTGTGATTATTGGAGTTGCATAACTTGGCCACTGTTGATTGTGGTAGTTGGAGTTGCGCACTCGACCACCGTAGATGGTGGTTTTCCTTGTATGTTTTGGTTAATTCCGTAGATGTGGATAGAATGCTTGGCATTACTATACCACGGACTTGTTTGACAAAGGTGATGATGGAAATCATTTAGTCGGAAGCTGGTGAAACCAGTTACAAGACCTAGATGGCGGTTAACTTTTACATGAGTATTAGTTAATCCTTCCGGAGTGGATAAAAGGATGATGTACGCAGATGCGTCATTTCAGGGATTGGAACGATTTCGATGTAGTTGAATGAGGCATATCTTATGCCTACGTCAGTTAAAAAAAAATACGAGATAGTTTGTCATATACATGACATGACTTTAGTAGTTATTTTCTTGATTTGTGGATGTATGGAGCAGAAATGCTCATTGAATTTAACTAGCTACTCGGTAGCTACTATAGAGTTGCTGGAACGCGAACAGTTGCAACTTGAGAGATTGATCGCTATAGCCTTCCATGCACTTACAGAGTGTGTGGTAGAGTGGATTTTGAATAGTTGATGGACTTCTTTTTTGAGAAGATAATTCTCCGTCTCTAATCTGGATATGTGTTCTGAACACGCATCCGCTTAAGAAAGTGTTGCTACTAGAGGCACCTCATTCAAGATTTGTTGTTCATCCTGATGGTACTCGGATGTACTGAGAGCTGAAACGTTTATACTGGTGGAATGGTGTAAAGAGAGTTATAGCAAATTTTGTTGCTCGATGTTTAGTATGACAATAGGTGAAGGCTGAACATCAGAAACTCGCTGGATTGCTCTAGAAAATTCTGATTCTTGAATGGAAGTGGGAGCATATCACGATTGATTGCGTTATGGGATTGCCTAGAACCCGTAAAGGGCGTGATGCGATTTGGGTGATTATGGATCGACTGACCAAATCAGCTCACTTTCTGCCTATTCGTGGAATGGACTTGATGGATCGTCTGGCAGAGTTGTACTGCCGAGAGATTATCAGATTGCACGTGGTACTTTTGAGTACGATATCTGATAGAGATCCGCGATTTACCTCATGATTTTAGCAGAGTCTACACCAGACTATGGGCACAGAGCTTCGGCTTAGTGCAACCTTTCATCCGCAGACAGATGGACAGTCTGAGCGTATCATTCAGACATTGGAGAATCTACTAAGATCCTGTGTCATGGATTTCAGGGGCAGTTAGGAGGACCACATTCATTTAGTGGAATCTGCCTATTACAACAGAAGAGTGGGTGCGCATCTTCCGATGATGGTTATTAGAGGCACAGGGTCGCCAAAAGAGTTACGCAGACCGGAGGTGAAGGCCTTTGGAGTTTTCAGTTGGGGAACAGGTATTTCTGCGTGTTTCACCTATGAGAGGGGCGAAATGATTTTGGGTAAAAGGAAAGTTATCTCCACACTACATTGGTCCAGTTGGGATACTTGCTTGAAGTAATTTTTGGCACGTTAGTACGAAATAAAATTTTTGGGGACCAAATTTTATTAAGTGGGGGAGAATGAAAAATATCGTAAATAAATGGCTAAAAAATTAAATTAAATAGATAAGGCATGGTTAGGAATTTAATTAAACCTAACCTTTGCTTAATTTAAATGGATGCTAGTGGATCTAGGTTTAGTCTTATAGGGTTGTAAACCCAACCCGTTTGTTAGGACCGCTTGGTTGGCCGGCTAAAGGGGGGTGAATTGCCCTCTTTCGTACGATGACGGAATTCGATCTTTCTCGTTGCGTGCTCATCTACAATTGTTGTTAGCGCAGCAGAATAACAATGATAATAACAATACTAACAACACATAACAATCACATGCAATACACAAGCATATACGTGGTTCAGAACTGAATGGTTCCTACTCCACGGGCGAGCTCACCGAGCTCTAGTTATGCGCATGACACTAACTAAACCACTCCTTCTCGACAACACGTCGGAGGTGAAGAAACCTCTCACAAGCAATTACAATGTAATATAGAAATACAAGCAAATACACAAATACAATACACAAGAAAACTTCCACCGATTGCTTTGATTGCTTTGCTTGTTGCTTGTTTTAGATGGCTCTTGAAGGTCTGGAATACAACAGCAATTCCCCTCCAATAGCTCCACAAAAGTCTTGGCGAAATCCTCCCACGTGAGCTCCATTTATAACCTGCATCAAGCTTATTTCGCGTGCATCAGTCGATTGGTCATGACCATCAGTCGACTGGTCCTGTGGTCGTTGTCTCACAACGGCCAGATCCACGTTGGTCAAGTTCTAACGGATCACTCATCAGTCGACTAATGGCACCCTTCACCAAGCGGTACTCCATCGGTCGAGTCTTTGGCGAGCTTAACTAAGCCGCGTCGCAGTGTTATCCGTCATTGCCATCCTCGACGATCGATATTGTCCAACGATCCATCGCCCTCCCATGGCGATCGGACGATCGGCGATCTGTTGATCGAACACTGGTCGAACCCATACGACCTAGAGCAGTCGACTGACATCTATGCCAGTCGACTGATGTCGGATAAAACCTCAAACATCAAGCTGTTTGAGCATCCGACAACCAGTCTTAGCCATTTGGCCAAGTCCACATCATCCCTCATGGAGTTCCCCACCGAAGCTCTCTTCCCTCGGCCTACGTCCCTCGGATGTTCCAAGCGCATGGCTTCGCAATGCCATCCTTCACGTCTCATGCCCTAGAAGTATGCTTCCCTTTGGGCCTCACTCCATTCGCTCCCCGTTCGGCAGTCCCTCGGATGCACCAAGCGCACGGCTTCGCAATGCCATCCTTCACCGACTCAAGGACCCAGAGCCTAGTGAACTTGCCAAGTTCTCAAGACTTCCCACATGCACCAAGCACACGGCTTTGAAATGCATTTCTCACCAAGCACCAAGAGCACGGCTTCGCAATGCTTTGGACTTTTCCCATGCCAAGCACCAAGCGCACGACTTCGCAATGCTTTGGACTTTCCCACACCAAGCTCCATGCTTGGATTTTCCATGCCAACTCCATGTTGGACTTTCACCGCCAATCCCCATGCTCGGACTTACGTGCCCAACCCATGTTGGACTTCCCATGACAATCCCAGGTCATAAGTTTTGTCTATCATCAAAACACTGATCGAGTCAAAACTCAAGTCAACCTGGGCCGATTGCACCAACAATCTCCCCCTTTTTGATGATTGACAAAACTACCATCTCAAGTCTACCAATTCTCTCATATTGGCAATTCTCACATCCCAATGAGAATTCCAATGAACCCTAATTGATAACTTGGTAACTTCTCTGTTGGATCGAAAAGCGTCGCTAGAGGGGGGGGGGGGGGTGAATAACGATCGAAAATCTTTCGTTCGTAATCGTTCGTTAAGGCACGAGTAAGCGAGTAAGCAGCGGAAAATAAAATGACACGTTTATTTTACTTGGTTCACAACCCGGCGGTTGCTACTCCAAGGCCCTATCGGTCCTAGACCGTGTACGGAGGGCAAAGCACTATAACATCTCCTCCTCGTTGGAGGTAGGAGACAACGATCACAAAACCGAATATACGAGGATGAGGCAACAAGCCTACCTCACCTCGTTATGAAGAAAAAAAAGAATACAATATCAAAAATATTACTTGAATCTGCTGTCGACGAAGAAGATTGGAACTTGGCGTCGCGTCGGCGTTATGACGGTGTTGGAGCGTTGGCGTTGTAGGAGCACTTGATGAATAAAATTGATGATCTTCGGAGATGAATCCTCCCCTCCTTTTATAGACTTTAGCCTCTAAATTTGTCTCCTATTTCTTTGGAACGGATCATGAATTTTTCCAAATTTTTATCGCGAAGTGGCCGCGTCAAACGTTATCCATTTTGACCTAGCGCAAAAGCTGAATCGTCGCCATCAGGTGACTGATGCCTCCCATCATCGGATCGCTCCATGTCCGCGATCATCGCTTGCCCACTTCCTGCAGCAAGAGGTTAGCTCGGAAAATGATAAATACGATGGTTTCTAACTGTCCGATCTCGACCTAGACCTTCTACACGAAGTCTTAGTCGGATCGTCGCCTACGGTCATCCCCGTAAAGAGGACACGACCTTACAATCTCTCACTCACACGAGCTTACCTCGATAGTAGCTCTTGCTTTCGGCCTTCCACTCGATTCCTTCGGCTCCCTCCGAAGTCACTCGAGTGCTCCGGGTGTTGCTAGCCTTCAGCTCCAGCTTTAATACTTTTCTGTACACTCGATAGCTCGTGAGATAACGATATAAACTTAACTTTGTGTCTTTGCCATAATCAAAACACAGGTTCGATTATCTAGTGCCCCAGCACCAACAATCTCCCCCTTTTTGATCTATGGCAAACCAACACAAAGTTAAGGAAAATTAAAGCATAAAACCAGTATAGTGAATGATGAATGTCATTTTCAAAAACTCCACCTCAACCAAAACTCCCCCTTAACCCTAGGTGAGTGTTGAAAGAAATAATTTTATGTTACTCCCCCAAATTTTATGTTACCCCCCCTTAACTTTTGCTCTTCTCCCCCTTTTGCCATAAATCAAAAATTTTTTTGGGGTTTTTGTATAAAATAGGGGTTTGAAAACAATATCGTATATGCATGCATCTAGATAAATCAAATATGAGTCCAAGCATATGTCTAGCAGTAGTTAGATAGATTGGTTCGAGGTGTGCCCCTCTGCACCAATAATCTAAAGATAACCTTTAGGGTTAGTTTGCTCTCCCCCTTAGTCAAATATATGAAGTATAAGAGATGTAGGGGGCGCTAAACTTTGGCCTAAGAGTTGTTAAGTACAATAGTTGAGAAAATAGGTAGTATTTTGAAGAGATTGTTTTAAGTATATTTCAATTATCCTTAACATCTCACCCATTCTATGTGTCTCAGAATTTGTTCACCTTATATGTTTTGTGAGATAATTTTAAAATTAAGTTGATTAAGTGCATTTAGGTTCAAGTAATTTTATGTTAGATTTGGATTTGACCCTAGGCTTGTCAAGTTTACCTTTTCAAGATCATGGCTTCCAGGTCGTGGCGAGGCACAGGGGCCTTCTTTTATCGGATCATCGACCACTTCCTTAGACAAAGCCATTTTCAAGAAAATGATGACTTGACTCACCTAAGACTATTTCATAGTCTAACTGAAAAGATCTTTTCGAAGGATTTTAGTTGGTTATGTACGTGTTCTAAGTAAGTTCTCAAGTTAACAAAAATTCTAAGCATGCAATGGTTTTGCTAAGTAAGCGGGTATACTATTTTAGTGTTAGCTCCCCCTGGACCATTGAACCAATATGGTCTATTCAAATAATGAACTTGATCCTGGGGAATCCAAACCTTGTTAGTCCTTATATGTGAATTTAATAAAACCTTTGGGACCCATGCTTGGACTCTTTGATGACTACGATTTACGATAGACATATAAGACCTATTCGTAGTCTTTGACTTAAATCCGAGTCCGGCTTTGATGTATACGGCTCTTTGGGTTCCAAGTAGTCGATTAAGGTTCTTAGATCCCAATGTGAACCTTTCCAACCTAGCCTCAACCTCTTGAACTCGTTCTTTCAAGAGAGAATTCTCCTCCTCAAGTTTTTCAATTTGGGTTGAGTTTCCCTCTTGAACTTGACTAGTTGAAGAGGTTAGAGTAGCCTCTTGCTTGAGGGTTTCAACCTCCTCAAGTAACGACTCAACCCTAGACTCGGACTTAGTTAATTTCCTAGACAAAAACTTAACCGTATTATGTAAAGTATTAAATAAAGTTCGACTCACTTTAAGGGTATCTTTTGAACCGGATGCGTATCCGTGGCTTGACTTGAAGGTAGCTTCGTAGTCCGAGTCATCCTCAGGTTCTGACTCAAGTTCAGGTTCGGTCTCCGTGTCTGACTCAATCGATTTCGCCATGAAAGCTATGTCTTATTTGTTGTCCCAAGTTGCATGGAAGGCTTTCCTTGCTCCCTTTTTCTTTTGGTTCTCATTCTTCAATTTCCTCCTTTCTTGTCGAACTATTCTCCGCACAATGTTGACTATTATGGCCTCCTCTTCGGATTCGGATTCGTCTTCGGGTTCGAGTTCATCTACTTGCCTAGTAGGTGGCTTGCTTCTTTGTCCTGCAAGTAGAGCAATACCTCTCTCGGCCCGGATCACGTTAGTTTGCTCATGAAGTTCAAACTCGGAAAATAATTCATCTAACCTAAGCTATCGGTCCTTAGAGACCTTGTAGGCATCGACCATGGATGCCCACAAGGTAGTCCTAGAAATGAATTAAGAACGTACCTTAGTAGGTCACGGTTTTCGACCTTGTGTCCCGATGGTGTGTAGGCCGTTGACAATGTCCCGACGCTGGCGTGTAGTTGCTTAGCCGTCTCGTGTTCTGCATCTTGAGGTTATACAACTTATTGAAAAGAAGGTCACGTTTACATACCTTAGCATCGGACGTTCGCGTGTAGCTCGATTAATTTATTCCATAGGTCCTTGGCGCTAATGAATGGTCCGATGCGGTTGAGTTCCTCCTTGGACAAGCCGCATTGCAATATTTGGGTTGCTCTTGCATCGGCTTCGATTTGCCTCTTGGTTGCATTTGTCCACTTGTTGAAATCCAAGGGCTCTCCTTGATCATTGGTGGGTAAAGCAAAGCCGGTTTGGATTATTATCCAAGTCTCGACTTGTGTTTTCAAGAAACACTCCATCCGGCCTTTCCAATAACGGAAATCATCTCCGTTAAAGAATGGAGGTCGGGTGGTGCTATATCCCTCAATGTGAGCCATTAAGTATCTTGCAAAAACACAAATAAAAACCAAAGAGAATTCCAAGACTTGGTCTTGGATTAGTAATGCGGGAAATAATAGGAAAAAAAACATAAATAAATAAGGAGGATAAGAAACTAAAAAATTGGAACTTACGACCTTCGATGTCCCCGAAAGGGTACTAAACGTTGGATTTTGGGGCTGGAAACAGCTTGTTACGGGGGTAAACCCCCGGTAAGAAGTGTAGATCTTTCAGAGAGCTTCGATTTGGTGGGTAGATCGTTTCGTGAGTCCACTTGTAGCAAAAGTTATGCTCGTTTGATCGTGAGGTACTCCGAAGGAGATTAGTACTTGCAAAAACACAACAAAAAAAACTATGTACCAAGACTTGGTCTTGGATTAGTAGTGTGGGAAACAAAACCTAAGAAATATACGAATCGAAAAATACGAAAAGAAAACCAAAACGTGCTAGATTGGTGGTTTCACCAAATCTTAGCGCCCCCGCTCTGATACCAATTGTTGGATCGAAAAGCGTCGCTAGAGGGGGGGGTGAATAGCGATCGAAAATCTTTCGTTCGTAATCGTTCGTTAAGGCACGAGTAAGCGAGTAAGCAGCGGAAAATAAAATGACACGTTTATTTTACTTGGTTCACAACCCGGCGGTTGCTACTCCAAGGCCCTATCGGTCCTAGACCGCGTACGGAGGGCAAAGCACTATAACGTCTCCTCCTCGTTGGAGGTAGGAGACAACGATCACATAACCGAATATACGAGGATGAGGCAACAAGCCTACCTCACCTCGTTATGAAGAAAAAAAAGAATACAATATCAAAAATATTACTTGAATCTGCTATCGACGAAGAAGATTGGAACTTGGCGTCGCGTCGGCGTTATGACGGTGTTGGAGCGTTGGCATTGTAGGAGCACTTGATGAATAAAATTGATGATCTTCGGAGATGAATCCTCCCCCCCTTTTATAGACTTTAGCCTCTAAATTTGTCTCCTATTTCTTTGGAACGGATCATGAATTTTTCCAAATTTTTATCGCGAAGTGGCCGCGTCAAACGTTATCCATTTTGACCTAGCGCAAAGTCAATCGCCGCCATCGCTTGATCGATGTCCCATCACCGATCGATGGGCATCACGATCATCGCTCCATGTCCAGTGATGATCGTCACCTGGCCACTTCCCTGCAGCAAGAGGTTAGCTCGGAAAATGATAAATACGATGGTTTCTAACCGTCCGATCTCGACCTAGACCTTCCACAGGAAGTCTTAGTCGGATCGTCGCCTACGGTCATCCCCGTAAAGAGGACACGACCTTACAATCTCTCACTCACACGAGCTTACCTCGATAGTAGCTCTTGCTTTCGGCCTTCCACTCGATTCCTTCGGCTCCCTTCGAAGTCACTCGAGTGCTCCGGGTGTTGCTAGCCTTCAGCTCCAGCTTTAATACTTTTCTGTACACTCGATAGCTCGTGAGATAACGATATAAACTTAACTTTGTGTCTTTGCCATAATCAAAACACAGGTTCGATTATCTAGTGCCCCTGCACCAACATTCTCCCCCTTTTTGACATTACATCAAAAAGGTCCTCCCCAAGGGTATGAATGTCTCATATCCCAATGAGATCTTACAATCTCTCCCTTGGAGGAACACATGCCTACAATCTTTCTAGTGATCCCATATCATTTAAAGAGAGGCACCCCAATTTTCCTCCCATGAAGAAATACACATCCATCTTCCCATGATGTATACCTCCCCGTAGAGGCTTGCTCCCCCTTGACCATTGCACCAACAATGTCCTTGAAGAGTCCCTAAGCTAGTAGGAACATTTAACCAATTAAAATTAAGGCAAAGTTCAATAATGAACTCTCATCCACCTTAAAATTGATACTCTCCCTAATCACTTCTCCTAATCCATATCCAATTGATTTCCACCCTCTCTAATGCTCTCCCAAGCATATCCTAGGGTTAGGAGTGGCTAGGGGGACCAAAACATGGCTGAACATGGGCCTAACCAACAAGGTTTACCCGAAATCAGCTTGGGCAGTCGACTGAAATTAGAAATCAGTCGGTTGCCACCCCCATTAGTCGACTGGCTGACTTGGCAATCGACTGATAACTGCATTTGCAATTTTTCAGTTTCAGAAATTGGATTTCTGAAATCCATAAGTAAATATACATAAGTTGAAAATTTGTGAAAATTCATATGCATATTACTTATCACTAACACTATGGGTGAAAAATATTGAAAAATTATTTTACTCATTAAATTAGGAGATTGATACAGAGTCCAAAATTTTAAGAAAAGCTTCAATAAAGACCCCTCTTTATATCATCCCATTCAATGGTGATAGCTATCAAAAGATAGGCTTCACCAAGATTTTCCAAAATATTTTCAAAATGTTTTCAAAACCTTTAATATCATTTTCCTAAACATCTCACTAATATCTAGATGTGTAAAACACATTCAAGGCAATTAATATAGTGAGATGTGGGTTTTTGTTCCTTTAAGTTCTCATGCATATTTCTAAGGCAACATTATTTGATTTCCATCAAATTATGTCATAGTCCTTAACTCCATTTTAATTTATGCATGATATGATTATGGCATAGATTTGATATAGATAAAAGTATATGCCAAAATCATGATGTCATGGCATGTGAATGAAATTTTAGCATACATGACATACAAAAATAAGTCTAAACATGATCATGACATTTATAGAGATAAAAATTAAAATGATGTCATGACATGGCAAGGAAAACAAATCATGGCAAGTAAAATAAACTATGGTATGGAATACCTAAGTGTTGAATCCAAATTGTCATTTCTAGAGTTAAGTTCAATTTGCCTTAAACCATTTAGCTCCCAAGTGTGCCACAAACCCAAAATGGCACACCGATATCTCTAATGCCTAATTGTGCCAATTTAAATCATTTTTAACTTCTCAAGCATATTGGCACTGTAAAATACCGGAAAAAAATATAAAATAAAATATTTCTTGTTAATTGATAAATTATCATGTGGAATTTTTTAGGAGTTTTTAGAATTTTTTCTGAAATTAATTGAGTTCATATGATTGAATCGGAGGAAGATGAAGGCTTAAATAGATGATTGGGTTAGACTTGGGCTAGCTAGATGAACTAAAAAAAAAATAATCCGATCGTCACTTTCCACGGGCGTTTCTTCGTTTCGTCGATTTCTTTCAGTTCGCGACTCTTCTTCTTCACGATTTCTCACACTCGCGCTCCCTCTTCTCGCCGAATGCCACTGCGCTGCAGCCGATCGTTCGCGACCTCTCATCTTCGTCTCCGAGGTGATCATAGCCTCACGTCTCCTTCCCTCGTGCCTGTGCTCACCGTTGCTGCACCATTCATTGCTGTCGTGCCACTTGCCGTCGCCGCTCCACTCGCCGCCGCAGCGAGAGATCTACTGCTACCCCATCACCATAGGCCACATCCACTGTGCGTTTCCCTCATCTCCGTCGCCAGATAGACAGTGTCGACCATCGCGATGTCTCTGTATTTCTTCTTTCGATCGGCCATTTATCCTCACTGGTTGCCCTATTTCTCTCGATCTCGCGGTTGGACGCTGCTAACACCAGCGGCAGTCGCCTGACTTGGCCCTTTTCACGAGCTCCTCTTCGATCGCCGGCGCCCCAAGTCACCGCTGCCGCTGCGAGTCCAGTTTTGGTGATGGAGTCGTTGATTTCCTCTGCTTTTCTCCCGAGCGAGCAGATCACCCCTGTGTCGCCTATTTCGATCAGTCATGTGACGCCATCTTCTTGTCGTGCCCTTGTTCGATCTGTCGATCTAGACGGCAGCGAAATCTGATAGCCTTCCCTCCCTCACTGGTCGCCACTGTCTGCCTCTGCCGACAGTTGATCTCGTCGATCTCCACTGCAATAAGCTTCGAGGCAGTTTGCGAGGGTTCGAGATAAGATCCACGAATAAACCCCATTTGATGTCTGGTAATTCCGTTCATCCTTTTGTTGCTATAAATTGAGACTGCATTGATCAGTGGATCAATTGGAAATATAGATCTGATATAACTTTGAACAGGGGAGGAAGGGGGGGGGGACTGCCGAGAGATTTCTAACACAGGTAAGCTGTATTTACAACTGTGATGTTTTTGTTCTGTTCTTGAATTATGGATGCAAGGAGTAGTTTTCATGAAGGTTTGTAATGGCTTCTAGGCAATGATAGCAAGGTTTGTTTTCTTGCTCCTTCGATGGCTGGATTTGAAGTGTTCAGATTGAAGGGACTGCGATGGATTACGTGTGAAGGCCGCTATTTGGAAGCATTTGCTTTTGTTTTGACTATGGGATCCTAAAATTTGAAACAAGAAGTTGTGCCAGCAAAGCTAGGCTTGGTAAGTTTGATTTGGGATTTGATACCATCATTGGACTTATGACAGAATTTGTCAATGTTGCATGTTAATTGCAGGATTTTGATAAGTGATAGATGCTGATATGTGAGGACTTTGATATGAGGCAGGTTCGCAGACGCAAATACACTCAGCATAGTCTACATGGTAGGTGGGTAATTCCTACCCTGGTCAGGTAGTTTAATGCATTCAGATTTAGATGCATGATCATCTTATATGATCATGTTACCATGACTCCGTTCTTATTTATCGTATGCTTGATATTTTACCGTTGGCTATTAACTCCATTACTACTATCATGTTTATTTTACCATGATTAGGAGTTATACATTTAGGTGATGTAAGTAACCTAAAATTTGTTTAGTTAAGTGTGAATAGTAAAGTCCAGATGACAACCTGATTGTAAATTGGGCAAAGAGGTCATCTGTGGATAGATAATGTCTTGAACCTAGGGTTATTCTAGTACCTTAGGTTGCATGTTTACCACCGACCATATATTGTGTAAATGGCCAGGTGAATGGTACTTAGTGTGTCGCTACGGACCGATGGTCCTAGATTGCTATAATCAGTTGAGTACGACTCTCTACAGGATAGAGAGTGTGTCGATCAGATGAGTACGACTCTCTACTGGATAGAGAGTGCATCCATCCATTGAGTACGACTCTCTACAGGATAGAGAGTGCGTCGATTAGATTGGTACGACTCTCTACAGGATAGAGAGTGCGTCGATTAGATTGGTATCACTCTCTATAGTATAGAGAGTGTTATGATCAGACGAGTATGACTCTCTGTAGGATAGAGAGTGTGTTGATCTGACTAGTATGACTCTTTGTAGAATAGAGAGTCTATGGTGGATGTCTGTATGTGAGACATTGCATTCATGTCATTTGCATGCACGCTGACGACTAGGTCTCCCTTGTGGTTGAGAGAGTCGCCTGTCATCCTGCCTCCATGGTTACTCATAGGAGGAGTAACCGGTGTGAGGGCAGAGCATTGTGGTGCCGTACTCTATCACTATAGACGGTGGTAGTTATATTTGTGTGTCATAGTCCTGTGTGTGTGGTACTCGACCACTCATGGGTAGTGACTGTCGGAGTGACCAATAGCAGGGACCCCCATCGTGTAGCTTGCTCTTTACGCTTATATGCTACTCGATCATACTGCCCACTCGGCCACTCGAGAGTAGTGGTTGGTGTTGAGTTGGGACAGTTGTCATGCCCGAGCCACCGAGGCCACACTGGGGTCATGGTAGCTTTAGGGTGAGTCGACATGACCATGCATGCTGCATTGTCGACTTATGGCATTTTTGCATATTGCCATATATATACATATATGCATGTATATATATATATGGATGATTGTGATTAGTATATATATATAGATGCAGTTTATATATATATGCTTATTGTGATGTTGCATTTGATTGTATTATGCTTGCTGCATTTGATTGTACATCATATTCATGCATACTTCTTGCTATGTTATACAGTTGTGTCGGATACTGGTATGTGTTGGACAAACCCTTAGATACCCTGACCTATAGCATGAGTAGATTATGAGTTGGTATTACTCTTCCTGTTATATATATGTTGGATATATGTTCAGGTTGGATCAGCGTAGCGTAGCAGACTTCAGGTATGTCTGCATTTTATATTGTTCATTTGGTTAGACGGTATATGCTTGTAGTTATATACTATGCTGATATACCTATTGTACATCTAGATTATGTCATTGAAATACATGTGATATTACATATATACATGTTTTCTATTACCTGCTGAGTTTTACTCACCACCCCAACGGACCCTGGGTTTTTCTGTCACCCAGGTAACAGGTAGAAGACTTCGTGATGGCATTGGAGCACCGCCGACTGACATCATCTCATCTCACCTCTGAGGCTCCCGTGTCTGTTTTGGATTTTCCGTATGTCTTGTTTTGCATTCGGAGTTTTCGTGATGTTATGTATTATGCGATGTACGCACATGTTGGTGCGGGTTTTGTCGAGGTTTTCTTTATGTTATGGTGTTAGTCATACCGGTATGCAGGTGTGGGATTGTATTGTTGTTGTATCGTTTCCGCTGTGTATTTGTTGTAGTAGTTGTTATGTTGTTGTGGTTTTGTTATATTGTTATATATATTGTTGTTATTGTGGGCCTACGGGCCTTGTATTAACCCGAAATGTTGCCACATACAGGGGAGATGTCGTCCGTTTGATTTTCGGCTCGGCATGCTCTCGGGGCGTGACAACTTTAGTGGTATCAGAGCCCAAGATTCTGCGATGCCATACAATGTTGTTTTTGTGTCGAGTCTTGGATTCTCGGGAGTCGATTTATTCGGTTTTGGTTTTTGAGATGACATGGACAGTGGCCTGAGCTCCAAGCAGCACGAGGTAAGAATCCCTGATAACTTATGGTTTAGTAGATGTTTATCTAAAACTTGATCAGTTGGCATATACAGTAGAGTTATGACACCAGTACAGACTTGTAGTAGGGGTCGTCCACCGAGGCGACCAACCGGAGTGACCTTTAGGGTTTATACTCCCGGTTATGTTGGCTATGCATTTAGATGCTTATACCAGGGAATAACCTGTAGTGTGTTGGCTATTATTCGTAACCGTGGTATGAGTTGACCACAGGAATGATCTGTTAAGTCTGTGAGTCTTGAACCTGTGTCGAGAAGGTGATTTACCTTTGAGAGCTGACTGATACCGAGTCAGAAAACAAGGGCCAAGTCATCACATTTATTATGGAAATCAAAGACTACAGTCTTAGAGATTTCCACTAACTGTGCTAGTCAGATCATTACCTGTGGGTAATGAACAGACTTGTAGACTATTATTGATGCAGATAGCGGAAGGCTAAGTTACGGTGTTTCATAGGGATTTTATCCCTGAGTTGTTCGTACCGAGTTGTATAACTTTGAGAGTACTTTTGAGTACTTAACTCATGTTATACCGAGAAAGAAGAGTTATTTGCATACCATTATCGGGATCAAGCCGGTATTTGGTGATAAATGCAGAAAATAATCTTCGGGAAATAATATGTCACTTGATCATGGTATAGTGATGTTGAAAGAGTGTATTTCCCTATGTCACTTTTAGTGACACATTGTAAGGAATTCTTGAGCTTCAAGAAAGGGTGATCGGTTAATAATAGTGTACTGTGCAGAGTCGTGAGACTTGCGGAGGCTACGACCACCTAATAGCTCAAGAAGATGAATAGATGATTTAAGCCACCCAGAGTTTGGCTTATAGTTGGATTAGGATGTCAGGATCTTCTATCAGACCCTGCCGAAAGACGTTGGATTGAGACAGGAGTTTAGAAATGACTCCGTACAAGGGTTGTAAGAGTTGGAGACTGATAAGCAGATATTGCAGGTCAACTTATTTGGGTCTGAAGTCTCCGACTGTGAGATAAAGGAGCAAGATTAGAGTCACAGACCTTGAGCTACTTTTCGATTATAGAAGACCAACCGCAGATCATCAGGAGGTTCTCGTGGATATCAGCAAAAATCAGAACGAAGACTTCGAAGGGATTGTGTGTGTGCAGTTCAGATCACGAAGACATGCGAAGTCAGATTATCTGTTGGATCAGTTCATCTGTTGCTATTGTAGGCAACCAGTACATTTGAGGAGATATACTTTGAAGACTCAGTTGAAGACTATCCGGGATATTCCGGGAAGATGATGCTCCGTCTCGACAGTAGAGATCAACATAGAAGATTGGGTTATCTCATCAGCAGCGACCTACTACCACAGGCATGGGTGGAGCTCCGTGATACTTCCTTTCAGGGGAAGTGATTTACTTAGCAGTGTCAGCAGAAGACATCGTAGAAGACTCATGCGGACAACAACAGTTACCTCCAGATGTGAATTGATTTGTACAGAGGAGAGAGTATACGACGATGGTCGTATCTATTTGGTATTCTACAGATGCAGCTCGTAGGATTAAGTGATGTGATTAGATGATCTAGCAAGATCCTCGGATCATTCATCGCAAAAATGTGACCGCTTTGTTGCGGACTGTTGGATCTTATTTTGTTCTCTTCGGAGAAAGGTCGAGACCTGCATGGAGCCTTTAGGATCGGATCGACAGATATTTCATCGTTCAGGGTATTACTCTAGTTTACCCTCTGAGTTAATATATTGAGAGATACTTGTGGTTTACAGGTATCTTTGTCTAGAACATTCTTAGTTCGGATTAGAAGGGTTCTTTACATCGACTTGTAGGTCGGTGTTATCTCTACCGTCAGGTGAGAAGTGGACCAACAATTAAGAAGTCAAGGGAGACCCTTAGACTTTGATAGACATACTTTTACTGTAGACATATCCTTACGGATGGTCAAATTGTTGGAAGTATGGTACGATATGTCTCTCGGATGTGCGTATAATCTGAGAGTATTCTGATGTAGTTTCGGATGAACTCCTAGCCTTGTAGTTGCATAGGCAAGTAGAGTAGGCGATCGAAATGATTGCAGAAATAGTTCTGGAATCAAAGATCACATATCGAGTGATAGTTTTGTTGGTATCAGTGTTGTTAAACACTATAAGAATTGGAAGAATGTAAATTGGGATTATAGGAGATATTGGAGGAGATAATTATCTGTCCCAGTATTCCTCCTTGAGAAGATCAGGAACTTTTTGTTGAAAGAGAGATGGACCTTTGAAAGTATGCATCGATTATCGATGATGGAATACAGTAGTTGTTGTGAAGAATATCCTTCATTGTGGATAGATGATCTATTGAGACAGCCAAAGACACCTGTGTATACTCTAGGGTTGGTATACGACTGGAGTATTGATGTTGTAGTGACATGGTGTCATACAATTATCATTGTCATTGTGATGATTGATATATCATCAGCTTAGAGTAAATAGGATGCATGTGTATGGAGGAATGACAATTTCATACTTAGTATGAATTGTATGAGTTTTGATTAAGTTGTTAGACTAATTAACGATTTAGTTGTCCCTGGATTTGAGGATCGTGTACTCGGGACACGATTTGATCAGGTTGTGGTCGTTGGAGTTGCGTAACTTTGCCACTGTTGATGGTGGTAGTTGGAGTTGTGCAGTCGACCACCATAGTTGTTGTTTCCTTTTATTGAATTTTGTTATTCCTACGAATGTGGATGGGATGCTTTTAAGCATTAGTATACCACTGACTTCTTTGACAAAAGTGATCATTTAGTCGGAAGCTGGTGAAACCAGTTTACAGGACCTAAATGGCGGTTAACTTTTACACGAGTATTAGTTAATCCTTCTGGAGTGGATAAAAGGATGATGTACGCAAATGCGTCGTTTTAGGGATCAGAACGATTCCGATGTAGTTGAATGAGGCATATCTTATGCCTACGACAGTTAAGAAACTACGAGATAAATTGCTATATACGTGATGTGGTTTTAACAGATATGATCTCGTGTAGTAGTGATATGGAGCAGGAATGCTTATGGGATTTTGACTAGCTACTGGGTAGCTACTATTGAGTTGCTGGAACATGAACAGTTGCAACAAGAGAGATTGGTCGCTATAGTCTCCCATGCACTTACAGCGTGTGTAGAGTGTATCTTGGGTGGTTGATGGATTTCTCTTTTGAGAAAATAATTCCCCATCTCTGATAAGGATAGTGGGTTCCGGAGTTGCAGTGTTTAAGAAAGAGTTGCTACAGAAAGCACATCATTCGAGATGGGCTATATACCTTGGTGGTAGTCAGATGTACCGAGAGTTGAAATGCTTATACTAGTGGAATGGTATGAAGAGAGATACCGCAGACTTTGTTACTGGATATATACTATACCAGCAGGTGAAGGTTGAACATTAGAAACCCGTTAGATTGCTCCAGGAAATTCCAATTTCGGAATGGAAGTGGGAGCATATCACTATTGATTGCATTACGGGATTGCCTAGGACCCGTAAAGGACATGATACGATTTGGGTGAGTGTGGATCGACTGACCAAATCAGCTCATTTCCTTTCTATTCGTGGGTCGTACTTGTTGGATCATTCGGTAGAGTTGTATTACCGAAAGATTATCAGATTGCGTGGAGTACTTTTAAGTACCATATCGGATAGAGATTCGCGATTTACCTCGCGATTTTGGCAAAGTCTGCACCAGACTATGGGCACAGAGCTTCGACTTAGTGCAACGTTTCATCCGTAGACAGATGAACAGTCGGAGTATATCATTTAGACGTTGGAGGATCTATTCAGATCTTGTGTCATGGATTATGGAGGTGTAGCTTATCGATTGACTTTACCTCCGACACTTGCGGGTGTTCACAACGTATTTCTTGTTTATATACTGGGGAAATACGTGCCACAATCTGACCATGTTCTGAAAGAGGTTTCGATTCTACCTCAGTCTAATGCGTCTTACGAGTAGATTTCAGTGAATATTCCAGGTCGCAACGAGCGTCAGTGGCAGAATAAAACCATCCGACTCATAAAGGTTGAATGGCAGCATCATATTGATGAGGAGGCTACTTGGGAGCTGGAAGACATTATTCGAGCTCGATAGTCTCATCTATTCACTTGAGGAAGGTATGTGGTCCTTTCGGAAACTTGCTTGAAGTAATTTTTGCATGTTAGTACGAAATTTGGGGACCAAATTTTTATTAGTGGGGGAGAATGTAAAATACTAGAAAAATAAAATAAAATAAAATATTTCTTGTTAATTGATAAATTATCATGTGGAATTTTTCAGGAGTTTTTAGAATTTTTTCTGAAATTAATTGAGTTCATATGATTGAATCGGAAAAAGATGAAGGCTTAAATAGATGATTGGGTTAGACTTGGGCTAGCTAGACCAACTAAAAAAAAATAACCCGATCGTCGCTTTCCACGGGCGTTTCTTCATTTCGTCGGTTTCTTTCGGTTTGCGACTCTTCTTCTTCACAATTTCTCACCGTCGCGCTCCCTCTTCTCGCCGAACGCCACTGGGCTGTAGGCGATCGCTCGCGACCTCTCATCTTCGTCTCCGAGGCGATCAGAGCCTCGCGTCTCCTTCCCTCGTGCTTGTGCTCACCGTTGCCGCACCACTCGTTGCCGTCGTGCCACTCATCGTCGCCGCTCCACTCGCCGTCGCCGCGAGAGATCTACTGCTGCCCCATCGCCATAGCCCACGTCCACCGTGCATTTCCCTCATCTCCGTCGCCGGATAGACAGCGCCGACCACCGCGATGTCTCTGTATTTCTTCTTCCGATCGGCCATTTATCCTCACTGGTTGCCCTATTTCTCCCGATCTCACGGTTGGACACTGCTAGCACCAGCGGCAGCTGCCTGACTTGGCCCTTTTCTTGAGCTCCTCTTCGATCGCCGACGCCCCAAGTCGCCGCTGCCGCCGCGAGTCCAGTTTTGGTGATGGAGTCGTTGATTTCCTCTGCTTTACTCCCGAGCGAGCAGATCACCCCTGTGTCGCCTATTTGGTCAGCTGTGTGCCGCCATCTTCTTGTCATGCCCTTGTTCGATCTGTTGATCAAGACGGCAAATAACTCGATGACCTCCTCCTCCTCATCGTCGCCACATGCGCCTCTGCCGAGCTGATCTCGTCGATTTCCACCGCAGTAAGCTTCAAGGCAGTTTGCGAGGGTTCAAGATAAGATACACGAATCAACCCCATTTGATGTCTGGTAATTCCGTTCATCCATTTGTTGCTATAAATTGAGACTGCATTGATCAGTGGATCAATTGGAAATATAGATCTGATATAACTTTGAACAGGGGAGGAAGGGGGGGGGACTGCCGATAGATTTCTAAGACAAGTAAGCTGTATTTACAGCTGTGATGTTTTTGTTCTGTTCTTGAATTATGGATGCAAGGAGTAGTTTTTATGAAGGTTTGTAATGGGTTCTAAGCGATGTTAGCAAGGTTTGTTTTCCTGCTCCTTCGATGGCTGGATGTGAAGTGTTCAGATTGAAGGGACTGTGATGGATTACGTGTCAAGGCTGCCATTTGGAAGCATTTGCTTTTGTTTTGACTATGGAATCCTGAAATTTGAAACAAGAAGTTGTGCCAGCAAAGCTAGGCTTGGTAAGTTTGATTTGGGATTTGATACCATCATTGGACTTATGACAGAATTTGTCAATGTTGCATGTTGATCGTAGGATTTTGATAAGTGATAGATGCTGATATGTGAGGACTTTGATATGAGGCAGGTTCGCGGACGCAAATACACTCAGCATAGTCTACATGGCAGGTGGGTAATTCCTACCCTGGTCAGGTAGTTTAATGCATTCAGATTTAGATGCATGATCATCTTATATGATCATGTTACCTTGACTCCGTTCTTATTTATCGTATGCTTGATACTTTGCCGTTGGCTATTAACTCCATTGCTGCTATCATGTTTATTTTACCATGATTAGGAGTTATACATATAGGTGATGTAAGTAACCTAAAATTTGTTTAGTTAAGTGTGAATAGTAAAGTCCAGATGACAACTTGATTGTAAATTGGGCAAAGAGGTCATCTGTGGATAGATAATGTCTTGAACCTAGGGTTATTCTAGTACCTTAGGTTGCATGTTTACCACCGACCATATATTGTGTAAATGGTCAAGTGAATGGTACTTAATGTGTCGCTATGGACCGATGGTCCTAGCTTGCTATAATCAGTTGAGTACGACTCTCTACAGGATAGAGAGTGCATCGATCAGATGAGTACGACTCTCTACATGATAGAGAGTGCATCCATCCGTTGAGTATGACTCTCTACAGGATAAAGAGTGCATTGATTAGATTGGTACGACTCTCTACAGGATAGAGAGTGCGTCGATTAGATTGGTATGACTCTCTACAGTATAGAGAGTGTTATGATCAGACGAGTATGACTCTCTGTAGGATAGACAGTACGTTGATTTGACTAGTATGACTCTTTGTAGAATAGAGAGTCTGTGGTGGATGTCTGTATGTGAGACATTGCATTCATGTCATTTGCATGCACGCTGGCGACTAGGTCTCCCTTCTGGTTGAGAGAGTCGCCAGTCATCCTGCCTCCACGGTTACTCATAGTAGGAGTAATCAGTGTGACGACAGAGCATTATGGTGCCGCACTCTATCACTATATAGGGTGGTAGTTGGATTTACGTGTCGTAGTTCATGCGTGTGTGGTACTCGACCACTCATGGGTAGTGACTGTCGGAGTGACCAACAGCAGGGACCCCCATCGTGTAGCTTGCTCTTTACGCTTAGATGCTACTCGATCATACTGCCCACTCGACCACTCGAGAGCAGTGGTTGGTGTTGAGTTGGGACAGTTGTCATGCTCGAGCCACCAAGGCCACACTGGGGTCGTGGTAGCTTTAGGGTGAGCCGACATGACCATGCATGTTGCATTGCCGACTTATGGCATTTTTGCATATTGCCATATATATACATTTACGCATGTATATATATATGTGGATGATTGTGATTAGTATACATATATAGATGCAGTATATATATATATGCTTATTGTGATGTTGCATTTTATTGTATTATGCTTGCTGCATTTGATTGTACATAATATTCATGCATACTTCTTGTATATGTTATATAGTTGTGTCGGATACTGGTATGTGTTGGACAGACCCTTAGATACCTTTACCTGTAGCATGAGTAAATTATGAGTTGGTATTACTCTTCCTGTTATATATATGTTGGATATATGTTCAGGTTGGATCAGCGTAGCATAGCAGACTTCAGGTATGTCTGCATTTTATGTTGTTCATTTGGTTAGACGGTATATGCTTGTAGTTATATACTATGCTAATATACATGTTGTACATCTAGATTATGTCATTGAAATACATGTGATATTACATATATACATATTTTCTATTACCTGCTGAATTTTACTCACCACCCCAACGGACCCTGGGTTTTTCTGTCGCCCAGGTAACAGGTAGATAACTTTGTGATGGCATTGGAGCACCGTCAGCTGACATCGTCTCTTCTCACCTCCGAGGCTCCCGTGTCTATTTTGGATTTTCCATATTTCTTTTTTTGCATTCGGAGTTTTCGTGATGTTATGTATTATGCGATGTACGCACATGTTGGTGTGGGTTTTTTCGAGGTTTTCTTTATGTTATGGTGTTAGTCATACCGGTATGCAGGTGTGGGATTGTATTGTTGTTGTATCGTTTCCGCTGTGTATTTGTTGTAGTAGTTGTTATGTTGTTGTGGTTTTGTTATATTGTTATATATATTGTTGTTATTGTGGGCCTACGGGCCTTGTATTAACCCGAAATGTTTCCACGTACAGGGGAGATGTCGTCCGTTTGATTTTCAGCTCGGCATGCTCTCGGGGAGTGACAGGCACACCCTAATGTGTCAACTCATCATGGCTAGGTTAACAACCTATCCACTTAGGATTGACACACCCTAACCCATCTAGCGTGAATTGATCACGCTATTAGGAACCCAATACCTATTGGAGCTCCTTGGGTTAAAAAGGTATTCCCTAGGGATAACTTCCCTAGATACCTTTCTATTGACCCTTTTAGGCTTTGAATCCTTAGTCAATTGGGTCTTACCTAAGTCAACTCTAGGGGTAACTCCCCCTTTGTCCTTCTTAGTGGCTACATTTGATTTCTTTGAGGTCTTAGCCACTAAACACACACCATGGCTAGTCTTAGGGATAACTTCCCTATTAGCCTTGGTTTTTCTAGACCTAGATGTTGTTCTATAATTAAATGGAACATTATGATAGGACATAGGTTTGTGACCCAAACCTTTCTTGCCCTTGGACATTTCTTGTTTCCTAGGTCTTGACTTTTGTATATTTGACCCTTGAACTGAATTTTTTATTATTGCTAGGGTCTTCTTCAATTTTTCTAGCCTTGACCTCAAGACTTGGTTTTCTAGTTCTAGTTTTCCCAATTTTGATTTTTCATTAATCTTTTGGGAGTTGGTTTTCTTCTTAGGCTTATGCCTAGATTTCTTGGGATTAATACCCAAATTCTCTTCAATTCTCCTAATGGACTCTTTAGGTAAAATATTTCTAGAATTATGAGTCCTAGGTTTGTCCTTAGTTATATGAACATGCTTGGCACCTAAGCAATAATCCTTATTATTTTTCCTAGCATGCTTTTCATTGATAATAGCAAGAGAACTAAAATAGTTCTTAGCATGCTTTTTAACATTAGGAATTGAAAGTGCATTATTTAAATTTACCTTAGGGTTAGCTTTGGAAGCTCCCCCTACATGAGATACACCATCTTGCCCTTTCTTCCTCCCCCTAGGGCATTGGCTTTGGTAGTGTCCCTTTTGATTGCATTTTAAGCACACAATGTGCTCTTTGCTTCTAATTGTGGGGACTCTAGCATCTTTTGACTTTGGGTTGACTTTTGGTGTCGGTGTAACGCCCATAAAATTCCTAGTAATTTTACAAGAATTTTTGCATGATTATAATGGGATTTATGTGGGCTCTTTCAAAAATAAAAGAAATAGAGCCAAAAAGGATGCATGTCCCAGGGATTGAACCCCAAACCTCTAAGTAGATAGCTAAACCTTAAGATGCATCCAATAAACAAAAGCCCAGTAGGGTTGTGCTATTAGAAGGGTATGGGAAATGATAGATAAGGGTAAGGGAGGCTAAGGGACACCTTCAAGTGAATATTTAGGGGAATGAGGAGATATGAGAAACCAAAGTTGGCATCCTCTCCTTCTCTTCTTCTTCCTCACCGAAACCCTACTCCTTCCCCTCTTCCATTTTCCGAAAACTAACCAAGCAAGAAGAAGGCTCTAGTTTGGCATCACTTAGGGTATTTTCCAACTATTAACAAAGAGAAGGATGTAATTATCCCCTCACCTGCATACAAGTTGTTTTGATTGATGTTATTAAGGAAAACCTTACATGAAACTTTCGGCCAAGACCATTCCTTATGCTTTCCATGATGGTCCATGCTATACTTTGTATGAATATGATGATGATAGGTTTCTTGATAGGTTTGGTTAAGTGTTTGATCTTCAAACCTTCATAAAACTCTCTGCCAAGCCCCTTTGCACCGCTAATGGTTTTCTATGCTATGCTCTAGATATGTTCATGCTATGTCTGATGTTAGATGAAGATATGTTGTTAGCTAAACTAAAGTTAAGTGTTTGATCTCCAACCTTCATAAAACTCTCGGCCAAGCCCCTTTGGACCCCTAATGGTTTTCTATGCTATGCTCTAGATATGTTCATGCTATGTTTTGATGTTAGATGAAGATAACATGTTGTTAGCTAAACTAAAGTTAAGTGTTTGATCTCCAACCTTCATAAAACTCTCGGCCAAGCCCCTTTGGACCCCTAATGATTTTCTATGCTATGCTCTAGATATGTTCATGCTATGTTTTGATGTTAGATGAAGATAACATGTTGTTAGCTAAACTAAAGTTAAGTGTTTGATCTCCAACCTTCATATAACTCTCGGCCAAGCCCCCCACCCCCTTTGGACCCCTAATGGTTTTCTATGCTATGCTCTAGATATGTTCATGGTATGTTTGATGTTAGATGAAGATAACATGTTGTTAGCTAAACTAAAGTTAAGTGTTTGATCTCCAACCTTCATAGAACTCTCGGCCAAGCCCCCCTTTGGACCCCTAATGGTTTTCTATGCTATGCTCTAGATATGTTCATACTATGTTTTGATGTTAGATGAAGATAACATGTTGTTAGCTAAACTAAAGTTAAGTGTTTGATCTCCAACCTTCATAGAACTCTCGGCCAAGCCCTCCCTTTGGACCCCTAATGGTTTTTCTATGCTATGCTCTAGATGTGTTCATGCTATGTTTTGATGTTAGATGAAGATAACATGTTGTTAGCTAAACTAAATTTAAGTGGTTGTTCTTTAAAGCTCCTTGAAACATTCTGCCAAGACCCATTTTGGTCAATCATGCCATGATCTATAAGTTGTCATGCTATGTTTGAATGTAGATGAAGGTAACATGTTGATAGCTAAGCTAGATTTAAGAAATGGATCTTAGGATTCCTTGAAGCTCTCGGCCAAGACTCATTTAAACTCCTAAGGGCCTTCCATGCCATGATTTATATGTGATAGAATTAATATGTGGTTAGTTAGATCATGTACAAGTTGTTTAGGGTTTAAATTTTTGGTAGAACTCCATGAAGTTTAGATCACACCATGTTATGCTTGTTCATGATGTTTATTCCATTCCCTATATGTGTGTGTTGTTAGTATGATGTTAAGTAGACCTTGCACAAGTTGTTTAGCATGTAAACTCCTAAGAATCCTCCCTTAGGGTTTCGACCAGCCCATGTACATTCCCTCTACTAAGATCTCCATGCCATGCTACATGTAGAAAAAGATGCAAATATGATGTTAGTTAGATTTTATGATAGCAGGATTGGTTGAAGTCACTACCTTATATCCATGTTAATTGTATGAATGTATGATTAGGTTATGCTCATTGCCATGTTAATTGTATGAGTATTTGATATGTCATAAAGAAGGAACATGATATGATATGAAAAGAAATATGATATGTTATGAAGAAGGAAACATGATATGTTATAAAGAAGGAACATGCTATGTTATGAAAAGAAATATGATATGTTATGAAGAAGGAACACGATATGCTATGAAGAAGAAACATCATATGCCATGATAAGGAACAAGATATGTTTATGAAAAGAAATATGATATGTTATGATAAGGAACATGATATGCTATTTTACTTTCTGTATGGCTTGTACCAGGACCCTAATAAGGGCCAAGGGATGGGCTCCTATGTGTCCCTGGGTCGACGGTCGTAGTACGAACTCAGTACGGGATGGGCTCCCAGTCGTCCTAGGCCGACGGTCATAAGTACGGGCTTAGGATGGGATTCTATGTTATGTTGCCCCTAGGCTGACGAACATAGTACGGGCCTAGTACTCTAGTGGGTTCGGGATTAGCTACCCCGGGTCTATTAGGGATGCGTACTATGATGATGATGATGTATGTGGTACAATGCCGGGCCCAATATGTTGAGATTATGTTTAAGTACCTATAATATCTATGTTTTCAAAGAGCATCTTGCATATATCTTTGTTTCATGTCTAGATCATTATGATGTTATTATGCATGATATGTTTGTATATGTTCTTGTATGTTTATATGAATGCTATGCTTATATGTTCTTGTATATTTATATGAATGTTATGCGTTTATGTTCTTGTATGTTTATATGCATGCTATGCTTATATATGTTCTCGATGTATGTTTTTTGTCAGTAGGAAAGGATCTTACTAAGCCTATGTGCTTATAGTTTTATGTTCCCTTATACTGCAGATAAGGGTAAAGAATGGCTAAACTAAAGGGAGCAGCAGGAGGGGCAAAGTGTGTGTGGTAGTGGCACGGTGGAGGAGATCTGTTTATGTTTCCCATACTTATGCATGTTTTCCTTTAAGATGATTTTCATGAACTTGAACTAAGTACTTATGAAATGATGATGCATGCTCTATGTTTAAAAAGAAATACTTATGAAATGATGATGCATGCTTTATGTTTAAAAGAAAGAAAGAAAGAAAAGTAAAAAAAAAAGTCTAAAGTCTTCCGCTGTAAGAAGTATGTAGTCTTCCGCTGTAAATGCATGTATGTATGATCGTGTCGTGCCGCCCTCCGACCCCTGGAAAGAGGCAGGCGTGATAGCCGGTGTTTTCTTCTTTGCTAATTTAGGGCATTTCCTCTTGTAATGCTTTTTCTCCCTACACTCAAAGCATGTTATGTGATTTTTATTTAAAATAACAACACTTGAGTTACCTAGGGAGGTCGTGGAAGTCTCTTGGTCACTTCTTCCGGAGGTAGATGCTTGGTCTTGATCTTGCTCCGAAATGGAAGGCCTCTCCTCACCCTCAATGCTAGAGGTGGAGGTCTCCACCAAGTCATCCACATCTTCGAAGGTGGATGGAAATTCTTCAACGACATTCTCCTCTACTTGTGCCGGTTGGGAATTTTCTTGGAATTTCATTACGTTATTCCATAATTCCCTTGCATCCCTAAAATTACCTAGCCTAGACCAAATATGGTTAAAAATCAAATCACTAAGCAATTTAATTACCTTGAGATTTGTCTTGAAATCCTTCATTTGGTCTTTAGTCCATTTTGATTTTTCAATTGGCTTGTTGTCTTTGTCCCTAGGCAACTCAAAACCATTTTCTACAATAACATAACATCAAAATCGGTTTCGAGATATACCTCCATCTTTCTTCTCCACCATGGAAAATCTCCTTCGAATTTCGGTGGATAAATATTTGAGTCAGCCATTTTGTAGTTCTCTCGTGGTGGTTAGTCCTTGAAGAGCGACTTGGCTCTGATATCACTTGTTAGGACCGCTCGGTTGGCCGGCTAGAGGTGGGTGAATAGCCCTCTTTCGTACGATGACGGAATTCGATCTTTCTCGTTGCGTGCTCATCTACAATTGTTGTTAGCGCAGTGGAATAACATTGATAATAACAATACTAACAACACATAACAATCACACGCAATACACAAGCATATACGTGGTTCGGAACCGAATGGTTCCTACTCCACGGGCGAGCTCACCGAGCTCTAGTTATGCGCACGACACTAACTAAACCACTTCTTCTCGACAACACATCAGAGGTGGAGAAACCTCTCACAAGCAATTACAATGTAATATAGAAATACAAGCAAATACATAAATACAATACACAAGAAAACTTTCACCGATTGCTTTGATCGCTTTGATTGTTGCTTGCTTTAGATGGCTCTTGAAGGTCTAGAATGCAGCAGCAATTCCCCTCCAATAGCTCCACAAAAGTCTTGGCGAAATCCTCCCACTTGAGCTCCATTTATAACCTGCATCAAGATGATTTCGCACGCATCAGTCGACTGACCTGTGGTCGTTGTTTCACAACGGCCATATCCACATTGGTCAAGTTCCAACGGATCACTCATCAGTCGACTGATGGCACCCATTAGTCGACTGGTACTCCATCAGTCGAGTGCTAGCGAGCTCGACTAGCTTCTGTGCCCGTGCACAGTGTGATCAGTCGACTGCCATTCCTCGGCAATTGACTGATGTTGTCAACAGTCGACTGCCCTCCCATGGCAGTCGATTGATCAGCTAGACTCTGTTCAGTCGAACATTTGTCGAACCCATACGACCGAGAGCAGTTGACTGGCATCTATGCCAATCGACTGATGTCGGGTAAAACCTCAAACATCAAGCTGTTTGAGCATCCGACAATCAGTCTTAGCCACTTGGCCAAGTCCACATCATCCCTCATGGAGTTCCCCACCGAAGCTCTCTTTCCTCGGCCTACGTCCCTCGGATGCGCCAAGCACACGGCTTCGCAATGCCATCCTTCGCATCTCATGCCCTAGAAGTATGCTTCCCTTTGGGCCTCACTCCATTCGCTCCCCGTCCAGCGGTCCCTCGGATGCACCAAGCGCACGGCTTCACAATGCCATCCTTCACTGACTCAAGGACCCCGAGCCTAGTGAACTTGCCAAGTTCTCAAGACTTCCCACAAGAACCAAGCGCACGCCTTCGCAATGCATTTCTTACCAAGCACCAAGCGCACGACTTCACAATGCTTTGGACTTTCCCACACCAAGCTCCATGCTTGGATTTTCCATGCCAACTCCATGTTGGAATTTCACCGCCAAGCCCCATGCTCGGACTTACGTGGCCAACCCATGTTGGACATCCCCTGACAAACCCATGTCATTAGTTTTGTCTATCATCAAAACACTGCTCGAGTCAAAACTCGAGTCAACCTGGGCCGATTGCACCAACACCGTTATCATAAAACCTGATCCGATTTCATTTCTTAACACCAGCCTCTTTAATTTTTCTTTCGTTCATCCATTTCCTCACCGCAATCTCTCCGCGACTTCATCGTTTCCTCACCGCACGCACGCGAGCGATTCCACCAATCTCTCCCATCCCAACCCGTCGACCTCCTCGCGCAAGTAGCTCGACGACCTCACCGCTACGGCTGGTCGCTCTGGTCGGAGTATCGCTTGACTCCATTCTCCTGGGGTCTCATCGCACGATCGGGTCAGTGGCATCGCCGCTGCAGCAAGAAGCTTCGGCCACAACTGGGGGTTTTATGGTGAAGGGCAACAGTAGTGACCAGCGAACAGACCCCTCGATGATCTCTGCAGACGAGTTGACGGTGAGCACGCATGGAGGGAAGCTCAAAATCGGCGAGTCCGATTGTAATCTGCCTTTGTGGTCTCACCGGAGCAAGGCTAGGGCAGCACGATTTCTGGCGAACAAATGGATTTGGAGGGGGATTTGGGAGAGTGTTCATCTCGAGCAAGGAATCAGCAGCAACGCTGTTGCTGTCACCGTTGCCCCAATTAATGCAGAAATTAGGTAAGAACTTGCTTTTGGCTTACCTTTGACTAGATTTAGGGCTACGGTGAATTTTCCTTTCGCTAAGCATTATCCATGGTTTGAGCAGTATTTGGTGTCGGTGAACAAGGGATAGGGAAAGGAGTGGCTACCGGTTGTTGGGGATTTTGCTGTCGACGATGTTCAACTTCGGGTAAGCAAGATTTATTTTCTATTTGTGCTGTGAATTCCATTCGGTTGAATGGTTGTGATGTGTTGTGGGAGTTGCTCGACTGGGTTTTTATTTGAGTTGTGTGTTGTGCATGTTTTGTGGAGATGGGGAGGGGCTATGAAGCTATGCCGACGATGAAGGTGTGGCTGTGAATAGTCGAAAAAGGGGCAGTGAGGTTCTGTAAGTGTAACCATGGGCTGTGATAGAGCTGTGAATGAACGAATCAGTTATGCTATGGTTTTTAATGAAGTGTTTTAAATAGTTAGATCCCTAAATTAGTGTGGCTGTTAATGATGCGGTTCTTTGCCACGAAGGGGTGAATCGGCCGTGAGTTAGAGATTTATTGACGATGGATGATTATTGGCATATTGAGGTGTTGGTGCATGATTTGTCTATATGCTGATTGGATATGGATTCGTTTGTTCTATTAATTGTCGGATTGGTGGGTTGTTAAGCACCATTTCAAGACTGGTAATTAGTTCTTGAGTGTGGGTGGTTGTGTGAGAAGTTGTAAGGCTGGAGTTGAGTTGTAAATGGGTTGTGGTGTCGTTGTAATGGCTGTGAAGTAGTAGTTTTGTTTGGGCTATGAATTGAGATATAAAGTTTATGTAGGATTATGATTTGATCCTAATATTAGAATTGGTATATGATTGGATCATATATGTTTTGTTTGCAAGATTTTGGTTCGAGATATTCACGGACGTGAAGACGATTGGTGTCTACAAAGCAGGTGGGTAATTCCTACCTTGGTTAGGTAGTTTTAATGCATACATATTTAGATGCGTGATCATCTTATATGATCATGTTACCTTTACCCTGCTCTTATTATCTTATGCTTAAATTTATCGTTGGATGTATTTATGCTCAATTGTTGATATCACATATTCCCTATCATGATTTAGGATTTATAGATGTGATATAAATAGGCCTAGATATTTAATTGGGTGTAAATGTTAGGACGAGTGATGACCCAATTTATAAATTGGCAAAAAGGTCATCTGTGGGTAGGTAATGCTCTAAATGTAGGATTTATTTCAAATACCCGTATGTTGCATACTTGTTACCAACCATGTGTTGTGTAATGCTTAAGTGAAAGGTGATTAGTGTGTCATTACGGACCGTAGTCCCAGCTTGATATCATTAGTCGAGTATGACTCTCTATAGGATAGAGAGTGTGTCGATCAGTTGAGTACGACTCTCTATTGGATAGAGAGTTATGATCAGTCGAGTACGACTCTCTACAAGATAGAGAGTGCGTCGATCAGTTGAGTACGACTCTCTATTGGATAGAGAGTTATGATCAGTCGAGTATGACTCACAGGATAGATAGTGCGTCGATCAGTTGAGTACGACTCTCTATTGGATAGAGAGTTATGATCAGTCGAGTACGACTCTCTACAGGATAGAGAGTGTGTCGATCAGTTGAGTATGACTCTCTATTGGATAGAGAGTTATGATCAGTGGAGTATAGCTCTCTACCAGGTAGAGAGTCCATCGATCAGTTGAGTACGACTCTCTACAGGATAGAGAGTGTATTGATCAGATTGGTATGACTCTCTGTAGAATAGAGAGTCTGTGGTGGATGTGTGTATGTGGGACATTGCATTCATGTCATTTGTATGCACGCTGGCGACGTGGTCTCCCTTGTGGTTGAGAGGGTCGCCAGTCATCCTGCCTCCACGATTACTCATAGGAGGAGTAACCAGTGTGAGGGGAGAGCATTTGTTGTGCCACACTCTACCACTATAGACGGTGGTAGTTGGAGTTGCGTGCAGTTGTCCTAGGTGTGTGGTACTCGACCACTCATTGGAAGTTTCAGTCGGAATGACCAGCAGTAGGTACCCCCGTTGTGTAGCGAGCTCTTTACGCTCATATGCTACTTGAGCATACCGCCCACGCGACCACTCTATAGCAGTGGTTGGTGTTGAGTTGGGAAATTTGTCATGTCGAGCCACCTAGGCCACACTGGGGTCGTGGTAGCGAGTAGGGGTGCGCAGGCAAGACTATGCATGCTGCATTGTCATATCTGATGGCACTTTGCATATTACCACATATATATATATATATATATATTGTTATGTTGCATTTGATTGTACATCATATTCATGCATGCTTCTTGCATATGTTATACGGTTGTGTCGGATACTGGTATATGTGTTGGACAGACCATTAGATACCTTGACCTATAGCTTGAGTATATTGTGAGTTGATCTTACTCTTCCTGTTATATATATGTTGGATATATGTTCAGGTTGGATCAGAGTAGCGTTGCAGACTTCATGTATGTCTGCATTTTACGTTGTTCATTTGGTTAGACGGTATATGTTTGTATTTATATACTATGCTGATATACCTGTTGTACCTCTAGATTATGTTGTTGAATTACATGTGATATTATATATATACATATTTTTCTATTACCTGCTGAGTTTTACTCACCACCACCACGGACCCTGGGTTTTTCTGTCTCCCAGGTAACAGGTAGAAGTCTTCGTGACGGCTTTGAGCATCGCTGGCTAACATCTCATCTCACCTACGAGGCTCCTGTGTTTGTTTTGGGCTTTCCATACATTATGTTATGTATTTGGAGTTTTTCCCGATGTACTGTGTTGTGGACTTGTGGATTCAGATTTTGTCACTATTCTGTAATGTTGTGATGTGTTAGTCATACCGGTATGCACTGTGTAGTTGTGATGTTGTTGTGTTTTACGTTTCCGCTATGTAGTTGTTGTAGTTAGTTGGTTATGTTGTTGTGGTTGTTTTACATATTTATATGTTGTTGTTATTGTGGGCCTACTGGCCTTCTATTAACCCGAAATGTTACCACGTACAGGGGAGATGTTGTTCGTTTGATTTTTGGCTCGGCATGCTCTCGGGGCGTGACACTACTTGTGTGAGATTGTCAAGCACACAAATTGTCACACACCAGAGGTAAGTTTTAATATT
Organism: Wurfbainia villosa; assembly: GCA_025175895.1. Lineage (NCBI taxonomy): Eukaryota > Viridiplantae > Streptophyta > Magnoliopsida > Zingiberales > Zingiberaceae > Wurfbainia > Wurfbainia villosa. The sequence continues at coordinate 87,208,338 of CM046002.1, forward strand.
TATTATTAAATATTTAACAGATCTTGTATAATGTTATTAATTTATTCGAAGTGATTTTTTGTTAGTTAAATTATTTATTAATTTATCTGAAATGTTGAAATTGGAAGATTTGAAAAATTATTACAAGTTTTTATTTTTAACAATATTAAAATTTAAGGAGTAGATAAACTTTTGCCATTTTCATCAGTTCTGATCTTATTAATTTTACATTCTATTTATTTATTTTACGAAGACCTAAGTCCTCGCAACATTGCGTTCTTAAGCTGTATTGAAAATGAGATTTTAAAATTTTGAGAAGATAAAAAAATAAAATGCCAAAAATAGGTAAACTTATTTTTCAAAAACAATAGAGTATATTTTAATTAATAAAGATAGATTTATTCTATTAATATTTTTTTAAATTATTATTAACTAATATTAATTTTTTAATTTTTATTATTTATTATTAAAAATTTAAGAGATCCTGTATAATGTTATTAATTTATCCGAAATGATTTATTATTAGTTAAATTATTTATTAATTTATTCTAAATGATGAAACCGAAAGATTTGAAAAATTCTTAAAAGTTTAATTATTAATTATTTCTATTTTTTAACAATTTTAAAATTTATCGAGTAGATAAATATTCATCGTTTCTGTTAATTATAATTATATTAATTTGATGTTCTGTTTATTTATTTTACGGAAACCTAAATCCTTGTAGCATTGTGTTCCTAAGTTTTGTTGTCGAAACACCCACAAGACCATATTTTATTTTTTTTTCTATCAAGAACGTACTTTTTGCCCATTAGTTACAGTCAGCTCTAGCAGAAAGTAAAATGCATTCTTTTTTTTTTATATTTCTAAAAGATAAAAAGTTTTTAAAATATGTTGATTTTTTAAAATTAGATTTTAAGAATTGCATAAAATAACAAAATAAAATGTCAAGAATAGGTAAACTAATTTTAAAAAAAAATCGGCTATATTTACATTAATAAACAGTCAAATTAATAAATATTAATTTATTCTATCAATTTTTTTTAAATTATTATTAACTAATATAATTTTTTTATTTAAATTATTTATTATTATATATTTAATAGATCATATATAATGTTATTAATTTATACGAAGTCATTCTTTTAGCTAAATTATTTATTAATTTATTTGAAATGATGAAATTGAAAGATTTGAAAAATTCTTAGAAGTTTTATATGTATTTTTTGATTTTTGTAAATTTTAAAATTTAAAGAGTAGATAAAAATTTGTCATTTCGGTTCATTTTGATTATATTATTTTAACATTCTATTTATTTATTTTATGAAAATCTAATTTGGATTTTCACTTTCATGTAATTTTAAAATTAATTTATATACTTCTGTAATTACTCAAAGTTAATTGGATTTTGACTTCATTTGATTTAAATCCAACTAATTAGATCTTAATTAAAGTTAACTAGCCACAAATTTAATTGTAAATTCATCCAAGTATTTTAATAAACGGACGGTGACTCTGATCAATTGAGTAAATATTTTCATTGTGTGCATTCCTTACCTAAACATTATTAGTGGGGATGACCATCTATCATAGTTTTTTTTTTATTTACATCAGGTATCAGGTACAATTTCTCTTCCCTACTAGTCCTGATGGCTGATCGGCCCCGCCCCAAGGCCTTCAACGAGAGTCCCCACCGGTCAACGAGGGTAAATCAGGAGACGTGCGGCCCGCTACGTTAGGACCCAATCTATCATAGTTTCATTGTTATTTATTTTTCACTTTTGTCACATTCCATTGGTTTAAGATGAAGTCGTTATACACTTGTAATGGGAGGTTGCACACCGATTATCCAAATTAGTTAAATTTTATATGACATGTTTGATTTTTTTTATTTATGTCCGGAAAAAAATCCAAGTACATAAAAAGTCTATCTTTTTCAAGAAATTGTTGCTTTGGGTGTAAGATATGAAAAAATAAATAAATAAAATAAAATAATAGCCTTGCTAATTGAGAATTAGTTGATGGAATTTTTAGAAATTTTTAGAAATTTTTCTGGATTCAAAAGGAGTTCATACAAGGAAGATTTAAGTGTAAATGGGGAGTTGGGTCCACATGAGTTAACCCGGACTTAACCAAGGTTAGATTTGGGTCAAGCTTGAACCAACCCAATCGAATGGGTTAGCTTTAAAAACTAATCCCGATTCCTCCTTTTCTCCTTCCTCATTTCTCCCGATCCGAGCGGCTCCTTCTCGCCAAGACCTCTGTCATTTCTCCTCCTTCCCTCAAGTGTCGCTGGAGCGGTCGCCAGCTCCGTCGAGCTCCTACAGCAGCCATGGTCGATTCTTGCTTCCCTCTATTGTTCCTTAGGCGACTTCTCCTTGCTGATCACCACCATTCTCGTCGCCAGCGATGACATCGCTGTCGTTGCTTGGGTCGCCGAAGGTCATCTTGAGCAGAGGACCACCGATGGTCGGCCATCAGTGAGCCTGATCTCCGTTGCAGCTATTTTTCTTCCGATCGTGAGCTCTCCCGATCGTTCCGCCCTTCGTCGATGCGAGCGACAGCAAGCTCATCTTTCCATGGAGTTTGCCTCGACGCAAGGGATAATCTTCGGTGTCGCTCGAGCTAAGATCATCATCACCCTAGCTGATCGTTTCGACCACAGGTCAGTTTGATTTCTCCCTTTCGATTCTGAGCTTGCGTTCATTAGATCAAGAACTCGAGCTTATCCTGGTCTCTCTCGATCCTCTCTGTAGCATTTTGATCAATAAAGTCATTCTCTATGATCCGGAGCATAACTCTCCGAGGTTGGCTATCGACGCTGGTAAAGATTCTATTACCATTCTATTCTTCTAGTGTTGGGTAGGATTGTGATCCAAACCTCTATTTTTTTTTTTTGAATTGTGAGTGCAAGGATCAGGTTCGGTGAAGGTTTGTGATGGATTTCAGATGTTGTGCAGTGGAAGCCAAACTTGGTGGGTTTTCGGATTGGGATACTTTAGGAAGGTATACTACTGTTTGCAGTTGATTTTGTTGTTGGTTCAATGCTTGATAATTGAGAGTGAATTGATGTGTCAGTAATTGAATAGGGATTGAAGGATTATTGGCAATAGGAGAGTTTGATCTGTGGTAGGGGTGTTGTTATGAACTAGTGTAAATTGCTAGTGGGGTTGTTCAATTGGTAAGATTTGGGATTCAGATGGAGTTAAATTCCTATTCCTAAAGATTGATTATGGTAGTGTGTGGTTATGTTGTATTCTTTGGTTGTAGGATGTTGATTCGGGACAGAGATACGACTATGAAGACACTAAGTATAATCTACATAGCAGGTGGGTAATATCTACCCTGGTCAGGTAGTTTTGATCTAAATCTGGTGCATGAAATTGGACTTATGCTATTACTTTGATCTTAGATCCACTCTTATTTAATCATATGCTTGTACTCCCTTGACCTTTGAGATATATACTCTGTTACTTCATTGATTATCTAGCACGAATAGGAACTATAAATCCTATTATGTGTTAGTTGATGGATGTTCAGTAAGTACAAGTGGTTAGGGTTATCTTTGTGACCTCAGATTGGGTTACTGTGTACATCACTAGGGTTAGGTGATGGATTGGATTATGGAGTCGATAAATGTATCGTACACATATTAGTTGTGCATCTATGGTGGATCTAGTCGTCTGTGCATAGATAAGTGTATGATTGTCAGTATGTGGTTATGGACTAGAGGTCCTAGCGTCATGGTATTTCCATTATGGATTGTGTGTCTGTGTATGGTTATATGGACGGTCGATGGTATCTCGCTACTGACTAGAGGTCTTATCGTGGTTGATTATCAAATGTGTATGACTCTTTGTGCGATAGAGAGAGTCTTGTGGATTGTAATCCTTGCATAGTTGACTTTGGGTTGACCAGGACTCCCCATGTGATAGGGAGTATTGCGAGGATATCTGTGTGGAGCTATGCATCATTACATTGCATGCATGCTGTTGACTGGGTCTCCCTTTTGATTGAGATGGGTCGTCAGTCATACTGCCTTCCCGGCCACTCGGGGTAGTGGTAGCAGGGTTGTGGGCAGAGCATTAGATGTGTCGCGCTCGGCCACTATAGACAGTGGTAGCTAGAGTGGCGTGCAGTTTGTCCTGACGTGCAACACTAGGCCACTCATGGGTAGTGGTAGCTAGAGTCGCTTGCAGCAGGGGCCCCTAGGGTAGAATATAGCTCTATGCCGACTAGCTACCAGTCATACTACCAAACTCGGCCACTCGAGAGTAGTGGTAGCTAGAGTCAGGATAGTTGTCATTGTCGTGCCACCCTGGCCACTCTGGGGTCGTGGTTGGACGGGTCCGCAGACAGTGACCATGCATATGCATTGCTGATATATATGTATGCATGTATTTGATATATGTTTTTACATATGTCTGTGAGATGTTGCATTTGTTTGCTGCATATGTTTGTAAATCATGATACATGTCATTTGCATATTATATACTGCTGTGTGTTGAGCATGATATATGTATTGGTCTAGACTGTTGTATGCATTTGATTAGCGTCATGTTATAGTGTGGTATGGACCGGGATGTTATTATAGGTGATTATATACTGTTCATATGTCTGAGTATTGGTCAGGTATGGGACTGACTTGGTACGTTATTTGGGTTATGTTATTGTAAACTTGTTCAGCATGATATAGCTTATGGTGTTGCAGACCATCACGTACGTTGGTACATTACTTCATTTTTAGTTGATCGGTTTAGTATATACATTGAGTATGACTTTACTGTGGTTACTTGTTATTAGATTTGGATAGAACTTTATGTCTATTGGACTCATGTTGTATACTTGTAGATGTTCACATGTATACTTGTAGATCTCTATATCCTTATATGTTGTTCATGCACTTTCTATATATTACCCCTGAGTTTATACTCACCACCCTAGACCCTGGGTTTCTTATCACCCAGGTAACAGGTAGAGGATTGCCTTGGACGTTCGGAGCTCCGCCAGCTGATCCTATCTCACACCGAACAATTGGGGTTTTTGATGGCATGCTCGGAGGCTCGTCGGCTCCCATGTCCCCGGATTAAAATTTTCACGAATGAAAACTAATCCATATGGGATGAGTTTCCTACGCTCAACCAATTTGTCATTGTGCTAACGACTTGAGTGATCGCTTGAACAAACTAGTTGTTCAAGCAACAAAACTCTTCTAGTCGGTTAGCTGCGGAAGAGACGACGGACGGATCGCCAGTTTTTGTGTTTATCTTCGGGGTCCATGATTATACAAATACATATGGATGTAGACATGTATAATCAACACATACAAACATATTAATAAGAACATGCGAAGATCAATAATAAAACGTGTAAAACTTTTATACCTCTCGATCTTCTATCGTATGTCCTAACCTCCTTGTAGACTTTGTGTGGGCGAAGATCCTCCACAAGTTGAAGCTTCCTAGATATTATTCAATCAAAAGAAAGAAGAACTCTCCTTCCCTTCTTGCTTGAGCCAACCACCAAGCCACAAAAGCTTGTAGCCGCCGGCCCCAAGAAAAGAGAGAACAAGATGGCCAACCAAGGAACCAAACAAGGGAACGATCCCCAGCTCCTAGTGCCGTCGGCCAAGAGGAAAAGGATGAGAGAAAGACCGGCCAAAGGGGAGCAATAGAAGACCCTACAACCCCTTTGTGCCGCTGGCCCTAGATGGAGTGAAGAGGAGAAGAGGCTAAGGAAGAAAGCTTAGGGTTTCTTATATCTTTGTGCCACCAACAACAAGGGGATAGAGCCGGCAAAGCAAAGATACCTAAACCTTAATTCTTCATCCTCCTTTTGTGCCGCCCCCTTAGCCACCCTTTTATAGTACTTAAAAGAAAGTTGGTTATTGATGAGGTGGCAAAAAAATTAGGAACTAATTCCTAATTATTCTTGCCGCCCAAGGTAACAAGGAATTAGTAAAAAAAAATTCTACCTCCTCTAATCTTGCCACCCAAGGTGGCATAGAAAATAGAATTTTTTTTTTACCAATTCTAATCTTGAAAAAAAAATTTAGCTAATTCAAATCTTTCCGCCTAAGGTGGCATAGAATTAGGAAATAATTTTTTTTTTTTATCAATCTTTAAACTTGCCGCCCAGCTCATCCAACCTCTCCTCTCCCTTTCCTTTCCTTTCCTTTCCCTCCCTTTTCCTTTCCCTCCCCTTTCTTTTCCTTCTATACTTATATCTAGGCTTCATGAGGATTATATTAGGCTATGATAGGGACCATGAGGAGGAGTTGGATCTTGGCCACCCGATGGATCGGAACCACACAAACTTGATCCATCAATGATGTTCCATTCCACTAGAGGATCATCATTGAATTACCTCACCAACCCCCATAAATTAATATGGGCTCCATACATTATTTGTACATCCATCTCTTCATATTTAAGATATCGAATGTCCGTCAATTAATTGATTTACTGACCATCAATCAATTAACATCTAACTCCTCGAGTAGTACCACTCAACCTTATCATCATATTGACTAAGTCAACCAGCTAGGTTTACATGATGAACCTTAAGAGCTCCTCAAGGGGACATCATCAACCTAATATATAGGACACGGTTTCCTCCTATAATCAACGACACACCATGTCAATAACATCATTTCCCATCTTACCGGGCATATTGATTTAATCCATCTAAATCTCACCCTGTGGTAAATCAAAGAAATAAATACTAAGTACATGTGCCCGTTATTATATCGGGATTAAGAGCATGTACAACATAATATCCGAGGTCCGATTCAATTATGTAGTCAGCAATAAATTGAATCACCTCTATGTCAGTCCTGCTCAATACACCTAAGTGTACTAGTGTAACTCTATGTTCAAGACAAACCAATACCAAGCTACACTACAACCATGCCAATGGTTTGTCCAAAACCATCTTGGTTGTGAGCCTCTACTTATATTCTACAAGGGACTGATAACATGATCTTCTATGCCACACCAAGCACCATGTTATGTACAATGTAAAGTATTAGACAATATGCACACATATAATAAATATAAAGTTCAAACAATGATCATGTGATTCTTATTTCAAAATAAAAATGTTCATACAAAAGAGCTAGGCTTTCAGTATACATCCCAACAATCTCCCACTTATACTAAAAGACTATGCTGTCATCACACTGCCATACATCTGATCCCCATGTCCTCCACATGCCTATCAAACGCTTTTGCTGGAAGGGCCTTAGTGAATGGATCCGCCAGGTTATCCTCTGATGCAATCTTGGCGACAACTACTTCTCCTCACTTTACGATCTCTCGTATCCGGTGGTACTTGTGCTCTATGTGTTTACTCACCTTATGGCCTCGTGGTTCCTTCGAGTTTGCAACTGCACCACTGTTATCACAATAAATTGTGATAGTTCTGGGAAAATCAGGAATCACATCCAAGTCCATCAAGAAGTTCCTGAGCCATACAGCTTTCTTGGCTTCCTTAGAGGCTGCCACATACTCAGCTTCCATGGTAGAGTCCGCCACGCATTTCTGCTTGACACTCCTCCATACTATGGCTCCACCTCCAAAAGTAAACACAAACCCCGAGGTAGACTTACTGTTGTCCCTATCTGATTGGAAATCAGAATCCGTGTAACCCACAGGGACTAATTGATCTGCCCGGTAAACTAGCATATAATCCCTAGTCCTTCTCAGGTACTTCATTATATGCTTTACCGCAGTCCAATGTCCCTATCTAGGATTACTCTGATATCTGCTAACCATGCCCACGGCAAAGCAGATATTTGGTCTCGTACATAGCATAACATACATGAGGCTTCCTACTACCGAAGCATAAGGAACCGCCTTCATCTCCTCTATCTCCTTTGATGTTTTGGGACACATCTCTTTAGATAAAGGTACTCCATGCCTAAAAGGTAGAAAACCTTTCTTGGAGTTCTGCATGCTAAAACAAGCAAGGATAGTGTCAATGTATGAAGCTTGAGATAAGCACAACATCCTTTTCTTGCGATCCCTTATCACCTTGATCCCAAGGATGTGTCCCACTTCTCCCAAGTCCTTCATATCAAACTGTTTGGACAACCATACCCTTACGTCTGATAACACTCTGATATTGTTGCCAACTAACAAAATGTCATCTACGTATAGTACAAGAAATACCACTATGTTTCTATCACATCTCTTGTATACACAATGCTCACCCGGACTTTGAATAAATCCATATGACTGGATTACCTCATCAAAGTGGATGTTCCAAGATCTAGAAGCTTGCTTCAATCCATAAATGGACCGATTAAGCTTGCACACAAGATGCTCTTTGTCGTTTGCAATGAATCCCTCTGGTTGCTTCATATAGATGTTTTCCTCAAGACTTCCATTAAGGAAAGCTGTCTTGACATCCATCTGCCAAATCTCATAATCCTCATGAGCAGCAATAGATAAGAGAATCCGGATAGACTTAAGCATAGCTACTGGTGAAAAGGTCTCCTCATAATCGATACCTTCTTTCTGAGTATACCCTTTCGCAACAAGCCTAGCTTTGAAGGTCTCAACCTTCCCGTCTACTCCTCTCTTTCTCTTGTAGATCCACTTGCATCCAATGGCTTTCACACCATCGGGTGGTTCTACTAGCTCCCAGACATGATTAGAATCCATAGATTCTATCTCTAAATTCATCGCTCTTTGCCAAGATACCGCATCTCTGTCTTGGAGTGCCTCGTCATATGTCCAGGGATCGGGTTCATGTTTACCAGGGACTAAGTCCGAAGACTCTCCCAAGAACATGAATCTCACGGGTTGTCTAACAATCCTCCCACTACGACGAGGTGCCTCCTGTGTATGCTCTGTGACACGCGGTGCAGTGACTTGTGGTATTTCCTCTTGTACTGGTGGTACCGAAGTCGGGACTTCCCCTGTCAACTCCTCAAGAATAATCCTACTCGTGGGCTTGTGGTTCATCACATAGTCCTCCTCTAGAAATCTAGTATTCGTACTCACGATCACCTTTTGATCTCTAGGACTATAGAACAAGCCACCCTTCGTTCTCTTAGGGTAGCCAACAAACAAGCATACTTCTGTACGAGATTCCAACTTACCAGCATCTCCCTTCAGCACATGTGCTGGACTACCCCAAATACGAATATGTCTTAGACTAGACTTTCGCCCAGTCCACAATTCTATGGGAGTAGAGGGTACTGACTTAGATGGAACCAAGTTCAGAATGTGTGCTGCCGTTTCCAGAGCAAACCCCCAGAACGAATCAGGTAACTCAGAATAACTCATCATCGATCTGACCATCTCCATAAGAGTCCTATTCCTTCGCTCCGCCACACCATTCTCGCTGGTGTGCGTAGTGCGAATAATTGGGATTGAATCCCACCTCGATAAGTAACTCTAAACTCTCCCAAGAGGTACTCGCCACCACGATCGGATCGTAGTGTCTTGATACTTTTACCTTGGACGATTCTCCACATCGACCTTGAATTCTTTGAACTGTAAAGCATTTGGACTTGCGTGCATCAAGTAAATGTATCCATACCTTGAATAATCATCTATAAAAGAGACTAAGTATTCAAAGCCACCTCTAGCCTAGGTAGACATAGGACCGCACAAATCAGAATGAACCAATTCCAATACATCTTTGGCTCTATACCCCTTAGCCTTAAAAGGCCTCTTGAGATCTTACCTTCCAAGCAAGACTCGCAGTTGTGAGATCTTCCACCACTAATACACCAAGGGTCCATCACCTATCAACCTTGAATTCTACTCAGTTAATATGACCAAGTCTTAGGTGCCAAAGATATGTCCGTTCATTTTCAAGGTTCTTTTCTCTTATTAGACTTAGAAGATGAGTTATTCACTTATATGCATCGTGAGAGTTTTCGATTCAAGAGTGTACAAATTGCCAACAAATGTACTGTAAGATAATCTCCTATTCCTTTTATAATAACTTTGTCATTAAAAGAAATAGAATATCCATCCGTAAACAATTTAGAAACCAAATTAGATTCTTTCTAAAAGTAGGTACATAAAGACAATTTCTCAAAACCAAAACATTATTCCTATCAAAAGATAAATAAACGCCTCCCACGCAATAGCCGCCACCTTCAAGCATCGCCCATGAAGACTAGAATCTCTCCTCACTAGTCGTGCTTTCGAACCCCCGCAGTATTGCAGACATGATCGCTGGCTCTCAGATCTACACACCGTAATCGTAGATAACACCGCTAAACATGTTTCAACAACTAAACAAGAAGATATACCTTGTTCTTTCGAGGACACCGCTTCCAATGTCCAAATCATTGCAAGTGAAGCACTTGCCTTTTGGCTTCTTCACTCCTCGCCGAGGTCCCATCGCCACTTTCGCTCCACCTTGCTTCTTCTTCTTCTTCCCTTTGGTTTAGAAGTAGAAACCTTCGAGCAACCATGGCTTGAGCGCTTTGATGAAAAAGCCCTCCGCCACTGAGTTCACCGTAAGCCCGCCAACGAATACAACCTCTTGTTCATGTTGTAGTTGAGGCGGAATCGCCAAAACTCCTAGGCAGAGACTAGAGAATGATATCGACTGGTTTCCCATCGATCTCCCCGAGGACTTCCATCTCATTCGGGATGAGCCATCATCTTGAGAACATGGTCCTCGACGGGTGTTCCTCGATCATGGTGGTCGCCATCAAGTTCCTCATAGCCTCTCCTCGTCTGGCCACCCTACTCGATGTCCAAAAGTTCCTTGAGATTAAGCATCATGTCATAAGTCGGCTATGGCTCGATGTCGATGTTGCAAAGACATTTGACATAGATGCCAAAATGTAACACCGCCATCTCATCCGCCTTTGATCCATTTCTTATAACTCTTTCTCCTTTCATCGTAGTCATCGGTGGGCTTAGAGGATGCACTCAAGAGTACAAATTTGTACTCCTCTGCAGTTAAGACAATATCCAAATTTCTTTTCCAATCAATATAATTTGTTCCAGTAAGTTTATTTTCTTTCAATATCACAGCAAGTGGGTTGAAAGCCATTTGAAACCTAAGAATCACAATGATCAAAATATTATATTTCAAATATCATTGATTCCTCAAACAATAAAATTTCGAAATCAACCAACACCTCAAAACTCCGAGAATATCACATGCCACGATAGTGTGGACGTATACGAATTCTACATTTGTAAGAAGAGGTTTAACCCATTATTTTTATTATCTTGTCAACCTTACTTTTTGACAAATAAAATTATTAGTTAGTTCCTCTTTGGCCCTACAAATAAAAGCAGTGACTCTGATGGGGAGGATACTTTTTATTTGGATCTAAGTGTGCACCATTACACGATACTAAGGGAATTATCTCGGATTATGTGCCTTACCGATGGGGAAGTACACATGCTCCTAAATAATTTCCTATAACCATTATTTGACCTAGTGATCTGCAAACAAAGTCATCCAATGGGGAGGAAGGCACTCAAAGCCGACGCGCAAGTTTGTTGCATCACACGTCAAATTGTAATGGAGGCCGTGGGAATTAATTAAAATGTCCCTCTCCCACTTAGTAAATTGACAGTGAGGAATTTTCATGCACACACAACATGCATATAAAACAAATCAGCAATAAATATGGAAAAAAACAGAATTTTCCCAACTATTATGACATTGTTCTCCAATATGCGTCCCATCGTGTCGCCACCTCGTCCGCTCCACCTTTTCCCGTGCGCAAGTCACCAAAAAAATCCAAGCCAAGATAAACTATTTTAATTTACATCCATCGATCCAATACTCCATGAAGGAGTGTACAAATAATCTAGATCGAAAGTAAACTAAAATGAGTGGCTAAACAATGTCGTATTTAATTACAAAAATTAAATACTAATTTAGCCTCGTCAACCCCGAGGTTTCAAATAATATACAATCACACACACATGCAATCACATACACACATTATAGCCATAATAGTTGGAACTTATGCCTGCATCCAAAAAGTTATCCTACGCACATCCTACTATCATCCTGCATACACAATATATGATAAGTGTGTGAAAGTAACCGAATCCAAAACACACAAAATCGGAAATCGTGGCTCTGATACCATAGTTGATGTCATGCTCGGAGGCTCGTCGGCTCCCATGTCCCCGGATTAAAATTTTCACGAATGAAAACTAATCCGGATGGGATGAGTTTCCTAAGCTCAACCAATTTGTCGTCATGCTAATGACTTGAGCGATCGCTTGAACAAACTAGTTGTTCAAGCAACAAAACTCTTCTAGTCGGTTAGCCGCGGAAGAGATGACGGGCGGATCACCGGTTTTTGTGTTTATCTTCGGGGTCCATGATTATACAAATACATATGGATGTAGACATGTATAATCAACACATACAAACATATTAATAAGGACATGCGAAGATCAATAATAAAACTTGTAAAACTTTTATACCTCTCGATCTTCTATCGTATGTCCTAACCTCCTTGTAGACTTCGTGTGGGCAAAGATCCTCCACAAGTTGAAGCTTCCTAGATCTTCTTCAATCAAAAGAAAGAAGAACTCTCCTTCCCTTCTTGCTTGAACGAACTGTCCTTCCCTTCTTGCTTGAGCCAACCACCAAGCCACAAAAGCTTGTTGCCGCCGACCCTAAGAAAAGAGAGAACATGAAGGCCAACCAAGGAACCAAACAAGGGAACGATCCCTAGCTCCTAGTGCCGCCGGCCAAGAGGAAAATGATGAGAGAAAGACCGGCCAAAGGGGAGCAATAGAAGACCCTACAACCCCTTTGTGCCACCGACCCTAGATGGAGTGAAGAGGAGAAGAGGCTAAGGAAGAAAGCTTAGGGTTTCTTATATTTTTGTGCCGCCAACCACAAGGGGATAGAGCCGGCCAAGCAAAGATACCTAAACCTTAATTCTTCATCCTCCTTTTGTGCCGCCCCCTTATCCTCCCTTTTATAGAACTTACGAGAAAGTTGGTTATTGATGAGGTGGCCAAAAAATTAGGAACTAATTCCTAATTATTCTTGCCGCCCAAGGTAACAAGGAATTAGTAAAAAAAATTTCTACCTCCTCTAATCTTGCCGCCCAAGGTGGCATAGAAAATAGAATTTTTTTTTTTACCAATTCTAATCTTGAAAAAAAAATTTAACTAATTCAAATCTTGCCGCCTAAGGTGGCATAGAATTAGGAAATAAATTTTTTTTTATCAATCTTTAAACTTGCCGCCCACCTCATCCAACCTCTTCTCTCCCTTTCCTTTCCTTTCCCTCCCCTTTCCTTTCCCTCCCCTTTCTTTTCCTTCTATTCTTATATCCAGGCTTCATGAGGATTATATTAGGCTACGATAGGGACCATGAGGAGGAGTTGGATCTTGGCCACCCGATGGATCGGAACCACACAAACTTGATCCATCAATGATGTTCCATTCCACTAGAGGATCAACATTGAATTACCTCACCAACCCCCATAAATTAATATGGGCTCCATACATTATTTGTACATCCATCTCCCCGTGTTTAAGATATCGAATGTCCGTCAATTAATTGATTTACTGACCATCAATCAATTAACATCTAACTCCTCGAGTAGTACCACTCAACCTTAACATCATGTTGACTAAGTCAACCTGCAGGGTTTACATGATGAACCTTATAAGCTCCTCAAGGGGACATCATCAACCTAATATATAGGACACGATTTCCTCCTATAATTAATGACACAGCATGTAAATAATATCATTTCCCAACTTATCGGGCATATTGATTTAATCCATATAAATCTCACCCTTTGGTAAATCAAAGAAATAAATACTAAGTACATGTGCCCATTATTATATCGGGATTAAGAGTATGTACAACATAATATCCGAGGTCTTATTCAATATTGTAGTCAGCAATAAATTGAATCACCTCTATGTCGGTCCTGTTCAATACTCCTAAGTGTACTAGTGTAACTCTATGTTCAAGACAAACCAATACCAAGCTACACTACAACCATGCCAATGGTTTGTCCAAAACCATCTTGGTTGTGAGCCTCTACTTATATTCTACAAGGGACTAATAACATGATCTTCTGTGCCACACCAAGCACCATGTTATCTACAATGTAAAGTATTAGACAATATGCACACATATAATAAATATAAAATGCAAACAATGATAATGTGATTCTTATTTCAAAATAAAAATGTTCATACAAAAGAGCTAGGCTTTCAGTATACATCCCAACAGTTTTCCATGTATTTTTTTCGCTGTTGTTTTGTATTATGGCCATGTATAATCAGTGTTGTATTTGGTTGTTGGTTTGCATGTTGTTTTTGGTGTAGTGTGTTAGAGTCGCACAGGTGCGCACCTTTGTGTTGTTGTGGATGTATTGTTTAGTATTGTCTATATATATGTCATGTAGTTGTGGGTCTATGGGCCTTGTATTAACCCGATATGTTGCCATATACAGGGGAGATGTTGTCCATTTGTTTTTTGACACGGCATACTCTCGGGGCATGACAATTTTATTGGTATCAGAACCCTAGGTTGCGAAGTCCATTTTCGGATTTTATTTCATTCAGAAATCGAGTTTTGCTTTCCTCGGTTTTGGTTTTGTGAGTTCTGGGGTCTGGCTGTTGCGGACATCTCCGAGCTACAAGGTTTAAGGTATGATAACTGTTATCACATATCCTTCTTTTTGCTATGCATTTAGTTGCTTATAACAGTGCATGACTTGTAGTATGTTAGTCAATATTCGTAACCATGGTTTGAGTTGGCCACGGGAACGACATGTGGAGGTTATTAGGCATGTACCTACTATCGAAAAGGTAATTACCTTTGAGAGCCGACTGATACCGAGTCAGAAAGCAGGGGTTAGGTAGTCACATCTCTTGTGGAGATCAAAGATTACTGTCCTAAGGATTTTCACTAATTATACTTGTCAGATCGTTATCTGAGGGGTAATGGACTAAGCGAGTATACTATTGCTGATGCAGATAGTAGAAAATTAGGGGATGATATTCATAGAGAATTTTAACCCCTGGGTTGATCGTTCTAGGGTGTATAACTTTGAGAGTACTTTTGAGTACTTAACTCGTGTTATACAGAGAAAGTAGTGTTAGTGAATACCATTATCCGGATCTAGCCGGTACTTGATGGAAGATATAGGAAATAGCCTTCGAGAAATCACATGTCACTTGGCTAGAGTGTAGTGATGTTGTGAGAGAGTATTTTCCCACGTCATCTTCTTTGGCTCATTGTCAGGGAATTCTTGGGCATCAAGTAGGGTGATCGTTTGGTAATGGGAGTATCATGCAGAGTCATTAGACTTGCGAAGGTTACGCCCATTTAATAGCGCAAGAATGTGATTGGGTTGGTTTTGGCCATCCACAGGTTATTGGTTGACATCTTGATCAGGATGTTTCGATTTCCTACCAGATTCTACCGGAGGTCCTTAGACTGAGTCATGTGTATAGGAATGACTTCGTAGCTAGTGTTTTAAGAGTTGGAGATTTGATAAGTATATATTGCAAGTCAAATTATTGTAATTAGAAGTCTCCGAATGTTTGATAAAAAAAGCAAGATTAAGTTATGAGTCATGAGCTACTATTGGAGAGTTTTCCGATCATAGAAGACCGATTGCAGATTGTCAGCAACTTCTCATGTTTATCAGCGAACTCATAAGAAAGACTCCGAAGAGATTATGTGTGTGCAGTGCGGGTCAAGACGAGACAGAGAGTTAGATTATCCAATGGATTATTTTTCTCTTTCTACTATAAGCACCCAGTACATATGAGGACGTACTTTGAAGACTCAGTGGAAGGCTATGGATGAAGCTTTCGAGAGGACGATCAACAACCTCGAATGATGAGTTCATCACAGTAGAATATATTATCATCAGCAGCGATCTATTACCTCATATTTAGTTGGAGCTCTTTGATACTTCCATCCGGGAGAAGCAATTTACCCAACAGTTTTAGCAGAAGACATCTCAGAAGACTCAGACATCCAGACGACAACTGTTACTTCTCCAGGCATGGTTATGCTTTATACAGAGGAGAGATTTTACGATGATAGTCGTATCTATGTTATATTCCCCAGTTGCATCTATACCATTTATAGAGTTGGAGCGTGCTACGATGTTGACAGTTCTTCAGTATTTTATAGCCGGATGTGTACCCTTTGCCAGTACAACAGTGTTTGCCATCTCCATTGCAGACATTTTGAGTATTGCATCTCAGTTCAGCAGTTGACTTCAGTTCCTTCATGGTAGTCTTTTGCATCTACATGAGCTCAGCAGTTAAGAACAGAAGTTGGATACGTTTACATGATTACTCGAGAAGAGGTACGGAAGACTGAAGAATTGATCATTTGGGGTATTTCCTTAGTTTACCCTGTGTGTGGATATATTGAGAGATACTGGTAGTTACAGGTAGCTAGGTCTAGAATATTCTTAGATAGGATTAGAAGGGTTCCTATCGACTTGAGGGTTGGTGATTGTTCTCTTCCGTCAGGTGAGATGTTGATCGATGACCAAGAAGTCGTATGGATACCCTGCTTTTCTATATTCTCGTTGTAGATAGCATAAATACGTAACTGAAACGAAGTATGTTGAAATGAGGGTATAACATGTATCTCAGATGTGCATATAATTCAAGAGTATTCGATTGTAGTTTCGGATGAACTCCCGGGCTTGCCACTGCATGGGCAAGTAGGAATATGCGATTGGGGTGATTTCGGGAAAAGTTCCGATATTGAAGACCTCATTCCGGGATATGATTCTATGAGTATCAGTGTTGCTAAACACTATGGGAGATTTATTTGTCTTAGGGTTTCTTCTTGAGAAGATCCAGAACTTCTTGTAAGAAGAGAGACGAACCTTTGAGGTTATGCATCGATTATCAATGATAGAATGCAGTAGTTGCTGTGAATGAGTATCCTTCGTTTTGGACACCTGAGGTTACTCTAGAGTTGATTTATGATGGAGTGTGACTTGGTGTCATACAGTTATCAATATCGGTGTGATGATTGAGCTATCATCATCTTAGAGTAAAAAGATGTAGGTGTGTAGAAGATGACATTTCATACTTGGTATGAATTTTATGAGTGGTTGATAATGTCGTTAGACTTATTAACGATTTATTCGTTCATGAAGTGACTGGACCCGTTAGTGGTTGCCTTCTTAGATGACTTGTTGGACCAAGAAGGTGATGGAAATCACCTGGTCGGAAGTTTGTGAAGCTAGGTTTTAGGCCCTAAACGGTGACTGACTTTTGCATTAGTGTTAGTTAGTCCTTCCATTGGGGATGGAAGGGTACTGCACAGAGATGCAACATTTCAGGGTTTGGAGCGATTCCAATGCGGTTGTATGAGACGTGTCTTATGGCTACGTCAGTTGAGGAACTATGAGATAAGCAGTTATTATCTTGATTGTAGATGTATAGAGCAGGAGTGCTCCTAGAGTTTTGGCTTGCTATTGAGTAGTTGCTATATAGTGATGGAACGTTCTTGGTGGTAGAACGACATGTGGAACATGGTTGAGTTCGTAGCTTGATGTTGGTGTGCCAACATGTAAAGGTGGAATATTAGTGACCAGTAGGGTTACGTACCGTGATGGAAGTGGTAGCCTAGTACGATGGACAACGTTGGGAGATTATCTGAATTTCGGGAAGGACTGGATGTGATTTGGGTAATCGATGATCGATTAGCTAGGTCCGCTCATTTCTTTCTGAGCCGTAAGATGAATTTCATTGGGTCGCTTGATGGAATTATATTCATGGAGTATCCTTGAGTATCATTTCTGATAGTGATTCGTGATTTATCTTACGATTCTGTCAAGGTCTCCAACATGTCATGGTCATAGAGCTCGACTCTGGTACAGTTTTTTTATCGGTTAATAGGTCGGTTGAGAGTATATATATAATAGTGGAGATATAATATTTGAGCTTAGTACCCCACATAGTATTTGAGGTGTGGGACTTCTCTCCGAATATATGAGATGGTTATTGTGACACCTCGTACTCGTACATGAGTTGAAAATTTGGGGACCAAATTTTTATTAGTGGGGGAGAATGTAAGATACGAAAAAAAGTTAAATAAAATAAAATAATAGCCTTGGTAATTGAGAATTAGTTCATGGAATTTTTAGAAATTTTTATGGATTCAAAAGGAGTTCATACGAGGAAGATTTAAGTGTAAATGGGGAGTTGGGTCCACTTGTGTTAACCCGGACTTAATCTAGGTTAGATTTGGGTCAAGCTTGAGCCAACCCAATCGAACCGATTAGCTTTAAAAACCAATCCCGATCAATCCTTTCCCCGATCAGTCGTGATTCCTCCTTTTCTCCTTCCTCATTTCTCCCGATCTGAGTGGCTCCTTGCCGAGAGCTCTACCGTTTCTCCTCCTTCCCTCAAGCATCGCCGGAGTGGTCACCAGCTCCGTCGAGCGCCTACATCAGCCATGGTCGATTCTTGCTTCCCTCTGTTGTTCCTTAGGCGACTTCTCCTTGCTGATCGCCACCATTCTCGTCGCCAGCGATGACATCGTTGTCGACGCTTGGGTCGCCAAAGGTCATCTCGAGCAGAGGACCAATGATGGTTGGCCATCAGTGAGCCTAATCTCCATTGCTGCTATTTTTCTGTCGATCGTGAGCTCTCTCGATCATGCCGCCCTTCGTCGATGTGAGCAATAGCAAGCTCCTCTAGCCATGGAGTTTGCCTCGGCGGAAGGGATAATCTCCGGTGTCGCTCGAGCTCAGATCATCATCGCCCTAGCTGATCGTTTCGACCATAGGTCAATTAGATTTCTCCCTTTCGATTCTGAGCTTGTGTTCATTATATCAAGAACTCAAACTTATCCTGGTCTCTCTCGATCCTCTCTGCAGCATTTTGATCAATATAGTCATTCTCTATGATCCGGAGCATAACTCTCCGAGATTGGGGATCGACGCTGGTAAAGATTCTATTACCATTCTATTCTTCCAATGTTGGGTAGGATTGTGATCCATACCTCTATTTTTTTTTTTTGAATTGTTAGTGCAAGGAGCAGGTTCGGTGAAGGTTTGTGATGGATTTCAGATGCTGTGCAGTGGAAGCCAAACTTGGTGGGTTTTCGGATTGGGATACTTTGGGAAGGTATACTATTGTTTGCAATTGATTTTGTTGTTGGTTCGATGCTTGATAATTGAGAGTGAATTGATGTGTCGTTAATTGAATAGGGATTGAAGGATTAATGGCAATAGGAGAGTTTGATCTGTGGTAGGGGTGTTGTTATGAACTAGTGTAAATTGCTAGTGGGGTTGTTCAATTGGTAAGATTTGGGATTCGGATGGAGTTAAATTCCTATTCCTACAGATTGATTATGGTATTGTGTGGTTATGTTGTATTCTTTGGTTGCAGGATGTTGATTCGGGACAGAGATACGACTATGAAGACACTAAGTACAATCTACATAGCAGGTGGGTAATATCTACCCTGGTAAGGCAGTTTTGATCTGAATCTGGTGCATGAAATTGGACTTATGCTATTACTTTGATCTTAGATCCACTCTTATTTAATCATATGCTTGTACTGCCTTGACCTTTGAGATATATACTCTGTTACTTCATTGATTATCTAGCACGGATAGGAACTATAAACCCTATTATGTGTTAGTTGATGGATGTTCAGTAAGTACAGGTGGTTAGGGTTATCTTTGTGACCTCAGATTGGGTTACTGTGTACATCACTAGGGTTAGGTGATGGATTAGATTATGGAGTCGATAAATGCATTGTACACATATTAGTTGTGCAACTATCGTGGATCTAGTCGTCTGTGCATAGATAAGTGTATGGTTGTTAGTATGTGGTTATGGACTAGAGGTCCTAGCGTGATGGTATTTCCATTATGGATTGTGTGTCTGTGTATGGTTATATGGATGGTCGATGCTATCTCACTACTGACTAGAGGTCTTAGCGTGGTTGATTGTCAGATATGTATGACTCTTTGTGCGATAGAGAGAGTCTTGTGGATTGTAGTCCTTGCATAGTTGACTTTTGGTTGACAAGGACTCTCTATGGGATAGGGAGTATTGCGAGGATACCTGTGTGGAGCTATGCATCATTACATTGCATGCATGGTGTTAACTGGATCTCCCTTGTGGTTGAGACGTGTCGTTAGTCATCCTGCCTCCCCGGCCACTCGGGGTAGTGGTAGCAGGGTTGAGGCCAGAGCATTAGATTGTTGGGATGTATACTGAAAGCCTAGCTCTTTTGTATGAACATCTTTATTTTGAAATAAGAATCACATGATCATTGTTTGCATATTTTTATGGTTATGCAAAATTGTCTAATATTTTACATTGTAGATAACATGGTGCTTGGGTGTGGCACAGAAGATCATGTTATCAGTCCCTTGTAGAATATAAGTAGAGGCTCACAACCAAGATGGTTTTGGACAAACCATTGGCATGGTTGTAATGTAGCTTGGTATTGTTTTGTCTTGAACATAGAGTTACACTAGTACACTTAGGTGTATTGAGCAGGACCAACATAGAGGTGATTCAATTTATTGCTGACTACATAATTGAATCGGACCTCAGATATTATGTTGTACATGCTCTTAATCCCGATATAATAATGGGCACAAGTACTTAGTATTTATTTCTTTGATTTACCAAAGGGTGAGATTTAGATGGATTAAATCAATATGCCTGGTAAGTTGGGAAATGATATTATTTACATGGTGTGTCGTTGATTATAGGAGCAAACCGTGTCCTATATATTAGGTTGATTATGTCCCCTTGAGGAGCTCATAAGGTTCATCATGTAAACCCTGCAGGTTGACTTAGTCAACATGATGATAAGGTTGAGTGGTACTACTCGAGGAGTTAGATGTTAATTAATTGATGGTCAGTAAATCAATTAATTGACGGACATTCGATATCTTAAACACGGGGAGATGGATGCGCAAATAATATATCGAGCCCATATTAATTTATGG
The DNA here is from genome assembly GCA_025175895.1 of Wurfbainia villosa. Classification (NCBI taxonomy): domain Eukaryota; kingdom Viridiplantae; phylum Streptophyta; class Magnoliopsida; order Zingiberales; family Zingiberaceae; genus Wurfbainia; species Wurfbainia villosa. The sequence goes on from CM046002.1 coordinate 87,229,258, forward strand.
GAGTTGGTGAGGTAGTTCAATGATGATCCTCTAGTGGAATGGAACATCATTGATGGATCAAGTTTGTGTGGTTCCGATCCATCGGGTGGCCAAGACCCAACTCCTCCTCATGGTCCCTATCGTAGCCTAATAAAAACCTCATGAAGCCTAGATCAAATGATAGAAAATAAATCTCTAGAACCGACGGTTTAGATTAAATCTCTAAGATCCGACGGTTGGGATTAAAACCCTAGAACCGACGGTTGAGATTAAATCTCTAGAACCGATGATTGAGATTAAATCTCTAGATCTGACGGTTGGGATGAAACCCTAGATCCGACGGTTGGGATAAAACCCTAGATCCGACGGTTGGGATGAAACCCTAGATCCGACGGTTGAGATTAAATGGAGGAGATTGGACCAAGGCCTAAACCTAACTCTATATATATGGGAGAATGGGTTGGGCGGCAAGGTTGATGATGGAGTTGGATGTTTTGGAGATTAGGGTTTTGCCTCTCAATGACTTGGGTGGCAAGAAACCCTAAGGAGAAAACCCTAATTAGATTAGGGTTTGGCTCCTTTGGTTGGGCGGCAAGGTGAGGAAGGAGAGGGGTGGCAACTATTGGAGAAGAGCTCTTCTTCTTCCTAGGTTGGTGGCTGGCTCCTAGATCTCTTCCTTCCACCTTGGTTGGGCGGTAAGAAACCCCAAGGAGAAAACCATAATTAGATTAGGGTTTGGCTCTTATGGTTGGTCGGCTAGGGTTTGCAAGAAGGTGGGCGGCAACTATAGGAGAGGAGCTCTTCTTCTTCCTAGGGTGTTGCCGGCTCCTTCCTCTATTCCCTCCACCTTGGCCGGCGCCCAACGTATTCCTCTTCTCCTCTTCACTCCCTCTTGGCCGGCGGCACTAGGAGCTAGGGTTTGTCCCTAGTTCGGTTCCTTGGTTGTTTCCATTTTGTTCTCTCTATTCTTGGGGCCGTCGACATCATTCCTTTGTCGATTGGTGGTTGGCTCAATCAAGAAGGGAAAGAGAGTTCTTCTTTCTTTGGATTGAAGAAGATATAGGAAGCTTCAACTTGTGGAGGATCTTCGCCCACACGAAGTCTACAAGGAGGTTAGGACATACGGTAGAAGATCAAGAGGTATAAAAGTTTTACAACCTTTTATTATTGATCTTTACATGTTCTTATTGATATGCATGTTTTGTGTGGATGCTTACTTTATGTATGTGTTGATTATACTAGTTTACAGTTGTATGTATTTGTATAATCATGGACCCCGATAAGAAACACAAAAACCAGCGATCCGTCCGTCGTCTCTTCCGCGGCTAACCAACTAGAAGAGTTGTGTTTCTTGAACAACTAGTTTGTTCAAGCGATCGCTCAAGTTGTTAGCACGACGATGAATTGGTTGTGCTTAGGAAACTCATCCCATCCGGATTAGTTTTCATTGGTGAAAATTTTAATCCGGGGACATGGGAGCCAATGAGCTTCCGAGCTAGCATGCCATTCCCTAAAAAATGGTATCAGAGCATCGGTTTCCAGTTTTGTGTGTTTGGATTCGGTTACTTTCACGCACTTATCATATATAGTGTATGTCGGATAATAGTAGGATGTGCATAGACTAACTTTTTGGTTGCAGGCATAAGATCCGACTATTATGGCTATATGTGTGTATGTGATTGTTTGTGTGTGATTGTATGTATATTATTTGAATCCTCGGGGTTGACGAGGCTAAATTAGTATTTGATTTTTGTAATTGAATACGACATTGTTTAGCCACTCTTTATTTTATTTTACTTTCGATCTAGATTTCATGTACACTCCCTCGTGGAGTATAGGATCGATGGATGTAAAATAAAATAGGTTTTATTCTCGGCTCGGATCTCCGGATGACTTGTACATGGCGTAGGAGGAGCAGACGAGGTGGCGACACGACGGGACGCGTATTGGAGAACAATGCCATAATAGTTGGAAAATTCTGTTTTTTCCATATTTATTGCTGATTTGTTTTATATGCATGTTGTGTGTGCTTGAAAATTCCTCATTTTCAATTTTCTAAGTGGGAGAGGGATATTTTAATTAATTCCCGCGACCTCCATTACAATTTGACGTGTGATGCAACAAACTTGCGTGTCGGCTCTGAGTGCCTTCCTCCCTGCGGATGAGTTTGTTTGCGGATCATGTTGGGTTTTTCCGAGCTGCAAAAACCACTTTTTGCGTTGCGGAAACCTCGGAAGCCCCGGCCACGGATCCGTGCGAAGTATAATAAATATAAAACATGTATGTGCTTACAGAAATCCTAGATCTACCTTAGATCTAAGAGGTTAGAGCATTACCCTCGTAGCGACGCCCTTCGCTTATCCCGCTCGTCCAAAAGTTCGTCGGAACTCGAGAGTGTCAAGTGCACACTCCTCTATGGTATCCACACAAGCAATAGGTGGAGGAAAAACAATCTTGAGTGTGCTATCACTCCTAGAAAGTTTCGGCCAAGAGGTTGGGAGAGGGAGAAAGCTTGAGAGGAAGATGATCCAAGGTTGAAGATGAAGTAATGAGTGTAACTCCCACAAAATGAATACCACCCTTGAAACCCCTAAAGTGGCCGGCCACTTAAAGGCTTGGGAGGTTACATGCATGCATGTAACTCCCATGTCTCTTGGTCTCCCTCATGATGTGGCACCAATTGACCAAGTCAATGATGATGTGGAGCATCATCATTGGCCGGCCATGCCATGTCATCATCATGACATGGCATTTGGTCAAGTCAAACTTGACCTTTCATCTTCCCTCTCAAGTCAAGTCACACTTGACCTCTAATCTCCCATGGTTGATCAAATCTAACCACTTGACTTGAGTCAATTTAATTTAATGAATCTCTATTCATTAATTTAAATTGATTTGATGAATCAAATCTCAATTAGACTCATTCAACACTTGAATCAACTTGAGTCTAACTCAATTAGTCTAATTTGGATTACTCTTAATCCAATTTGGTTCATCCCATGAACCTAATCCTCATGGTTCATCATATGAACCTAATCTCCATCTAATTTCTCTTATGTGTGTGACCCTATAGGTTCTTGTAACGTTGGCAATGTCCCTAAACAGATTTAGGAAAATAAGCAATGAGCGGTATCTAGCAACACATCATTGCTACCCAAGTTACAAGAATGTTGAGCTCCAACATCACCTTTGTGACTACTAATTGTGACTCTCACAATATGTGACAATGTCCCTCTATCCTTGACATCTAGATTGACCAATCGAGACATAGACCGTGTCATCCTCGGTACAATCTAAATCTTGAACCCCAAGTAGACTCACTCCAATCAAATGAGCTCAATATCTCATATTGACTCATTTGGGCATGGCCATGCACTTCGTGGTCTCACTCTATCAAGAATATCGATGTCACCCCCGTCATATAGGAGGGATAGATCCCATCTACATCACTCACATCCCTCCGCATAATTCGTTACATACCCAGTAATCGCCTTTATAGTCCACCCATTTACGGGTGACATTTGACGAAGCCAAAGTATGCAACTCCTTATGTAGGGAACCATGGTGACTTCAGGTCTAAGGACTAATAGTCATACTAATAGCCACATGAGAAAGTATATGACACTCATATAATGATCCATGATACTTTCTCATGGCGGGTCATTCAGTATACATTCTCCAATGCATACCCATGTGTCAACTTGATATCTCATAACTATGACTTGTGAGATCAAGTCATCTTGTTGACCTACATGCTAGTCTCTATGCATTAACATTGTCCCTGAATGTTAATACTTGACTAGGAATGATTAAGAGTAGTGTTCTCTATATCATCTCATTATCCATTCAACCAATCGATTGATATAGATAAGAACCTACTACTCAAGGAAATTATTATATTTAGTTATTTGGCACCAATACAAGTAAATATAATAACCATGCCTTTATTAATAGGAATATGATACAATAAAGTCCATACAACAATCATCTCATGATTGGCTCTAGGGCTTTCACTAACAATCCCCCACTAGCACTAGTGCCAATCACCGTAGTATCTAATACCCAATGACCTAGTGTGACCATCATGCTTTTACTGTGCCAAAGCTTTGGTCAAGGGATCTGCGATGTTAGCCTCTGTGGGTACTCTGCAAATCTTCACATCTCCTCTATCGATAATCTCTCGAATGAGATGGAAGCACCGATATATATTCGGCCTCTGTTGTAGAATCAGCAACTGTGTCCTGCTTGGAACTCTTCCAGCTCACAGCGCCACCATTCAAGCAAAACACGAACCCTGACTGCGATCTATAATCATCCTGGTCAGTTTGGAAGCTGGCATCGCTGTAACCCCTTACAGCTAGCTCCTCATCGCCTCCAAATATCAAGAAATATTATTTAGTCTTTCTCAAGTACTTAAGAATATTCTTGACTGCTATCCAGTGACGCTCACCTGGATCTGACTGGTATCTACTCGTCATGATCAAAGCATACGAGATATCAAGACGAGTACATAGCATGGCGTACATGATAGATCCTATAGCAGATGCGTAAGGGATCTTATCCATGCGGTCTCTCTCCTCTCTAGAAGAGGGACTTTGAGTCTTCGAAAGACTCACACCATGTGACATCGGCAGAAGTCCTTTCTTGGAATTCTGCATGGCAAACCGAAGTAATACCGTGTCAATGTATGTACTCTGATTTAGGCCAAGCAATCTCTTAGATCTATCTCTATAGATCTTGATGCCTAGAATACAGGCTGCTTCACCTAAGTCTTTCATTGAGAAGCATGTCCCGAGCCAAGTCTTCACACACTGTAGCGAAGGGATGTCATTCCCAATGAGCAGTATGTCATCCACACACAATACAAGGAAGACAACTGTGTTCCCATTAACCCTCTTGTAGACAAAGGGTTCATCTTCATTCTTGATGAAACCAAACTGTTTGATCGCATCATCGAATCGAAGATTCCAGCTCCGAGAAGCTTGCTTTAGCCCATAAATGGACCTTTGCAGCTTGCATACCTTCCCAGTATGCTGTGGATCTACAAAACCCTCAGGTTGTGTCATGTACACATCCTCGAGCAAGTTTCCATTCAGAAACGTGGTTTTGACATCCATCTGCCAGATCTCATAATCGTGGTATGCTGCAATAGCAAGCAAGATCCGAATGGACTTAAACATTGCCACTGGAGAAAAGGTTTCATCATAGTCAATACCATGAATTTGCTTGAAACCTTTAGCCACCAATCAGCCCTTATAGGTATGCGTAAGTCCATCCATGTCAGTCTTTCTCCTAAAGACCCACTTACACCCAATGGGTTTGACCCCTTCAGGTGGATCAACCAAAGTCCATACTTGGTTGGTGTACATGGATTCCATCTCGGATCTCATGGCCTCTAGCCATTTCTCAGAATCTGGGCTCATCACAGCTTCCTGATAGGAGGTAGGCTCATTCTCAATGAGCATTACGTCATCATGGTCAGACAAGAGAAATGAGTATCTCTCAGGCTGACGACGTACCTTATCAGATATGCGAAGAGGTAGGTCTACCTGAACAGGTGGTTGTTCCACAACTCTTTGTGCAACAACCTCATCACCCACAACACTTTGTGGTACCTGTTCAGCCTCCATCAAGGCCTCAGTGCTATGGTCCTTATCTTGAATTTCTTCAAGATCGAAGGTACTCCCACTAGTTTTTCTAGAAACAAAATCCCTTTCTAGAAAAACTCCAGTCTTTGCCACAAACACTTTATGCTAACTGGGAATGTAGAAGTAATATCCCTTTGTATCCTTGGGATATCCAACAAAATAGCACCTATCGGATTTGGGTCCCAGTTTGTCTGAGACTTGACGTCGAACGTAAGCCTCACAACCCCAAATCCTCATGAAAGACATCATGGGATTTCTCCCTGTCCATATCGTATATGGTGTCTTTATCACAGCCTTGGATGGTACACGGTTAAGGGTAAAGGCTGCTGTGTCTAGAGCATATCCCCAAAAGGATATAGGAAGATCTGTGTGACTCATCATAGATCGTACCATATCCAATAGAATGCGATTCCTCCTTTCGAATACACCATTCCCTTTGTGGTGTTCGGGAGGAGTGAGTTGGGATAGAATCCCACACTCGGCTAGATAGTCCACGAAACTCATGGCTAAGGTATTCACCACCTCGATCGAAGTATCTTAATACTCTTGCCAAGTTGGTTTTGTACTTCATTCTTGAATTCTTTGAACTTTTCAAAGGATTCTGATTTGTGTGTCATGAGATACACATAACCATATCTACTGAAGTCATCAGTAAATGTAATGAAGTACCTGTAACCACCTCTAGCAGCAACATTGAAAGGACCACATACATCACTATGTATAAGTCCTAACAAATCTGTTGCTCTTTCGCTGTGTCCACTAAAGGGAGTCTTGGTCATCTTGCCTAAAAGGCAAGACTCGCATGTCTCATATGATTCAAAATCAAATGAGTCTAGCAGCCCATCCTTATGGAGCTGAGATAAGCGACTCTCATTTATGTGACCTAAGCGACAATGCCAGAGATAAGTTTGGTTCAACTCATTTGACTTGAACCTCTTGGTACTTATGTTATAGATAGGGCTCTCTAAGTCTAGAAAGTAGAGTCCGTTCATAAGAGGTGCACTACAATAGAACATATCATCTAAATAAACTGAACAACATTTGTTCTTTATTATAAATGAAAACCCTTTCTTGTCCAAACAAGAAACTGAAATGATGTTCTTAGTTAAAGCAGGCACATAACAACATTCTTCTAATTCTAGTACAAGCCCAGAGGGCAGAGATAGATCATAAGTTCCTACAGCAACAGCAGCAACCCTTGCTCCATTGCCTACTCGTAGGTCCACCTCGCCCTTTGTCAATGCCTTGCTATTTTTCAGCCCCTGCACATTGGTACAAATGTGAGATGCACATCCAGTATCTAATACCCATGATGAAGAAATAGATAAATTGACTTCTATAACATTTATACCTGAAGTAGAAGTCTCACTTCTCTTCTTCTTAAGATCTTCCAGGTATGCCTTGCGATTCACTTCAGTGTCCTGCTTCCTTGCAGTGGAAGCAAGCCCCTTCCTTGGCTACCCCTCCTTTGGGTTTATGTTCTTTGCCTTTGCCCTTGGCTTGGGACTTTCCCTTACCTTTAGGCTTGCCCTTGCCTTTCTTCTTCTGCACCATCAAAATGGTGTCAGATTTACCCTTCTTAAGGTTAAGCTCAGCAATTCTCAACATGCTGAGCATTTCAGGCAATGGCTAATCAATTTCATTCATGTTATAATTCATGACAAATTGATTGAAAGCTTGTGGCAAAGATTGCAAGATCAGGTCAGTGGCCAGCTCTTGGCCAAGTGGGAATCCCAGCCTTTGTAGGTTTTCTACGTACCCAATCATCTTGAGTACATATGTACCTACGGGAGTCCCTTCTTGCATTTTGGACCCAAATAATGCCTTAGAGACTTCATATCTCTCATGCCTAGCTTGTCCTTGATATAGTTGACGAAGATGTCCAACCATATCATAAGCATTCGTGAACTCATGTTGCTTCTGAAGCTCAGAGTTCATGGTTGCGAGCATTAGACATGACACATCTAATGCATCATCTTGATGCTTCTTGTAAGCATCTTTGTCAGCTCGCGAGGCAGTGGCAGGAGGTGCCTCCGGAATGGGCTGCTCCAGGACGTATAGCTTCCTTTCTTGGGTGAGAACAATTCTCAAGTTCCTGTACCAGTCCAGGAAATTTGCTTCATTGAGCTTGTCCTTCTCAAGGATAGATCGCAGAGAGAGAGTGTTCGTGGTTGTCGACATAGTTATCTACAACATACAATGCAGAGAATTAATATTATATTCCTTTTATCATTTAATTAGGCCTTTAATCAAATGATGCTCCCACTGAATTATAGGAATTTTGTAGAATCGAGTTATGGATGTGGTCAAACCACATTTACTAGATTCATACAAACTAGCTATAATTCTTGCGGGACAAGATTCACATCATACTAAGCCTTGAGTTAGCTTTGGCTAAATCGCCCAAGACTTAGTATGATCGGTGGGTAACACATTACCGATTACATCTCTATGCAACTCTTCTTTATAGGATCAAGACCTACATTTACAAAAGACCTTGAGTTAGCTTTGGCTAAATCGCCCAAGATTTAGTGTAAATGCGATCTTGACCTATCGTTCCAATGATTGGAATATGCCTATAGTTCTACTCGATCCAATTGAGTTTAACTAGTTTTGCTCAATCTAATTGAGCTTACTCTAACCCAAGCGTGATAGGTGGGACCAAGATTGTCCCTCCGCACCCTACCAAGATAATATGCGTTGCTCTGCTTTGGCAGATTCAACAACAACAAATGATCGAGGTGGTGATGGGTATCAAGGCTCGGTAGATATTTTCGAGTTGATTCGATTATGATCTAATCTAATCGTAATGTGTATCTTATACACATTTAGGCCTTTATTATCATATATTAGCATGCATCATATACATACATTCATTATTCTAGCATGGATCATATACATACAAGAAAATTATCCTAGCATGCATCATATACATACAAGCATTATTCTACTAGCATGCATCACATACATACAAGCAAAATCAATTAAATATATATATATATATATATATATATATATATATATATATATATATATATATATATATATATATATATATATATCAACATTTGGATTACTCAATCAAATTTGGTTCATCCCATGAACCTAATCCTCATGGTTCATCATATGAACCTAATCTCCATCTAATTTCTCTTATGTGTGTGACCCTATAGGTTCTTGTAACGTTGGCAATGTCCCTAAACCGATTTAGGAACATAAGCAATGAGCGGTATCTAGCAACACATCATTGCTACCCAAGTTACAAGAATGTTGAGCTCCAACATCACCTTTGTGACTACTAATTGTGACTCTCACAATATGTGACAATGTCCCTCTATCCTTGACATCTAGATTGACCAATCGAGGCATAGACCGTGTCATCCTCGGTACAATCTAAATCTTGAACCCCAAGTAGACTCACTCTAATCAAATGAGCTCAATATCTCATATTGACTCATTTGGGCATGGCCATGCACTTCGTGGTCTCACTCTATTAAGAATATCGATGTCACCCCCGTCATATAGGAGGGATAGATCCCATCTACATCACTCACATCCCTCCACATAATTTGTTACATACCCAGTAATCGCCTTTATAGTCCACCCATTTACGGGTGACGTTTGATGAAGCCAAAATATGCAACTCCTTATGTAGGGAACCATGGTGACTTCAGGTCTAAGGACTAATAGTCATACTAATAGCCACATGAGAAAGTATATGACACTCATATAACGATCCATGATACTTTCTCATGGTGGGTCATTCAGTATACATTCTCCAATGCATACCCATGTGTCAACTTGATATCTCATATCCATGACTTGTGAGATCAAGTCATCTTGTTGACCTACATGCTAGTCTCTACGCATTAACATTGTCCCTGAATGTTAATACTTGACTAGGAATGATTAAGAGTAGTGTTCTCTATATCATCTCATTATCCATTCAACCAATCGATTGATATAGATAAGAACCTACTACTCAAGGACATTATTATATTTAGTTATTTGGCACCAATACAAGTAAATATAATAACAATGCCTTTATTAATAGGAATATGATACAATAAAGTCCATACAACAATCATCACATGATTGGCTCTAGGGCTTTCACTAACAGATCACTAGGTGAAATAATGGTTATAGGAAATTATCTAGGAGCGTGTGTACTTCCACAGCGGTAAAGCACATAATCCGAAATAATTCCCTTAGTATCGTGTAATGGTGCACACTTAGATGCAAATAAAAAGTATCCTCCCCATCGGAGTCACTGCTTTTATTTGTAGGGCCAAAGAGGAACCAACTATTAATTTTATTTGTCAAAAAGTAAAGTTGACAAGATAATAAAATTAATGGGTAAAACCTCCTCTTACAAATGTAGAATTCGTATACGTCCACACTGCGTGGCATGCGATATTCTCGGTGTTTTGAGGTGTTGGTTGAAATCAAAATTTTATTGTTTGAGGAATCAATAATTTTTTGAAATCTAAAGTAATGATCTATGTGATTTTTATGATTTTCAAGATGACTTTCAGTCCACTTGTTGTAATACTAAAGGAAATAAACTTACTGTACCCAAATAATGTTGATTGGAAAAGAATCCAGAAATTGTCTTATCTGCTAAGGAGTACAAGTATGCACTCTTTAAAGAATATCCTCAAGGCATGGTTTCTCAAAAAGGTTTCTACTTCTAAGCCGAAAGGCAAGAAGAAGGAGAAACGAGGTAGAGCAAATGTGGTGGGAGGAGTGAAGAAGTCGAAAGGCAAGTACTTCACTTACAAGCAGGATGGACATTGGAAGGACTGTCCCAATCCAAAGCAGAACAAAGATATATCCTTTGAACTAGTCGTTGAAACATGGTTAGCAGTGTTATCTACCGGTACCTGGTGTGTAGGTATGGGAGCCACTAATCATGTCTGCAATACTTTGCAGGGGTTCCAGGAAACCCGACGACTAGCTAAAGGGGATATTACCATTTACTTGGGCAATGCCATGAAGATGGCGGCTATTGCAGTGGGATTTGTTTAATTTATCTTTTGAGAAAAATAAAGTTTTTGGTTTTTGAGAATTTTCTTTATGTACCTTTATTTAGAAAGAATTGCTTTTGGTTTCTAAATTATGGATAGATAATCTATTTCTTTTAATGACAGATTTGTTATAAAAGGAATAGGGACATTATCTATTCAGGTACATAGATAGGAAATTTATAACTTGAACCACAAACTTCCACGATGCAAATAGAAGTCATTCACTCATTTTCTAATTCCAATAAGAGAAAAGAACCTTCGAAGATGAACCAAACATATCTTTGGGATCTTAGGCTTGGTCATAGTAACCTAAGCAGAATTCAAAGGTTGATAGCTGATGGACCTTTGGGTTCATTAGTGGTGGAGCATCTCCCAACCTGCGAATCTTGCTTGGAGGGTAAGATGACCAAATGGCCTTTCAAGGCCAAGGGGTATAGATCCAAAGATGTGTTGGAATTGGTTCATTCTGATTCGTATGGTCCTATGTCTATCCAGGCAAGAGGTAGTTTTGAACATTTCATCTTTTTCATAGATGATTGTTCAAGATATGGATGACACTATGATATGATCGTGGTGGTGAGTACCTCTTAGGAGAGTTTAGGAACTACTTATCAGAGGTTGGGATTCAATCCCAAATGACTGCACCTGGCACACCCCAGCAGAACGGTGTGGCAGAGCGAAGGAATAGGACTCTTATGGAGATGGTTAGATCGATGATGAGTTATACTGACTTGCTAGACTCGTTCTGGGGATTTGCTCTAGATATGGTGGTATACATTCTGAACTTGGTTCCATCTAAATCAGTGCCTTCTACTTCCATAGAGTTGTGGACTGGGCGAAAGTCTAGTCTAAGACATACTCGGTTATGGGGAGTTCAGCACATGTGCTGAAGGCAGATGCTGGTAAGTTGGAACCTCGTACAGAAGTACACATGTTCGTTGGCTATCCCAGGGGAACGAAGGGTGGATTGTTTTATAGTCCTAGAGATCAGAGGGTGATCGTTAGCACGAATGCCAGATTTCTAGAAGAAGACTATGTGATGAGCCACAAGACCAAGAGTAAAATTGTTCTGGAGGAGTTAAAAGGGGAAGTCACTTCTTTAGTACCACCGGTACAAGAGGATATACCACATGTCACTACACCGTGTGTCACAGAGGATACACAGGTGATACCTCGTCGTAGTGGGAGGGTTGTTAGACAGCCTGATAGATTCATGTTCTTGGGAGAGTCTTCGGACTTAGTCCCACGTGAACATGAACCTGATCCCTAGACATATGACGAGGCAATCCAAGATATAGATGCAACATCTTGGCAAAGTGCAATGAATACTGAGATTGAATCTATGGATTCAAGTCAGGTCTGAGAGCTCTTATGCATAGCAACTCATATGGATTATGAGATGTGACATATAGATGTCAAGACAGCTTTCCTTAATGGAAGTCTTGAGGAAACCATCTATATGGAGCAACCAAAGGGATTCATTGCTAAGGGCGAAGAGCATCTTGAATGTAAGCTTAATCGGTCCATTTATGGATTGAAGCAAGCTTCGAGGTCTTGGAACATCCACTTTGAGGAGATAAATCAGTCTTATGGATTTATTCAAAGTCCGGATGAGTCTTGTGTATACAAGAGATGTGACGGAAACGTAGTGGTATTTCTTGTACTATACGTAGATGACATTTTGGTGGTTGGCGACAACATCGAAGTGTTATCAAACGTAAGGGTATGGTTGTCCAAATAGTTTGATATGAAGGACTTGGGAGAGGTGAGACACATCCTTGGGATTAAGGGATCGCTGGAAAAGGATGTTGTGCTTATCCCAAGCTTCATACATAGACACGATTATGGAGCACTTTATCATGAAAAACTCCAAGAAGGGTTTTCTACCTTTCAGTCATGGAGTTCCTTTATCAAAGGAGATGTGTCCTAGATCATCTGAGGTGATAGAGGAGATGAAGGCGGTTCTTTATGCTTCGGCAGTAGGAAGCATCATGTATACGATGCTCTGTACAAGACCAGATATCTGCTTTGCCGTGGGCATGGTCAGCAGATATCAGAGTAATCCAGGACAGAGATATTGGATTGCGGTAAAGCATATATTGTAGTGCCTGAGAAGGACTAGGGATTATATGCTAGTTTACCGGGCAGACCAATTATTCCCTGTGGGTTACACGGATTCTGATTTCCAATCATATAGGGATAACAGTAAGTCTACATCAGGGTTTGTGTTTACTTTTGGAGGTGGAGCCATAGTATGGAAGAGTGTCAAGCAGAAATGCGTGGCGGACTCTACCATGGAAGCTGGGTATATGGCAGCCCCTGTGGCGGCCAAAGAAGCTGTGTGGTTCAGGAACTTCCTGATAGACTTCAATGTGATTTTTGGTTTGCCCAGACCTATCACAATTTATTGTGATAATAATGGTGCAGTTTCAAACTCGAAGGAACCACGAGCCCATGAGGCTAGTAAACACACAGAGCGCAAGTACCACCTGATACGAGAAATCGTATAGGAGGTAGAAGTTGCTGTCACCTAGATTGCATCAGAGGATGACCTGGTAGACCCTTTTCACTAAGGCCCTTCTAGCGAGAGCTTTGATAGGCATGTGGAGGGAAGGGGAATCAGATGTATGGCAGTGTGATGACAGCATAGTCTTTTAGTATAAGTGGGAGATTGTTGGGATGTATACTGAAAGCCTAGCTCTTTTGTATGAATATCTTTATTTTGAAATAAGAATCACATGATCATTGTTTGCATATTTTTATGGTTATGCAAAATTGTCTAATATTTTACATTATAGATAACATGGTGCTTGGGTGTGGCACAGAAGATCATGTTATCAGTCCCTTGTAGAATATAAGTAGAGGCTCACAACCAAGATGGTTTTTGACAAACCATTGGCATGGTTGTAGTGTAGCTTGGTATTGTTTTATCTTGAACATAGAGTTACACTAGTACACTTAGGTGTATTGAGCAGGACCGACATAGAGGTGATTCAATTTATTGCTGACTACATAATTGAATCGGACCTCGAATATTATGTTGTACATGCTCTTAATCCCGATATAATAACGGGCACATGTACTTAGTATTTATTTCTTTGATTTACCAAAGGGTGAGATTTAGATGGATTAAATCAATATGTCCGGTAAGTTGGGAAATGATATTATTTACATGGTGTGCCGTTGATTATAAGAGGAAACCGTGTCCTATATATTAGGTTGATGATGTCCCCTTGAGGAGCTCATAAGGTTCATCATGTAAACCCTGCAGGTTGACTTAGTCAACATGATGATAAGGTTGAGTGGTACTACTCGAGGAGTTAGATGTTAATTAATTGATGGTCAGTAAATCAATTAATTGATGGACATTCGATATCTTAAACACGGGGAGATGGATGCACAAATAATATATGGAGCCCATATTAATTTATGGGAGTTGGTGAGGTAGTTCAATGATGATCCTCTAGTGGAATGGAACATCATTGATGGATCAAGTTTGTGTGGTTCCGATCCATCGGGTGGCCAAGACCCAACTCCTCCTCATGGTCCCTATCGTAGCCTAATATAAACCTCATGAAGCCTAGATCAAATGATGGAAAATAAATCTCTAGAACCGACGGTTGAGATTAAATCTCTAAGATCCGATGGTTGGGATTAAAACCCTAGAACCGACGGTTGTGATTAAATCTCTAGAACCGACGGTTGAGATTAAATCTCTAGATCCGACGGTTGGGATGAAACCCTAGATCCGACGGTTGGGATAAAACCCTAGATCCGACGGTTGGGATGAAACCCTAGATCCGACGGTTGAGATTAAATGGAGGAGATTGGACCAAGGCCTAAACCTAACTCTATACACTACTAAAAATGGGCCTTTTAACGACGGGAAATCCCGTCATTAAAAAGTCAATTCCCATCGTTAATGAGTTTTAACGACGGTAATAAATACCGTAGGAAGTTGTCGCTAAAAGACCTTGTCGGGAAAAGATTAACGACGGGAATAAAAGTACCATCGTTAATAACATTTAACGACGGTAATCACTACCGTCGTTATTGTTAGTAACGATGGATTTATATACCGTCGTTATTGGCAATAACGACGGTCATATGTACCGTCGTTAATAATAACAACGACGGTTATATGTACCGTCGTTAATAATTAATATCATTTAATTATTTAACGATGGTTTAGAATACCGTCGTTAATAGCAACAACGACGGTCATTATATAAATGTTATTTCATCATTATTACCTATATACAATTCACAATATATATCAATGAACACTAATAAAAATCAAAACACAATATATTCAAAATCAAAACACCATATATATTAAAATATCATCCAATAGTTCATAATGAATGCATATACATCGTTAAACTTGCAAAATTAACATCCATTAACATCTAAGGAGAACATTTCTCTAAAGTCTTAATATGCAAAATGTTGACATTCCCAAAAGCTCCAAAAAATGCAGCCGTTGTAAATCTTCAATACCTATAATAAATAGACAAAAAAATGAGCATCACAATATGATCATTAAAAGAATTTAGAAATCTTGATATACAAACAAATTAAACCTACAATTTAATTTCAACGAACAAGAGAGATAACAATAAGAATAAGAAATGAATAGCAAATATATTATCAATATTTTAATACCTTTCTAACATTACAACAATAATTGTCTAATAATATAGCAACATATTAAATAACATTACAACGAAGCAACAAAAGAATTTTAGAGAATACCAGTCAATCACTAAGATGAGCCTTCATTCTATTATTCCTCACTAGCTTGTCTGCCTATGAAATATTGATTATTCAAAATGAACAAAATTAATCATTATCATTATCAAATAATGGATAAGAAATAATTAATTTTAAAATAACAAATTCAACCTTCAACAGTATCTGAAGTCGATGTAGTCACTTGCATATTAGGCGATAAATTCTTCAGCATCAACTCCTTAAAAACTTTAAATTCAGATTCCATATTATTCATTTTCTCACGTAATATGACATTCTCATGATGAAGTTCTTGCTTTGAAGAAACCGGTTCTCTCACATCTTTAGGCCTCACTCCTCCTCCATGGCCAAAAACATGATCATGTCGTTGAGGTCCAAAACATTTCTCAACAAGTTGGATACTTGATAAGGAAGGATCTTCTCGAATGACCTCACAAATCTCATCCTTCAATAAGTGAACAGATTTAGAAATATGAATCAAATATCAGGTAAAAAAATGAATTAAAATATTATATATACTCACATATTTTTCCTTTGCATCAAGATCAACAATATGGTCTCCCTTTTTTCGTGTCTCAAAAAATATTGATGCAAAATCTGGAGGTTGTCCATCTTTTCCTCCCTATAAATATTAAATAAGACAAAATTTTATGTCTAAATTAATATAAAATCCTTATAAAATATGTCTTACCATTTCATACACCAATTGCCTAAAAGGCTTCTTTCATTCGATGTGGCATAGATTTCATGGATCTATTCTGTGCATTGGTTTTACTCTTTTTCTGCAATTATATTAATATTAATATACATTTACAAAAAAAACATTTAAATTTAAAAAAAGTAATTTATAACATTAAAAGATGGGATAAGAATAACAAAACTTTCACTTAAAAAATATTCTCAAGCAACCATTCCCAATCTTGTTTATCCATTTCCTTGGGAACATTTTGTAAAACTTCTTGGCGTGTTTTGCATGGTTTTACAAATTTGAGTTCATCTCACATCTCCAATTCTTCCATAATTGTTTCATATGTTTAAGGGTTGCCTCACGATATAGCTCAATGTCATCATTTTTAAACTTATCACGAAAAAAATTGATAAGTATTTAATAACAAGATATTTCATATAATAAAAATGTAAATCTAACTCATCAGAATAAAGACCCACATGTGATTTTTAGCATCTTCATCAATTTTATTCCATGCAAGAACCCGAATCGACATATGTTTCCATCTCTTACAATTATACCCAAATGCCTTGTAAAGGCCTGATGATTCAATCCAACCGCTCGATCCATATAGAAACTTATAGGAAGCTTGTCTCCATTTTTCAATTTACACACCATACCGCACTTATTTTTACCTCGTGTGTTCAAATTTTGTTGAGTAGATGATTTGTCTAAACATTAAAATAATTAGTTTAGATTTACCAAGTACATAAATGTAGAATGAAAAATTATAAATTTCTTTTTCATACCTTGGCTAGATTCCATTTGAGCTTGTGAGTCTTCCACATGGTCAATATATTCAAGTGCATGTTGCATATCGTTGTTTCGTGTGCTTACCAAAGAAGGCTCACGTTCAATTGATCCAGATCCTGAATGCCTAGTGATTTTGTCACGTCCTCGAGCTAAAGAACCTGGTGCTATAAATAGCTTTCTCTTAGTACCCAAAGATGACTTTTGAGAGTCCATGATCCTATAACAAATACATTTCTCTTAGTACCAAGAACTACAAAGCATTCTCAGAATTAAGCATAAAATTTATAGAAACATATAAAACTTTAAAATTACATGTAAGTAACAATTGAAATATCATAAATCTAGAATAATTGAAAAAGAACACATTGATGTGGACTTGAATACAATTTAAATTGATAAGCGAGATGAAGGGACAAAAGGAGAGGTGAGAAAGCGATAAGAATGTAGGAGAGAAGAAATAAGAACCACACATTATGGAGGCCAAAAGGGGAAACAGAGAAAAGATTCCTCTTCATTCTCCTAGTAAGCTAACAATGACTCCAGTAACAGAGGAGAGGAAAGAACTTGCCTCCCCTACAAATTCATCCATTTAAATAATTTTAACTATTGTATAGAGAGACAAGTCACTAATACAAAGCACCAAATTCATTCATGCACTCAGATGACAATGTTAGATTCTGAAGTTTAATTCATATAAACCATATTTGATGACTTCTCTAAGATCCATTTATTTGAAGTCCTGTAGATTCAGTCTAACCATCACCTTAGTCATACCACACAAATCTCTTGCATCAATGTGCTTCATTTTGCTACTTGATTTTTTTTTTGTTTGTTTGTTGTCACTTGTGCCTATGAAAGTTGGTTTTCTCTTGTGACTTTTAAGGATTCTACTTCTGATAAATGAACTCTAAAAAGAAGTTCATGTGAATTATAACAATTGAGTTCACCAAAAATATAGGGGACAAAAGGACCAATTAATTTGAAAGACTTTTGTCCACTGCATTACATTAATATTAACCTAATTGGCCCATCTTTTGTTCCTAAGCAATTGACATCACAGAGTTCAAGTTTATTTCAAAGCATAGAAAACTAGGATTCCATGAATAGAAAGATAGCTAAATATTCCTTAACAAATAAAACAATGAATTAGAATTTGAAATCAATAAGGTTTTTAAAAAAGATTGCAAATCATAGAATGACTATCAATAAGAAAATAGAAATGTATACAATATGATTATAGGCCTTAAGTGATCAGAATTTGATGTGCATTAATTAATGTTTAAATTTCTCTCTCTAATTCTAATGGCATCCAACCTTTATAACTATAAAATCTATTGATCGCCTTTGGAAATGTCCATGACTTTGCAATTATCCAATAATTTTTTCGCCTAAGATTTCCTTCTTTAGGACGTTATCCATCCCATGAAATTATTGGAACATAAACAACATCATGCATCTTCTTCAAATCTGGACATACATTCCCCTCCTTCAGGAGGTTGTCAAGTCTGGACATACAACTTGACCATTGTAATTGCTAAAAGAAACAGATAACATCAAGAACACTCCAGGCAAAATTATCTCTGTTTTTTTTGTATTTTAATTTCAATGCTAGGGAAAGAGGTGGACCACGGAAGTGAATTTAGAATCAATAGTGACCTAAGGTGAGAAGTTGTAGCATGTCGTTCAATAAATAAAAATCTAACAAACACACAAACGCCTGGAATGGTCTAACAATTACTACTCAGATTATATCTTTAACAGCATACAATGGATCCCTTCATTAGAACATTTTGATCAACTTCTGAACAATATTTCATATCTTAAGATGAGAAAAATCAAAATCAAATAATTTTAATGCGTGTTGAATTGAAGAAACATAGAGAACTAAATCATTGACCTCCCAATCCAGTGGGTCTCCCGGTGACAGAATATGGATAGCAACCATTAGTTTTTTTAATAAAAGTCAAAATCATTGATTTTTTACACGACATTGATCGATACTAACAATATAATAACAGATCAAGCAATAAAAAAGGAGAAAGAACATTGCTTATAATTCAATCAGTATCGATGGGTTCAGTAGAAACTTTTAGGAATAGGAGCTCCTGTGCCCTAAAACTGCAAACAGAACTAGGACTATCCGATAAAAAACTAAGAGACAGTATGGAGTTTACTGCGATAGCCTCTTTGATCGATATACCAATAATGAATAAACTATAATAGCACATCCAGCAATCAGGAGACTAAAGAGCCAGATCCTTAATGCCCATAGCGCCGGAAAACAGAAAGTCCTCTTATTTCAATCACAGTACTCCACGAAAGAGAAGGTAGAAATAGGGTAGCAAAATCTTACAATGTCACCGCGAGAAACCCCGAGGGCAGAGAGATGGAATTGCAAGTTAGAGGAATGGTCACCACCGGACTGCTGATCTCTCGCGACGACATTGGACGACAAAATTGCAGAGAAACTGAAGAGTCGTGTGTGATGCACTGAAGAGTTTTTACGAGGGAAAGAATCGAGCAAAAAATTAAGACAATCTCAGCCATTAAGATAATTTTATATTTAAGTTTTTATCAGAATTTTTTTTTTAATCCGTCATTAAAAATCTTACAATAGCAACGAAAAAAAATACCGTCGTTAAAAATATTACAATAACGACCGAAATAAAAAAACCCGTCGTTAATGATAAAGTATCAACGACGAGATAAAATATCGTCGTTAATTTATATACATTAACGACGGACACTAAATGTGGTCGTTGTTGAACCATCAATAACGACAGTATTTTTATACCATCGCTAAATTTTGTCGTTAAAAGTAGTTTTTTTACTAGTGATATATATGGGAGAATGGGTTGGGCGGCAAGGTTGATGATGGAGTTGGATGTTTTGGAGATTAGGGTTTTGCCTCTCAATGACTTGGGCGGCAAGAAACCCTAAGGAGAAAACCCTAATTAGATTAGGGTTTGGCTCCTTTGGTTGGGCGGCATGGTGAGGAAGGAGAGGGGTGGCAACTATAGGAGAAGAGCTCTTCTTCTTCCTAGGTTGGTGGTTGGCTCCTAGATCTCTTCCTTCCACCTTGGTTGGGTGGCAAGAAACCCCAAGGAGAAAACCCTAATTAGATTAGGGTTTGGCTCTTATGGTTGGGCGGCTAGGGTTTGCAAGAAGGTGGGCGGCAACTATAGGAGAGGAGCTCTTCTTCTTCCTAGGGTGTTGCCGGCTCCTTCCTCTATTCTCTCCACCTTGGTCGGCGCCCAACGTATTCCTTTTCTCCTCTTCACTCCCTCTTGGCCGGCGGCACTAGGAGCTAGGGTTTGTCACTAGTTCAGTTCCTTGGTTGTTTCCATTTTGTTCTCTCTATTCTTGGGGCCGGCGGCATCATTCCTTTGTGGATTGGTGGTTGGCTCAAGCAAGAATGGAAAGAGAGTTCTTCTTTCTTTGGATTGAAGAAGATCTAGGAAGCTTCAACTTGTGGAGGATCTTCGCCCACACAAAGTCTACAAGGAGGTTAGGACATACGGTAGAAGATCAAGAGGTATAAAAGTTTTACAACCTTTTATTATTGATCTTTACATGTTCTTATTGATATGCATGTTTTGTGTGGATGCTTACTTTATGTATGTGTTGATTATACTAGTTTACAGTTGTATGTATTTGTATAATCATAGACCCCGATAAGAAACACAAAAACCGGTGATCCGTCCATCGTCTCTTCCGCGGCTAACCAACTAGAAAAGTTATGTTGCTTGAACAACTAGTTTGTTCAAGCGATCGCTCAAGTTTTTAGCACGACGACGAATTGGTTGTGCTTAGGAAACTCATCCCATCCGGATTAGTTTTGATTGGTGAAAATTTTAATCCAGGGACATGGGAGCCAATGAGCTTCCGAGCTAGCATGCCATTCCCAACATAGATGTGCTGCTACGACCACTAATTATAGACAAGTTGTTAGCTAGAGTAGAGGACGTGCAGCTTATCCTAACAAGACTTGGCCACCAGCGGATAGTGGTAGCTAGAGTCGCCAGCAAAGCAGGGCCCCTAGGTAGCATATAGCTCTGATGGCATGCTAGCTACTGTCATTCTACCCAACTCACCACTTGAGAATAAAGGGTAGCCGGAGTCGATAGTGGCTACACGCTGCGCCACCGCCACCGGGTCGCTATTGATCGGTCCGCAGACAGTGACCATGCATATGCATTGCTGATATATATGTATGCATGTATTTGATATATGTTTTTACATATGCCTGTGAGATGCTACATTTGTTTGCTGCATATGTTTGTACATTATGATACATTTCATTTGCATATTATATACTGTTATGTGTTGAGCATGATATATGTGTTGGTCTAGACTGTTGTATGCATTTGATTAGAGTCATGTTATAGTGTGGTATGGACCGGGATGTTATTACAGGTGATTATATACTGTTCATATGTATGAGTATTGGTCAGATATGGGACTTGTAGGGTCGATATGGTGGCCGGCTAGAGGGGGGTGAATAGCCTTCGATCGTCGTACGGTGGAATTCGCTTGTCTACAAAACTATTAGCGCAACGAAAACAAAACTAAACAAGCAAATCAAACAACACAAAGATAAAAGCAATACTAACACAAGACGTAACGTGGTTCACGGCCTCACCGCTAATCCACGGTCCGATTCGTCCCCGGTGAATCACTCCGCAACCAATCCAATATTGGTCTCTCCCTTTAGCCCAAGCAAGGTGGAGGTAAACCTTTACACAAGAAATCACTCCCTCTTTTACAATAAAAATGAAAGAAACTAGAAGAAGGAGTTTGAGCATTGTGGGGGCACTTAGTAAGATGTTTTGAGCTGAAGCATTAACCATCATCAAGCCCCCACCCTCTCTTTTTATAGAGAGAAAGCTATTCTTCCCGTTGAGCACTATCACCGACTCGATGTTTTCATCACGACCGATGTCGACAACGGCTCCCGACACGGACAGATTCGCGGGATCGCGATCGTTTTCCAACGATCACATGATCGATCGGTGATGCTTTCATCGACGATCGGTGATGTCGACTCCAGTGACCCACGAGATCAACTAGCTTTTGTGCTCGTGCACAGTGCGATCAGTCGACTGCTTCCATTATCAGTCGACTGATGTCGACTCGATCGACTTATGACTCCAGTCGAACTCCGTTCGACTCATAGCAGTCGACTGCCATGACATGGCAGTTGACTGGTGCCGGGCAGAACTCAAACCTTACATCTGTTTGAGCTTCCGACGGTCGGGTAAACCTCAACCCTTGCGGTCGAGCCTCCGACACTCAGCCATTCGGCCAAGTTCTCCAAATGAGCTACTTACAATTCACTCATTCTCTCATCTCACTCGAAGTCCCTCGCCGAAGCTCTCTTCGTTCGTGGTCACGTCCCTCGGCAGCATCTGGTGCACGGCTCTGCAATGCTCCTTCGCGTCTCTTGCCTTCGAAGTCTGCTTTCTTGGCTTCGCTTCAAGTCATCTCGTCCGGCGGTCCCTCGGATGCTCCAAGCGCACGGCTTCCGCAAAGCCATCCTTCACCAACTCAAGGACCGAGGTTGTGAGTGGTGAACCCGCCAAGGCTCCATGTGTGAATTACTAAGTCCTGCACGACTCCAACGCACATATCAAATACACACATCCTAACTTAAACCCTTTGCCACACACATCAAAACCATATCACGGGTTGATTGCCCTAACAGGACTGACTTGGTACATTATATGGGTTATGTTATTGTAAACCTGTTCAGGATGATATAGCTTATGGTGTTGCAGACCGTCAGGTACGTTGGTAAATTACTTCATGTTCAGTTGATCGGTTTAGTATATACATTGAGTATGACTTTACTGTGGTTACTTGTTATTATATTTGGATAGAACTGTATGTCTATTGGACTCATGTTGTATACCTTTAGATCTTCACATGTATACTTGTAGATCTCTATATCCTTATATGTTGTTCATGCACTTTCTATATATTACCCTTGAGTTTATACTCACCACCCTGGACCCTGGGTTTCTTGTCGCCCAGGTAACAGGTAGAGGATTGCCTTGGACGTTTGAAGCTCGACCAGCTGATCCCATCTCACACCGAACAATTGGTGTTTTCCACGTATTTGTTTCCACTGTTGTTTTGTATTATAGACATGTATAATCAGTGTTGTATTTGGTTGTTGGTTTGTATGTTGTTTTTGGTGTAGTATGTTAGAGTCACACCAGTGCGCACCTTTGTGATGTTGTGGATGTATTGTTTAGTATTGTCCATATATATGTCATGTAGTTGTGGGCCTACGGGCCTTGTATTAATCCGATATTTTGCCACATACAGGGGAGATGTTGTCCGTTTGTTTTTCGGCACGACATACTCTCGGGGCGTGACATTGGGTGATATTATTATTGTGGAGTCACAATTCTAAGAACATCCTCACAAATTATTTTTTGGGTATCTATTTCATAGCTAAGAGCAAGATGCCCTAATCTTTATCATCTTATAAATGTAAGCCCATAATTTGTGTTCAACTTCCTACCCTTTAATTCTTATGCCATATTTTTCTTATTATTTTGTTTGCATTTTGTATGCTGGTTAACATCTTTTTTTCATCTCCATTGGTTTAGGAAATGTCATATAATAATTACTTAGATGCCGATACTGCTAGGAATTGTGTATCAGAATTCAAGAACCCTACTTGTGTGAGATTGTCAAGCACACAAATTGTCAAACCCCAGAGGTAAGTTTCAATATTTATTATTAAATATTTAACAGATCTTATATAATGCTATTAATTTATTCGAAGTGATTTTTTGTTAGTTAAATTATTTATTAATTTATCTGAAATGTTGAAATTGGAAGATTTGAAAAATTATTACAAGTTTTTATTTTTGACAATATTAAAATTTAAGGAGTAGATAAACATTTGCCATTTTCATCAATTATGATCTTATTAATTTCACATTCTATTTATTTATTTTACGAAGACCTAAGTCCTCACAACATTGCGTTCTTAAGCTGTATTAAAAATGAGATTTTAAAAATTTGAGAAGATAAAAAAATAAAATGCCAAGAATAGGTAAACTTATTTTTCAAAAAAATTAGACTATATTTTAATTAATAAAGATAGGTTAATTCTGTTAATATTTTTTAATTATTATTAACTAATATTAATTTTTTAATTTTTATTATTTATTATTAAAAATTTAAGAGATCCTGTATAATGTTATTAATTTATCCGAAATGATTTATTATTAGTTAAATGATTTATTAATTTATTCTAAATGATGAAACCGAAAGATTTGAAAAATTCTTAAAAGTTTAATTCTTAATTTTTTCTATTTTTTGACAATTTTAAAATTTATCGAGTAGATAAAAATTCGTCGTTTCTATTAATTATAATTATATTAATTTGATGTTCTATTTATTTATTTTACAGAAATCTAAATTCTTGTTGCATTGTGTTCCTAAGTTTTGTTGTTGAAACACCCACATGACCAGATTTTATTTTATTTTCTATCAAGAACATACTTTTTGCCCTTTAGTTACCGTCAGCTCTAGTAGAAAGTAAAATGCATTCTTTTTTTTTATATTTCTAAATGATGAAAAAGTTTTTAAAATATGTTGATTTTTTAAAATTAGATTTTAACAATTGCATAACATAACAAAATAAAATGTCAATAATAGGTAAACTTATTTTAAAAAATCAACTATATTTACATTAAAAAATAGTCAAATTAATAAATATTAATTTATTCTATCAATTTTTTTTAAATTATTATTAAATAATATAATTTTTATTTTAATTATTTATTATTAAATATTTAATATATCATGTATAATGTTATTAATTTACATGAAGTCATTCTTTTAGCTAAATTATTTATTAATTTATCCGAAATGATGAAATTGAAAGATTTGAAAAATTCTTAGAAGTTTTATATGTATTTTTCGATTTTTAGAAATTTTAAAATTTAAGGAGTAGATAAAAATTTGTCATTTCGGTTCATTTTGATTATATTTTTGGTGCAGTAGGCACCTAAGTCGAACCTGAGTTTTGATTATAGGAAACGATACAAAGTTAAGCTCATATCGTTATCTCACGAGCTGAATCGAGTGTGCAGAAAAGTGCTATAGCTGGAGCTGAAGGCTAGCGACACCCGGAGGAAGCCGCGGTGGTCGCGCGACACTCGAGTGACTTCGGAGGGAGCAAAGGAATCGAGTGGAAGGCCGGAAGCGAAAGCGACACAGTAAGTATCGAGGTAAGCTCGTGTGTGTGCGAGTGTAAGTGAGGTCGTATCCTCCTTACGGGGATAAGCTTAAGCGTAGATTCAACCCAAGGCATCCCATTGGTGGTCTAGGTCGAGATCGGACGGTCGGAGGTCGTAGAAATAATGTTTTTGTTTAGCTAATTTGTTATTTCAAATTAGTATCGGTCATTGCCCGCTTGGAGGACTCATTGTTGTCAATCGATCATTGTTTACGATCGACATTCTATCGATCGCCATAAGTCAACTGATGATGGCTATCAGTCGACTGATGGTCAAGGATCAACTTCGAGGAGTCAAGGCTTATCACCTCATTTCAAGGGGAGTGGTGCTCAATTTTGATTGGCTAAAGTTCCTCTCGAAAAGGAGCTCAAAGGCTATAAAAGGAGGGCCTATCCTAGGGTGTCATCATCAATTCTAAGCTTCCAAAAGCCTCCGCAAAGCTACAACTCTCCGACAATGAAGTGCTTCTTCTCTGACATCTAGGTTTAAATTGTTTTTATTTTGTTACGTCGGTATAAGTTTTATTTAAGTTTATTTCTTTACTTTCTCGGAGTTTTTATTGTAACGAGGAGAGAGGGAGTGTCCCTCTACCTCAAGCTTTTGGTGTGTTCTTGTATCGATTAACTCCTACCTCTAACGAGGAGGAGTTCTTTAGTGATTTGCCCTCCTTGCGTGGTCATGGACCACTAGGGCCTTGGAGTAGTAGCCGAAGGCTACGAACCAAGTAAAAAATATTATTGTGTCTTTATTTTTATTGTGTTTGTCCGCTGCATTTACTCGTGCCTCAACGAACGATTTCGAACGAAAAGTTTCTATCGCTATTCACCCCCCCTCTAGCGATCCGCTTCGATCCAACAATTGGTTGTTGGGTTTCCGGCACCGCGGCGTGTGTGTGTTCGATCATGTTTCGTAAACATGAGCACAGCGGAAGCAATTAAAAATAATAAATCTATATTTATTACAACACACACAACACACGCATGCATATTACAACAAGTGTAGACATAACCGTAAATTAAAATTTGCAATAAAAGGAAATTAAACTACGTTATACCTTTCGTATGACGTGTAGCGGGAACGGCATCAACCGGAACGATCCTCGTAAGAATCATCTCTATCCGTATCTACGCCGAGCTCCTCGGGATGACTTCGCCAAGCCACGAGCTTCGTCTTCGTACGGGTTACTAGCCTCGTGTTGAAGACGACGTGATCGAGAGATGATCACGATCCGAATCTAAATTCGGACCTAAAACCAAGTCCTCAAGACTCGCTTCTCCGGAGAGGTATTCGTCAACCGATTGACGAATCCTTCGTCCTCCACCTCAGAGGATTACCGGAGATCAAATCCCCGGTATGTTAGCCGCTGTCGGAGCACTAACCGTCGTCCAAACGACGCTCCGACGAGAGGAGAAGAAGCTGTCCAGAAAACTGGACAGCTTGGTGGAGGAGTAGGCGCCGGCCAAAAACAAGGAGAGAAAAACCTCACCTTGATGCCAAACCTATAGGGGATCACCGGAGGGTCGCCGGAGTGTTCACCGGCTGGAGCTTGGACGCCGGCAAGGGTCTTGGACGGCGGCACAAAGCTGGGCGGCAACAATATGTTGGGCGGCAACAATGTGTTGGGCGGCAACAATGTGTTGGGCGGCAACTAGGTTTAGGGTTTTGGATTAGTTAGAGTTTAACAATCCCTTAAGCCCACTTTTATAGAGAACTAATTCTCTTAATGGTTAATGGATCATATCCATAAAGCCCGTTAACCCGCTCCATTAAGATAAGTTAAAATAAACCAAACCATGATGGTTTATTTTAAGTTAAAACGAACCGAACCAACTTTTGGTTCATTCGTTTAAAATAAACCAAACCTTTTGGTTTATTCTCATCCATTGGATTAGAACCAAACCATTTTGGTCCATCCATTACGTCTTCATAAGACACGGCCCATCCACGCTTCCATTGCGACTGAAACAATTTCATGCTCGCTTTATGTTTGGTCCAACCAAACATAGTTTCTCTCGGTCTGAGAATCCCATTCTCAAGCTCGTTTTAAATCCTTTGGATTACACTCGTTGTGCGTGTGACCAAATAGGTTCTCGGTTTATGTTGGCCGTCTATAATTAACCATTAATTATAGAACGATCATGAGTGGCACCTAGTAGTACATCATGATCCCCAATTAACCGAAAAGATCAACGGTTGATCCCGAACTATTTCTGAAACCCTTCAGTAGCTCGAATGAATCGTGCCCCATTCCCTTCACTCATCTTATACCCACTTGGTTCAGGACATGGTCTATTGTGTCAGTCCCCACTAGGCTGACTACGTCACACCTAGCCCAAGTATCATTTCCTCGTCCTACGGATTCTAGTTACTCCACATGTATCGAAGAGTACCTTACTCTAAACATGTAATGCTTTGGCCAAAGACTTTAGTAACAATCCGACGAGAGGCCATGGGTATACATCTCCTCACAAGGAGTGGTGAATCTTTTATAGGCTATTCAAACACATTCGATCACTTCGACTTATACCCAATCATCCCGGGTCCACATCTCCTTAGAGATGTTTGCTTAAGATGTCAAAGCATAAGTCTCCATGATCAAGATGACTTGAATACCGCAAGTCAAAGGAACATCGCACTTAAGCCACAGTAAGAACTTCATTGACATATCTATATATGCAGAGAACCATATGAAGTCTTACGGTTAGTCACTCCAATGAACTAGTTACCATAACTAGCATCCACGATCAACTCCGGACATCACAATGTCTCCAGCCAGTGAGAATCAGCTGCTTGGATACACCAAGGAGTATACCTCGTGCTAGTCTCGACAGAATTGATGGTGTCCAGATCCATCAATTCATCGACTAGGGATAATTCCGATACATCATAATTACACATGTAGAGATACTCACTAGTTGTGATCCAATCACAAATTCTCTCATGCTGTGAATCGTATCGTGGACATTCAGTAAATGAGTTTAAGATCCAATCAAATACATGAAACATGTATACTCAAATAGTGAATCTTCATTTATCATATAAATGGTTCATACATAAGGCGATTGCCTTAGAACATCTCTCATATATTACTAACAGACTCCCACTTGGCCTAATGCCAATCGCTACGGTATCCAATACCATAGTCTCTAACATGACCCTCAAACTTACTTTGAGGTAATGCTTTAGTCAAGGGATCCGCTAATTTCCTTTCAGTGGGAATTTTCTCGATTTGTATTTCGTTCCTACTGATGATCTCTCTGATAAGATGATAGCGGCGAAGCACATGTTTGGATCATTGATGAGACCACATCAAGTTCATAGATGAACTTCTTGATCCAAACCGCTTCCTTTGCTGCTTCCAAAGCTGCAACATATTCTGCCTTAGTGGCAGAATCCTCTATAGTGTCAAGCTTGGAACCTTTCCAACTTATTGCGCCTCCGTTCTAGGTGAATACATACCCAGACTGAGACATGGAATCATCCTTGTCTGTCTGGAGATGGCATCCGTATACCCACGTATCACCATGTACCCTTCTCCATATATTAGGAACGTATCCTTAGTTCTTCTTAAGTACTTAAGGATCATCTTAACAGCCACCCAATGATCCATTCCTGGATCAGACTGGTATCTGCTCGTGACACTCAGAGCATACGATACATCGTGCCTCGTACATAACATAGCATACATGATAGATCCTATTGCGGATGCATAGGGAATCTTACTCATGCAAATCCTCTCGTCTTCTGTGCGCGGACACAAAGACTTCGAAAGGTGTATCCCATGCCTGATGGGTAGGAAACCTTTCTTGGATTCCGACATGCTAAACCCCTTTAGCACTCGGTCTATATATGTAGACTGCAAAAGACCAAGCAACCGTTTCGATCTATCTCTATAGATCTTAATCCCGAGGATATAGGTTGCTTCTCCCAGGTCTTTCATGGAGAATGTCTTGGATAACCAAACCTTCACTGACTGTAAGATTGAAACATCGTTTCCTATAAGTAGTATGTCATCGACATACAATACTAGGAACACGACTGCACTCCCACTAACCTTCTTGTACACACAAGGTTCGTCTGGATTTTGTGAGAAATCAAACTTTTTGATCATCTCATCAAAACGGATATTCCAGCTCCTGGATGCTTGCTTCAATCCATAAATAGACCGTCGCAATTTGCATACCTTGGTTTTATCAACCGATGTGAAACCCTCAGGCTGTATCATATACACGTCCTCGAGCAAGTTTCCATATCCATCTGCCATATCTCATAATCATAATGAGCCGCTATGGCCAGGAGCATCCGAATGGATTTAAGCATAGCTACAGGCGAATAGGTTTCGTCATAATCAACACCTTGCTTTTGACGATATCCTTTCACCACCAATCTAGCCTTATAGGTAATCACATTACCATCCATGTCGGTTTTCTTCTTGAAAACCCACTTGCACCCTATAGGCTTTATGCCTTCAGGTGGGTCAACCAAGTTCCAAACTTGGTTTTCGTACATGGAATCCATTTCCGACTTCATGGCACCAAGCCACTTATCCCTTTCTGAACTTGTCAGCACTTCTTCATAACTGGTAGGCTCCTCATCATCAATGAGTAACACGTCGTTCGATTCACTTACAAGAAATCCATATCTCTCAGGAATATTGCGTGTTCTACCAGATCTACGAAGATGTGGTGTTACAATAGGTCCAGTTGATTGCTCATCACTATGAGTTGCTGTATGCCAGGCTTCACCAGGTATCTCATCAATGTCTATTTGAGTCTCTCGAGCCTCCTCAAGCTCGACGACACTCCCACTGTTTTCTTGCAAGAGAAACTCTTTCTCTAGAAACACAGCATGCCTTGAAACAAACACCTTTTGTTCCACATGATGATAGAATTGGTAACCCCTTGTTTCCTTAGGGTATCCAATAAATAGACATTTATCAGACTTAGCATCCAATTTATCTGATACAGTCCGCTTCACATAAGCAGGACAACCCCATATCTTCAAGTAAGATACATGAGGTTTCTTACTATTCCATATTTCATATGGAGTAGTTGAGACTACCTTGGTAGGCATTCTGTTTAACAAGTAAACAGCTGTCTGAAGTGCATAGCCCCAAAAGGACTTGGGAAGAGTCGCATGATTCATCATTGACCTGACCATGTCCAACAAGGTCCGGTTACGCCTCTCAGATACACCATTATGCTGTGGTGTATAGGGCGGAGTCCATTGAGACAATATGCCATTGTCTCTTAGATAATCAAGAAACTCTTGACTTAAGTATTCACCACCTCGATCCGATCGAAGTATTTTAATACTTTTGTCATGTTATTTCTCTACTTCATTTCTGAATTCTTTGAACCTTTCAAAGGCTTCAGACTTGTGTTTCATCAAGAACACATACTCAAACCGTGAGTGATCATCGGTGAAGGTAATGAAGTAGCTATAGCCTCCTAAAGCTTGAGTTGACATAGGTCCATATACATCACTATGTATTAGGCCTAGCAACTCTCCCACTCGTTCACCTTTTCCCGTAAAAGGTAACTTAGTCATCTTGCCTTTTAAGCATGATTCGCATGTATCGTATGAATCCAATTCAAACGATTCCAGAATTCCACATCGGTGTAATTCGGACATGCGTTTCTTGCTTACATGGCCAAGATGACAATGCCACATGTAGGAGTCTATTTGATTATCCTTTCTAGCACGCTTGTTGCTCGCTTCGATATTGCAAATGTCACTGGATACGTCCAACGTATAAACACCATTGCTTAAAGTTCCAGTCCCATAAAGAACCCCATTCAAAGTTATGTAACAACAATTGTTACTAAACGTCAAATGGAAACCATTTCTATTTAAATAAGAAATAGAAATGATGTTCTTTATCAACAAAGGAATATAAAAGCAATTGTCCAGTTCTAAGACAAGTCCTGCAGGGAGTTTCAACAAATACATTCCGATGGCGAGTGCAGCAACCTTTGCTCCATTCCCAACATGTAAATTTGACTCTCCCTTGACGAGTCTTCTTCTATTCCTTAGCCCATGTATGTCATTACATATATGTGAGCCACACCTAGTATCCAATACCAAAGTGTCTAAGGAAATAGAATGACAATCAATAAAGAAGATTTCTGAAGAAGATGGGGCATCCGATGCCTTATCCTTCTTCACGGACTCAAGATAAATCTTGCACTTTCTTCGCAAATGGCTCTCCTTGCCATAATGATGGCAAGTTTCCTTTTGTGCTAGTTCTCCCTTCTTCGCCTTTTTCTTCTTCCCCTTCTGTTGTGCCTTTGACTCCCTCTTAGAACCTTTCTTCGAGGCATCAACTCACACCACCGCCCCTACTCATGCTTCTCAAGGCTCCATAGTCTTGGCATGTTGAGCAAGATACGATGAACCTCCTTGCATCTCAGAGGTGAAGAGGAGCTTGGAGACTTCGAACCTTTCGAATCTCACTTGCTCATCAACCAACTCACAGAGATGAAGGACTACGATATGAGCATCCATATGCTCATGCTGCTTTCGTAGCTTGGGTTCCATCGCGGCTAGCATGATGCAACTCATTTGTTCAGAATCACTCACATGTTTCTGATAGGCCAACAATTGGTCCAAAGTTGCATCTCACTAGATGGTGAAGAGGCACTTCGAGACATACACAAGCTTTTCACCTTGAGAACAATTCTCAAGTTTACCCAAGAAGTTACTTAATTTATTTGAATCCAAAATGGAACGCAAATTCAAACACATCATGATCAATTTTTAGAAATACAAAACGAGCATATATGAGAAAGATGATTTTAAAATGCATCAATATACATTTATAAATCCCATTCATTTTTCGAATTTTAAAAACCCCAAAATCACTTCGGGAGATCGTAGGTCCATCTCCGAATGGGCTGATATCCATCATAGTTATGAACAACCTTGGAGAGAGTCCAACAAGCCATTCATAACTACGACGGTAGGTATCATCTATACCGATTGCATATCACGTATATGCAACTATCACAATGTGCTATCAACTAATTGAATGTTCACACATACATCGGGTTGTTAACACATTAACAAGTATGCATCATATGCATAGCACCCAACTTCACCTCCCTTTACATCGACCTTGGAGAGAGTCCAACAAGCCGATGCTCCAGGTTAAAGCCAACCCATTAATCAGGACATAGTTTTAATATGGTTAGAGCGCATTCAACCAATTAGCCCAGCTTGGAGAGAGTCCAACAACCAAAGCTAATGATTGACCTCTGACTCTTACCATATTAGTATTAAACTATTCCATGGTTTGAACATATTCGGGTTCGAGCCGGGCTTGGAGAGAGTCCAACAACCCAAACAAGAAACAGAACTCTGGTTCTAACCATATTAATGGAAGGTGTAGGCTTTAATATTGTTTAAAGGTTTTTATGTCTCATCCTCTTTGCATGCAAATAACTATTATCTACATGGCATGGCATACATCTACATGTCACGACACGCATGGCATTATGTTATGCATCTAATGCAATTACATGTCATACAATTTATGTCATGTACAATATTTCCTTATATGTCATAACTATTTATGGAAATAAAATATGTTTAAGATTTGATTCTCCAAATCAAATCATAATTAAATTAGGAAACAAATTTCCAAATCTAATCACATATTTTATTCATGGAATTATTTGATTAAGGAAAATCTATTTAGGAAACCAATTTCCTAAATCTTCAAAACTACTTATGGAAATAAAATATTTTAAAGATTTGATTTCCCAAATCAAATCAAGATTAAATTAGGAAACAAATTTCCAAAATCTAATCAAATATTTTATTTATGGAAAATATCAATTTCCATAAATACTTCCAACTTTCCAAAAGTGGAAGATTTCCATAAATACTTCTAGACTTTCCAAAATTAAAAAATTTCCATAAATACTTCTAAATTTCCAAAATTTAGAAAATTTCCAGAAATACATTATGACTATCGGAAAACCAATTTTACGATTATGTCAAAACACAACCTGGGCTCTGATACCACTGTTGGGTTTCCGACACCGTGGCATGTGTGTGTTCGATCATGTTTCGTAAACATGAGCACAGCGGAAGCAATTAAAAATAATAAATCTATATTTATTACAACACACACAACACACGCATGCATATTACAACAAGTGTAGACATAACCGTAAATTAAAATTTGCAATAAAAGGAAATTAAACTACGTTATACCTTTCGTATGACGTGTAGCGGGAACGGCATCAACCGGAACGATCCTCGTAAGAATCGTCTCTATCCGTATCCATGCCGAGCTCCTCGGGATGACTTCACCAAGCCACGAGCTTCGTCTTCGTACGGGTTACTAGCCTCGTGTTGAAGACGACGTGATCGAGAGATGATCACGATTCGAATCCAAATTCGGACCTAAAACCAAGTCCTCAAGACTCGCTTCTCCGGAGAGGTATTCGTCAACCGATTGACGAATCCTTCGTCCTCCACCTCAGAGGATTACCGGAGATCAAATCCCCGGTATGTTAGCCGCTGTCGGAGCACTAACCGTCGTCCAAACGACGCTCCGACGAGAGGAGAAGAAGCTGTCCAGAAAACTGGACAGCTTGGTGGAGGAGTAGGCGCCGGCCAAAAACAAGGAGAGAAAAACCTCACCTTGATGCCAAACCTATAGGGGATCACCGGAGGGACGCCGGAGTGTTCACCGGCTGGAGCTTGGACGCCGGCAAGGGTCTTGGACGGCGGCACAAAGCTGGGCGGCAACAATATGTTGGGCGGCAACAATGTGTTGGGCGGTAACAATGTGTTGGGCGGCAACTAGGTTTAGGGTTTTGGATTAGTTAGAGTTTAACAATCCCTTAAGCCCACTTTTATAGAGAACTAATTCTCTTAATGGTTAATGGATCATATCCATAAAGCCCGTTAACCCGCTCCATTAAGATAAGTTAAAATAAACCAAACCATGATGGTTTATTTTAAGTTAAAACGAACCGAACCAACTTTTGGTTCATTCGTTTAAAATAAACCAAACCTTTTGGTTTATTCTCATCCATTGGATTAGAACCAAACCATTTTGGTCCATCCATTACGTCTTCATAAGACGCCGCCCATCCACGCTTCCATTGCGACCGAAACGATTTCATGCTCGCTTTATGTTTGGTCCAACCAAACCTAGTTTCTCTCGGTCTGAGAATCCCATTCTCAAGCTCGTTTTAAATCCTTTGGATTATGCTCGTTGTGCGTGTGACCAAATAGGTTCTCGGTTTATGTTGGCCGTCTATAATTAACCATTAATTATAGAACGATCATGAGTGGCACCTAGTAGTACATCATGATCCCCAATTAACCGAAAAGATCAACGGTTGATCCTGAACTATTTCTGAAACCCTTCAGTAGCTCGAATGATTCGTGCCGCATTCCCTTCACTCATCTTATACCCACTTGGTTAAGGACATGGTCTATAGTGTCAGTCCCCACTAGGCTGACTACGTCACACCTAGCCCAAGTATCATTTCCTCGTCCTACGGATTCTAGTTACTCCACATGTATCGAAGAGTACCTTACTCTAAACATGTAATGCTTTGGCCAAAGACTTTAGTAACAATCCGACGAGAGGCCATGGGTATACATCTCCTCGCAAGGAGTGGTGAATCCTTTATAGGCTATTCAAACACCTTCGATCACTGACTTATACCCAATCATCCGGGTCCACATCTCCTTAGAGATGTTTGCTTAAGATGTCAAAGCATAAGTCTCCATGATCAAGATGACTTGAATACCGCAAGTCAAAGGAACATCGCACTTAAGCCACAGTAAGAACTTCATTGACATATCTATATATGCAGAGAACCATATGAAGTCTTACGGTTAGTCACTCCAATGAACTAGTTACCATAACTAGCATCCACGATCAACTCCGGACATCACAATGTCTCCAGCTAGTGAGAATCAGCTGCTTGGATACACCAAGGAGTATACCTCGTGCTAGTCTCGATAGAATTGATGGTGTCCAGATCCATCAATTCATCGACTAGGGATAATTCCGATACATCACAATTACACATGTAGAGATACTCACTAGTTGTGATCCAATCACAAATTCTCTCATGCTGTGAATCGTATCGTGGACATTCAGTAAATGAGTTTAAGATCCAATCAAATACATGAAACATGTATACTCAAATAGTGAATCTTCATTTATCATATAAATGGTTCATACATAAGGCGATTGCCTTAGGACATCTCTCATATATTACTAACATTGGTATCAGAGCCGGAGGTGCTAAGATTTGGTGAAACCACCGATCTATCTTTTTACATTTTTTTTCTTTTTATTCTGTTTATTTCGAATTTATTTCTTTTGGTTAGTTTTTTTTTCTCCCGCACTACTAATTCAAGACGCGAGTCTTGGTACATTTCGTGTGTTTGTGTCGTTGTTAGGTTTCTCGTCTTCATTTTCTTATTTCTTTTGTATCAATGGCCCATCTCGAGGTTTTTAGCACCGTCCGACCTCCGTTTTACAACGAAGATGACTTCCGTTATTGGAAGGGTCGGATGGAATGCTTTCTTAAAACTCAAATCGAGATGTGGATCATAATCCAAATGGGATTCACACTTCCGACTAACGAAGTGGGTGAATCCTTGGATTATGACCAATGGACCATTGTGACAAAAA
The DNA here is from genome assembly GCA_025175895.1 of Wurfbainia villosa. Classification (NCBI taxonomy): domain Eukaryota; kingdom Viridiplantae; phylum Streptophyta; class Magnoliopsida; order Zingiberales; family Zingiberaceae; genus Wurfbainia; species Wurfbainia villosa. Next base: position 87,265,077 of record CM046002.1, read on the forward strand.
GACAAGTCGAAGCCGACTCCAAGGCAACTCAAATCCTCCAATGTGGCTTGTACAAGGAGGAACTCAATCGCGTCGGCCCCTTCATCAGCGCAAAGGACCTTTGGACAAAGCTACCGGAGCTACACGAAGGAACTGACGAAGCCAAGGTATGTAAGCGCGACCTTTTGTTTAATAAATTATATAATCTAAATGTAACACCCCCTAGTCTTCCGACACTCTACGAGGGGAGATGTCACTTCTATACTGTCTTATTCTTAAATTCATGTAATATACTAACGCAATATGCTAACAACTAAAATAATCATAAGAACCTTGACATCACTTAAACAACCATTTCAAGATCTTCACCTAACATGCAAGTATTAAGACTAACCCAATATGACTCTAACATTTTTTGGTCTAACCATAAGTAATCTACTTGAACTTCAACAATATCAAAAGGAAACAATTAGAAACTAAAAATCTGGTTTAGACATCTGCACTTAGGATCTTTTACTTCCACTGTTCCATCGCCACACACACCCTACACTTCATCCACCATGCCACCTTACTGAAGCTTTTCTTTACCTTTATCTGCAGTAAAAGGAAATGCAAACTATAAGCAATAACACTTAGTAAGTACTTTCTTTGCTCACAAAAACATGCACGGTATGAAATCATGCAACTAGTTCTCTTGTCCTGGATACATTGATACACATGCAAACATAACTGGAAATCATAACTCTGATTACATGTCTCTTATATAAATCATGCTCTTAAGTATTTTAAAACTTATAAACAATGTATCTGAACTGGAATGATTAACTTTGAAAACTTTTACTTATACTTATACTGATACTTCAAAATAATAATCATCCTGGATATAAGCCCGACATAGTACCAATGCGCGCTTTCCTAATAGGTCGGGGTGGCCAACCACCGAGCCTACCAAGGTAACTGAGACTGAAGGCCTTGGCCCGTGGGCGAAACTGATGCCCGGTACATGCCCTGTCAAAAGTAAAATACTTCCTTTATACTTATATTCTTATACATACTGACAGAATGCTCTTAATCCCCTAAATCATGAATGGGGAGCACCATAAAAATCATTATGCTCTTGACCCCCAAAACTAAAATGGGGAGCATACTGAAGATCGTTGTGCTCTTAATCCCCAATTCGAACGGGGAGCATCTTTAAATTTTCTTTATAAAGGAAATATTTTTACATCTTACTCTACATCATGCATATAATTGTAAGCTACAACTCATCTACAACATGCATGACCATAAATCACATTCTTATCATGGATCTAAACATGATGCTGAATTACCCATAACATAATGGTAAAATCACGTAAATGAAAACACCATGCATAACTGGAAATAACATGCACATAAAAATATATCAATGATATACGATAACTACTTATACTGCAGGTGAGCAATACTTACTTCCTACTCTTTATCACCAATTTATACCATTAGATTTCGTAAAGAGAAGACCTCCTACATATTCCTTTTCTTTAGTCTTAGATGGTCGACATATGCCCTTCTTTTTTTAAGGCCTTTACACCGACTTATAGCAATACGTAACCGAACGAAGTGAGGCTCTCTTTTTTTCTTCCTCTCTTATTTTCCTCGGTGGAGAAAGTTCGCCTTTTTTTTGATTCAGCGGCTAGAGAAAAAATGAGAGAGAGAGAAAGAGAGGGGTGAGGTGAGGGTGGGCGTCGGCGTTGGAGAGAGGAGGGAGAGAGAGGGGGGCGTTGGCGGCGTTGGGAGAGAAGAGGGAGAGAGAGAAAAAAAATAAAAGAAATCTATATATAAATTAGGGTTTTCCTAATTTAATTACCCCTTGAAATGCTTAGTCAAATTAATCAATTTCTCTATTTTTCCCGTCTATATATATATTCTGTTATATCCTACTCATTGGTTATCTTATGACTTTGTGGTAGGAAGCCTATTCCCCCAAACCAACGGTTCATGGTTCGAGCCCCGGCTAACGAACCATTTATTTGATTTTTTTTCCTATTCTTATTTCTATTTTTTTTTCTAAATAAATAAATAAAAGTATATGAACTAAAAATTTGGGCAGTTACAATCTCTTATACCTTATAAAAGTTTCCTTCTCGAAACTTAAAACAGCTCGGGATACTTTTGCTTCATGTCATCCTCACGTTCCCTGGTTGCTTCTTCAAACCTTTGACTTTTCCATAAGACTTTTACTAATGGTATTTCTTTATTTCTTAGTTTCCTGACTGCTCGATCTATTATCTAAATAGGTCGACTTTCATAACTTAGATCTGACTAAATCTGTACCGTCTATGGCTAAATTGTTAGGGATCGATATGAAGTGTGGTGGTTGGCTAGAGGGGGGTGAATAGCCCTCAATCGATGGATGTCGTAATTTGCTCGTCTACAAACAAGATTAGCGCAAGAGGAATACAAATAAAGACAAGCAAATAAACAATGAATACAAACAATACAAACACCGAGATGTAACGTGATTCACGGCTACGCCGCTAATCCACGGTCCGATTCGTCCACGGTGAATCACTCCGCAATCTATCCACTAGATCTCTCCTTTGCACAAAGCTAGGTGGAGGTAACCTCTTTACAATCTCTCTTCTTACAATAGAATGGAAATAAATCAAGTAATAAGAGTGGAAAAACCCTTAGAGCACTTTGGGAGCAGATTAGAGCATGAGCATTAGCCTCCCAAAGCCCCATCCCCTTCCTTTTTATAGAGGAAGAGGGTTTCTTCCAGTTAACACAGGAGCAGTCGACTGATGTCCCAATCAATCGACTGGTCCTGTAGCCGTTACCCAATAACGGTTGCTTTCCACGTTGGATTTCATCCAGCGATGCATCATCGATCGTGATGGTATCATCGATCGTGATACTCGACCACGATCGAGTGCTCGCGGTCGACTCCATTCGTGCCCATGCACGGTGCCATCACCGATCGTCATTCCATGGCGATCATTCGTCGACATCGATCATTGCCGATCCATGGCTGATCGCCAAGCACTAAACTAGGCCTTATACCAATTGAACCCCGTTCGACTTAGGCGATCAGCGGTCGCTATGGTATGGCAATGATCGGTGTCGTGAAACTCAAACTTAACATTAGTTTGAGCTTCCGGCAGTCGGGTAAACCTTAACCCTTGCGGTCAAGTCTCCGACACTCAGTCATTCGGCCAAGTTCACCTAATGAGCTACTTACATTTCACTCATTCTCTCATCTCACTCGAAGTCCCTCGCCGAAGCTCTCTTCGTTCGCGGCCACGTCCCTCGGCAGCATCAGGCGCACGACTCTGCAATGCTCCTTCACGTCTCTTGCCTCCGAAGTCTGCTTCCTTAGCTTTGCTTCAAGTCATCTCGTCTCGCGGTCCCTCGGCAGCATCAAGCGCACGACTCTACAATGCTCCTTCTCCAACTCATGCACGAGGTTGTGAGTGGTGAACCCGCCAAGGCTCCATGTGCGAATTACTAAGCCCTGCAAGACTCCAACGCACATATCAAATCACAATAACAACCTAACTTAAACCCTTTGCCACACACATCAAAACCTTATCATGGCAAGAGATTACCCTAACATCAATCACTTGGTTGGTGTCTGGGATGTGCTTCTTAAGCATTGAAACATGAAATACATTGTGGATAGCTGACATTTCTTGTGGTAACTCTAGCTCATAAGCTACCTTACCAACTCTCTTGGTGATCAGGTAGGGGCCTTCATATCTGGGACTTAACTTGCCTTTCTTCCCAAACCTCATTGCCCCTTTCATAGGAGCTACCTTAATGAACACTGAATCTCCGACTTGGAACTCTAGGGGTCTGCGTTGGACATCGACGTAACTCTTCTGCCGACTCTGGGCAGTCTCTATCCTTTGGCGTATGTTCTTTATAGCTTTTGTGGCGTCATCTATAAAATCAGTCTTGAGTCCCATTTCTTTCTTCTCGCCACCCTCATACCAACAAATAGGTGATCTGCATCTCCTTCCATATAAGGCTTTATAAGGTGTCATTCTAATTGTGGTATGATAACTATTATTATAGGCAAACTCTGCCAAACACAAATATTTGCACCAGCTTCCTTTAAAATCTAAGGCACAATCTCTTAGCATATCCTCCAGAATCTGATTCACTCTTTCTGTTTGCCCATTTGGCTGAGGATGAAATGCAGTGTTGAATCGTAGCTTAGTGCCGAGGGCTTTATGAACACACTCCCAGAAGTGTGAAGTGAAGCGACTATGTCTATCAAAGATAATGGTCTTAGGTACTCCATGCAGTCTAATCACTTCCTTGACATATAACTGGGCTAACTGTTCCATGGAGTATGATATTCTGATAGGCATGAAGTGAGCAGACTTTGTCAATCTATCGATAACTACCCAAATAGGTAAGTCTCCAAGCAAATTCATTAGGAAAATAAAATAAAATACTATAATGGGAGAAAATTGTTCCCTACCTAAGAAAGGAAGCCAGACGGGCCCCCGAGCAGCCTTATGTGAAGGCACCTCCTCCCGCCACGCCTCGGTGAGTTAATACGGGCTTTATAGATGATGTACATTTTCTCCTTGGGATTTAAGATCTCTTCGTAAACAACTTAAATTCCATCGAATTACCCAATGAATGCTAACATCTAACTCCAATGAGTCCTGTACCACTCAACCTTTCATCATGCCAGCACTAAGTCAAAGTAGGTTTATACGTATTTAATGCTGCGAAGTGAGCTCCTCAAGGGACATCATCTTACCAGCAATACGTAACTGAAAACACCATGCATAACTGGAAATAACATGCACATAAAAATATATCAGTGATATACGATAACTACTTATACTGTAGGTGAGCAATATTTTCTTCCTACTCTTTATCACCAATTTATACCGTTAGATTTCGTAAAGAGAAGACCTCCTACGTATTCCTTTGCTTTAGCGAGATCCTCTACAAAGTCCTTGAGGAGATCCCTCTTGAAAATCCCCTCTTGAATTATTTCACGGTGGAGAAATTATAGAGGCTCTCTTTTTTTCTTCCTCTCTTATTTTCCTCGGTGGAGAAAGTCCTCCCTTTTTTTTTGATTCAGCGGCTGGAGAAAAAATGAGAGAGAGAGAGAGAGAGGGGTGAGGTGAGGGTGGGCGTCGGCGTTGGAGAGAGGAGGGAGAGAGAGGGGGGGCGTTGGCGGCGTTGGGAGAGAAGAGGGAGAGAGAGAGAGAAAAAATAAAAGAAATCTATATAAATATTAGGGTTTTCCTAATTTAATTACCCCTTTAAATTCTTAGTCAAATTAATCAATTTCTCTCTTTTTCCTTTCTATAGATATATTCTGTTATATCCTACTCATTGGTGATCTTATGACTTAGTGGTAAGAAGTCTATTCCCCCAAACCAACGGTTCATGGTTCGAGCCCCGGCTAACGAACCATTTATTCGATTTTGTTTTTCCTATTCTTATTTCTATTTTTTTTCTAAATAAATAAATAAAAGTATATGAACTAAAAATTTGGGTTGTTACACTAAAAATGTAGGAACACGAAACGGCGATGCAACTTCACGCCCGCATTCAAGACATAGTCAATAATCTACACGCGATCGGGCAAAAGTTCGAAAACCGCGACCTTATAAGGTTTGTTCTTAACTCTTTTCCGAGGACTACCTTTTTGGCATCCATGGTCGATGCCTACAAGGTCTCCAAGGATCTTTCGAAACTTAGATTAGATGAGTTATTTTCCGATTTTGAACTTAATGAGCAGTCTAACTCGGAACCCGAGAAGGGTATAGCACTTTTTGTAGGTTCGAGGAAGAAAACCGCAAGCAAGCCAACCCCGAAGGAAGAAGAGGATGAGTCCGATTCGGAGGTCGACCCGGAAATGGAGGCTGAATTAGTCAACCTAGTTCGGAGGATAGTCAAGGGTCGAAAATGAACCATCACTCGACCCAACATAGGTAAGCCTAAAAGTTCAAATATTAGATGTTATGAATGCAACAGGTTTGGACACATCAAGTCCGAGTGTGTTGGGTTTTTCCGAGCCGCAAAAACCGCTTTTTGCAATGCGGAAACCTCGGAAGCCCTGGCCACGGATCCGTGCGAAGTATAAAAATATAAAAACATGTATGTGTTTACAAAAACCCTAGATCTACCTTAGATCTAAGAGGTTAGAACATTACCCTCGTAGCGATGCCCTTCTCTTATCCCGCTCATCCAAAAGTTCACCGGAACTCGAGAGTGTCAAGTGCACACTCCTCTATGGTATCCACACAAGCAATAGGTGGAGAAAAATGCCTTAGAGTGTGCTAGCACTCCTTTAGGAATTTCGGCCAAGGAGAGGTTGGGAGAGGTAGAGCTTGAGAGAAAGAGCACCAAGGTTGAAGATGAAGTAATGAAGCCACCAAAAATCAATACACCATCTAATGGAGTGGCCGGCCACTTCATGGAGAGGAGGTTACATGCATGCATGTAACTCCCATGACCCTTGGTCTCCCTCATGATGTGGCACCAATTGACAAAGTCAATGATGATGTGGAGCATCATCATTAGCCGGCCATGCCAAGTCATCATCATGACATGGCATTTGGTCAAGTCAAACTTGACCTTTCATCTTCCCTCTCAAGTCAAGTCAAACTTGACCTCTAATCTCCCATGGATGATCAAATCTAACCACTTGACTCAAGTCAATTTAATTTAATGAATCTTTATTCATTAATTTAAATTGATTTGATGAATCAAATAAAAATTAGACTCATTCAACACTTGAATCAACTTGAGTCTAACTCAATTAGTCTAATTTGGATTACTCTTAATCCAATTTGGTTCATCCCATGAACCTAATCCTCATGGTTCATCATATGAACCTAATCTCCATCTAATTGCTCTTATGTGTGTGACCCTATAGGTTCTTGTAACGTTGGCAATGTCCCTAAACCGATTTAGCAACATAAGCAATGAGCGGTATTTAGCAACACATCATTGCTACCCAAGTTACAAGAATGTTGAGCTCCAACATCACCTTTGTGACTACTAATTGTGACTCTCACAATATGTGACAATGTCCCTCTATCCTTGACATCTAGATTGACCAATCGAGGCATAGGATCGTGTCATCCTCAGTACAATCTAAATCTTGAACCCAGTAGACTCACTCTAATCAAATGAGCTCAATATCTCATATTGACTCATTTGGGCATAACCATGCGCCGTGGTCTCACTCTATCAAGAATATCGATGTCACCCCGTCATATAGGAGGATAGATCCCATCTACATCACTCACATCCCTCCGCATAATTTGTTACATACCCAGTAATCGCCTTTATAGTCCACCCATTTACGGGTGACGTTTGACGAAGCCAAAGTATGCAACTCCTTATGTAGGGAACCATGGTGACTTCAGGTGTAAGGACTAATAGTCATACTAATAGCCACAGGAGAAAGTATATGACACTCATATAATGATCCATGATACTTTCTCATGGCGGGTCATTCAGTATACATTCTCCAATGCATACCCATGTGTCAACTTAATATCTCATATCCATGACTTGTGAGATCAAGTCATCTTGTTGACCTACATGCTAGTCTCTACGCATTAACATTGTCCCTGAATGTTAATACTCGACTAGGAATGATTAAGAGTAGTGTTCTCTATATCATCTCATTATCGATTCAACCAATCGATTGATATAGATAAGAACCTACTACTCAAGGACATTATTATTTTTAGTTATTTGGCACCAATACAAGTAAATATAATAACCATGCCTTTATAAATAAGAATATGATACAATAAAGTCCATACAACAATCATCACATGATTGGCTCTAGGGCTTTCACTAACAATCTCCCACTAGCACTAGTGACAATCACCGTAGTATCTAATACCCAATGACCTAGTGTGACCATCATGCTTTTTCTATGCCAAAGCCTTGGTCAAGGGATCTGCGATGTTAGCCTCTGTGGGTACTCTGCAAATCTTCACATCTCCTCGATCGACAATCTCACGAATGAGATGGAAGCACCGATATATTCGGCCTCTGTTGTAGAATCAATAACTGTGTCCTGCTTGGAACTCTTCCAGCTCACAGTGCTACCTATTCAAGCAAAACACGAACCCTGACTGTGATCTATAATCTTCCTGGTCAGTTTGGAAGTTGGCATCGCTGTAACCCTTTACAGCCAGCTCACGTGACATCGGCAGAAGTCCTTTCTTGGAATTCTGCATGGCAAACCGAAGTAATACCGTGTCAATGTATGTACTCTGACTTAGGCCAAGAAATCTCTTAGATCTATCTCTATAGATCTTGATGCCTAGAATACAGGCTGCTTCACCTAAGTCTTTCATTGAGAAGCACGTCCCGAGCCAAGTCTTCACAGACTGTAGCGAAGGGATGTCATTCCCAATGAGCAGTATGTCATCCACATACAATACAAGGAAGACAACTGTATTCCCATTAACCCTCTTGTAGACACAGGGTTCATCTTCATTCTTGATGAAACCAAACTGTTTGATCGCATCATCGAATCGAAGATTCCAGCTCCGAGAAGCTTGCTTTAGCCCATAAATGGACCTTTGCAGCTTGCATACCTTCCCAGTATGCTGTGGATCTACAAAACCCTCAGGTTGTGTCATGTACACATCCTCGAGCAAGTTTCCATTCAGAAACGCGGTTTTGACATCCATCTGCCAGATCTCATAATCGTGGTATGCTGTAATAGCAAGCAAGATCCGAATGGACTTAAACATCGCCACTGGAGAAAAGGTTTCATCATAGTCAATACCATGAATTTGCTTAAAACCTTTAGCCACCAATCGGCCCTTATAGGTATGCGTAAGTCCATCCATGTCAGTCTTTCTCCTAAAGACCCACTTACACCCAATGGGTTTGACCCCTTCAGGTGGATCAACCAAAGTCCATACTTGGTTGGTGTACATGGATTCCATCTCGGATCTCATGGCCTCTAGCCATTTCTCATAATCTGGGCTCATGACAGCTTCCTGATAGGAGGTAGGCTCATTCTCAATGAGCATTACGTCATCATGGTCAGACAAGAGAAATGAATATCTCTCAGGCTGACGACGTACCCTATCAAATCTGCGAAGAGGTAGGTCTACTTGAACAGGTGGTTGTTCCACAACTCTTTGTGCAATAACCTCATTACCCACAACACTTTGTGGTTCCTGTTCAACCTCCATCAAGGCCTCAGTGCTATGGTCCTTATCTTGAATTTCTTTAAGATCGAAGGTACTCCCACTAGTTTTTCTAGAAACAAAATCCCTTTCTAGAAAAAAAACTCCAGTCTTTGCCACAAACACTTTGTGCTGACTGGGAATGTAGAAGTAATATCCCTTTGTATCCTTGGGATATCCAACAAAATAGCACCTATCGGATTTGGGTCCCAGTTTGTCTGAGACTTGACATCGAACGTAAGCCTCACAACCCCAAATCCTCATGAAAGACATCATGGGATTTCTCCCTGACCATATCGTATATGGTGTCTTTATCACAGCCTTGGATGGTACACGGTTAAGGGTAAAGGCTGCTGTGTCTAGAGCATATCCCTAAAAGGATATAGGAAGATCTGTGTGACTCATCATAGATCGTACCATATCCAATAGGGTACGATTCCTCCTTTCGGATACACCATTCCACTGTGGTGTTCCAGGAGGAGTGAGTTGGGATAGAATCCCACACTCAGCTAGATAGTCACGAAACTCATGGCTAAGGTATTCACCACCTCGATCTGATCGAAGTATCTTAATACTCTTGCCAAGTTGGTTTTGTACTTCATTCTTGAATTCTTTGAACTTTTCAAAGGATTCTGATTTGTGTGTCATGAGATACACATAACCATATCTACTGAAGTCATCAGTAAATGTAATGCAGTACCTGTAACCACCTCTAGCAGCAACATTGAAAGGACCACATACATCACTATGTATAAGTCCTAACAAATTTGTTGCTCTTTCGTTGTGTCCACTAAAGGGAGTCTTGGTCATCTTGCCTAAAAGGCAAGATTCGCATGTCTCATATGATTCAAAATCAAATGAGTCTAGCAGCCCATCCTTATGGAGCTGAGATAAGCGACTCTCATTTATGTGACCTAAGCGACAGTGCCAGAGATAAGTTTGGTTCAACTCATTTGACTTGAACCTCTTGTTACTTATGTTATAGATAGGGCTCTCTAAGTCTAGGAAGTAGATTCCGTTCATTAGAGGTGCTCTACAATAGAACATATCATTTAAATAAACTGAACAACATTTGTTCTTTATTATAAATGAAAATCTTTTCTTGTCAAAACAAGAAACTGAAATGATGTTCTTGGTTAAGGCAGGCACATAACAACATTCATCTAATTCTAATACAAGCCCAGAGGGCAGAGATAGATCATAAGTTCCTCTGAAAGAGAACCCTTGCTCCATTGCCTACTCGTAGGTCCACCTCGCCCTTTGTCAATGCCCCTGCTATTTCTACATTGCTTACAAATGTGAGATGCACATCCGTTATCTAATACCCATGATGAAGAAATAGATAGATTGACTTCTATAACATTTATACCTGAAGTAGAAGTCTCACTTCTCTTCTTCTTAAGATCTTCCAGGTATGCCTTGCAGTTACGCTTCCAGTGTCCTGCTTCCTTGCAGTGGAAGCAAACCCCTTCCTTGGCTACCCCTCCTTTGGGTTTAAGTTCTTTGCCTTTGCCCTTGGCAGGACTTTCCCTTACCTTTAGGCTTGCCCTTGCCTTTCTTCTTCGCACCATTAAAATGGTGTCGATTTACCCTTCTTAAGGTTAAGCTCGTGATTCTCAACATCGAGCATTTCAATGACTTATCAATTTCATTCATGTTATAATTCATGACAAATTGATTGAAGGCTTGTGGCAAAGATTGCAAGATCAGGTCAGTGGCCAGCTCTTGGCCAAGTGGAAATCCCAGCCTTTGTAGGTTTTCTATGTACCCAATCATCTTGAGTACATATGTACCTACGGGAGTCCCTTCTTGCATCTTGGACCCAAATAATGCCTTAGAGACTTCATATCTCTCATGCCTAGCTTGTCCTTGATATAGTTGTGAAGATGTCCAACCATATCATAAGCATTCATGAACTCGTGTTTATTCAGCTCAGAGTTCTTGGTCGCGAGCATAAGACATGACACATCTAATGCATCATCTTGATGCTTCTTGTAAGCATCTTTGTCAGCTTGCGAGGCAGTGGCAGGAGGTGCCTCGAATGGGCCGCTCAGACTTTACAGCTTCCTTTCTTGGGTGAGAACAATTCTCAAGTTCCTGTACCAGTCCAGGAAATTTGCTCCATTGAGCTTGTCCTTCTCAAGGATAGATCGCAGAGAGAGAGTGTTCGTGGTTGTCGACATAGTTATCTACAACATACAATGCAGAGAATTAATATCATATTCCTTTTATCATTTAATTAGGCCTTTAATCAAATGATGCTCCCACTGAATTATAGGAATTTTGTAGAATCGAGTTATGGATGTGGTCAAACCACATTTACTAGATTCATACAAACTAGCTATAATTCTTGCGGGACAAGATCTACATCATACTAAGCCTTGAGTTAGCTTTGGCTAAATCGCCCAAGACTTAGTACGATCGGTGGGTAACACATTACCGATTACATCTCTATGCAACTCTTGTTTATAGGATCAAGACCCACATTTACAAAAGACCTTGAGTTAGCTTTGGCTAAATCGCCCAAGATTTAGTGTAAATGCGATCTTGACCTATCGTTCCAACGATTGGAATATGCCTATAGTTCTACTCGATCCAATTGAGTTTAACTAGTTTTGCTCAATCTAATTAAGCTTACTCTAACCCAAGCGTGATAGGCGAGACCAAGATTGTCCCTCCGCACCCTACCAAGATAATATGCGTTGCTCTGCTTTGGCAGATTCAACAACAACAAATGATCGAGGTAGTGATGGGTATCAAGGCTCGGTAGGCATTTTCGAGTTGATTCGATTATGATCTAATCTAATCGTAATGTGTATCTTATACGCATTTAGGCCTTTATTATCCTCTATTAGCATGCATCATATACATACATTCATTATTCTAGCATGCATCATATACATATAAGCATTATTCTACTAGCATGCATCACATACATACAAGCAAAAAAATCAATTAAATATATATATATCAACATATATATATATAATTAAATGTGATATAGTCATGGCCCTACTACGATCTTCTCAAGCCAATGAGAAGATCGGACGGTCGACCTAAGGCTAGCGGCTTCTCCAAGCGCTTCCTTTGACCGCCATGTGTCATCGTCACCCTTCTCGTAATCTCGTCTTCGAGTGGACTTTCCACCGCTCCATTTTGTACATTACAAATATGAAACTCGAGTTACATTCGAGTCTTAAAAACTAATTAAACTAGAATATTAAAAGAAGAGGTACGATACGCAGGTCGCATACACTATACAACACGCACAACCAAAAAACGGCACGCAGGCCGTATTATGAATTACAACACACATAATCCAATCAAATTGGGGTCATTGGGCCATGACAATCACAGAATTATACATAATTCTAAATTATGTATTTTTACAGAAATTTCTATAATTTTTCCTAATTTATTTCAAATTTATGAGTCACCTCTCCGTAACGGTCCCGCTAAGCGGTTTCCGGGCGCGATCGCGGGACAAGGCCCCTTTCGAGGATAGGGGCAGCGCCCCTACTCACAAAACAAACTTCGCGAGTGTCCCTACAATGATCTTACAGCGACTTAAGTCGCTGTCCCAAAAACCTAAAGCGAGAAATCGCCGATTCGGAGAGTTTTTCTCGACGGTGGAAGCCTACGAGTGTCCCAACACTCGTTGCTTCGACTCTACGAGAAAAATACCCAAAAATTCTATAAAATTAGGAAATTTACAGAAACATATAAATCTGTAATTTTTATATCTAATATAAAAACTACAAAAATGAAACACATACATGCTTCGCACGTGGCTATGATACCACTGTTGGGTTTTTCCGAGCCGCAAAAACCGCTTTTTGTGTTGCGGAAACCTCGGAAGCCCTGGCCACGGATCCGTGCGAAGTATAAAAATATAAAAACATGTATGTACTTACAAAAACCCTAGATCTAGCTTAGATCTAAGAGGTTAGAACATTACCCTCGTAGCGATGCCCTTCGCTTATCCCGCTCGTCCAAAAGTTCGCCGGAACTCGAGAGTGTCAAGTGCACACTCCTCTATGGTATCCACACAAGCAATAGGTGGAGAAAAATGCCTTAGAGTGTGCTAGCACTCCTTTAGGAATTTCGGCCAAGGAGAGGTTGGGAGAGGTAGAGCTTGAGAGAAAGAGCACCAAGGTTGAAGATGAAGTAATGAAGCCACCAAAAATCAATACACCATCTAATGGAGTGGCCGGCCACTTCATGGAGAGGAGGTTACAAGCATGCATGTAACTCCCATGACCCTTGGTCTCCCTCATGATGTGGCACCAATTGACAAAGTCAATGATGATGTGGAGCATCATCATTAGCCGGCCATGCCAAGTCATCATCATGACATGGCATTTGGTCAAGTCAAACTTGACCTTTCATCTTCCCTCTCAAGTCAAGTCAAACTTGACCTCTAATCTCCCATGGTTGATCAAATCTAACCACTTGACTCAAGTCAATTTAATTTAATGAATCTTTATTCATTAATTTAAATTGATTTGATGAATCAAATAAAAATTAGACTCATTCAACACTTGAATCAACTTGAGCCTAACTCAATTAGTCTAATTTGGATTACTCTTAATCCAATTTGGTTCATCCCATGAACCTAATCCTCATGGTTCATCATATGAACCTAATCTCCATCTAATTGCTCTTGTGTGTGTGACCCTATAGGTTCTTGTAACGTTGGCAATGTCCCTAAACCGATTTAGCAACATAAGCAATGAGCGGTATCTAGCAACACATCATTGCTACCCAAGTTACAAGAATGTTGAGCTCCAACATCACCTTTGTGACTCTCACAATATGTGACAATGTCCCTCTATCCTTGACATCTAGATTGACCAATCGAGGCATAGACCGTGTCATCCTCGGTACAATCTAAATCTTGAACCCCAAGTAGACTCACTCTAATCAAATGAGCTCAATATCTCATATTGACTCATTTGGGCATGACCATGCACTTCGTGGTCTCACTCTATCAAGAATATCGATGTCACCCCCGTCATATAGGAGGGATAGATCCCATCTACATCACTCACATCCCTCCGCATAATTTGTTACATACCCAGTAATCGCCTTTATAGTCCACCCATTTACGGGTAACGTTTGACGAAGCCAAAGTATGCAACTCCTTATGTAGGGAACCATGGTGACTTCAGGTCTAAGGACTAATAGTCATACTAATAGCCACATGAGAAAGTATATGACACTCATATAACGATCCATGATACTTTCTCATGGTGGGTCATTCAGTATACATTCTCCAATGCATACCCATGTGTCAACATGATATCTCATATCCATGACTTGTGAGATCAAGTCATCTTGTTGACCTACATGCTAGTCTCTACGCATTAACATTGTCCCTGAATGTTAATACTCGACTAGGAATGATTAAGAGTAGTTTTCTCTATATCATCTCATTATCGATTCAACCAATCGATTGATATAGATAAGAACCTACTACTCAAGGACATTATTATATTTAGTTATTTGGCACCAATACAAGTAAATATAATAACCATGCCTTTATAAATAGGAATATGATACAATAAAGTCCATACAACAATCATCACATGATTGGCTCTAGGGCTTTCACTAATAGAGTGCCCAAAACTCAAGAGCAAAGCACCAAACCACAAAAAGGCACTCAATGCTACATGGGAAGAAGCATCCGAGGAAGAATACAATGATCGTGTCCTCATGGCTAAACCGATTGAATCGGAGACGGAGTCAGAACTGGAACATGAATCGAAAACCGAAGATGAGTCGGACTGCGAAGCACTATTCAAGACAAGCCACGGATACGCATCCGGTTCAAAAGATACACTCAAGGTAAGTTGATCCCTCATTAGTACACTTTATAGTACAATTAAGTTTTTAACTAGGAAATTAGCTAAGTCCGAGTCCAAGGTCGAGACCTTGGTTGAGGAAGTTAAATTCCTTAAACACGAGGTCTCCCTAACCTCTTCGACTAGTCGAGTTCGAGAGGAGGACTCAACTCGGGTTGAAAAGCTCGAAGTTGAGAACTCACTCTTGAAGAGTCAAGTCAAAGATCTTAGGAAAATGTTGGAAAGGTTTACTTTGGGATCCAAAGGACTTGACCTCCTACTTGGATCACAAAGGACCGTGTACAACAAGGTTGGGCTAGGGTTTAGCTCAAATACGACCAACAAGTCATATATGTCGATTGTAAGTCGACATAAAAAATGTGTCCAAGCATGGGTCCCTAAGACCACCTTGATTTCAAACTTAGGATCGAACCAGTACTGGGTTCCCAAGGACCAAATCCACTATGTGGAGAGACCGAACCGATTCAACGATCCAGGGGGAGCTAGTACAAAACTTGTTTGTATTTTAACTTAGAAATTGCATGCTTAGGTTCTTTATTTAGTTTGATTTTTCTTTTTAGAATGGCTAGATAGGACTATAACTCATCAATACTTGATAACAGAGTACCAGGACGCGGCGAGATGATAGTATGCTAGGAAAGCGGAGTCTTGTGTATTCGGGCTAGATAAGGCGTATCTAGTTCGATGCACTTGACCGAGTGGAACTAGCTGAAGCTACCTCGCCGTATCCTAGACTAGTTAGACCAGGAAGTGGTCTTAGGTAAGTCAAGTCTCTATTTTCTTGAAAATGGCTTTGTCTAAGGAAGTGGTCGTTGTTCTGATCAAAGAAGGCCTTTGTGCCTCGCCACGACCTGGAAGCCATGATCTTGAAAAGGTGACTTGATGAGCCTAATGTCAAATCCGAATCTAACACAAGGTTGACAAGTGTTCAATTCATTAAATTTAAATCAAGTAAAATTGGGAATCATCTCACAAGAACATATAGGGTTAACATGTTTGATCATGTAGACATGGGTTAGATGATTTAGGTTAATAAACTTCAACCAATCTTTAATAAATCCAATATCCGATACAACTACCTTGCGTGTAGGATCAATGGATGTTGGACAGTGGTTGCTCCCGATACATGACCGGGGATCAACTCAAGTTTTCGAAACTTCGATTCAAACGACAAGGATCGATAGCCTTCGGAAACAACGACAAGCTCAAAATCATCGGATCAGGTGATATTGAGCTCAACTCTAACTTTATTATTCAAAATGTCTTATTGGTAGAAAATTTTCAATATAATTTACTTAGTGTAAGCCAATTGTGTTATAATAACTATAAGGTCATATTTCTAGAGAATGAATGTGTAATTAATACAAATGAAACTTCTGAAACAATCCTTAAGGGAACCAGAAATAATAATATTTACACTATTAACTTAACTAACTCCTCAACTATGTGTCTTATGACACTGCAAGAGGAATCATGGTTGTGGCACCGACGACTCGGTCACTCACACCCAAGACTCATCCACAAGATGAGTCAGAGTGACTTAGTCAGAGGTTTGCCTAACCTCAATAACTTGAATAATAAAATATGTAATGCTTGTCAACAAGGTAAACAATCTAGGACACAACATCAACTAAATAATCAAGAACGAACCAAAAGTGTTCTTGAGCTCCTACACATGGATCTATTTGATTCACACGGAGCTAAGTCACTTAATGAGAGTAAATTCTGCTTAGTCATAATTGATGACTATTCTAGATTTACTTGGGTTAGGTTCATCAAACACAAAAGTGATACCCTAGATCAATTAATCAACCTATTTAAGTTAATAGAAAATCAACAAAGCATTAAAATCAAGAGACTTAGGACTGATCATGGTGGTGAATTAGAGAACCATAGGTTTACAAAATTCTTTAACCTAAATGGATACCACCATGAGTTCTCTTGTCCTAGAACTCCACAACAAAATGACCTAGTAGAACGCAAAAATAGAACCCTACAAGAAGCCGCTAGGATAATGTTAAACGAGTATAACCTACCCGATAGGTTTTGGGCGGAAGCCGTGAGTACGGCGTGCTATGTCCAAAATAGGATCCTTATGGTAAAGAGGCACCTTAAGACCTCATACGAGATTTTTCATGATAAAATACCTAACATCAAGTACTTTAGGGTATTTGGGTGTAAGGAACATATCCTAAACACTAAGGATTACCTAGGGAAATTTATATCCAAAACCACGATCGGAATCTTTCTAGGATACTCGACTACAAGTAGAGCTTATAGAGTATATAACCATGACACCCTTAGAGTCAAGGAGACTATCAATGTAGTATTTGATGAAGGACACGAACCTACAAACCCCCCAGCAACCCCAATTAGCGAGCTGATTCATACCAGACTCAACTCTGATCCGGAGATCAAGTCTAGTATGAATCCTAACCTAAGTCAACCAAGTCAGTCTATCAACCAAGTGGTAGATGACTCTAATTAAACTAGGACACAAACGGGTTATCCCATTGACCAAGTGGTAGACTCAAACCCAAATCCAACTAGGACTCAAACGAATCACCCTATCGACCAAGTGATAGGTGATCCAAGTCTAGGAGTTTGAACTAGAGCCTCATACAGAAACCTTAGTCAAATCTCCTTGATTTCAAAATTGAACCCAAGACTATTGACCAAGCTCTTCTTGATCCCGATTGGATTATTACAATGCAAGAAGAGTTAGCTCAATTCACTAGGAACGAAGTATGGGAATTAGTACCACCACCTAAAGATAAAATAATCGTTGGAACAAGGTGGGTGTTTAGAAATAAACTTGATGACAAAGGTGAAGTAGTTAGAAATAAAGCTAGACTAGTCTCTAAAGTGTTTACTCAAGTCGAAGGTTTAGATTACGACGAGACCTATGCCCCAGTAGCTAGATTATAGTCCATTCGAATGCTATTAGCGTATGCTGCACATCGAGGATTTAAGTTGTTTTAAATGGATGTGAAATCAGCATTCTTAAATGGATACATTAAAGAAGAGGTTTATGTTAGTCAACCCTCCGGTTTGGAAAGTTTAGATAAACTCGACCATGTCCTTAGGTTAAAGAAAGCCCTCTATGGACTTAAACAAGCTCCTCGAGCTTGGTACGAGAGACTTTCGGTGTATCTTAAGTCCAAAGGATTTAACCAGGGTGTAGTTGACCCAACTCTTTTCGTAAAAACCTTAGGTAAAGACATATTCATTGCCCAAATCTACGTAGATGATATTATTTTCAGAACCACCAACTCGATCCTACTCAATGAGTTCATTTCACTTATGGAAAGTGAATTTGAAATGAATTTAGTAGGTGAGTTGAGTTTCTTCTTAGGTCTATAAATCAAACAAACTAAAGATGGAATATACCTACATCAACGCAAATATACTAGGGAATTAATTAAACGCTTTGGAATGCAAGACGCTAAAATTATTAATACCCCAATGGAAACTAATGTGAATATAGAAGAAGATGTAATCAGAAACTCAATTGATTTAAAATACTATAGGAGCGTAATAGGGAGTCTCCTTTACTTAACTGCAAGCCGACCTGATATCTTATTTGCAGTAAGTATGTGTGCAAGGTTCCAAACCTGTGCCAAGGAGTCTCACCTAACTCTAGTTAAGCGTATCCTTAGATATCTAAAGGGTACACTTAATGTCGGTATTTGGTACTCTAGATCTACCGAGTTCGAACTAATCGGCTACTCCGATTCGGACTATGCCGGTAGTAAGCTCGATAGAAAGAGTACGAGTGGTTGTTGTCAACTTCTCGGCTCGAGTCTAGTAAGTTGGTGCAGTAGGAAGCAACACTGTGTTGCCTTATCTACCACCGAAGCAAAATAAATCGTGATGGGTGAGTGTGTCACTCAGCTTCTTTAGATGAAGCACACTCTCCGCCACTTTAAGTTAGACTTTACAAACACTAAACATCACGTAGATAACATTAGTTCAATTAACCTTACTAAGAATCCGATATGTCACTCTAGGACCAAACATATAGAGGTCAAACACTATTTCATTTGAGAACCTGTGGCCAACGGAGCCATACAACTCGAATACGTCGAATCGAAGTCTAACTTGGCAAACCTATTTACTAAACACCTACTCGAAGCTGAATTTAGTCTATTAAGACGAAAATTGGGCATGTGCGTAGTAGAATAGGAAGTTACAAATTATATTTTCTTACTACTATTTCTGACTTTTCAATTTCATGGAACTAGTATAAGACATGCTTTAGATATCATGCACCTATAGATTTAAGGAGACAATACATCTCACAACACATAGGACTAATGTGTTTGTGTACTTAGCCACATAGATGGGCGTGAGATGTTAGGACCTTACTCCTGGTTCCAAATGTAGAGCTAGTGCATCACCATGAACCACGGAGTATAATCATACATATTAACCGACTCTGACCAGGACTGGTTGATCTTTCATATCAATCAAGCCAAATATGAGTCGAACATTTTATAGATGAGCTTATTTCCACTATATTATTTTCAAAATAATATGGAACATGCTTGGACTTTAAATTTAATACTTATTTTTCACACACCCCCACTCTTTTCGATATATGGCAAAAGGGGAAGAAAAATGCCAAAGTTAAGGGATCATATTTTTGATAACTTAACTTTATCAAATTTTTGATAACTTAACTCTCACCTTCATATTTATTTACATGACCAAAAGTTAAGTAAATGTTTACTTAACTTTAAGTTTTGAAAATTAAAGGCCAAGTTAAGAGAAATCTTAACTTAAACTTATTTTTAAAACACTATGGCCAATGCCTTACTTAAGGAAGGGGGAGAAAGGGCCAAGTTAAGAAGTCTTCTTAACTTAAACGTTTCATTAAGGCAAACTTTAAGTAATGTTAATTACTTAAACTCTTCCTAAATAGCAACCCTCAAGGGGGAGGATTAAGGTCTTCTTTCAAGACTCACCCTCGGTCGAGGGGGAGGTTTCCTCAAGGGGGAGTACTTGAAGAAAATCCTTACTACTCCAACTTAATCTTTATTTTTTTTTCTCATGCACATTATTATTCTTCATGCATGCTTTCTTAACTTTGTAGGTGGGTTTGCCATAAATCAAAAAGGGGGAGATTGTTGGTGCAGTAGGTGTAAGATACTGGGGAAAAAAATATCCCTTACTAATTAAGAATTATCTTGTGGAATTTATCAAGAATTTTTAGAATTTTTTTCTGAAATTAAATGGAGTTTCTACGGTATTTTTAGGGAAAGATTTAATAGGCTTTGGAAAAGCCTGTTTGGGTTATCTGCTTATAGAGTTTTAAACCCGATCCGCTTCAATGCCAAACCCGACCCATCCCCTTCGTAACGCACGCGACTGTTTCTTTTCTTTCCGCGATTCCCCTTCTCCCCATTTCATCACCGCATGATTCCTTTCTCTTCCAGCCGACGCCGATTCTCCTCCCTCTCGGTTTCTCGCGCACCACCTTCTTCACCTCCTCGCCGCCATCGTTCGAGCGTTCCTCACTGCCGCCGGTGCCGATCTTTGCCGATCCTTCTTCCCCGATCCCGACAGCGCCAGATCTTGCTCTTCTTCTCCGACGAGTCGCCGCCACGAGCTACCTCCTTCCCAAGCTCGCGCTCGCCACCGCCCAAGCTGCTTCGCCGCTCAGACAGCGTCGTCGTCCCTTCCTTCTCCTTTTGGCGACTCCACCTGGATCCCAAATAGCGAGCAGGGGGATCAAACCGCCGGCAAGGGGCGACTGTGGTAGCACCTCCTTCGATAATTTTAGATCCCTGGTTTGCTCTCTTCTTCTCCTTCATCCTCCGTAGTTCTTCTTCTCCAGATCCTGATGGTGACACAACATCGTTAGCCTCTCTGGCTGCAAGCCACTCCATCACTGCTTGCTTCACCGTCGACCTGTGATACCGAGTCGAGTCACCATCCGTCGGCCACTGTTTGGGTCAGTCATTGCAAAGGATAGGGAGCCAATCCTCGCTGTGAGCGATAGGTCCACTGTGGTCCACCTCGGTCTGCTGCCACCATTCACTGCGACCACCCTTGCTACGACACCAACTGTTCGAGGACAATGTCGATCGAGGATGGCCTTGCCTTTCTCACGATATCGCTTCCTCGCCGACTACCGTTTGACCACCGACCACCGACTATGGGCGCTAGTTGCCAAGGCGAGGGAAGAGCTTGGCCTTACGCAGCAAGCTTCGACGAAGTTTCAATGGTGCAGGATAAGATCTATGAATTTCACAGTCGATTCCTTGTGAGTCATTTATATTCTTGTTGCTATAAGTTGTGGATGAAAACTTGATAGTTGAAATTAAGCTAGATGTGGATTAAGGTTTCAGAATTTGAAGGGAAAGGGAAACTGATGTATTGTGTGGTTACAGATGGTCATGGGGGAAGATCAATGGTGGGTTTCATGTGCAGATTCACCGTTGGATGGGAATTGTGAAGGATTGAAGGTAAGGTTTAAATTTGATTGATGATAGCTATAATACATCTTGCCATTACAGGTAGAGATGGGTTGTTGTCTTCAACTCAGTTGAATTGTCCATATCATATTTTCAAATGTGAATCAAGAAGTTGGGTGCTTAGGACAATGGATTTCTTCTTCCGGATTGGCTGTGGGCAATTGAAGCAATGTTAGGTAAGTTTAGATTGAGATTTCTATGTGAATTGATTTAATTTGATACTGTATGGAAATTCTACTTACAATATATATGTGGTTTACAAAATGGACTAAGATTGGATTAGATTCATATTCCTAGTATGTATGATAGCAGTTCGTTATTTGTATTCTACAGTTGGGACCTTAATTCAAGATAGGTTCATGGACATGAAGACTATCGACACAGTCTTCATAACAGGTGGGTAATTCCTACCCTGGTCAGGTAGTTTTAATGCATACAGATTTAGATGCTTGATCATCTTATATGATCATGTTACCTTGACTCTGCTCTTATTATCTTATGCTTGAACTTATCGTTGGATGTATTTATGCTCAATTGTTGATATCACATATTCCCTATCATGATTTAGGAGTTATAGATGTGATGTAAATTGGCCTAGATGTTTAGTAGGGTGTAAATGTTAGTACGGGTGATGACCCAATTTATAAATTGGCAAAAAGGTCATCTGTGGGTAGGTAATGCCCTAAATATAGGATTTATTTCCAATACTCGTATTGTCACGCCCCGAGAGTATGCCGTACCGAAAATCAAACGGACGACATCTCCCCTATACGTGGCAACATTTAGGGTTAATACAAGGCCCGTAGGCCCACAACAACAACATAATATAAACATAACAACAGCAGCGAAAATAGAAACCACATACCCACAACATACATACCAAAAACGTACAGGTGTACACCACCTGACAAGTCTACAGTAATAAAACTGTAAATAAAATAACGACTACACAAATAAAGTCCATAACAAAACAAGTCTAGATAACATATCAAAGTCCAAGACATAACCAAAAACGAACTCCTCGGGAGACTCGGAAAACGGAGATGGGATGGATCGTCAGTAGCGACTCAGTAAATCACGAAGACTTCTACATTACAGGTGTGAGAAAAACCCAGGGTCTATGGTGGTGAGTAAAACTTAGCAGGTAATAAGATAGAACATGTAAATATATGTATCAATATTACATGTCATTCAATAGTTTAATCTACTCGTACAATAGGTATACATCAGCATAACAGGTATATATGCATGCATACACTAAATAAACTGAACAAAAAATGATGCTGACATACCTGACAGTCAGCTACTCTTTCCTCATCCGACCTGGGCATATATCCACAACATAAGGTATAACGAATAGTGCT
Organism: Wurfbainia villosa; assembly: GCA_025175895.1. Classification (NCBI taxonomy): domain Eukaryota; kingdom Viridiplantae; phylum Streptophyta; class Magnoliopsida; order Zingiberales; family Zingiberaceae; genus Wurfbainia; species Wurfbainia villosa. Next base: position 87,287,948 of record CM046002.1, read on the forward strand.
AACACTACCTCCTGATATAGGTCGAGGGTATCACAGTGAATAACCAATAGATATACAAGTACCGACCTACTACTATACAGGAAATGCAATAGCATGTATGAATATGTAAAAACAAATGCAACAAGCATAGTACATACAAATGCATCATCAAAGTGAGTATACATATAGACTGTATCTGTATGTATACTAATCACCATCATCCATGTATATATATATACAAGCATGTATGTATATATATATAACCATATGCAAAACTCCATATATATGCCAATGCAGCATGCATGGTCATGCCTGCTTACCCCTACTCGCTACCACGACCCCAGTGTGGCCTAGGTGACACGACATGACAATTGTCCCAACTCACACCAACCACTGCTATAGAGTGGCCGAGTGGGCAGTATGATCAAGTAGCATATGAGCGTAAAGAGCTCGCTACGCAACGGGGGTCCCTGCTGCTGGCCACTCCGACAGACACTACCAAGGAGTGGTCGAGTGCCAAGCACCCAGGATAACTGCACGCAACTCCAACTACCATTGTCTATAATGGAAGAGTGCGGCACAACAAATGCTATGCCCTCACACCAGTTACTCCTCTGGGAGTAACCTGGGAGGCAGGATGACTGACAGCTCTCTCTCAACCCTAAGGGGAGATGATGTCGTCAGTATGGATGCAATGACATGAAGGTGTTGTCTCACATACAGACATCTACCATCGACTCTCTGTTCAATAGAGAGTCATGCCCATTTGATCAGTACACTCTCTATCTTGTAGAGAGTCATACTCATCTGATCATGGCAAGCTAGGACCATTGGTCCATAGCGACACACTATCCAAGACTCACCTGACGATTTACACAACACATGGTTGGTAAATAAGTGTGCAACATACAGGTATGGAATAAGTCGTACATTTAGGGCATTACATACCCACGGATGACTTTTTTCCCAATTTACAAATTAGGTCATCATCCGTACTCTAACATCTACACCTTACTAAACATTTAGACCTACTTACATCACATCTGTAATTTCTAAATCATGATAGGGAATATGTGATATCAACAATGGAGCATATATATATCCAACGATAAGTTCAATCATACGATAATCACAGCAGGGTCAAGATAATATGAACACCTAACATGCTCTTATCTATGTCTAAATCTGAAAATCATTACATCTACTTGACCAGGTAGGAAATTACCCACCTGCTGTATATGCTCGTAGTAATAAAATCCTCACGGCCACGGACCCCTCTCGTATCCACGTCCTGCAAATATCATCAAACATTGTGGTCAATTACAATCAAATCCAAGCACAAGACAATATATAAATTCTCTATTCTATCGTTTCTATATTCGCATCCCTTTATCGAATACGAATTAGAAACCCCCCACTTGTACATTTAACACCGAGTTAACAATTCCACTCGCACCATAAATAGGGCTTCACCCCAGTGCACTCTACTACCCTTTTATTCATACAGATATAAAATCTGACAACCCATCACAGCCACACCAATTAGGGATCTAACTATGGACACACTTCGTTAAAACTAACACTCTTCAGTTCCTCCCCATAATCCCAATCAGCCAAAATTCCAACACCTATCGCAACCACACAGAACCATTCACAACACATCACAGCCAACAACCCTCATATGTCGTTCAACACTTCACAGAACAAAACAAAGAAAATTTCTCTTCCTTACCAGATGTTGAACCCTGCCGGCAGCCAAGTCCCCAACAACCGATAGCCAACCTTTAACTATCCCCTAATTTCCCTTATAGAACACCCACACACTCATGCTCACAGCCGCACAAAATGGAGGGCAACTATCGAATCTTGATAACTAGAAATCCAATCAACAACGGATGAATAGAAGGAGACAGATCAACTATACCAGTGATTGGAACCTCCTTTGGGTAGCTCTCCTCCCCAATTGCTCGGTTTGCCGAAAAAATAACGCCAACGCCAACACCCTAGTTTCTGTAGCAATCTACATCTAAATGCACAAAAATGCATTAAAAGTTGAATTCCTTCCAAAATCAAGGGAGAACAAGGAAGTGCAACTCCTTACCTTGCTCCAGCTTCGATCGGGAACAACAACTCCCGATTCGAACTGCCACCGACCCGATTTCCCGACCACGTGCGCTCGCCGTCGGTTCATCTATGGAGATCATCGAGGATAGTTCGGTCGCGGCCATTTGCTGCGAGGAAGCAAGAGAGAGAGAAGGGCCGAAGTCCGAGCGGTAGGAGTCGGAGAGAAGCGTCCGGAGGCGAGGATCGCGAGAGGCAGAGACGCTGTGAGGGAGAGGAGTCGCTTGTGTGCGTGTGGTGAGGAGGTGAGGGTGCCGCCGCGCGTGAGAAAGAAGAGGAAGTGAGGGCTTGGGAAAGGCAGCACCGGGCGGCGGAGTCGGCGGAAGCGTTTCGTAGCGTGTGCGAAACGATCGAACGAGGTGAAATCTTCGGCGAGAATCGGAAAGGGAGGACGACGACATTAATTAGTTTTAACGGGTCGGGTGGTTTTTAACGGGTTGGGCTTTAAACCCAATAAACCATTAACCCTAGATTTAATTAAATCTAGGTTAATTAAACTAATAAAATTCCTTAAGCTAGGTTAGATGTAATTAACTCCTAACCATACTATATTTTTTTTTTCGTGGTATTTTACACGTATGTTGCATACTTGTTACCAACCATGTGTTGTGTAATGGTTAAGTGAAGGGTGATTAGTGTGTTGCTACGGACTGGTGGTCCCAGTTTGATATTATTAGTCGAGTACGACTCTCTATAGGATAGAGATTGCATCGATCAGTTGAGTACGACTCTCTATTGGATAGAGAGTTATGATCAGTCGAGTACGGCTCTCTACAGGATAGAGAGTCCATTGATCAGTTGAGTATGACTCTCTGCAGGATAGAGAGTGCGTTGATCTGATTAGTATGACTTTCTGTAGAATAGAGAGTCTATGGTGGATGTCTATATGTGAGACATTGCATTCATGTCATTTGCATGCACATTGGCGACGAGGTCTCCCTTGTAGTTGAGAGTGTCGCCAGTCATCCTACCTCCACGGTTACTCATAGGAGGAGTAACCGGTGTGAGGGCAGAGCATTGTGGTGCCGGACTCTACCACTATAGATGGTGGTAGTTGAATTTGTGTATCGTAGTCCTGCATGTGTGGCACTCGACCACTCATGGGTAGTGACTGTCGAAGTGGCCAACAGCAAGGACTCCCATCGTGTAGCTTGCTCTTTACGCTTATATGCTACTCGATCATATTGCCCACTCGGCCACTCAAGAGTAGTGATTGGTGTTGAATTGGGACAGTTGTCATGCTCGAGCCACCGAGGCCACAATGGGGTCGTGGTAGCATTAGGGTGAGCCGACATGACCATGCATGCTGCATTGCCGACTTATGGCATTTTTGCATATTGCCATATATATACAATATGCATGTATATATATATGGATGATTGTGATTAGTATACATATATAGATGCAGTCTATATATATATGCTTATTGTGATGTTGCATTTGATTATATTATGCTTGCTGCATTTGATTGTACATCATATTCATGCATGCTTCTTGCATATGTTATACGGTTGTGTCGGATATTGGTATGTCTTGGACAGACCATTAGATACCTTGACCTGTAGCTTGAGTATATTATGAGTTGATCTTACTCTTCCTGTTATATATATGTTGGATATATGTTCAGGTTGGATTTGAGTAGCGTAGCAGACTTCAGGTATGTCTGTATTTTTCGTTGTTCATTTGGTTAGATGGTATATGCTTGTATTTATATACTATGCTAATATACCTGTTGTACCTCTAGATTATGTTGTTGAACTACATGTGATATTGCATATATACATGTTTTTTTCTATTACCTGCTGAGTTTTACTCACCACCACCACGGACTCTGGGTTTTTCTGTTGCCCAGGTAACAGGTAGAAGTCTTCGTGACGGCTTGAAGCACCGCTGGCTGACATCTCATCTCACCTCCAAGGCTCCCATGTTTGTTTTGGGCTTTCCATACATTGTGTTATGTATTTTGAGTTTTCGTGATGTACTATGTTGTAGATTCGAATTTTGTCAAGGTTTCGTGTTGTTATGATGTGTTAGTCATACCGGTATGCATGTGTGTAGCTTGTTGTATTATGTTTCCGCTGTGCTTTGAGTAGTTGTTGTATTTACTTTATATGTTATGTTGTTGTTGTGGCCTACGGGCCTTGTATTAACCCGAAATGTACAGGGGAGATGCCGTCTGTTTGCTTTTCGACACGACATGCTCTCGGGTCGTGATAACTTTAGTGGTATCAGAGCCCTAGGTTCTGCGATGCCATACAATATTGTTTTGAGTCGAGTCTTGGATTCTCGGGAGTCGATTTGTTCGATTTTGGTTTTCTGAGATGAGATGGACAGCGGCCTTAACTCCAAGCAGCATGAGGTAAGAATCCCTGATAACTTATAGCTTAGTAGATATTTATCTAAACTTGATCAGTAGGTGTATACAGTAGAGTTATAACACCTGTACAGACTTGTAGTAGAAGTCGCCCACCATGGCAACCAACCGGAGTTGCCGTTAGGGTTTATACTCCCAGTTTTGTTGGCTATGCATTTAGATGCTTGTAACAGGAAATAACCTATTGGATTTTGGTTATTGGTCGTAACCGTGGTATGAGTTGACCATGGAAACGACCTATTGAGTCTGTGAGTCTTGAACCTGTGTCGAAAAGGTGATTTACCTTTGAGAGTCGACTGATACCGAGTCGAAAAATAGGAGTCAAGTCATCACATTTCTTGTGAAAAATCAGAGACTACAGTCTTAGAGATTTTGACTAATTACGCTAGTCAGATCATTACCTGTTGGGTAATGGAAAAAACAAATTGGCTATTGTTGATGCAGATAGCAGAAGGCTAGGTTACGGTGTTTCATACGGGTTTTGATCCCTGAGCTGTTCGTATTGGGTTGTATAACTTTGAGGGTACTTTTGAGTACTTAACTCATGTTATACTGAGAAAGAAGAGTTGTTTGCATACCATTATTGGGATCAAGTCGGTATTTGGTGATAAATGTAGAAAATAATCTTCGGGAAATAATATATCACCTGATCATGGATTAGTGATGTTGAAAGTGAATATTTCCCCGTGTCACTTTTAGTGACACATTGTAAGGAATTCTTGAGCTTCAAGTAGGGTGATCGTCGGTAACGAGAATATCATGCAGAGTCGTTAGACTTGCAGAGTTTATGCTCACCTAATAGCTCAAGAAGATGAATGGATGTTTTAAGCCACCCAGAGTTATTGGCTTATAGTTGGAATAGGATGTCTGGATCTTCTATCAGATTTTGCTGGAAGATATTGGATTGAGTCAGGAGTCTAGAAATGACTTCGTACAAATGTTAAAGAGTTGCAGACTGATAAGCAGTTATTGCAGGTCAACTTAATAGAGTCTGAAGTCTCCGGCTGTTGGATAAAAGGAGCAAGATCGGAGTCATATGCTTTGAGCTATTTTTCGATTATAGAAGAACAACCGTAGATCATCAGGATGTTCTCGTGCACATCAGCAAAATCAGAACAAAGACTTCGAAGGGATTGTGTGCGTGCAGTGCAGATCACGAAGACACATGAAGTCAGATTATCCATTGGATCAGTTCATATGTTGCTATTGTAAGCAACCAGTACAGATTGAGGAGTTGTATTTTGAAGACTTAGTTGAAGACTATCAATGGTGTTCCAGGAGGATGATGCACCGTCTCGATAGAAGAGATCACCACAGAAGATTGGGTTATCTCATCAGCAGTGACCTACTACCTCAGGCATGGGTGGAGTTCCGTGATACTTCCCTTCAAGGGAAGTGATTTACGCAGTGATGTCGGCGAAGACATCGTAGAAGACTTACAAACAACAGATTACCTCGGATGTGGTTTGATTTATGCGAGAGGAGAGAGGATCGGCGATGGTCGATTATCTAGTATTCTCTGATTTGCTCGTAGGATTAAGTGATGGGATCAAATGATCTAGGAAAATCCCCGGATTATTCGTCGCAGAAATGCGACCGAATTGTCGCGAACTGTTGGATCTGATTTGGTTCTTTTCGGAGAGAGGCCGAGACCTACGTGGAGCCTTTTGGATCGGATCGATAGATATTTGATCATTCAGGGTATTACTCTAGTTTACCCTCTGAGTTAATATATTGAGAGATACTTGTAGTTTACAGTTATTTTTTTCTAGGACATTCTTAGTCCGGATTAGAAGGGTTCCTATACATCAACTTGTGGGTCGGTGGTATCTCTACCGTCAGGTGAGATGTGGACCAACAATTAAGAAGTTAAGGGATGCCCTTAGACTTAGATAGACATACTTTTACTGTAGACATATCCTTACGGATGGTCAAATGGTTGGAAGTATGGTACGATATGCTCTCGGATGTGCGTATAATCTGAGAGTATTCGGATGAACTCCAAGGCTTGCCGTTGCACAGGCAAGTGGAGTAGGCGATCGAAATGATTGCGGAAATAGTTCTGGTATCGAAGATCACATATCGAGTGATAGTTTTGTTGGTATCAGTGTTGCTAAACACTATAGAAATTAGAAGAATGTAAGTTGTGATTATAGGAGATGTTGGAGGGGATATTTATTTATCTCAGTATTCCTCCTTGAGAAGATCCTGAACTCTTTGTTGAAAGAGAGATGAACCTTTGAAATTATGCATCGATTATCGATGATGGAATGCGATAGTTGTTGAAAGTGAATATCCTCCGTTGGGGATAGATGATCTGTTTAGATCAGCAAAGGACACCTGTGTATACTCTAAGGTTGATTTACGACTGGAGCATTGATATTGTAGTGACATGGTGTCATACAATTATCATTGTCGTTGTGATGATTAATATATATCATCAGCATAAAGTAAAGGGGATGCAAGTGTATGGAGACGATAATTTCATACTTGGTATGAATTCTATGAATTTTGATAAAGTTGCTAGACTAATTAACGATTTAGTCGTCACTGGATTTGAGAATCGTGTATACTGAACACGATTGGATCCTTTTGTAGTTGTTGGAGTTGCGTAACTTGGCCACTGTTGATTGTGGTAGTTGGAGTTGCGCACTCGACTACCGTAGATGGTGGTTTTCCTTGTATGTTTTGGTTAATTTCGTAGATGTGGATAGAATGCTTGGCATTACTATACCCCGGACTTGTTTGACAAAGGTGATGATGGAAATCATTTAGTCGGAAGCTGGTGAAACCAGTTACAAGACCTAGACGGCGGTTAACTTTTACATGAGTATTAGTTAATCCTTTCAGAGTGGATAAAAGGATGATGTACGTAGATGCGTCGTTTCAAGGATTAGAACGATTCCGATGCAGTTGAATGAGGCATATCTTATGCCTACGTCAGTTAAGAAACTACGAGATAGTCTGTTATATACATGACGTGACTTTAGTAGTTATTATCTGGACTGTAGTTGTATGGAGCAGAAGTGCTCATGGAGTTGTGACTAGCTACTGGGAAGCTACAATGGAGTTGCTGGAGCGCGAAGAGTTGCAACAATTGCAACAAGGGAGATTGATCGCTAAAGTCTTCCATGCACTTACAGAGTGTGTGGAGTGGATTTTGGACGGTAGATGGACTTCTCTTTTGAGAAAATAATTTCCCGTCTCTGTTGAGGATAGTGTGTTCCAGGCACGCATCCAGTTAAAGAAGAGTTGCTACCGGAGGCATCGTATTTGGGATTTGCTATGCATCCTGGTGGTACTGGAATGTACCAATATTTGAGATGTTTATACTGGTGGGAACGGTATGAAGAGAGATACCACAAACTTTGTTATTGGGTATTTAGTATACCAGCAGGTGAAGGTTGAACATCATAAACTCGCTGGATTGCTCCAGGAAATTCCGATTTCGGAATGGAAGTGGGAGCATATCACTATGGATTTCGTTATGGGATTGCCTAGAACCTGAATAAGGCATGATGCAATTTGGGTGATCATGGATCGACTAATCAAATCAGCTCACTTCCTTCCTATTCGTGGGTCGTACTCATTGGATCATCCGGCAGAGTTGTATTGCCAGAAGATTATCGGTTTGCGTGGGGTACTTTTGGGTATTATATCTGATAGAGATCTACGATTTACCTCGCGATTGGGGTAGAGTCTACAACAATCCACAGATATAGAGCTCCACTCTGGTGCAGGTGTTAACCCACAGTTAGGTGATTAGACCGAGTGTATTATTCAGATTATAGAAGGTATGTGGGGAGTATAGGCGATTGATGTGAGAGACTATATGCGAGCTGAAAAATGATATTCGAGCTCAATACACCCATAGGGTTACTGGAGGTGCCTTACTTTTCTCGAAGTACTTGAGTTGATTAGTATGATAGTGCTTACTCATGGTACGTAAGTATGAAATTTGGGGACCAAATTTTATAGGACCGATGTCGGTTGGCGTGCTAGAGGGGGGTGAATAGCCCTCTTTTGTTCGATAGTGGAATTTGCTCGTCTACAAAGAATGTTAGCACAACAGAAACAAAACAAGACAAGCAAATAGAAATAAGAATACCAAACAATGCTAACACTGAAATGTAACGTGGTTCATGGCTGCGCCGCTAATCCACAGTCCGATTCGTCCAAGGTGAATCACGCCTCAATCTATCCACTTGATCTCTCCTTTGCACCAAGCTAGGTGGAGGTAACCTCTTTTACACAAGAACACTCTTCTTACAAATATAATGGAAATAAACTCAAGTAAGAGGATGGAAAAACTTTAGGGCACTTTGGGAGAGTTTAGAGCTCAAGCATTAGCCTCCCAAAGCCCCACCCCCTCTCTTTTTATAGAGAGGGCTGATTTCTTCCCGTTGGCCGCCATCAGTCGACTGCTGCCCTTGGCAGTCGACTGGCGCCACTACAATGACCTCCGAACACGTCAGATCCTGACCATTGTAGTCCAATGGAACCCTTGGTAGTCGACTGATGTATCCATCAGTCGACTGATGCCTTCGTAGTCAACTGCCTAGTCGGCTACGAGAGGTTTTGTGCCCAAAACCCTCTCGACCCGATCGCTTTGCCATCATCACCAACCGGGCCAAAACCCATCAGTTGATACGATCGAACCCGCTCGATTAGCAATGATCGCCATTCCATGGCAATGATCGATATCGAAATCTCATCCGACACTTAGCCAAATGGCTAAGTTTCACCTAAGACTACCCTTCCGGGTTACATTCGCTCACTCTCATCCTCGAGTCCTCTTCGTCCCAAAGCGCACACGGCTCTCCAATACGCATCCTTCGCGTCTCGCCCTGAAGTCTACTTCCTCCGGCTTCACTCTAAGCTCCTCGTCCGGCGGTCCCTCGGATGCTCCAAGCACACGACTTCCACAAAGCCATCCGTCACCGACTCAAGGACCGAGTCATGAGATGTGAAACTCGCCAAGGCTCCATGTGCGAATTACTAAGTCCTGCAAGACTCCAACGTACATATCAAATCATAATAACAACCTAACTTAAACCCTTTGCCACACACATCAAAACAATATCACGGGTTGATTGCCCTAACAATCTCTCCCTTTTTGATGTGTGCCAATCCGTTTAAGTTAGGTAAAACATTTGATAAAATATTAAGGAAAGAAAGCATGTAAATAACATGATTAGCAACTCTCCCCCTTAATACATGAAACTCCCCCTAAATATATTCCCCCCTTACTTAAACATATATATTTCTCCCCCTTTGACACCATCAAAAAGATTAAACAATGTTTATATGGCATGACATCAAGTCTAAAGAGAAGCAAAAATAAAAAACCAACCAAAAACATGATAAAATCAGGTTATTGTGCTCGTCTGATCCATCGATCATTGCTATCGGTATGGCGGTTGGTAGCACAAAAATAGATTTACGATTTTTTAAGCGAAATTGAAATGCACTATAAATTCTAGAAAATTTGAAAAATAGTGAAATTTGGAGAACACATTTCTTTTATGGTCCTTTATCAGTGAAAAATAGTTTTTCATGAAAAATACTTATATTTTCAATGATTTGCCAACAATCCAAAAGCTTCAAAAATAACTAGTGTTTTGATCAAGTTTGTATCCATTTTAACACCTAGCTTTGCTTTGGATTGTTTCAAAACATGAATACACAGATTTTAAAGTAAGAAATTGTTTTGAAAACATATGAAATCTCCAACCATGATCTTTGGACAATATGACTATGAATTAAACATAAGCCTTCCCCATGATTGGTCTATTATTGCTATTTTGATACTTTAAATGACCATCTAAATGTCATAGGCATTAGTGGACATTTGTATCATCCTATCATCTCACCCATGCTAAGTTTTCAATCAAGGTAGCCTATGGTGAGTGTGAGATGTATCCTAAAGGTATTTGTATATACTTAACCATCATTTTCATGCAATTCTATACAAGGTTAAGTATCAACCCACATGATCATAATGATATATATGAATTGAAATTACATTATAATCATGAAACACATGTATCTAACAATTTGTAATCATGCATTAGGTATGAATTATGATAATAAGTCAAATATTACCTAGAGCATGATTTGAACCCTAATTCCCATGATTATGTGTCAAATATCAAGATCCTAAATCATGATTGCAAACATGTATAACAATTACATCAATTATCATGATTTAAGCATTATTATCTATTTTAGGGCACATTATCAACACCCAACACTATGCTAAAAATGTATAGATCATAAGTATCACTTAACACTAAGTGTTGAGCATGACTTAAACTATTTAAGGGTGCATTATCATCACCCAACACTATTTCAAAAACTTAGTCCCATCATCTTAAGTCAACCAAAATATGATATAAGCAAATTCCATATGGTTGACTATCCTAGAGTTTTCCTAACCCTTAAGGATGGATTTAGCAAACCAAAATAAGTTCTTTCCTATGGGGTTCACTAAATACTCCTTAGGGATCCATTTTCTAGCAATTGTCTTCTTTTTGTCTTGACCCCTAGCAATCAAGCATTTATAGGCCTTTCTTATTGAAGCTTGCTCTTTGGCTCCCTATGATCATGTTAAGGGTGTTGGAGCCTATAGTGAATTTTTCTAAGGCTTTTGTTAAATGATCTACTTTCTCTCTTAAAGTCCTATTCTCCTCAATACATGCATCATTGACATCAAAAGGCATATAATTATCATGTGATCATGCATCATCATGGATAGAAGAAATATTATCATTAATATTTAAGCATGCTTTTTCTAGTTTATTTTCTAAATCCTTAATTTGATCTAGCATGCATTTGTTCTTTTTCTTTGGCCTAAACAAGTCCTTAGTGAGACTAGAAATCATGGAAACTATTTTATGGGGTGAGAGATTTGTTACCATAGTCTCCATGTCTTCCTCTTCTTCGGACGAAGGCTTGCTCCGACGACGGCGCAGCGAGCTCACGTGGCGGCGGCAACAGATCGCTCCGGCGGCAACAGGTCTCTCTCGTGGCGGCAAGGCAAGCGGCATGACGAATGACTCGAGGAGGCGGCCATCAACGACGACAACAACTCGAGGTGGAGATCAGCGAGGAGAGAAGAGAATCAGCGATCTAAGGAGCAGTGACGACAACTAGCTCAGGCCGGAGATCCCTAGATCAACACTGGCGACAGTGAGGAGGAGATCGCTCGCGATCGCGAGAAATGGGAAGAGAAAATGGTGGCAGTGCGGGAGAAGGAGAATCGCGAGAGAGGATCGAAGAATCGGGATCGGAAGAGGAAGAGAAGAAGTCAGCGGCGCGATCGGGAAAAACGGTCGAAGTCGCGATAAGAAACCGACGGGAATAAGAAATCGCGGAAAGGAATCAGCTTAATTAAGCCATTGAAGATAGTCTAAACAGGCTTTACAAAAGCTTGTTTGCTTTATCCCCCTGAAATATCTATACAACTTCCGTTTAAATCCAGAAAAAATTTCTAAAAATTCCTGAAAAATTCTATAGGACAACTTCTTAATTAACAAGGGTATTTTCTATTTATTTATTTATTATTTTATTTTATTTTATTTTTTTCGGTATTTTACACCATTGGTTTAGGAAATGTCATATAATAATTACTTAGATGTCGATACTGTAAGGAATTGTGTATCAGAATTCAAGAACCCTACTTGTGTGAGATTGTCAGGCACACAAATTGTCACACCCTAGAGGTAAGTTTCAATATTTATTATTAAATATTTAACAGATCTTGTATAATGTTATTAATTTATTCGAAGTGATTTTTTGTTAGTTAAATTATTTATTAATTTATCTGAAATAATGAAATTGGAAGATTTGAAAAATTATTACAAGTTTTTATATTTTGATAATATTAAAATTTAAGGAGTAGATAAACACTTGTCATTTTCATAAGTTATGATCTTATTAATTTCATATTCTATTTATTTATTTTACGAAGGCCTAAGTTCTCGCAACATTGCGTTCTTAAGCTATATTAAAAAATGAGATTTTAAAAATTTGAGAAGATAAAAAAATAAAATGCCAAGAATAGGTAAACTTATTTTTCAAAAAAATTAGACTATATTTTAATTAATAAAGATAGATTTATTTTGTTAAGATTTTTTTAATTATTATTAACTAATATTAATTTTTTAATTTTTATTATTTATTATTAAAAATTTAAGAGATCCTGTATAATGTTATTAATTTATCTGAAATGATTTATTATTAGTTAAATTATTTATTAATTTATTATAAATGATGAAACCGAAAGATTTGAAAAATTCTTAAAAGTTTAATTCTTAATTTTTTCTATTTTTTGACAATTTTAAAATTTATCGAGTAGATAAAAATTCATCGTTTATGTTAATTATAATTATATTAATTTGATGTTCTGTTTATTTATTTTACGGAAACCGAAATCCTTGTGGCATTGTGTTCCTAAGTTTTATTGTCAAATAGCCACAAGACAAGATTTTATTTTATTTTCTATCAAGAACATACTTTTTGCCCTTTAGTTACCGTCAACTCTAGCAGAAAGTAAAATGCATAATTTTTTTATATTTCTAAAAGATGAAAAAGTTTTTAAAATATGTCGATTTTTTAAAATTAGATTTTAACAATTGCATAATATAACAAAATAAATTGTCAATATTAGGTAAACTTATTTTTAAAAAATTCAGCTATATTTACATTAATAAACAGTCAAATTAATAAATATTAATTTATTCTATCAATTTTTTTTTGAAATTATTATTAAATAAAATAAATTTTTTATTTTAATTATTTATTATTAAATATTTAATAGATCATGTATAATGTTATTAATTTATATGAAGCCATTATTTTAGCTAAATTATTTATTAATTTATCCGAAATGATGAAATTGAAAGATTTGAAAAATTCTTAGAAGTTTTATATGTATTTTTTGATTTTTGGAAATTTTAAAATTTAAGGAGTAGATAAAAATTTATCATTTCGGTTCATTTTGATTATATTATTTTAACATTCTATTTAATTATTTTACGAAAATCTAATTTGGATTTTCACTTTCATGTAATTTTAAAATTAATTTATATACTTCTGTAATTACTAAAAGTTAATTGGATTTTGACTTTCATTTGATTTAAATCCAACTAATTAGATCTTAATTGATGCCAACTAGCCACAAATTTAATAGTAAATTCATCCAGGTATTTTAATAAACGAATGGTGACTTTGATCGATTGAGTAAATATTTTCAATGTGTGCATGCCTTACCTAAACATTCTTAGTGGGGATCACCAACTATCATAGTTCCATTGTAATTTATTTTTCACTTTTGTCACATTCCATTGGTATAAGATGAAGTCGTTATACTATCACGCCCCAAGAGGATGCCAAGCCAAAAATCAAATGGACGGCATCTCCCCTGTACGTGGCAATATTTCGGGTTAATACAAGGCCCGCAGGCCCACAATAACAACAATATATATATATCAAAACAACAACTACACAAAACACTGTGGAAACATGATACAATAACATCCCAACCTACACACATGCATACCGGTATGACTAACACTAGAACATAAAGTAAACCTCGTCAAAACCCGCACCAACATGTGCGTACATCACATAATACATAATAAGACATACGGAAAATCCAACACAAACACGGAAGTCTCGGAGGTGAGATGAGGTGTCAGCCAGCGGTGCTCTAAGTCCATCACGAAGTCGGCTACCTGTTACGTGGGCGACAGAAAAACCAAGGGTCTGTTGGGGTGGTGAGTAAAACTTAGCAGGTAATAGAAAACATGTATATATGTAATATCACATGTATTTCAACGACATAATCTAGATGTACAACAGGTATATCAACATAGTATATAAATACAAGCATATACCGTCCAACCAAATGAACAACATAAAATGCAGACATACCTGAAGTCTGCTACGCTATTCTGATCCAACCAGAACATATATCCAACATATATATATAACAGGAAGAATAATACCAACTCATAATCTACTCATGCTACAGGTCAAGGTATCTAATGGTGTTAAATACTGGAAAATATAAAATAGTAAATTAAATGGTCAAATAATTAAGGAAATAATCCTGGAAATTTTTCAGGTTTTTTAGTGAATTTTAGGAATTTTCCGGAATTTTTCTGGATTTAAACGGACTCCGTAGGAGATTTTTACGGGGATAAAGTAAATAGACTTTAGAGGGGTCTATTTAAAGGGGATAAATACGTGATGGAAAACCTAATTTCTATTTCTTTTTCTTTTTCCCCCGCCGCGACTTCCTTCTTCGGTAGTTCCTTTTTCGCGAGCCCACTTCCGTCGGCGCCCTCTTCTTCGCCGGTGATAGCTTTCTTTCTCGCGGCAGCCCGACGCCGCCGCACCTGACGCCCCTCCTCTGCATGCGTCGGCCTCCACGGCCACAGAATCGACGCCGCTCAAAGCCGCGACCCGGGATCGCGTCGTTCCTCTCTCTGCCGACCACCGTTCTCCTTTTCCGGTGCTCGGGGCCTGGTTCGTCATGCGACCATTCAAACCGCCGCCGAGCTCTCTTCCTCGCCGAACACAGCCACGCGTGTTGTGCTCGCCGGACTCCTCTACCCTAGACGGCGGCGCTGGCCTCTTCTACCACAGCGGATGCCTCCTCCTCTTCCCTTCTGGCCAGTGGTCGCCGGAGTAGGTAAGGGTCTTTTCTGTTTTGGTCGATCGGTGGGTGTGGTAGGGGATAGGTGATTAGGGCAGAAAGGAAGTGCCGGCTGTGACAAGCTGTGAGAGGCTGTGAGGGTTTGATTTGGAGGTGTCGACTGTGAATTTAAGAAATTGAGTTGGGGGTATCGGCTATCGGTGGAATTCCTAGGGTCGGTGAGCTTGATTGGTCGATTTGGGCTGATTCGGGTGTTAATCAGTTGATCGGTATGATATTTGGAGGATTAGGAATTAATTGGGTTAATTGGGTTATAAAGGAAATCGATTAAGTATTCGATTTGTTGTTGAATTGTATATTTTGTGCTTGACTATAATTATGCTATATGCAGGTTTCGGTCACGAGGCAGGTTCCCAGTCGTGACGATTTGGTTCTTTTTGCGGATATATATTCAGGCGGGTATTTTGACTTGACTTTTAGATTAAGTCAAGTTGATATGGTAGTTAGGATAGCTTACAATAATTTTTCATGTTTATATGCCTGGTATGCTTTTGGTGCCTACTAGATACATGCATGTGATAGGATATGATTATATTTTCCTATTTGATTTGGATCATAGTATATGGATTAGGGATATGTACATATTGATTGTACATATTATTCGGATAGGTATTTTGAGTAGGATTTACATGCTTTAGTATCATGCACCATCTTTGCATGATTGCATGCTGGCTGGACGGGGTTCCATTATTGTTGAGCCCGCAGCTAGTTACATGGCATGCACACACTGCCACTCATGGGTTAGTAGTACATCAGGAGGGTGTGTGCAGTTGCTCTGTCAGGCTCCGCTGGTCCGCTCATGGGTAGCGATGAGGCAGCGTGGTAGCGGGCAGGGATCCCTCCTCTGGTCTATGACACCGGGAGATGAGAGCTTGGCTCCCCCACTATGTTTGGGGCAGGAGGATAGGTGTACTCCGACAGCATCCTGTCCACTCGGTCACTCAGGAGCAGGGATGGAAGAGTGCACAGTTGTCATAACCCTACCCACTCGGCTTCACCATTGCGTGTGAGGCGGCTGACTGGCGTCAGGGGTGACCATGTCATTTGCACGGCATGCACTTTGCACGGATTGCATTTGTATTGTGTTTGCTGCATTTTTATTGATACCTTGGATGTGCATATGATTGTCATGCATACAGGATACATGTTTATATATGTTGAGGACTTTATTACTTCTAGACACGCACATGCTCCTATATCAAGGTAGGAGATTCAGGTAAGTACAGTTCTTTTGTATTTCTTGTTTGCATACCCTATTTATGTGAGACTGTACTGGCATGATTTTTATTGTTAGCTATACCTTACTTTGCATATCTACTATACCCGCAGAGTTCTTTGAACTCACCCTGTTGATTTATATCTATTTCAGGATGAAGCTGTCAGGAGAGTGTAGCTGCCGAACCCCACTCGTCGTAAATGTCTGATTTAGATATTTGTTTTATGGTATTTGGATTTTGATTAGAGACATGTTTAGGATTGGTGGTTGATATTTGTATTCGTGGATTTTTGGTGTCCTTTTGGACTTTTATTCGGTTTTGTTGGATTAGTTTTGGTGAGTATTCCTGCCCAGATGGCAGAAGGGGTAAGTCTATTTATTTTAGACTATTTAGCATTAAATTTGGTTGGTGGCCTGAGGCCAAATTATATAACTGCGTGTGTGTTTGGATTCCGGTCGTGTTGACTAATGTATTGTGGCTGTGTAGGCCTTGTATGTAAATTGGGATTGTCACCCGTACAGGGGAGATGCTGTGGGATTTTCGTTTGGCGGGGTCTCCTTCGGGGCGTGACAATTTATTTAGTATCAGAGTGCCTAGGTTTTTGAGTTCCTAGAGGTTTTTGGATTTTTCGGAGTTCGCCATGTATTGGCAGGTTTTGTGAGGTTATTTGGAAATTTTGGATTTGGTATACATTTCCGATGATTTTTATGTTTCGGAAATTCGAGGATTTTTGACGAGATCAATATGGGTTTTTGGCGGCTACAGGACCTCACCTGACGGTGAAATAGGTATGATGATTAATTTGATATGTTTTTATTTGTGGTAATATCTGTATTCATTTAACATATATGAGACGAGGTGGGCGTGCTTCTGCGCCGAGACGTGGTGTAGGACGGCCACGCCAGAGGACCCAGAGATCTTTGGCGACATACTTGCCAGAGAGATCTACTGAGGGTGAGCATGTTGATCAGGGTCAGATTCCACAGGGTGATGCGGGAGTTGTGGATCCTCAGTCCTCGGCGGATCCTCCTCCCGAGATACCCACTTCTGGAGTATCCGATGTACCAGCGGGAGATCCTACTGCTACACATCAGACACCTCCGTCAAAAGGGCTCGCATTACAGCACGACAGCCCATGGAGCGAGCCGTCTCACTCAAGATCGCCCTACTTATCCTATCGATGTAGCCGGCACGAGCTCGGATTCTGATTAGCAAAGTCAATGAAGAGCTGCTCACTTTATTCAACCGGGAGAGACTGATCCGATCGTGGCTCGCCTTGATCGAGACGATGGAGCGACTTTACTATGTGGTCCGCCCGAGTGGGAGAAGGCAGAGTTGGCGGCCTTCCATTTACGCAGGCGAGGCCGAGATCTGGGATATGCGCGCCGATTATCGCGAGCAAAGAGTTACATACGGGCGTAGATTTAGAGAGGCTTTTGAGATCGATTTCCACTGCATAACAGATGATGCGACGACGGATTTTCGAGTCTTCGCATGTAATAATTGCTCTGATGGAGTATAATACGTAATTTAATAGGTTAGCTGTGTTTTGTCCAGAGTTAGTCGAGGATAGGTCACGGATGATGCTTGTTCAGTGACTAGATGGGCATCTACAGTCAAGATGGCAGGATTTGGTAGTTCTTCCTACCGAGAGGCATGGATAGAGCTTTGTTGATAGGAAGAGGAAGCAGACCGAAAGAACGACAGCTGACCACAGACTCACCGGACTAGTGGCGCGATCAGCCGGGTCGAGTCATCAGGGCATCTAGCCGGCCTCAGAAATCAGAATGATCTTCAGCTGGGCCCTCCCGGTCTTTTCAGGAGAGCCGGAGGCCACCCACTAGTGACACCTACTGTACTCGTTGTGGATCGAGAGAGCATATTGTCTCACCTTTGGGGATGGTCGGCCATTATTGCAAACTACACCCGACACAGCCGAGATTGTTTATTGAAGGCTCAACATGTGGCTTCTGGGGTTTCTATTCAGGGAGGACCGTTGCGTGAGTCTGGGATTCAGAGAGGGGGCCAGACAGCCAGACCTTTGTAACGCCCGCAGAGGACAGCTCCCCCTTCAGGAGTCGCCTATGGTATTCATGGACAGGAGTACACCGATGCCCGTACGGTATCACAGGGTTCAGTTTCGGGACCACTGTACAGTGATGCGCCTCACCACTTATGCAAGCATACCATTCGCAGCAACAACCATCGCATAAAGATGCTCGGCTCTGACCGCGCCACTAGTTCAGATCACCGCAACCGCAGATAGTACGATGGCCATTATACTAACCTTCCTATCACCGCATACAGCCTTCAGATCGGGCCTCGTGCTCCCCACCTTTGGCGGATACCACCTCCACCGCCACCGGAGACTGGGCGGATTCATGCGATTACAAGAGAGGATGCGCAGCGAGCCAATGAATCCGTATTTCACGGTACGGTTTCACTTTATGCATGTTCAGCTATTATGCTAGTTGATACTGGTAGTTCGCATTTGTTTATTTCTTGTACTTTTATGAGAGAGATCGGTAGACTACCCAGGAGGTCACAGAGATTAGTCGTCTCCCTACCGTCTGGCGATACATTGGATGTTACCCAGGAGGTTCGAGGTTGTCCCTTAGATTTTGGTAACATCATCCTTCATCAGAGATTTATTGGTACCGGATATGGTCGAAGTTCGATATTATTCTTGGCATGGATTGGTACGATATCATGCCACTGATTGTCGACGAGGGTGGTCACATTCGACCTCGAACCAACCTCGTAGGATTTCAGTGGCATCCGGGATGACGACATATCAACCATTTCTGTGATTCAGGCTCAGAAGCTTTTATTGCATGGTTGCCAGGGTTTTCTATTATCTATGATCAATGTAAAAGATAGTGGTGACTCTCAGATTGCGGACATCCCTATTGTCCGAGAGTATTCAGATGTCTTTCCAGAGGAGTTACCGGGTCTGCCTCCCAGAAGGCAAGTGGAGTTCATGATTGATTGAGCACACGATCGAAAAGCTCCTTATCGTATGGCCCCGAGAGAGTTGGACCAGTTAAAGATTCAGCTCCAGGAACTTTTGGACAGAGGTTTTATTCGCCCTAGTGCATCACCCTGGGGTTCTCCGGTTCTCTTCGTGAAGAAGAAAGATGGTTCGATGAGACTGTGCATCGACTACAGGCAGTTGAATGCTATCACTATTAAAAATAAATATCCCCTGCCACGTATTGAGGACTTGTTTGATCAGCTCAGAGGTACATCAGTCTATTCTAAGATTGATCTGCGGTCCGGATATCATCAATTAAGGGTTAGAGATTCGACATTCAAGACAGCCTGCATCGTATATGGACACTATGAGTTTTTGGTAATGCCATTTGGGCTTACCAATGCTCCAGCGGTATTCATGGATTTGATGAACCATGAATTTATGGATTTTCTAGATCGATTCATCATTGTTTTTATCGATGACATTCTGGTCTATTCTTGTTCCGAGGAGGAACACGCGCAGCATCTTCGTCTTGTTCTCTATAGGCTCCGACAGAAGAGACTATTTGCGAAGTTCAATAAATGTGCGTTCTAGTTACACTCACCGGCTCGGGACATGTGGTTTCGAGTAGAGGTATTTCAGTTGACCCCGTAAGATCGAGGTCACACTACTGGGAGCACCAAATCGCTAGAGGTTTGCAGTTTCCTAGGCTTGGCCGGTTATTACAGACGGTTCGTTGAGGGTTTCTCGAGCATTGCTATGCCATTGACACGCCTTACCAGGAAGGGCATGAAGTTCACGTGGACAGGCGGCGACTAGTTTTCGTGAGTCAAGAGGAGATTGGTGTCAAGACCGATTCGTATTACCATCGTGGGACGATGGTTTCGCTTTATATACCGATGCGCCTCTACTGTGGTTTAGGCGCAG
Organism: Wurfbainia villosa; assembly: GCA_025175895.1. NCBI lineage: Eukaryota > Viridiplantae > Streptophyta > Magnoliopsida > Zingiberales > Zingiberaceae > Wurfbainia > Wurfbainia villosa. Next base: position 87,308,263 of record CM046002.1, read on the forward strand.
ATTGATGCAAAGACAGTGGTAGTTTCTTATGCTTCGCCACGCTTGAAGGATCATGAGAAAACTACCAGTTCATGATTTAGAGTTTGCCGCCATTATCTATGCCTCAAGATTTGGAGGCATCATTTATATGGTATTACGCTTGAGATTCTTACCGATCATAAGAGTCTCAAATATCTGCTTACAGTATGAACTCAATCTCGATGCAGGAGATGGATGGAGTTCCCGAAGGATTATGATCGCATTCATCGCTACCACCCAGGTAAAGCCAATGTGGTTGCCGATGCACTTAGCCGGAAGTCCCGAGGGACTTTAGCTTCCTTCCGAGTTTTAGTCACGGATTTGATTCAGGGTTTTTCTAAGTTGAGCCTTGAGGAGTAGGGACCGACAGAGAAGGGCGTTCTGGTTACCATGGTTGCTCAATCGTCTATCCGGATGAGAGTCTGGGAGGCTCAGGCCAGTGATCAACATTTACAGTTCATTGGTAGCCAGATCACTTCTGGACAGCAGACTGAGTTCACCCAAGATGATGAGGGTATTATATATTTCCGAGGTAGATTATGTGTACCTCAGCCTCACTCGGTTATGGAGGAGTTACTATAGGAGGCTCATCGCTCTCGATTTGCGATCCACCAAGGCGAAACCCGCATGTATCGAGATTTAAAGTGTTTGTATTGGTGGAATGGTATGAAGAAAGACATCGTGGATTTTGTAGCTAGATGTCTGATTTGTCAGCAGGTAAAGGCTGAGCACCAAAGACCAGCTGGATTACTTCAGAGGATTCCTATTCCTGAGTGGAAGTGGGATCATATTACTATGGATTTTGTGATGGGATTGCCTAGGACACGTCGAGGCCATGACGCGATCTGGGTAGTCGTAGACCGACTAACCAAATCCGCGCACTTCTTATCGATTCGGAAGACCGACTCTCTGGATCGATTTGCAGAGCTATATTGTCGGGAGATCATCAGATTACATGGTATTCCTTTGAGCATTATATCAGATAGAGATCCCCGGTTCACGTCTAGGTTCTGGCAGAGTCTGCAGTAGGCTTTAGGCACAAAACTTCGGTTTAGTACCGCATTCCATCCGCAGACAGATGGTCAGTCTGAGCGGACCATTCAGACACAAGAGGATTTGCTGAGGTCATGTGTTATAGATTTTGGAGGCAACTGGGAGGATCATTTGCCGTTAGTGGAATTCGCCTACAATAATAGTTATCATTCGGCTATCCAAATGGCCTCGTATGAGGCATTGTATGGTAGGCAGTGTCGTACACCCACCCTCTGGGAGGAGGTTGGGGAGGCCCAGTTGCTAGGACCCCAGAGAGCTCAGCATGAGGCAGAGTTGGTCCGTATCATCATCATCGTAGGATAGCGAGGCGCGAGATCGCCGAGAAGAGTTATGCGGTCGTGAGACGGAGACCTTTGAGTTCTCTATTGGTGATCATGTATTCTGCGAGTTTCACCCACGAAAGGGGTGAAGAGGTTTGAACTCGTGGTAAGCTAGCTCCTAGATATATCGGTCCGTTTGAGATTTTGGAAGGATCGGGCGATTGCTTATCGTCTAGCGCTACCACCATCTTTGAGTATTCACGATGTATTCCATGTGTCTATGCTGAGGAATTATGTGCCAGATTCTACACATATTACATCGGATGTATCGAGTTCCATTCAACTTTGATGCTACGTCTGTGAAGGTTCGTGCGGATTTTGGAACACAAGGAACGACAGTTGTGGAACAAGGTTGTGCGACTTGTCAAGGTCGGGTGGAGTCACCACACCGACGAGGAGGCTACTTGGGAGCTCGAGGAAAAGATCAGAGCTCAATACCCCCACTTGTTTACTTAAGGTACGTGAGGTATATTTTCAGTACTTATGGTATTTCTTACTCGTTATGCATCTGAGTAGGAAATTTGGGGACCAAATTTTTATTAGTGGGGGAGAATGTTAAATACTGGAAAATGTAAAATAGTAAATTAAATGGTCAAATAATTAAGGAAATAATCCTTGAAATTTTTCGGGATTTTTAGAGAATTTTAGGAATTTTTCTGGATTTAAACGGACTCCGTACGAGATTTTTACGGGGATAAAGTAAATGGGCTTAAGAGGGGTCTATTTAAAGGGGATAAATACGCGATGGAAAACCTAATTTCTATTTCTTTTTCTTTTTCCCCCGCCGCAACTTCCTTCGTTTGGCAGTTCCTTTTTCACGAGCCCACTTCTGCCGGTGCCCTCTTCTTCGTCGGTGACAGCTTTCTTTCTCGCGTCAGCCCGACGCCGCCGCACCCGACGCCCCTCCTCCCCATGCGTCGGCCTCCACGGCCACAGAATCGTCGCCACTCATAGCCGCGACAACTAGATCACGTCGGTCGTTCCTCTACAAGCGCCGGCAACCGTTCTCCTTTTTCCGGTGCTCAGGCCGCTGTCGGTTCGTCGTAACCGCAACCATCGAACCGCCGCCGAGCTCTCTTCCTCGCCGAACACAGCCACGCGTGCCGTGCCCATCGGACTCCTCTGCCCTAGACGGCGACGCCGACCTCTTCTGCCACAGCGGATGACTCCTCCTCTTCCCTTCTGGTCGGTGGTCGCCGGAGTAGGTAAGGGTCTTTTCTGTTTTGGTCGATCGGTGGGTGTGGTGGGGGGCAGGTGATTAGGGCAGCAAGGAAGTGCCGGCTGTGAGAAGCTGTGAGAGGCTGTGAGGGTTTGATTTGGAGGTGTCGACTGTGAATTTAAGAAATTGAGTTGGGGGTATCGACTGTCGGTGGAATTCCTAGGGTCGGTGAGCTTGATTGGTTATTTTGGGCTGATTCGGGTGTTAATCGGTATGATATTTGGAGGATTAGGAATTAATTGGGTTAATTGGGTTATAAAGGAAATCGATTAAGTATTTGATTTGTTGTGGAATTGTATATTTTGTGCTTGACTATAATTATGCTATATGCAGGTTTCGGTCACGAGGCAGGTTCCCAGTCGTGACGATTTGTTTCTTTTTGCGGATATATATTCAGGCGGGTATTTTGACTTAACTTTTAGATTAAGTCAAGTTGATATGCTAGTTAGGATAGCTTACAATAATTTTTCATGTTTATATGCCTGGTATGCTTTTGGTGCCTACTAGATACATGCATGTGATAGGATATGATTATATTTCCCTGTTTGATTTGGATCATAGTATATGGATTAGGGATATGTACATATTGATTGTACATATTATTCGGATAGGTATTTTGAGTAGGATTTACATGCTTTAGTATCATGCACCATCTTTGCATGATTGCATGCTGGCTGGACGGGGTTCCATTATTGTTGAGCCCGCAGCCAGTTACATGGCCTGCACACACTGCCACTCATGGGTTAGTGGTACATCAGGAGGGTGTGTGCAGTTGCTCTGTCAGGCTCCGCTGGTCCGCTCATGGGTAGCGATGAGGCAGCGTGGTAGCGGGCAGGGATCCCTCCTCTGGTCTATGACACCGGGAGATGAGAGCTTAGCTCCCCCACTATGTTTGGGGCAGGAGGATAGGTGTACTCCGACAACATCCTGTCCACTCGGTCACTCAGGAGCAGTGATGGCAGAGTGCACAGTTGTCATAGCCCTACCCACTCGGCTTCACCATTGCGTGTGAGGCGGCTGACTGGCGTCAGGGGTGACCATGTCATTTGCACGGCATGCACTTTGCACGGATTGCATTTGTATTGTGTTTGTTGCATTTTTATTGATGCCTTGGATGTGCATATGATTGTCATGCATACATGATACATGTTTATATATGGTGAGGACTTTATTACTTCTAGACAGGCACATGCTCCTATATCAGGGTCGGAGATTCAGGTAAGTACAGTTCTTTTGTATTTCTTATTTGCATACCCTATTTATGTGAGACTGTACTGGCATGATTTTTATTGTTAGCTATACCTTACTTTGCATATCTACTATACCCGCAGAGTTCTTTGAACACACCCCGTTGATTTATATCTATTTCAAGATGAAGCTGTCAGGAGAGTGCAGCTGCCGAACCCCACTCATCGTAAATGTCTGATTTAGATATTTGTTTTATGGTATTTGGATTTTGATTAGAGACATGTTTAGGATTGGTGGTTGATATTTATATTCGGGGATTTTTGGTCTCCTTTTGGACTTTTATTCGGTTTTGTTGGATTAGTTTTAGTGAGTATTCCTGCCCAGATGGCAGAAGAGGTAAGTCTATTTATTTTAGACTGTTTAGCATTAAATTTGGTTGGTGGCCTGAGGCCAAATTATATAACTGCGTGTGTGTTTGGATTTCGGTCGTGTTGATCGATGTATTGTGGCCGTGTAGGCCTTGTATGTAAATTGGGATTGTCACCCGTACAGGGGAGATGTTGTCGGATTTTCGTCTGGCGGGGTCTCCTTCTGGGCGTGAAGATCACTTGGTTACCAGGATTCATAAACTTTAGTACTTAGCCTGGAGGTCTAGAGTTCGAATCATGGGGAAGGCAAAAACCCACTTCCAGGGGTGGGAAGACCAGGTGAGTAACGCGGGTCAGCGGTGACTGCGTCGACCATAGAAGTCACCGAATTCCGCTAATAGGGGCGGTCGGCCAATAGGGTCAGTCGTTACAATAAAAGCGCCTTTTTGTAGCAGGCCCACCTATCGAGTATGGCGGGCGACCAGCGACTTGTGATCGGCAGTCGCCTATTGGCTGCGTTACTCACCCGCCTTCCCACCCCTAGAAAATGGTTTTACCTTCCCGTGATTCGAACTCTAGACCTTCTGGCTAAGTACTAAAGTTTATGAATCCTGGTAACCAAGTGATCAAGATCTCGGAAGGGAGTGGCACAACGGTGAAATCGAGCAGTGAGGCTAGCGACGATCAGGTGTGGTTGCTGCCGTCGTTCGTCGGATCTAGCCTCCGCTTCGGCGATGCTCGAGGTGAAGAGGAAAGGCGATAAGGCAGAGTGCTCGTGGGGGTGATCCACGGCGCCATGACCGGCCAACAATCGTAGGGGTCGGTGATGAGTGCGAAGCGCCAGATCCGGCGACGACGAGTGAAGAAGAGGCGGTGGCAACAAGCACAGGAAGGAGATCAGGCAGTCGGCGAAGTTCGGTTGGCTCTAATTCAAGATGGAATGGGGCGACAACGATCGGGAGAAGGTTCGCGGCTGCGACCACTCAAGCAAGGTGGCGACCGGATCGGGAGAATAACGGAGAGACTGCGGCAGTGGCGTGTGCAACGAGCGGCTCGAAGAGGCGACCAGGGGTGGCGACAATGCGCTCGGGCGGAGATCTGGCGGAGATCAGGTGGAGCGGCAAGATCTGCGTGAGAAGGATCGAGCGGAGATCGGGGCGAGGAAGAGGTGCAGAGGGGGAAAACTATGAGGTCGCGACGAATGAGAGCACGAGCAGCTGCGATGTGGAGGAAAGTTGCGCGGTGGATAAGGAAGAAAATGCGATTTGGGAACTTCGGGAGAGAACGGCGAAGTAAATGAAGAAACGGGTGGCGTTATAGAAATGAAGCGGTCGGGTCGGGTCCAATTTAAATGGGTCGGGTTTGGATCCTATAAGCAATTTAACTCTAGATCCATTTAATTAATCCATAAGATTTAAACTTAGGCTAGGTTTGATTTAATTATATCCCCAACCATCCCTCAAATGCAGATAACCGAAACAGGCTTTCACAAAGCCTATTTAACTCTTTCCTCGCAAACTACCATAGAAATTTCAATTTGAGTCCAGAAAAATTTATGAAAATTCCTGGAAAATTCCATGGGATATTTTTCCTAATTAGCAAGGGTATTTATTCTTATTAATTTAATATTTTTTTCGGTATTTTACATTCTCCCCCACTAATAAAAATTTGGTCCCCAAATTTTGTAGTAACATACAAAAATTACTTCAAGCAAGTTTCCGAAAGGACCACACACATTCTTCAAGTGAACAGATGAGACTATCGAGCCCGGATAATATCTTCCAGCTCCCACATAGCCTCCTCATTGGTATGATGTTGTCATCCAACCTTTAAGATTCGGGTGGTCTTGTTTCACAGCGGACACCCACTTGCAACCAAGAATTCGCACTGAAATCTTCTCATAAGTCGCATTATTCTGAAGTGAGATTAATACCTCCTTCAGAACATGGTTAGATCGTGGTGCATATTTCACCAGTATAGAAACATGAAATACATTGTGAACACCCGCAAGTGTCGGAGGTAAAGTCAACCGATAAGCTATGTTAGGGCAATCTCTTGCCATGATATGGTTTTGATGGTGTGGCAAAGGGTTTAAGTTAGTGTGTTTGTTGATTTGATATGTGCATTGAAGTCGTGCAGGACTTAGTAATTCGCACATGGAGCTGTGGCGAGTTTCACATCTCATCACTCGTGCCTTGAGTCGGTGAAGGATTGCTTTGCGGAAGCCGTGCGCTTGGAGCATCCGAGGGACCGCCGGACGAGAAGCTTGGAGTGAAGCCAAAAGAAGTAGACTTCGAGCCAAGAGACACGAAGGAGCATTGCAGAGCCGTGCGCCTGATGCTGCCGAGGGACGTGGCCGCGAACGAAGAGAACCGGCGAGGACTCGAGGATGAGTGGCGATTGTAACGGGAAGGGGTAGCTCTTAGGTGAAACTTGGCCCATTTGGCCAAGTGTCGGATGGGTTTTCGACACTAGTCGATCGGCATGATATGGCGGATCGGCTCTAATCGATGGGTCGATCGATCGGGTATAAGACCGATTTAGTGCTTAGCGATCATTGCCAGATCGTAGCGATCGGCGATATGATAGCGATGAACGCCCGTGGAAGCAGCGATGATCGATGGCGTGCTGCAGCCGAGAATGAAGTCGACTCCATTGGGCACTTGATCGTCGAGCATCGATCGATGGTAGGATCACCGATCGGCCGGTGCGATGCTGGATGGTATCCAATGTGGAAAGCGGTCGTTATTGGGCAACGGCTACAGGACCAGTCGACTGATGGGTGCCATCAGTCGACTGCTCCTATGTCAACGGGAAGAAACCCTCTTCCTCTATAAAAAGGAAAGGGTTGGGGCTTTGGGGGGTTAATGCTTGAACGCCTAACTACTCCCAAAGTGCCCTAAACGATTTCCCTACTCTTCTTACTTGTTTTTACTTCAATCCTATTGTAAGAAGAGTGATCTTGGTTGTAAAGGTTACCTCCACCTAACTTGGTGCAAAGGAGAGACCGATAGTGATTGGTTTTGGCGGAGTGATTCACCGAGGATGAATCGGATCGTGGATTAGCGGCGTAGCCGTGAACCACGTTACATCTCCGTGTTTGTATTGCTTGTTTTATTTGCTTGTCTTTGTTTTACTTGTATTTGCATATTCCGCTTGCGCTAACCTTTTGTAGACGAGTAAATTCCGATAACCAACGAACGAGGGCTATTCACCCCCCTCTAGCCGGCCAATCGATCTCCAAACAAGTGGTATCAGAGCGAGGTTGCTTGTCACCGGACTAACCACCGCAACAAGCACTTCAACAAGTAAATGGTCGGCTCCAACATTCACCCACCGAAGTTCGAAGGAGAATTCGCTTGGTGGAAGAAGCGAATGGAGGTATTCTTCGAAACCGACTTTGAAATATTATTAATAATGGAAAACGGTTTCGAGTTGCTTAGGAACGATGATGGGGAGCCCTTGGAAAAATCGAGATGGAGCAAAAGACAAAGAGAGGAGTATTTGGCAAATTCAAAGGCCAAACACCATCTCTACAATGTGCTCCCTCAACAAGAAGTAAATAGGATAGGGGAGTGTTCTAGTGCAAAGGAGATGTGGGAAAAGCTAGTAGAGCTTCATGAAGCCACTTCGGAGGCAAAGCTAGCAAGAAGAGATCTCCTCCGCTCCCAATTATCAAATATCAAGCTTGAAAAGGGAGAAAAGGTAACTTCCCTACATTCTAGATTCAAAGAAATTTTAATTGGGCTAACAAGTGTAGGTGAAAGGCTCTCCAACCGGGATATGGTAATGAAGGCCATAGATGTCTTTCCCCGGTCCTCAAGATGGAGCTCCATGGTGGATTCATTTTACATCTCCAAGAACTTGGAAGTAAGTACCTTGGAGGAGTTTTTCTCAACAATGGAGCTTCACGAAATGAGGCTTGAAGGAATCCAAGTGGAGTCAAGTATCAAGCCATCAAGAGGAGTAGCCCTAGTAGCAAATAAAGGGAAGAAGAAGAAGATAGAGACCTCCTCCTCCTCCGACGAAGCATCCTCCTCCTCCTCCATGGATAGCACGGAAGAAGCCTACATGGTAAGGAAGGTAAGGCGTGCATTTAGGAATTTTAGATTTGATAAATCTCATGATAGGAATAGAAGACCAAGAGGGAAGGTCATATGCTACAATTGTCAAGGAGAGGGGCACATAAGGGATAATTGTCCCCTTCTAAACAAGAGCAAGGAAGAGAAGAAAAAGAAGGAAGAAAAGAAGAAGAAGAAGGGGAGCAAGAGAAAGGAAGAAGAGAAGAAGGCAAAAGGAAAAGGGAAGGCCATGGCATTCAAAGCCAAGACATGGGATGACCTTGCCTCCTCCTCCTCATCCGAAGAAGAAGAGCATGTCTACTCCAACCTAGCACTAATGGCTCTTCATGATTCGGATTGCTCCTCCTCCTCCTCAAATGAAGAATCAAGCACAAGTAGGGAGAGCTCAAATGAAGGGGGAGCTTCTACATCCTCATCATCCGAAGAAGAAGAAGAGGATATGGAAACTATGGTAACGAAAGCCTCTCCTAAGAAAATAGTTTCCATAATTTCTAGTTTAACTAAGGATTTATTTGGAATGAAAAAGAAAAATAAAAGCATGCTTGATCAAATTAAGGCATTAGAAAATAAACTAGAAAAAGCATGCTTAAATGATAATGTTTCTTCTAGCCTAAATGATGCATGCTCACATGATAACTATATGCCTTTGGATGTTAGTGATGCATGTATAGAAGAAAATAGGGCATTAAGGGAAAAGGTAGATTATTTAACCAAAGCCCTAGAGAAATTCACAATTGGCTCCAACACATTAAATATGATTATTGGGAGCCAAAGAGCTAGTTTCAACAAAAAGGGCCTAGGGTATAAAGAAAAGAAAAATGAAAAGGCCTACAAATGCTTGATAGCTAGGGGACAAGATAAAAAGAAAGTAATTGCTAGGAAATGGATCCCCAAGGAGTACTTAGTGAACCCTTAGGCAAGAACTTATTTTGGGTTCCAAAATCCATCCTTAAGGGTTAGAATAACCCTAGGGTAGTCAACCATATGGACTTGAATTATATCATATTTTGGTTGACTTAGGATGACGGGACAATTTTTTTTGATAGTGTTGGGTGATGATAACGTGCCCATAAATAGATAATATTGCTTAAATCATGATGATTAATGTAATTGCTATGTATATGTGCAATCATGATTTATGATTTTGATATTTGGCACATTATCATGAGAAATAGGTTTAAATCATGCTTTAGGTGATACTTTATTTATTATCATCATATAATACCTAATGCATGATTATTATTTGATGAATACATGTGTTTCATGATCATAATGTAAAATTAAATCATATATGTCATTATGATCATGTAGGTTGTTAGGTTTATACTTAACCATGATAGAATTGCATGAATATATTGGTTAAGTATATACAAATACCCCCTAGGAAACATCTCACACTCACTATAGGCTAACTTGATTGCAAACTTAGCATGGGTGAGATATTAGGATGATACAAATGTCCACTAATGCCTATGGCATTTAGATGGTCATTTAAAGTGTCAAAATAGCAATAATAGACCAATCATGGGGAAAGCTTATGTTTAATTCATAGACATATTGCCCAAAGATCATGGTTGGATATTTCATATGTTTTCAAAACAATTTCTTACCTTAAAATACATGTATTCATGTTTTGAAACAATTGGATGCAAAACTAGGTGTTAAACATGATACCTTTATGATAAAAAACCTAGTAGTTTTTAAAGCTTTTGGATTTTTGGCAAATACATGGAAATATAATGATTTTTCATGAAAACCTATTTTTCACTGATAGATATACTTAAAAGAAATGTGTTCCCCAAATTTCATGATTTTTAGAATTTTTTGGAATTTTTAATGCATTTCTGAAATTCGGTATGAAAATCAGAAAATCCCAAAATTCACGTGCCAGTCGACTGGTATCTGAACCAGTCGACTGATGGCTTGAAAATCAGAACAGTGAAGGTCGAATTCAGGTTTTAGAGCAATTTTTGGTATTTTTCTCCTATTAGTCTTGATGCCATGAGTTTATAACTTAATGTTAATCTTTTTGATGGTGTCAAAGGGGGAGAAATAATTATGTTTAAGTTAATTATATTAGGGGGAGAAATATATGATGGGGGGAGAAATATATGATGGGGGGAGAAAATTTGTGTAGAGAGTTTCATGGATTAAGGGGGAGTTGCATGTTGCTATATTATGTTTATGCTTACATGCTTTCTTACCTTAGAAATTTTTATCAAATGTTTTTACCTAACTTAAACGGATTGCCACACATCAAAAAGGGGGAGATTGTTAGGGCAATCTCTTGCCATGATATGGTTTTGATGGTGTGGAAAAGGGTTTAAGTTAGTGTGTTATGTTGATTTGATATGTGCGTTGAAGTCGTGCAGGACTTAGTAATTCGCACATGGAGCCGTGGCGAGTTTCACTTCTCATCACTCGTGCCTTGAGCCGGTGAAGGATTGCTTTGCGGAAGCCGTGCGCTTGGAGCATCCGAGGGACCGCCGGATGAGAAGCTTGGAGTGAAGCCGAAAGAAGTAGACTTCGAGGCAAGAGACATGAAGGAGCATTGCAGAGCCGTGCGCCTGATGCTGCCGAGGGACGTGGCCGCGAACGAAGAGAACTTCGAAGGCGAGGGACTCCAAGGGATGAGAGTGAGCGATTGTAACCCGGGAAGGGGTAGCTCTTAGGTGAAACTTGGCCATTTGGCCAAGTGTCGGATGGGTTTTCGACACCGCCGACCGGGCATGATATGGCAACATCGCTTCGAAGTCGATGGTCGATCGACCGTATAAGACCGATTTAGTGCTTGCGATCGCCAGATCGTAGCGATCGATAATCGATGGCCGATCGCCAGGAACGGCGGATCGATGGCACTGTGCACGGGCACAGAATGAAGTCGACTCCATTGGGCACTCGACTGATCGAGCATCAGTCGACTGATGATAGGATCAGTCGACTGATGCCAGTACCGTTGGATGGTATCCAACGTGGAAAGCGGTCGTTATTGGCAGCGGCTCACGACTGGACCCGGACCGATGGGTGCCATCACCGATCGCTCCTCAGTCAACGGGAAGAAACCCTCTTCCTCTATAAAAAGGAAAGGGTTGGGGCTTTGGGTGGTTAATGCTTGAACGCCCAACTACTCCCAAAGTGGCCTAAACGATTTCCCTACTCTTCTTACTTGTTTTTACTTCAATCCTATTGTAAGAAGAGTGATCTTGGTTGTAAAGGTTACCTCCACCTAGCTTGGTGCAAAGGAGAGACCGATAGTGATTGGTTTTGGCGGAGTGATTCACAGAGGACGAATCGGATCGTGGATTAGCGGCGTAGCCGTGAACCACGTTACATCTCCGTGTTTGTATTGCTTGTTTTATTTGCTTGTCTTTGTTTTACTTGTATTTGCATATTCCGCTTGCGCTAACCTTTTGTAGACGAGTAAATTCCGATAACCAACGAACGAGGGCTATTCACCCCCCTCTAGCCGGCCAATCGATCTCCAAACAAGCTACTCCTCCATAATCCACGACACATGATCTGAATAGATCCTCCAACATCTAAATGATACACTCAGACTGTTCATCTGTCCGCGGATGAAATGTTGCACTAAGTCGAAGCTCTGTGCACATAGTCTGGTGTAGACTCTGCCAAAATCACGAGGTAAATCACGAATCTCTATCCGATATGGTACTTAAAAGTAGCCCATGCAATCTGATAATCTTTCGGTAATACAACACTGTCGGATGGTCGAATGAGTACGACCCACTATCCTTATCAGAGACGGAGAGTTATTTTTCTCAAAAGTGAAATCCATCAACCATCCAAGATATACTCCACACACACTGTAAGTGCATGGAAGACTATAGCAATCAATCTCCTTTGTTGCAATTGTTGCAACTGTTCACGCTCCAGCAACTCTATAGTAGCTACCCAGTAGCTAGTTACAATCTCATGAGCATTCCTGCTCCATACAACTACAAATCCAGATAATAACGACTAAAGTCATGTCATGTATATGACAGACTATCTCATAGTTTCTTAACTGATGTAGGCATAAGATATGCCTCATTTAACTGCATCGGAATCGTCCCGATCCCTGAAACAACGCATCTGCGTACATCATCCTTTTATCCACTCTGGAAGGATTAACTAATACTCGTGTAAAAGTTAACCGCCATCTAGGTCCTATAAACTGATTTCATCAGCTTCCGACTAAATGATTTCTAACATCACCTTTGTCAAACAAGTCCGTGGTATAGTAATGTCAAGCATTCTATCCACATCTACAGTAATATCTAAACCATACAAGGAAAACGACCATCTACAATGGTCGAGTGCGCAACTCCATCTACCACAATCAACATTGACCAGGTTATGCAACTCCAACAACCACGAACTGATCCAATCGTGTCCAATATACATGATTCTCAAATCCAGTGGCCACTAAATCGTTAATTAGTCAAGCATCTTAATCAAAACTCAGAAAATTCATACTCAGTATGAAATTGTCGTCTCTACACACCTGCATCCCCTTTTTCTCTAGGTTGATGATAATCATCACAATGATAATGATACTTATATGACACCATGTCACTTCCATATCAACGCTCTGGTCGTAAACCAACCTTAGAGTATACACTGGTGTCTTTTGCTGATCTAAACAGATCATCTATCCCCAACGGAGGATATTCATCACAACAACTACTGCATTCCATCATCGATAATCGATGCATACTTTCAAAGGTCCATCTCTCTTTCAACAGAGTTCCGGATCTTCTTAAGGAGGAATACTATGATAGATAAATATCCCCTTTTAATCTCTCCTATAATCACAATTTACGTGCTTCTAATTTCTATAGTGTTTAACAACACTGATACTCACAAGACTTTCACCCGGTTTGTGATCTTCAATATCAGAACTATTTCCGCAATCATTTCGATCGCCTACTCCATTTGCCTAAGCAACGGCAAGGCTAGGAGTTCATCCGAAACTACATCCGAATGCTCTCAGATTATACGCACATCTGAGAGACATAATCATACCATACCTCCAACAATTTGACCATCCGCAAGGATATGTCTACAGTAAAAGTATGTCTATCAAAGTATAAGGGCCTCCCTTGACTTCTTAATTATTGGTCCACTTCTCACCTGACGGTAGAGATACCACCGACCTACAAGTCGATGTAAAGGACCCTTCAATCCGAACAAAGAATGTTCTAGATACAGATACTTGTAACTACAAGCATCTCTCAACATATTAACCTAGAGGGTAAACTAAAGTAATACCCTTAACGATCAATTATCTGTCGATCCGATCCAAAGGCTCCCCGCAGGTCTTGGCTTTTCTCCGAAGAGAACCAGATCAGGTCCAACAGTTCATGACAAAGCGGTCGTATTTCTGCGACGAATGCCTCGGGGACTTTTCCCTAGATCATCTGATCCATCCCTAAATCCTATGAGCTACAACTATAGAATACCGAATAGATACGACCATCGTCGTATACTCTCTCCTCTGTACAAAACAAATCACATCTGGAGTTAACTGTTGTTGTCTACTGAATCTTCTAAGATGTCTTCTGCTAATGCTGCTTCTATGCTGATCTCTGCTGAAGGGGAGTATCAAAGAACTCCAACCACGCCTGAGGTAGTAGGTTGTTGTTGATGAGATAACTCATTCTTCGATGCTGATCTCTGCTGTTGAGACAGTGCATCATCCTCCAGAACACTATTGGTAGTCTTCAACTAAATCTTCAAAGTACACCTCCTCCACTGTACTGGTTGCTCATAATAGCAACAGCTGAACTGATCAAACGGATAATCTGACTTTGCGTGTCTTCGTGATCCGCACTGCACGCAAATAATCCCTTCGAAGTCTTTGTTCTGATTTTGCTGATATCCACGAGAACATCCTGATGATCTGCAGTTGGTCTTCTAAAATCAGAAAATAGCTCAAAGTCTATGACTCCGATCTTGCTTTTTTATCCAACAGTCGGAGACTTCTGACTCTATTAAGTTGACCCGCAATATTTGCTTACCGGTCTCCAACGCTTAAACGCTTGTACGGAGTCATTTCTAAACTCCTGTCTCAATCCAACGTCTTCCGACAGGATCTGGTAGAAGATCCCGGCATCCTAATCCAACTATAAGCCAATAACTCTGGGTGGCTTAACTCATCCATTCATCTTCTTGAGCTATTAGGTTGTCGTAATCTCTGCAAGTCTCACGACTCTGCACAGTACACTATTACTAACCGATCACCCTTTCTTGAAGCTCAAGAATTCCTTACAATGTGTCACTAAAAGTGATACAGGAAAATACTTTCTCTCAACATCACTAAATCATGATCAAGTGATGTTTTATTTCCCGAATGTCATTTTCTGCATTTTCCGTCAAATACCGACTTGATCCCGATAATGGTATGCAAACAACTCTTCTTTCTCGGTATAACATGAGTTAAGTACTCGAAAGTACTCTCAAAGTTATACAACTCAGTACGAACAACTCAGGGATAAAATCCCTATGAAACACCGTAACCTAGCCTTCCGCTATCTACATCAATAATAATCTACAAGTCTGTTCATTACCCACAGGTAATGATCTGACTACACAGTTAGTGGAAATCTCTAAGACTGTAGTCTCTGATTTCCATAATAAATGTGACGACTTGGCCCCTATTTTCCGACTCAGTATCAGTCGACTCTCAAAGGTAAATCACCTTCTCGACACAGGTTCAAGACTCACCGACTTAACAGGTCATTTCTGGGGTCAAATCATACCACGGTTATGAACAATAACCAACAACTACAAGTTATTCCCTGTTATAGGCATCTAAATGCATAGGCAACAATACTGGGAGTGTAAACACTAAGTTAACTCCGGTTGGTCGTCATGGTGGACGACCCCAACAACAAGTCTACACATGTGTCATAACTACACTATATACACCTACTGATCAAGTCTAGATAAATATCTACTAAACCATAAGTTATTATGAATTCTTACCTCGTGCTGCTTGGAGCTCAGGCCGCTGTCCATCTCCTCTCAGAAAACCAAAACCGAATAAATCGACTCCGGAGAATCCAAGACTCGACACAAAACAACATTGTATGGCATCGCAGAACCTTGGGCTCTGATACCACTAAAGTTGTCACGCCCCGAGAGGATGCCGAGCCGAAAATCAAACGGACGACATCTCCCCTGTACGTGGCAACATTTCGGGTTAATACAAGGCCCTCAGGCCCACAATAACAACAATATATATATATATCAAAACAACAACTACACAAAACACAGTGAAAACATGATACAATAACATCCCAACCTACACACATGCATATCGGTATGACTAACACTAGAACATAATGAAAACCTCGTCAAAACCCACACCAACATGTGCGTACATCACATAATACATAACAAGACATACGGAAAATCCAACACAAACACAGAAGCCTCGGAGGTGAGATGAGGTGTCAGCCAGCGGTGCTCCAAGTCCATCACGAAGTCGGCTACCTGTTACCTGGGCGACAGAAAACCCCAGGGTCCGTTGGGGTGGTGAGTAAAACTCAGCAGGTAATAGAAAACATGTATATATGTAATATCACATGTATTTTAATGACATAATCTAGATGTACAACAGGTATATCAGCATAGTATATAAATACAAGCATATACCGTCTAACCAAATGAACAACATAAAATGCAGACATACCTGAAGTCTGTTACGCTACTCTGATCCAACCTGAACATATATCCAACATATATATATAACAGGAAGAATAATGCCAACTCATAATCTACTCATGCTACAGGTCAAGGTATCTAATGGTCTGTCCAACACATAAATAGCAAGAAACATGCATGAATATGATGTACATCAAATCACGACAAGCATAATACAATCAAATGCAACATCACAATAAGCATATATATATAGACTGCATCTATATATGTATACTAATCACAATCATCCATATATATATATACATGCATATATATGACAATATGCAAAAATAATGCCATAAGTCAACAATGCATCATGCATGGTCATGTCGACTCACCATAAAGCTACCACGACCCCAGTGTGGCCTCGGTGGCTCGAGCATGACAACTGTCCCAACTCAACACCAAACACTACTCTCGAGTGGCTGAGTGGGCAGTATGATTGAGTAGCATATAAGCGTAAAGAGCAAGCTACACGATGGGGGTCCCTGCTGTTGGCCACTCTGACAGTCACTACCCATGAGTGGTCGAGTGCCACACACGCCAGACTACGACACGCAAATCCAACTACCACTGTCTATAGTGGTAGAGTGTGGCACCACAATGCTCTGCCCTCACACCGGTTACTCCTCCTATGAGTAACTGTGGAGGCAGGATGACTGGCGACACTCTCAACCACATGGGAGACCTCGTCGCCAGCATGCATGCAAATGACATGAATGCAATGTCTCACATATAGATATCCACCATAGACTCTCTATTCTACAGAGAATCATACTAACCAAATCAACGCACTCTCTATCCTGCAGAGAGTCGTACTCAACTGATCATAATACTCTATCCTGTAGAGAGTCATACCAATCTAATCCACACACTCTCTATCCTGTAGAGAGTCGTACTCAACTGATGGACGCACTCTCTATCCTGTAGAGAGTCGTACTCATCTAATTATAACAAGCTAGGACCACCGGTCCTTAGCGACACACTAAGTATCATTCCCCTGACCATTTATACAATACATGATCGATGGTAACATGCAACCTAAGGGTACTAGAACTAACCCTAGGTTCAAGACATTATCTAAATACGGATGACCTTTTTGCCCAATGTACAATCAGGTTGTCATCCGGACTTTACTATTTTCACTTAACTTAAACAAATTCTAAGTTACTTACATCACCTATATGTATAACTCCTAATCATGGTACAATAAACATGATAACAGCAATGGAGTTAATAGCCAACGATAAGTTCAAGCATAAGACAATAAGAGCAGGGTCAAGATAATATGAAAACCTAACATGCTCATATTTATGACTAAATCTGAATGCAATTACATCTACCTGACCAGGTAGGAAATTACCCACCTGTTGACGTAGAGTATCTAGAAATATAATTTGCCTTCACGTCCAAGGATCTGTCTCGTATCCACGTCCTGCATGTATCAAACATTATGATTAAGTGCAAGCATACGATGAATAATCGAATCGAATTCTACATCAACTTCGTATCTCGATCAATTAGATTGATCTAGTTATCCACTTGACCTAATCAAGCCTTCACATCTATTGATCAATCCATTCCCTTAATCACATATACTAGATCATTACAAGAAGGACAACCTTCCTCCATTAGCTATTATTAACAACCTAATAACCACATAACTACAGTATAATATCCATATCATCATGTAATCAGAGTTATCCAGTCTTGATCCTCACCAACTCAAATTTCTTAACATAAAACCACTGTTCAAAAGTTTCTCCTCATCTTCAAACCTAAATTCAAGCAAACAAGCAAGGATCAAGGATATTACCAGCTATTGGAGATGATTAATTCATAGATCTACCCTAGATCCAAGGATCTACATTTCTATGTTCTTCCCAGCTGTGACGACACCGTTGCCATCCTCTGGAAATCCCGAATCTGAAAAATGGTTGGCTGTCGGCAATACCTATCCGATCGACATCAACAACATTTGCAACAATAGAGGAAGAGATTGTGAAATACCAAGAATTGAAATTGCAATAATGGTTTACTCCCTGTGCCAAATGTCGTTGCTGACCAATACACTGACCCGAATCCAATCGGCTGTGATGGGTGAAAGAGGTCGCTCACAGCGAGGACAAGCTGGGCACTGCATCGTCAATCTGCCCGCGCGAGGGATTGCTAAGATCTCGGAAGGGAGTGGCACAACGGTGAAATCGAGCAGTGAGGCTAGCGACGATGAGGTGTGGTTGCTGCCGTCGTTCATCGGATATGGCCACCGCTTCGGCGATGCTCGAGGTGAAGAGGAGAGGCGACGAGGCAGAGTGCTCATGGGGGTGATCCACGACGCCATGACCGGCCAACAATCGTAGGGGTCAGCGATGAGTGGGAAGTGCCAGATCTGGCGGTGACGAGTGAAGAAGAGGTGGTGGCAGCAAGCACGGGAAGGAGATCAGGCAGCCGGCGAAGTTTGGTCGTCTCGAATTCAAGATGGAATGGGGCGACAACGATCGGGAGAAGGTTCGTGACTGCGACCTCTCAAGCAAGGCGGTGATCGGATCGGGAGAATAACTGAGAGACTGCGGCAGTGGCGTGTCCAACGAGCGGCTCAAAGAGGCAACCAGGGGCGGCGGCAACGCGCTCAGGCGGAGATCGTGTGGAGATCAGGTGGAGCAGCGAGTTCTGCAGTTGCGCGTGAGAAATTGACAACGAGCGATGGCAACGAGATCAGGCGGAGATCAGCACCGGCAGCATCAACTGTTCGGCGAGGAAGAGGTGCAGAGGGGGAAAACTATGAGGTCGCGGTGAACGAGAGCACGAACAGCGGCGATGTGGAGGAAAGTCGCGCGGTGGATAAGGAAGAAAATGCGATTTGGGAAATTCAGGAGAGAACGGCGAAGTAAATGAAGAAACGGGTGGCGTTATAGAAATGAAGCAGTCGGGTCGGGTCCAATTTAAATGGGTCGGGTTTGGATCCTTTAAGCAATTTAACTCTAGATCCATTTAATTAATCCATAAGATTTAAACTTAGGATAGGTTTGATTTAATTATATCCCCAACCATCCCTCAAATGTAGATAACCCAAACAGGCTTTCACAAAGCCTATTTAACTCTTTCCCCACAAACTACCTTAGAAATTTCCATTTGAGTCCAAAAAAATTTATGAAAATTCCTGAAAAATTCCATAGGATATTTTTCCTAATTAGCAAGGGTATTTATTCTTATTAATTTAATTTTTTTTTTCGATATTTTACATATACACTCATAATGGGAGGTTGCACACCGATTATCAAAAATTAGTTAAATTTTATATGACATGTTTGATTTTTTTTATTTATGTCCAGAAAAAAATCCTAGTACATAAAAAGTCTATCTTTTTCAAGAAATTGTTTCTTTGGGTGATATTATTATTGTGGAGTCACAATTCTAAGAACATCCTCACAAATTATTTTTTGGGTATCTATTTCATAGCTAAGAGCAAGATGCCCTAATCTTTAGCATCTTATACATGTAAGCCCATAATTTGTGTTCAACTTTCTACCCTTTAATTCTTATGCCATATTTTTCTTATTATTTTGTTTGCATTCTATATTGTAACATCCCAAATTTTAATTCCTATATTTTTATTAGAGGAAAATAGAAATAATAAAAATAGGAATAAAATAATAATAATAATAATAATAATAATAATAATAATAATAATAATAATAATAAAAGAAATAATTGGTTCGTTAGCCGAGGCTCGAACCATGAACCGTTGATTTAGGGGAATTGGCTTCCCACCACTAAGTTATAAGATTACCAATGAGTAGGATATAACAAAATATATCTATAGGTGAAAAAAAAAGAGATTGATTGATTTGACTAATTATTTAAAGGGGTAATTAGGTTAAGAAAAATTCTAAGTTTTATATATATATTTTTTTCCCATCCCTCTTTAAATCTCATGCCTCCTCTTCTCTCCCTCACGCCACCCCTCTCTCTTTCTCCCTCTCGTTGTTTTCAAGCTGCTTCTCTCTCTCTCCATCTCGTTTTTTTTTCTGACCGCCGAACTCTCATCTCTCTCGTTCTTCCACCGAGAAAAACAAAAGAAAAAAAAAGAAGAACCTCTATAATTTTTTTCACCGTGGGATAATCCAAGAGGAGATTTTCAAGAAGAATCTCTGCAAGGACTTGGTAGAGTATCACGCTAAAGCAAAGGAACACGTAGAAGGTTTTCTCTTTGCGAAATCTAGCAGTATAAATTAGTGAAAAGCATAGGAGGTAAGTATTGCTCACCTGCAGTATAAGTCGTTATCGTATGTCATTGATATGTTTTTATATGCATGTTATTTCCAGTTATGTATGGTGATTTCAGTTACTTGATTTTACCGTTATGTTATGGGTAATTCAGCATCATGTTTAGATTCATGATAAGAATGTGATTTATGATCATGCATGTTGTAGATGAGTTGTAGCTTACAATTATATGCATGATGTAGAGTAAGATGCAAAAATATTTCCTTTATAAAGAAAATTTAAAGATGCTCCCCGTTCAAATTGCGGGATTAAGAGCACAACGATCTTCAGTATGCTCCCCATTTCAGTTTTGGGGGTCAAGAGCATAATGATCTTTATGGTGCTCCCCATTCGTGATTTAAAAGATTAAGAGCATTCTGTTAGTATGTATAAGAATATAAGTATAAAGTAAGTATTTTACTTTTGAAAGGGCATGTACCGAGCATCAGTTCGGCCACGGGCCAAGGCCCTCAGTCTCAGTTACCTTGGTAGGTTCGGTGGTTGGCCACCCCGACCTATTAGGAAAGCGCGCATTGGTACTATGCCGGGCCCATATCCAGGATGATTATTATTTTGAAGTATCAGTATAAGTATAAGTAAGTTTTCAAAGTTAATCATTCCAGTTCAAATACACTGTTTACAAGTTTTAAAATACCTAAGAGCATGATTTATATAAGAGACATGTAATCAGAGTTATGATTTCTAGTTATGTTTGCATGTGTATCAATGTATCCAGGGCAAGAGAACTAGTTGCATGATTTCTTACAGTGCATGTTTTTGTGAGCATAGAAAGTACTTACTAAGCGTTATTGCTTATAGTTTGCATTTCCTTATACTGCAGATAAAGGTAAAGAAAAGCTTCAGTAAGATGGCATGGCGGAAGAAGTGCTGGGTGTGTGTGGTGACGGAACAGTGGAAGTAAAAGATCCTAAGTGCAGATGTCTAAATCAGATTTTTAGTTTCTTGTTTTCTTTTGATATTGTTGAAGTTCAACTGGATTAATTATTGTTGAGACCAAAGAATGCTAGAGTCATATTGGGTTAGTTTTAATACTTGCATGTTAGATGAAGATCTTGAAATGGTTATTGTTTAAGTGATGTAAAGGTCCTTATGATTATTTTAGTTGTTAGCATATTGAATTAGTATATTGCATGCATTAAAGATAGAGATAGTAAAGTAGAGTGACATCTCCCCTAGTAGAGAGTGGAAAGACTGGGGGGGGGGTGTTACAAGATGGTATCAGAGCGGGTTACGCCCTTCCGTCACACACACATCGAGCATCAGTCCTTCCGCCTCCAAGTAAGCAAGTATTTATCTGCTTTATTTAATTTATGAGTAGTAAGGAATGCTTCTTTTAAGTTAAACATTCTCCCATAGAATGTTCTCTTTGAGTTAAACATGCTTGCATATATATATATGAAGATGATAGACAGTAAGTAATAGAGAATACCTAGATATGTATGTGAAGATCTTGAGATCGGAGATAGCTCTGAATGTGGCTGGTGGAATTAATAGAACACAGACCACTGAAGAGCTAATCAGTAGTGCTATAATCACGGAGCATTACATGAATAGTATCAATCACCAGAAGCTAGTCTCGATAGAAAGCAAAAGCCAGGGAAGTTCAGGAGGTCAGAAACCTCAGAGCGGTAATTTGAACTGGAAGCGAAACAACAATGGACAGAGGAAACACTGGAATAATGCAAAGGGAGGTTCAGCCAGTAAGAAGCCTGCGTATCCTACATGCTCTAAGTGTGGGAGGAAGCATCCAGGAGTTGGCCGCAAGGGCGTGAGTGGGTGTTATATATGTGGTGTCAAGGGACACTTCGCCAAACAGTGCCTCACCAAGACAAATCTACCTCCGCCACAGTCTACTTTGTATGGAGGTAGACCAGCTCAGCTACATCATATGCAAGGAGCACTGGAGGGTCCTTACATCAGCAAGGAAGATTGGAGGCCCCATCAGTTACCCCTAATTCCCGGATCTTCTCCCTCACCAAGGAAGAGGTAGTAAATGCTTCTACGGTAGTCAAAGGTCAGATACCTATCCTTAGTCAACATGCTACCGTACTATTTGATACTCGGACAACCCATTCTTTCATGTCTATGGCATTTGTTAAGAAGATAGATATAACTCCGGATATCTTAGATATTCAGTTTTTAACGACCCTACCTTCGGGTGAAACAATGACATCTACACACTGGTTGCATACCGTGCCGGTCAGAATTTCAGACAGAGAGCTTTATAGTGATTTGATTTTGCTGGACATGCACGACTATGATGTCATCTTTGGAATGGACTTTCTTAGCAAGTACGGTGCTTCCATTGAGTGTCGTAAGCGAAGGATAGTATTCCAACCTGAGACCGAGGCCAAATTTGAGTTTATTGGAGAACTAAGGAAGAAGACTAAGAAGTTCTTGCCCTCTATGGAAGCTCGGAAGATGCTAGCTAGTGGATGCACTGGGTATTTAGCACATATAGTTGATACTAAGCAAGAAAGAAGCCAAAAGCTGGAAGAAGTCCCAATCGTATGTGACTACCCGGAAGTATTTCCTGACGAGCTACCAGGACTAGCACCTAGAAGGGAAGTTGAGTTTAAGATTGAACTTATTCCTGGTACCAACCCAATCTCAAAAGCACCCTATCGTATGACTCCAAATTAATTGAAAGAGCTCCAGGAACAATTACGGGAGTTATTAGACAAGGGATTCATCTACCCTAGTCATTCCCCATGGGGAGCTGCAGTGTTGTTCGTGAAAAAGAATGATGAATCTATGAGGATGTGTATAGACTACCGAGCCTTAAATCAAGTGACGATCAAGAACAGATATCCTCTGCCAAGGTTAAAGGATTTAATTGATCAATTAAGGGGAGCCACAATTTTCTCCATGATTGACTTGCAGTCAGGTTATCATCAAGTAAGAGTTAAAGAGGATGATATACCGAAAACAACCTTTCGAACGAGGTATGAACACTATGAGTTCGTGGTCATGCCCTTCGGAGTGACAAATGCACCCGCTATGTTTATGGACTTGATGAATCAGATATTTAAGGAGTACCTTGACAAGTTTGTGGTCGTTTTCATTGACGACATCCTTATCTACTCGAGAACCCAGGAAGAACATGTCGAACACTTGAAGACAGTCTTGCAAACTCTTCAGCAAAGACAATTATATGCAAAGTTCTCCAATAGTGAGTTTTGGCTTGATCGAACATCGTTTCTGGGTTATGTTATTTCAAAAGATGGAGTTATGGTAGACCCGACAAAGATAGAAGCAGTCAGTAATTGGGGTCAACCAAAGAATGCCAATGAAGTCAGAAGTTTCCTCGGATTAGCAGGGTACTATCGAAAGATTGGAGAAAACTTCTCAAGGATAGCTTCACCGTTGAAGGTTCTTACCAGAAAGAACAAGAAGTTTGAATGGACCGAAGATTGTGAAAAGAGCTTCCTTGAATTAAAGAGGAGACTCACAAGTGCTCCAGTGCTTACCCTTCCAGAAAGTAATGAGGGATTTGACCTGTATAGTGATGCATCCAAGATGGGACTCGGAGCAGTACTTATGCAAAAGGGTAAAGTCATTGCTTATGCATCTAGACAACTCAAGGACTACGAAAAGAATTACCCCACTCATGACCTTGAGTTGGCAGCAGTGGTCTTTGCTCTGAAAGTTTGGAGACATTACTTATATGGAGTACAATGCAAGATTTACACAGATCACCAGAGTCTGAAGTATTTCTTCACTCAGAAGGATTTGAATATGCGACAACGCAGATGGCTTGAGCTAGTAAAAGACAATGACTGTGAAATCCACTACCATCCTGGAAAGGCAAACAAAGTAGTAGACGCGCTGAGTAGAAAATCATGTGCCACCTTGTTGTCCCTGGCAACACTATCCCAACCACTGGAGAAAGAGATAATGAATTTTGGAGTTGAGATCATTTCTGGACAGCTCTTCGCCTTGACTATAGTACCTACACTGTTTGAGGAAATATTAGCGAGACAAGACAAAGATCCTAGCATCAAAAGGATCAAGCAAGAGATCCAAGAAGAGAAGGATGAAGGATTCCGTGTCTCTGATAGTGGGGTATTATATTTGGGTGAACGCCTATGTATCCCCAACGACCCAGACTTAAGAAAGAAGATCCTAGAAGAAGCTAATGGGACCCCATATTCGATGCATCCTGGATCCACCAAGATGTATCAAGATATGAAGGGAAATTCTGGTGGCTTGGTATGAAGAGGGACGTGGCTAAGTATGTTAGCACTTGCCTGACATGTCAGAGAGTGAAAGTCGAACACTAGAGACCAGGAGGAGTTCTACAGCCTATACAAATTCTAGAATGGAAGTGGGAGGAACTAGCCATGGATTTCATAGTAGGATTTCCCAAAACAACCAATGGCTACGATTCTTTTTGGGTAGTTGTCGATAGATTGACAAAGTCTGCTCACTTCATGCCTATCAGAATATCATACTCCATGGAGCAGTTAGCCCAGTTATACGTCAAGGAAGTGATTATACTGCATGGAGTACCTAAGACCATTATCTCAGATAGAGATAGTCGCTTCACTTCACACATCTGGGAGTGTGTTCAGAAAGCCCTTGGCACTAAGTTACGATTCAGCACTGCATTTCATCCTCAGAGTGATGGGAAAACAGAAAGAGTGAATCAGATTTTGGAGGACATGCTCAGAGCTTGTGCCTTGGATTTAAAGGAAGCTGGTGCAAATATTTGTGTTTGGCAGAGTTTGCCTATAATAATAGTTATCAAACCACAATTGGAATTGCACCTTATGAAGCCTTGTATGGAAGGAGATGCAGATCGCCTATCTGTTGGTATGAGGGTGGCGAGAAGAAAGAAATGGGACTCAGGATTGATTTTATAGATGACGCGACCAAATCTATAAAGAACATATGTCAAAGGATAGAGACTGCCCAAAGTCGGCAGAAGAGTTACGCCGATGTCTGACGCAAACCCCTAGAGTTCCAAATCGGAGATTTAGTGTTCATTAAGGCAGCTCCTATGAAAGGGGTAATGAGATTTGGGAAGAAAGGCAAGTTAAGTCCTAGATATGTATGCCTTTACCTGATCACCAAGGGAGTTGGTAAGGTAGCTTATGAGCTAGAGCTACCACAGAAAATGTTAGCTATCCACAATGTATTTCATGTTTCAATGCTTAAGAAGCACGTCCCAGACACCAACCAAGTGGTTGAGCCACAGACGGTACAGATTCAGACAGATCTAAGTTATGAAAGTCGACCTATTCAGATAATAGATCGAGCAGTCAGGAAACTAAGAAATAAAGAAATATCGTTAGTAAAAGTCTTATGGAAAAGTCAGAGGGTTGAAGAAGCAACCTGGGAACATGAGGATGACATGAAACAAAAGTACCCCGAGTTGTTCTAAGTTTCGAGGACGAAACTTTTATAAGGTATAAGGGATTGTAACATCCCAAATTTTAATTCCTATATTTTTATTAGAAAAAATAGAAATAATAAAAATAGGAATAAAAAAATTAATAATAATAATAATAATAATAATAATAAAAGAAATAATTAGTTCGTTAGCCGAGGCTCGAACCATGAACCGTTGATTTGGAGGAATAGGCTTCCCACCACTAAGTTATATGATTACCAATGAGTAGGATATAACAAAATATATCTATAGGTGAAAAAAAGAGATTGATTGATTTGACTAATAATCTAAAGGGGTAATTAGGTTAAGAAAAATTCTAAGTTTTATATATTTTTTTTCCCATCCCTCTTTAAATCTCACACCTCCTCTTCTCTCCCTCACGCCGCCCCTCTCTCTTTCTCCCTCTCGTTGTTTTCCAGCCGCTTCTCTCTCTCTCCGTCTCATTTTTTTTTCGGTGGCCAAACTCTCATCTCTCTCTCGTTCTTCCACCGAGAAAAACAAAAGAGAAAAAAAAGAAGAGCCTCTATAATTTTTTTCACTGTGGGATAATTCAAGAGGACATTTTCAAGAAGAATCTCCGCAAGGACTTGGTATAGTGTAACATCCCAAATTTTAATTCCTATATTTTTATTAGAGGAAAATAGAAATAAGAATAGAAATAATAAAAATAGGAAAACAATAATAATAATAATAATAATAATAATAATAATAATAATAATAATAATAATAATAATAAAAGAAATAATTGGTTCGTTAGCCGAGGCTCGAACCATGAACCGTTGATTTGGAGAAACAGGCTTCCCACCACTAAGTTATAAGATTACCAATGAGTAGAATATAACAAAATATATCTATAGGTGAAAAAAAAAGATTGATTGATTTGACTAATTATTTAAAGGGGTAATTAGGTTAAGAAAAATTCTAAGTTTTATATTTTTTTTCCCATCCCTCTTTAAATCTCACGCCTCCTCTTCTCTCCCTCATGCCGCCCCTCTCTCTTTCTCCCTCTCGTTGTTTTCCAGCTGCTTCTCTCTCTCCGTTCCCGTTCCTTAGCCTACCCCCGTCCCAGGCGACGAACTCCCTTGAGATCTCTCGCCGCCCCTCTTCCGGCTCTTCTCCCTGCTGCGCCGACATCCTCTCTTCGGTTCTCCCTCTTTTTATATTTTTAAACTCTCCGCTGTCGTTGAGAAGATGATCATCCCGGTGCGCTACTTCACCAGCGGCAAGGTGATCGGGAACAAATGGGATACATATCTAGATCTTCTGCAGGCAGATTACACTGAAGGAAATGCTCTGGATGTTGTGGGCTTGGTTCGCTACTGCTGTAGGAGAATGCTCATGACCCATGTTGATCTCATCGAGAAGCTACTCAACTACAACAAGATTTGATTATGAAGGTTATCTTCTCTTTGGATAGTTGATGTGGGTAAATCATGCTATGTTTTCACTACTTTATATATGTGCATTTTATCTCATTTCATATTCTAGACATGTATTTTATCATGATTCAGTTAAGTTTAGCATATTTTGGAGGAAGAGACTGCTGTCAGGGTGTTTTTGTGTTAACAGGGCGAAGAAGAAGGGCGTATCAAAACAACACAGGCGTGTTGGGAATCGACACGCCTGTGTCATGAGAGCCAGCGGACAACACGCCCGAGTTCAAAGAGCAACACGCCCGTGCCGGTGATTCCAGCAGCCAACACGCCCTAGTGCAGCCGCGACACGCCCCAGTTCAAACCGTAACACGCCCTGTGGGAAACCCGCGACACGCCGGTGCCCTCATGTGGCATGGGCGTGTTGGCCTGATTTCAGCCTTCCTTTTCTGCGAGCAATCAGGATCTTCGTCTCAATTAAAAAGGGAATCTATTGCCTTAAATTGAAGAGGAGGCAAGGCTATAAAAGAGAAGATATTCTAACCCTAAGAGGGGGACGACGGGTGGTCAAAAAGGAGGATAGAAGACGGCAAAGGGATCGACAAATGAGAAGCAAGCAAAGAAGAGAAGGGCGGAGGAACGCAGATGGCATCCAGTATTGTATTTTCTTTCTCTAGCAATTCTTGTCAGACCATGGAGTAGTGTCTTGTAATCTTAGGATGGGGGAGTAGCCCTTGACGATTTATGATGGATGATATAATCTATACTACTCGAACTATTGTTTGTTTCGATCTGGTTCTTTTGGATTCTTATTGATAAACCTAAGGAGCTAAGGGGAAGTACCTAACGGTGAACCCGAGTTCCCGAAACCCAGAATCAACTAGGGAATAACTCCTGTCAAGTAGCGGTAGTGTATCTATGAGGGCTTGCGGGGGTCTCGTGACAGGTCCCCTTAGCTGATTATGGTCCCGTGTGCAAACCTACTGTGAAAAGGAAATTTGACTCTAGCGGAACTCTTATGGACTTAATGGATCTATCAAATCCGGTTTTACCGAGGTAGCGGAGGCTAGGGAGGTTTGCGGGGTCTCGTGTGAGTCCCCTTAGGTGATTATGATCCCCTATGCTCGAACACCGTGAGGTAAGTTGAGTTTGATAGATGCAGTTAAGCGTAGACCTCGAAAGGGCGTTGATTTACCTTAGGATAGGTTCCATCAAAAAAACTCAAACAGCGGTAGGAAAGAATTAAATCACCTTGTAAATCATTGGCGTGGTGAAACCCCATATCACGAGATTCCTCAATTCTTGACTTTTAGCTCGTTCTTCTCATTCGTTGTTATTGACTACTCGTTTCTTTGCTTAAACCAACAATCTATTTACTAGATAACTTGGTATCACGATCATTCGGTAATTGTTCCAATCTCGTGGATCGATATTTTTATTACTTGACGATAACCGCACTTGCGGAAAATAACACATCAAGTTTTGGCGCCGCTGTCGGGATTGGCACTCAATATTGAATTGAGCGTGATTTAGTTAATCTAGATTGCCGAATTCTTGTTCTAATATTGATTGTTCCTATTTTTCTTTTGTATCTATTCGAATTCTTGTTTTGGGAGCCTCTCTTGTTGTTGCATGCACAGACTTAATAGGAAATTCTCGATATTGATCCCGAGATAGAGAGAACTTTCCTTGCTAGAAGACGATTTCAAAGAACCTCGTGAAAACAATCTGACCTCCGACATGGTCGACGTAATCTAAAATAAACCTTTAAGGGATTATGCAAAGACCTAGTACAAGGGATTGAGATCGAGTATTAGAAGACCCTATTGAAGCAAACAATTTCAATTAAAACCGCGCTACTATCTATGGTCCAACAACATCAATTCGGAGGAGCACCTACTGAAGATCCAAATCTGCACTTGGAAGTATTTTTGGAATTTTGCGAGACTTTAAAACTGAATGGAGCCTCAGCTGATGCTATTAGATTGCGCTTGTTTCCTTTCTCATTTCGGGACAAAGCTAGAGCTTGACTACACTCTCTTCCAGCAGATTGTATAACTACCTGGGATCAGCTGGAGCAAAGATTTTTAGACAAGTATTTTCCACCCAGCAAAACTGCAAGTCTTCGCCATCAAATCACTAATTTTGCGCAAAAGGATGGAGAAACATTATTTGAAGCCTGGGATGATTTAAGGGATTACTACAAAGAATGCCCTCATCATGGGTGGAGAAGTGGCTCATTGTTCATACTTTCTACAATGGAATCTCGATGCTACTAAGGTTTCTCTTGATTCTCTGCGGGAGAGGAGCTCTTATGAACAAAACATTGGATGAAGCTTTTGAGATCATCGAGAATGTGGCAATGAATTCTCACGAGGATATCAAACTAAAATGCCAGGTAAGTTTGAGGTAAGTACCATTGATCTACTCAATGCAAAAGTCGATGCATTAACTCAAAAGCTCGAACATTTTAATGTATCAGCGTAAACTCATCTAATGTCACTTGTAGATCTGTGGTGTAACAGACACGTAGCGATGAATCCAAATCCTACACGCACCATCATCGGAAGTCGGGATTGAGCAAGTTGATGCGTTGAATAATTTTAATCGAAGCCTAATGGTGGCAACCCTTACTCAAACACGCATAATCCTTGGAGAAATCATCCCAACTTTTCAGATAGAGCCCATCAAAATTCTTCCGATGTAACAACTTTGGAGCACCTTCGATTTCACCAGACCCAAGTCGAGCTTAGAAAAGATGATGGAAAATTTTATCACGTGTCAGGGGAAGATAAATGATGAATTTCGGCAGCATATTGTAGAATCAAATAGGCAACATCAAAATAATACCGAGGCAATCAAGCAATTGGGAAGCAAGGTTGATAATTTGACTAATCACACAAGAATGCTGGAAAATCAAATTTCCCAAATTGCACCAAGATCAAGGACGCCTAGATTTCGAAATTCGTATAAAACCCAGCTGAGCATTGTAATTCTATAAGTTTGAGAAGTGGAAGGATTTTAGAAGGAGACAGAGCTAAACAAGCAGCCTCTGACACGAGCGTGTCGGAGTTGGAAGAAGACAGCAGCACGCCTGGGTTGAACCGACACACCCTGACCCAGGGCGTGTTGAGCAACACGCCTGAGGCCCACGAGCGCGTGTCAGCTGACACACCCGTGTCGGGTCATTCCAGCAGCCGACACGCCCAGGCTGTGCCAAACAACACAGGCGTGTCGAATAGGGAACCAAGAACATATAAGCCCCCTATCCCGTTCCCTCAAAGACTGATTAAGGAAAAATTGGATGAACAATTTGGTAAGTTCCTTGAGGTAATTAGGAAGTTGTATATCAATATACCTTTTACAGAAGCTCTTCAACAAATGCCTACATACTCTAAGTTCTTGAAGGACATCTTAACCAATAAAAGAAAAGTCGAGGAGCATGTAATGGTGGCTCTATCGAGGAGTGCAAAGGCCTTAATTAAGAACATGGTACCTCCCAAACTAAATGATCCTAGCTTTTCTATACCTTGCATAATCAATGACTCAAATTTTGATAAGGCTTTTTATGATTTGGGCGCTGTAAATCTGATACACTCTTTCCATATGCAAGAAATTGGATTTGGGAGAAATGAAACTAACTACTATGGCCTTCAGCTAAATGAATCAAGCTCTCCATTAGATATCCTTGGGAATCTTAGAAGACGACTGTCACAGGGTGGAAATTTTATTGTTCCAGTAGATTTTGTAGTACTAGACATGGATGAAGACCCATGTATCCCACTTATTTTGGGGAGACCTTTCTTGGCTACTGCAGGAGCAATGATAGATGTCAAAAACCACAAACTTTCACTTGCATTTGGAAACGAAAAAATTGAATTTGACCTTTCAAAAGCTGTTAAACAACCCTCTGTTTTTGATGTTTGTTGTAGGATTGACAATTTCCAGTCAACAGCACGAAAAGGAGCACCAGAACAAACTCATCTTAATAAGCTCGAAGGGGATTTTGAGGATAAAGAACCGGAGATTTCCGACCCCAACCTAACACCACAGAGCTGGTTGAGGAGGAAGAGGGGCAGAGCACACTCCTCGAGCCATATCCCCAAAACTAGGGGATAACTGAGGGGTCAAGCTAACGACCTTAAACAAGCGCTTCTTGGGAGGCAACCCAAGCTATTTTCATTTTTTTAGTAATTTTATTTTATTTTATTTGATTTTGAGTTTTACATTTTTTTTTTAGGTTTACAGGACACGACATGTTAAACGTGCCACTGCGTGCCAAATTGACACGACCCGCCTGTGCTGAATGACACAGGCGTGTTGTTGGTACCCGAAGACAACATAGGCAGGGCGTGCTAACTAGCACGCCCGTGTCGCACACTTCTCAACCACGCCTGGGCCGGACTGCGACACGCCTGGGGAGCGACGGAGCACGCCCATGTCGCACCTAAACGGGTCGGGTATTTGCGTAAGAACAAGCCCGACACGCCTATGCTGCGGATAACCCTCTAAAACCAGCCTGATCACGCCCTAATCTTCCACTCGCGATACAAGGTTGAAGCAGCCGCCGCTGGTCTCCCTCTCAAGCAGGCGAGGAGCAAACCTGCTGTCTCTCCATTCCCAACGCCATGAGCAAGCGAGTGAAGACTAGAGGAGGAGCTTCTTCCTCTACGGCAAAGGACAAGGGGAAAAGAAAAGCTCAGGATTTGGGTAACGAACCTCCTCCGACCTCTAGCCATCCTTATGGAATTGTTTTTAGGGATGATATTATGAAGACTAAATTCAGTAAGCTTGAAAAAAGGAAGTTAGTATCTACGAGAACTATTGACTTCTACACGTTGACCACCTTAGGGTTAAGAGATGACATAACTTGGTTAACAAATAGGATAGGCTGGACAGAGTTTATCACACACCATCACCTTACTTACCCTAGTATCACTCTTGAATTCCTTAGCTCCCTGTCATTGAAATACACAAGGAAAAGATTGTGAGGAAGGAAAATAAAATTTAGATTAATGAACCATGAATTTACCCTTTCTTAAGTGATTTTAATATGATATTTAATTTTCCTAGCGAGGGGAGAGGCAAATTCATAGACATTTTATTGATCATCAATTTTGGAGATTAATTTCTGATGACCTCGCCCATACGATGATGCATCTAGATCTAAATCATTTAACATCCCTAATCCTACTTTCGTTATCTCCTTAGATTCATGGCTAATACAATCTCGGGAGATATGATAGTGCAGGGTGGCTAGCAGAGTGAGTTACAATTTCTATGGGCCATGCTAAATGAAGTTAAGATTGATTGGAGCCCATATGGTTAGGCATTTAGTTAAGGTTAGTAATAGCCCATCAGTCATAGTCATAGGGGTATTATCACTAGGATTGTAGCCTTAGGATGTGATTTGGATGACCTTGAATATTGTCATGCTAGCCCTAGATTGGATTTGGATGCTTGTATAAATATGAAGATGATTGAGGCATGTGACGAGGATATCGCTTTGGTGTTAAGAAATGGAATTAAAATCCCTCTTCCGAACCTCGAGCGGATGATGACGTAATTCATCCAATTGGCTTTTTAGAGATGTTGGGAACCCTTTCCTACCCCC
Source organism: Wurfbainia villosa (assembly GCA_025175895.1). Taxonomy (NCBI): domain Eukaryota; kingdom Viridiplantae; phylum Streptophyta; class Magnoliopsida; order Zingiberales; family Zingiberaceae; genus Wurfbainia; species Wurfbainia villosa. Next base: position 87,340,887 of record CM046002.1, read on the forward strand.
TTGCCCATGCTCCATCACCGCTAGGGAGCCATCTCACATAGCCCCAGAGCCATCACATTCGACTCTCGAACCCCACGGTTTCCCTCGACAATGTTTCGCAGGTACTCTTCTTTTGATTTTGTGATTCCGATCATCATTGAAGCATTTAGGGTCGAGCATACCTCGCACATTGGTGTGTGGGATCGGTATGCCCAAGCTCTGAGGAGCACCATCGCATGGTGACACAACATTTGGATAGGCGGTGATTTTTACAGAGAGGTGATGAGTTTTTCATCACTTGAGTGCGGAGGGAAGATAATGATAGATTTCGACAGAGTCGGGAGTTTTACGGGAGGCGGAACGTAGGTGGGCGAGAGGAGGATGCTAGTAGCGAAGGCGATGACCATTGACCACCTTCAACTATTTTGTGAGTTTTGATGCACATCCTTTCTGCTTATGCCGTTTCTACTTAGATTTTTTGGTTATTGCTATTTTATTTGCATCTTTTCATATATCATAAGCATTTTTTATATATCATCCAATGTAATACAATGAACATTGGTCGGATCATGAAATTCCTTTTGCCTATTTGATAAGAACCCTATTTCACTTGAACACGGTCTATAGGTCCGAGGTATCCAATGAAAAGATTTAAATCCCCATATCGGACGAGTACTCGATTTTCCATTGGAGACTTACTTGCAACAAGTTCTTGGAGAAACACTTTAACTAGATGTTTATTTAAAAAAAAAAAAAAAAAAAAAAAGGTATGGGAATTGTTTTCAAGCACCCCTTTGAGGCCAAGTAGTTACTGGGGAAACACCTAAAAGGTGCCCCTTTGAGACTAACTAGTTACTGGGGAAATGCTCTCTATAATTCCTTTCCTTCTCTCTTCTTGGAAAGTGCTCCTTTGAGACCTTTTGATGATAGGTAAGAATGATCCATGCATTAAGGCAGGTAAGTGCCTCTATGCTAAAATAAGAATATTCTACGATAGAAGGGATGTCAAGTCAGTTGGTGTCCAATGACTTTAGTCCACCTTTTCACGTGCACTATATAGGGATCTTTCGAACTTGGCAACTAGGAATGATTTGAAAAGATTAAGATCAGACTGTATACCCCTAGATGATGCCTAGTATTCCCACAAATAAGTTGTCTTTTGAGTTTTCTTTGCTTGAGGACAAGCAAAAGTTTAAGACTAGGGGATTTTGATGTGGGTAAATCATGCTATGTTTTCACTACTTTATATATGTGCATTTTATCTCATTTCATATCCTAGGCATGTATTTTATCATGATTCAGTTAAGTTTAGCATATTTTGGAGGAAGAGCTGCTGTCGGGGTGTTTTTGTGTTGAGGCGAAGAAGAAGGCGTATCAAAACAACAGCGTGTTGGGAATCGACACGCTTTGTGTCATGCGAGCGGCGGACAACACGCCCGAGTTCAAAGAGCAACACGCCGTGCGGTGATTCGAGCCAACACGCCCTAGTGCGGCCGCGACCGCCCGATTCAAGCCGTAACCATACCGCAGAAACCCGCGACAGCGGTGCCCTCATGTGGCATGGGCGTGTTGGCCTAATTTCACCTTCCTTTTGCGAGCAATCGAGGATCTTCGTCTCAATTAAAAGGAATCTATTGCCTTAAATTGAAGAGGAGGCAAGGCTATAAAAGAGAAGATATTCTAACCCTAAGAGGGGCGGCGGGTGGTCAAAAGGAGGATAGAAGGCGGCAAAGGATCGACAGCAAGAAGAAGCAAAGAGAAGTCGCGGAGGAGGCAGATGGCATCGATTGTATTTTCTTTTTCTAGCAATTCTTGTCAGACCATGGAGTAGTGTCTTGTAATCTTAGGATGGGGGAGTAGCCCTTGACGATTTATGATGGATGATATAATCTATACTACTCGAACTATTGTTTGTTTCGATCTGGTTCTTTTGGATTCTTATTGATAAACCTAAGGAGCTAAGGGGAAGTACCTAACGGTGAACCCGAGTTCCCGAAACCCAGAATCAACTAGGGAATAACTCCTGTCAAGTAGCGGTAGTGTATCTATGAGGGCTTGCGGGGGTCTCGTGTGAGTCCCCTTAGGCGATTATGGTCAGTGTGCAAACCCTCGTGAAAAGGAAATTTGACTCTAGCGGAACTCTTATGGACTTAATGGATCTATCAAATCCAGTTTTTACCAGGTAACAGAGGCAAGACTAGGGAGGTTTGCGGGGGTCTCGTGACAGGTCCCCTTAGCTGATTATGATCCCCTATGCTCGAACACCGTGACAGGTAAGTTGAGTTTGATAGGTACAGTTAGCGTAGACCTCGAAAGGGGCCGTTGATTTACCTTAGGATAGGTTCCATCAAAACAACTCTACTAGCGGTAGGAAAGAATTAAATCACCTTGTAAATCGTTGACGTGGTGAAACCCATATCCTGAGATTTTCCTAAATTCTTGACTTTTAGCTCGTTCTTCTCATTCGTTGTTATTGACTACTCAGTTTCTTTGCTTAAACCAACAATCGATTTACTAGATAACTTGGTATCACGATCATTCGGTAATTGTTCCAATCCCTGTGGGATCGATATTTTTATTACTTGACGATAACCGTGCACATGCGGAAAATAACACATCAATAGTCCAAGAGGAAAATTTTCAAGAGGGATCATTTCAAGGACTTGATAGAGGATCATGCAAAGTAAAGGAACACGTAGGAGGTCTTCTCTTTACGAAATCGAACGGTATAAATTGGTGAAAAAAAACGTAGGAAGTAAGTATTGCTCACTTACAAAATAAGTAGTTATCGTATATCATTGATATATTATTATGTGCATGTTATTTCCAGTTATGAATGGTGTTTTCAGTCACGTGATTTTACCGTTATGTTATGGGTAATTCAGCATCATGTTTAGATCCATGATAAGAATATGATTTATGATCATGTATGTTGTAGATGAGTTGTAGCTTACAATTATATGCATGATATAGAGTAAGATGTAAAAATATTTCCTTTATAAAGAAAATTTAAAGATGCTCCCCGTTCGAATTGGGGGATTAAGAGCACAACGATCTTCAGTATGCTCCCCATTTCAGTTCTGGAGGTCAAGAGCATAATGATCTTTATGGTGCTCCCCATTCGTGATTTAGGGGATTAAGAGCATTTCCTTCAGTATGTATAAGAATATAAGTATAAAGGAAGTATTTTACTTTTTGACAGGGCATGTACCGGGCATCAGTTTCGCCCACGGGCCGAGGCCCTCAGTTTCAGTTACCCTAGTAGGTTCGGTGGTTGGCCACCCTGGCCTATTATGAATGCACGCATTGGTACTATACCGGGTCCATATCTAGGATGATTATTATTTTGAAGTATCAGTATAAGTATAAGTAAAAGTTTTCAAAGTTAATCATTTCAGATCAGATACACTGTTTACAAGTTTTAAAATACTTAATAGCATGATTTATACAAGAGACATGTAATCAGAGTTATGATTTCCAATTATGTTTGCATGTGTGTCAATGTATCAAGGGTAAGAGAGCTAAATGCATGATTTCATACGTTGCATGTTTTTGTAAGCATAGAAAGTACTTACGAAGCGTTATTGCTTATAGTTTGCATTTCCTTATACTGCAGATAAAGGTAAAGAAAAGTTTCAGTGAGGTGGCATGGCGGATGGAGGGATTGGTGTGTGTGGCGACAGAACAGTGGAAATAAAAGATCCTAAGTGCAGATGTCTAACCCAGATTTTTAGTTTTTAATTGTTTTCTTTTTTATATTGTTGAAGTTCAACTGGATTGCTTATGGTTGAGACCAAAGAATGCTAGAGTCATGTTGGGTTAGTCTTAATACTTGCATGTCATGTGAAGATCTTGAAATGGTTATTATTAAAGTGATGTCAAGGTCATTATGATCATGTTAGTTGTTAGCATATTGCATCAGTATATTGCATGAATTTAAGAATTAGACAGTAAAGTAGTGACATCTCCCCTGGTAGAGAGTGGAAAGACTAGGGGGGTGTTACAAGATGGTATCAGAGCGAGTTTCCGCCCTTCCGTCACACACACATCGAGCATCAGTCCTGCCGCCTCCAAGTAAACAAGTATTTATCTGCTTTATTTATTTTTTGAGTAGTAAGGAATGCTTCTTTTAAGTTAAACGTGCTCACCTAGAATGTTCTCTTTGAGTTAAACATGCTTGCATATATATATATGAAGATGATAGATAGTAAGTAATAGAGAATACCTAGATATGTATGTGAAGATGAAAAAAAAAATAGTGATAATAGCCTGACAGTGGTGAACCAAATGTCATGGAAGGACTTTGAGACAGAATTCTTCGAGGAGTTCTTCCATATGCGAGTCACCAACAAGCATTATGATGAGTTCATGGAGTTTCGACATGGGGATTTATCAGTAGATGAAGCGGTAAAGAAGTTCAATAGGTTAGCTCGCCTATGTCCGGAACTGGTCAGTACTGAGAAGGAAAGAGTTACGTTGATGCTAAAAATGTTGAGACCGGAGATAGCTCTCAATGTGGCTGGTGGAATTAATAGACCACATACCACTGAAGAGCTAATCAGTAGTGCTATAATCACGGAACATTACATGAATAGTATCAAGCACCATAAGCTAGCCTCGATAGAAAGCAAAAGCCAGGAAAGTTCAGGAGGTCAGAAACCTCAGAGCGGTAATTCGAACTGGAAGCAAGAGGAAACAATGGAATAATACAAAGAGGAAACAATGGAATAATACAAAGAGAGGTTCAGCCAGTAAGCAACCTACGTATCCTACATGTTCTAAGTGTGGGAGGAAGCATCCAGGAGTTTGCCGCCAGGGCATGAGTGGGTGTTATATATATGGTGTCGTGGGACACTTCGCGAAACAATGACCCACCAAGACCAATCTACCTCCGCCATAGTCTACTCAGGATGTAGGTAGACTAGCACAGCTACATCAGATGCAGGGAGCACTGGAGGGCCCTTACATCAGCCAAGAAAGATTGGAGGCCCCATCATTTACACCTAATGCTCGGATCTTCTCCCTCACCAAGGAAGAGGTAGCAAATGTTTCTACGGTAGTCAACGGTCAGATACCTATCCTTAGTTAGCATGCTACCATACTATTTGATACTGGGGCAACCCATTCTTTCATGTCTATGACATTTGCTAAGAAGATAGATATAACTCCGGATATCTTAGATATTCAGTTTTTAACAACCCTACCTTCGGGTGAAATAATGACATCTACACACTGGTTGCGTGTCGTGCCGGTCAAAATTTCAGACAAAGAGCTTTATAGTGATCTGATCTTGCTGGACATGCATGACTATGATGTCATCTTTGGAATGGACTTTCTGAGCAAGTATGATGCTTCCATTGAGTGTCGTAAGCGAAGACTAGTATTCCAACCCGAGACCGAGGCCAAATTTGAGTTTATTGGAGAACAAAGAAAGAAGACTAAGAAGTTCTTGTCTGCCATGGAAGCTCAGAAGATGTAAGCTAGTGGATGCACTGGGTATTTAGCACATATAGGTTATACTAAGCAAGAAAGAAACCAAAAGCTGGAAGAAGTCCCAATTGTATGTGACTACCCGGAAGTATTTCCTGACGAGCTACCAGGACTAGCACCTAGAATGGAAGTTGAGTTTGAGATTGAGCTTATTCCTGGTACCAATCCAATCTCAAAAGAACCCTATCGTATGGCTCCAGCTGAATTGAAAGAGCTTCAGGAACAATTACGGGAGTTATTAGACAAGGGATTCATCCGCCCTTGTCATTCCCCATGTGGAGCTCCAGTGTTGTTTGTCAAAAAGAAAGATGGGTCTATGAGGATATGCATAGACTATCGACTTGAATCAAGTGACGATCAAGAACAGATATCCTCTTCCAAGGATAGAGGATTTATTTAATCAACTGAGGGGAGCCACAGTCTTCTCCAAGATTGACTTGCGGTCCGGTTATCATCAGGTAAGAGTTAAAGAGGATGATATATCGAAAACAACCTTCCAAACGAGGTATGGAGACTATGAGTTCGTGGTCATGCCCTTCGCAATGACAAATGCACCCGCTATGTTTATGGACTTGATAAATCGGGTATTTAAGGATTTCCTTGACAAGTTTGTGGTCATCTTCATTGACAACATCCTTATCTTCTCGAGAACCAAGGAGGAACATGCTGAACACTTGAAGACAGTCTTACAGACCCTTCAGCAAAGACAGTTATATGCAAAATTCTCCAAGTGTGAGTTTTGGCTTGATCAAATGTCGTTTATGGGATATGTTATTTCAAAAGATGGAGTTATGGTAGACCCGACAAAGATAGAAGCGGTCAGTAATTGGGGTCAACGAAAGAATGCCAGTGAAGTAAGAAGTTTCCTCAGATTAACATGGTACTACCGGAAGTTTGTGGAAAACTTCTCAAGGATAGCTTCACCGTTGACGGTTCTTACCAGAAAGAACAAGAAGTTCGAATGGACCGAAGATTGTGAAAAGAACTTCCTTGAATTAAAGAGGAGACTCACAAGTGCTCCAGTGCTTACCCTTCCAGAAAGTAATGAGGGATTTGACCTGTATAGTGATGCATCCAAGATGGGACTCAGAGCAGTACTTATGGAGAAGGGTAAAGTCATTGCTTATGCATCCTGACAACTCAAGGACTACGAAGAGAATTACCCCACTCATGACCTTGAGTTGGCAGCAGTGGTCTTTGCTCTGAAAGTTTAGAGACATTACTTATATGGAGTCCAATGCAAGATTTACACAGATCACCAGAGTCTGAAGTACTTCTTCACTCAGAAGGATTTGAATATGCGATAGCGCAGATGGCTTGAGCTAGTAAAGGACTATGACTGTGAAATCTACTACCATCCTGGAAAGGCAAACAAAGTAGAAGATGCACTGAGTAGAAAATCATGCGCCACCTTGATGTCCCTAGCAACACTATCCCAACCACTGGAGAAAGAGATAATGAATTTTGGTGTTGAGATCATTTTTGGACAGCTCTCCGCCTTGACCATAGTACCTACACTGTTTGAGGATATATTAGCGAGACAGGACAAAGATCCTAGCATCCAAAGAATCAAGCAAGAGATCCAAGAAGGGAAGGATGAAGGATTCCGTGTCTCTGATAGTGGGGTATTATATTTGGGTGAACGCCTATGTATCCCCAACGACCCAGACTTAAGAAAGAAGATCCTAGAAGAAGCTCATGGGACCCCATATTCGGTGCATCCTGGATCCACCAAGATGTATCAAGATATGAAAGGGAAATTCTGGTGGCTTGGTATGAAGAGGGATGTGGCTAAGTATGTTAGCACTTATCTGACATGTCAGAGAGTGAAAGCCGAACACCAGAGACCAGGAGGAGTTCTACAGCCTATTCAGATTCAAGAATGGAAGCGGGAGGAACTAGCTATGGATTTCATAGTAGGACTGCCCAAAACATTCAAAGGCTACGATTCTATTTGGGTAGTTGTCGATAAATTGACAAAGTCTGCTCACTTCATGCCTATCAGAATATCATACTCAATGGAGCAGTTAGCCCAGTTATACATCAAGGAAGTGATTAGACTGCATGGAGTACCTAAGACCATTATCTCAGATAGAGACAATCGCTTCACTTCACACTTCTGGGAGTGTGTTCAGAAAGCCCTCGGCACTAAGCTACGATTCAGTATTGCATTTCATCCTCAGACAGATGGGCAAACAGAAAGAGTGAATCAGATTTTGGTGGACATGCTCAGAGCTTGTGCCTTAGATTTTAAAGGAAGCTGGTGCAAATATTTGTGTTTGACAGAGTTTGCCTATAATAATAGTTATCAAACCAAAATTGGAATGACACCTTATGAAGCCTTGTATGGAAGGAGATGCAGATCACCTATTTGTTGGTATGAGGGTGGTGAGAAGAATGAAATGGGACTCAAGACTGATTTTATAGATGACGCCACCAAAGTTATAAAGAACATACGTCAAAGGATAGAGACTGCTCAAAGTCGACAGAAGAGTTACGCCGATGTCCGACGCAAACCCCTAGAGTTCCAAGTCGGAGATTCAGTGTTCATTAAGGTAGATCCTATGAAAGGGGTAATGAGATTTGGGAAGAAAGGCAAGTTAAGTCCCAGATATGTAGGCCCCTACCTGATCACCAAGAGAGTTGGTAAGGTAGCTTATGAGCTAGAGCTACCATAGGAAATGTCAGGTATCCACAATGGATTTAATGTTTCAATGCATAAGAAGCACGTCCCAGACACCAACCAAGTGATTGAGCCACAAACGGTACAAATTCAAACAGACCTAATTTATGAAAGTCGACCTATTCAGATAATAGATCGAGTAGTCAAGAATTTAAGAAATAAAGAAATACCGTTAGTAAAAGTCTTATGGCAAAGTCAAAGGGTTGAAGAAGCAACCTGGGAACGTGAGGATGACATGAAATAGAAGTACCCCGAGTTGTTCTAAGTTTTGAGGACGAAACTTTTATGAGGTATAAGGGATTGTAAAATCCCAAATTTTAATTCCTATATTTTTATTAGAGGAAAATAGAAATAAGAATAGAAATACTAAAAATGGGAATAAAATAATAATAATAATAATAATAATAATAAAAGAAATAATTTGTTCGTTAGCCGAGGCTCAAACCATGAACCGATGATTTGGAGAAATAGTCTTCCCACAACTAAGTTATAAGATTACCAATGAGTAGGATATAACAAAATATATCTATAGGTGAAAAAAAAAGATTGATTGAATTGACTAATTATTTAAAGGGGTAATTAGGTTAAGAAAAATTCTAAGTTTTATATATTTTTTTCCCATCCCTCTTTAAATCTCACGCCTCCTCTTCTCTCCCTCATGTCGCCCCTCTCTCTTTCTCCCTCTCATTGTTTTCTAGCTGCTTCTCTCTCTCCGTTCCCGTTCCTTAGCCTACCCCCATCCCAGGCGACGAACTCCCTCGAGATCTCTAGCCGCCCCTCTTTCGACTCTTCTCCCTGCTGCGTCGGCGTCCTCTCTTCGGTTCTCCCTCTTTTTATATTTTTAAACTCTCCGCTGTTGTTGAGAAGATGATCATCTCGGTGCGCTGCTTCACCTGCGGCAAGGTGATCGGGAACAAATGGGATACATATCTAGATCTTCTGCAGGCAGATTACACTGATGGAGATGCTCTGGATGTTGTGGGCTTGGTTCGCTACTGCTGTAGGAGAATGCTCATGACCCATGTTGATCTCATCGAGAAGCTACTCAACTACAAGAAGATTTGATTACGAAGGTTATCTTCTCTTTGGATAGTTCAAGAGGAAATTTTTCAAGAGGGATCTTTTCAAGGACTTGATAGAGGATCACGCAAAGTAAAGGAACACGTAGGAGGTATTCTCTTTACGAAATCGAATGGTATAAATTGGTGAAAAAAAAACGTAGGAAGTAAGTATTGTTGGATCGAAAGTGTCGCTAGAGGGGGGGGGTGAATAGCGATACGGTGTCGTTAAAAACTTTTGCAATAAGTAAAAAGCAAGTAGAGAATGCACAGCGGAAATATAAAGTAGACAAGATATTTTTACGTGGTTCACAATCTTTCGATTGCTAATCCACGGCCCTAGTGATCCTTGATCACGTACGGAGGGCAATTCACTAAAACCACTCCTCTTCGTTGGAAGTAGGAGCAACGATTACAAAAAGAAATCAAGGCATAGGGACACTCCCCCTTTCCTTGTTACGATTAAAGCACAAAGACAATTTAAAGAAGTAGAACTTAAATAAATATACCGACAACTCTTATAAGTAGAAGATGTAGCTTTCGTTGTCGGCGGCACTTCGTCGTAGCAAATGTGAGTAGTAGTAGCGGCGTTACGACGGCGTGTTGAGAGCTCTTGAATTCTTGTGATTTGCTTGGCTTGAACATGTCTATTTATGGATATTGATCTATGAATTTAGACATAGGTAGTGTCCAAGGTGAGGTTCTTATCCCCCAAGACTTGTTCATCCCACATCCGCCAACTCAAGGATGAGGTGTTTCATCCAACCACCTTGTGCCACCTCCAACCTTCTTGTGCGCCAACTCAAGGATGAGGTGTTTCATCCAACCACCTGGTGCCACCTCCAACCTTCTTGTGCGCCAACTCAAGGATGAGGTGTTTCATCCAACCACCTTGTGCCACCTCCAACCTCCTTGGGCGCCAACTTGAGGATGAGGTGTTTCATCCAACCACCTTGTGCCACCTCCAACCTCCTTGGGTGCCAACTTGAGGATGAGGTGTTTCATCCAACCACCTTGTGCCACCTCCAACCTCCTTGGGCGCCAACTTGAGGATGAGGTGTTTCATCCAACCACCTTGTGCCACCTCCAACCTTATTTTGGGCGTCCACCACAAGGAAGCTTGGTGATGGTTTGGATGTCCACCTTGATGCCACATCACCCTTTGTACCAAAACACGAGTCAAGTCCAAATTCACCCCCTTGAAATTCGAGCTCTTCTCGAGGCTGGAACTTGACTAGTGTAGTCAAAGGGTTGATACAAGTTAGCTTAAAATATAAAATGCGATGGTTCTAACCATCCGATCTCGACCTAGACCTTCCATTGGAGGTATTGGGTCGGATCTACGCTTAACGACCTTGCTTCGCTTTCACACGAGCTTACCTTGTAGCCTCGCTTCCGGTCTTCACCCGAGTACCTCGGCTTCCTCCGAAGTCCCTCTGGCGTTGCGACCACCTCGGTTCCCACGGTGTCGCGGACCTTCCGCTCAACTTTAGCATTTACGCACATTAATTGAGCTCGTAAGATAACAAATATACCCTTAACTATTGAGCCTTTTGCCATAATCAAAATACCGGTTCGACTTTGGTGCCTTGCACCAACAATCTCCCCTTGATTCATGGCAAACCTACAAAAGTTAAGGAAAAATTAAGCATAACAGTAAGCTAGCATAATGATTAAGCATGAATGAGCTAGCATAAAGATTAAATATGAATGAGCTAGCATAATGATTAAGCATGAATGAGCTAGCATAAAGATTAAATATGAATGAGCTAGCATAAAGATTAAATATGAATGAGCTAGCATAATGATTAAATATGAATGAGCTAGCATAATGATTAAGTATGAATGAGCTAGCATAAAGATTAAGCATGAGTGAGCTAGCATAAAGATTAAATATGAATGAGCTAGCATAATGATTAAATATGAATGAGCTAGCATAATGATTAAGTATGAATGAGCTAGCATAAAGATTAAGCATGAATGAGCTAGCATAAAGATTAAATATGAATGAGCTAGCATAATGATTAAATATGAATGAGCTAGCATAATGATTAAGTATGAATGAGCTAGCATAATGATTAAATATGAATGAGCTAGCATAATGATTAAGTATGAATGAACTAGCATAAAGATTAAGCATGAGTGAGCTAGCATAAAGATTAAGCATGAGTGAGAAATATTATTGTTTCAAGTTCTCCCCTTTGAGGTAACCTCCCCCTTGACCGAAGGTGAGTTCTTGAAAAATAATTTTTACTCCCCCTTAATAGTTGCTTAAGTAAACGGAATTACTTAATATAAAAGGTAATAATTTTGTTTACTTTCTTCCTTACTTTTGTGACTTTCTCCCCCTTTTGCCTTAACTCAAAAAGTTTGTAAATATATTTTAGGTTTTGTAAGTCCAAGCAAGTTCCCAATATAAATATATTTTTTTTTAAAATAATAATAAGCTTGAAAATATGTTCATCTAAAATGTACAACTCCGGTTGGACTTGATTGATATAGAATGATCAATAAGTCTTGAAGGAGTTGATTAATTTTAAATAATTATACTCCATGGTTCATGTCGATGCATCAATCTACATCTGGAACTGTGAGTAAGGTCCTAACATCTCACGCCTGCCTACGTGGCTAAGTACACAAACACATTAGTCCTATGTGTTGTGAGATGTGTTGGCTCCTTAAATCTATAGGTATATGATTTCTAAGGTAAGACTTAGGCTAATTTCATAAAAAGAAGCAAAAGTAGAGTACATATATAGAAAAATTTAAATCCTACTCTATTACACATACCTAACTTTCGCCTTAATAAACTAAATTCTGTAGTGGTTTGGTGAAGATGTCCGCTAGGTTTGATTTGGACTCAACATACTCTAGTTGTATAGTTCCATTAGTTACATGTTCCTAATGAAGTGGTGTTTAACTTCTATATGTTTTGTCCTAGAATGACATATTGGATTTTTAGTTAAGTTAATTGAACTAATGTTATCTATGTAGGTTTTAATGTTGTTAAAGATTAAGCTAAAGTCTTGGAGAGTGTGCTTCATCCACAGGAGCTGAGAGACACACTCACCCATCGCAACGTATTCGGCTTCGGTGATAGATAAGGCAACGCAATGCGCTTCCCTCTGCACCAACTTACTAGACTCGCCGAGGATTTGACAACAACCACTGTGCTCTTTCTATCGAGTTTACTACCGCATAGTCGGAGTCGGAGTAGCCGATTAGATTAAACTCGGTAGATCTAGGGTACCAAATACCACGCTTTAGCGTGCCCTTTAGATATCTAAGGATACGCTTGACTAGGGTTAGGGTTTGTAGAACTCATGCATATACTTACCGAATAAAATGTCGGGTCGGCTCACGGTTAAGTATAGGAGACTTCCTATTGCGCTCCTATAGTATTTTAGGTCAACGGGTTTTCCTTCTACATCTTCGTTTATATTAACATTAGTTGCCATAGGTGTATTGATTATTTTAGCATCTTGCATTCCAAATCGAGTTATTAAGTCCTTCGTATAGTTTTGTTGATGTAAATCTCTTCCATCTTGAGTTTGTTTAATTTGTAAACCTAAGAAAAACTTAACTCTCCCACTAAGCAGATAAGGTCGACTACTAAACCTTGGTTGAATCCTTTGGACTTAAGATAGATCGAAGCCTTCGTACCAAGCTCTTGGGGCTTGTTTGAGTCCATATAGGGCTTTCTTAAGTCTAAGGACATGGTCGTTTATCTAGATTTTCAATCCGGAGGTTGACCGACGTAAACTTCTTCCTTAATGTATCCATTCAAAAATGCTGACTTGACATCCATTTGAAACAATTTAAAACCTCGATGTGCAACATATGCTAACAACATTCGGATGGACTCTAGTCTGGCTACGGGGGCGTAGGTCTCATCGTAATCTAAACCTTCGACTTGACTAAACCCTTTTGCGACTAACCTAGCTTTATTTCTAACTACTTCACCTTTATCATCAAGTTTATTTCGAAATACCCACCTTGTTCCAATAATTGATTTTTCTTTAGGTGGTGGTACTAATTCCTGTGACTTCATTTCTAGTGAATTGAGCTAGCTCTTCTTGCATAGCAATAATCCAGTCGGGATCAAGAAGTGCTTGTTCAATAGTTTTGGGTTCGATTTTGGAAATTAACGAGATTTGACTAAGGTTTCGATATGAAGCTCTAGTTCGAACCCCTAAATTTGGATCACCTATAACTTGATTGATAGGATGATTTGTTTGAGTCTTAGTGTGACTCGGGTTAGGGTCATCTATCACTTGGTCGATAGGATGACTTGGGTGAGTTCTAGTTTGACTTGGGTTAGAGTCATCTATCACTTGGTCGATAGGATGACTTGGGTTAGGACGAGATTCAAGTTCAAGATCAGTCGGGTTGCTATAAGTTGATTTGCTAGTTGGTTTTGTTAAGGATTGAACGGGTTCGTGTCCTTCGAAAACTATATTAATGGTTTCTTCGACTCTAAGAGTGTCGTGATTGTATACCCTATAAGCTCCATGGTGGTTGAGTATCCTAGAAAGGTTCCAGAGAGGTTTTGGATTTGAATTTCCTAGGTAATCCTTAGTGTTTAAGATATGTACCTTGCATCCAAATACCCTAAAGTACTTGATGTTCGGTATTTTATCGTGATAAATCTCAGACGAGGTCTTTTGGTGCCTCTTTACCATAAGGATCCTATTTTGGACATAGCAAGTCCGTACTAACGGCCTCGCCCAAAATCTATCGGGTAGGTTATACTGCTTAACATTGTCCTAGCGGCTTCTTGTAGGGTTCTATTTTTCCGCTCGACTAACCCATTTTGTTGTGGGGTTCTAGGACATGAAAACTCATGGTGGTATCCGTTTAGGTTACGTAAACTGTAAACTGTGGTTTTGAATTCACCACCATGATCGCTTCTAAGTCTTTTAATCTTAAGGTTCTTTTGATTTTCGATTAACCTACAAAGATTGATTAGTTGGGGTATCATTTTTATGTTTGATAAACCTAACCCAAGTAAATCTAGAATAGTCACAATTATGACTAAGCAAAATTGACTACCATTGAGTGACTTAGCTCCATGTGAATCAAATAGATCCATGTGTAGGAGCTCAAGAACACTTTTGGTCTGCTCTTGATTAGTTAATTGATGTTGTGTCCTAGATTGTTTACCTTGTTGACAAGCATTACATATTTTATTATCCAAGTTGTTTAGTTTAGGCAAACCTATAACCAAGCCACTGACTCATCTTGTGGACGAGTCTTAAAAGTGCAGTGTCCGAGTCTCGTGCCATAACCAAGATTCCTCTTGGCCGTGTCATAAGACACTTGGTTGAGGAGTTGGGTAAATTTATTGTGTAGATGTTGCTACTCCTAGTTCCTTTAAGTATTATTTTAGATGTTGCATTTATTTTGATTACGATTCATTTTCTAGAAATATGACCTTATAATTGTTATCACACAATTGGCTTACACTAAGTAAATTATATTGAAAGTTTTCTACTAATAAGACATTTTGAATTGTAAAGTTAGAGTTGAGCTCAATATCACCGATCCGATGATTTTGAGCTTGCCGCTATTTCGAAGGCTACCGATCCTTGTCGCTTGAATCGTGAATCGAAAATTTGAGTTGATCCTGGCCATGTGTCCGAGTACCACCGCCCAACATCCATTGATCCTTACACATAAGGTAGTTGGATCGGATATTGGAATTACTAAAGGGTTGTTTGTAAGTTTTAAACCTAAATCATCTCACCAATATCTACATGATCAAAACATGTTATTCCTATGTGTTATTGTGAGATGACTTTCAATTTTACTTGATTAATTTTAATGAATTTAAATTAACCAACATTAGGTTAGATTCGATTTAGTCTAAGCTCATCAAGTAATCTTTTCAAGAGATTAGGCTTCCAGTGTCGTGGCGAGGCACAGAGGCCTTCTTTGATCGGAACAACGACCACTTCCTTAGACAAAGCTAATTTCAAGAAATTGATAACTCGACTTACTTGAGACTACATCTTGGTCTAACTAGTTATTTTTGAAAAGAGGCTGAGGCTCAATCTTTCGTAGGATTTTAGTTGGTTTATTTTTGAAAAGAGGCTCCCGAGGCTCAATCTTTTCGCAGGATTTTAGTTGGTTATGAGTCCTATCTAACCATTCTAAAAATAAAGGAAAACTAAGCATGCAATTTCTAAGACTTAACAAAATACATTTTGTATTGGCTCCCTCGACCATTGAATCGAGTGGGTCTATTCACATAGTGAATTTGGTCCTGGGAACCCAATACATGTTAGATCCTAAAGTTGAAATCAAAGTGGTCTTAGGGACCCATGCTTGGACATTTTTCTTATGTTGGTTTACTATAGACATATATGACTTATTGGTTGTATTTGAGTTAAACCCGAGTCCGCCTTGTTGTACACGGCCCTTTGTGATCCAAGTAAGAGGTCAAGTCCCTTGATCCCAAAGTGAACCTTTCCAACGCAGCCTAAGGTCTTCGACTTGTGTTTTCAAAAGTTCTCAACTTCAAGCTTTTCAACTTGAGTTGAGTCCTCCTCTTGAATACGAGTAGTCGAAGAGGTTAGGAGACCTCATGTTTGAGAAGGTTAACCTCCTCAATTAGGGTCTCGACCTTGGACTCGGACTTAGCTAGTTTCTTATTTAAAAATTTAATTGCACCATACAAAGTATTAAGTAACGACCGACTTACCCTTAATGATTCTTTTGAACCGGATACGGATCCGTGGCTTGTCTTGAATGGAAGCTCATCATCGGATTCGACTGACTCTTCTTCGCTTCGAGTCGTGCTCGGCCGGTTTGGCCATTAGAGCTTGGATATCGCCTTCTTCCTCCGACAACTCCTCCCAAGTAGCGCTTAGCGCTTTCTGGTCTTTGATGCTATTCTTTAGCTTTGGGCACTCGGACTTGATGTGACCGAACTCGCTGCACTCATAGCATCTAAAATTAGAAGTATTTGAATTAGGTTTAGGCTTACCTTGAGTTGTTGGTCGTTGCCTCTTGATCATCTTCCAACTAGATTGACTAGTTCGATTCTATTTCGGAGTCTACTCCGATTCGACTCGCCTTCTTCCTTCGGGGTGGCTTGCTTATGGCTTCTTCTTCTTGGAACCTCGCAACTAACGCAATACTCTTCTCGGCCCGACCACGTTAGTTTGCTCATGTAATTCAAGTTCAAACAATTCGCCTAACCTAATTTTAGAAAGACCTTGTAGGCATCATGGATGCCCACAAGGTGGTCCTAGGAAACGAAAGTTAAGAGAATACCGATAAGGTCGCGATTCTCGACCTTTGTCCGATGGCATGGAGTTGGTTGACGGCGTCTTGGATACGAGCATGTAGTTGAGTTGCGTCTCGCTTTCCTGCATTTTCAAGTTATACAATTTATTTAAAAGTAAATCTTTTTACATACCTTCGTGTCGCCGGTGCCTTCGTAGTTCCACTAGCTTGGTCCATAAGTCCTTGCACTAATGAAGGGGCCGACGCGTTGAGCTCTTCCTTGACAACCCACATTGCAAGATTTGAGTTGTTTGCATCGCTTCTACTTGTTTTTCATGGAATTTGACATTGATCGTGAACCCAAAGATTCACCATCTTCATTAATAGGAAGTGTGAAACCGTTTGATTACGATCCACATCTCGATTTGGGTTTTAAGAAAGCATTCCATCCGACCTTCCAATAACGAAAGTCATTACTTGTAAAACGGGGTCGGGCGGTGCTAAACCCTTCGAGATGGGCCATTTAAAAACAAGAAGAAGAACATTTAAAAGAATTTTAAACACACACGAAAGAATATTCCAAGACTTTCGCTTGGATTAGTAGGGAAGTAAAAAGATATATAAAATGTAACTTGCAAAAAGAAATAAACAATCAAATGCGAATGTCGCTGAAGTTCCGAGGACAACCTTACTCGGATCTAACCCAAGGACAACCTTATCCGGATCCTAAAGCCTCTAATGCAATTCTATATGTAGGAGAAGATAGGCAAGTGAAATAATTATATTATAAAACAGAAATAAATAAATAAAAATCTGTAAAAAAAGAAAAACAAAGCTAGATTGGTGGTTTCACGAATCTTAGCGCCTAGCCCGACTCGATACCAATTGTTGGATCGAAAGTGTCGCTAGAGGGGGTGAATAGCGATACTGGTGTCGTTAAAACTTTTGCAATAAGTAAAAGCAAGTAGAGAATGCACATGGAAATATAAAGTAGACAAGATATTTTTACGTGGTTCACAATCTTCGATTGCTAATCCACGTCCCTAGTGATCCTTGATCACGCACGGAGGGCAATTCACTAAAACCACTCCTCCTCGCTGGAAGTAGGAGCAACGACATTACAAAAGAAATCAAGGCAAAGGACACTCCTTTCCTTGTTACGATTAAAGCACAAAGACAATTTAAAGAAGTAGAACTTAAATAAATATACCGACAACTCTTATAAGTAGAAGTCGTGCGCCATCGTCGTAGCAAATGTGAGTAGTAGTAGCGGCGTTACGACGGCGTGTTGAGAGCTCTTGAATTCTTGTGATTTGCTTGGCTTGAACATGTCTATTTATGGATATTGATCTATGAATTTAGACATAGGTAGTGTCCAAGGTGAGGTTCTTATCCCCCAAGACTTGTTCATCCACATCCTTTGCGCCAACTCAAGGATGAGGTGTTTCATCCAACCACCTTGTGCCACCTCCAACCTTCTTGTGCCAACTCAAGGATGAGGTGTTTCATCCAACCACCTTGTGCCACCTCCAACCTTCTTGTGCGCTAACTCAAGGATGAGGTGTTTCATCCAACCACCTTGTGCCACCTCCAACCTCCTTGGCGCCAACTTGAGGATGAGGTGTTTCATCCAACCACCTTGTGCCACCTCCAACCTCCTTGGGCGCCAACTTGAGGATGAGGTGTTTCATCCAACCACCTTGTGCCACCTCCAACCTCCTTGGGCGCCAACTTGAGGATGAGGTGTTTCATCCAACCACCTTGTGCCAACTCACCTTATTTTGGGCGTCCACCACAAGGAAGCTTGGTGATGGTTTGGATGTCCACCTTGATGCCACATCACCCTTTGTACCAAAACACGAGTCAAGTCCAAATTCACCCCCTTGAAATTCGAGCTCTTCTCGAGGCTGGAACTTGACTAGCAGTTGACTGTAGTCAAAGGGTTTTGGACTGCAGTACAAGTTAGCTTAAAATATAAAGTACGATGGTTCTAACCATCTGATCTCGACCTAGACCTTCCATTGGAGGTATTGGGTCGGATCTACGCTTAACGACCTTGCTTCGCTTTCACACGAGCTTACCTTGTAGCCTCGCTTCCGGTCTTCACCCGAGTACCTCGGCTTCCTCCGAAGTCCCTCTGGCGTTGCCCGACCACCTCGGTTCCCACCTGGTGTCGCAGACCTTCCGCTCAACTTTAGCATTTCTGCACACTTAATTGAGCTCGTAAGATAACAAATATACCCTTAACTATTGAGCCTTTTGCCATAATCAAAATACCGGTTCGACTTTGGTGCCCACTGCACCAACAAGTATTACTCACCTGCAGTATAAGTAGTTATCGTATATCATTGATATATTTTTATATGCATGTTATTTTAAGTAATGCATGGTGTTTTCAGTTACGTGATTTTACCGTTATGTTATGGGTAATTCAGCATCATGTTTAGATCCATGATAAGAATATGATTTATGATCATGTATGTTATAGATGAGTTGTAGCTTACAATTATATGCATGATATAGAGTAAGATGTAAAAATATTTCCTTTATAAAGAAAATTTAAAGATGCTCCCCATTCGAATTGGGGGATTAAGAGCACAACAATCTTGAGTATGCTCCCCATTTCAGTTCTGGGGGTCAAGAGCATAATGATCTTTATGGTGCTCTTCATTCGTGATTTACGGGATTAAGAGCATTTCCTTCAATATGTATAAGAATATAAGTATAAAGGAAATATTTTACTTTTTGACAGGGCATGTACCGGGCATCAGTTTCGCCCACGGGCCGAGGATCTCAGTTTCAGTTACCCTAGTAGGTTCGGTGGTTGGCCACCCCGGCCTATTAGGAATGCGCGCATTGGTACTATACCGGGCCCATATCAAGGATGATTATTATTTTGAAGTATCAGTATAAGTATAAGTAAAAGTTTTCAATGTTAATCATTTCAGATCAGAAACACTGTTTACATGTTTTAAAATACTTAAGAGCATGATTTTACAAGATACATGTAATCAGAGTTATGATTTCCAGTTATGTTTGCATGTGTATCAATGTATCCAGGGTAAGAGAGCTAATTGCATGATTTCATACGTTGCATGTTTTTGTGAGCATAGAAAGTACTTACTAAGCGTTATTGCTTATAGTTTGCATTTTCTTATACTGCAGATAAAGGTAAAGAAAAGTTTCAGTGAGGTGGCATGGCGGATGAAGGGCTTGGTGTGTGTGGCGACGGAACAGTGGAAATAAAAGATCCTAAGTGCAGATGTCTAACCCAGTTTTTTAGTTTTTAATTGTTTTCTTTTTTATATTGTTGAAGTTCAACTAGATTGCTTATGGTTGAGACCAAAGAATGCTAGAGTAATGTTGTGTTAGTCTTAATACTTGCATGTCATGTGAAGATCTTGAAATGGTTATTATTTAAGTGATGTCAAGGTCCTTATGATCATGTTAGTTGTTAGCATATTATATCAGTATATTGCATGAATTTAAGAATCAGACAGGAAAGTAGTGACATCTCCCCTGGTAGAGAATGGAAAGACTAAGGGGGGTGTTACATAGAGTATCACGCTAAAGCAAAGGAACACGTAGAAGGTTTTCTCTTTACGAAATCTAGCAGTATAAATTGGTGAAAAGCATAGAAGGTAAGTATTGCTCACCTGCAGTATAAGTAGTTATCGTATGTCATTTATATATTTTTATTTGCATGTTATTTCCAGTTATGTATGGTGTTTTCAGTTATGTGATTTTACAGTTATGTTATGGGTAATTCAGCATCATGTTTAGATTCATGATAAGAATGTGATTTATGATCATGCATGTTGTAGATGAGTTGTAGCTTACAATTATATGCATGATGTAGAGTAAGATGCAAAATATTTCCTTTATAAAGAAAATTTAAAGATGCTCCCCGTTCGAATTGGGGGATTAAGAGGACAACGATCTTCAGTATGCTCCCCATTTCAGTTTTGGGGGTCAAGAGCATAATGATCTTTATTGTGCTCCCCATTCGTGATTTAGGGGATTAAGAGCATTCTGTCAGTATATATAAGAATATAAGTATAAAGGAAGTATTTTACTTTTGAAAGGGCATGTACCGGGCATCAGTTCGCCCATGGGCCAAGGCCCTCAGTCTCAGTTACCCTGGTAGGTTCGGTGGTTGGCCACCCCGGCCTATTAGGAAAGCACACATTGGTACTATGCCGGGCCCATATCCAGGATGATTATTATTTTGAAGTATCAGTATAAGTATAAGTAAGTTTTCAAAGTTAATCATTCCAGTTCAAAAACACTGTTTACAAGTTTTAAAATACCTAAGAGCATGATTTATACAACAGACATATAATCAGAGTTATGATTTCCATTTATGTTTGCATGTGTATCAATGTATCCAGGACAAGAGAACTAGTTGCATGATTTCATACAGTGCATGTTTTTGTGAGCATAGAAAGTACTTACTAAGCGTTATTGCTTATAGTTTGCATTTCCTTATACTGCAGATAAAGGTAAAGAAAAGCTTCAGTAAGGTGGCATGGCGGATGAAGTGTTGGGTGTGTCTGGCGACAGAACAGTGGAAGTAAAAGATCCTAAGTGCAGATGTCTAAATCAGATTTTTAGTTTCTTGTTTTCTTTTGATATTGTTAAAGTTCAACTGGATTAATTATGGTTGAGACCAAAGAATGCTAGAGTCATATTGGGTTAGTTTTAATACTTGCATGTTAGATGAAGATCTTGAAATGGTTATTGTTTAAGTGATGTAAAGGTCCTTATGATTATTTTAGTTGTTAGCATATTGCATTAGTATATTGCATGCATTAAAGATAGAGACAGTAAAGTAGAGTGACATCTCCCCTAGTAGAGAGTGGAAAGACTAGGGGGGGTGTTACATATATGCTGGTTAAAATCTTTTTTTCACCTCCATTGGTTTAGGAAATGTCATATAATAATTACTTAGATGTCGATACTATTAGGAATTGTGTATCAGAATTCAAGAACCCTACTTGTGTGAGATTGTCAAGCACACAAATTGTCACACCCAAGAGGTAAGTTTCAATATTTATTATTAAATATTTAACAGATCTTGTATAATGTTATTAATTTATTCGAAGTGATTTTTTGTTAGTTAAATTATTTATTAATTTATGTGAAATGTTGAAATTGGAAGATTTGAAAAATTATTACAAGTTTTTATTTTTGACAATATTAAAATTTAAGGAGTAGATAAACACTTGTCATTTTCATCAGTTATGATCTTATTAATTTCACATTCTATTTATTTATTTTACGAAGACCTAAGTCCTCCCAACATTGCGTTCTTAAGCTGTATTAAAAATGAGATTTTAAAAATTTGAGAAGATAAAAAAATAAATTGCCAAGAAATGATAAACTTATTTTTCAAAAAAATTAGAATATATTTTAATTATTAAAGTTAGATTTATTCTGGTAAGATTTTTTTAATTATTATTAACTAATATTAATTTTTTAATTTTTATTATTTATTATTAAAAAGTTAAGAGATCCTGTATAATGTTATTAATTTATCAAAAATTATTTATTATTAGTTAAATTATTTATTAATTTATTCTAAATGATGAAACCGAAAAATTTGAAAAATTCTTAAAAGTTTAATTCTTAATTTTTTCTAATTTTTGACAATTTTAAAATTTATCGAGTAGATAAAAATTCATCATTTCTATTAATTATAATTATATTAATTTGATGTTCGTTTTATTTATTTTACGGAAACCTAAATTGTTAAACACGGAAAATTTAAATATTTAAATTAAATGACCAAAGAATTCAGGAAATAATCCTTGAAATTTTTTGCGATTTTTAGGGAATTTTTCTGGATTTAAACGGAGTCCGTACGAGATAATTACGGGGATAAAATAAATAGGCTTTAGAGGAGTCTATTTAAAGGTATTAATACGCGATGGTAACCTAAGTTTATCTATTTTCTCTTTTCTTTTTCCCCGCCACGACTCTTATTTCCCTTCGGCAGTTTCCTTTCGCGAGCCCACCTCCGTCGGTGCCTCTCCTCTGCGACGCTCTCATCTCCGCCGACGACCAGACAACGCGCGCTGGGAGACGGCTCTCGCCGTTCTCCTCTTCCTCGTCGATCACAGCCACGAGCGCCGACCACCACGACCACAGGACTGCCCGAGCCTCCTCTTCCCCTCGCGCCCGCAGCCAACGGATCACCGATCCTTTTCTTCTGCCCGACGCTAGCCCTCCTCCTCCGTCGGCGCCCTATTTTCCGCCGCCAGTCTCTTCTTCGTCGAGGACTAGGTCGATCCCTTCTTCCTCGCGTCGCCATCCATAGCACCGCCGCGACCTTTTCACCGCACGCCGCACCCGACCTTTCGTCCGCGAGTTTCCCCTCTCCGTCGTTGTCGCCCGAGCCATACTGACCGATAGCCAGTCAGTAGCCTAAGACACCGGCCAGCCTTGCCGATGCTGCTCGCCCGAGAAGCACACGTCGCCCCCCCTCTGCGACCATCCTCCATCGGCTCCTCTGCCACTGTCGTCGTCGCAGCGCCTTCCACTGTCGGTGGTCGCCTGTGAATGCGTTCTTTCCTCGATCTCAGAAGGTATCCACCGCTGTGAACGCATTCCCTTTTGTGTTTTGATGGGCAGTGGGTTGAGCGTGGTTTTCCGGCGAACCGGGTAGCTTTAGGGGAAGGGCTGCAAGTGGAATTCCTAGGGCGGGTGAGCTTGATTGGTTGATTTAGGGCAGTTGGGATTTTTGTTTCGGTGAACAAGGTTGGGGAATTTCCTTCGGTGTGAGCGAACTGTGAAGGTCAATTAGGGGGCTGTAAATTGGGGGTTTGGGTGTTAAAGTTGATTTTGATATTCCAATAGGGAGTTATTGGCCGGTTGTGAAGGAGGGGGTGGTTATAGAAGATGTTTTGGGTTGTTCATAGGTCGTAAAAGGTTATTGACCGGATTTAGGCTCGATTTGGGGATGGATATACTTTGGGTGTCATACAAGTGTGATTCGACGAAAAGGGTCGACTGTGTAAGGGTTGGATAAATTAGTAAATTTTGAAGTGGATTTGGGTTAATTGGATTATGTAGGAAATCGATTAAGTATTCAATTTGATGGTGGATTGTATTTTGTACTTAACAATAGTTATGCTATATGCAGGTTTCAGTCATGAGGCAGGTCCCCGTTCGTGACGATCTGGTTCTTTTCATGGATATTTTATCAGGCGGGTATTTTGACTTAACTTTTAGATTAAGTCAAATTGATATGCTAGTTAGGATAGCTTGCAATAATTTTCATGTTTATATGCCTAGTATGTTTTGTGCCTACTTGCTACATACAATTCATCAGTATGATTATATCTTCCCTGTTTTATTTGGATTATAGTTACTTGGATCATGGATATGCACTTATTGATTGTGCATATTATTCGGATAGGTATTTGTAGTTGGATTTACATGCTTTAGTATCATGCACCATCTTTCATGATCTTTGGCTGAGTTCCTTTATAGTTGAGCCCGCAGGCTTACATACACGCCGCGCCACTCATGGGTTAGTGGTACATCGGAGGGTGTGTTGCTCTGTCACTCGGTTCGCTCATGGGTAGCGATGAGCGCGGCGTAGCGGTGATCCCTCCTGGTCTCTATAGATGAGAGCTTAGCTCCCCCACTCTGTTTGGGGCAGGAGGATTGTAGTATACGGAGAAAAAAAATAAAATGGATTAACCCGTAATTAATTGGGATTAATTAAGGGATTAATTAGGTAATTAGTGGGCTGAAATTGAAAATGATCCAAATGAGATGGGCTTTGAAATGGGCTGGTGAACTGGCACGGGCCAAATAGGAACGGTGAACCCAATCGATTGGGTTTAGGTTGAGTTAACCGGGCCGAATCGGTCGAGCAGCGTTTATGCGCCGAACGAACTGATTTCGTCAGATCGTGATCCCTGTTTCCATTTCTTCTTCTCCGCCTCATTCCGTCGCCCCGCACACTTGCTCCGTCGGGTTCCAGATCCTCGGCGTTCGGTGTAAGCTGCTCGACGGCGCCACCAGTGGGTTGATCTCCGGCCAGGGATCAAGGAGTATTCGCCTGGGGAACAATCGCGATGACACCCAGCGGGCAGGCGGCGCCGTTGTCGCGGCAGCGAGCTGCCAATCGAGGTAAGCAGTCTATCTAGGGTTAGAGTTCCATCGAGGACTTCTTAGATCTACTGTATTTGATCGGATGTTGGCATTACCCCGGCAGATTGGGGATTTCCGTCGATCGGTGCTTGCTGGGTTGTCTTTAGCCGGCTGTTCGGGAGTGCTGAGCTGAGATCGGGAAGAATCGTTGCTGGTAGAGTTTGGAGCTGGTAAGTTGGATCTAACCCAATATCGTCAGCTGTGGTATATATGGATTTATGTGTTATTAAGGTGATTTCGGTAGTCGTATGATGATTTGGTGTTCTGTTATACTGTGATGGTTGGAGTTGGTTTGTTCGGGTAAATTTGAGTGCCGATTAGTAATTGAGATTGTTGATTCGAGTATTGGTGCTTGGGAAATGCTAGTTGATGTTTGATCAGAAATTCTTTCGGTAGGCAGGGGATTAGCCGGAGTGAACTGCCGGAGGAGATCTGAGATCGATAAGTTGAATGTATTGCTATTTCTTCATCTGTAGGTACTATGCGTGGGGGTGTATCAAGGTGATTTTGGTTAAAGATGAAACTAACTGATTCTTACCATCTGTGAGGAGGTTGCAATTGGGTATGAAATTGTTTGCGTTGGGATGATAGAGTCTATCTACTGTGATTTAGGGATAAACAGTGGATTGAAGATGTTAATTAGGTTTTCCTTGGATTAGTCCTGTGGGATGGTGGTGGTGGATGAAGATGGATTGTGTTAAATGATTCGGGATAGTTGGAGTTGTAAAATGTATTTAGGAAAAGAATACGAATATAAAATAGTATTTTATTCGTATTATTATAGGAGTTTTATGCTTAATCCTAATTTGTTATTATGTGCAGTTTGGAGATCTGAAGCGGTTCATGACGACGTGAGGATTATACGAGCTTCAGACGTGTGGGTAATATCTACCTGGTCCAGTAGTTTGATCAATTTCAGTGCATGACATTGTATATATGTTATACCTGTTTACCTTAGATCCACTCTTATTTACTCATATGCTTGTACTGCCTTTAACCTTGAGATATATACTCTGTTACGTCATTAATTATCTAGCATGGATAGGAACTGTAAAACCCTATTAGGTGCTAGCTGATAGAGGTTCAGTAAATACCTGTGGTTAGGGTTATCTTTATGACCTCAGATCTGGGTTACTGGGTTGCATCACTAGGTTAGGTGATGAGTCCAAATTACGAGGTTGGTCGTTCTACCGTACACCTATTAGTGGGTTATCTTGACGGATCTATTTATCTGTACATAGGTAAATAGGTAGTGATTACGGATTAGTCGTCCTTGCATGGTTGACTTTTAGTTGACTTGGTCTTCCCGTGAGTTAGGGAGTATTGCGAGGATTTGTGCGTGAACTCTGCATCATTACATTGCATGCATGCTGACGACTGGGTCTCCCTTATGAATGAGACGGGTCGTCAGTCATCCTGCCTCCCCGGCCACTCGGGGTAGTGGTAGCAGGGTTGAGGGCAGAGCGGCGCAGGATGTCTTCGGATGGGATAGGAGATGCGACCGCCACCGGGCAGTGGTGTTAGCACTTCGCCCACTATAGACGGTGGTTGTGTGACGTGTTGTCTGCAGCCGAGCTCGTTTACTCATGGGGTAGTGATGGAGCACCAGCAGAGGGACCCGGGAGTAGTTAGCTCTTTACGCTTATATGCTACTCATTCATACTACCCAACCTTTCGGTCCACTTTCGAGAGTAGTGGCGGTGAGTCGGGCTAGTCGTCATGCGATGCCACCCGGGCCATACTGGGGTCGTGGTTGGACGGGTCCGCAGACATGACCATGCATATGCATTGCTGATATATATATATATATATATATATATGCATGTATTTGATATATGTTTTACATATGCCTGTGAGATGCTGCATTTGATTGCTGCATATGATTGTACATCATGCTACATGCCTTTTTGCATATTTTATATACCGCTGCATGTGTTCGTGAGATGTTATAGATCATATGGAGGAGGAGTAATGGCCGTATGTATATTACTTTATGTCGATTGATCGTTGATTTATGCTATGAGTAGGACATATACGATCGATTTCTATGCTTAATCTTGTATTTGCGGACTCATGTTGCATACAGTAGATCTTCACATGTATACCAGAGATCTCTTTACCTGTATGTTGTTCATGCATATATTACCCCTGAGTTTTATACTCACCACCTGGACCACGGGTTTCACTCGCCTGTGAGTAGTAGATAGAAGACTTCGGCATGGACTTGGAGCATTGCCACCTGATTCCCATCTCGCCGTTTTTCTGAGGGTATTCGCTTCCCATCGCATGTACCTTTATATGGACTCTTATTGTTTTGGAGATCATGCTGTATGTTTCTCTTTTGATATTCAGTATGGATTTTATTCTAGTATGTACGGATATATCGATGTACTTATGTTGACGAGTTTGTATTTCCATGTGTTGGCTTCCGCTATTGATGTTGTATGTTTTGCTGTGTTGTTATACATTTTCGATATGTGTTAAACTGGCTGCGACTTTGTACCGTATTGGAATTGTCATAAGGGGGTGCCGTCCGTTGGCTGGACAGAGTCTACCTCGGGGTGTGACAATTTTATTGGTATCAGAGCTCTAGGTTGCAATGCCATGCAATAATGTTTTTGTCGGATTATGGGACCTCGGAAATCATTTTGATTTGATTTGATTTCGATTTTTGGTAAGATGGGATTGACAGAGGCATGAGCTCCAAGTTGTCCGAAGTAAGAAATCTTAACACTTAATATTTTCTTGTTAAATATTTAAGTAAGTCGTTCAACAGGTGTGAACAGGCGATATTATGGCACCTGTTCAGACTCGTAAGAGAGGTCGACCATCTAAACAGCCTACTACCGGAGGACCGGTTGATCAGGAGGAGCCACGACAGTCCTACGAGGTTGAGAACCTCAAGAGCGATGTACCCCTAACTATGCTTGCCGTACGGATTCCAGTTGGTCAGTCAAGGCACGGATACTGTGTTGGCGTACCTGACCCAAGGATCGATTTACACTATTTGAGGCAGTCGATCAGATCCTTGGATTGCTCGGACTTGGTTAGACAATTTAGAGGATACGATTGAGTTCATGAGTTGCACTGATGAGGAGAAGTTGGGTCTAGCAGCTTATCACCTTCGGGAGCAGGCAGTTACATGGTGGAAAATGTAGAAGACATTGATGGGAGAGCAGAACACATTACAGGCGGTTCCGAGATATATTCGAGGCAGATTTTCCTTCTGCGTTTCTACAAAGACGCCGAGTTCTTAAGCCTTGTGGGGATCGATCAGTTATGGAATACAATGCGAGTTTACTCGATTAATCTGTCCGCATCTGGTAGCACAGGATGAGGACCGGATGTTCCAATTCACACAGGGTTTGGCAGCCTATATTCGAGTAAGAATGTCTGGATCCTCCATTAACTCGTACTGAGAGGCACTGGATAGGGCTCTGTTTATTGAGATGACTTCTCAGCAAATTGCAAAGGAGAAGGAGGTGGAAAAGAAGATGTCCCGAAAGCGAGGCAGATACTGATCGAGACTCGGAAGAGCGAATCGAGAGAGGGGCTTCGAGATACTACTGAGAGGATCATCTAGGGCGAAGGCGGCCACGCACACGATCTGGCGGTTCTCAGAAGAACCGTAAGAGCGGATACATGACTGGATGCCAAAGGTGTGGGTC
Organism: Wurfbainia villosa; assembly: GCA_025175895.1. NCBI lineage: Eukaryota > Viridiplantae > Streptophyta > Magnoliopsida > Zingiberales > Zingiberaceae > Wurfbainia > Wurfbainia villosa. Next base: position 87,369,158 of record CM046002.1, read on the forward strand.
TGAGAGCCATAATGTTTCCGAGTGTCCTCTGGATCGCGATGTTTGCTTCTACTACAAGCATCCAGGACATACGAGTCGAGAGTGTACTCTGAAGGCAAAGTTGGAGTTTTCAGGAAATTCCAACAAGGGAAAGAGATCTGATCAGCATCATCAGCAGAGGTCAGCACCTAGGACGCAGATGCATGGTCAGAGATAGCCACCCCCTCCTACAGCTCAGATATATCATATACATGGGAGTGATTCTTCCGGGATGCCGGCGGCGATTCATTATACACCAGCTCCAGAGAGTTATTATTCCGGACCACCTACTCAGCGATATCTACCGGCCGGCTCTCAGGGATATATTATGCCTGCGCAGCAGAGTCAGCCTCCAGCAGTATCATCACAGACCCATATCCATCCGGAGTGGAGGCCTTCTACTATTATATCTGGAGCGCCTTGTGCCGCGTATGTGAGATCTGGACGAGTTTATTCCATTACCCAAGAGGGGGCCTTTCGGTAGAGGGATCGGTCATTCGGGGTATGATTTTGGTTTATTCTATACCTGCTGATACATTGATTGATACTGGTAGCTCGCATTCCTTTATTTCTAGTATATTTCTGAGAAAAATTGGGAGAATCCCTATGATTCGTTCTTGTGGATTAGCGGTATCATTACCATCGGGCGAGGTTTTGACCAGTCATCAAGTAATCAAGGGTTGTCCGTTGGATTTCGAGGGACATATACTTACAGTGGACCTTCAGGTGCTAGAGATGGTGGAATTCGATATCATACTCGGAATGGATTGGTTGGCTACATATTGTGCTACAGTCGATTGTAGAGCGAGAGTAGTGACCTTCCGACCACCGGATCGGCCTGCATGGGAATTCGTGGGTACCCGGGATGATGGAGTGTCTGTTATATCTGCACTTCAGGCTTGGAGAATATTGTCGCATGGTTGTCAGGGTTACTTATTCTCTTTGGTTAAAGTGGAGAGTGAGGAGATACCACCTCTTTCCAGCATGCGGGTAGTTCGTGAGTATCCGGATATATATCCAGATGAACTTCCGGGCTTGCCACCTCCGAGGTAAGTAGAATTTGCGATAGAGGTGATTCCAGGAACCGCACCGGTGTCAAAAGCTCCATACCAGATGGCACCGAAAGAGTTAAGTGAGCTAAAGATACAACTGCAAGAGTTATTGGATAGGGGTTTTGTTCGTCCTAGCGTTTCACCCTGGGGAGCTCCGGTGCTGTTTGTTAAAAAGAAAGATGGATCTCTGCGGTTATGTATTGATTACCGACAACTTAATGCAGTAACCGTTAAGAACAAATATCCACTGCTGAGGATAGAGGATTTGTTTGATCAACTCAAGGATACTTGCATGTATTCCAAGATTGATCTGCGATCAGGTTATCATCAGCTGAGGGTAAGAGACGAGGATGTTCAGAAGGCGACGTTCAGCGTTATGGACATTACGAGTTTCTAGTGATGCCATTTGGTCTTACTAATGCTCCAGCTGCATTTATGGATTTGATGAACCGGGTATTCTTGAGGTACTTAGATCAGTTTGTCATCGTATTCATAGATGATATCTTGATATATTCTCGTTCTGAGGAGGAGCATGAGCATCATCTCCGGATTGTATTGGAGACATTGCGACGAGAGCATTTATATGCCAAATTTAGTAAGTGCGCTTTCTGGTTATCTTTTGTGGGATTTCTTGGACATGTGGTATCTAGCAGAGGTATTTCAGTTGATCCCCTGAAAATCAAAGCGATTACGGTTGGGATGACCAAAGTCGATTCGAAGTCCGTAGTTTTCTTGGATTGGCCGGGTATTACCGTAGATTTGTGGAGGGATTTTCCCGTATAGCCACACCACTTACTCGTTTGACCTGGAAAGGGGTCAAGTTTGCTTGGTCAGAGGCATGTGAGTCCAGTTTTCAGGAGCTTAAGCAGCGTCTAGTTTCTGCACCGGTATTGGTGATTCCTTCTTCTTGCGATGGGATTGTACTGTATACTGATGCTTCTTTCCAAGGATTGGGAGTAGTTTGATTCGGCCTGAGTGTAGTATCTTATGCCTCCGTCGACAAGGATCATGAGAGGAATTATCCTAACGATCCGGAGTTAGCGACCATTATTTTGCGCTAAAGATATGGAGACATTATCTGTATGGGATTACTTTTGAGATCTATACGGACCATAAGAGTTTGAAATACCTTTTCACTCGAAAGAATTGAACCTTAGAGAGACGATGGATGGAATACCTAAAGGATTATGATTGCACCATTGATCATCCGGTAAAGCTAACGATGCACCGAGCAGAAGTCCCGTGGGATTCGCTAGTCATTCACCGCGATGGATCGATCTTGTTCGAGCATTCTCGAGTTGGGGTTGTCAGCAGGTCAAACATCCCGGGGATATTGGTATCTATGGTTGCCCGATGCTATTATTGAGAGGATCAAGGAGGAAGCTTGTGATCAGCATCTGCAGTTTATATGCAGCACTCTGGACTCAGGACGACAGACAGATTTCTCATGTGACAAGACTGGAGTCCTCCGATTCCGAGGGAGATTATGTGTTCCAGACACACATCCGATTAAGGAGGAGTTATTACGAGAGGCACATCACTTGAGATTTGCTATACATCCGGACGGTACTCGGATGTATCAGGATTTGAGGCGTTCCTATTGGTGGGACGGTATGAAGAGGGATATTGCGGATTTCGTCGCTCGATGTTTGGTCTGCCAGCAGGTAAAGGCTGAACATCAGAAACCCGTCGGATTGCTACAGAGAATCCCAATTCCGGAATGGAAGTGGGAACATATTACGATGGATTTTGTTACGGGGTTGCCCAGAACCCGTAAAGGACATGATGCGATTTGGGTGATTGTGGATAGGTTAACCAAATCCGCTCATTTCCTTCCGATTCGTGAGACACATCCATTGGATCGACTAGCTGAGCTATACTGTAGAGAGATTGTCAGACTGCACGGAGTACCCTTGAGTATCATATCTGACAGAGATCCGCGTTTTACTTCACGATTCTGGCAGAGTCTTCAGCATGCTATGGGCACCGAGCTTCGTCTCAGTACTGCATTTCACCCACAGTCGGATGGACAGTCAGAGCGTACTATTCAGACTTTGGAGGACTTATTGAGATCTTGCGTCATGGATTTCGGAGGCAGCTGGGAGGATCACGTTCACTTGGTGGAGTTCGCGTATAATAATAGCTATCACTCTTCCATTCAGATGGCTCCCTTTGAGGCTTTGTACGGTCGACCCTGCAGATCTCGATTGTGTGGGAGGATGTCGGAGTTATTGGGCCTTGAGTATTCGATGATGAGAGTTAGTTCGTGTTATCGACGCAGCGATTGTCAGAGGCTCAGGACAGACAGAAAAGTTATGCGGATCGGAGGCGAAGACCCCTGGAGTTTTCTATAGGGGATCATGTGTTCCTACCTGTATCGCCTACGAAAGGAGTCAAGAGATTCAGAATTAAAGGAAAATTAGAACCCCGATACATTGGACCATTCGAGATATTGGAGCGGATTGGAGGTGTAGCATACCGATTGGCTCTACCTCCGACGCTTGCGAGCGTTCATAACGTATTCCATTTTTCTATGCTGAGGAAATACGTACCGCATCCGGATCATGTTCTGACGGAGGTGCCGGTTCCACTCCAGCCTAACGCGACATATGAGGAGGTTCCTGTGCAGATTCTTGGTCGCAAAGAGCGTCAGTTATGGAACAAAACCATCCGCCTGGTAAAGGTTGGATGGCAGCATCACACTGATGAGGAGGCTACATGGGAGCTGGAGGATATCATCCGAGCTCGATACCCTCACCTGTTCACGTGAGGTATGTAGTAATTCAAGAAATCTCTTATGTTGATTATTGCATATAAGTACGGAAATTTGGGGACCAAATTTTATTAAGTGGGGGAGAATGTAGTATACAAAGAAAAATAAATAAATAAAATGGATTAACAATCAGTTAGGTTAATTAGGGTTGGTGGGTTAACCGAATCGATCGAGCGACATTTATAAGGGAAGCTGAACCCAATCGTCGTGATCATTTCTTCTCAACGACATTTCTTCTCATTCTCGCCCTTATCGCCCCTCCTTCGGGTTCCGGATCCTCGGCGTTGCCGCCGACGGCGCCACGATGGGTTGATCTCGGCGAGGATCAAGGAGTATTCGCTGGGAACAATCACGACGACACCCAGTGGGGCCGTTATGTTGGTAGCCAATCGAGGTAAGCAGTCTATCTAGGGTTAGAGTTCCATCGAGGACTTCTTAGATCTATTGTATTTGATCGGATGTTGGCATTACCCCGGCAGATTGGGGATTTCCGTCGATCGGTGCTTGCTGGGTTGTCTTCAAATTGTTCGGAGTCTTGGTGAGATCGGGAAGAATCGTTGCCGGTAGAGTTTGGAGCTGGTAAGTTGGATCTAACCCAATATCGTCAGCTGTGGTATATATGGATTTATGTTTTGTTAAGGTGATTTCGGTAGTCGTATGATGATTTGGTGTTCTGTTATACTGTGATGGTTGGAGTTGGTTTGTTCGGGTAAATTTGAGTGCTGATTAGTAATTGAGATTGTTGATTCGAGTATTGGTGCTCGAGAAATGCTAGTTGATGTTTGATCAGAAATTCTTTCGGTAGGCAGGGGATTAGCTGGAGTGAACTGCCGGAGGAGATCTGAGATCGGTAAGTTGAATGTATTGCTATTTCTTCATCTGTAGGTACTATGCGTGGGGGTGTATCAAGGTGATTTTGGTTAAAGATGAAACTAACCGATTCTTACCATCTGTGAGGAGGTTGCAATTGGGTATGAAATTGTTTGCATTGGGATGATAGGGTCTATCTACTGTGATTTAGGGATAAACAGTGGATTGAAGATGTTAATTAGGTTTTCCTTGGATTAGTCCTGTGGGATGGTGGTGGTGGATGTAGATGGATTGTGTTAATTGATTCGGGATAGTTAGAGTTGTAAAATGTATTTAGGAAAAGAATACGAATATAAAATAGTATTTTATTTGTATTATTATAGGAGTTTTATCCTTAATCCTAATTTGTTATTATGTACAGGTTTGGGATACGAAGCAGGCCCGCGGATGTGAGGATTATACGAGCTTCGTATCAGGTGGGTAATATCTACCTTGTCCGGTAGTTTGATCAATTTCAGTGCATGACATTGTATATATGTTATACCTGTTTACCTTAGATCCACTCTTATTTACTCATATGCTTGTACTGCCTTTGACCTTGAGATATATACTCTGTTACGTCATTAATTATCTAGCATGGATAGGAACTGTAAAACCCTATTAGGTGTTAGCTGATAGAGGTTCAGTAAATACCTGTGGTTAGGGTTATCTTTATGACCTCAGATCTGGGTTACTGGGTTGCATCACTAGGTTAGGTGATGAGTCCAAATTACGAGGTTGGTCGTTGTACCGTACACCTATTAGTGGGTTATCTTAACGGATCTATTTATCTGTACATAGGTAAATAGGTAGTGATTACGGATTAGTCGTCCTTGCATGGTTGACTTTTAGTTGACTAGGTCTTCCCGTGAGTTAGGGAGTATTGCGAGGATTTGTGCGTGAACTATGTATCATTACATTGCATGCATGCTGACGACTGGGTCTCCCTTATGGATGAGACGGGTCGTCAGTCATCCTGCCTCCCCGGCCACTTGGGGTAGTGGTAGCAGGGTTGAGGGCAGAGCATTGGATGTGCCGCGCTCGGCCACTAAGGATGGTGGTAGCTGGAGATGCGCACCTGGCCACTGAGCAGAGTGGTGTTAGCACTCGCCCACTATAGACGGTGGTTGTGTGACGTGCAGTTGTCCTGTGTGCAGAGCTCGTTTACTCATGGGTAGTGACGGAGCGACCAGCAGCAGGGACCCCCGGGGAGTAGTTAGCTCTTTACGCTTATATGCTACTCATTCATACTACCCAACTCGGTCACTCGAGAGTAGTGGCGGCTGGAGTCGGGCTAGTCGTCATTCCATGCCACCCGGGCCATACTGGGGTCGTGGTTGGACGGGTCCGCAGACATGACCATGCATATGCATTGCTGATATATATATATATATGTATGCATGTATTTGATATATGTTTTACATATGCCTGTGAGATGCTGCATTTGGTTGCTGCATATGATTGTACATCATGCTACATGCCTTTTTGCATATTTTATATACCGCTGTGCATGTGTTGAGCATGAGTGTGTACTATTTGGATTATGTCATGATATACCTGTTCAGGATGTTATAGATCATATGGAGGACAGACCGTCAGGTATGTATATTACTTTATGTCAGTTGATCAGTTCAGTTTATGCTATGAGTAGGACATATATGTGATTACTGATTTCTATGCTTAGTACTGTATGTCTGTCGGACTCATGTTGCATACCTATAGATCTTCACATGTATACCTGTAGATCTCTTTACCCTGTATGTTGTTCATGCACTTCTATATATTACCCCTGAGTTTTATACTCACCACCCTGGACCCTGGGTTTCCTGTCGCCCAGGTAGTAGATAGAAGACTTCGGCATGGACTTGGAGCATTGCCACCTGATTCCCATCTCGCCGTTTTTCCGAGGGTTTTCGCTTCCCATCGCATGTACCTTTATATGGACTCTTATTGTTTTGGAGATCATGCTGTATGTTTCTCTTTTGATATTCAGTATGGATTTTATTCTAGTATGGATGGATATACCGATGTACTTATGTTGACGAGTTTGTATTTCCATGTGTTGGCTTCTGCTATTGATGTTGTACGTTTTGCTGTGTTGTTATACATTTTCGATATGTGTTATACTGGCTGCGACTTTGTACCGTATTGGAATTGTCATAAGGGGGTGTCGTCTGTTGGCCGGACAGAGTCTACCTCGGGGCGTGACAAGGATAGGTGTACTCCGACAGCATCCTGCCCACTCGGTCACTCAGGAGCAGTGATGGCAGAGTGCACAGTTGTTATAGCCCTACCCACTCGGCTTCACCATCGCATGTGAGGCGGCTGACTGGCGTCAGGGGTGACCATGTCATTGGCATCACATGCATTTTGCATGGATTGCATTTGTATTGTGTTTGATGCATTTTTATTGATGCCTTGGATGTTGCATATGATTGTCATGCATACAGGATTCATATTCGTATATGATGATGATTTTTATCTCTTATAGTAGGGCACATGCTCCTATATCAGGGTAGGAGATTCAGGTGAGTACATTCCTTATGCATTTCTTTCTTGCTTACCCTATATGTGAGACTGTACTAGCATGATTTTTATTGTTAGCTATATCATACTTGCATATCGACTATATCCGCTGAGTTCTTTGAACTTACCCCGTTGATTTATATCTATTTCAGGATGAAGCTGTCAGGAGAGTCCAGCTGCCAAACCCCCTCGTCGTGGAAGTTTATTTGGTTATTGGTTTTTATGGTTTTGGATATTTTGATTAGAGGACATGTTTAGGATTAGAGTTGGAAATTTGTATTCGTGGATTTTTGGTATCCTTATAGACCTTATTCGGATTTTGTTTGGATTGGTTTTGGTTGAGGATTCCTGCCTAGATGGCAGAAGGGGTAAGTATAGTTGTTATAGATTTTACTTATTTATTTTGGTTGATGGCCAGAGGCCTATTTTATTACCTGTGTGTGTTTGGATTCCGGTTGTGTTAACCGATGTATAGTGGCCGTGTAGGCCTTGTATGTAAATTGGCAAATGTCACCCGTACAGGGGAGATGCTGCCGGATTTTTGTCTGGCGGGGTCTCCTTCGGGGCGTGACATAAATCCTTGTAACATTGTGTTCCTAAGTTTTGTTGTTGAAACACCCACAAGACAAGATTTTATTTTATTTTCTATCAAGAACGTACTTTTTGCCCTTTAGTTACCGTCAGCTCTAGCAGAAAGTAAATTGCATTTTTTTTTTATATTTCTAAAAGATGAAAAAGTTTTTAAAATATGTCTATTTTTTAAAATTAGATTTTAACAATTGCATAACATAACAAAATAAAATGTCAATAATAGGTAAACTAATTTTAAAAAAATTCGACTATATTTACATTAATAAACAGTCAAATTAATAAATATTAATTTATTCTATCAATTTTTTAAAAAAATATTATTAACAAATATAATTTTTTTTATTTTAATTATTTATTATTAAATATTTAATAGATGATGTATAATGTTATTAATTTATACGAAGTCATTCTTTTAGCTAAATTATTTATTAATTTTTCCGAAATGATGAAATTGAAAGATTTAAAAAAATTCTTAGAAGTTTTATATGTATTTTTTGATTTTTGGAAATTTTAAAATTTAAGGAGTAGATAAAAATTTGTGATTTCGGTTCATTTTTATTATATTATTTTAACATTCTATTTATTTATTTTAAGAAAATCTAATTTGGATTTTCACTTTAATTTAATTTTAAAATTAATATATATACTTCTGTAATTACTCAAAGTTAATTGGATTTTGACTTTCATTTGATTTAAATCCAACTAATTAGATCTTAATTGATGCTAAATAGCCACAAATTTAATTGTAAATTCATCCAAGTATTTTAATAAACGGACGGTGACTATGATCAATTGAGTAAATATTTTCAGTGTGTGCATGCCTTACCTAAACATTATTAATGGGGATGACCATCTATCATAGTTCCATTGTTATTTATTTTTCACTTTTGTCACATTCCATTGGTATAAGATGAAGTCGTTATACACTCGTAATGGGAGGTTGCACACCGATTATCCAAATTAGTTATATTTTACAGGTTTGATTTTTTTTATTTATGTCCAGAAAAAAAATCCTAGTACATAAAATGTAAAATACCGCAGAAAAAAAAATATAAAACAAAATAAAATAAAATGTTGGATAATGGTGAGAACACCCTATGGAATTTTTTTTAGGAATTTTTAGAAATTTTTCTGAAGTTAAACGGAAGTTATAAGTTCAATTGATAGGAGTTGATTAAAGCTAGGCTTGGTCTTATAGGGTAAGAACCCAAACAACATTTTAAGCCCAACCCGTTAAACAGGCCTACCCGACCCATTTTTCCTCTTCGTAACGCCAAACCGGACGCCATTTTCATCATTCACACGTGGTTTTACTCTGTGCAGATGTTTCTCCGCAGCTTCTCCTCCTCTTCCCCGACGCTCCCTTTCTCTCCTCATGTCACGCCCCGAGAGCATGCCGAGCCGAAAATCAAACGGACGACATCTCCCCTGTACGTGGCAACATTTTGGGTTAATACAAGGCCCGTAGGCCCACAACAACAACAATATATATAACAAAAATATCAAATAACAGCAGCGGAAATAAAGAGCGCATACCCACAACATACATAACAAAAATATACAGGTGTACACCACCTGACAAGACCACAATACTAAAACCGTACATAAAACATCGACATCACGATAAGTCCATAACAAAACAAGGGTCCATGACATAGGACCAAAATCCATAACCATAAGAGAAACAAAATAAACTCCTCGGGAGACATCGGAAAATGGAGATGGGATGGATTGATCGACGCACTCAAGTCACGAAGTCGTACACTGCTACAGGCGAGAAAAACCTGTGGTCGGAGAGGTGGTGAGTAAAACTCAGCAGGTAATCAGAGAAAACATGTAAATATATGTATCAATATTACATGTCATTCAAAAGTTTAATCTACTCGTACAACAAATATACATCAGCATACCAATAGATATGCATGCATATTCTAAATAAACTGAACATCAACGATGCTGACATACCTGGCAGTCAGCTACTCTATCCTGATCAAACCTGGGCATATAATCACATCATAGGGTATAAAAGTATAGTACTAACACAATATCCTAACCTGAGTCAAGAGTATCACTGTGAATATCCGATAGGTATACAAGTATCAACCTACTACCATACAGGAATATGCAATAGCATGTATGAATATGTACAAACAAATGCAACAAGCATAGTACATACAAATGCATCATCAAAGTGAGTATACATATAGACTATATCTGTATGTATACTAATCACCATCATCCATATATATATATATACAAGCAGGTATGTATATATATATGATACGGTAATGCAGCATGCATGGTCATGCCTGCTCACCCCTACTCGCTACCACGACCCCAGTGTGACCTAGGTGGCACGATATGACAACTATCGCGACTCCAGTCGCCACCACTCTCGAGAGACCGAGTTGGGTAGTATGATCAAGTAGCATATGAGCGTAAGTAGCTCGCTACGCAACGGGGGTCCCTGCTGCTGGTCACTCCGACTAACACTACTAATGTGTGGTCAAGTACCACGCACCCAGGACAACTGCACGCAACTCCAACTACCATCGTCAATAATGGTAGAGTGCGGCACAACAAATGCTATGCCCTCACACGATTACTCTCTCCGAAGTAACACGGGAGGCGGAGACGATGATGACTCTCTCAACCCCAAGGGAGACGATGTCAAGATGCATGCAATGAAATGAGTCTTGTCTCACATCTGAGAACATCTACCCTAGACTCTCTGTCCAACCAAGAGTCACACCCAATTGATCAGTACACTCTCTACCCTGTAGAGAGTCACTTATCTGATCATGACAAGCTAGGATCATCGGTCCATAGTGACACACTATCCATGACTCACATGACCATTCACACAACTCGTGGTTGGTGAATAAATGTGCCACATACAGGTATGGAATAAGTCTTACATCTATGGCCATACTTATCCACAGAGGATCTTTTTGCCAAATTTACAATTTAGGTCATCCTCCGTACTCTAACATCTACACCCTACTAAACCGTTAGACCTACTTACATCACATCTGTAAGTTCTAGATCATGCTAGGGAATATGTGTTATCAATAATCGAGCACACATATATATCAACGGTAAGTTCAAGCATACGATAAAAAGAGCATGATCAAGGTAATATGAACACCTAACATGTTCATATCTATATCTAAATCTGGAAATCATTACATCTACCCGACCAGTAGGAAATTACCTACCTGATACGTAAACCATAACTGTCTTCATGTTCGCGAATTCACCTCGCATCAAAGTCATAATCTTTGCTTCAATCACAACCAACTTCAATAATCCACTTATGGAAATTTGATCTGCCCACCCTTTTAACTGCAAATAAATCCAACCAAAATCTAATTATGATTTATACCCGGATCTAATTATCCTAGCAACAAAATTGTGCATTCTTCAAGAATTAAACATCTAATGTATAACATACAATTTAAAGCTTACCTTCAACTGTTGGGATCAGCCACGGCTTATCCAAAAGCACCTATCCAGAAACTATAACATCCACAACTTATACACCACCCTGAGCAGTCGTGTTCATGCTCCTCCCCAGCCAGCTCCATCCATTCATCACCACCGACATAGCTCGTCAACACCACCAAACAAAACCAGAGCCAATCACGGTTGTGAACAAGGATGAACCAAACAACCAACCTCACGACACTGCCATCATCAGCTTCCGACGACAATCGCAAGCTACACATCCTCCCTGAACTGCTCTGTTCGCTGGAGGCAGTTCAACATCGACAATCACTACAACCGATTCATTCAACCCATGATCCAACACCAACAACTACCGGAAATGAAAAACACAGAAGAGAAAAGGGGGAATCAACTGATATACCTATAATTGAAACTTCATCGGCGATACCCCCCAACTGTTCTGTTCTCCGACCACAGCTCCACCTCCGATCGGAACATCCAATCGCAGTGACGGGGTCACCTTGCTGCTCGCGAGAAAACAACGAGCTGTGAAGTAGAGATCGACCAAAATTAACCGAGAATCGAGCCCTTACCTTGCTCCGGCGACAACCGGCTGAGTCAACTCCCAGCGACGCTGATCTGGCAAAAGCAACCCGTCGGTCCGACAGAATGACAACAAGGAGTAGATACGACGGCGATGTTCGACCGTGTGACGGCGGGTGACAGGGGCCACGGTTGGGTGGTGTGCATGGGAAGGAGATCGGTAGAGATCGACTAGATCGGTGTCGACAGCAGTGAAGAGGATCGCTCGCGGCGGCAGTGGCAACGGCGTGGCGGCGCGTGAGGGAGAAGACGACGGCGAAGGAAGAACACAGAGACCAAGGTCGAGCGACTGGTGACAGCAACGGCGTGGCAGCGACAGTGGCTATGGCTCGGTGGCGTGCACAGCGAGCGACGGCGAGGAGACGACATGCTTTTCCCCTCTTGGTCTCGAGATCCGCTCGTGAGTTGTCGACGGTTGCTGGAGATGCTACTGTCGGCGATTGAGCTCCATCACGCCGCCGATCGCGAGGAGAAATATGCGACGGAGTATTTGGGAGAGAAAGAAACGCGATCAGAAGAAATGTGCGGCGTGGAGAAACGAATCGCGCGGTGGAGAAAAGGGAAAGTCGGGAGACATATCGCGGCGGTGAAAAACGCTCGCGTGGAGAAGGTTCGGCATTAAGAAAGTAACGGGTCGGGTTTGGGATAACGAATCGGGTTTGATTAAACCTTACTTCATTCAATTAAAGGAATTAATCTAACCCTAGGTTAGGATGAAATAAATTCCTAACCATTCTTCATTAATTTAATTTATCCCAATAATAATATTATTCCTTTAGCCCTCCATTTGGGGTATTTTACATTCTCCCCCACTTATGAAAATTTGGTCCCCAAATTTCATACTTAAATGTAAGAACCAATACCAGAAATCTCCGAAATGACCACATACCTCTGGTAAACAGATGAGGGTATTGAGCTCGAATAGTATATTCCAGCACCTACATTGCCTCCTCCTTGGTATGATGCTGTCATCCAACCTTTACGAGTCGGATGGTTTTTGTCTCACTACTGTCGCTCCTTGCGACCCAGGCTCCACCCTGGAATCACCTCGTAAGTCGCATTAGACTGAGGTAGAATTCTGAACCTCTTTCAGAGCATGATCAACATGCGACATGTATTTCCTTAGTATAAAAATAGGAAATACATTGTGAGCACCCGCAAGTGTCGAAGGTAAAGCCAAGCGATAAGCTACACCTCCATAATCCACGACACAAGATCTGAATAGATCCTCCAACATTTGAATGATACACTTAGACTGTTCATCTGTCTGCGGATGAAATGTTGCACTAAGCCGAAGTTCTGTGCCCATAGTCTGGTGCAGACTCTGCCAAAATCGCGAGGTAAATCGCGAATCTCTATCCGATATGGTACTTAAAAGTACCCCATGCAATCTGATAATCTTTCGGTAATACAACTCTGCCAGACGATCCAACTAGTCCATTCCACGAATATGAAGAAAGTTAACTGATTTGGTTGGTTGATCCACGATCACCCATATCGCATTTACGGGTTCTAGGTAATCCCGCAATGAAATTCATAGTGATATGCTCCCACTTTCATTCTGGAATCGAAATTTCCTGGAGCAATTCATTGGGTTTCTGATGTTCAACCATCACCTGCTGGTATACTAAATATCCAGCAATAAAATCTGCAGTGTCTTTCTTTATACCGTTCCACCAGTATAAGCATTTCAACTCTCAGTACATCTGAGTACCACCAGGGTGAATAGCAAATCTCCAATGATATGCTTCCTGTAGCGACTCTTCCTTAACTGGACGCTTGTCCGGAACACACTATCCTTCTCAAAGACGGGGAATTATCTTCTCAAAAGAGAAATTCATCAACCATCCAAGATACACTTCACACACGCTGTAAGTGCATGGAAGACTATAGCAATCAATCTCTCAAGTTGCAACTATTCGAGTTCTAGCAACTTTATACTAGCTATCCAGTAGTTAGTTAAAATCCCATGAGCATTCCTGCTCCATATATCCATAAATCTAGACAATAAATACTAAAGTCATGTCATGTATATGACAGACTATCTCGTAGTTTCTTAACTGACGTAGGCATAAGATATGCTTTATTCAACCTGCATCGGAATCGTTCCGATCCCTGAAACGACGCATCTGCGTACAACATCCCTTTATCCACTCTGGAAGGATTAACTAATACTCGTGTAAAAGTTAACCATCGTCTAGGTCTTGTAACTGGTTTCACCAACTTTCGACTAAATGATTTCCAACATCACCTTTGTCAAACAAGTCTGTGGTATAGTAATGCTAAGATATTCTATCCACATTTACAGTACTAACCAAAACATACAAGGAAAACCACTATCTACAGTGGTCGAGTGCGCAACCCCAACTACTACAACCAACAGTGGCCAAGTTACGCAACTCCAACAATACAAAAGGATCCAATCGTGTCCAGGATACACGATTCTCAAATCCAGTGGCGACTAAATCGTTAATTAGTCTAACAACTTAATCACAACTTGTAAAATTCATACTAAGTATGAAATTATCGTCTCCACACACCTGCATCCCCTTTACTCTAATCTGACGATATAATAATCATCTCAACGACAATGATAATTGTATGACATCATGTCACTACAATATCAACACTCCAGTCGTAAACCAACCTTAGAGTATACACAGGTGTCTTTGGCTGATCTAAATAGATTATCTATCCCCAACGGAGGATATTCATCACGACAACTACTGTATTCCATCATCGATAATTGATGCATACTTTTAAAGGTTCATCTCTCTTTCAACAAAGAGTTCCGGATCTTTTCAAGGAGGAATACTGGGTTAGATAAATATCCCCTCCAACCTCTCCTATAATCGCAACTTACGTTATTCCAATTCTTTTATAGTGTTTAACAACACTGATACCAACAAAATTATCACTCGATATGCGATCTTCGATACCAGAACTATTTTCGCAATCATTTCGATCGCCTACTCTACTTGCCTATGCAACAGCAAAGCCTTGGAGTTCATCCGAATACTCTCGGATTATTCGCCCATCTTAGAGACATGTCATACCATACTTCCAACAATATGACCATCCGTAAGGATATGTCTACAGTAAAAGTATGTTTATCAAAGTCTAAGGGTCTCCCTTAACTTCTTAATTGTTAGTCCATTTCTCACCTGATGGTAAAGATACCACCGACCTACAAGTCGATGTAAAGGACCCTTCTAATCCAACTAAGAATGTTCTAGACAAAGATACCTGTAAACTACAAGTATCTCTCAATATATTAATCCAGAGGGTAAAACTAGAGTAATACCGTGAACGATCAAATATCTGTTGATCCGATCCAAAAGGCTCCACACAGGTCTCGGCCTTTCTCCGAAGAGAAAAGATCAGATTCAACAGTCCGCGACAAAACGGTCGCATTTCTGCGATGAATGCCTCGGGGATTTTTCCCTAGATCATCTGATCTATCCCTTAATCCTACTAGCTTCAATTATAGAATACTGAATAAATACGACCATCATCGTATACTCTCTCCTCTACACTAAGCAAAACACCTCTGGAGGTAACTGTTGTTGTCTGCTGAATCTTCTAAGATGTCTTCTGCTGATGCTGCTTCTGTGCTGATCTCTGTTGAAGGGGTTGTATCAAGGAACTCCAACCACGCCTGAGGTAGTAGGTTGTTGTTGTTGAGATAACCCAATCTTCTGTGCTGATCTCTGCTGTCGAGACGGTGCATCATCCTCCCGGAATACCATCGATAGTCTTCAACTGAATCTTCAACGTACGACTCCAATGGATAATCGCTTCACGATCTTCGATCCGTGATCGACGCACACAATCCCTTCGGAGTCTTTGTTCTGATTTTGCTGATATCCACACGAACATTCTGATGATCTGCGGTTGGTCTTCTATAATCGGAAAGTAGCTCAAGGCTTATGACCCTGATCTTGCTCCTTTTATCCAACATTCGGAGACTTTTAACTCTATTAAGTTGACCTGCAATATTTGCTTATCGGTCTCCAACTCTTAAACCCTTGTACGGAGTCATTTCTAAACTCCTGTCTCAATCCAACTTCTTCCGGTAGGATCTGGTAGAAGATCTCGGCATCCTAATCCAACTATAAGTCAATAACTCTGGGCGGCTTAAAATATCCATTCATCTTCTTGAGCTATTAGGTGGTCGTAAACTCTGCAAGTCTCACGACTCTGCATAGTACACTATTACTGACCGATCACTCTTTCTTGAAGCTCAAGAATTCCTTACAATGCATTACAAAAAGTGACACGGGGAAATATTCTCTTTCAACATCATTAAACCATGATCAAATGATATATTATTTCCCGAAGATTATTTTCTGCATTTATCACCAAATACCGGCTTGATCTCGATAATGGTATGCAACCCACTCTTCTTTCTCGGTATAACATGAGTTAAGTACTCAAAAGTACTCTCAAAGTTATACTACTCAGTACGAACAACTCAGGGATAAAATCCCTATGAAACTCCATAACCTAGCCTTCCGCTATCTGCATCAACAATAGTCTACAAGTCTGTTCATTACCCACAGGTAATGATCTGACTAGCACAGTTAGTGGAAATCTCTAAGACTGTAGTCTCTGATTTCCAAAATAAATGTGATGACTTGGCCCCTGTTTTCCGACTCGGTATCAGTCGGCTCTCAAAGGTATATCACCTTTTTGACACAGGTTCAAGACTCACAGACTCAACAGGTTATTCCCATGGTCAACTCATACCACGGTTATGAATAATAACCAACACACTACAGGTTATTCCTTGGTATAAGCATCTAAATGCATAACCAACATAACTGGGAGTATAAACCCTAAAGGTCACTCCGGTTGGTCGCCTCGATGGACGACCACTACTACAAGTCTACATAGGTGTCATAACTCTATTGTATACACCTACTGATCAAGTTTATATAAACATCTACTAAACCATAAGTTATTAGGAATTCTTACCTCGTGCTGCTTGGAGCTTAGGCCGCTGTCCATCTCATCTCAGAAAACCAAAACCGAATAAATCGACTCCCGAGAATCCAAGACTCGACACAAAACAACATTGTATGGCATCGCAGAACCTTGGGCTCTGATACCACTAAAGTTGTCACGCCCCGAGAGCATGCCGAGACAAAAATCAAACGGACGGCATCTCCCCTGTACGTGGCAACATTTCGGGTTAATACAAGGCTCGTAGGCCCACAACAACAACAATATATATAACAAAAATATCAAATAACAGCAGCGGAAATAAAGAGCGCATACCCACAACATACATAACAAAAATATACAGGTGTACACCACCTGACAAGACCACAGTACTAAAACCGTACATAAAACATCGACATCACGATAAGTCCATAACAAAACAAGGGTCCATGACATAGGACCAAAATCCATAACCATAAGAGAAACAAAATAAACTCCTCGGGAGACATCGGAAAATGGAGATGTCGGCTCACTCAAGTTACCTACTGGCGATAGAAAAACCGTGGTCGAGGTGGTGAGTAAAACTCAGCAGGTAATAAGAGAAAACATGTAAATATATGTATCAATATTACATGTCATTCAATAGTTTAATCTACTCGTACAATAAGTATACATCAGCATAACAATAGATATGCATGCATATACTAAATAAACTAAACATCAACGATGCTGACATACCTGGCAGTCAACTACTCTATCCTGATCCAACCTGGGCATATAATCACATCATAGGGTATAAAAGTATAGTACTAACACAATACCCTAACCTGAGTCAAGAGTATCACTATGAATATCCGATAGGTATACAAGTATCAACCTACTACCATATAGGAATATGCAATAGCATGTATGAATATGTACAAACAAATGCAACAAGCATAGTACATACAAATGCATTATCAAAGTGAGTATACATATAGACTATATCTGTATGTATACTAATCACCATCATCCATATATATATATATATACAAGCAGGTATGTATATATATATAATCATATGTAAAACACCGTATGATACGGTAATGCAGCATGCATGGTCATGCCTGCTCACCCCTACTCGCTACCACGACCCCAGTGTGGCCTAGGTGGCACAACATGACAACTATCCCGACTCCAGCCGCCACCACTCTCGAGTGACCGAGTTGGGTAGTATGATCAAGTAGCATATGAGCGTAAGTAGCTCGCTACGCAACGGGGGTCCCTGCTGCTGGTCACTCCGACTAACACTAGTAATGAGTGGTCGAGTACCACGCACCCAGGACAATTGCACGCAACTCCAACTACCATCGTCAATAATGGTAGAGTGCGGCACAACAAATGCTATGCCCTCACACCAGTTACTCCTCTGGAAGTAACCTGGGAGGCAGGATGACTGACGACTCTCTCTCAACCCCAAGGGGAGACGATGTCGTCAGTATGCATGCAATGAAATGAGGGTACTGTCTCACATACAGAACATCTACCCTAGACTCTCTGTCCAACCAAGAGTCACACCCAATTGATCAGTACACTCTCTACCCAGTAGAGAGTCACTCATCTGATCATGACAAGCTAGGATCATCGGTCCGTAGCGACACACTGTCCACGACTCACATGACCATTCACACAACCCATGGTTGGTGAATAAATGTGCCACATACAGGTATGGAATAAGTCCTACATCTAGGGCCATATTTATCCACAGAGGATCTTTTTGCCAAATTTACAATTTAGGTCATCCTCCGTACTCTAACATCTACACCCTACTAAACCGTTAGACCTACTTACATCACATCTGTAAGTTCTAGATCATGCTAGGGAATATGTGTTATCAATAATCGAGCACACATATATATCAACGGTAAGTTCAAGCATACGATAAACAGAGCATGATCAAGGTAATATGAACACCTAACATGTTCATATCTATATCTAAATCTGAAAATCATTACATCTACCCGACCAGTAGGAAATTACCTACCTGATACGTAAACCATAACTGTCTTCATGTTTGCGAATTCACCTCGCATCAAAGTCATAATCTTTGCTTCAATCACAACCAACTTCAATAATCCACTTATGGAAATGATCGCCCACCCTTTTAGCGCAAATAAATCCAACCAAAATCTAATTATGATTTATACCCGGATCTAATTATCCTAGCAACACAATTGTGCATTCTTCAAGAATTAAACATCTAATGTATAACATACAATTTAAAGCTTACCTTCAACTGTTGGAATCAGCCACGGTTTATCCAAAAGCACCTATCCAGAAACTATAACATCCACAGCTTATACACCACCCTGAGCAGTCGTGTTCATGCTCCTCCCCAGCCAGCTCCATCCATTCATCACCACCGACACAGCTCGTCAACACCACCAAACAAAACCAGAGCCAATCACGGCTGTGAACCAGGATGAACCAAACAACCAACCTCACGACATGCCGCCATAAGCGACGACAATCGCAGGCTACACATCCTCCTGAATCGCACGGCTGGAGGCAGTTCAACATCGACAATCACTGCAACCGATTCATTCAACCCATGATCCAACACCAACAACCGGCGACAACCGGCTGAGTCAACTCCCAGCGACGCTGATCTGGCAAAAGCAACCCGTCGGTCTAACAGAATGGCAACAAGGAGTAGATACGACGGCGATGTTCGACCGCGTGATGGCGGGCGACAGGGGCCACGGTTGGGTGGTGTGCACAGCAAGCGGCGTGAGGAGGCATCCCTAGGCGGCGGCGACGTGCACGGGAAGGAGATCGACAGAGATCGACTAGATCGGTGCCGAAAGCAGTGAAGAGGATCGCTCGCGGCGGCAGCGGCGGCTGCGGCATGGCGACGTGAGGAGAAGCGACGAGAAGGAAGAACACGAGACCAAGGTCGGCGATCGTAATGATAGCGGCGCGGGGCGATGGCTATGGCTCGGTGGCGTGCACAGCGAGCGACGGCGAGGAGACGACCTGCTTTTTCCCTCTTGGTCTCGAGATCCGCTCGCGAGTTGCCGACGGTTGCTGGAGATGCTACTGTCGACGATTGAGCTCCATCACGCCGCCGATCGCGAGGAGAAATATGCGGCGGAGTATTTGGGAGAGAAAGAAATGCGATCAGAAGAAATGTGCGGCATGGAGAAATGAATTGCGCGGTGGAGAAAAGGGAAAGTCGGGAGACAGATCGCGGCGGTGAAAAATGCTCGTGTGGAGAAGGTTCGGCATTAAGAAAGTAACGGGTCGGGTTTGGGATAACGGATCGGGTTTGATTAAACCTTACTTCATTCAATTAAAGGAATTTATCTAACCCTAGGTTAGGATGAAATAAATTCCTAACCATTCTTCATTAATTTAATTTATCCCAATAATAATATTATTCCTTTAGCCCTCCATTTGGGGTATTTTACACCTCATCCTCGCCGCAGCGCCCTTCCGCCATGCCCTCTTCCACCTTCCGTCCAGTCGCTGCCATCAGCCACCTCACCGCCGCCGGCTTCCTTTTTCCTCCGATCCAACAGCAGCGGGTGTCGACATCACCTGAACTCAAATCGCCGCCGTCACGAGGGAGATAGCTGCTGTCGCCGGTGTTGATCCAGCGATCTCCGGCCCAAACTCATTGTCGCTGCCCATGGCAGCCTCCTCGAGCCGCTTGACGTGCACGCCATCGCGTCGCAGCCTTGCCGCCGCTGTCACGCGGCCAAAATCCGTCGCTTGGCCACTCCTCGTCGCCGGATTTGGATGCTGCTCCAGCACCATAGGTCATCCTCCCTCTTCCCACTTGCCGTCGCTAATCTTCACTGCGAGCACGCAGTGTCGGTCGGTCATTGTCATTTCCTTCGGCCGGTGGTCGTCAGAGCTAGGTAAAGATTTATTCTTTCTTGCTACCTTGGATGAGATCTATACCTAGCTATGGATTCTGGTTGAGCTCAATGTATGCTGTGAGGCAATTGTTTGTTTCCGATGAACAGGGTAAGAAATTGGGGGCTCGATCGACAGTCCAATGCAGTCTTCCCCTTGATTATGATTGATTTTTTTTGGTAGCTTCCTTTTACCTGCTAGTTCGTGGGATTAGGTTGCTGTTGTTGCCGTTGGAGAAGGAGAGGTACTAAATGCATTGTAGTTGAGATTGAACTTGACCACAATTCCATTGATTGGTGCTGATCGGAGTTTCTTCTGTATCAAGGAGTCGGTTGTGGTTGGAGGTATGATAGTTGAGATTAGCTAATTGTTGGATTATGTAGCTAATATGATTTTTGGTTGAATGAATTCTTGATCATTACCAGGTAAAGGAACTATTGGAATTGGGATGGCTTGTGCAAGGTAAGTCCAAATCTGGATGTTTGTTGCTGATTGTAGTAATGTTGCGATCTATGAATTGGTCAGAATGGGAGGGAGCTACGAGCTGGTGTCATGGATTTGAAACTAGGTAAGTTTCAAATTTGGACTTGGTTAATTATGCAATAGAAGAGTTATATATATGATTGATTAATTGGGGGTGAATCTATTATAACTTTCTAGATTTAATATGAGACTTGGTTAATCAATCAGGGATTAAGATTGAGTTGGATTCCTACAGTTGTTTATATTCATTTTGGGTTATATTCTGTGTTATGTACAGGATCCTGATTCGACATAGATTCATAGACGTGAAGACTATCGACATGAGCTATACATCAGGTGGGTAATTTCCTACCTGGTCCCGGTAGATGTATTGCATTTCAGATTTAGTTATTGATATGAGCATGTTAGGTGTTCATATTACCTTGACCCTGCTCTTATTATCATATGCTTGAACTTATCGTTTGATGTATTTATGCTCAATTGTTGATATCACACATATACCCTATCATGATTTAGGAGTTATAGATGTGATGTAAATTGACCTAGTTGTTTAGAAGGGTGTAAATGTTAGTACAGAGGATGATCCAATTTATAAATTGGCAAGAAGGTCATCCATGGGTAGGTAATGCCCTAAATGTAGAATTTACTTCCAATATCTGTATGTTGCATACTGTTACCAACCATGAGTTGTGCAATGGTTAAGTGAAGGGTGATTAGTGTGTCGCTGCGGATCGGTGGTCCCAGCTTAGTATGATTAGTCGAGTACGACTCTCTATTGGATAGAGAGTGCATCGATCAGTTGAGTATGACTCTCTATTGGAGAGAGAGTTATGATCAGTCGAGTACGACTCTCTATTGGAGAGAGAGTTATAATCAGTTGAGTACGACTCTCTACAGGATAGAGAGTCCGTCGATCTGTTGAGTACAACTCTCTACAGGAAAGAGAGTATTGATTATATGGGTATGACTCTTGTCGAACAGAGAGTCCGTGGTAGATGGTTATGCGTGGACAAAGATACACATGTCATTTGCATGCATTCTGACGACATAGTCTCCCTTGGGGATTGAGAGAGTCGTCAGTCATCTTGCCTCCTAGAGCACTCCCCGAGGAGTAACTGGTGTGAGGGCAGAGCATTTGTTGTGCCGCAATCTACCACTATAGACGGTGGTAGTTGGAGTTGCGTGCAGTTGTCCTGGGTGCATGGTACTCGACCACTCATTGGTAGTGTTAGTCGGAGTGGCCAGCAGCGGGGACCCCCGTTGCGTAGCGAGCTCTTTACGCTCATATACTACTTGATCATACTACCCAACTCGGTCACTCGAGAGTGGTGGCGGCTGGAGTCGGGATAGTTATCATGTCGTGCCACCTAGGCCACACTGGGGTCGTGGTAGCGAGTAGGGGGTGAGCAGGCATGACCATGCATGTTGTATTGTCGTATCTTATGACACTTTGCATATTACCATATATAGATACATATATGCTTGTATATATATATATATATATATATGGATGGTTGAGATTAATATATATATAGATACAGTCTATATATATATATGATTATTGTGATATTGCATTTGATTGTACTATGCTTGTTGCATTTGTTTGTACATATTCATACATGCTACTGCATTTCCTGTATGGTAGTAGGCTGGTACTTGTATACCTGTTGGTTATTCACGGTGAAACCCTTGGATCATATTCAGGATATTGTGTGAGTTAGTACTATTCTTTTATACCCTATGATTTGGTTATATACCCATGTTGGATCAGGATAGAGTAGCTGACGGTCAGGTATGTCAGCATCGTTATTGTTCAGTTTATTTAGTGTGTGCATGCATATATACCTTTTATGATGATGTATACCCGTTGTTCGAGTAGATTTAAACTGTTGAATGACATGTAATATCGATACATATATTTATATGTTTTCTCTGATTACCTGCTGAGTTTTACTCACCACTCCCAGGACTCGGTTTTTCGCGCCTGTAATGTGAAGACTTCGTGATGACTTGAGCACCTGGCCGACATCATCTCATCTCACCTCCGAGGCTCCCGTATTTTGTTTTGGGCCTTCCATCCGTTGTGCATTATATTTTAGAGTTTTCGTGATGTATATGTTGTATATTCATATTTTGTCGAGATTTCGTGTTGTTGTGGTGTGTTAGTCACACCGGTATGTTAGGGCAATCTCTTGCCGTAATATAGTTTTGATGGTATGGCAAAGGGTTTAAGTTAGGTTGGTATGTTTATTTGATATGTGCGTTGGAGTCGTGTAGGACTTAGTAATTCGCACATGGAGCCTTGGCGGGTTCACCCTCACAACCTCGGTCCTTGTGTCGGTGAAGGATGACTTTGTGGAAGCCGTGCGCTTGGAGCATCCAAGGGACCGCCGGACGAGATGACTTGAAGTGAAGCCAAGGAAGCAGACTTCGAAGGCAAGAGACGCGAAGGAGCATTGCAAAGCCGTGCGCCTGATGCTGCCGAGGGACGTGGCTGCGAACGAAGAGAGCTTCGGCGAGGGACTTCGAGTGAGATGAGAGAATGAGTGAAATGTAAGTAGCTCATTAGGTGAACTTGGCCGAATGGCTAAGCGTCAGAGACTTGATCGCAAGGATTAAGGTTTACCCGGCCGCCGGAAGCTTAAACTTATGTTAAGTTTGAGTTTCACATGGCACCAGTCGACTGCCATGTAATGGCCATCGCGATCGCCAGTCAGTGGGTTGATCGGTATTCGATCGATGGTTTAGGCAGCAATGATCGGCCAAGATCGCAGACGCCAGAGGATATCGCAGTAGACCGCGAGCCGATCGGTCGGCGCAAGATTCGGAGGACTACAAGATCGGTGAGGTCCATCACTGTTCTCCGATCTAGTGATCACGAGAATCACTAGTGGCGCTAAACGGAAGAAGTTGGCCCTCTCTATAAAAAGAGAGGGTGTGAGCCTTTGAGAGGCTAATGCTTATACTCCAAACGATCTTCCTAGTGCCCCACAAGCTTTAAACTCTTCTTACTTGTCTTTACTTCAATCCTATTGTAAGAAGAGTAATCTTGGTTGTAAAGGTTACCTCCACCTAGCTTGGTGCAAAGGAGAGACCATTAGTGGATTGGTTTTGACGGAGTGATTCACCGAGGACGAATCGGGGACCGTGGATTAGCGGCGTAGCCGTGAACCACGTTATACCATCGTGTTAGCGTTTGTTTTATTGTTTATCTTTTGCTTTGTCTATTTGTATTTGTATATTCCGCTTGCGCTAATCTTTTGTAGACGAGCAATTTACGACGTCCAACGAACGAGGGCTATTCACCCCCTCTAGCCGGCCATTCGATCCCCCTACAAGTGGTATCAGAGCCGAGGTTGCTTGTCACCGGACTAACCGACGCAACAAGCCCTACATCAAAATGGCCGGCTCAAACATCCACCCACCGAAGTTCGAAGGCGAATTCTCTTGGTGGAAAAAGAGAATGGAGGTATTCTTCGAGACCGATTTTGATATTATGCTAATAATGGAAAATGGTTTCGAGTTGCCTACGGATGAAAGGGGTGAACAAATCGAAAAATCACGATGGACTAAGAAGCAAAGAGAGGAGCACCTTGCAAACTCAAAGGCAAAACATCATCTTTTCAATGTGCTCCCTCAACAAGAGATAAACCGGATCGGAGAATGTGCTAGCGCCAAAGAGATGTGGGAGAAGCTTGTAGAACTCCATGAAGGCACATCCGAGGCCAAGCTAGCAAGGAGAGACCTCCTCCGCTCCCAACTATCCAATATAAAACTAGAAAAGGGAGAAAAGGTAACCTCACTACACTCTACGTTTAAAGAAATTTTAATTGGCCTAACAAGTGTAGGTGAGAAGCTATCAAACCGGGACATGCTCATGAAGGCTATAGATGGCTTTCCCCGGTCCTCAAAGTGGAGCTCCATGGTGGACTCCTTCTACATGTCCAAGAACCTAGAAGTGAGTACCTTGGAGGAGTTCTTCTCAATAATGGAGCTCCGCGAAACTAGGCTTGAAGGAATACAAGAGGAGCCTAGAATTCAACCCTCAAGAGGAGTAGCATTGTTGGCAAATAAGGGGAAGAAGAAGATGGAAGTCCCCTCCTCCTCATCTGATGAAGCCTCTACCTCCTCCATGGATAGCACGGAAGAAGCCTACATGGTAAGGAAGGTAAGGCGTGCATTTAAGAATTTTAGATTTGATAAATCTCATGATAGGAATAGAAGACCAAGGGGAAAGGTCATATGCTACAATTGTCAAGGGGAAGGACATATAAGGGATAATTGTCCCCTCCTAAACAAAAGCAAAGAAGAAAAGAAAAAGAAGGAAGAAAAGAAGAAGAAAAAGGGGAGCAAGAAGAAAAAGGAAGAGGAGAAGAAGACTAAGGAAAAGGGAAAGGTCAAAGCCCTAAAGGCAAGGACTTGGGATGACCCATCCTCATCGTCCTCCTCATCATCGGATGAGGAGAATGCCTTTATCGCCAATTTGTCCTTGATGGCCTTTGATGACTTGGATTGCTCTTCCTCCGAAAGTGAAGGATCAAGCTCAAGAGGAGAGAGCTCAAGTGAAGGGGGAGCTTCTACATCCTCCTCATCCGAAGAAGAAGAAGAAGATATGGAAACTATGGTAACGAAAGCTTCTCCTAAGAAAATAGTTTCCATAATTTCTAGTTTAACTAAGGACTTATTTGGAATGAAAAAGAAAAATAAAAGCATGCTTAATCAAATTAAGGCTTTGGAATATAAGCTAGAAAATGCATGTTTAAATAATAATGATATTTCTTCTTGCCATGATGATGCATGCTCACATGATTATATGCCTTTGGATGTTAATGATGCATGCATAGAGGAAAATAGGGCATTAAGGGAAAAGGTATATTATTTAACCAAAGCCCTAGAGAAATTCACAATAGGCTCCAACACCTTAAATATGATCTTAGGGAGCCAAAGAGCTAGTTTCAACAAGAAAGGCCTAGGATACAAAGAAAAGAGAAATGAAAAGGCCTATAAATGCCTAATAGCTAGGGGACAAGATAAAAAGAAAGTAATTGCTAGGAAATGGATCCCCAAGGAGTATTTAGTGAACCCAATAGGAAAGAATTTATTTTGGGTTCCAAAATCCATCCTTAAGGGTTAGAAAACCCCTAGGGTAGTCAACCATATGAACTTGACCTATATCATATTTTGGTTGACTTAGGATGACGAGACAACATGTTTTAGATAGTGTTGGGTGATGATAACATGCCCATAAATAGGTAATAATGCTTAAATCACGATGATTAATGTAATTGCTATGTATATGTGTAATCATGATTTATGATTTTGATATTGGGCACATCATCATGAGAAATAGGTTTAAATCATGCTTTAGGTGATAATTTGTTTATTATCATCACATAATACCTAATGCATGGTTATAAATTGATGAAAACATGTATTTCATGATCATAATGTGAAATTAAATCATATATATCATTATGATCATGTAGGTTGTTAGATTGATACTTAACCTTGATAGAATTGTATGAATATATTGGTTAAGTATATACAAATACCCCCTAGGATGCATCTCACACTCACTATAGGCTAACTTGATTGCAAACTTAGCATGGGTGAGATATTAGGATGATACAAATGTCCACTAATGCCTATGGCATTTAGATGGTCATTTAAAGTATCAAAATAGCAATGATAGACCAATCATGGGGAAGGCTTATGTTTAATCCATAGACATATTGCTCAAAGATCATGGTTGGATATTTCTAATGTTTTAAAAACAATATCTTAATCTAAAATCTATGTATTCATGTTTTGAAACAATTCAAAGCAAGACTAGGTGTTAAAATGGATACTAACATGCTCAAAAACTAGTGGTTTTTCAAGTGTTTGGATTTTTGGCAAATCTCGGAAAATATAATGACTTTTCATGAAAAACTATTTCTCCTTGATAGATATACTTAATAGAAATATGCTCCTCAAATTTCATGATTTTTCGAATTTTCTAGAATTTTTAATGCATTTCTAAAATTCGCCCAGAAAATCAGAATTTCGGAATCAATTGTGCCAGTCGACTGCCATACTGATAGCAGTCGACTGCTCACCTGAAAATCAGCCTGTAATTTTATGATTTCAGATTTTAATCATGTTTTTAGTATTTTCCCTCCATTATACTTGATGCCATGAGTTTATAACTTCGTGTTAATCTTTTTTGATGGTGTCAAAGGGGGAGAAATAATTATGTTTAAGTTAATTGCTTTAGGGGGAGAAATATATGATAAGGGAGAAAATTTTTATTTGAAGTTTCATGGATTAAGGGGGAGTTGCATGTTGCTATATCATGTTTATGTTTACATGCTTTCTTACCTTAGAAATTTATATCAAATGTTTTTACCTAACTTAAACGGATTGCCACACATCAAAAAGGGGGAGATTGTTAGGGCAATCTCTTGTCGTAATATAGTTTTGATGGTATGGCAAAGGGTTTAAGTTAGGTTGGTATGTTTATTTGATATGTGCATTGGAGTCGTGCAGGACTTAGTAATTCGCACAGGGAGCCTTGGCGGGTTCACCCTCACAACCTCGGTCCTTGAGTCGGTGAAGGATGACTTTGCGGAAGCCTTGCGCTTGGAGCATCCGAGGGACCGCCGGATGAGATGACTTGAAGTGAAGCCAAGGAAGCAGACTTCGGAGGCAAGAGACGCGAAAGAGCATTGCAGAGCCGTGCACCTGATGCTGCCGAGGGACGTGGCTGCGAACGAAGAGAGCTTCAGCGAGGGACTTCGAGTGAGATGAGAGAATGAGTGAAATGTAAGTAGCTCATTAGGTGAACTTGGCCGAATGGCTAAGCGTCGGAGACTTGACCGCAAGGGTTAAGGTTTACCCGGCCGCCGGAAGCTCAAACTTATGTTAAGTTTGAGTTTCACATGGCACCAGTTGACTGCTCTGAGTCGAGTGGGTTCGACTGGTATCCGACTGATGGGTTTATGCCCAGCCGATCATTATATCATGGAATGGCGGTCGCCGAGAGGATATCAGCGAACCTGCAGAACCGCTCGTAGCCGGTGGGCGATCGGCGCGAGGAAGCGATCGTGAGTGTCAATCGATCGCGTGCCAAGAGTTCCGTTGGACTACAACGGTCAGCATCCGACGTGTTCGGAGGCCGTTGTAGTGACGGCAGTCGACTGCCAAGGGCAGCAGTCGACTGGTGGCGGCCAACGGGAAGAAGTTGGCCCTCTCTATAAAAAGAGAGGGTGTGAGCCTTTGAGAGGCTAATGCTTATACTCCAAACGATCTTCCTAGTGCCCCACAAGCTTTAAACTCTTCTTACTTGTCTTTACTTCAATCCTATTGTAAGAAGAGTGATCTTGGTTGTAAAGGTTACCTCCACCTAGCTTGGTGCAAAGGAGAGACCATTAGTGGATTGGTTTTGACGGAGTGATTCACCGAGGACGAATCGGGGACTGTGGATTAGCGGCGTAGCCGTGAACCACGTTATACCATCGTGTTAGCGTTTGTTTTATTGTTTATCTTTTGCTTTGTCTATTTGTATTTGTATATTCCGCTTACGCTAATCTTTTGTAGATGAGCAATTTACGACGTCCAACGAACGAGGGCTATTCACCCCCCTCTAGGCGGCCATTCGATCCCCTACACGGTATGCATGAATGGGATTGTTGTATTGTTGTGGAATGTTTCCGCTGTGTTATTGTGTAGTTGTTGTTTTGTTATATATATTGTTGTTATTGTGGGCCTACGGGCCTTGTATTAACTCGAAATATTGCCACATACAGGGGAGGTGTCGTCCGTTTAATTTTCGGCTCGGTATGCTCTCGGGGCATGACAACTTCAGTGGTATCAGAGCCCAAGGTTCTGCGATGCCATACAATGTTGTTTTTGAGTCGAGTCTTGGATTTTCGGGAGTCGATTTATTCGGTTTTGGTTTTCTGAGATGAGATGGACAGCGGCCTGAGCTCCAAGCAGCACGAGGTAAGAATTCCTGAAAAACTTATGGTTTTGTAGATATTTATCTAAACTTGATCAGTAGGTGTATACTGTAGAGTTATGACACCTTTGCAGACTTGTAGTAGGGGTCATCCATCGAGGCGACCAACCGGAGTGACATTTAGGGTTTATACTCCCCGTTATGTTAGCTATGCATTTAGATGATGTAGGGATCTCGTATGCAAAATAGCATATGCGCAACGGAAAATAGGATCCCCTCCAAGTGATCCTTGCGAAAGAAAACTCGTATAAAAGTAAGTTTCTCTAAAACCAAACTTATCTTATAGGAGAGGATTACCTTTGTTGCGTGCCCTTGTTAATCTCGCTTTTCTTTTGTTTGTTGGATCTTTAGCACGTTCAAATGTCCGTGCCTCTATATGTATCCACATGAGCAAGCTCTTGTCTCACAAAAGAAAAACTAGAAGAGCTCTCCTTTACTTCTTGCTAGAGAAGTCCCTAAAGGAGAGGAAGGGAGGGAAAAGGAGAAAGGAAGAAGAAAACCACTCTTCTTGCTAGCCTACACTCACAAAACCACACAACCAAAGCCTCCACCAAGCTCTCAAGCTTCACACAACCACTCTACTATGGCCGGCCACTCCATGGGGTGTTTTATAGGGTTGGAAAAACCCTTCACCTCCTATCACATTCAATGCAATCAATTTCATTGAAACACAATCAAACAAGGAGTTGGCCTCCTTGTTTGGCCGACCACTTAAGGAGACAATCCAAAGGTCAAAAAACCCTTTGTCTCCTTCCACCTCATCAAGCTTAGGTGGCATGCTTATGTGGCATGCTTGTGTGGCATGCTTGTGTGGTATTCATGCATGTTGAATTAATCTTATTAATTCAATAAGCTTATGTTATCATATTGAATTAATCTCATTAAATCAATAAGGTAACATATTGAATTAATCTCATTAAATCAATAAGCTAAAATTCTCATTAAGCTTAAAGTCCAAAAACCATTTTGTACTTAAGCTTATTCCCAAATTATTCTAGTCAAACTAGAATACTCTAATTCTTCTAATCATCATGCTCTTTGTGTGTGACCCTATAAGCTCTCATAACGTTGGCAGTGGATCTAAACTCTTTTAGATACACAAGCAATGAGCGGCATCTAGCAATACATCATTGCTACCCAAGTTACGAAATAAGTCAAGATCCGACTAACCTTTCCGTGACTACTATAATGTATGACCGTGTCCTTCTATCCTTGATATCAGATTGACCAATGAGGCATAGACCGTGTCATCCTCGATCAATCTATGTGTTTCTTGATCCCTGAGTAAACTAACTCAAACAAATGAGCTCAATATCTCATATTGACTCATTCGAGTATGGCCATGCGTTTTAGTAGTTCTACTCAATCAAGGGGCCCACAGATATCACTCCCGTCATATGGGAGGGATAGATCCCATCTACATCACTCACATCCCTCCACATAATTTATTATATACCCAGTAATCGCCTTTATGGTCCACCCTGTTACGGGTGATGTTTGACGATACCAAAGTACATAACTCCTTATGTAGGGAACCGTAGTGAGTTCAGGTTTGAGGACTATTCATCCCAATAGTCACATGAGAAAGTTTATGACACTCATATGACGATCCATGAAACTTTCTCATGGCGGGTCAGTTCAGTATATATTCTCTAATATATACCCATGTGTCAACTTGATATCATATATCCATGACTTGTGAGATCAAGTCATCAATTGACCTACATGCTAGTCTTTATGTATTAATATTGCCCTTGCATATTAATACTTGACTAGGAACATTTAGGAAAGTTTTCTCTACAACCTCTCATAATCAATTCTGCCAATTGATGTGCTGTAGATAAGAACCTACTTTTCTAGGGAATTATTATATATTTAATTTAGCTGGCACAAGCAAGACGTAAATATATAATAACCAATCCTTCACCTTTATAGAATATGATACAAAATGTTCCCTATTCAACCATCACATGATTGGTTCTAGGGCTATAACTAACAATCTCCCACTAGCACTATTACCAATCACTATGATATCTAATACCTAGTGACCTTGTGTGACCATCATGCTTCCTCTGTGCAATGGATCTGCGATGTTAGCTTCTGTCGGTACTCTGCATATCCTCAATTCTCCTCTATCGATGATCTCTCGAATGAGATGGAAGCGCCGCAGTATGTGTTTGGTCCGCTGATGTGATCGAGGTTCCTTAGCCAGTGCAATAGCCCCATTGTTGTCACAATAGAGGTCTATTGGATCTGCAATGCTAGGAACTACCCCAAGTTCACTAATGAACTTGCGGAGCCAAACAACCTCCTTTGCTGCATCAGACGCAGCAAAATACTCGGCTTCTGTTGTAGAATCAGCAACTGTGTTCTACTTCGAACTCTTCCAGCTCACTGCTCCACCATTCAGGCAAAACACGTACCCCGATTGTGATCTATAGTCATCCTTGTCTGTTTGGAAGCTTGCATTACTGTAACCCTTTACAGTTAGCTCCTCATTGCCTCCAAATATCAGGAAATATTCTTTCGTTCTTCGTAAGTATTTAAGAATATTTTTGACTGCTATCCAGTGACTTTCACCTTGATCCGACTGGTATCTACTCGTCATGCTCAAAGCATACGAGACGTCAGGACGAGTACAAAGCATGGCATACATGATAGACCCTATGGCAGATGCATAAGGGATCTTATCCATGCGATCTCTCTCCTCCTTAAAAGAGGGACATTGAGCCTTCGAAAGACTCACACCTTGTGATAAAGGCAGAAATCCTTTCTTGGAATTTTACATAGCAAAATGATCTAGCACTTTATCAATGTATGTACTCTGACTTAGGCCAAGTAATCTTTTAGATCTATCTCTATAGATCTTGATGCCTAGAATATAGGCAGCTTCACCTAAGTCTTTCATCTAGTAACAATTCCCTAACCACATCTTCACAGACTGGAGTGAGGGAATATCATTTCCGATGAGAAGTATGTCATCTACATACAAGACAAGAAATATAACTGTGCTCCCACTATTTCTCTTGTAGACACAAGGTTCATCTTCATTAATTATGAAACCGAACTCCTTGATTGCATCATCGAATCGAAGATTCCAGCTTCGAGAGGCTTGCTTTAGTCCATAAATGGACCTTTGCAGTTTGCATACCTTTCCAGGATGCTTTGGATCTTCAAAACCCTCAGGCTGTGTCATGTACACATCCTCGAGTAGCTTTCCATTGAGCGTTTGACATCCATCTGTCATGCCCGAAGAGACCACTTGAAAAATCCGACAAAGATCTCCCTGTCACGGTGACAATTCCAATTTACATACAAGGCCTACACGGCCACTATACATCGGTCAACATGACCGGAATCCAAACTCACACGCAGTTATATAATTTGGCCTCAGGCCATCAACCAAAATAAATGATAAGCAGTCTACCATAAATCGACTTACCCCTTCTACTATCTGGGCAGGAATACTCACCAAAAACCAATCAAACCAAAATCCGAATAAGGTCCATAAGGACACCAAAAATCCAAATACAAAATCAATTTCCAAACCTATACATGTCCTCTAACTAAAATATCCAAACCATAAAGAAAATATCCAAAATAAAACATTTACGACGAGTGGGGTCCGGCAGCTGCACTCTCCTGACAACTTCATCCTGAAATAGATCAAAATCAACGGGGTGAGTTCAAAGAACTCTGCGGGTATAGTAGATATGCAAAATCAGGTATAGCTAACAATAAAAATATCATGCCAGTACAGTCTCACATAAATAGGGTATGCAAGCAAGAAAAACAAATGACTGTACTTACCTGAATCTCCTACCCTGATATAGGAGCATGTGCCTGACTAGAAGTAATAGAGTCCTGACCATATATAAACATGTATCCTGTATGCATGACAATCATATGCACATCCAAGGCATCAATAAAAATGTAGCAAACACAATACAAAATGCAATCCATGCAAAGTGCATGCCGTGATAATGACATGGTCACCCCTGACGCCAGTCAGCCGCCTCACACGCAATGGTGAAGCCGAGTGGGTAGGGCTATGACAACTGTGCACTCTGCCATCACTGCTCCTGAGTGACCGAGTGGACAGGATGCTGTCGGAGTACACCTATCCTCCTGCCCCAAACATAGTGGGGGAGCTAAGCTCTCATCTCCCGGTGTCACAGACCAGAGGAGGGATCCCTGCCCGCTACCACGCTGCCTCATCGCTACCCATGAGCGGACCAGCGGAGCCTGACAGGGCAACTGCACACACCCTCCTGATGTACCACCAACCCATGAGTGGTAGTGTGTGCAGGCCATGTAACTAGCTGCGGGCTCAACAATAATGGAACCCCGTCCAGCTTGCATGCAATCATGCGAAAATGGTGCATGATACTAAAGCATGTAAATCCTAATCAAAATACCTATCAGAATAATATGTACAATCAATATGTACATATCCCTAATCCATATACTATGATCCAAATCAAACAGGGAAATATAATCATATCCTATCACATGCATGTATCTAGTAGGCACCAAAAGTATACCAGGCATATAAACATGAAAAAGTTATTGTAAGCTATCCTACTAGCATATCAATTTGACTTAATCTAAAAGTTAATTCAAAATACCCGCCTGAATATATATCCGCAAAAATGAACCAAATCGTCACGACTGGGGACCTGCCTCGTGACCGAAACCTACATATAGCATAACTATAGTCAAGCACAAAAAATACAATTCACCGACAAATCGAATAATTAATCGATTTCCTTTATATCCCAATTAACCCAATTAATTCCTAATCCTCAAAATATCATACCGATCAACCGATCAACACTCGAATCAACCCAAATCGACCAATCAAGCTCACCCGCCCTAGAAATTCTATCGACAGCCAATCCTTTCCCAAATTAGATCCCCAACTAAATTTACAGTGTCTCAAAGATTGTTCACAGCCAATCCTTTCCCAAATTAGATCCCCAACTAAATTTACAGTGTCTCAAAGATTGTTCACAGCCAATCCTTGCACGATCACCTCCAATAAACCCTCACAACCCCTCTCAGCCGACCACAGCCGTGAAACACCAACCCAAGCAATTCTCCAAACAGGAACATCCCAGCCAACTCAACAACTCGCTCACGGTGCCAATAACCACTCCTAAATCCATCAACCCTCCCAATTTGCTCCGTTCACCGAATACCTCTTGCTGCCCTAAAATAGTTTACTCCAACAAAAACTCACCGTCGTTGATCTATCCACGCGAAGGGGAAGGCTACGGCGACGGAGGCGAGTGAAGAAGACAGCCGCAGGAGAAGAGAAGGCTCGGCGGTCCTGTGGCCACGACTACCGGCGCTTGCGACGGGACGACTATCTGCACAGACTCGACGGCTGCGGACGCGAGAAAGAAGGGCTCGCCGGCGAAGAAGAGGGCGTCGGCGTCGGCGCGCTATGGAGAACGAGCGCGAGGGAAGAGGAGCGTCTCGGCGGGGAGCATGCGAGGAAGAAGAGGCCGTGGCGAGGCTCGCTCAGCGAGGAGGGAACTGCCGAAGGAATAGTTGCGGCACGGCGGGGAAAAAGGGAAATAGAAAAAGAAATTAGGTTTTCCGTGTATTTATCCCCTTTAAATAAACCCCTCTAAAGCCTATTTATTTTATCCCCGTAAAAATCTCGTACAGAGTCCGTTTAAATCCGAAAAAATTCCTAAAATTCCCTAAAAATCCTGAGATATTTCCAGGATTATTTACTTAATTATTGGGCCATTTAATTTAGGGTTTTAAATCCCCGTATTTAACATTCTCCCCCACTAATAAAAATTTGGTCCCCAAATTTCCTACTCAGATGCACAACGAGTAAGAAATACCACAAGTACTGAAAATATACCTCACGTACCTCAAGTAAAAAAGTGGGGGTATTGAGCTCTGATCTTTTCCTCGAGATCCCAAGTAGCCTCCTCGTCAGTGTGGTGACTCCACCCGACCTTGACAAGTCGCACAACCTTATTCCGCAACTGTCGTTCCTTGAAATCCAAAATCCGTACCGGAACCTCTGCGTAAGTAGCAATAGATTGAATGGAACCTGATACATCTGATAGAATATGTGTAGAATCTGGCACATACTTCCTCAGCATAGACACATGGAATACATCATGTATACTCGTCAAAGATGGGGGTAGCACTAGACGATAAGCAACTGCTCCGATCCTCTCCAAAATCTCAAACGGACCAATATATCTAGGAGCTAGCTTACAACGGAGTCCAAACCTCTTCACCCCTTTCTTGGGTGAAACTCGCAGGAATACATGATCACCAATAGAGAACTCCAAAGGTCTCCGTCTACGATCTGCATAACTCTTCTGGCGATCCTGCGCCTCACATCCTACGTCGATAAATGCGGACCAACTCTGCCTCATCTTGAGCTCTCTGGGGTCCTAGCAACTGGGCCTCCCCAACCTCCTCCCAGAGGGTGGGTGTACGACACTGCCTACCATACAATGCCTCATACGGGGCCATTTGGATAGCCGAATGATAACTGTTATTGTAGGCGAATTCCACTAACGACAAATGATCCTCCCAGTTGCCTCCGAAATCTATAACACAGGACCTCAGCAAATCCTCTAGTGTGCAGATGGTCGGTATCCATCCATCTGCGGATGGAATCGTTACTAAGCGTGTGTGCCTAAATGCGGACTTTGCGGAACCTAGCGTGAAGCGGGATCTCTATCGATATAATGCTCAAGGAACACCATGCAATCGATGATCTCACGACAATAGCTACGCCGACCGATCCAGTCGGTCTTCCGAATCGATAAAGTGTGCGGATTTGGTTAGTCGGTCTCGACTACCCAAATCGCATCATAACCTTGGCGTGTCCTAGGCAAACCCATCACAAAATCCATAGTATTATGATCCCACTTCCACTTTCGGGAATAGGAATCCTCGAAGTAATCGGTGGTCTCGTGCTCGGCCTTGACCTGACAAATCGGACATCTAGCTACAAAATCCGCGATGTCTTTCTTCATCGTTCCACCAATACAACCACTTTAAATCTCGATACATGCGGGTTCCGCCTGGGTGGATCGTAAATCGAGAGCGATGTGCCTCCTATAGTAACTCCTCCATAACCGGGTGAGGCTAAGGTACACATAATCTGCCTCGGTAATATATAATACCCTCCTCGTCTCGGGTGAACTCGATCTCAGTGATCGACTACCAATGAAGCTGTAAATGCTTGATCATCGGCTGAGCCTCCCGGACTCTCGTCCGGATAGACGACTGAGCAACCATGGTAACTAGAACACCCTGCTCTGTTGGTCCCTGCTCCTCTAAGCTCAACTCAGAGAAACCTTGAATCAAATCCGTGACCAAAACTAGGAAAGAAGCTAAAGTCCCTCGGGACTTCCGGCTAAGTGCATCGGCAACCACATTGGCTTTCCACAGGTGGTAGGCGATGTATGCAGATCATAATCCTTCAGGGAACTCCATCCATCTCCTCTGCCGGAGATTGAGTTCATACGTAAACCGATATTTGAGACTCTTATGATCAGTAAGAATCTCAAACGTAATACCATATAAATGATGCCTCCAAATCTTCAAGGCATAGATAATAGCGGCAAACTCTAAATCATGAAC
The DNA here is from genome assembly GCA_025175895.1 of Wurfbainia villosa. NCBI lineage: Eukaryota > Viridiplantae > Streptophyta > Magnoliopsida > Zingiberales > Zingiberaceae > Wurfbainia > Wurfbainia villosa. Next base: position 87,405,972 of record CM046002.1, read on the forward strand.
TGGGTAGTTTTTCTCATGATCCTTCAACTGGCGAGAAGCATAAGAAACTACCCTGCCGTGCTGCATCAACACTGCCTAAACCACGTAGAGGCATCGTATAAAGCGAAACCATCGTCCTCGATGGTAATACCGGGATCGGTCGACACCAATCTCCTCTTGACTCACGAAAACTAGTCTCGCGCCTCTGTCACGTGAACTTCACGCCCTTCTGGTAAGGCGTGTCAATGGCATAGAAATGCTCGAGAAACCCTCAACGAACCGTCTGTAATACCCGGCCAAGCCTAGGAAACTGCGAACCTCCTGAACTGATTTCGGCTGCTCCCAACTAGTGACAACCTCGATCTTCTGGGGGTCAACTGAAATACCTCTACTCGAAACCACATGTCCCAGAAAACCAACTGAGTGTAACCAAAATGCGCATTTATTGAACTTTGCATATAGCCACTTATGTCGGAGCCTATCGAGAACAAGACGAAGATGCTGCGCGTGTTCCTCCTCGGAACGAGAATAAACCAGAATGTCATCGATAAAAACAATGACGAACCGATCTAGAAAATCCATAAATTCACGGTTCATTAAATCCATGAATACCGCTGGAGCATTGGTAAGCCCAAATGGCATTACCAAAAACTCATAGTGTCCATATCTCGTACTTTGTCTTACCCTTATTTGATGATATCCGGACCGCAGATCAATCTTAGAATAGACTGATGTACCTCTGAGCTGATCAAACAAGTCCTCAATACGTGGCAGGGGATATTTATTTTTGATAGTGACAGCGTTCAACTGCCTGTAGTCGATGCACAGTCTCATCGAACCATCTTTCTTCTTCACGAAGAGAACCGGAGAACCCCAGGGTGATGCACTAGGGCGAATAAAACCTCTGTCCAAAAGTTCCTGGAGCTGAACCTTTAACTCATCCAACTCTCTCGGGGCCATACGATAAGGAGCTTTCGATGCCGGCGCCGTCCCAGGTATTAACTCAATCATGAACTCCACTTGCCTTCTGGGAGGCAGACCCGGTAACTCCTGCGGAAAGACATCGAATACTCTCGGAAAATAGGGATGTCGCGATCGAAGTCACCAGCTTGTCTTCTACATTGATCATAGATAATAGAAAACCCTGACAAACTTGCAATAAAAGCTTATTAGCCTGTATCGCAGATATGGTCGCTATACCGTCGTCCCGGATGCCAGTGAAATCCCACGAGGGTTGGTTCGGAGGTCGAAATGTGACCACCCTCGTCTGGCAATCTACTGTGGCATGATATGCTGACAGCCAATCCATGCCAAGAATAATATCGAACTCGACCATATCCAGTACCAATAAATCTACCGTAAGAATGATGTTACCAAAATCTGAGGACCTCTCTGTGTCGCATGAATCCGCCCAGTCTCCGGTGGCGGTGGAGGTGGTATCACTGCCAAAGGTGGTGTGCTGAGCACCGGCGATCTGGTCTGGAAGGTGATAGGAAGGTGGTATAACTTGCGGCGAGTCTTATGCGGTTGCGATGGTGATCTGAACTAGTGGCGAAGGCTGCGGTGATCTTATGCGATGGTGTGCTGCGAATAATCTTTACGATGGTGAGGCGCATCGTCTGCGGTCCTGGCCCGAACCTGTGACACCGTCACGGGCACTTTGGTGTACTTACATCCATGAATACTATAGGTGGATCTGAAGGGGTGTCCTCTGCGGCGTTGCGAAGTGCATTTGTCTGGCCCCTCTCTGAGTCCCCAAAGCCTTAGCGGTCCTCCACTGAATAGAAACCGGAAGCCACATCTTTGAGCCTTCAACAATCTCGGCTCATGTGTCCGGCAACTTGCAATAATAGCAAACTTCATTGTCCCAAGGTGCAGTGAGATGATATGCTCTTCGATCCACAGCAGTCTGATGGGTGTCGCCAATGGGCGGTCTCCGGCTCTACTGAAAATACCGCGAAGGCCCAGCTGAAGATCGTCCTGATTTCTAAGGCCGGCTAGATGCCCCAGAATGACTCTGACCCGTCTTACTGCGGCCACTCTACTGATGTCTAGTAGTCTGTGGCTGCTGGGTCTGACCTGTGGTTCTTTCAGTCTGTTTCCTCTTCCTGTCTGTATTGACCCTCTGTTGAGCCGACTCGATCAACAAAGCTCTATCCAACGCCTCTCGGTAGGAAGAACTACCAAATCCTGCCATCCTGACCTGTAGATGCCCATCTAGTCCCTGAACAAACTGCATCATCCGTGACCTATCCTCAGCAACTAACTCTGGACAAAACCTGGCTAACCGATTAAATTCTGTATTATACTCCATCACTGAGCGATTATTCTGTCGTAGACTCAGAAAATCCTGACGTCGCATCATCTGATACGCCCGTGGGAAATACTGACTCTCAAAAGCCTCTCTGAATCTCGCCCAGGTAACCTGCTGCTCGCCAATAATCGAGCGCTGCATATCCCACCAGATCTCGGCCTCACCTCGTAAATGGAAGGCTGCCAACTCTGCCTTCTCCCACTCAGAGCAGACCATATAGTAAAAGGTACGCTCCATCGTCTCGATCCAAGACTGAGCTACACTCGGATCAGTCTCTCCGCTGAATACAGTGAACCGACTTTTCATCGACTTCGCTAATCCACGGAATCAGGAGCTCGTGCGCTACATCGATAGGATAAGTAGGGGCGATCTTGGTGAGGGCCGGCTCCACTTATGGGCCTGTCGGGTCTGTAGTAGAAGGTCCTACTGGCGGGGGTTTCTGATGTGTAGCAGCAGGATCTCCCACTGGTACATCGAATGCCCCAGCAGTGGGTATCTCGGGAGGAGGATCCGTCGAGGACTGAGGATCCACTACTCCCGCAGCACCCTGTGGAATCTGACCCTGATCAATATGCTCACCCTCAGTAGATCTCTCTGGCAAGTCTGTCGCCAAAGATCTCTGGGTCCTCTGGCGTGGCCGTCCCACACCACGTCTCGGCACAGAAGCACGCCCACCTCGTCTCATATCTGTTAAATGAATATAGATATTACCACAAATAAAAACATATCAAATTATCATCATACCTATTTCACCGTCAGGAGAGGTCCAGTAGCCGCCAAAATCCCATATTAATCTCGTCAAAAATCCTCGAATTTCCGAAACATAAAAATCATCGGAAATCCATACCAATCCAAAATTTTCCAAATTGCCTCGCAAAAACCTGCCAATACATGGCGAACTCCGAAAAATCCAAAAACCCCTAGGAACTCGAAAACCTAGGCGCTCTGATACCAAATAAATTGTCACGCCCCGAAGGAGACCCCGCCAGACAAAAATCCGGCAGCATCTCCCCTGTATGGGTGACAATCCCAATTTACAAACAAGGCCTACACGACCACTATACATCGGTCAACACGACCGGAATCCAAACTCACACGCAGTTATATAATTTGGCCTCAGGCCATCAACCAAAATAAATGATAAGTAGTCTACCATAAATCGACTTACCCCTTCTGGCATCTGGGCAGGAATACTCACCAAAAACCAATCAAACCAAAAACCGAATAAGGTCAATAAGGACACCAAAAATCCAAATACAAAATCAATCTCCAAACCTATACATGTCCTCTGACCAAAATATCCAAACCATAAAGCAAATATCCAAAATAAAACATTTACGACGAGTGGGGTCCGGCAGCTGCACTCTCCTGACAGCTTCATCCTGAAATAGATCAAAATCAACGGGGTGAGTTCAAAGAACTCTGCGGGTATAGTAGATATGCAAAATCAGGTATAGCTAACAATAAAAATATCATGCCAGTACAGTCTCACATAAATAGGGTATGCAAGCAAGAAATACAAAATGACTGTACTTACCTGAATCTCCTACCCTGATATAGGAGCATGTGCCTGACTAGAAGTAATAGAGTCCTGACCTGTTGGGATTTTCCGAGCCGCAAAAACCGCTTTTTGCGTTGCGGAAACCTCGGAAGCCCCGGCCACGGATCCGTGCGAAGTATAAAACATATAAATACATGTATGTGCCTACAAAACCCTAGATCTACCTTAGATCTAAAAGGTTAGAACTTTACCCTCGTTGCGACGCCCTTCGCTTATCCCGCTCGTCCAAAAGTCCGCCGGAACTCGAGAGTGTCAAGTGCACACTCCTCTATGGTATCCACACAAGCAATAGGTGGAAGAAAAACACACTTGAGTGTGCTAGCACTCCTAGGGTGTCTCGGCAAGATGAGGAAGGAGAGGGAGAGCTTGAGAGAAAAATTCCCAAGGAAGAAGATGAAGTTATGGAGAGTTACACACAAAATGAATTTCACCCATGAAACCCCTAAAGTGTTGGCTGGCCACATTATGGAGAGGGATTTACATGCATGCATGTAACTCCCATGTCCCTTGGTCTCCCTCATGAGGTGGCACCAATTGACAAAGTCAATGATGATGTGGAGCATCATCATTGGCCGGCCATGCCATGTCATCATCATGACATGGCATTTGGTCAAGTCAAACTTGACCTTTCATCTTCCCTCTCAAGTCAAGTCAAACTTGACCTCTAATCTCCCATGGTTGATCAAATCTAACCACTTGACTCAAGTCAATTTAATTTAATGAATCTCTATTCATTAATTTAAATTGATTTGATGAATCAAATCTCAACTAGACTCATTCAACACTTGAATCAACTTGAGTCTAACTCAATTAGTCTAATTTGGATTACTCTTAATCCAATTTGGTTCATCCCATGAACCTAATCCTCATGGTTCATCATATGAACCTAATCTCCATCTAATTGCTCTTATGTGTGTGACCTATAGGTTCTTATAGCGTTGGCAATGTCCTAAACCGATTTAGGAACATAAGCAATGAGCGGTATCTAGCAACACATCATTGCTACCCAAGTTACAAGAATGTTGAGCTCAACATCACCTTTGTGACTACTAATTGTGACTCTCAATATGTGACAATGTCCCTCTATCCTTGACATCTAGATTGACCAATCGAGGCATAGACCATGTCATCCTCGTACAATCTAAATCTTGAACTCAGTAGACTCACTCTAATCAAATGAGCTCAATATCTCATATTGACTCATTTGGGCATAACCATACGCTTCGTGGTCTCACTCTATCAAGAATATCGATGTCACCCGTCATATAGGAGGATAGATCCCATCTACATCACTCACATCCCTCCGTATAATTATTACATACCCAATGTCGCCTTTATAGTCCACCCATTTACGGGTGACATTTAACGAAACCAAAGTATGCAACTCCTTATGTAGGGAACTATGGTGACTTCAGGTCTAAGGACTAATAGTCATACTAATAGCCACATGAGAAAGTATATGACACTCATATAACGATCCATGATACTTTCTCATGGCGGGTCATTCAGTATACATTCTCCAATGCATACCCATGTGTCAACTTGATATCTCATATCCATGACTTGTGAGATCAAGTCATCATGTTGACCTACATGCTAGTCTCTATGCATTAACATTGTCCTTGAATGTTAATACTCGACTAGGAATGATTAAGAGTAGTGTTCTCTATATCATCTCATTATCGATTCAACCAATCGATTGATATAGATAAGAACCTACTACTCAAGGACATTATTATATTTAGTTATTTGGCACCAATACAAGTAAATATAATAACCATGCCTTTATAAATAGGAATATGATACAATAAAGTCCATACAACAATCATCACATGATTGGCTCTAGGGCTTTCACTAACAATCTCCCACTAGCACTAGTGTCAATCACCATAGTATCTAATACCAATGACCTAGTGTGACCATCATGCTTTTTCTGTGCCAAAGCCTTGGTCAAGGGATCTGCGATGTTAGCCTCTGTGGGTACTCTACAAATCTTCACATCTCCTCTATCGACAATCTCTCGAATGAGATGGAAGCACCGATATATTCGGCCTCTGTTGTAGAATCAATAACTGTGTCCTGCTTGGAACTCTTCCAGCTCACAGTGCCACTATTCAAGCAAAACACGAATCCTGACTGCGATCTATAATTATCACAGTGGGTTTGGAAGTGGCATCATTTGTAACCCTTCTGACTAGCTCCTCATCGCCTCCAAATATCAAGAAATATTATTTAGTCCTTCTCAAGTACTTAAGAATATTCTTGACTGCTATCCAGTGACGCTCACCTGGAACTGACTGGTATCTACTCGTCATGCTCAAAGCATACGAGACATCAGGACGAGTACATAGCATGGCGTACATGATAGATCCTATAGCAGATGCGTAAGGGATCTTATCCATGCGGTCTCTCTTCTCTCTAGAAGAGGGACTTTGAGTCTTCGAAAGACTCACACCATGTGACATCGGCAGAAGTCCTTTCTTGGAATTCTGCATGGCAAACCGAAGTAATACCGTGTCAATGTATGTACTCTGACTTAGGCTAAGCAATCTCTTAGATATATCTCTATAGATCTTGATGCCTAGAATACAGGCTGCTTCACCTAAGTCCTTCATTGAGAAGCACGTCCCCAGCCAAGTCTTCCGCGGTATGGCGAAGGGATGTCATTCCCAATGAGTAGTATGTCATCCACATACAATACAAGGAACACAACTGTGTTCCCATTAACCCTCTTGTAGACACAGGGTTCATCTTCATTCTTGATGAAATCAAACTGTTTGATCGCATCATCGAATCGAAGATTCCAGCTCCGAGAAGCTTGCTTTAGCCCATAAATGGACCTTTGCAGCTTGCATACCTTCGATATCTTTGTGGATCTACAAAACCCTCGGGTTGTGTCATGTACACATCCTCGAGTAAGTTTCCATTCAGAAACGCGGTTTTGACATCCATCTGCCAGATCTCATAATCGTGGTATGCTGCAATAGCAAGCAAGATCCGAATGGACTTAAACATCGCCACTGGAGAAAAGGTTTCATCATTGTCAAGACCATGAATTTGCTTGAAACCTTTAGCCAACTATAGGCCCTTATAGCTATGCGTAAGTCCATCCATGTCAGTCTTTCTCCTAAAGACCCACTTACACCCAATGGGTTTGACCCCTTCAGGTGGATCAACCAAAGTCCATACTTGGTTAGTGTACATGGATTCCATCTCGGATCTCATGGCGTCTAGCCATTTCTCAGAATCTGGGCTCATCACAGCTTCTTGATAGGAGGTAGGCTCAATCTCAATGAGCATAACGTCATCATGGTCAGACAAGAGAAATGAGTATCTCTCAGGCTGACGACGTACCCTATCAGACCTGCGAAGAGGTAGGTCTACTTGAACAGGTGGTTGTTCCACAACTCTTTATGCAACAACCTCATCACCCACAACACTTTGTGGTTCCTGTTCAACCTCCATCAAGGCCTCAGTGCTATGGTCCTTATCTTGAATTTCTTCAAGATCGTAGGTACTCCCACTAGTTTTTCTAGAAACAAAATCCCTTTCTAGAAAAACCCCAGTCTTTGCCACAAAAACTTTGTGCTGACTGGGAATGTAGAAGTAATATCCCTTTGTATCCTTGGGATATCCAACAAAATAGCACCTATCGGATTTGGGTCCCAGTTTGTCTGAGACTTGACGTCGTACGTAAGCCTCACAACCCCAAATCCTCATAAAAGACATCTTGGGATTTTTCCCTGTCCATATCGTATATGGTGTCTTTACCACAGCCTTGGATGGTACACGGTTAAGGGTAAAGGCTGCTGTGTCCAGAGCATATCCCCAAAAGGATATAGGAAGATCTGTGTGACTCATCATAGATCGTACCATATCCAATAGGGTACGATTCCTCCTTTCGGACACACCATTCCACTGTGGTGTTCCAGGAGGAATGAGTTGGGATAGAATCCCACACTCAGCTAGATAGTCACGAAACTCATGGCTAAGGTATTCACCACCTCGATCTGATCGAAGTATCTTAATACTCTTGCCAAGCTGGTTTTGTACTTCATTCTTGAATTCTTTGAACTTTTCAAAGGATTCAGATTTATGTGTCATAAGATACACATAACCATATCTACTGAAGTCATCAGTAAATGTAATGAAGTACCTGTAACCACCTCTAGCAGCAACATTGAAAGGACCACATACATCACTATGTATAAGTCCTAACAAATCTGTTGCTCTTTCGCTATGTCCACTAAAGGGAGTCTTGGTCATCTTGCCTAAAAGGCAAGACTCGCATGTCTCATATGATTCAAAATCAAATGAGTCTAGCAGCCCATCCTTATGGAGCTGAGATAAGCGACTCTCATTTATGTGACCTAAGCGACAATGCCAGAGATAGGTTTGGTTCAACTCATTTGACTTGAACCTCTTGGTACTTATGTTATAGATAGGGCTCTCTAAGTCTAGAAAGTAGAGTCCGTTCATTAGAGGTGCACTCTGATAGAACATATCATTTAAATAAACTGAACAACATTTGTTCTTTATTATAAATGAAAAACCTTTCTTGTCTAAACAAGAAACTGAAATGATGTTCTTAGTTAAGGTAGGCACATAACAACATTCATCTAATTCTAGTACAAGCCCAGGGGGCAGAGATAGATCATAAGTTCCTACAGCAACAGCAGCAACCCTTGCTCCATTGCCTACTCGTAGGTCCACCTCGCCCTTTGTCAATGCCCTGCTATTTCTCAAATGTGAGATGCACATCCGGTATCTAATACCCATGATGGAGAAATAGATAGATTGACTTCTATAACATTTATACCTGAAGTAGAAGTCTCACTTCTCTTCTTCTTAAGATCTTCCAGGTATGCCTTGCGATTCGCTTCCGATGTCTGCTTCCTTGCAGAAGAATCAAGCCCCTTCCTTGGCTACCCCTCCTTTGGGTTTAAGTTCTTTGCCTTTGCCCTTGGCTTGGGACTTTCCCTTACCTTTAGGCTTGCCCTTGCCTTTCTTCTTCTGCACCATCAAAATGGTGTCAGATTTACCCTTCTTAAGGTTAAGCTCTGCAGTTCTCAACATCTTTGAGCATTTATTTCATTCATGTTATAATTCATGACAAATTGATCGAAGGCTCTTGGCAAAGATTGCAAGATTAGGTCAGTGGCCAGCTCTTGGCCAAGTGGGAATCCCAGCCTTTGTAGGTTTTCTACGTACCCAATCATCTTGAGTACATATGTACCTACGAGAGTCCCTTCTTGCATTTTGGACCCAAATAATGCCTTAGAGACTTCATATCTCTCATGCCTAGCTTGTCCTTGATATAGTTGACGAAGATGTCCAACCATATCATAAGCATTCATGAACTCATGTTGCTTACGAGCTCGAGTTCATGGTCGCGAGCATAAGACATGACACATCTAATGCATCATCTTGATGCTTCTTGTAAGCATCTTTGTCGGCATCGCGAGAGGCGTGGCGGAGGTGCCTCGAATGGGCTCCGGGGCGTCTGACTTCCTTTCTTGTGTGAGAACAATTCTCAGGTTCCTGTACCAGTCCAGGAAATTTGCTCCATTGAGCTTGTCCTTCTCAGGGCAGATCGCGAGAAGAGAGAGTTTCGTGTTTGTTGACATAGTAATCTACAACATACAATGCAGAGGATTAATATCATATTCCTTTTATCATTTAATTAGGCCTTTAATCAAATGATGCTCCCACTGAATTATAGGAATTTTGTAGAATCGAGTTATGGATGTGGTCAAACCACATTACTAGATTCAAACAAACTAGCTATAATTCTTGCGGGACAAGATCCACATCATACTAAGCCTTGAGTTAGCTTTGGCTAAATCGCCCAAGACTTAGTACGATCGGTGGGTAACACATTACCGATTACATCTCTATGCAACTCTTGTTTATAGGATTAAGACCCACATTTACAAAAGACCTTGAGTTAGCTTTGGCTAAATCGCCCAAGATTTAGTGTAAATGCGATCTTAACCTATCTTTCCAACGATTGGAATATGCCTATAGTTCTACTCGATCCAATTGAGTTAACTAGTTTTGCTCAATCTAATTGAGCTTACTCTAACCCGAGTCATGATAGGCGGGACCAAGATTGTCCCTCCGCACCCTACCAAGATAATATGTGTTGCTCTGCTTTGGCAGATTCAACAACGACAAATGATCGAGGTAGTGATGGGTATCAAGGCTCATTAGGCATTTTCGAGTTGATTCGATTATGATCTAATCTAATCGTAATGTGTATCTTATACGCATTTAGGCCTTTATTATCCTATATTAGCATGCATCATATACATACATTAATTATTCTAGCATGCATCATATACATACAAGAAAATTAACCTAGCATGCATCATATACATACAAACATTATTCTACTAGCATGCATCACATACATACAAGCAAAATCAATTAAATATTTATATATATATATCAACATATATATATATAATTAAATGTGATATAGTCATGGCCCTAATACGATCTTCTCAAGCCAATGAGAAGATCGGACGGTCAACCTAAGGCTAGCGGCTTCTCTAAGCGCTTCCTTTGACCGCCATGTGTCGTCGTCACCCTTCTCGTAATCTGTCTTCGAGTGGACTTTCCACCGCTCCATTTTGTACATTACAAATATGAAACTCGAGTTACATTCAAGTCTAAAAACTAATTACAACTAGAATTTCAAAATAAGATGTACGACGTGCAGGTCGCAAACACTTTACAACACGCATAACCACAAAAACGGCACGCAGGCCGTATTATGAATTACAACACACTTATTCAATCAAATTGGGGTCATTGGGCCATGACAATCACATAATTATACATAATTCTAAATTATGTATTTTTTACAGAAATTTCTATAATTTTTCCTAATTTATTTCGAATTTATGAGTCAACTCTCCGTAACGGTCCCGCTAAGCGGTTTAAGCGCGATCGCGGGACATGGCCCCTTTCGGGGATAGGGCAGCGCCCTACTCAAAATAAACCAGTGTCCCTACAATGATCTTATAGCGACTTAAGTCGCTGTCCCAAAAACCTAAAGCGAGAACTCGCCGATTCGGAGAGTTTTTCTCGACGGTTGAAGCCTATGAGTGTCCCAACACTCGTTGCTTCGACTCTACGAGAAAAATACCCAAAAATTCTATAAGATAAGAAAATTTACAGAAACATATAAATCTGTAATTTTTATATCTAATATAAAAACTACCAAATGAAACACATACATGCTTCGTGACGTGGCTCGATACCCTTTGTTGGGATTTTCCGAGCCGCAAAAACCGCTTTTTGCGTTGCGGAAACCTCGGAAGCCCCGGCCACGGATCCGTGCGAAGTATAAAACATATAAATACATGTATGTGCCTACAAAACCCTAGATCTAACTTAGATTTAAAAGGTTAGAACTTTACCCTCGTTGCGACGCCCTTCGCTTATCCCGCTCGTCCAAAAGTCCGCCGGAACTCGAGAGTGTCAAGTGCACACTCCTCTATGGTATCCACACAAGCAATAGGTGGAAGAAAAACACACTTGAGTGTGCTAGCACTCCTAGGGTGTCTCGGCAAGATGAGGAAGGAGAGGGAGAGCTTGAGAGAAAAATTCCCAAGGAAGAAGATGAAGTTATGGAGAGTTACACACAAAATGAATTTCACCCATGAAACCCCTAAAGTGTTGGCCGGCCACATTATGGAGAGGGATTTACATGCATGCATGTAACTCCCATGTCCCTTGGTCTCCCTCATGAGGTGGCACCAATTGACAAAGTCAATGATGATGTGGAGCATCATCATTGGCCGGCCATGCCATGTCATCATCATGACATGGCATTTGTCAAGTCAAACTTGACCTTTCATCTTCCCTCTCAAGTCAAGTCAAACTTGACCTCTAATCTCCCATGGTTGATCAAATCTAACCACTTGACTCAAGTCAATTTAATTTAATGAATCTCTATTCATTAATTTAAATTGATTTGATGAATCAAATCTCAACTAGACTCATTCAACACTTGAATCAACTTGAGTCTAACTCAATTAGTCTAATTTGGATTACTCTTAATCCAATTTGGTTCATCCCATGAACCTAATCCTCATGGTTCATCATATGAACCTAATCTCCATCTAATTGCTCTTATGTGTGTGACCCTATAGGTTCTTGTAACGTTGGCAATGTCCCTAAACCGATTTAGGAACATAAGCAATGAGCGGTATCTAGCAACACATCATTGCTACCCAAGTTACAAGAATGTTGAGCTCCAACATCACCTTTGTGACTACTAATTGTGACTCTCACAATATGTGACAATGTCCCTCTATCCTTGACATCTAGATTGACCAATCGAGGCATAGACCATGTCATCCTCGGTACAATCTAAATCTTGAACTCCAAGTAGACTCACTCTAATCAAATGAGCTCAATATCTCATATTGACTCATTTGGGCATGGCCATGCACTTCGTGGTCTCACTCTATCAAGAATATCGATGTCACCCCGTCATATAGGAGGGATAGATCCCATCTACATCACTCACATCCCTCCGCATAATTCGCTACATACCCGATGTCGCCTTTATAGTCCACCCATTTACGGGTGGCGTTTTGACCAAAGTATGCAACTCCTTATGTAGGGAACCATGGTGACTTCAGGTCTAAGGACTAATAGTCATACTAATAGCCACATGAGAAAGTATATGACACTCATATAACGATCCATGATACTTTCTCATGGCGGGTTATTCAGTATACATTCTCCAATGCATACCCATGTGTCAACTTGATATCTCATATCCATGACTTGTGAGATCAAGTCATCATGTTGACCTACATGCTAGTCTCTATGCATTAACATTGTCCTTGAATGTTAATACTCGACTAGGAATGATTAAGAGTAGTGTTCTCTATATCATCTCATTATCGATTCAACCAATCGATTGATATAGATAAGAACCTACTACTCAAGGACATTATTATATTTAGTTATTTGGCACCAATACAAGTAAATATAATAACCATGCCTTTATAAATAGGAATATGATACAATAAAGTCCATACAACAGTCATCACATGATTGGCTCTAGGGCTTTCACTAACATGACCATATATAAACATGTATCTTGTATGCATGCCAATCATATGCACATCCAAGGCATCAATAAAAATGCAGCAAACACAATACAAAATGCAATCCGTGCAAAGTGCATGCCGTGCCAATGACATGGTCACCCCTGACGCCAATCAGCCGCCTCACATGCAATGGTGAAGCCGAGTGGGTAGGGCTATTACAACAGTGCACTCTGCCATCACTGCTCCTGAGTGACCGAGTGGACAGGATGCTGTTGGAGTACACCTATCCTCCTGCCCCAAACATAGTGGGGGAGCTAAGCTCTCATCTCCCGGTGTCATAGACCAGAGGAGCGATCCCTGCCCGCTACCACGCTGCCTCATCACTACCCATGAGCGGACCAGCGGAGCCTGACAGAGCAACTGCACACACCCTCCTGATGTACCACTAACCCATGAGTGGCAGTGTGTGCAGGCCATGTAACTAGCTTCAGGCTCAACAATAATGGAACCCCGTCCAGCTAGCATGCAATCATGCGAAAATGGTGCATGATACTAAAGCATATAAATCCTACTGAAAATACCTATCCGAATAATATGTACAATCAATATGTAAATATCCCTAATCCATATACTATGATCCAAATCAAACACGGAAATATAATCATATCCTATCACATGCATGTATCTAGTAGGCACCAAAAGTATACCAGGCATATAAACATGAAAAAGTTATTGTAAGCTATCCTACTAGCATATCAATTTGACTTAATCTAAAAGTTAAGTCAAAATACCCGCCTGAATATATATCCGCAAAAATGAACCAAATCGTCACGATTGGGGACCTGCCTCGTGACCGAAACCTGCATATAGCATAACTATAGTCAAGCACAAAAAATACAATTCACCGACAAATCGAATAATTAATCGATTTCCTTTATATCCCAATTAACCCAATTAATTCCTAATCCTCAAAATATCATATCGATCAACCGATCAACACCCGAATCAACCCAAATCGATCAATCAAGCTCACCCGCCCTAGAAATTCCATCGACAGCCAATCCTTTCCAAAATTAGATCCCCAACTAAATTTACAGTGTCTCAAAGATTGTTCACAGCCAATCCTTTCGCAAATTAGATCCCCAACTAAATTTACAGTGTCTCAAAGATTGTTCACAGCCAATCCTTGCACGATCACCTCCAATAAACCCTCACAGCCCCTCTCAGCTGACCACAGTCGTGAAACACCAACCCAAGCAATTCTCCAAACAGGAACATCCTAGCCAACTCAACAACTCGCTCACAACACCAATAACCACTCCTAAATCCATCAACCCTCCCAATTTGCTCCGTTCACCGAATACCTCTTGCTGCCCTAAAATAGTTTACTCCAACAAAAACTCACCGTCATTGATCTATCCGCGCAAATGGGAAGGCTACGGCGACGGAGGCGAGTGAAGAAGACAGCCTCAGGCGAAGAGAAGGCTCGGCGGTCCTGTGGCCATGACTACCGGCGCTTGCGACGGGACGACTGTCCCCACAGACTCGACGGCTGCGGACACGAGAAAGAAGGGCTCGCTGGCGAAGAAGAGGGCGCTGGCGTCGGGTGCGGCAACTGTAGACGGAGAGCGGGCGAGGGAAGAGGAGCGTTGGGCAGCGGAGGGGAGCACGCGAGGAAGAAGGGAGTCGTCGGCAGAAGTAGCTCCCGCGAGGAGGGAACTGCCGAAGGAATAGTTGCGGCGCGGCGGGGAAAAAGGGAAATAGAAAAAGAAATTAGGTTTTCCGTGTATTTGTCCCCTTTAAATAAATCCCTCTAAAGCCTATTTATTTTATCCCCGTAAAAATCTCGTACAGAGTCCGTTTAAATCCAGAAAAATTCCTAAAATTCCCTAAAAATCCCGAGATATTTCCAGGATTATTTCCTTAATTATGGGGCCATTTAATTTAGGGTTTTAAATCCCCGTATTTAACATCTGCCAGATCTCATAATCATGGTAGGCTGCAATAGCAAGTATGATCCGAATGGATTTAAGCATCACAACTGGTGAAAAGGTTTCATCATAGTCAATACCATTAATTTGTTTGAATCCTTTAGCTACCAATCTACCTTTATAGGTATTCTTATTACCATCCATGTCAGTCTTTACTTTAAAGACTCACTTACACCCAAAGGGTTTTACCCCTTCAGGTGGATCAACCAAAGTCCATACTTGGTTAGTGTACATGGATTCCATTTCGGATCTCATGGCCTCTAGCCATTTCTCGGAATCTGGGCTCATCATAGCTTCTTGATAGGATGTAGGCTCGTCAAGATCGACAAGCAATACTTCACCGTTGTCAGTCAAGAGAAAAGAATATCTCTCGGGTTGACGATGAATCCTATCAGATCTACGAAGAGGTTGGTCTACTAGAACAGGTGTTTGCTCCACAACTCTTTGGGCAACAATTTCCTCATCCACAACACTTTGTGGTGCCTGTTCATTTTCCATCGAAGCCTTAGTGTTATCTTCATCCTGAATTTCTTCAAGATGAATTTTACTCCCACTAGTTTTTCTAGAAATAAATTCTCTTTTTAGAAAGACAGCATTTCTGGCAACAAACACCTTGCCAAGTGTGGGATTGTAAAATTAATATCCCTTAGTTTCCGTGGGATATCCTACAAAATAACACTTATTTGATTTGGGTCCTAGTTTATCTAAGACTTGACGTCTAACATAAGCTTCACAACCACAAATCTTTATAAAAGACATTTTGGGACTCTTCCCAGTCCATAACGTATATGGTGTCTTTTCTACGGCTTTTGATGGGATGCGATTAAGTGTGAAAGCAGCTGTCTCTAGAGCTAAACCCCAAAAGGAAGTAGGTAGATCAGTCTGGCTCATCATTGATCGTACCATATCTAATAGAGTACGATTTCTCCTCTCAGATACACCATTCCATTGTGGTGTTCCAGGTGGAGTGAGTTGGGATATTATCCCACACTCGGCCAGTGATCACGAAACTCTTGACTAAGGTATTCACCACCTCGATCTGATCGAAGTAGCTTAATACGCTTACCAAGTTGGTTTTGTACTTCATTCTTGAATTCTTTGAACTTTTCAAAGGATTCTGACTTATGTCTCATCAAATATAAGTAGCCAAATCTACTTATATCATCAGTGAAAGTAGTACTTATAGCCTCCTCTTGCTTCGACATTGAAAGGGCCACATACATCAGTATGTATGAGTCCTAACAAGTCCGTCGCTCTCTCGCCATGTCCACTAAATGGAGTTTTAGTCATCTTTCCTAAAAGACAAGATTCACATATCTCATATGATTCAAAATCAAATGAGTCCAATAATCCATCTTTATGGAGTTGGGATATGCATTTTTCATTTATGTGACCTAGGCGACAGTGCTAGAGATATGTTTGGTTCAAAATATTCGATTTGAACCGTTTGGTATTTACGTTATAAATTGGGTTTTCTAAATCTAGAACGTAGAGACCATTCATAAGTGGTGAATTACAATAGAACATTTCATTCAAATAAATGGAACAACATTTGTCCTTTATTATAAAAGAAAAGTTTTTCTTGTCTAAACAAGATACAAGATTATGTTCTTTGTTAATGCAGGTACATAAAAGCACTCTTCTAGTTCTAAGATAAGCCCAGTGGGCAAAGACAAAGAATATGTTCCTACAGCTACAGCAGCAACTTTTGCACCATTGCCTACTCGTAGGTCCACTTCGCCTTTTGCCATTAGTCTACTATTTCTCAGTCCCTGCACATTAGTACAAATGTGAGATGCACATCCGGTATCTAATACCCATGTAGAAGAAATAGATAGATTAACTTCTATGACGTGTATACCTGAGGCAGAAGTCCCACTTCTTTTCTTCTTTACTTCCTCAAGGTAGACTTTGCAGTTCCGCTTCCGGTCATCGATCACCGCATGGAAGCAGCTTAGGTAATTTACCTTTACCCTTTGAAGTGGATGAATTGGCCTTTGCTTTGGCTTGGGTCTTACCCTTGCCTTTGCGCTTACCTTTGCCCTTGTTGACCATTAGTACGTTACTAACTTTCTTCTTGAGATTCGGTTCAGTAGTTCTTAACATGCTGAGAATCTCAGGCAAAGGTTTATCAATCTCATTCATGTTATAATTCATGATGAATTGATTATATGTTTCCAGCAACGATTGCAGGATAACATCGGTTGCCAATTCTTGGCTAAGTGGAAAACCTAGTCTTTCAAGGTTCTCAACGTACCCTATCATTTTAAGTACGTGAGTTCCTACAGGTGTTCCTTCTTGCATCTTGCATGCAAAAAGAGCCTTAGACACTTCAAAACGCTCGTGCCTAGCTTGTCCTTGATATAGTTGTTTCAAGTGTTCAACCATACCATAGGCATCCATGTTCTCATGTTGCTTCTGAAGCTCAGAGTTCATGGTGGCAAGCATAAGACATGACACATCTAATGCATCATCTTGATGCTTCTTATAAGCATCCTTTTTTCAGGCCTGTACGAGTGGGATAGACTACTCTAGGATATACAGTTTACGTTCTTGCTTGAGGATAATCCTCAAGTTCCTATACCAGTCTAGAAAGTTAGCTCCATTGAGCTTGTCTTTCTCAAGGACAGATCGCAAGTTGAGGGGGTGTGTCTTGTTAGATGACATGGTGATCTACAACATTAAAATGCAAAATTAAGTATCATACCTAAGTCATTTAATTAGGCCTTTAATTAAATGAGGCTCCCACTAAATTCTCATAGCTTTGATATGAGCTAATTATTGATGTGGGCAAACATATTTTGCTTACATCATTAGCTTCTATTTAACTATAAATTTATATGGGATAAAGATCCACATCATACTTCGTCTTGAGTTAGCTTTGGCTAATCGCCCAAGACGTAGTATGATTAGGTAGGCAATTTTGCCAATTACATCTGATGTAACTCTTTAATAGCTTTGGTTAAGTTTAGATTAGTTTAGTGCTTATTCCTAAACCAGCTTCCAGGCCGTGGCGAGGCACAGAGGCCTTCTTGGATATCGGAGCAACGACCACTTCTAAGACAAAGCTGATGTTCGGAAATCACACAAAACTAATTTTTAAAACTTATGTTCAAAGCTAATATATGCCTCTACTTTCTTAATTAATTAAGAAAAACTTAATTAAGTCTTAACCAAGTTTGATAGCGGGACATAACGATTGTCCACTCGCACTCTTCCAAGATAAAATGTATTGCTTTGCTTTGGCAAACCCAATAACAAATGATCGAGGAAGTAGTGAGTACCAAACTTTGGTAGGCATATTCTTTTTGACTTATTAAGAAATAAACTTAAACATGCATCACATACATATTAGCATACATCACATATAAGCTAAATTAACATGCATCACATACATATTAAACTAAGCGTGTCATGGTTATGGCCCTTATTCTACAATCTTCTCAAGCAAATGAAAAGATTGATTGGTCAACCTAGGGATAGCATCTTCTCCCAAGTGCTTCCTTTTGGTTGTCTTGTGTTGTTGACTTCCCTCTTGTAACCTCATCTTCCAATGGACCCTCCATCTTTATTTTGTATATTACAAAAGGAGAAATACTCGAGTTACATTCGAGTCTAAAACTAATTTTACAACAAGAATTTTAGGAGGAAGGCACGACACGTAGGCCGTATTAATAATTACAACACACACATTCAAAAACTTTTGGGACTAGGCCATAACCATGCACCATGTCAATTTTAACTTTTAAAAGACATCGGATAGTTTATTATGTTTGAAAAATTGCTAATGCAATTATCAACTCATAATAAAATTTATCCTACTTCTATATCATATATATAAAATAGAGAAAACCTATTTTATACGATCTTTATAAATGGCTCTGATACCCTTTGTAGGGATCTCTGTATGCAAAATAGCATATGCAGATGGAAAATAGGATCCTTCCAAGTGATCCTTGCGAAAAAAAAGTATAAAAGTAAGTTTCTCTAAACCAAACCTATCTTATAGGAGAGGATTACCTTTGTTGCGTGCCCTTGTTAATCCCGCTTTTCCTTTTGGGTTTGTTGGATCTTTAGCGCGTTCAAATGTCCATTCTATATGTATCCACACGAGCAAGCTCTTGTCTCACAAAAGAAAAACTAGAAGAGCTCTCCTTTACTTCTTGCTAGAGAAGTCCCTAAAGGAGAGGAAGGGAGGGAAAAGGAGAAAGGAAGAAGAAGACCACTCTTCTTGCTAGCCTACACTCACAAAACCACACAACCAAAGCCTCCACCAAGCTCTCAAGCTTCACACAACCACTCTACTATGGCCGGCCACTCCATGGGGTGTTTTATAGGGTTGGAAAAACCCTTCACCTCCTATCACATTCAATGCAATCAATTGCATTGAAACACAATCAAACAAGGAGTTGGCCTCCTTGTTTGGCCGACCACTTAAGGAGACAATCCAAAGGTCAAAAAACCCTTTGTCTCCTTCCACCTCATCAAGCTTAGGTGGCATGCTTATGTGGCATGCTTGTGTGGCATTCATGCATGTTGAATTAATCTTATTAATTCAATAAGCTTATGTTATCATATTGAATTAATCTCATTAAATCAATAAGGTAACATATTGAATTAATCTCATTAAATCAATAAGCTAAAATTCTCATTAAGCTTAAAGTCCAAAAACCATTTTGTACTTAAGCTTATTCCCAAATTATTCTAGTCAAACTAGAATACTCTAATTCTTCTAATCATCATGCTCTTTGTGTGTGACCCTATAGGCTCTCATAACGTTGCCAGTGGATCTAAACTCTTTTAGATACACAAGCAATGAGCGGCATCTAGCAATACATCATTGCTACCCAAGTTACGAAATAATTCAAGATCCGACTAACCTTTCCGTGACTACTATAATTTATGACCGTGTCCTTCTATCCTTGATATCAGATTGACCAATGAGGCATAGACCGTGTCATCCTCGATCAATCTATGTGTTTCTTGATCCCTGAGTAAACTAACTCAAACAAATGAGCTCAATATCTCATATTGACTCATTCGAGCATGACCATGCATTTTAGTAGTTCTACTCAATCAAGGGGCCCACAGATATCACTCCCGTCATATGAGAGGGATAGATCTCATCTACATCACTCACATCCCTCCGCATAATTTGGTATATACCCAGTAATCGCCTTTATGGTCCACCCTGTTACAGGTGACGTTTGACGATACCAAAGTACATAACTCCTTATGTAGGGAACCGTAGTGACTTCAGGTTTGAGGACTATTCATTCCAATAGTCACATGAGAAAGTTTATGACACTCATATGACGATCCATGAAACTTTCTAATGGCGGGTCAGTTCAGTATATATTCTCTAATATATACTCATGTGTCAACTTGATATTATATATCCATGACTTGTGAGATCAAGTCATCAATTGACCTACATGCTAGTCTTTATGTATTAATATTGCCCTTGCATATTAATACTTGACTAGGAACATTTAGGAAAGTGTTCTCTACAACCTCTCATAATCAATTCTGCCAATTGATGTGCTGTAGATAAGAACCTACTTTTCTAGGGCATTATTATATATTTAATTTAGCTGACACAAGCAAGACGTAAATATATAATAACCAATCCTTTGCCTTTATAGAATATGATACAGAATGTTCCCTATTCAACCATCACATGATTGGTTCTAGGGCTATAACTAACAGATGCTTATACCAGGCAACAACCTGTAGTGTGTTGGTTATTGTTCGTAATCGTGGTATGAGTTGACCACGGGAACGACCTGTTGAGTCTGTGAGTCTTGAACCTGTGTTGAGAAGGTGATTTACCTTTGAGAGCCGATTGATACCGAGTCGGAAAACAGGGGCCAAGTCATCACATTTATTATAGAAATCAGAGACTATAGTCTTAGAGATTTCCACTAACTGTGCTAGTCGGATCATTACCTGTGGTAATGAACAGACTTGTAGATTATTGTTGATGCAGATAGCGGAAGGCTAGGTTATGGAGTTTCATAGGGATTTTATGCCTGAGTTGTTCGTACTGAGTTGTATAAATTTGAGAGTACTTTTAAGTACTTAACTCATGTTATACCGAGAGAGTAGAGTTATTTGCATACCATTATCGGGTTCAAGACGGTATTTTGTGATAAATGCAGAAAATAATCTTCGGGAAATAATATATCACTTGATTATGGTTTAGTGATGTTGAAATAGAATATTTCCCCGTGTCACTTTTACTGACACATTGTAAGAAATTCTTGAGCTTCAAGAAAGGGTGATCGACTAGTGATAAGTGTACTGTGCAGAGTCGTGAGACTTGCAGAGGTTACGACCATCTAATAGCTCAAGAAGATGAATGAATGATTTAAGCCACCCAGAGTTATTGGCTTATAGTTGGATTAGGATGCTGGGATCTTCTACCAGATCCTGCCGGAAGACGTTGGATTGAGACAGGAATTTAGAAATGACTCCGTACAAGTGTTTAAGAGTTGGAGACCGATAAGCATATATTGCAGGTCAACTTATTAGAGTCAGAAGTCTCCGACGGTTGGATAACGGAGTAAGATTGGAGTCATAGGCGTCGAGCTACTCTCGGATTATAGAAGACCGATCCCAGATCATCAGAAGGTTCTTGTGAATATCAGCAAAATCAGAACAAAGACTCCGAAGGGATTGTGTGCGTGCAGTGCAGATCACGAGGACACGTGAAGCCAGATTATCTGTTAGAGCAGTGCAGCTGTTGCTATTGTTGAGCAACCAGTATAGTGGAGGAGGTGTACTTTGAAGACTTAGTTGAACACTACCAATGGTGTTCCGGGAGGAAGATGCATCGTCTCAACAGCAGAGATTAGCACAGAAAATGTGTGTTACCTTATCAGCATCAACATACTACCTTAGGAGTGGTTGGAGTTCCTTGATACTCCCCTTCAGCAAATATCAGCACAGAAGTAGAATGAGCAGAAGACATTGTAGAAGACTCAGCAGACAACAACAAACAGTTACCTCCAGATGTGTTTTGCTTAGTACAGAAGAGAGAGTATACGACGAAGGTCGTATCTATTCAGTATTTTACAGTTATAGCTTGTAGGATTAAGAGATGGGATGGAATGATTTAGGAAAAATCCTCAGATCATTTGTCGTAGAAATGCAATCGCTTTGTCGCAGACTGTTGGATTTGATCTGGTTCTCTTCGGAGAAAGGCCGAGACCTGCGTGGAGCCTTTTGGATCGGATCAACAGATATTTGATCGTTCAGGGTATTACTCTAGTTTTACCCTCTGGATTAAAATATTGAGAGATACTTGTAGTTTACAAGTATATTTGTCTAGAACATTCTTAGTTGGATTAGAAGGGTCCTTTACATTGACTTGTAAGTCGGTGGTATCTCTACCGTCAGGTGAGAAGTGGACCAACAATTAAGGAGTCAAGGGATGCCCTTAGACTTTGATAGACATATCTTTACTGTAGACATATCCTTACGGATGGTCAAGTTGTTGAGATTATAGTATGATTATGTCTCTCAGATGTGCGTATCATCCGAGAGCATTCAGATGTAGTTTCAGATGAACTCCTAGGCTTGCCGTTGCTTAGGCAAGTGGAGTAGGCGATCGAAATGATTGCGGAAATAGTTCTGATATTGAAGATCCTATACCGGGTGATAATTTTACTGGTATAAGTGTTACTAAACACTATGGAAATTGGAAGAATGTATGTTGTGATTATAGGATATATTGGAGGGGATAATTATCAGTCCCAGCATTTCTCCTTGAGAAGATCTGGAACTCTTTGTTGAAAGAGAGATGGACCTTTGAAAGTATGTATCGATTATCGATGATGGAATACAGTAGTTATTGTGATGAATATCCTTCGTTATGGATAAATGATCTATTTAGATCATCTAAGGACACCTGCGTATACTCTAGGATTGATTTACGACTGGAGTGTTGATATTGTAGTGACAAGATGTCATACAATTATCATTGTCATTGAGATGATTATTATATCGTCAGCTTAGAGTAAAGGAGATACAGGTGTGTAGAGACAATAATTTCATACTTGGTATGAATTGTATGAGTTTTGATTAAGTTGTTAGACTAATTAACGATTTAGTCATCACTTAATTTGAGAATCGTGTATCATGAACACGATTGGATCCCTTTGTAGCTGTTTGAGTTGCGTAACTTGGCCACTGTTGATTATGCTAGTTGGAGTTGCGCACTTGACCACCGTAGATGGTGGTTTTCCTTGTATGTTTTGGGTTAATTCTGTAGATGTGGATAGAATGTCTTAGCATTACTATACCACAGATTTGTTTGACAAAGGTGATGATGGAAAGCATTTAGTTGGAAGCTGGTGAAACCAGTTTACAGGACCTAGACGATAGTTAATTTTTACACGAGTATTAGTTAATCCTTCCGGAGTGGATAAAAGGATGATGTACGCAGATGCATCGTTTCAGGGATTGGAGCGATTCCGATGTAGTTGAATGAGGCGTACCTTATGCTTACGTCAGTTAAGAGACTACGAGATAGTCTGTCATATACATGACGTGACTTTAGTAGTTATTACCTGGATTTGTAGTTGTGTGGAGCAGAAGTGCTCATTGAATTTAACAAGCTACTGGGTAGCTACAATGGAGTTGCTAGAGCGCGAACAGTTGCAACAATTTCAACAAGGGAGATTGATTGCTATAGTCTTCCATGCACTTACAGCGTATGTGGAGTGTATCTTGGATGGTTGATGGATTCCTCTTTTGAGAAAAAAATAACTCCCCGTCTCTGAAAAGGATAGTGGGTTCCAGAGTTATAGTGTTTAAGAAAGAGTTTCTACAGGAAGCTTATCATTGGAGATTTTCTATTTACCCTGATGGTACTCAGATGTACCGAGAGTTGAAATGTTTATACTGGTGGAATGGTATAAAGAGAGTTATAGCGATTTTCCGCTTTCGATGTTTAGTATGCCGATGGTGAAGATGAACATCGAAACTCATTGTTGCTCTAGAAAATTCCGATTCCGGAATGGAAGTGAGAGAATATCACTATTGATTGCGTTACGGGATTGCCAAGGACCCATAAAGGACATGAGGCGATTTGGATGAGTGTGGATCGACTGACCAAATCAGCTCATTTCCTTTCTATTCGTCGGTAGTACTTGTTGGATCATTCGGTAGAGTTATATTACCGAAAGATTATCAGATTGCGTGGGGTACTTTTATGTACCATATCGGATAGAGATTCGCGATTTACCTCGCGACTTTGACAGAGTCTGCACAAGACTATGGGCACAGAGCTTCGGCTTAATGCAACATTTCATCCGCGGACTGATGGACTGTCTAAGCATGACATTCAAATGTTGGAGGATCTATTCAGATCTTGTGTCGTGGATTATGGAGGTGTAGCTTATCGGTTGGCTTTACCTCCAACACTTGCGGGTGCTCACAATGTATTTCTTGTTATTATACTGAGAAAATACGTGTCGCATATTGATTATGTTCTGAAAGAGGTTTCGATTCTACCTCTGTCTAATGCGACTTACGAGGAGATTTCAGTGCGTATTCCTGGTCGCAATCAGCGTCAATTGTAGAACAAAACAATCTGACTCATAAAGGTTGGATGACAGCATCATATTGATGAGGAGGCTACTTAGGAGCTGGAAGACACTATCCGAGCTCGATAGTCTCGTCTGTTCAGTTAAGGAAGGTATGTGGTCCTTTCAGAAACTTGCTTGAAGTAATTTTGCATGTTAGTACGAAATTTGGGGACCAAATTTTAATAAGTGGGGGAGAATGTAAAATATCGCAGAAAAAAAAATATAAAACAAAATAAAATAAAATGTTGTATAATTGGGAGAACACCCTATGGAATTTTTTTTTATTAATTTTTAGAAATTTTTCTCAAGTTAAACGGAAGTTATGGGTTCAATTGATAGGAGTTGATTAAAGCTAGGCTTGGGCTTATAGGGTAAGAACCCAAACAACATTTTAAGCCCAACCCGTTAAATAGGCCTACTCGACCCATTTTTCCTCTTCGTAATGCCAAACCGGACGCCGTTTTCATCATTCACACGCGGTTTTACTCCGTGCAGATGTTTCTCTGCAGCTTCTCCTCCTCTTCCCCGACGCTCCCTTTCTCTCCTCATCCTCGCCACAACGCCCTTCCGCCATGCCCTCTTCCACCTTCCGGCCAGTCGCTACCATCATCCATCTCACCGCCGCCGGCTTCCTTTTTCCTCCGATCCAACAGCAGTGGGTGTCGACATCACCTGAACTCGACTCGTCGCCGTCGCGAGGGAGAGAGCTGCTACCGCCGGTGTTGATCCAGCGATCTCCGACCCGAACTCATTACCGCTGCCCATGGCCGCCTCCTCGAGCCGCTTAACGTGCACGCCATTGCGTCGCAGCCTTGCCTGTTAGTAATATGTGAGAGATGTCCTAAGGCAATCGCCTTATGGTCGTACCATTTATTTGATAAATGAAGATTCACTATTTGAGTGTACATGTTTTCATGTATTTGATTGGATCTTAAACTCATTTACTGAATGTCCACGATACGATTCACAGCATGAGAGAATTTGTGATTGGATCATAACTAGTGAGTATCTCTACATTTGTAATTGTGATGTATCGGAATTATCCCTAGTGGATGAATTGATGGATTTGGACACCATCGATTCTGTCGAGACTAGCACAAGGTATACTCCTTGGTGTATCCAAGCAGCTGATTCTCACTGGCTGGAGACATTGTGATGTCTGAAGTTAATCGTGGATGCTAGTTATGGTAACTAGTTCATTGGAGTGACCAGCCGTAAGACTTCATATGGTTCTCTGCATATATAGATATATCAATGAAGTTCTTACTGTAGCTTAAATGTGATGTTCCTTTGACTTGCGGTATTCAAGTCATCTTGATCATGAAGACTTATGCTTTGACATCTTAAGCAAGCATCTCTGAGAAGATGTGGACCCGGGATGATTGGGTATAAGTCGAAGTGATCGAAGGTGTTTGAATAGCCTATAAAGGATTCACCACTCCTTGTGAGGAGATGTATACCCATGGCCTCTCGTCGGATTGTTACTAAAGTCTTTGGCTAAAGCATTACATGTTTAGAGTAAGGTACTCTTCGATACATGTGCAGTAACTAGAATCCGTAGGACGAGGAAATGATACTTGGGCTAGGTGTGACGTAGTCAACCTAGTGGGGACTGACACTATAGACCATGTCCTGAACCAAGTGGGTATAAGATGAGTGAAGGGAATGGGGCACGATTCATTCGAGCTGCAGAAGGGGTTCAGAAATAGTTCTGGATCAACCGTTGATCTTTTCGGTTAATTGGGATCATGATGTACTACTAGGTGCCACTCATGATCGTTCTATAATTAATGGTTAATTATAGACGACCAACATAAATCGAGAACCTATTTGGTCACACGTACAACGAGCGTAATCCGAAGGATTTAAAACGAGCTTGAGAATGGGATTCTCAGACCGAGAGAAACTAGGTTTGGTTGCACCAAACATGGAGCAAGCATGAAATCATTTCAGTCGCAATGGAAGCGTGGATGGGTCGTGTCTTGTGAAGACATAATGGACGAACCAAAATGGTTTGGTTCTAATCCAATGGAGGAGAATAAACCAAAGGGTTTGGTTTGTTTTAAACGAATGAACCAAAGGTTGGTTCGGTTCGTTTTAACTTAAAATAAACCATCATGGTTTGGTTTATTTTAACTTATATTAATGGAGCGGGTTAACGGGCCTTATGGTTATGATCCGATAACCATTAAGAGAATTAGTTCTCTATAAAAGAGGGCTTAAGGGTTTGTTAAGCTCTAATCCAAAAACCCTAACCTAAGTTGCCACCCACCTCATCTCCTTGGAGAAGTTGGTGCCAACTCCATTGCCGCCGCCCACCTCTTCCAACCGGCGTCCAGAAGGAGCCTTCCTTCCCTCTCGCTGGCGTCGAGCTGCTGCCGGTTGGTGCTCCGGTGATCTCCTTTGGGTTCGGTAATAAGGTGAGCTTCCACTTTTCCTTTGGCCGGCCCCAACTCCTCCACCAAAAGCTGTCCAGTATTCTGGACAGCTTGTTCCTTTGTTGTCGGAGCATCGTTTGGACAACGTTTGGAGCTACGACAACACCTCCCTTGCCGGGGATTCGATCTCTGGCAATCCTCATAGGTGGAGGACGAAGGATTCGTCAAACGGTTGACGAATACCTCTCCGGAGAAGCGAGTTTTGAGGACTCATTTTTGGATCCGAATTTGGATTCGGATCGTGATCTTCTCTCGATCACATCGTCTTCAACACGAGACTAGTAAACCGTACGAAGACGAAGCTTGTGACTTAGTGAAGTCATCCCGAAGATACTCGGCGTGGATACGGATAGAGACGATTCTAGCGAGGATCGTTCCGGTTGATGTCGTTCCCGCTACACGTGATACGAAAGGTATACGTAGTTAAATTTCCTTTTATTGCAAAATTTAAATTTACGGTTATGTCTACACATGTTGTACTATGCATGCGTGTGATGTGTGTGTTGTAATAAATGTAGATTTATTATTTTTATTTCTTCCGCTGTGCACATGTTTGCGAAACATGTTCGAACACACACTCGCCGCGGTGCCGGAAACCCAACAGTGGTATCAGAGCCCAGGTTGTGTTTCGATATAATCATAAAATGGTTTTGTGATAGTCATAATGATATTTCTAGAAATTCTCTACTTTTGGAAAGTTAGAAGTATTTATGGAAATTTTTCAATTTTGGAAAGAGTAAAAGTATTTATGGAAATCTTCCAATTTTGGAAAGTTGGAAGTATTTATGGAAATTAATATTTTTATAAATAAAATATTAGATTAGATTTTGGAAATTTGTTTCATAATTTAATCTTGATTTGATTGGGAAATCAAATCTTAAAATATTTTATTTCCATAAGTAGTTTTGATGATTTAGGAAATTGGTTTCCTAAATTGACTTTCCTTAATCAGCTATTTCTAAAATAAAATATGTGATTAGATTTGGAAATTTGTTTCCTAATTTAATCATGATTTGATTTGGAGAATCAAATCTGAACATATTTCATTTCCATAAATAGTTATGACATATAAGGAAATTTTCTAATTTTTGAAATTTAGAAGTATTTATGGAATTTTTTCAATTTTGGAAAGTCTAGAAGTGTTTATGGAAATCTTCCACTTTTGGAAAGTTGGAAGTATTTATGGAAATTGATATTTTCCATAAATAAAATATTTGATTAGATTCTGGAAATTTGTTTCCTAATTTAATCATGATTTGATTTGGGAAATCAAATCTTAAAATATTTTATTTCCATAAGTAGTTTTAATGATTTAGGAAATTGGTTTCCTAAATAGATTTTCCTTGATCAAATAATTCCATAAATAAAATGTGTGATTAGATTTGGAAATTTGTTTCCTAATTTAATTATTATTTGATTTGGAGAATCAAATCTTAAATATATTTTATTTCCATAAATAGTTATGACATATAAGGAAATATATACATGACATAATTGTATGACATGTAATTGCATTAGATGCATAACATTATGTCATGCGTGTCGTGACATGTAGATGTATGCCATGTATGTCATGCCATGTAGATAATAGTTATTTGCATGCAAAGAGGATGAGACATAAAAACCCTTACTCAATATTAAAGTCTACACCTTCCATTAATATGGTTAGAACCAGAGTTCCGTTTCTTGTTTGGGTTGTTGGACTCTCTCCAAGCCTGGCTCGAACCCGAACATGTTCAAACCATGGAATAGTTTAACACTAATATGGTAAGAGTCAGAGGTCAATCGTTAGCTTTGGTTGTTGGACTCTCTCCAAGCCGGGCTAATTGGTTGAATGTGCTCTAACCATATTAAAACTATTTCTTGATTAATGGGTTGGCTTTAACCTGGAGCATCGGCTTGTTGGACTCTCTCCAAGGTCGATGTTAAGGGAGGTGAAGTTGGGTGCTATGCATATGATGCATACTTGTTAATGTGTTAACAACCCGATGCATGTGTGAACATTCAATTAGTTGATAGCACATTGTGATAGTTGCATATATGTGATATGCAATCGGTATATTTGATACCTACCATCGTAGTTATGAATGGCTTGTTGGACTCTCTCCAAGGTTGTTCATATCTATGATGGATATCAACCCATTCGGAGATGGACCTATGATCTCCCGAAGTGATTTTGGGGTTTTTGAAATTCGAAAAATGAATGGGATTTATAAATGTATTTTGATGCATTTTAAAATCATTTTCTCATATATGCTCGTTTTGTATTTCTAAGTTAATCTATTGATCATGATGTCTTTGAATTTGCGTTCCATTTTGGATTCAAATAAATTGACTGGGCCGAACCTCTTGGACTGGCTTAGAAACTTGAGAATTGTTCTCAAGGTTGAAAAGCTTGCAAATGTCCTCGAAACGCCTCTTCCCGCCCGTCCTAGTGACAATGCAACTCCGGACCAATTGTTGGTCTATCAAAAACATGTGATTGATTCTGAACTAGTGAGTTGCATCATGCTAGCCTTGGTGGTACCCGAGCTGCGGAAGCAGCATGAACATATGGATGCTCATACTATAGTCCTTCATCTTTATGAGTTGTTTGATGAGCAAGTGAGATTCGAAAGGTTCGAAGTCTCCAAGATCCTCTTCACCTCTGAGATGCAAGAAGGTTCATCTGTGGTACTGCTCAATATGATGAAGACTTGGAGTCTTCTGAGAAGAATGAGCAGGGGACGATGTTGTTAGTTGATTCCTCGAAGAAAGGTTCTAAGAGGGAGTCAAAGGAACAGCAGAAGGTGAAGAAGAAGAAAAGGCTAAAAAGGCAGAACCATCACAAAAGGGCACTTGCCATCATTGTGGCAAGGAGGGCCATTGGCGAAGAAACTGTAAGATTTATCTTGAGTCCGTAAAGAAGAATAAGGCATCAGATGCCCCATCTTCTTTAGATATCTTCGTTATTGATTGTCATTCTATTTCCTCAGACACTTGGGTATTGGATACTGGGTGTGGCTCACATATATGTAATGACATACATGTGCTAAGGAATAGAAGAAGACTCATCAAGGGAGAGTCAAATTTACGTGTTGGGAATAGAGCAAAGGTTGCTGCACTCGCCATCGGAACGTATTTTGTTGAAACTCCCTGCAGGACTTGTCTTGGAACTGGACAATTGCTATTGTGTTCCTTCTCTAATAAAGAACATTGTTTCTATTTCCTGCTTAAATAGAAATGGTTACCATTTGACGTTTAGTAACAATTGTTGTTATATAACTTTGAATGGCGTACTTTATGGAACTGGAACTTTGAGCAATGACATTTATATGTTGGACGTATCTAGTGACATTTTCAATATCGAAGCGAGCAACAAGCGTGCTCGAAAGGATAATCAATTAGACTCCTACATGTGGCATTGTCGTCTTGGCCATGTAAGCAAGAAACGCATGTCCGAATTAAACCGATGTGGAATTCTGGAATCGTTTGAATTGGATTCATACGATACATGTGAATCATGCTTAAAAGGCAAGATGACTAAGTTACCTTTTATAGGAAAAGGTGAACGAGTGGGAGGGTTGCTAGGTCTAATACATACTGATGTATGTGGACCTATGTCAACTCAAGCATTAGGAGGCTATAGCTACTTCATTACCTTCACCGATGATCACTCAAGGTTTGGGTATGTGTTCTTGATGATACACAAGTCTGAAGCCTTTAAAAGATTCAAAGAATTCAGAAATGAAGTAGAGAAACAACATGACAAGAGTATTAAAATACTTCGATCGGATCGAGGTGGTAAATACTTAAGTCAAAAGTTTCTTGATTATCTAAGAGACAATGGTATATTGTCTCAATGGACTCCGCCATATACACCACAACATAATGGTGTATCTGAGAGGCGTAACCAGACCTTGTTGGACATGGTCAGGTCAATGATAAATCATACGAATCCTCCCAAGTCCTTTTGGGGCTATGCACTTCAGACAGCTGTTTACTTGTTAAACAGAATGCCAACCAAGGTAGTCTCTACTACTCCATATGAGATATGGAATAGTAAGAAACCTCATGTATCTTACTTGAAGATATGGGGTTGTCCTGCTTATGTGAAGCGGACTGTATCAGATAAATTGGATGCTAAGTCTGATAAATGTCTATTTATTGGATACCCTAAGGAAACAAGGGATTACCAATTCTATCATCCTGTGGAACAAAAGGTGTTTGTTTCAAGACATGCTGTGTTTCTAGAGAAAGAGTTTCTCTTGCAAGAAAACACTGGGAGTATCGTCGAGCTTGAGGAGGCTCGAGAGACTCCAATAGACATTTATGAGATACCTGGTGAAGCACAACAGCCGATAACTCATAGTGATGAGCAATCGGCTGGACCTACTGTAACACCACATCTTCGTAGATCTGGTAGAACACGCAACATTCCTGAGAGATATGGATTTCTCGTAAGTGAACGACGTGTTACTCATTGATGATGAGGAGGCTACCAGTTATGAAGAAGTGCTGACAAGTTCAGAAAGGGATAAATGACTTGATGCCATGAAGTCGGAAATGGATTCCATGTATGAAAACCAAGTTTAGAACTTGGTTGATCCACCTGAATGCATAAAACCTATAGGGTGCAAGTGGGTTTTCAGGAAGAAAACTGACATGGATGGTAATGTGATTACCTATAAAGCTAGATTAGTGGCGAAAGGATATCGTCAAAAACAAGGTGTTGATTATGACGAAACCTATTCACTTGTAGCTATGCTTAAATCCATTCGGATGCTCCTGGCCATAGCGGCTCATTATGATTATGAGATATGGCAGATGGATGTGAAAACAACTTTCCTTAATGGAAACCTACTCGAGGACGTGTATATGATACAGCCTGAGGGTTTCACATCGGTTGATAAAACCAAGGTATGCAAATTGCGACGGTCCATATATGGATTTAAGCAAGTATCAAAGAGCTGGAATATCTTTTTTGATGAGACAATCAAAAAGTTTGATTTCTCACAAAATCCAGACGAACCTTGTGTGTACAAGAAGGTTAGTGGGAGTGCAGTCGTGTTTCTAGTATTGTATGTTGATGACATATTACTTATAGGAAACGATGTTTCAATCTTACAGTCAGTTAAGGTTTGGTTATCCAAGACATTCTCCATGAAAGACCTGGGAGAAGCAACCTACATCCTTGGGATTAAGATATATAGAGATAGATCGAAACGGTTGCTTGGTCTTTCGCAGTCTACATATATAGACCGAGTGCTAAAGAGGTTTAGCATGTCGGAATCCAAGAAAGGTTTCCTACCCATCAGGCATGAGGTACACCTTTCGAAGTCTATGTGTCCGCGCACAGAAGACGAGAGGATTTGCATGAGTAAGATTCCCTATGCATCCGCAATAGGATCTATCATGTATGCTATGTTATGTACGAGGCCCGATGTATCGTATGCTCTGAGTGTCATGAGAAGATACCAGTCTGATCCAGGAATGGATCATTGGGTGGCTGTTAAGATGATCCTTAAGTACTTAAGAAGAACTAAGGATGTGTTCCTAATATATGGAGAAGGATAAATGGTGATATGTGGGTATATGGATGCCAGCTCCAGACAGACAAGGATGATTCCATGTCTTAATCTGGGTATGTATTCACTTGGAATGGAGGCGCAATAAGTTGGAAAGGTTCCAAGCTTGACACTATAGCGGTATTTGTCACTAAGGCAGAATACATTACAGCTTTGGAAGTAGCAAAGGAAGTTGTTTGGATCAAGAAGTTCATCTCTGAACTTGATGTGGTCTCATCAATGATCCAAACATGTGCTTCGTCGCTATCATCTTATCAGAGAGATCATCAGTAGGAAAGAAATACAAATCGAGAAAAACACCACTGAAAGGAACTTAGCGGATCCTATGAATAAGGCATTACCTCAAAGTAAGTTTGAGTGTCATGTTAGAGACTATGGTATTGGATACCGTAGCGATTGGCATTAGGCCAAGTGGGAGTTTGTTAGTAATATGTGAGAGATGTCCTAAGGCAATCGCCTTATGGTTGTACCTTTTATTTGATAAATGAAGATTCACTATTTGAGTGTAAATGTTTTCATGTATTTGATTGGATCTTAAACTCATTTACTGAATGTCCACGATACGATTCACAGCATGAGAGAATTTGTGATTGGATCATAACTAGTGAGTATCTCTACATGTGTAATTGTGATGTATCAGAATTATCCCTAGTTGATGAATTGATGGATTTAGACACCATCGATTCTGTCGAGACTAGCACGAGGTATACTCCTTGGTATATCCAAGCAGCTGATTCTCACTGGCTGGAGACATTGTGATGTCTGGAGTTAATCGTGGATGCTAGTTATGGTAACTAGTTCATTGGAGTGATCAGCCGTAAGACTTCATATGGTTCTCTGCATATATAGATATGTCAATGAAGTTCTTACTGCAGCTTAAGTGCAATGTTCCTTTGACTTGCGGTATTCAAGTCATCTTGATCATGAAGACTTATGCTTTGACATCTTAAGCAAGCATCTCTGAGGAGATGTGGACCCGGGATGATTGGGTATAAGTCGAAGTGATCGAAGGTGTTTGAATAGCCTATAAAGGATTCACCACTCCTTGCGAGGAGATGTATACCCATGGCCTCTCGTCGGATTGTTACTAAAGTCTTTGGCCAAAGCATTACATGTTTAGAGTAAGGTACTCTTCGATACATGTGCAGTAACTAGAATCTGTACGACGAGGAAATGATACTTGGGCTAGGTGTGACGTAGTCAACCTAGTGGGGACTGACACTATAGACCATGTCCTGAACCAAGTGGGTATAAGATGAGTGAAGGGAATGGGGCACGATTCATTCGAGATGCTGAAGGGTTTCAGAAATAGTTCTGGATCAACCGTTGATCTTTTTTGTTAATTGGGGATCATGATGTACTACTAGGTGCCACTCATGATAGTTCTATAATTAATGGTTAATTATAGATGGCCAACATAAACCGAGAACCTATTTGGTCACACGCACAATGAGCGTAATCCGAAGGATTTAAAACGAGCTTGAGAATGGGATTCTCAGACCGAGAGAAACTAGGTTTGGTTGGACCAAACATAGAGCGAGCATGAAATCGTTTCAGTCGCAATGGAACCGTGGATGGGTCATTTCTTGTGAAGACATAATGGACGAACCAAAATGGTTTTTGTTCTAATCCAATGGAGGAGAATAAACCAAAGGGTTTGGTCTGTTTTAAACGAATGAACCAAAGGTTGGTTCAGTTCGTTTTAACTTAAAATAAACTATCATGGTTTGGTTTATTTTAACTTATATTAATGGAGCGGGTTAACGGGCCTTATGGTTATGATCCGATAATCATTAAGTGTCACGCCCCGAGAGCATGCCGAACCGAAAATCAAACGGACAGCACCTCGCCTGTACGTGGCAACATTTCGGGTTAATACAAGGCCCGTAGGCCCACAATAACAACAATATATATGTATAAAAACAAAAACTACACAAGACACAGCGGAAACATACTACAATCATACAACAATCCCACACATGCATACCGGTATGACTAACACACCACAACAATATGAAATCGCGACAAAATCTGAATATACAACAAATACATCACGAAAACTCCAAAATACAAAGCACAACGGACAGAAGGCCCAAAACAAAATACGGGAGCCTCGTGAGATGAGATGACGTCAGCCGCCGGTGCTCCAAGCTGTCACGAAGTCTTCTACTTGTTACCTAGGCGACAGAAAACCCAGGGTACGCGGGGGTAGTGAGTAAAACTCAGTAGGTAATAGAAAACATGTATATATGTAATATCACATGTATTTCGACAACATAATCTAGAAGTGCAACTGGTATATCAGCATAGTATATAAATGCAAGCATATACCGTCTAACTGAAATGAATAACATAAAATGCAGACATACCTGAAGTTTGCTATGCTACTCTGATTCAACCTGAACATATATCCAACATATATATAAAGCGCCATCAGATACGGCTATGCAGCATGCATGGTCATGTCGGCTCACCCTAAAGCTACCACGACCCCAGTGTGGCCTCGGTGGCTCGAGCATAACAACTGTCCCAACTCAACACCAACCACTACTCTCGAGTGGCCGAGTGGGCAGTATGATCGAGTAGCATATAAGCGTAAAGAGCAAGCTACACGATGGGGGTCCCTGCTGTTGGTCACTCCGACAGTCACTACCCATGAGTGGTCGAGTACCACACACGCAGGACTACGGCACGCAAATCCAACTACCACCGTCTATAGTGGTAGAGTGCGGCACCTCAATGCTCTGCCCTCACACCGATTACTCCTCCTATGAGTAACCGTGGAGGCAGGATGACTGGTGACCCTCTCAACCACAAGGGAGACCTCGTCGCCAGCGTGCATGTAAATGCATGAATGCAATGTCTCACACACAGACATCCACCATAGACTCTCTATCCTATAGAGAGTCATACCAATCTACTCGAAGCACTCTCTATCCTGTAGAGAGTCGTACTCAACTGATCATAATACTCTCTATCCTGTAGAGAGTTATACTAATCTACTCGACGCACTCTCTATCCTGTAGAGAGTCGTACTCATCTGATTATAACAAGCTAGGACCACCGGTCCGTAGCGATACCCTAAGTATCATTCCTCTGACCATTTACACAACACATGTTCGGTGGTAACATACAACCTAAGGGTACTAGAACTAACCCTAGGTTAAAGCCATTATTTACCTACGGATGACCTTTTTGCCCAATGTACAATCAGGTTGTCATCCGGACTTTACCATTTGCACTTAACTTAAACAAATTCTAAGTTACTTGCATCACCTATATGTATAACTCCTAATCATGATAAAATAAACATGATAACAGCAATTGAGTTAATAGGCAACAGTAAAGGATCAAGCATACGATAAAAAGAACATGGTCAAGGTAATATGAACACCTAACATGCTCATATCAATGACTAAATCTAAATGAAATACAACTACCCGGACCAGGTAGGAAATTACCCACCTGTTATGTAAACCGTAACTGTCTTCTTGTCCAAAAGACTATTCCGAATCAAGGTCCTGCAGTTACAAACTATAAAGAGTAACTAAATGCTAGCATAACCCTAATGCTAGAATAATTCTCTAAATCACATCCTAACCCTTGATTAGTCAATTTAATGATGTAATAGTGTACTCCTCTACACTTCATTTACTAATCATATTTGATCCCTGATTTCTTCACAAATAATACTACTGTAACATATCATATCGAATCAATAACCATATACAAATCCATGTCAACTTCTGACATCAACTATCGCTAGATCAATTAAATCGAAAGGGTAATGGTATTCATTATAAATTAATCCAACCCAACTTACCTTGCACAATCGTAGTTGCAAAACTACTGGATCTGCTATAGGAGATCTGTTCATCCTATAAAAATATGTTAGCCTAATTAACACAAAAATCCTTACCTAGTTTATCTAGCCCAGTTCCTTGATCCACAGTAGAAAATCAGCTCTGTACCATCCAATTTGGCCCAAGCCAATCATCCACAGTCCATCCTAAAAATAAAATCCATAATTAAACCACAGTATTAACTGTAAATATACCAACATACTAGCCTAGCTTAAATTCCAGGTTTCACCTTCACTGCCTATAAATCTGCAAGGTGTCACAACAATAATAATCTTCATCAATCCTCCACATCAATTCACCTGCACGGTTACTCATCCCAACGAAATCAGAAATCATGTGTGCAGTTATAGCAAACACCATGGTGGATTCATAGATCTAGCCTTTAACCCACCACAAGCTGCAGTGGTAGGGGCTACCGACAGCATCGGAAAATAGGTGAAAGACTTGAGCGCACATGCAGAGACCATAGTTAGGACCGAGGCGAACAACTGCTCGAATCACAGTGAGGCGTCTACATAGAGCAGTGGAGCTTCAACTACAACGAGTGACAACCGGATCAAATTCACAGCGATGGAGTAGAGGTCGGCGGCACTGGCTGTTGTCAGTAGAATGGAGGGGCCGGAGGAGATGTGGCGGCCGCGGCGTGTTGTCCGTGAGCGGCAACCAAAAGGGGCGGCAACACCTGCTGCCGTCGGACCGGAAGGAACAGCGAAGGGGAAAACAGCCGGCTCTCGAGCGAGATCGAGAGAGAGAGGCCGGCGACGACGATGATGGACAAGCAGCGAGCACGCTGCAGAGATCCAAATCTGAAATTGGGGGAAAAAGCAAGGCATCCCGACGGTAGGCGAGGAGGAGAGGTGCGGAGAAGGCGGCAACGAGCGACGCTGTTTCTCACGGCGAAGGCTGGCCGGTGGCATGCAAGGCAGAGGCAATCGGCGGTTGCACTGGGAGAGGAGGCGGCCCTAGGGCGGCGGCGATTTGGCGATGGATCTGGTCATGTGATGGTGGGCGACCGAGGCTACGGCTCAGTGGCGTGTGCAGCGAGCGGGGAAGGAGATCGGGCGAATATAAGAAGAAGAAAAAGGCGATTGGGAGCGCGAGGAAACAAAGGGGTCACGCGCGATTGGGAAAAAAGGAAGAAACTGTTGATCGGGGATAAGCGGGAGAAATGGTTCGGTCTTTAAGAAAGTAATGTATCCACCTAATAAGGTTTAACCCTAGGTTAGGTTTAATCAATCCCATAAGTTTTAACCTAGGTTAGGTTTGATTTATCCCTAACCATCCATCATTATTTTATTTTTTTTACGGTATTTTACATTCTCCCCCACTTATAAAAATTTGGTCCCCAAATTTCGTACTAACATGCAAAAATTTACTTCAAGCAAGTTTCCGAAGGGACCACATACTTTCCTCAAGTGACCAGATGAGACTATCGAGCTCGGATAATATCTTCCATCTCCCACATAGCCTCCTCATCGGTATGATGCTGTCATCAAACCTTTACGAGTCGGATGGTTTTCATCCCACTACTGTTGCTCCTTGCGACCCAGGCTCCACCCTGGAATCACCTCGTAAGTCACATTAGACTGAGGTAGAATTCGAAACCTCTTTCAGAGCATGATCAACATGCGACATGTATTTCCTCAGTATAAAAATAGGAAATACGTTGTGAGAACCTACAAATGTCGAAGGTAAAGCTAACCGATAAGCTACACCTCCATTATCCATGACACAAGATCTGAATAGATCCTCCAACGTCTAAATGATACACTTAGACCGTTCATCTGTCTGCGGATGAAATGTTGCACTAAGCCGAAGCTCTGTGCCCATAGTCTGGTGCAGACTCTATCAAAATCGCGAGGTAAATCGCGAATCTCTATCCGATTTGGTACTTAAAAGTACCCCACGCAATCTGATAATCTTCTGGTAATACAACTCTACCGAATGATCCAACCGTGTGCAAGATACATGATTCTCAAATCCAGTGACGACTAAATCGTTCATGAATTTAACAACTTAATCACAACTTGTAAAATTCATACTAAGTATGACATCATGTCACTACAATATCAACACTCCAGTCGTAAATCAACCCTAGAGTATATGCAGGTGTCGTTAGCTGATCTAAATAGATCATTTATCCATAACGAAGGATATTCTTCACAATAACTACTGTATTCCATCATCGATAATCGATGCATACTTTCAAAGGTCCATCTCTCTTTCAACAAAGGTTTCTGAATCTTCTCAAGGAGGAATACTAGGATAGATAAATATCCCGTCCAACTTCTCATATACTCACAACTTACGTTCTTCCTATTTCCATAGTGTTTAACAACACTGATTCCAACAACACTATCACTCGATATGTGATCTTCGATACCGGACTATTTTCGCAATCATTTCGATCGCCTACTCCACTTGCCTAACCAACGACAAGGCTGGGAATTCATCCGAAACTACATCCGAATGCTCTCGGATTATACGCACATCTGAGAGACATAATCATACTATAATCTCAACAACTCGACCATCCGTAAGGATATGTCTACAGTAAAGATATGTCTATCCGAGTCTAAGGGCATCCCTTAACTACTTAATTGTTGATCCTCATCTCACCTGACGGTAGAGATACCATCGACCCACAAGTCGATGTAAAGGACCCTTCTAATCCAACTGAGAATGTTCTAGACAAAGATACCTGTAAACTACAAGTATCTCTCAATATATTAACATTGAGGGTAAACTAAAATAATACCCTGAATCATCAATTATCTATCGATCCGATTCTAAGGCTCCACGCAGGTCTCGGCCTTTCTCCGAAGAGAATAAGATCAGAGCCAACAGTTCGCGACAAAGCGGTCGCATTTCTACGATGAATGATCCTAGGATTTTTCCTAGATCATCCGATCCCATCACTTAATCCTACAAGATACAACTGTAAAATTCCGAATAGACACGACCTTCGTCGTATACTCTCTCTTCTGTACTAAGCAACTCACATCTGGAGGTAACTGTTGTTGTCTGCTGAATCTTCTAAGATGTTTTCTGCTGATGCTGCTTCTGTGTTGATCTCTGCTGAATGGTAGTATCAAGGAACTTCGACCACGCCTGAGGTAGTAGATTGCTGCTGATGAGATAACTCAATCTTTGATGTTGATCTCAGCTGTTGAGACGGTGCCTCATCCTCCTGGAATACCATCGATAGTCTTCAAGTATAACTCCTCCACTGTACTGGTTGCTCACAATAGCAATAGATGAACTGCTCCAACGGATAATCTGACTTCACGTGTCTTCGTGATCTGCACTGCACGCACACAATTCCTTCAGAGTCTTTGTTCTGATTTTGCTGATATCCACAAGAACCTTCTGATGATCTGCGATTGGTCTTCTATAATCGGAAAGTAGCCCAAGGCCTGTGACCCTGATATTGCTCCTTTTATCCAATAGTCAGAGACTTCTGACTCTAATAAGTTGACCTGCAATATTTGCTTATCGGTCTCCAACTCTTAAACCCTTGTACGGAGTCATTTCTAAACTCCTGTCTCAATCCAACGTCTTTCGACAAGATCTGGTAGAAGATCCCATCATCTTAATCCAACTATAATCCAAACTCTGGGTGGCTTAAATCATCCATCCATCTTCTTGAGCTATTAGGTGGTCGTAACCTCTGCAAGTCTCATGACTCTGCACAATACACTGTTACTAACCGAGCACCCTTTCTTGAAGCTCAATAATTCCTTACAATGTGTCACTAAAAGTGACACAGGGAAATACTCTTTTTCAACATCACTAATCCATGATCAAGTGATATATTATTTCCCGAAGATTATTTTTTTTTTCATTTATCACCAAATACCGGCTTGACCCCGATAATGGTATACAAATAACTCTACTTTCTCGGTATAACATGATTTAAGTACTTAAAAGTACTCTCAAAGTTATACAACTCAGTATGAACAACTCAGGGATAAAATCCCTATGAAACTCCATAACCTAGCCTTCCGCTATCTGCATCAACAATAGTCTACAAGTTTGTTCATTACCCACAGGTAATGATCCGACTAGCATAGTTATGGAAATCTCTAAGACTGTAGTCTTTGATTTCCATAATAAATGTGACGACTTGGCTCATGTTTTCTGACTCGGTATCAGTCGTCTCTCAAAGGTAAATCACCTCCTCGACACAGGTTCAAGACTCACAGACTCAATAGGTCGTTCCCGTGGTCAACTCATACCACGGTTACGAATAATAACCAACACACTACAGGTTATTCCCTAGTATAGCATCTAAATGCATAGCCAACATAACCGAGAGTATAAACCCTAAAGGTCACTCCGGTTGGTCGCCTCGGTGGACGACCCCTACTACAAGTCTGCACAGGTGTCATAACTCTATTGTATACACCTATTATTCAAGTTTAGATAAATATCTACTAAACCACAAGTTTTCAGGGGTTCATACCTCGTGCTGCTTGGAGCTCAGGTCGCTGTCCATCTCATCTCAAAAACCAAAACCGAATAAATCGACTCCTGAGAATCCAAGACTCGACTCAAAAATAACATTGTATGGCATCGTAGAACCTTGGGCTTTGATACCACTAAAGTTGTCACGCCCCGAGAGCATGCCGAACTAAAAATAAAACGGACAGCACCTCCCCTGTACGTGGCAACATTTCGGGTTAATACAAGGGTCGTAGGCCCACAATAACAACAATATATATGTATAAAAACAAAAACTACACAAGACACAGCGGAAACATACTACAATCATACAACAATCCCACACATGCATACCGGTATGACTAACACACCACAACAATACGAAATCGCGACAAAATCTGAATATACAACAAATACATCACGAAAACTCCAAAATACAAAGCACAACGGACAGCAGGCCCAAAACAAAATACGGCAGCCTCGTGAGATGAGATGACGTCAGTCGTCG
This sequence comes from Wurfbainia villosa, assembly GCA_025175895.1. Lineage (NCBI taxonomy): Eukaryota > Viridiplantae > Streptophyta > Magnoliopsida > Zingiberales > Zingiberaceae > Wurfbainia > Wurfbainia villosa. The sequence continues at coordinate 87,447,303 of CM046002.1, forward strand.
GTGCTCCAAGCTGTCACGAAGTCTTCTACCTGTTACCTGGGCGACAGAAAACCTAGGGTCCGCGGGGGTAGTGAGTAAAACTCAGCAGGTAATAGAAAACATGTATATATGTAATATCACATGTATTTCGACAACATAATCTAGATGTGCAACAGGTATATCAGCATAGTATATAAATACAAGCATATACCGTCTAACTGAAATGAATAACATAAAATGCAGACATACCTGAAGTCTGCTACGCTACTCTGATCCAACCTGAACATATATCCAACATATATATAACAGGAAGAGTAATACCAACACATAATCTACTCATGCTACAGGCCAAGGTATCTATGGTCTATCCAACACATACCAATATCCGACACAACTGTATAACATATGCAAGAAACATGCATGAATATGATGTCCACCCAAATGCAGCAAGCATAGTACAAACAAATGCAACATCACAATAATCATATATATATAGACTGTATCTATATATATATTAATCTCAATCATCCATATATATATATATACATGCATATATGTATATATATATGGTAATATGCAAAGCGCCATCAGATACGGCTATGCAGCATGCATGGTCATGTCGGCTCACCCTAAAGCTACCACGACCCCAGTGTGGCCTCGGTGGCTCGAGCATGACAACTGTCCCAACTCAACACCAACCACTACTCTCGAGTGGCCGAGTGGGCAGTATGATCGAGTAGCATATAAGCGTAAAGAGCAAGCTACACGATGGGGGTCCCTGCTGTTGGTCACCCGACAAATCACTACCCATGAGTGGTCGAGTACCACACACGCAGGACTACGACGCAAATCCAACTACCACCGTCTATAGTGGTAGAGGCGGCACCTCAATGCTCGCCTCACACCGGTTACTCCTCCTATGCGTAATCGCGGAGGCGGGGATGAGCGACCCTCTCAACCACAAGGGAGACCTCGTCGCCAACGTGCATGTAAATGCATGAATGCAATATCTCACACACATACATCCACCATACACTCTCTATCCTGTAGAGAGTCATACCAATCTACTCGACGCACTCTCTATCCTATAGAGATTCGTACTCAACTGATCATAATACTCTCTATCCTGTAGAGAGTCATACTAATCTACTCGACGCACTCTCTATCCTGTAAAGAGTCGTACTCATCTGATTATAACAAGCTAGGACCACCGGTCCGTAGCGATACCCTAAGTATCATTCCTCTGACCATTTACACAACACATGTTCGGTGGTAACATACAACCTTAGGGTACTAGAACTAACCCTAGGTTAAATCCATTATCTAACTACGGATGACCTTTTTGCCCAATGTACAATCAGGTTGTCATCCGGACTTTACCATTTGCACTTAACTTAAACAAATTCTAAGTTACTTGCATCACCTATATGTATAACTCCTAATCATGATAAAATAAACATGATATCAGCAATAGAGTTAATAGACAACGGTAAAGGATCAAGCATACGATAAAAAGAACATGGTCAAGGTAATATGAACACCTAACATGCTCATATCAATGACTAAATCTAAATGAAATACAACTACCCGGACCAGGTAGGAAATTACCCACCTGTTATGTAAACCGTAACTGTCTTCTGTTAGGGATCGTTTGAAAGCTAGAGGGGGGGGGGTGAATAGCGCTTTTCGTTTCTACAAGAGTAATTAGCGGAAGCAAACACAAATAATATATGTAAAAACAAAAAGCAATGCTAACAAAGCCTTTACGTGGTTCGGAGATAACGCTCCTACTCCACGGCGATCCTTAAGGTGGATCAACCCAAGCAATTCCACTAAGAAGCTTTCTCTTTACAAAGATCTCCTCTTCTTACAAAAGATGACAATGAAGATTTGAGAGGAGAAAGGAGATTAATACTTAGAAAGCTTGGAAAACTTGTGGGAGCTTAGGAGAATGATCAGAATATAAGCATTAGCCCCTTATGGCTCCCCTTGGGCTCTTTTTATAGGAAAGAGCCTCTTTTTCCCGTTGAGGTCATCAATGATCGTGATGACTTACATCACCGATCACGCCGATTCTAACGGCTTCTAAACAGCCGGATTCACGGGATTTGTCGTCGTCATCGCCAACAGGAAGACTATCAGTCGATTGCCAATAGTGGCAGTTCGATCGAGCATCGCCAGAGCCGACCGCCACCGCTACGGGCCATTATTTATGGCGATCGCGCTAATAATGGCAATGATCGCCGCTATCTTCGCGAAGTCGAGTCAATCGTCACCGCTTCTCGATAACCCCGATGATCGATACAATGACCTCTAATGTGCATGTTAAGGGCGATTCGGCCGACACCATGTTCGCATCGGCACACCCAAGTATGACTAATTCATACTTGAAAACATAACCTAAGCCTAGACTTAACCTTCTAGCTTCTCCATCAGCCTTGCGCCTCTAGGATTTCTCCGAGTCCACGACTCCATCCATGCGCTTGCCTTCAAAAGCTTCCTTCGGTTTCGTCATGCTTTGGGTTTCTTCTTTGCCAAAGTACGCTTGGACTTTATGCCGCCAAGACTACCCTTTGGTCTTCCTTTTCCAAGGACTGCTTGGACTTTACGCCGCCAAGACTACATGCTTGGACTTATGCTGCCAAGACCTTTCCTTGACTTCTCTTTGCCAAGATCACACTTGGACTTGTCTTTTACCAAGTCTTCATACTTGGATTTTCCTGTCACTTAAACATGTATACAATTAGATCACAAAACATTGCCTAACTTAGATGATTATCCAAACATCAAAATATATATAATTGCTTGGGGCATTGTTGCACCAACAATCTCCCCCTTTTTGATATTTGGCAATCATTTAAGTTAGGTCTTTAACACATAAACATATTTCAATATGAATTCTAACTTAAATATCCCTTCTCCCCCTTTGACATACAACAAAAAGAGAAGAGGTTATCCAATAAGTGCAGGAAGGAATTATAATTGACACATCTTGAACAAAGGTATAAAATAAATATGAAGCTCCCCCTAAATCCAAGACATGTTTCATGATGTGTAAATAACATGTGAACAAAACATAAGCAATAGAATAGGCAAATATGTCCTAGCCTTGCACCAACAATTATATAAATAAGGGATGTAGCTCCCCCTAAACCAGTGCACCAAGAAAATCCGCCTTTTCATACAAGGTGTCATGTATCTACTGTGGAAATCATATAATGTCCAAAATTGAACCTTTTAACCGATGAAAAACTGCTTTCCATTCCAAAGCAGTGACACCGGTTCGACTGGAATAGGCAGTAGTCAACTGCCAACCTTGGCTGATCGCCAATAAAGAATGATCGATATCGATAAAATCAATTTCAAATTTTTCAGCCAAGGTTTGAAAATGCGTAGAAAATTCCGTGGGTGTTCAAAAATCACGAAACTTGGCATACACATTTTATTCGACTAATATAACATATGAAAAATATTAGACGAAAAACATGTTCATCAGATTAATGGATTGATACGATATTCAAAATAACAAAATTATGACGCAAAAAGTGTAATTGTATCGTATCAATATTCATAACTTTGTACTATATGCTCAACTTCTAAACTTGACAAATAACAAATTGTAGGTACTAATAGAAGTGAACACAATTTCATTTCATTAATCAAAAGTCATTACATAAGTAGGAGTTTATGTCGTACATACGGCCAAAAAGAAAATAACAAAGAAAATAAGCGAGCTAAAGATCGTCGTCCTCAGCATCCATCGGTGCAGATGACGAACCATCGGGAGGTGGGTGTCCAGGTGCAGCAGGGCGGAGAATCGCCAAGATGTCCTGCCGCGATGCACCTCTCTCACGAGGAGAGGAGCTCTGATGATGCTCTAGGCGCAGCTCCTCAAAACGTGTGTCTACCCGCTCCGCAAAAGCATCGGGCACGAGGATGTGTCCGTAGAGCGATGCTCGCTGCGGCAGTCTCCCTGCATCGGCTCCCAAAGAACCCCTCAAGAACACCTTCAAGAACTCCTTCCGCGGGCACTGCACTACCGTCGTCGGGTCCCGGAAGAGCATGATCCTTTGTCGGCCTTCAGGCCCGCCAATGAGAAACTCCGTCGAGTCATCTGATCATATTTTCTATTCATGACTTTAATGACTCCTATATTGACATCAATGCCTACAGAGCTGAGCCATTGAGTGAGGACATTTCCATAAGGAATATGAACCTTTCCATTGTTTGGCCTTATGAAATGAGTGATGCAATGGAAAGTATTGAGGCCAATGTTGATGTCTAAGTATGAACGAAGGAGATGCATGAGAAGTAAGTGTGGAGGGCGCACCAAAGCTAAACCACGAGTAACTATAGGGAGAAGACAATGAGCAACGACCTTATAAAGGACGTTGTCAGAGGCAGAAAGTTCTTGTGATTGAAATAAATTGGTGTTCAAAGGTCGAGGATAGTGATAGAAAGTATCGTGAAGGGAATCTAAAGAAATCTCCTCAAAGGGAGATGGAAGAGGTTCACTCCAAGATGGATATAAGATGAAATCATCCTCGGAGGAGAGGCAACCGAGAAAATCAGTCCAGATCTGGGGACTGAAATCCAGATCGCGCTGAGCAACGCGAGTCCGGTATCTCCCATCTCCAGTCGGCCGTAGGTTGTTGAAGAATTCAGAGAGGAGAGTGATATTAACGTGATGTTCACAAAAGACTAAAGACTCAAGTTTGTAATGTTGAATGATTTGAACAATGTCAAAACAGTAGTCTTTAAGAAACTTGGAATCGATTGATCTAGGTGGAATAAGTTGGAATTTGTTTTTATGGAAAGCACTTTCAAGGGCGGAATTAGGAAATCGAGGATCAACAGAGGGTTGAGGGTTTGACGGGCCCTCATTGGTCGGAGGTGCCCGGGTGCGCTTAGTAGCAAAATGCTTAATTCTAAATGGGTGAAAAAACAACACATTTGGGTTGATGATGCATGGACAGAGACAAAGATCACAATGTGGGTTGATGATGCATGGACAAAGACAAAAGACAAGCATGGGTTAGTGAAATACAATCATAGGAACAAAACAAACATTGATTAGGAATGAAAATATACCTAGGCGGCATGGTGAACAAAGATCAGTGCCGGACCACGGAAACCTAGCCGAGTGACTGAAAACTAGGGCGCGAATGGAGCGACAAGAGAAGGTCCTCGAGTTGGAGAGCACTCCAAATGGGATCACGGGTCGATGAAGTCGCCGGGAAAGCAAGGGAGAACGGCTAAGAGTGCGGTGGAAGGTCGTCGGAAGAGGAAGAGAAGAGAGAAATCGTAGCGGCCGATCGGCGATAAATGGCGAATGAATCGGTTATCCGAATCGATCGCGTCGGCTATACGTATGCAGGCGGTGGCCGATCGCCATAAATGGCGATCAAACCGATAACGAACCGGGTAAGCCGGTTTGATATCGATGTATATCGATCGAATCGGCATTAGGTACGGTCGTGATATCGATCGATAGCCTTTGACGGATTTAAAAATTCATAATTAATTCAATAAAGATCAAAAAATCACGAAATTTTGTGGGTAATATTGTTAGATCATTTCCTATCAAGGAAAAATTATTTTAAAATTATATTACCTCTATATTTTGATATTGACACAATCTTGAGATTTTGCAAAAGTTATGATATTTTTGCAAAACTTTGTATCACTTTGGCTTATCAATAGGAAATTGTTTCTCAAGGTTTGATAGACATAGTTTAAATTTTATTTTATTTGATATTTCCAATCATATTCTTGGAGCTATATGCACATTAATGGTACATAGGCCTTCCCAATGATTGGTCCAATGAAGGATTAATGTCTCTAGATGACACTTTGGTTCATAGTAATGCATCATAACAAGCATGATGAACAAAGTGCATCTTCCTATCATCTCACATGTTGTCTAGGTGGCTCAATACAAAAATCATGGTTTCTTAGGTATTTTGTGAGATGGTTAAAGGTATAAAACCTAGTATTTCTATAGGATCATGCAAACCTACACCTTCATTCAACCAAGCACATTCCAAGTTCTCTCCTAAGTGATGAGAATTCTACTTCGGGGAGAGCCTTGGTAAATATATCAGCTAAGTTGGATTTGGATTCAATATAATTGAGCTCAATATCCCCCTTAGCCACATGGTCTCTAATGAAGTGATGCTTCACTTCAATGTGCTTGGTCCTAGAGTGATGCACTGGATTTTTGGTCAAGTTAATGGTGCTTACATTATCACAAAATACTTTTATGTTGGAGTAAGATAGCTCATAATCCTCTAGGGTATGTTTCATCCATAAGAGTTGAGCGACACAACCACCCATAGCCACATATTCGGCCTCGGTGGTGGATAAAGCAACACAAGGTTGCTTCCTACTACTCCAACTCACTAGGGAGGACCCAAGGAATTGGCATCCACCACTAGTACTCTTCCGATCCAATTTGCAACCGGCATAATCGGAATCGGTGTACCCAATTAAATCAAAAGACCTAGTCCTAGGGTACCATAGACCTACATTTAGTGTGCCCTTGACATATCTTAAAATTCTTTTAACGGCAACTAAATGAGATTCCTTAGCACATGATTGATACCTAGCACACATACCAACCGCAAATAATATGTCGGGTCTACTAGCGGTTAAATACAAGAGGCTACCAATCATGCTCCTATAAAGGGTAAGATCTATTTGTTTTCCTTCACTATCACTATCTATTTTGGTATTGGTTGCCATTGGAGTTGACACTACCTTAGCATTTTCTAAGCCAAATTTCTTAATCATTTCCTTAGCATATTTGGTTTGATAAATGTAAATTCCTTCACTAGTTTGTTTAACTTGCAAACCTAGGAAGAAATTTAATTCTCCAACTAGACTCATCTCAAACTCTTTTTCCATATTTTGAATAAAGTCTTGAAGAAGCTCATCATTTGTTGACCCAAAGATAATGTCATCAACATACACTTGGGCTACAAAGATGTCCTTAGATGTTGACTTTATAAAGAGAGTTTGATCTATACTACCCCTTTTGAAATCCTTAGAGATTAGGAAAGATGACAATCTTTCATACCAAGCCCGGGGAGCTTGTTTCAAACCATATAAGGCTTTCCTAAGCTTGTATACATGGTTTGGGTAGTCCATATTTTCAAACCCGGGAGGTTGTTCTACATACACCTCTTCCTTAATAAACCCATTTAGGAATGCCGATTTGACATCCATTTGATGGAGTTTGAAACCCATATAGGAGGCATATGCTAAAAGTATTCTAATGGACTCTAATCTAGCAACCGGGGCATATGTTTCATCATAATCAAGTCCTTCAACTTGATTAAAACCCCTTGCAACTAATCGTGCTTTATTTCTAGTGATATTCTCTTGGTCATCTAGTTTGTTCCTAAAGACCCATCTTGTAGTAATAATAGTGTTTTCACTTGGTCTAGGAACTAACTCCCACACTTGACTTCTATCAAATTGAGCCAATTCATCTTGCATTGCTAAGATCCAATCCGGATCAAGTAATGCATCTTTAATGTTTTTGGGCTCAATTTTAGAAATTAGAGCTATATGACTAGTGGGGTCCCTATGGAATGACCTAGTCCTAACTCCTTGAGATAATTCACCCACAATTTGATCTAATGGGTGACTTTGATGAACTCTTATGGTTCTAGGAGGTGTATCAAGTTGAGTTTGGTCTTGATTAACTTCAATTCTATGTGCATCATCGGTATCATCCCTTACTTCCCCTTGATCCAATCCTCCCCCTTGATTATTACCCCCTAAGTTTAAATCTTGAAATTGTTTGGTAATTTCTTGATTTTCATTATTTATGTCATCATCAATAGGAGATTTTCTAGGGTATGTATTTGAAGTTTCATCAAATTGAACATTTGAAGATTCTTCAATCTTTTGGGTCCTTTTATTGTAAACTCTATATCCTACACTAGTGGATGAGTATCCAACTGGGATTCCCTCATCCGCTTTGGACTCAAATTTACTTAGGTTGTCTTTGGTATTTAAGATATAGACTTTACATCCAAAGACCTTAAAATAATGAATTGTTGGAATTGTACCATTCCACAATTCAAATGGAGTTTTTCCTAAAAACCTATGAATTAATACCCTATTTTGGATATAGCAAGCGGTATTAACCGCTTCCGCCTACAAGTAGTTAGGTAAGGAATATGCATTAAGCATTGTCCTAGCCGCTTCTTGTAGGGCACGATTTTTTATTTCCACAACCCCATTTTGTTGGGGTGTTCTAGGACAAGAAAATTCATGCTTGTACCCTTGTTCTAAGCAAAAAGTTGAAAAGTTAGAATTCTCAAACTCTCCACCATGATCACTACGGATCCGGTTGATTTTGAGTTTTCTTTCATTTTCTACTCTTTTGCTAAATCCTATGATTATTTCTAAGGTTTCATCCTTATTTTTCAAGAAAAACACCCAAGTAAACCTAGAAAAATCATCTACTATTACCAAGCAATATTTACTACCAATTATAGATGGGGTACTATGACAATCAAATAAATCCATATGTAGTAATTCTAATGGTAAAGCGGTACTAAGTAAATTTTTACCTTTGTGTGATGTTTTTGATTGTTTCCCTTCTTGACAAGCATCACACATCTTGTCCTTGAGATATTTGACTCTAGGCAATCCTTTGACTAGCTTCAATTTTGCTATTTTGGCTATATTCTTCATGTTTATGTGACCTAGTCTCCTATGCCAAAGCCAACTTTCTTCCTCTTTTGCAATAAGACACTTAGTGGAAGGATTAGTAGCATAAGATAAATCAACATAATATATATTTGATTTTCTAAAGCCTACTAACATGCAATCATTTATAGTTTTGTGTCTTATAAAGCATTTTGAGGAATCAAATTTAACATCAAAATTTGCATCACATAATTGGCTTACACTAAGTAAGTTAAATTTCATATTTTTAACTAATAGAACTTTATGAATAGCAAGATTGGGAGATACCTCAATGGTGCCCTTTCCTAGAATTTTAAATTTACCGCTATTACCAAAAGACACTTTTCCTTGGCTAGTGTGGTTGATAGTGGAGAATTTTCTCTCATCCCCGGTCATATGCTTTGAGCACCCACTATCAACTATCCACAAGCTTGGTTCTTCTACCTATGTCACATGAAAAACACAATCCTTAGGTACCCAAATCTTAGGACCACTAGCATTAATTATAAATTTCTTTGGTACCCATGCTTTTCTCCCCTTGCTTTTAATCATGGATTTTCTACTAACTAGGGATGCAAATGCTACCTCTTTCTCCTTAGGTTTATATCCTAAACCGGCCTTATTGTAAATTGCCCTTTGGTCCTTAATAATCATATCTAGATATTTGGAACCATTAGTGAACTTTTCTAGGCATGTTCTCAATTTACTTATTTCTTTTCTTAACTCATCATTTTCATCCCTAAGAGTACAATCATCATCACTAGATGGTTTATCACATGATGCATCTATATTCTTAAATGATTTGATTTCTAATTTCAGATCCTTAATCCTAGTTTTTGATCTATTTAAAGAATTTTGTAAACATGCAATAGTCTTATAAAGTAAATCTACTTTGGGTGAGTCATTTACCTCATCATCATCACTTGATGATGATTCATAACTAAAAGAGGAAGAAGACTACTCGATTGAGCTTCCTGGTTTCTTCCAATGCCATGAGGGCTAAGTTCCGGGTTGAATGACAAACTTCTTCATCGTCGGTAGACTCCTCCATACTTAGAGTATCCCACGTTTGTGCTATCATCGCCTCCTTCTTCTTCTTTTCCTTCTTTTCCTTCTTCTTCTTATCCTTCTCCTCCTTTTTCTTTAGTTCTGGGCAATTTGGCTTTATATGCCCTTTCTTGTTGCAACCAAAACACGTCACGTTAGAAATAGAATTTGAATTATTAGAAGATTTACCTCTTGAGGATTGAAACATCCTCTTCACATCTTTCTTGGTGAGCCTCCTTGACTTCCCACCAAATTTCTTGACGTAGTGTGCTACCTCACTTGCCGACAACTCATCCTCACTACTTGATGAGTCCTCCTCGGATTCGGATGAGGAAGACACCTCCTTCTTTTCCTTTTTCTTCTTCTCCTTCTTTCCTACAACAAGAGCTATACCCTTCTCTTTGGATGAAGTGTTAGCTTGTTCATGCAATTGAAATTCACAAAATAACTCATCTAATTTAACTAATGAAAGATCCCTAGAGACCTTATAGGCATCTACCATTGAGGCCCATAAGGTGGCCCTAGGGAAGGCTTGTAGTACATACCTCACAAGGTCTCGGTTGTCGACCTTTTCACCTATAACGTGTAGTCCATTGACTACCTCCTTGAAGCGCCCGTGTATTTGGCTCACCGTTTCATTTGTCTTCATAGTGAAGCTTTGGAGTTGGCAAATCAAAAGATCCCTCTTGGCCCTTCTTGTCTCTTTTGATCCTTCGTTGAGTTCGATGAGCTTCTCCCAAAGCTCTTTTGCGGAGTTGAATGGCCCGACCTTAGATAGTTGCTCCTTGGATAGACCACATTGAAGTGTGGTCGTTGCTTTTGCATTCGCTTGTGCTTTCTTGGCCATCTCTCTTGTCCAATCCTTTGTCGGTAGTGGTGCTCCGAATTCGTCGACCGGCTTCTCAAAACCATCTACAATACTAAACCAATTTTCAATATCGTTTATTAAATAATACTCCATCCTACCTTTCCAATATCCAAAATCGTTGCCGTCGAAGAACGGAGGCCTCGCCGTGCTATACCCCTCTTGAAATGCCATCTTTGCTCCGGTTGATTGCTAGATCTTCCGATGCGATCCGGGCTCTGATACCACTTGTTAGGGATCGTTTGAAAGCTAGAGGGGGGGTGAATAGCGCTTTTCGTTTCTACAAGAGTAATTAGCGGAAGCAAACACAAATAATATATGTAAAAACAAAAATCAATGCTAACAAAGCCTTTACGTGGTTCGGAGATAATGCTCCTACTCCATGGCGATCCTTAAGGTGGATCAACCCAAGCAATTCCACTAAGAAGCTTTCTCTTTACAAAGATCTCCTCTTCTTACAAAAGATGACAATGAAGATTTGAGAGGAGAAAGGAGATTAATACTTAGAAAGCTTGGAAAACTTGTGGGAGCTTAGGAGAATGATCAGAATATAAGCATTAGCCCCTTCTTGCTCCCCTTGGGCTCTTTTTATAGGAAAGAGCCTCTTTTTCCCATTGGAGGTCTATCAGTCGACTGATGACTTACATCCGATTCATTTGCCGCCGCTATCGCTAACGGAAGACTATGGCGCTCGATCGATATCGCCAGATAGCCGGCTACACGGCGATTCGCTTGTGGCGATCATCGGCTTACTGCGATCGAGTTGAAAGTTCGAGTCAATCGTCAGCCTCGACCGGGTAACCCTCCGATCGATCATACCCTTCCACCTCTAATGTCGATGTTAAGGGCCAGTTCGACCGACACCATGTTCCAGTCGACTGGCACACTCCAAGTATGACTAATTCATACTTGAAAACATAACCTAAGCCTAGACTTAACCTTCTAGCTTCTCCATCAGCCTTGCACCTCTAGGATTTCTCCGAGTCCACGACTCCATCCATGCGCTTGCCTTCAAAAGCTTCCTTCGGTTTCGTCATGCTTTGGGTTTCTTCTTTGCCAAAGTACGCTTGGACTTTATGCCGCCAAGACTACCCTTTGGTCTTCCTTTTCCAAGGACTGCTTGGACTTTACGCCGCCAAGACTACATGCTTGGACTTATGCTGCCAAGACCTTTCCTTGACTTCTCTTTGCCAAGATCACACTTGGACTTGTCTTTTACCAAGTCTTCATACTTGGATTTTCCTGTCACTTAAACATGTATACAATTAGATCACAAAACATTGCCTAACTTAGATGATTATCCAAACATCAAAATATATATAACTGCTTGGGGCATTGTTGCACCAACATCTTCTCGTCCAAAAGACTATTCTAAATCAAGGTCCTGCAGTTACAAACCATAAAGAGTAACTAAATGCTAGCATAACCCTAATGGTAGAATAATTCTCTAAATCACATCCTAACCCTTGATTAGTCAATTTAATGATGTAATAGTGTACTCCTCTACACTTCATTTACTAATCATATTTGATCCCTGATTTCTTCACAAATAATACTACTGTAACATATCATATCGAATCAATAACCATATACAAATCCATGTCAACTTCTGACATCAACTATCACTAGATCAATTAAATCACAAGGGTAATGGTATTCATAATAAATTAATCCAACCCAACTTACCTTGCACAATCGTAGTTGCAAAACTCATGGATCTGCTATAGGAGATCTGTTCATCCTATAAAAATATGTTAGCTTAATTAACACAAAAATCCTTAGCTAGTTTATATAGCCCAGTTCCTTGATCCACAGTAGAAAATCAGCTCTGTACCATCCAATTTGGCCCAAGTCAATCATCCACAGTCCATCCTAAAAATAAAATCCATAATTAAACCATAGTATTAACTGTAAATATACCAACATACTAGCCTAGCTTAAATTCCATGTTTCACCTTCACTGCCTATAAATCTGCAAGGTGTCACAACAATAATAATCTTCATCAATCCTCCACATCAATTCACCTGCACGGTTACTCATCCCAACGAAATCAGAAATCATGTGTGCAGCTATAGCAAACACCATGGTGGATTCATCGATCTGGCCTTTAACCCACCACAAGCTGCAGTGGTAGGGGCTACCGACGGCATCGGAAAATAGGTGATCGAATTGAGCGCACATGCAGAGACCATAGTTAGGACCGAGGCGAACAACTACTCGAATCACAGTGAGGCATCGACATAGAGCAGTGGAGCTTCAACGACAACGAGTGACAACCGGATCGAATTCACAGCGATGGAGTAGAGGTCGGCGGCACTGGCTATTGTCGGTAGAACGGAGGGGCTGTAGGAGATGTGGCGGTCGCGGCGTGCTGTCCGTGAGTGGCAACAAAAAGGGGCGGCAACACCTGCTGTCGTCGGACCGGAAGGAACAGCGAAGGGGAAAACAACCGGCGCTCGAGCGAGATCGAGAGAGAGAGACTCGCGGCGGCGACGATGGACAAGCAGTGAGCACACTGCAGAGATCCAGATCTAAAATTGGGGGAAAAAGCAAGGCATCCCGACGGTAGGCGAGGAGGAGAGGTGCGGAGAAGGCGGAAATGAGCGACGCTGTTTCTCACGGCGAAGGCTGGCCGGTGGGGTGCAAGGCAGAGGCAATCAGCGGTTGCACTGGAAGAGGAGGTGGCCCTAGGGCGGCGGCGATTTGGCGACAGATCTGGTCATGTGATGGCGGGCGACCGAGGCTACGGCTCAGTGGCGTGCGCAGCGAGCGGGGAAGGAGATCGGGCGAATATGAGAAGAAGAAAAAGGCGATTGGGAGCGCAAGGAAACAGAGGGGTCACGCGCGATTGGGGAAGAAAGGAAGAAACTGTCGATCGGGGATAAGCGGGAGAAATGGTTCGGTCTTTAAGAAAGTAACGTATCCACCTAATAAGGTTTAACCCTAGGTTAGGTTTAATCAATCCCATAAGTTTTAACCTAGGTTAGGTTTGATTTATCCCTAACCATCCATCATTATTTTTTTTTTAACGGTATTTTACATTAAGAGAATTAGTTCTCTATAAAAGAAGGCTTAAGGGTTTGTTAAGCTCTAATCCAAAAACCCTAACCTAAGTTGCCACCCACCTCATCTCCTTGGAGAAGTTGGCGCCAACTCCATTGCCGCCGCCCACCTCTTCCAACCGGCGTCCAGAAGGAGCCTTCCTTCCCTCTCCCCGGTGTCGAGTTGCTGTCGGTTGGTGCTCCGGTGATCTCCTTTAGGTTCGGTAATAAGGTGAGCTTCCACCTCTCTCCAATATTAATTTTTTTAATTTTTATTATTTATTATTAAAAATTTAAGAGATCCTGTATAATGTTATTAATTTATCCGAAATGATTTATTATTAGTTAAATTATTTATTAATTTATTCTAAATGATGAAACCGAAAGATTTGAAATATTCTTAAAAGTTTAATTCTTAATTTTTTCTATTTTTTGACAATTTTAAAATTTATCGAGTAGATAAAAATTCGTCGTTTCTATTAATTATAATTATATTAATTTATTGTTCTGTTTATTTATTTTACGGAAACCGAAATCCTTGTAGCATTGTGTTCCTAAGTTTTGTTGTCGAAACTCCCACAAGACCAGATTTTATTTTATTTTCTATCAAGAACATACTTTTTGCCCTTTAGTTACCGTCAACTCTAGCAGAAAGAAAAATGCATCATTTTTTTATATTTCTAAAAGATTAAAATGTTTTTAAAATATGTCGATTTTTTAAAATAAGATTTTAGCAATTGCATAACATAACAAAATAAATTGTCAATATTAGGTAAACTTATTTTAAAAAAATTCGACTATATTTACATTAATAAACAGTCAAATTAATAAATATTAATTTATTCTATCAAATTTTTTTTTGAAATTATTATCAACTAATATAATTTTTTTATTTTAATTATTTATTATTAAATATTTAATATATCATGTATAATGTTATTAATTTATATGAAGTCATTCTTTTAACTAAATTATTTATTAATTTATCCGAAATGATGAAATTGAAAGATTTGAAAAATTCTTAGAAGTTTTATATGTATTTTTTGATTTTTGGAAATTTTAAAATTTAAGGAGTAGATAAAAATTTGTCATTTCGATTCATTTTGATTATATTCTTTTAATATTCTATTTATTTATTTTATGAAAATCTAATTTGGATTTTCACTTTCATATAATTTTAAAATTAATTTATATACTTCTGTAATTACTAAAAGTTAATTGGATTTTGACTTTCATTTGATTTAAATCCAACTAATTATATCTTAATTGATGCTAACTAGCCACAAATTTAATTGTAAATTCATCCAAGTATTTTAATAAATGAATGGTGACTATGATCAATTGAGTAAATATTTTCAGTGTGTGCATGCCTTACCTAAACATTTTTAGTGGGGATCACCAACTATCATAGTTCCATTATTATTTATTTTTCACTTTTGTCACATTCCATTGGTATAAGATGAAGTCGTTATACACTCATAATGGGAGGTTGCACACCGATTATCAAAAATTAGTTAAATTTTATATGACGTGTTTGATTTTTTTTATTTATGTCCAGAAAAAAATCCTAGTACATAAAAAGTCTATCTTTTTCAAGAAATTGTTGCTTTGGGTGATATTATTATTGTGGAGTCACAATTCTAAGAACATCCTCACAAATTATTTTTTGGGTATCTATTTCATAGCTAAGAGAAAGATGCCCTAATCTTTAGCATCTTATACATGTAAGCCCAAAATTTGTGTTCAACTTCCTACCCTTTAATTCTTATGCCATATTTTTCTTATTATTTTGTTTGCATTCTGTATGCTGGTTAAAAATTTTTTTTCATCTCCATTGGTTTAGGAAATGTCATATAATAATTACTTAGATGCCGATACTATTAGGAATTGTGTATCGGAATTCAAGAACCCTACTTGTGTGAGATTGTCAAGCACACAAATTGTCACACCCAAGAGGTAAGTTTCAATATTTATTATTAAATATTTAACAGATCTTGTATAATGTTATTAATTTATTTGAATTGATTTTTTGTTAGTTAAATTATTTATTAATTTATGTGAAATGTTGAAATTGGAAGATTTGAAATTTATTACAAGTTTTTATTTTTGACAATATTAAAATTTAAGGAGTAGATAAACACTTGCCATTTTCATCAGTTACGATCTTATTAATTTCATATTCTATTTATTTATTTTACGAAGACCTAAGTCCTCGCAACATTGCGTTCTTAAGCTGTATTAAAAATGAGATTTTAAAATTTTGAGAAGATAAAAAAATAAAATGCCAAGGATAGGGAAACTTATTTTTCAAAAAAATTAGAATATATTTTAATTAATAAAGATAGATTTATTCTGTTAAGATTTTTTTTATTATTATTAACTAATATTAATTTTTAATTTTTATTATTTATTATTAAAAATTTAAGAGATCCTCTATAATGTTATTAATTTTTCCGAAATTATTTATTATTAGTTAAATTATTTATTAATTTATTCTAAATGATGAAACCAAAAGATTTGAAAAATTCTTAAAAGTTTAATTCTTAATTTTTCTATTTTTTGACAATTTTAAAATTTATGGAGTAGATAAAAATTCATCTTTAAAATACCGGAAAAAAAAATTATATTCCTCGTTAATTGATAAATTATCTAGTGGAATTTTTCAGGAGTTTTTAGAAATTTTTCTGAAATTAATTGGAGTTCATATGATTGATTAGGAGGAGGATTAAGGTTTAAATAGATGATTGAGTTAGACTTGAGCTAGCTCAATCATTTGATCGATTTTTTTAACACTCGAACTCAAACCTGATTTTCGTTATTTTTCTCGGTCCGATCGACTTCCCCCCTATTTCTCCCGATCACCCATTCCTCCTCTTCCCATTCGCGATCCCCTCCACGTCGCTCGCCGCGCTGCTCCACGCCGCTCGTTGCTCACCGTGCCGCTCGCTGCTCGCCTCCACTCGCCGCTGCCGCGAGAGATCTGTCGCCGCCCCTTCGTCGTACCCTAACGCGTCGCCGTCGCGAGAGGAAGAGCGGCTGCCGCCGATGTCAATCCAGCCCGATCCTCGACGGATTCAGTCGATCCCTGCTTTATCCTAGCCGATCTCGGCTCAAGCTCACTGCACGACCGTCGAACCGCAGCCCGTCGTCGTCCCTTCCCTCTCGCCAACCGCTGGTTTCCCAACTCTGTCGATTCCCCTCGCCGCGAGATCCATCTGCTTCCGGCCTTCCCTGAACTAGATCTCACTGGTCGCCTAGATCTCCGCCGAAGCACCCGTCGCCATCCCTTCACTCCCGCCAGCGATCGATGCTCCATCGACGGCCACCGAACCTTCTGCCGTTTGTGATATCTACCAAAGCAGGCAGCGACTGGGTAGGAAGTCGGCGCCCTTGCTTCTCCGCCATGTTCCACTGTTGCCGTCGGGGGTTCGGATTTCTCCGAATCGTGCGTCGACCTACGCCCACGCCGACGATCGCACCGACCCTGGTCGATGTCTTCTCCTCCTTCATCGCGGTTTGGTGTTCCTTCCTCATCATTGCCTTCTTCCGATTTGACAACAGTAAGCATTGTCGGTGCAGCTGTCGATCGTTGCTCTACCACCACTTTCTGTTCGACCTATGTTGTTCATGTATTTTGATTGAGCGTGGAGAGCTTGCTTGTTTCCAGCCACAACGACAACCAAACGACTCTGAGATCATCGAATTCCTTTCACTGCTCAGCTTGCTTGTGATGGGAGCGACGACTCGATGTTGATTATTCTGAAGACTTACCATTGTATCCTTGGGTAATCCCTTTAACCTCCCTTTTATCTTTGGATTTTGAATTCAAAGAGTAGAAGTTTGGAAAAATAGCAAAAAGGTGTTAAGGGTTGTTAAAATTTTGTTGTATGGTTGTTTATGTAGTTAATTTGATATTGGTTCAATGGTTGATAGTGAACAGGAAGATATTGATTCGGATGGAGTTGTGGGAGGCTGAAGTTAAATGAGTTTACAGAGTGATTTGGACTGCTGGTTATAAATGGATAAAGAGGCTTGATTTTCAAATCCGTTGTGGGCGATTTGAAACATGAATAGGTAAGCTTTGATTTGAATATGTTATGAATATGGAATTCGACTTACAGTAATCTGTTGTGGGTTGGATTTCAATGTATATATATATATATATATATGTATATATGTATATATATATATATATATATATATATATATATATATATATATATATATATATATGTATATATGTATATCTTGTGATGGATTATGGATGGTGATAATTGGCAAATGATCAGGTGTCAAAGGCCATTGGAGTAGGAGGTGTATCGGTTTGATTGTGATAAATTGCTACTTCAAATGAGAATCAAGAAGCTGGATTGATTTTGGAAGAGGGTTGTTCTTCCTGATAAGCAATGGAAATTGATGCGGTGTAAGGTGAGCTCAGATTTTGATGTTTACGGATGTATAAAAATATATGAGTTGATTCATCTTATATTATTAGATTATTTGGTGAATTAGTCAGGGATTAAGATGGATTAGATTCTTATTCCTACAATTTGATTATGCTAGCATGTGATTATATTGGATTCTACCATTTCAGATATTAGATTCGAGGTAGAGATCTTGGAGGCGAAGACCGTCAACATTAGCTTCCTAGCAGGTAGGTAATTTCCTACCTGGTCCGGGTAGTTGTATTTCATTCAGATTTAGTCATTGATATGAGCATGTTAGGTGTTCATATTACCTTGACTACTCGCTCTTTTATCGTATGCTTGATCTTCTAGCTATTAACTCAATTTTATTTTATCATGATTAGGAGTATATATATAGGTGATGTAAGTAACTTAGAATTTGTTTAAGTTAAGTGCAAGTAGTAAATTCCGGATGACAATCTGATTGTACATTGGGCAAAAAGGTCATCCGTAGGTAGATAATGTCTTTAACCTAGGGTTAGTTCTAGTACCCTTAGGTTGTATGTTACCACCGAACATGTGTTGTATAAATGGTCAGAGGAATGATACTTAGGGTATCGCTACGGACCGGTGGTCCTAGCTTATTATAATCAGATGAATACGACTCTTTACAGGATAGAGAGTGTGTCTATCAGTTGAGTAGGACTCTCTACAGGATAGAGAGTGCGTCGATTAGGCTGGTATGACTCTCTACAGGATAGAGAGTATCATGATGAGTTGAGTACGACTCTCTGAAGGATAGAGAGTGCGTTGATCTGGCTAGTATGATTCTCTGTAGAATAGAGAGTCTATGGTGGGTGTCTGTATGTGAGACATTGCATTCATGCATTTACATGCACGCTGGCGACGAGGTTTCCCTTGTGGTTGAGAGGGTCGCCAGTCATCCTGCCTCCACGGTTACTCATAGGAGGAGTAACCGGTGTGAGGGCAGAGCATTGAGGTGCCGCACTCTACCACTATAGACGGTGATAGTTGGATTTGCGTGTCGTAGTCCTGCGTGTGTGGTACTCGACCACTCATGGGTAGTGACTGTCGGAGTGACCAACAGCAGGGACCCCCATCGTGTAGCTTGCTCTTTATGCTTATATGCTACTCGATCATACTACCCACTCGACCACTCGAGAGTAGTGGTTGGTGTTGAGTTGGGACAGTTGTCATGCTCGAGCCACCGAGGCCACACTGGGGTCGTGGTAGCTTTAGGGTGAGCCGACATGACCATGCATGCTGCATAGCCGTATCTGATGGCGCTTTGCATATTACTATATATATATATATGGATGGTTGAGATTAATATATATATGGATACAGTCTATATATATATGATTATTGTGATGTTGCATTTGTTTGTACTATACTTGCTGCATTTGGGTGGACATCATATTCATGCATGTTTCTTGCATATGTTATACAGTTGTGTCGGATTTTGGTATGTGTTGGATAGACCATAGATACCTTGGCCTATAGCATGAGTAGATTATGTGTTGGTATTACTCTTCCTGTTATATATATGTTGGATATATGCTCAGGTTGGATCAGAGTAGCATAGCAGACTACAGGTATGTCTGCATTTTATGTTATTCATTTCAGTTAGATGGTATATGCTTGTATTTATATACTATGCTGATATACCTGTTGTACATCTAGAGTATGTCGTTGAAATACATGTGATATTACATATATATACATGTTTTCTATTACCTGCTGAGTTTTACTCACCACTCCCCACTGACCCTGGGTTTTCTGTTGCCCAGGTAACAGGTAGAAGACTTCGTGATGGCATTGGAGCACCGCCAGCTGACATCGTCTCATCTCACCTCCGAGGCTCCCGTGTCTATTTTTTTTGGATTTTCCGTATGTCTTGTTTTGCATTTGGAGTTTTTGTGATGTTATGTATTATGTGATGTACGCACATGTTGGTGCGGGTTTTGTCGAGATTTTTCTTTATGTTATGGTGTTAGTCATACCAGTATGCATGTGTAGGATGTATTGTTGTTGTTGTATGCGTTTGTGTAGTTGTTTTGATTTATATATATTGTTGTGGTTTGGTATATTTTTATATATTGTTATCATTGTGGGCCTACGGGCCTTGTATTAACCCGAAATGTTGCCACGTACAGGGGAGGTGTCGTCCGTTTGATTTTCGGTTCGGCATGCTCTCGGGGCGTGACAACTTTAGTGGTCTCATAGCCCAAGGTTCTGTGATATCATACAATGTTATTTTTGAGTCGAGTCTTGGATTCTCGGGAGTCGATTTATTCGGTTTTGGTTTTTACGAGATGAGATGGATGCTGAGCTCAAGCGGCCAAGACGTCCTAATAACTTATGGTTTAATAGATATTTATCTAAACTAGATCAGTAGGTGTATACAATAGAGTTATGACACCTGTGCAGCCTTGTAGTAGGTGTCGTCCACCGAGGCGACCAACCGGAGTGACCTTTAGGGTTTATACTCTCGGTTATGTTGGCTATGCATTTAGATGTTTATACCAGGGAATATTTCCTCGTGTCACTTTTAGTGACACATTGTAAGGAATTCTTGAGCTTCAAGAAAGGGTGATCGGTTAGTAACAGAATACTGTGCAGAGTCGTGAGACTTGCGGAGGTTACAGCCACCTAATAGCTCAAGAAGATGAATGGAGGATTTAAGCCACCCAGAGTTATTGGCTTATAGTTGGATAAGGATGTCGGGATCTTCTACCAGATCCTGCCGGAAGACATTGGATTGAGACAGGAGTTTAGTAATGACTCCGTACAAGGGTTTAAGAGTTGGAGACCGATAAGCATATATTGCAGGTCAACTTAATAGAGTCAGAAGTCTCCGATGTTGGATAAAAGGAGCAATATCAGGGTCACACGCCTTGATCTACTTTTCGATTATAGAAGACCAATCGTAGATCATCAGAATGTTCTTGTGGATATCAGCAAAATCAGAACAAAGACTCCGAAGGGATTGTGTGCGTGCAGTGCGGATCATGAAGACATGCGAAGACAGATTATCCATTGGAGCAGTTCATCTATAGCTATTGTGAGCAACCAGTACAGTGGAGGAGTTATACTTGAAGACTATCGATGGTATTCCGGAGGTAGATGCATCGTCTCGACAGCAGAGATCAGCATAGAAGATGTGGGTTACCTTATCAGCATCAAACTAATACCTCAGGCGTGGTTGAAGTTCCGTGATACTACCCTTCAGTAGAGATCAGCACAGAAGCAGCATTAGCAGAAGACATTGGAGAAGACTCAGCAGACAATAACAAACAATTACCTCCAGATGTGCTTTGCTTAGTACAGAGGAGAGAGTATACGACGATGGTCATATTTATTCAGTATTCTACAGTTGCAGCTCGTAGGATTAAGTGGTGAGATCAAATGATCTAGGAAAAAAAACCTCGGATCATTCATTGTAGAAATGCGACCGTGTTATCGCGGACCGTTGGATTTGATCTTCTCTTCGGAGAAAGGCCGAGACTTGCAAGGAGCCTTTGAATCAGATCGACAGATAACGGATTGTTCAGGGTATTACTTTAGTTTACCCTCAAGGTTAATATATTGAGAGATGCTTGTAGTTACAGGTATCTGTATCTAGAACATTCTCAGTTGGATTAGAAGGTTCCTATACATCGACTTGTGGGTCGGTGGTATGTCTACTGTCAGGTGAGATGTGGACCAACAGTTAAGAAGTCAAGGGATACCCTTAGACTTTGATAGACATACTTTTACTATAGACATATCCTTACGGATGGTCAAATTGTTGGAAGTATGGTATGATATGTTTCTCGGATGTGCGTATAATCTGAGACCCTTCGGATGTAGTTCGGAAGAACTCCTAGCCTTGTCGTGTTGGGTTTCCGGCACCGCGGCGTGTGTGTGTTCGATCATGTTTCGTAAACATGAGCACAGCGGAAGCAATTAAAAATAATAAATCTACATTTATTACAACACACACAACACGCATGCATATTACAACAAGTGTAGACATAACCGTAAATTAAAATTTGCAATAAAAGGAAATTTATCTACGTTATACCTTTCAGATGACGTGTAGCGGAACGGCATCAACCGAACGATCCTCGTAAGAATCGCCTCTATCCAGATCCACGCCGAGCTCCTCGATGACTTCGCTAAGCCACGAGCTTCGCTCTTCGCACGGGTTACTAGCCTCGTGTTGAAGACGACGGATCGAGAGATGATCACGATCCGAATCCAAATTCGGATCCTAAAACGAAGTTCTCAAACTCGCGTCTCCGGAGAGGTATTCGACAACCAATTGACGAATCCTTCGTCCTCCACCTCAGAGGATTACCGGAGATCAAATCCCCGGTAAGTTAGCCGCTGTCGGAGCACTAACCGTCGTCCAAACGACGCTCCGACGAGAGGAGAAGAAGCTGTCCAGAAAACTGGACAGCTTGGTGGAGGAGATAGGCGCCGGCCAACCAAGGGAAGAAAAGGCTCACCTTGATGCCTAACCTATAGGAGATCGGAGTGTTCACGCCGGCAATGACGGCGGCACAAAAGCGGCTGGCGGCAGACACCTAGGGTTGGCGCCGACTAGGGAGAGAAGATGGAGGGGCGGCACAAGGAGGTTGGGCGCGCAATTAAGCGTTTTGGATTAGGGTTTAAGCCCAATTTTATAGAGAACTAATTCTCTTAATGGTTAATGGATCATATCCATAAAGCCCGTTAACCCGCTCCATTAAGATAAGTTAAAATAAACCAAACCATGATGGTTTATTTTAAGTTAAAACGAACAGAACCAACTTTTGGTTCATTCGTTTAAAATAAACCAAACCCTTTGGTTTATTCTCCTCCATTGGATTAGAACCAAACCATTTTGGTTCATCCATTATGTCTTCATAAGACACGGCCCATCCACGCTTCCATTGCAATCAAACGATTTCATGCTCGCTTATGTTTGGTCCAACCAAACATAGTTTCTCTCGGTCCGAGAATCCCATTCTCAAGCTCGCTTTAAATCCTTTGGATTACGCTCGCAGCGTGGTGACCAAATAGGTTCTCGGTTTATGTTGGCCGCCTATAATTAACCATTAATTATAGAACGATCATGAGTGGCACCTAGTAGTACATCATGATCCCCAATTAACCTAAAAGATCAACGGTTGATCCGTAACTATTTCTCAAACCCTTCAAGAGCTCGAATGAATCGTGCCCCATTCCTTCACTCATCTTATACCCACTTGGTTCAGACATGGTCTATAGTGTCAGTCCCCACTAGGCTGACTACGTCACACCTAGCCCAAGTATCATTTCCTCGTCCTACTGATTCTAGTTACTCCACATGTATCGAAGAGTACCTTACTCTAAACATGTAATGCTTTGGCCAAAGACTTTAGTAACAATCCGAGAGGCCATGGGTATACATCTCCTCGCAAGGAGTGGTGAATCTTTATAGGCTATTCAAACACCTTCGATCACTTCGACTTATACCCAATCATCCCGGTCCACATCTCCTTAGAGATGTTTGCTTAAGATGTCAAAGCATAAGTCTCCATGATCAAGATGACTTGAATACCGCAAGTCAAAGGAACATCGCACTTAAGCCACAAGAAGAACTTCATTGACATATCTATATATGCAGAGAACCATATGAAGTCTTACTACCGGGTCACTCCAATGAACTAGTTACCATAACTAGCATCCACGATTAACTCCGGACATCACTATGTCTCCAGCCAGTGAGAATCAGCTGCTTGGATACACCAAGGAGTATACCTCGTGCTAGTCTCGGCAGAACTGATGGTGTCCAAATCCATCAATTCATCGACTAGGGATAATTCCGATACATCACAATTACACATGTAGAGATACTCACTAGTTGTGATCCAATCACAAATTCTCTCATGCTGTGAATCGTATCGTGGGCATTCAGTAAATGAGTTTAAGATCCAATCAAATACATAAAACATGTATACTCAAATAGTGAATCTTCATTTATCATATAAATGGTTCATACATAAGGGGATTGCCTTAGGACATCTCTCATATATTACTAACAGACTCCCACTTGGCCTAATGCCAATCGCTACGGTATCCAATACCATAAGCTCGAACATGACCCTCAAACTTACTTTGAGGTAATGCCTTAGTCAAAGGATCCGCTAAGTTCCTTTCAGTGGGAATTTTCTCGATTTGTATTTCGTTCCTACTGATGATCTCTCTGATAAGATGATAGCGGCGAAGCACATGTTTGGATCGTTGATGAGACCACATCAAGTTCAGGGATGAACTTTTTGATCCAAACCACTTCCTTTGCTGCTTCCAAAGATGCAATGTATTCTGCCTTAGTGGCAGAATCCGCTATAGTGTCAAGCTTGGAACCTTTCCAACTTATTGCGCCTCCATTCCAGGTGAACACGTATCCAGACTGAGACCTGGAATCATCCTTGTCTGTCTGGAACTGGCATCCGTATACCCACGTATCACCATGTACCTTTCTCCATATATTAGGAACACATCCTTAGTTCTTCTCAAGTACTTAAGGATCGTCTTAACAGCCACCCAATGATCCATTCCTGGATCGGACTGGTATCTGCTCGTGACACTCAGAGCGTATGATACATCGGGCCTTGTACATAACATAGCATACATTATTGATCCTATTGCGGATGCATAGGGAATCTTACTCATGCAAATCCTCTCGTCTTCTGTGCGCGGACACATAGACTTTGAAAGGTGCACCCCATGCCTGATGGGTAGGAAACCTTTCTTGGATTCCAACATGCTAAACCTCTTTAGCACTCGGTCTATATATGTAGACTGCGAAAGACCAAGCAACCGTTTCGATCTATCTCTATAGATCTTAATCCCAAGGATGTAGGTTGCTTCTCCTAGGTCTTTCATGGAGAATGTCTTGGATAACCAAACCTTCACTGACTGTAAGATTGAAACATCGTTTCCTATAAGTAATATGTCATCGACATACAATACTAGGAACACGACTGCACTCCCACTAACCTTCTTGTACACACAAGGTTCGTCTGGATTTTGTGAGAAATCAAACTTTTTGATCGTCTCATCAAAACGGATATTCCAGCTCCTGGATGCTTGCTTCAATCCATAAATGGACCGTCGCAATTTGCATACCTTGGTTTTATCAACCGATGTGAAACCCTTAGGCTGTATCATATACACGTCCTCGAGCAGGTTTCCATTAAGGAAAGCTGTTTTCACATCCATCTGCCATATCTCATAATCATAATGAGCTGCTATGGCCAGGAGCATCCGAATGGATTTAAGCATAGCTACAGGCGAATAGGTTTCGTCATAATCAACACCTTGTTTTTGACGATATCCTTTCACCACCAATCTAGCCTTACAGGTAATCACATTACCATCCATGTCGGTTTTCTTCTTGAAAACCCACTTGCACCCTATAGGCTTTATGCCATCAGGCGGGTCAACCAAGTTCCAAACTTGGTTTTCATACATGGAATCCATTTCCGACTTCATGGCACCAAGCCACTTATCCCTTTCTGAACTTTTCAGCACTTCTTCAGAACTGGTAGGCTCCTCATCATCAATGAGTAACACGTCGTTCGATTCACTTACGAGAAATCCATATCTCTCAGGAATATTGCGTGTTCTACCAGATCTACGAAGATATGGTGTTACAATAGGTCCAGCCGATTGCTCATCACTATGAGTTGTCGGCTGTTGTGCTTCACCAGGTATCTCATCAATGTCTATTTGAGTCTCTCGAGCCTCCTCAAGCTCGACGACACTCCCACTGTTTTCTTGCAAGAGAAACTCTTTCTCTAGAAACACAGCATGCCTTGAAACAAACACCTTTTGTTCCACAGGATGATAGAATTGGTAACCCCTAGTTTCCTTAGGGTATCCAATAAATAGACATTTATCAGACTTAGCATCCAATTTGTCTGATACAGTCCGCTTCACATAAGCAGGACAACCCCATATCTTCAAGTAAGATACATGAGGTTTCTTACTATTCCATATCTCATATGGAGTAGTTGAGACTACCTTGGTAGGCATTCTGTTTAACAAGTAAACAGCTGTCTGAAGTGCATAACCCCAAAAGGACTTGGGAAGAGTCGCATGATTCATCATTGACCTGACCATGTCCAACAAGGTTCGGTTACGCCTCTCAGATACACCGTTATGTTGTGGTGTATATGGCGGAGTCCATTGAGACAATATACCATTGTCTCTTAGGTAATTAAGAAACTCTTGACTTAAGTATTCACCACCTCGATCCAATCGAAGTATTTTAATACTCTTGTCATGTTGTTTCTCTACTTCATTTCTGAATTCTTTGAACCTTTCAAAGGCTTCAGACTTGTGTTTCATCAAGAACACATACCCAAACCGTGAGTGATCATCGGTGAAGGTAATGAAGTAGCTTATAGCCTCCTAATGCTTGGGTTGACATAGGTCCACATACATCAGTATGTACTAGACCTAGTAACTCTCCCACTCATTCACCCTTTCCAGTAAAAGGTAACTTTGTCATCTTGCCTTTTAAGCATGATTCGCATGTATCGTATGAATCCAATTCAAACGATTCCAGAATTCCACATCGGTGTAATTCGGACATGCGTTTCTTGCTTATATGGCCAAGACGACAATGCCACATATAGGAGTCTATTTGATTATCCTTTCGAGCACGCTTGTTGCTCGCTTCGATATTGAAAACGTCACTGGATACGTCCAACGTATAAAGACAATGCTTAAAGTTCCAGTCCCATAAAGAACTCCATTCAAAGTTATGTAACAACAATTGTTACTAAAAGTCAAATGGAACCCATTTCTATTTAGACAATAAATAGAAATGATGTTCTTTATTAACGAAGGAACATAAAAGCAATTGTTCAGTTCTAAGACAAGTCCTATAGGGAGTCTCAATCAAATACGTTATGATGGCAAGTGCAGCAACCTTTGCTCCATTCCCATCACGTAAATTTGACTCTCCCTTGACGAGTCTTCTTCCATTCCTTAGCCCATGTATGTCATTACATATATGTGAGCCACACCCAGTATCCAATACCCAAGTGTCTAAGGAAATAGAATGACAATCGATAACGAAGATACCTGAAGAAGATGGGGCATCCGATGCCTTATCCTTCTTCACGGACTCAAGATAAATCTTGCACTTTCTTCACAAATGGCTCTCCTTGCCATAATGATGGCAAGTTTCCTTTTGTGCTAGTTCTACTTTCTTAGCCCTTCTCTTCTTTCCCTTCTGTTGTTCCTTTGACTTCCTCTTAGAACCTTTCTTCGAGGAATCAACTAATAGCACCGTCCCCTGCTCATGCTTCTCAGAAGACTCCATAGTCTTCAGCATGTTGAGCAGCACCACAGATGAACCTTCTTGCATCTTAGAGGTGAAGAGGAGCATGGAGACTTCGAACCTTTCGAATCTCTCTTTCTTATCAAACAACTCATAAAGATGAAGAACTACGATATGAGCATCCATATGCTCATGCCGCCAGAGCTTGGGTTCCATCGCTAGCATATGATGCAACTCATTTGTTCGTAATCACTCACATGTTTCGATAGGCCAACAATTGGTCCAGAGTTGCATTGTCACTAGGATGGGCGTGAAGAGGCGCTCGAGGACATATCAAGCTTTTCACCTTGAGAACAATTCTCAAGTTTCTAAGCCACCCAAGAAGTTCGCCCTACCAATTTATTCAATCCAAAATGGAACGCAAATTCAAACACATCATGATCAATATATAACTTAGAAATACAAAACGAGCATATATGAGAAAGATGATTTTAAAATGCATCAATATACATTTATAAATCCCATTCATTTTTCAATTTCAAAACCCCAAAATCACTTCGAGATCGTAGGTCCATCTCCGAATGGCTGATATCCATCATAGATATGAACAACCTTGGAGAGAGTCCAACAAGCCATTCATAACTACGACGTAGGTATCATCTATACCGATTGCATATCACGATATGCAACTATCACAATGTGCTATCAACTAATTGAATGTTCACACATACATCGGGTTGTTAACACATTAACAAGTATGCATCATATGCATAGCACCCAACTTCACCTCCCTTTACATCGACCTGAGAGAGTCCAACAAACCGATGCTCCGTTAAAGCCAACCCATTAATCGAGAAATAGTTTTAATATGGTTAGAGCGCATTCAACCAATTAGCCCAGCTTGGAGAGAGTCCAACAACCAAAGCTAACGATTGACCTCTGACTCTTACCATATTAGTATTAAACTATTCCATGGTTTGAACATGTTCGGGTTCGAGCCGGGCTTGGAGAGAGTCCAACAACCCAAACAAGAAATGTAACTCGTTCTAACCATATTAATGGAAGGTGTAGGCTTTAATATTGATTAAGGGTTTTTATGTTTCATCCTCTTTGCATGCAAATAACTATTATCTACATGGCATGGCATACATGGCATACATCTACATGTCACGACACGCATGGCATAATGTTATGCATCTAATGCAATTACATGGCATACAATTATGTCATGTGTATAATTTCCTTATATGTCATAACTATTTATGGAAATAAAATATGTTTAAGATTTGATTCTCCAAATCAAATCATAATTAAATTAGGAAACAAATTTCCAAATCTAATCACATATTTTATTCATGGAATTATTTGATTAAGGAAAATCTATTTAGGAAACCAATTTCCTAAATCATTAAAACTACTTATGGAAATAAAATATTTTAAGATTTGATTTCCCAAATCAAATCATGATTAAATTAGGAAACAAATTTCCAGAATCTAATCAAATATTTTATTTATGGAAAATATCAATTTCCATAAATACTTCCAACTTTCCAAAAGTGGAAGATTTCCATAAATACTTCTAGACTTTCCATAATTGAAAAATTTCCATAAATACTTCAAATTTTCCAAAATTAGAAAATTTCCAGAAATACATTATGACTATCGCAAAAAAATTTTTACGATTATGTCGAAACACAACCTGGGCTCTGATACCACTGTTGGGTTTCCGGCACCGCGGCGTGTGTGTCTTCGATCATGTTTCGTAAACATGAGCACAGCGGAAGCAATTAAAAATAATAAATCTACATTTATTACAACAAACACAACACACACATGCATATTACAACAAGTGTAGACATAACCGTAAATTAAAATTTGCAATAAAAGGAAATTTATCTACGTTATACCTTTCGTATGACGTGTAGCGGGAACGACATCAACCGGAATGATCCTCGTAAGAATCGTCTCTATCCGTATCCACGCCGAGCTCCTCGGGATGACTTCGCTAAGCTACGAGCTTCATCTTCGTACGGGTTACTAGCCTCGTGTTGAAGACGACGTGATCGAGAGATGATCACAATCCGAATCCAAATTCGGATCCTAAAACGAGTTCTCAAAACTCGCTTCTCCGGAGAGGTATTCGTCAACCAATTGACGAATCCTTCGTCCTCCACCTCAGAGGATTACCGGAGATCGAATCCCCGGTAAGTTAACCGCTGTCGGAGCACTAACCGTCGTCCAAACGACGCTCCGATGAGAGGAGAAGAAGCTGTCCAGAAAACTGGACAGCTTGGTGGAGGAGATAGGCGCCGGCCAACCAAGGGAAGAAAAGGCTCACCTTGATGCCTAACCTATAGGAGATCACCGCAGGGTCGCCGGAGTGTTCACCGGTTGAAGCTTGGTCGCCGGCAATGACTTGGACGGTGGCACAAAAGCTGGGCGAAGGCACACCTAGGGTTGGCGGGGTTTAAGCCCTATTTTATAGAGAACTAATTCTCTTAATGGTTAATGGATCATATCCATAAAGCCCGTTAACCCGCTCCATTAAGATAAGTTAAAATAAACCAAACCAAGATGGTTTATTTTAAGTTAAAATGAACCGAACCAACTTTTGGTTCATTCGTTTAAAATAAACCAAACCCTTTGGTTTATTCTCCTCCATTGGATTAGAACCAAACCATTTTGGTTCATCCATTATGTCTTCAAAAGACACGGCCCATCCACGCTTCCATTGCGACTGAAACGATTTCATGCTCGCTTTATGTTTGTTCCAACCAAACCTAGTTTCTCTCGGTCTGAGAATCCCATTCTCAAGCTCGTTTTAAATCCTTTGGATTACGCTCATTGTGCGTGTGACCAAATAGGTTCTCGGTTTATGTTGGCCGTCTATAATTAACAATTAATTATAGAACGATCATGAGTGGCACCTAGTAGTACATCATGATCCCCAATTAACCGAAAAGATCAACGGTTGATCCAGAACTATTTCTGAAACCCTTCAGTAGCTCGAATGAATCGTGCCCCATTCCCTTCACTCATCTTATACCCACTTGGTTCAGGACATGGTCTATAGTGTCAGTCCCCACTAGGCTGACTACGTCACACCTAGCCCAAGTATCATTTCCTCGTCCTACAGATTCTAGTTACTGCACATGTATCGAAGAGTACCTTACTCTTAACATGTAATGCTTTGGCCAAAGACTTTAGTAACAATCCGACGAGAGGCCATGGGTATACATCTCCTCGCAAGGAGTGGTGAATCCTTTATAGGCTATTCAAACACCTTCGATCACTTCGACTTATACCCAATCATCCCGGGTCCACATCTCCTTAGAGATATTTGCTTAAGATGTCAAAGCATAAGTCTCCATGATCAAGATGACTTGAATACCACAAGTCAAAGGAACATCGCACTTAAGCCACAGTAAGAACTTCATTGACATATCTATATATGCAGAGAACCATATGAAGTCTTACGGCTGGTCACTCCAATGAACTAGTTACCATAACTAGCATCCACGATTAACTCCGGACATCACTATGTCTCCAGCCAGTGAGAATCAGCTGCTTGGATACACCAAGGAGTATACCTCGTGCTAGTCTCGATAGAATTGATGGTGTCCAAATCCATCAAATCATCGACTAGGGATAATTCCGATACATCACAATTACACATGTAGAGATACTCACTAGTTGTGATCCAATCACAAATTCTCTCATGCTGTGAATCGTATCGTGGACATTCAGTAAATGAGTTTAAGATCCAATCAAATACATAAAACATGTATACTCAAATAGTGAATCTTCATTTATCATATAAATGGTTCATACATAAGGCGATTGCCTTAGGACATCTCTCATATATTACTAACATGTCGTTGCATAGGCAAGTGGAGTAGGTGATCGAAATGATTGCGGAAATAGTTCCGATATCAAAGATCCTATATCGGGTGATAATTTAATTGGTATAAGTGTTACTAAACACTATAGAAATTGGAAGAATATAAGTTGTGATTATAGGAGATGTTGGAGGGAATATTTATCTATCCCAGTATTTCTCCTTGTGAAGATCCAGAATTCTTTGTCAAAAGAGAGATGGACATTTGAGATTGTGCATCGATTGTCGATGATGGAATATAATAGTTATTGTAATATTCTTCGTTGTGGATAGATGATCTATTGAGATCAGCCAAAGACACCTGTGTATACTCTAGGGTGCTATACGACTAGAGTATTGATATTGTAGTGACATGAGGTCATACGATTATCATTGTTGTTGTGATGATTAATATATATCATCAGCTTAGAGTAAAGGGGATGCAAGTGTGTAGAGATGTCAATTTCATACTTAGTATGAATTTTATGAGTTTTGATTAAGATGTTTGACTAATTAACGATTTAGTCTTCCCTGGATTTGAGAATCGTGTATCTTGAACACGATTGGATTCTTTTGTAGTTGTTTGAGTTGCGTAACTTGGCCACTGTTGATTGTGGTAGTTGGAGTTGCGCACTCGACCACCATAGAGAGTTGTTTTCCTTATATGTTTTGGTTAGTATTGTAGATGTGGATAGAATGTCTTAGCATTACTATACCACAGACTTGTTTGACAAAGGTGATGATGGAAATCATGTAGTCGAAAGCTGGTGAAACCAGTTATAAGGCTTAGACGACGATTAACTTTTACACGAGTATTAGTTAATCCTTCTGGAGTGGATAAAAGGATGATGTACGCAATGCGTCGTTTCAGGGATAGGAACGATTCCGATGCAATTGAATGAGACATATCCTATGCCTATGTCAGTTAAGAAACTACGAGATAATCTGTCATATACATGACGTGACTTTAGTAGTTATTATCTGGATTTGTAGTTGTATGGAGCAGAAGTGCTCATTGAATTTAACAAGCTACTGGGTAGCTACAATGGAGTTGTTGGAGCACGAACAGTTGCAACAATTGCAACGAGTGAGATTCATCGCTATAGTCGCTCATGCACTTACAGAGTGGGTGGTGAAGTGTATCTTGGATGGTTGATGGATTTCTCTTTTGAGAAAATAATTCTCCTTCTTTGATAAGGATAGTGTGTTCCGGACACGCGGCCAATCATGGAAGAGTCGTTACAGATAACACATCATTCGAGATGGGCTATGTACCTTGGTGGTACTTGGAGGTACTGAGAGTTGAAACGTTTATACTGGTGAAATGGTATAAAGAGAGTTATAGCAGATTTTGCTGCTTGATGTTTAGTATGCCAATAGGTGAAGGCTGAACATCAAAAACTCGATGGATTTCTCTAGAAAATTCCGATTCCAGAATGGAAATGGGAGCATATCACGATTGATTGCGTTATGGGATTGCTTAGAACCCGTAAAGGACGTGATGTGATTTGGGTGATTGTGGATCAACTGAACAAATCATCTCATTTCCTTCCTACTCGTGGGTCGTACTCGTGGCACCATACGGCAGCGTTGTGTTACCGAAAGATTATCAGATTGCATGGGGTACTTTTAAGTACCATATTGGATAGAGATTCACGATTTACCTCGCGATTTTGGCAAAGTCTGCACCAGACTATGGGCACAAAGCTTCGGCTTAGTGCAACGTTTCATCCGCAGACAAGATCTGACAGTCTGAGTGTATCATTTAGACGTGGGAGGATCTATTTAGATCTTGTGTCGTGGATCATGGAGGTGTAACTTATCGATTGACTTTACCTCCGACACTTGCAGGTGTTCACAACGTATTGCATGTTTCTATGCCAAGGAAATACGTTCCACATTCAGAGAATGTTCTGAAGAAGATAGCAATCCCACCTCAGTCTAATGTGACTTACGAGGAAATTCCAGGGTGGAACCTGGGTCGCAAGAAGTGACAGTAGTGGGACGAAAACTATCCGAGCTCGACATCCTCATTTGTTCACTTGAGGCATGTAGTAGTTGAAGAAATTTCTTAAGTCGGTTCTCATATTTAAGTACGAAATTTGGGGACCAAATTTTTATAAGTGGGGGAGAATGTAAAATACCGAAAAAAAAAATTTATATTCCTCGTTAATTGATAAATTATCTAGTGGAATTTTTTAGGAGTTTTTAGAAATTTTTCTGAAATTAATTGGAGTTCATATGATTGATTAGGAGGAGGATTAAGGTTTAAATAGATAATTGAGTTAGACTTGAGCTAGCTCAATCATTTGATCGGTTTTTTTAACACTCGAACTCAAACCTGATTTCCATTATTTTTCTCGGTCCGATCGACTTCTCCCCTATTTCTCCCGATCGCCCATTCCTCCTCTTCCCATTCGCGATCCCCTCCGCGCCGCTCGCCGCGCTGCTCCACGTCGCTCGTTGCTCGCCGCGCCGCTCGCTGCTCGCCTCCACTCGCCGCTGCCGCGAGAGATCTGCCACCGCCCCTTCGCTGTGCCCTAACACGTCGCCATCGCGAGAGGAAGAGCGGCTGCCGCCGATGTCGATCCAGCCCGATCCTCGCCGGATTCAGCCGATCCCTGCTTTATCTTTGTCGATCTCGGCTCAAGCTCACTGCGCGACCGTCGAACCGCACCCCATCGTCGTCCCTTCCCTCTCGCCGACCGCTAGTTTCCCAACTCTGTCGATTCCCCCTCGCCGCGAGATCCATCTCGCCCGCCTTTCCCCCGGATCTCACCGGCCTAGATCTCCGCTGCACCTGCCGCCATCCCTTCACTCCCGCCGATCGATGCTCCATCGGCATCAACCTTTCGCTGCCGTTTGTGATATCTACGAGCAGCAATGGGGAAGTCGGAAGTCGGCGCCTTGCTTCTTCGCCACATTCCATCGCTGCCAGCATTCGGATTTCTCCGACATCGTCGCTTCATCACGCGCCAGCCGCCGATCACCACCACTGTGGTCAGTGTCTTCTCCTCCCTTCACTGTCACAGTTTGGTGTTCCTTCCTCATCATTGACTTCTTCCGATTTGACAATAGTAAGCATCGTCGGTGCAGCTGTCGATCGTTGCTCTACCACCACATTCTGTTCGACCTATGTTGTTCATGTATTTTGATTGAGCATGGAGAGCTTGCTTGTTTCCAGCCACAACGACAACCAAACGACTCTGAGATCATCGAATTCCTTTCACTGCTCAGCTTGCTTGTGATGGGAGCGATGACTCAATGTTGATTATTCTGAAGACTTACCATTGTATCCTTGGGTAATCCCTTTAACCTCCCTTTTATCTTTGGATTTTGAATTCAAAGAGTAGAAGTTTGGAAAAATAGCAAAAAGGGGTTAAGGGTGGTTGAAATTTTGTTGTATGGTTGTTTATGTAGTTAATTTGATATTGGTTCAATGGTTGATAGTGAACAGGAAGATATTGATTCGGATGGAGTTGTGGGAGGCTGAAGTTAAATGAGTTTACAGAGTGATTTGGACTGCTGGTTATAAATGGATAAAGAGGCTTGATTTTCAAATCCGTTGTGGGCGATTTGAAACATGAATAGGTAAGCTTTGATTTGAATATGTTATGAATATAGATTTCGACTTACAGTAATCTGTTGTGGGATGGATTTCAATGTGTATATATATATGTATGTATATATGTATATCTTGTGATGGATTATGGATGGTGATAATTGGAAAATGATCAGGTGTCAAAGGCCATTGGAGTAGGAGGTGTATCGGTTTGATTGTGATAAATTGCTACTTCAAATGTGAATCAAGAAGCTGGATGATTTTGGAAGAGGGTTGTTCTTCCAGATAAGCGATGGAAATTGATGCGGTGTAAGGTGAGCTCAGATTTTGATGTTTACGGATGTATACAAATATATGAGTTGATTCATCTTATAGTATTAGATTATTTGGTGAATTAGTCAGGGATTAAGATGGATTAGATTCTTATTCCTACAATTTGATTATGCTAGCATGTGATTATATTGGATTCTACCGTTTCAGATATTAGATTCGAGGTAGAGATCTTGGAGGCGAAGACCGTCAACATGAGCTTCCTAGCAGGTGGGTAATTTCATACCTGGTCCGGGTAGTTGTATTTCATTCAGATTTAGTCATTGATATGAGCATGTTAGGTGTTCATATTACCTTGACCCTGTTCTTTTTATCGTATGCTTGATCTTCTACCGTCGGCTATTAACTCCATTGCTGATATCATGTTTATTTTATCATGATTAGGAGTATATATATAGGTGATGTAAGTAACTTAGAATTTGTTTAGGTTAAGTGCAAGTAGTAAAGTCCGGATGACAATCTGATTGTACATTGGGCAAAAAGGTCATCCGTAGGTAGATAATGTCTTTAACCTACGGTTAGTTCTAGTACCCTTAGGTTGTATGTTACCACCGAACATGTGTTGTATAAATGGTCAGAGGAATGATACTTAGGGTATCGCTACGGACCGGTGGTCCTAGCTTATTATAATCAGATGAATACGACTCTCTACAGGATAGAGAGTGTGTCTATCAGTTGAGTAGGACTCTCTACAGGATAGAGAGTGCGTCGATTAGGTTGGTATGACTCTCTATAGGATAGAGAGTATCATGATTAGTTGAGTACGACTCTCTGCAGGATAGAGAGTGCGTTGATCTGGCTAGTATGATTCTATGTAGAATAGAGAGTCTATGGTGGATGTCTGTATGTGAGACATTGCATTCATGCATTTACATGCACGTTGGCGACGAGGTTTCCCTTTTGGTTGAGAGGGTCGCCAGTCATCCTGCCTCCACGGTTACTCATAGGAGGAGTAACCGGTGTGAGGGCAGAGCATTGAGGTGCCGCACTCTACCACTATAGACGGTGGTAGTTGGATTTGCGTGTCGTAGTCTTGCGTGTGTGGTACTCGACCACTCATGGGTAGTGACTGTCGGAGTGACCAACAGCAGGGACCCCCATCGTGTAGCTTGCTCTTTACGCTTATATGCTACTCGATCATACTGCTCACTCGGCCACTCGAGAGTAGTGGTTGGTGTTGAGTTGGGACAGTTGTCATGCTCGAGCCACCGAGGCCACACTGGGGTCATGGTAGCTTTAGGGTGAGCCGACATGACCATGCATGCTGCATAGCCGTATCTGATGGCGCTTTGCATATTACCATATATATATATACATATATGCATGTATATATATATATATATATATAGATGGTTGAGATTAATATATATATGGATACAGTCTATATATATATTATTATTGTGATGATGCATTTGTTTGTACTATATTTGCTGCATTTGGGTGGACATCATATTCATGCATGTTTCTTGCATATGTTATACAGTTGTGTCGGATTTTGGTATGTGTTGGATAGACCATAGATACCTTCCTGTTATATATATCCTGTTGTAAGAAACCCATATTGATCTCGTCATAAATCCTCGAATTTCCGAAACATAAAAATCGTTGGAAATCCATACCAATCCAAAATTTTCCAAATTGCCTCGTAAAACCTGCCAAACATGGCGAACTCCGAAAAATCCAAAAACAAACCCCTAGGAACTCGTAAACCTAGGTGCTCTGATACCAAATAAATTGTCACGCCCTGAAGGAGTCCCCGCCAGACAAAAATCCGGCAGCATCTCCCTTGTACGGGTGACAATGTCAATTTACATACAAGGCCTACACGACCACTATACATCGGTCAACACGACCGGAATCCAAACACACACGCAGATAATAAATCAGGTCTCAGGCCAACAATCAAATAATATAACTAAAAGAATAGCATAACTAAACCGACCCCTTTTTCCATCTGGGCAGGAACACTCAACCGAAATCCAATCCAGAACAAAATCCGAGTAAAAGTCCATAAGGACACCAAAAATCCACGAATACAATTTTCCACTCCAATCCTAAACATGTCCTCTAACCAAAATATCCAAACCATAGAAACAAATAACCAATCAAAACTTTTACGACAAGTGGGGTTTGGCAGGTGCACTCTCCTGACAGCTTCATCCTGAAATAAATATAAATCAACGGGGTAAGTTCAAAGAACTCAGCGGATATAGTCGATATGCAAGTAAGATATATAGCTAACAATAGTAATCATGCCAGTACAGTTTCACATATAGGGTATGCAAGAAAGAAGTACAAAAGGACTATACTCACCTGAATCTCCTACCCTGATATCGGAGCATGTGCCCAAGTAGAAGTAATAAGGTCCTCACCATATATATATAAATATGTATCATGTATGCATGACAATCATATGCACATCCAAGGCAGCAATAAAAATGCTATAAACACAATACAAATGCTATCCATGCAAATTTCATGTCATGTCAATGACATGGTCACCCCTGACGCCAGTCAGCCGCCTCACACGCGATGGTGAAGCCGAGTGCGTAGGGCTATGGCAACTGTGCACTCTGCCATCATTACTCCTGAGTGAACGAGTGGACAGGATGCTGTCGGAGTACACCTATCCTCCTGCCCCAAACAGAGTGGGGGAGCTAAGCTCTCATCTCCCGGTGTCATAGACCAGAGGAGGGATCCCTGCCCGCTACCATGCTGCCTCATCGCTACCCATGAGCGGACCAGTGGAGCCTGATAGAGCAACTGCACACGCCCTCCTGATGTACCACTAACCCATGAGTGGCAGCGTGTGCATGCCATGTAACTGGCTGCGGGCTCAAATATAAAGGAACCCCATCCAGCCAGCATGCAATCATGCAAAAATGGTGCATGATACTAAAACATGTCAATCCTACTAAAAATACCTATCCGAATAATATGCAAAATCAATAAGAGCATATCCATGATCCAAGTAACAATGATCCAAATAAAACAGGGAAGATATAATCATACTGATCAAATGCATGTAATAAGTAGGCACGAAGCATACTAGGCATATAAACATGAAAATTATTGCAAGCTATCCTAACTAGCATATCAACTTGACTTAATCTAAAAGTTAAGTCAAAATACCCGCCTGGCAAAAATGTCCGCAAAAAGAACCAGATCGTCACGACCGTGAACCTGCCTCATGACCGAAACCTGCATAATGCATAACTATTGTTAAGCACAAAATACCATTCACCAACAAATCGAATACATAATCAATTCCTTCCATAACAAATTAATCCAAAGTAAATCCATCAAATCCAAGCACGCGACAACGTGCTAAATTAATACTATGTATCTCCAAGTAGACCCTTAACCCGTAGGTCACAAATTGTGATTAACTCCTCAATCCAAGAACATATCCTTGCAATTAATCTCACCATGATCAATACTCATCATATGAAAATATTATCCATCTCACAACAAATGATCGAATCGAATCCTACATCGACCTCATATCCGATCGACTATATTGATTTAATTATCCTATTCGACCTAATCAATCCTCCATACTGAATTACAGAACCGATCATAATTATGAATCCAACCTAACCCTAGGTGACATACACACGACTCAACCAATCCTTACCTCAAATACGATCCAACACTTGGATCCCACAATATACAAAATTTTACAAATGAAACACATAGGTTAAATCACACTTACCAGCTGTTGGAATCTCCCGACACAGCCCTCACCAACCTCCGGTGCAAATCATAGAAAACAACCCCTTCCATTCAACAGTTACAATCCCCCTTCATAGCCGTGCAAGAACCCCTAAACGATCACATCATTATACCAATAATAAAAACAGGAGAAATCTTACCGGTCGTGGGAAATCTTACCGGTAGCAACTCCTCTACCCTGTTCACTTGGGAGAAAAATTACATTGCCCTAATTTGCTGCAGCAGGAAGGAATAAAATTAAGGCGAAATCCCACATTAGATGGAGAAAATTCGACCTCTTACCTTGCTCGGTGAACTCGGTAGAATCGCATCCCTAGCGGAGGCGGTGGCGGCGGCTGCGAGCGATCTGCATCGCTGCTGGTTGGAGTAGAGATATCGAAAGTCGAGGCCTTAAGGCCGGCAGCGTCGAAGCGATCATTGCGACTGAAATTTGGCGTCCGGCGTCGACAAAGTGGCGGCGTCGGTGTTAGTTATAGCCCTAGAACCAATCATGTGATGGTTGAATAGGGAACATTTTGTATCATATTCTATAAAGGCAAAGGATTGGTTATTATATTTAAATCT
This sequence comes from Wurfbainia villosa, assembly GCA_025175895.1. Classification (NCBI taxonomy): domain Eukaryota; kingdom Viridiplantae; phylum Streptophyta; class Magnoliopsida; order Zingiberales; family Zingiberaceae; genus Wurfbainia; species Wurfbainia villosa. The sequence continues at coordinate 87,486,738 of CM046002.1, forward strand.
TGCTTGTGCAAGCTAAATTAAATATAATAATGCCCTAGAAAAGTAGGTTCTTATCTACAACACATCAATTGGCAGAATTGATTATGAGAGGCTGTAGAGAACACTTTCCTAAATGTTCCTAGTCAAGTAATAATATGCAAGGGCAATATTAATACATAAAGACTAGCATGTAGGTCAATTGATGACTTGATCTCACAAGTCATGGATATATGATATCAAGTTGACACATGGGTATATATTAGAGAATATATACTGAACTGACCCGCCATGAGAAAGTTTCATGGATCGTCATATGAGTGTCATAAACTTTCTCATGTGACTATTGGTATGAATTGTCCTCAAACTTGAAGTCACTACGGTTCCCTACATAAGGAGTTATGTACTTTGGTATCGTCAAACGTCACCCATAACAGGGTGGACCATAAAAGCAATTACTGGGTATATAACAAATTATGACGAGGGATGTGAGTGATGTAGATGGGATCTATCCCTCCCATATGACGGGAGTGATATCTGTGGGCCCCTTGATTGAGTAGAACTACTAAAACGCATGGCCATGCTCAAATGAGTCAATATGAGATATTGAGCTCATTTGTTTGAGTTAGTTTACTTAGGGATCAAGAAACACTTAGATTGATCGAGGATGACACGGTCTATGCCTCATTGGTCAATCTGATATCAAGGATAGAAGGACTCGATCATACATTATAGTAGTCACGGAAAGGTTAGTCGAATCTTGACTTATTTCATAACTTGGGTAGCAATGATGTATTGCTAGATGCCGCTCATTGCTTGTGTATCTAAAAGAGTTTAGATCCACTGCCAACGTTATGAGAGCCTATAGGGTCACACACAAAGAGCATGATGATTAGAAGAATTAGTGCATTCTAGTTTGACTAGAATAATTTTTGGGAATGAGCTTAAGTACAAAATGGTTTTTGGACTTTAAGCTTAATGAGAATTTTAGCTTATTGATTTAATGAGATTAATTCAATATGCTAAGCTTAATTGATTTAATAAGATTAATTCAATATGTTACCGTATTGATTTAATGAGATTAATTCAATATGACAACATAAGCTTATTGGATTAATAAGATTAATTCAACATGCATGAATGCCACATAAGCATGCCACCTAAGCATGCCACATAAGCATGCCACCTAAGCTTGATGAGGTTGAAGGAGACAAAGGGTTTTGACCTTTGGATTTCCCCCACATGTGGCCGGCCAAACAAGGAGTGTAACTCCTTGTTTGATTATGTTTCAATGCAATTGATTGCATTGAATGTGTTAGGAGGTGAAAGGTTTTTCAATCCTATAAAACACCTCATGGGGTGGCCGGCCAAATGGTTGAAGCTTGAGGCTTGGAGAGAGCTTGGTGGTGAGAGCATTTGGTTGTGTGGCTTTTGTGAGTGTAGCAAGAAGAGTAGTCTTCTTCTTCCTTTCTCTTTTTCCCTACTTTCCTCTCCTTTAGGGACTTCTCTAGCATGAAGTAAAGGAGAGCTCTTCTAGTTTCTTTTGTGAGACAAGAGCTTGCTCGTGTGGATACATATAGAGGCACGGACATTTGAACGTGCTAAAAGATCCAACAAACCCAAGGAGAAGCGGGATTACAAAGGGCACGCAACAAATGTAATATTCTCCTATAAGATAGGTTTTGAGAAATTTATTTTTGTACGAGGTTTTCTTTCGCAAGGATCACTTGGAAGGGATCCCATTTTCCCGTTGCGCATATACTACTTTGCATACGAGATCCCTACAGCGATCGCTGTCAAGGAGGGGGTCACACCATCCCGTCGAGCGTGGAGCAACCGAAGTGACGACGTCGAGGTTGAGCGGCGGTAGCCACGTCGTGGCTGTGGCGCGGCGAGAAGAAAGGGTCGCGGCGAGATAGGGGTTCGTCGGCGGAGAAGATGTCGCGCGAGAGGAACTGCCGAAGGGGATCGCGGCGGGGAAGAATAGAAATCCTGAAAATAAAATAAAAAAAATAAAAAACCTAGACTAAATAGGCCCTTTAAAAATCTATTTTCCCTATCCCCGTAATTATCTCGTACGACCTCCGAAAAATTTCAGAAAAAATCTGAAAAAATTCTTAAAATTTCTAAAAATCCCAAAAAATTTCCAGGATTATTATACTTAACTCTTTATCCATTTAATTTAATATTTTAAATTCTTCAGTATTTAACATTCTCCCCCACTAATATAAAATTTGGTCACAAAATTTCCTACTCGTATATTAGTACGAGATGTCCCACCAACCATCTCAAGCATCTGGAGACAAGTCACACCTTAAGTGACTAAGTGGGGTTACTGATATCCCTTAACATCAAATCACACTTGCTTCTAGCACCCCTTCCAAAGTATGAATAGTATCTTCATTCCGACCACCTATAATAAGTACATAACTATACCAGAGTGGAGCTCTATATCCGTGACGTGTTAAAGACTTTACCATAATCCTAAGGTAAATCCTGAATCGCTATCTCATACGATACTCACAAATCCTCCATGAACTGGAAATCTCCACAGTATAACCTATCCAGCGATCCAACAAACTCATCTTATGGATCAAAAGAAAATGATCGGCTCAGCTAATCGATCACCGATTACTCGAAATCGCATCAAGCCCAAGCCCCTTTCCGAATTGTAAATAATCTCCCAACGTTGTCCATCATACTTGGTTATCACTTCCATCTCGGTACAGAACCTTGCTAATTATTTATATACCACCTCTTCTAGTTGACACACTGAACACCAGACTTCCAAATCAACCATGTTCCACATGTCGTTCCACCATGGAGAACGTTTCAATACTTACTATTTCCCGAATACAATCCGATACATCTGCAACATATAAAACCTATTGCAATCCTCTAGCAATACTTATCAAAATATCATGATAAAGCCTCGTGGCTCTCGAGGTAATACCAAAGGCACCATCTGTAGGCAACGACATGCTACCACAACCAGGACTCGTGGCCAGTCAAAATGTTAGGTAGCTATCTAGCTACAGACAACAACCGAATGTAACTATGTAACCCACCATTCTTCTCGGAAATGGAGAAATATTTCATCACAAGAGCAATCTACCTGTTTACTGAGATCTATTTGTAATAGAACTTGCTTTCTTTTTCCACTATTTATCTTCTCGCAGCTACTCAGTAGCTAGCCAAAACCCCATGAGTATTCCTGCTCCTCACCTCTACAAAGCAACATAACACCGCTACATCCACGTCATATATATGACAACCCTTCTCGTAGTTCCTCATTTGACGTAAACATGGGATACGTCTTAATCAATTACATCAGAAACGCTCCATTCTCTGAAACATTGCATCTGCATATAAATTAACCTTCCTTTCACCCGAGAATGATCACACAATACTAGTGTAAAAGTCAACCATCGTCTGAGCCCTGAAACTAGATTCACAAGCTTTAGACCATATAAATTCCATCACCAGTCAGCGGTGTAGTACCACTAGAGCATCCTATCCATATCTATGGTAATAATCAAATCCATACCAGATACAAAAATCATCATCTATGGTGGCCGAATGCTCAACTCCAACTACAACCATCACAAATGATCCAATCGTGTCCAGAATACACGATTTCCCAAATCCCTGGACGACTACGTCGTCATAAGTCTAATAAGATAATCAAAAAGCTCATATAATTCATACCAAGTATGAAATTTTCATCACTATACACCTGCATCCTCTTTACTCTAGGCTGATGATATATCAATCATCCCTACGACTTTGATAATTGTATGACACCCTGCCACTAAAATATCAACACACCAATCATAAATCAATCCTAGAGTATACACAGGTGTCCTATAGTTGATCTAAATAGATCCTCGAACCACCATGAAAGATATTCATTTCCTTCTACCACTACTGCATTCCATCATCGATAATCGAGGTATAACCTCAACGGTTCATCTCTCTTTGAACAACGAGTTCCAGAGTTTCTCAAGAATTAAAATACTAGGACAAATAAATATCCCATCCAACACCTCCTATAATTGGAACTTAGACTCTTCCAATTCCCATAGTGTTAAGCAACACTGATTCAAACTAAATTATCCCCTGAAAAATCATCATTCTAACAAATACCTCTCGGCATCATCAACCTTGCCAACTTTGAAAGACCGATCGATGAAGGTATCAAAGCATCTCGATTGGCTCACAACCAATTGTATGACATTGCTTTGAGTACTTCACGAGCTTTAACAACCTTGTGCGCTTTAAACTAGCCCTCAGCCAACGCACCATAAGTAAAAACATCTGGCTCGTTAAATATCATTACCTCCATACCAAATAAATTATCTCCCAGTAGGAGATCTTCGATATCGAAACTCTTTCCGAAAACACTCCGGTCGCCTACTCTAATTGCCTATATAGCAGAAAGCCTAGAAATTCATCCGACACCATATCTGATTACTCTCGAATTATACAGGCATCCGAGAGACATTTTTATACCATCATGTCACAATCATAACCTCCAAGTTAATATCCAGATATCCATATCATATTAACCAAGTCAACTATAAAACAACTATGTCAACTCTCCCACCATAATATAGCATCTCCAACAATCAACCTCTAAACATCAAAAATCATTATCATACCCCTCTGATAATCATCACAGAAATCATCTCAACATCTCACCTGTCGGTGGAAACACTATTAATCCACATGATCCAAATATAGAAATCCTTTTAATCCTATCTATACATGTTTTAACCACAGATATCCATAAACACCTGTATCTCTCAATATATCATCATGTAAGGTAAACTATAGTAATACCTCAATGATCAATCCTCAACCATCCACAATTCCTTTCGAGTAAAGATGCAAACTCATCCAAGTTCTGCTCTTAACGGATTTCCTATTTCACAGTGACCTAGAATAAGAATTCGGTAACTGTATAAACCTAGGTGTATACACCTCTTCCTATCATTTTCTTCAAGAACCATACAACCAGCCTCATATCTACACAAGTGCACAAACCACTTTTGATAGCCACATAAATCTAAGGAGAAAGCTTTAATTCATATTCCTATTTTCCGCTGGGAAATGAAGTGTTTCATAAACCTTTCATTCCCGGGACAAAGCCTTGATCACCACCAAAATAAACTAAAATTCCACTATTCCCTTGATCACTCAAGAGATTGTAAAATTTCATCATCAACATCAAATTACCACCTCTAGCAACAGACCTGATCAATATCAAGCATCAACATGGGAACAAAATAATGTCACGTGAATTCAGCTAGAAAAGCACGTTCACGACTTCTACCGTTGCCTTATCCAAAGTGTAGGTTATTATCCCTAGATTGACTACACTATTCTCTTGAGACACTTGTCGTTGTGTCATTTTCATAAATATGACTCACCCTAATGCCTCCCGATAGGAACTAATGGAAGATCCAACTATCCTAATCCAAATGTAAGCCAATAAATCGTGGGTGATCGAAAACAACTCAATCACTATCTTGAGCCCTTAAATGGGGGTAAACTCTATAGTGAACTCCATTAACAATTGATCACTAAACTTAAGACCCAAGAATTCCTCAACAATGAATCATACAAAATAGCATAGGGAAATTCTGTCTCTTGAAAACATCCTGAACCCATGATCCCGTAATAGTTCATTTCCCCAAAATTTCTTCTACATATTCCACCAAGTAACAACTTGATCATTGCAATAGTTAGAAACTAACTCCACTCCCCCTATATAAATACCAGTTAGGTACTTAACAGTACCTTCAACATTATCGATCTAAGCTCAAGCAGCTCCAGGATCAAAATCCCTATAGAACTTCGTAACTTAAACCTCCATTGTCTGTATCAAAAATAGTATACATTCCTTGTCCATTGCCCCACAGAGTAATAATCTGACTAGCATAATCATTGAAAATCCCTAACACTGTAGTCCTTGATTTCCACAACAAATATGACGACTTGACTCCTTCTTTCTGACTCGGTATCAATCAGCCCTCAAAGGAAATTCACCTTTTCGACACAGGTTCACAACTCACAGCCTAAAGAGGTTGTTCACGTGGTCAACTCCATCTATGATTACGATAGTGACCAACACACTGAATGTTATTTCTTGTTATCCACTAAACACATAGCCAAATCTAACATGGAGAATAAACACTACGGCAACTCCAGCTGGTCACCTTGGTGGGCGACCCCTACTACGAGTCTGCACATGAGTCACAACTCTATAGACCCTTCTAGCAACTCCTTAGCCAGATATCTCACTGTCTTCTTGCGTGGCTTACCCTGCACCACGTCTCGGTGCAGGAGCACGCCCACCTCGTCTCATATCTGTTAAATTATTACAGATGTTAGTAGAACAGATATTACTAGAAGTAAAAAAATATATAAAAATTTTTAGCATACCTATTTCGCCGCCAGGAGAGGTCCCGTCGTCGCCAAATCCCCATATTGATCTCGTCATAAATCCTCGAATTTTCGAAACATAAAAATCGTCGGAAATCCATACCAATCAAAAATTTTCCAAATTGCCTCGTAAAACCTGCCAAACATGGCGAACTCCGAAAAATCAAAAAACAAACCCCTAGGAACTCATAAACATAGGCGCCCTGATACCAAATAAATTGTCATGCCCCGAAGGAGTCTCCGCCAGACGAAAATTCGGCAGCATCTCCCCTGTACGGGTGACAATGTCAATTTACATACAAGGCCTACAAGGCCACTATACATCGGTCAATACGATCGGAATCTAAACACACACATAGATAATAAATCAGGCCTCAGGCCAATAATCAAATGATATAACTAAAAGAATAGAATAATTAAACCTAACCCTTCTGCCATATGTGCAGGAACACTCAATCGAAATCCAATCCAAAACAAAATCCGAGTAAAAGTCCATAAGGACACCAAAAATCCATGAATACAATTTTCCACTCCAATCCAAAACATGTCCTCTAACAAAAATATCCAAACCATAGAAACAAATAACCAATCAAAATGACTCTGACACCTTCTTCATCCTGAAATAAATATAAATCAACGGGGTAAGTTCAAAGAACTCAGCAGATATAGTCGATATGCAAGTAAGATATATAGCTAACAATAGTAAACATGCAAGTACAGTCTCACATATAGGGTATGCAAGAAAGAAGTACAAAAGGACTGTACTCACCTGAATCTCCTACCCTGATATCGGAGCATGTGCTTGACTAGAAGTAATAAGGTCCTCACCATATATATATAAATATGTATCCTGTATGCATGACAATCATACGCACATCCAAGGCTACAATAAAAATGCAGCAAACACAATTCAAATGCTATCCATGCAAAATGCATGTCGTGCCAATGACATGGCCACCCCTGATGCCAGTCAACCGCCTCACACGCGATGGTTAAGCCGAGTGGGTAGGGCTATGACAACTGTGCAATCTGCCATCACTGCTATTGAGTGACCGAGTGGACAGGATGTTGTCGGAGTACACCTATCCTCCTGCCCCAAACAGAGTGGGGGAGCTAAGCTCTCATCTCCCGGTGTTATAGACCAGAGGAGGGATTCCTGCCCACTACCACGCTGCCACAGCGCTACCCATGAGTGGACCAGCGGAGCCTGACAGAGCAACTGCACACACCCTCCTGATGTACCACTAATCCATGAGTGGCAGCGTGTGCAGGCCATGTAACTGGCTGCGAGCTCAACTATAAAGGAACCCCGTCCAGCCAGCATGCAATCATGCAAAAATGGTGCATGATACTAAAACATGTGAATCCTACTACAAATACCTATCCGAAAAATATGCAAAATCAATAAGTGCATATCCATGATCCAAGTAACTATGATCCAAATAAAATAGAGAAGATATAATCATACTAATCAAATGCATGTAATAAGTAGGCACGAAGCATACTAGGCATATAAACATGAAAATTATTGCAAGCTATCCTAACTAGCATATCAACTTGACTTAATCTAAAAGTTAAGTCAAAATACCCGCCTGCCAAAAATGTCCGCAAAAAGAACCAGATCGTCACGACCGTGAACCTGCCTCATGACTGAAACCTGCATAATGCAAAACTATTGTTAAGCACAAAATATCATTCACTGACAAATCGAATACATAATCGATTCCTTCAATAATCAATTAATCCAAAGTAAATCCATCAAATCCAAGCACCGACAACGTGCTAAATTACTACTATGTATCTCCAAGTAGACCCTTAACCCGTAGGTCACAAATTGTGATTAACTCCTTAATCCAAGAACATATCCTTGAAATTAATCTCACCATGATCAATACTCATCATATGAAAATATTATCCATCTCACAACAAATGATCGAATCGAATCCTACATCGACCTCATATCCGATCCACTAGATTGATTTAATTATCCTATTCAACCTAATCAATCCTCCATACTGAATTACAGAACCGATCATAATTATGAATCCAACCTAACCCTAGGTGACATACACACGACTCAACCAATCCTTACCTCAAACATGATCCAACACTTGGATCCCACAACTTGGTACCCACAATCCATTTACAACCCTTCACAGCCAACAAACACTCAATAGAAACCAACAGCCAACACAACGACTACATACAGAATTTGACAAATGAAACACACAGGTTAAATCACACTTACCAGCGGTTGGAATCTCTCGACATAGCCGTCACCTACCATCGGTGAAAATCGCAGAAAACAACCCCTTCCATTCAATAGTTACAATCCCCATTCCCAGCCGTACAAGAACCCCTAAATGATCATATCATTATACCAATAATAAAAAGAGGACAAATCTTACCGGTCATGGGAAATCTTACCGGAAGCAACTCCTCTACCCTGTTCATCGGAGAAAAATTTCGACTGCCCTAATTCATTGCCCAACCAGAAAGGATCAAAATAAGGACGAGAAATCCATAGCTAGATGGAGAAGGTCGACCTCTTACCTTGCTAACTCCGAGAGATCGCAGCCTCACAACAGGCTGTGACCGACACAACCGCACGCCCGCCGGGCGAGTAGAGATGTCGAGGTCGACGCGCAACAGCCGGGCGGCATCGCTGCAGGCCGGTCGGCGACAAGGCGGCCCGGGCGTGAGCAATTGCCGCCAAGGAGGGGTCGACCGCCCCGCCGAGCGGAGCAACCGGCGGACGACGCAGGGAGGCGGGCGCAGAGCACGCCATGGCTATTGGCTGTGGCGCGGCGAGAAGAAAGGGTCACGGTGAGATAGGGGTTCATCGGCGGAGAAGATGTCGCGCGAGAGGAACTGCCGAAGGGGATCGCGGCGGGGAAGAATAGAAATCCAAAAAATAAAATAAAAAAAATAAAAAAACCTAGACTAAACAGGCCCTTTAAAAGCCTATTTTCCCTATCCCAGTAATTATCTCGTACGACCTCCGAAAAATTCCAGAAAAATTCTTGAAAAATTCCTAAAATTCCTAAAAATCCTGAAAAATTTCCAGGATTATTTTCCTTAACTCTTTATCCATTTAATTTATTATTTTAAATTCTTCAGTATTTAACACCGCTCATGGGTAGCGATGAGGTAGCGTGGTAGCGGGCAGGGATCCCTCCTCTGGTCTATGACACCGAGAGATGAGAGCTTAGCTCCCCCACTCTGTTTGGGGCAAGAGGATAGGTGTACTCTGACAGCATCTTGTCCACTCGGTCACTCAGGAGCAGTGATGGCAGAGTGCACAGTTGTCATAGCCCTACCCACTCGGCTTCACCATCGCGTGTGAGGCGGCTGACTGGCGTCAGGGGTGACCATGTCATTTGCATGGCATGCACTTTGCACGGATCGCATTTGTATTGTGTTTGCTGCATTTTTATTGCTGCCTTGGATGTGCATATGATTGCCATGCATACAGGATACATATTTGTATATGGTGATGACTTTATCTCTTATAGTATGGCACAGGCTCCTATATTAGGGTAGAAGATTCAAGTTAGTACAATCCTATTGTATTTATTTCTTGCATACCCTATATGTGAGACTGTACTGACATGATTCTTATTGTCAGCTATATCTTACTTGCATATCGACTATATCCGCTGAGTTCTTTGAACTTACCCCGTTGATTTATATCTATTTCAGAATGAAGCTGTCAGGAGAGTGCAGCTGCCAAACTCCACTCATCGTAAAAGTTTTTATTTGTTATTTGTTCTATGGTTTGGATTTTTTGATTAGGAGATATGTTTAGGAATGGAGTTGGATAAATGTATTCGTGGATTTTTGTTGTTCTTTTGGACTTTTATTCGGATTTTGTGTGGATCGGTTTTGGTTGAGTATTCCTGCCCAAATGGCAGAAGGGGTAAGTCTAGTTGTGATAGATGTTACTTAGTTATTTTGGTTGATGGCCTGAGGCCTGATTTACTATCTACGTGTGTGTTTGTGTAAAATACCGGAGAAAAAAAATATATTCCTCGGTAATTGATAAAATATCTTGTGGAATTTTTCAGAAATTTTTAGAAATTTTTCTGGATTTAAATGGAAGGTTTATGGATATATTATCGGGATAAAGGGGATAGGCTTTTGGTAAAGCCTGTTTGGACTATCGGTTGGGAATTAATGGGGTTAATTAAAACATTTATATTTTCTTTTTCCTCGATTCCTTTTTCTCCGCCGATCTGCGATCTTTCTGCCCGATCTCGACAGCGCAGATCTTCCCTTTCCCCTTCGTTCCATCGCCGTCTCTTCCTCTTCACGCCGAGACGTCTCCTTTTCTCCTTTCTTCCGATCGCCCGATCCCTTCCACATCTCCGCCTCCACGCCGCTCGCTGCACCGGTCCACGTCGAGCTTGTTGCCACCGCCGCTCCTTAGATCGTTCGATTCCTCTTCTCCACGACGGTCCAAGCCCTCTTCCTATCACCGATTCTTTATGCCCGAGCTCGGCTTGGCGGTTGTTCTTGCCATCGATCGCCGCAACCCTTTCTTCTTCTCGTCGACCACTGCAAGTCTCCAGCCGATGCGATCATCGTCACTCGAGCATGGGTCGCCGCCGCCTTCATTCAGCGGGGATTTTGCTCCATGAGAGATCGACTGCCGCCACCCTAGGGCCTCCCCTTTACCGCTGCAGTTTGAGCGCTCTTCTTCCTTGTCCGGTGCGCGATCTTCATCCCTCCATCGACGGTTTGCGAGCTCCAACCGGTGACTTTCCTTCTCTACAGTGTTGTTCCGATCAACAATCTTCCGACGCGAACGATCCTTCGTGATCCTAGCACGGTGGTGATGTTTCTTACCTTCGTGTTGTTCCCACAGCACACCCCTTCTCGATTTTATCCTATTTTCTCTGTTGCTCTCCATTGTTCCCTATACAGGGATGTCGATCCTTAGTGAGTTTTTGCAGTGATCTCTAGGTTTGCTGTTACGAGTTGGGGGTTGATGAATCTGATCTTTTCGGTGGTGTTATTGATCGAGAGTGTGGTCATCTTCCAAAATTATCGAGAGTTTAGGGGTTGCGTTTGGGTGAATCTGTGATTTATTGAATAAGGGAGACTTGCCGGTTGTGAAGGACTGTGGCAGTGTGGTGAATCAAAGCAGTGAGGTGAGTCCCGTTATGGATATGTGATTTTTGTTGTATAGGTAGGTTACTTGATTTAACATGGTTCACAGAAATGTGAGCAAGGATTTACTGGGTTGTGTTCTACTGCATTGATGAGCCATGTTTGAGAGCTTAACTCTGTTGAATCGGAAATTGATGGATTGGGCAGAAATGGGATTTGAAACTAGGTAAATACTATAAATTGTAGGATTTGATTCGATCATTGGATATGTGATGGTACTTAACTGTATCCTATTGTTATAGGACTTTGAGTGCGATAGATACATGGACGTGAAGATGGATAGCATGGATTACATAGCAGGTGGGTAATTTCCTACCTGGTCTGGGTAGATGTATTGCATTCAGATTTAGTCATAGATATGAGCATGTTAGGTGTTCATATTACCATGACCCTACTCTTTTTATTGTATGCTTGATCCTTTACCGTTGGCTATTAACTCCATTGCTGATATCATGTTTATTTTATCATGATTAGGAGTTATATATATATGTGATGTAAGTAACTTAGAATTTGTTTAAGTTAAGTGCAAGTAGTAAAGTCCGGATGACAACCTGATTGTAAATTGGGCAAAAAGGTCATCCGTGGGTAGATAAGGTCTTGAACCTACGGTTAATTCTAGTACCCCTAGGTAGCATGTTTACCACTATGTATTGTATAAATGGTCAAGTGGATGGTACTTAATGTGTCGCTACGGACCTGTGGTCCTAGCTTGATAATCGGTTTGAGTACGACTCTCTACAGGATAGAGAGTGTGTCGATCAGGTAGGTACGACTCTCTACAGGATAGAGAGTGCATCTATCAATTGAGTACGACTCTCAACAGGATAGAGAGTGCGTCGATTAGATTGTTATGACTCTCTACAGGATAGAGAGTATTATGATCAGTTGAGTACGACTCTCTGCAGGATAGAGAGTGCGTAGATCTGGTTAGTATGATTCTCTATAGAATAGAGAGTGTCTGGTGGATGTCTGTATGTGAGACATTGCATTCAAGCATTTGTATGCACGCTGGCGACGAGGTCTCCCTTGTGGTTGACAGTGTCGCCAGTCATCCTGCCTCCACGGTTACTCATAGGAGGAGTAACCGGTGTGAGGGCAGAGCATTGTGGTGCCACACTCTATCACTATAGACGGTGGTAGTTGGATTTGCGTGTTGTAGTCCTGCATCTGTGGCACTCGACCACTCATGGGTAGTGACTGTCGGAGTGGCCAACAGCAGGGACCCCCATCGTGTAGCTTGCTCTTTACGCTTATATGCTACTCGATCATACTTCCCACTCAGCCACTCGAGAGTTGTGGTTGGTGTTGAGTTGGGACAGTTGTCATGCTCGAGCCACCGAGGCCACACTGGGGTCGTGGTAGCTTTAGGGTGAGCCGGCATGACCATGCATGCTGCATTGCTGACTTATGGCATTTTTGAATATTGCCATATATATACATATATTAATGTATATATATATATATGGATAATTGTGATTAGTATACATATATAGAAGCAGTCTATATATATATATGCTTATTGTGATGTTGCATTTGATTGTATTATGTTTGCTGCGTGTGATTGTACATCATATTCATGCATGTTTCTTGCATGTGTTATACAGTTGTGTCGGATACTGGTATGTGTTGGACAGACCATAGATACCTCGACCTGTAGCTAGAGTATATTTTGAGTTGATCTACTCTTCCTGTTATATATATATAGGTTGGATATATGTTCAGGTTGGATCAAAGTAGCGTAGCAGACTTCAGGTATGTCTGCGTTTTTGTGTTGTTCATTCAGTTAGACGGTATATGCTTGTATTTATATACTATGCTGATATACCTATTGTACTTCTAGAGTATGATATTGAAAATACATGTGATATGACATATATACATGTTTTTCTATTACCTGCTGAATTTTACTCACCACCCCCCACGGACCCTGGGTTTTCTGTCGCCCAGGTAACAGGTAGAAGACTTCGTGACAGCTTGGAGCACCGCCGGCTGACATCGTCTCATCTCACCTCCGAGGCTCCCATGTGTATTTGGGATTTCCGTTCGTGTACATTGCATTTTAGAGTTTTCGTGATGTATATGTTGTATATTCAGATTTTGTCGAGGTTTCGTGTTGTTGTAGTGTGTTAGTCATACACGGTTGAAATAAATGGACGGTGACTATGATCATAAGAGTAAATATTTTCAATGTGTTCTTCTTCCTTGTCCGGTGTGCGATCTTCATCCCTCCATCGGCGGTTTGCGTGCTACAACCGGTGACTTTCCTTCTCTACAACATTGTTTCGATAAACAATCTTCAGACGCGAACGATCCTTCGTGATCCTAGCACGGTGGTGATGTTTCTTACCTTCGTGTTGTTCCCACAACACACCCCCTCTCGATTTTATCCTATTTTCTCTGTTGCTCTCCATTGTTCCCTATACAGGGATGTCGATCCATAGTGAGTTTTTGCAGTGATCTCTAGGTTTGCTGTTACGAGTTGGGGGTTGACGAATCTGATCTTCTCGGTGGTGTTATTGATCGAGAGTGTGGTCATCTTCCAAGATTATCAGGAGTTTAGGGGCTGCGTTTGGGTGAATCTGTGATTTATTGAATAAGGGAGACTTGCCGGTTGTGAAGGACTGTGGCAGTGTGGTGAATCAAAGCAGTGAGGTGAGTCCCGTTATGGATATGTGATTTTTGTTGTATAGGTAAGTTACTTGATTTAACGTGGTTCACAGAAATGTGAGCAAGGATTTACTGGGTTGTGTTCTACTGCATTGATGAGCCGTGTTTGAGAGCTTAGCTCTGTTGAATCGGAAATTGATGGATTGGGCAGAAACGGGATTTGAAACTAGGTAAATACTATGAATTGTTATTTTAAATTGTAGGATTTGATTCGATCATTGGATATGTGATGCTACTTAACTGTATCCTATTGTTACAGGACTTTGAGTGCGATAGATACATGGACGTGAAGATGGATAGCATGGATACATAGCAGGTGGGTAATTTCCTACCTGGTCCGGGTAGATGTATTGCATTCAGATTTAGTTATAGATATGAGCATGTTAGGTGTTCATATTACCTTGACCCTACTCTTTTTATCGTATGCTTGATCCTTTACCGTTTGCTATTAACTCTATTGCTGATATCATGTTTATTTTATCATGATTATGAGTTATATATATATGTGATGTAAGTAACTTAGAATTTATTTAAGTTAAGTGCAAGTAGTAAAGTTCGGATGACAACCTGATTGTAAATTGGGAAAAAAAGGTCATCCATGGGTAGATAAGGTCTTGAACCTACGGTTAATTCTAGTACCCCTAGGTTTCATGTTTACCACTATGTATTGTATAAATGGTCAAGTGGATGGTACTTAATGTGTCGCTATGGACTTGTGGTCCTAGCTTGATAATCCGTTTGAGTACGACTCTCTACAGGATAGAGAGTGCGTCGCTCAGTTAGGTAAGACTCTCTACAGGATAGAGAGTGCGTCTATCAGTTGAGTACGACTCTCTACAAGATGGAGAGTGCGTCGATTAGATTGGTATAACTCTCTACAAGATAGAGAGTATTATGATCAGTTGAGTACGACTCTCTGTAGGATAGAGAGTGCGTAGATCTGGTTAGTATGATTCTCTATAGAATAGAGAGTCTATGGTGGATGTCTGTATGTGAGACATTGCATTCATGCATTTGCATGCACACTGGCGACGAGGTCTCCCTTGTGGTTGAGAGTGTCGCCAGTCATCATGCCTCCACGGTTACTCATAGGAGGAGTAACCGGTTTGAGGGCAGTGCATTGTGGTGCCACACTCTATCACTATAGACGGTGGTAGTTTGATTTGCGTGTCGTAGTCCTACGTGTGTGGCACTTGAACACTCATGGGTAGTGACTGTCGGAGTGGCCAACAGCAGGGACCCCCATCGTGTAGCTTGCTCTTTACACTTATATGCTACTCGATCATACTGCCCACTCGGCCACTCGAGAGTAGTGGTTGGTGTTGAGTTGGGACAGTTGTCATGCTCGAGCCACCGAGGCCACACTGGGGTCGTGGTAGCTTTAGGGTGAGCCGACATGACCATGCATGCTGCATTGCTGACTTATGGCATTTTTGCATATTGACATATATATACATATATGCATGTATATATATATATGGATGATTGTGATTAGTATACATATATAGATGCAGTATATATATATATATATGCTTATTGTGATGTTGCATTTGATTGTATTATGTTTGCTGCATGTGATTGTACATCATATTTATGCATGTTTCTTGCATGTGTTATACAGTTGTGTTGAATACTGATATGTGTTGGACAGACCATAGATACCTCGACCTGTAGCTAGAGTATATTTTGAGTTGATCTACTCTTCCTGTTATATATATATAGGTTGGATATATGTTCAGGTTGGATCAAAGTAGCGTAGCAGACTTCAGGTATGTCTGCGTTTTTGTGTTGTTCATTCAGTTAGACGGTATATGCTTGTATTTATATACTATGCTGATATACCTATTGTACTTCTAGAGTATGATATTGAAAATACATGTGATATGACATATATACATGTTTTTCTATTACCTGCTGAATTTTACTCACCACCCCCCACGGACCCTGGGTTTTCTGTCGCCCAGGTAACAGGTAGAAGACTTCGTGACAGCTTGGAGCACCGCTGGCTGACATCGTCTCATCTCACCTCCGAGGCTCCCATGTGTATTTGGGATTTCCGTTCGTGTACATTGTATTTTAGAGTTTTCGTGATGTATATGTTGTATATTCAGATTTTGTCGAGGTTTCGTGTTGTTGTAGTGTGTTAGTCATACACGGTTGAAATAAACGGACGGTGACTATGATCAATTGAGTAAATATTTTCAATGTGTGCATGCCTTACCTAAACATTATTAGTGGGGATGGCCATCTATCATAGTTCCATTGTTATTTATTTTTCACTTTTGTCACATTCCATTGGTATAAGATGAAGTCGTTATACACTCGTAATGGGAGGTTGCATACCGATTATCCAAATTAGTTAAATTTTACAGGTTTGATTTTTTTTATTTATGTCTAGAAAAAAATCCTAGTACATAAAAGTCTATCTTTTTGAAGAAATTGTTTCTTTGGGTGATATTATTATTGTTGAGTCACAATTCTAAGAACATCCACACAAATTATTTTTTCGGTATCTATGTCACGCCCCGAGAGCATGCCGAGCCGAAAATCAAACGGACAACACCTACCCTGTACGTGCCAACATTTCGGATTAATACAAGACCGGTAGGCCCACAATAACAATAACATAACAAATAAAAACACAACAACATAACGAAACACAGCGGAAACTAATACGACATACCCATAACCCCACATATACAATACATCCACATCATGCATACCGGTATGACTAACACACCACAACCACATATAGTACATCGACAAAATCCGAATCTACAAGTCCACAACACAGTACACTACGAAAACTCCAAATACAATACACGGCGAACACAAAGCCCAAAACCAATACGGGAGCCTCGAAGGTGAGATGAGACGTCAGCCAGCGGTGCTCCAAGCTGCCACGAAGTCTTCTACCTGTTACATGGGCGACAGAATACCCAGGGTCCGTGGGGGTGGGGTAGTGAGTAAAACTCAGCAGGTAATAGAAAAACATGTATATATGTCATATCACATGTATTTTCAACAACATACTCTAAAGGTACAATAGTATATCAGCAGAGTATATAAATACAAGCATATACCGTCTAACCAAATAAGCAACATACAAAAATGCAGACATACCTGAAGTCTGCTACGCTACTCTGATCCAACCTGAACATATATCAAACATATATATATATAACAGGAAGAGTAGATCAACTCACAATATACTCTAGCTACAGGTCAAGGTATCTAATGGTCGGTCCAACACATACCAGTATCTGACACAACTGTATAATATATGCAAGAAACATGCATGAATATGATGTACACCCAAATGCAACAAGCATAGTATAATCAAATGTAACATTACAATAAGCATATATATATAGACTGCATCTATATATGTATACTAATCACAATCATCCATATATATATATACATGCATATATGTATATATATGGAAATATGCAAAAATGCCATAAGTCGGCAATGCAGCATGCATGGTCATGTCGGCTCACCCTAAAGCTACCACGACCCCAGTGTGGCCTCGGTGGCTCGAGCATGACAATTGTCCCAACTCAACACCAACCACTACTCTCGAGTGGCCGAGTGGGCAGTATGATCGAGTAGCATATAAGCTTAAAGAGCAAGCTACACGATGGGAGTCCCTGCTGTTGGCCACTCCGACGGTCACTACCCATGAGTGGTCGAGTGCCACACACGCAGGACTACGACACGCAAATCCAACTACCATCGTCTATAGTGGTAGAGTGCGGCACCACAATGCTCTGCCCTCACACGGGTGACTCCTCCTATGAGTAACCGTAGAGGCAGGATGACTGGCGACACTCTCAACCACAAGGGAGACATCGTTGTAGGGGATCGAATGACCGGCTAGAGGGGGGTGAATAGCCCTCGTTCGTTGGACGTCGTAAATTGCTCGTCTACAAGAGATTAGCGCAAGCGGAATATACAGATACAAATAGACAAAGCAAAAGATAAACAATAAAACAAACGCTAACACGATGGTAGAACGTGGTTCACGGCTACGCCGCTAATCCACGGTCCCCGATTCGTCCTCGGTGAATCACTCCGCTAAACCAATCCACTAAATGGTCTCTCCTTTGCACCAAGCTAGGTGGAGGTAACCTTTACAACCAAGATCACTCTTCTTACAATAGGATTGAAGTAAAGACAAGTAAGAAGAGTTTAAAGCTTGTGGGGCACTAGGAAGATCGTTTGGAGTATGAGCATTAGCCTCTCAAAGGCTCACACCCTCTCTTTTTATAGAGAGAGCTAACTTCTTCCCGTTGGCCGCCACCAGTCGACTGTCGCCCTTGGCAGTCGACTGCCGTCACTACAATGGCCTCCGAACACGTCGGATCCCGACCGTTGTAGTCCAACGGAACTCTTGGCGATCGATGGACCTCATCCCATCGATGCCTTCCGTAGTCGATCGCCCGATCGGCTACGAAGCAATTCAGGCCGAAACCCTATTTACTCGCCGCAGCCCGGTCGATCTGTCTTGGCTGATCGCACCGATGGCGCGATCGGCTGATCGCCACACTCGATCATCGTATACCAGTCGAACTACACTCGACTCAGAGCAGTCGACTGCCATGACATGGCAGTCCACTGGTGTCAGGAAAACCCATCCGACACTTGGCCAAATGGTCAAGTTTCACCTAAGAGCTATCCCTCCCCGGGTTACATTCGCTCACTCTCATCTCTCGTAGTCCCTCGCATTCGATGTTCTCTTCGTTCTCGGCCACGTCCCTCGACAGCATCAGGCACACGGCTCTGCAATGCCCCTTCGCGTCTCTTGCCTCGATGTCTGCTTCCTCCGGCTTCACTCCAAGCTTCTCGTCCGGTGGTCCCTCGGATGCTCCAAGCACATGACTTCCGCAAAGCTATCCTTCACCGACTCAAGGCACGAGTCATGAGATGTGAAACTCGCCACGGCTCCATGTGCGAATTACGAAGTCCTGCATGACTTCAACGCACATATCAAATCAACATAACACACTAACTTAAACCCTTTGCCACACCATCAAAACCATATTACGGCAAGGGATTGCCCTAACAATCTCCCCCTTTTTGATGTGTGGCAATCCGTTTAAGTTAGGTAAAAATATTTGATATAAATTTCTAAGGTAAGAAAGCATGTAAGCATAAACATGATATAACAACATGCAACTCCCCCTTAATCCATGAAACTTCATAAAACTTTCCTCATATACTTCTCCCCCTAAAATAATTAACTTAAACATAATTATTTCTCCCCCTTTGACACCATCAAAAAAGATTAACATGAAGTTATAAGCTAATGGCATCAAGTATAATGGAGGGAAATACCAAAAACATGATTAAAATCTGAAATCAGAAAATTGTAGGCTGATTTTCAGGTGAGCAGTCGACTGCTATCAGTATGGCAGTCGACTGGCACAGTGAATTCGAAATTCTGAATTTTCTGGGCAAAATTCAGAAATGCATTGAAAATTCCAAAAAATTCGAAAAATCATGAAATTTGAGAAGCATATTTCTTTTGAGTATATCTATCAAGGAAAAATAGTTTTTCATGAAAAATCATTATATTTTCTGAGATTTGCCAAAAACCCAAACACTTGAAAAACTACTAGTTTTTGAGCATGTTAGTATCCATTTTAACACCTAGTCTTGTTTTGAATTGTTTCAAAACATGAATACATAGATTTTAGATTAAGATATTGTTTTAAAAAAATTAGAAATATCCAACCATGATCTTTGAGCAATATGTCTATGAATTAAACATAAGCCTTCCCCATGATTGGTCTATTATTGTTATTTTGATACCTTAAATGACCATCTAAATGCCATATGCATTAGTGGACATTTGTATCATCCTAACATCTCACCCATGCTAAGTTTGCAATCAAGTTAGCCTATAGTGAGTGTGAGATGTATCCTAGGGGGTATTTGTATATACTTAACCAATATATTCATACAATTCTATCAAGGTTAAGTATCAACCTAGCAACCTACATGATCATAATGATATATATGATTTAATTCTACATTATGATCATGAAATACATGTTTTCATCAATTTATAACCATGCATTAGGTATTATGTGATGATTATAAGTAAAGTATCACCTAAAGCATGATTTAAACCCATTTCTCAAGATAATGTGCCAAATATCAAAATCATAAATCATGATTGCAAACATACATAGCAATTGCATTAATCATCATGATTTAAGCATTATTACCTATTTATGGGCACGTTATCATCACCCAACACTATCTAAAAAATGTTGTCCCGTCATCCTAAGTCAACCAAAATATGATATAGGTCAATTGCATATGGTTGACTACCCTAGGGGTTTTCTAACCCTTAAGGATGGATTTTGGAACCCAAAATAAATTCTTTCCTATTGGGTTCACTAAATACTCCTTGGGGATCCATTTCCTAGCAATTACTTTCTTTTTATCTTGTCCCCTAGCTATTAGGCATTTATAGGCCTTTTCATTTTTCTTTTCTTTGTATCCTAGGCCTTTCTTGTTGAAACTAGCTCTTTGGCTCCCTAAGATCATATTCAAGGTGTTGGAGCCAATTGTGAATTTTCCTAGGGCTTTGGTTAAAAAATCTACCTTTTCCCTTAAAGCCCTATTTTCTTCTATGCATGCATCATTTACATCTAATGGCACATAAAGATCATGTGAGCATGCATTATCATGGCAAGAAGAAATATCATTATTATTTAAGCATGCTTTTTCTAACTTATTTTCTAAGTCCTTAATTTGTTCAAGCATGCATTTATTTTTCTTTTTCATTCCAAATAAGTCCTTAGTTAAACTAGAGATTATGGAAACTATTTTCTTAGGAGAAGCTTTCGTTACCATAGTTTCCATATCTTCTTCTTCTTCTTCGGATGAGGAGGATGTAGAAGCTCCCCCTTCACTTGAGCTCTCTCCTCTTGAGCTTGATCCTTCACTTTCGGAGGAAGAGCAATCCAAGTCATCAAAGGCCATCAAGGCCAAATTGGCGACAAAGGCATTCTCCTTATCCGATGATGAGGAGGAGGATGAGGATGGGTCATCCCAAGTCCTTGCCTTTAGGGCTTTGACCTTTCCCTTTTCCTTAGTCTTCTTTTCCTCTTCCTTTTTCTTCTTGCTCCCCTTTTTCTTCTTCTTTTCTTCCTTCTTTTTCTTTTCTTCTTTGCTTTTGTTTAGGAGGGGACAATTATCCCTTATATGTCCTTCCCCTTGACAATTGTAGCATATGACCTTCCCCCTTGGTCTTCTATTCCTATCATGAGATTTATCAAATCTAAAATTCTTAAATGCACGCCTTACCTTCCTTACCATGTAGGCTTCTTCGGTGCTATCCACGGAGGAGGTAGAGGCTTCATCATCCGAGGAGGAGGGGATTTCCATCTTCTTCTTCCCCTTGTTTGCCATCAAGGCTACTCCTCTTGAAGGTTGAATTCTAGGCTCTTCTTGTATTCCTTCAAGCCTAGTTTCGTGGAGCTCCATTGTTGAGAAGAACTCCTCCAATGTACTCACTTCTAGGTTCTTGGACATGTAGAAGGAGTCCACCATGGAGCTCCACTTTGAGGACCGGGGAAAGGCATCTATAGCCTTCATGAGCATGTCCCGGTTCGATAGCTTCTCACCTACACTTGTTAGCCCAATTAAAATTTCCTTAAACCTAGAGTGTAGTGAGGTTACCTTCTCTCCCTTTTCTAGTTTTATATTGGATAGTTGGGAGCGGAGGAGGTCTCTCCTTGCTAGCTTGGCCTCGGATGTGCCTTCATGGAGTTCTACAAGCTTCTCCCACATCTCTTTGGCGCTAGCACATTCTCCGATCCGGTTGATCTCTTGTTGAGGAAGCACATTGAAAAGATGATGTTTTGCCTTTGAGTTTGCAAGGTGCTCCTCTCTTTGCTTCTTAGTCCATCGTGATTTTTCGATTGGTTCACCCCTTTCATCCCTAGGCACCTCGAAACCATTTTCCATTATTAGCATAATATCAAAATCAGTCTCGAAGAATACCTCCATTCTCTTTTTCCACCAAGAGAATTCGCCGTCGAACTTCGGTGGGTGGATGTTTGAGCCGACCATTTTTGATGTAGGGCTTATTGCGGCGGTTAGTCCGGTGACAAGAAACCTCGGCTCTAATACCACTTGTAGGGGATCGAATGACCGGCTAGAGGGGGGTGAATAGCCCTCGTTCGTTGGACGTCGTAAATTGCTCGTCTACAAGAGATTAGCGCAAGCGGAATATACAGATACAAATAGACAAAGCAAAAGATAAACAATAAAACAAACGCTAACACGATGGTATAACGTGGTTCACGGCTACGCCGCTAATCCACGATCCCCGATTCATCCTCGGTGAATCACTCCGCTAAACCAATCCACTAAATGGTCTCTCCTTTGCACCAAGCTAGGTGGAGGTAACCTTTACAACCAAGATCACTCTTCTTACAATAGGATTGAAGTAAAGACAAGTAAGAAGAGTTTAAAGCTTGTGGGGCACTAGGAAGATCGTTTGGAGTATGAGCATTAGCCTCTCAAAGGCTCACACCCTCTCTTTTTATAGAGAGAGCTAACTTCTTCCCGTTGGCCGCCACCAGTCGACTGCCGCCCTTGGCAGTCGACTGCCATCACTACAACGGCCTCCGAACACGTCGGATCCCGACCGTTGTAGTCCAACGGAACTCTTGGCAGTCGACTGATGGACCTCATCAGTTGACTGATGCCTTCGTAGTCGACTGCCCAGTCGGCTATGAACGGTTCTATGGCCGAAACCCTATTGACGATCCGATCGCCGCTTCAGCGATCATCGTCTTGCGATCGCCCACGTATGGCGAATGATCACGCCGCCACCTCGATCGATCGTATACCAGTCGAACACATTCGACTCAGAACAGTCGACTGCCATGACATGGCAGTCGACTGGTGTCGGGAAAACCCATCCGACACTTGGCCAAATGGCCAAGTTTCACCTAAGAGCTATCCCTCCCCAGGTTACATTCGCTCAGTCTCATCTCTCGGAGTCCCTCGTCTTCGAAGTTCTCTTCGTTCTCGGCCACGTCCCTCGGCAGCATCAGGCGCACGACTCTGCAATGCCCCTTCGCCTCTCTTGCCTTAAAGTCTACTTCCTCTGGCTTCACTCCAAGCTTCTCGTCCGGCGGTCCCTCGGATGCTCCAAGCGCACGGCTTCCGCAAAGCTTTCCTTCACCGACTCAAGGCATGAATCATGAGATGTGAAACTCGCCACGGCTCCATGTGCGAATTACTAAGTCCTGCACGACTTCAACGCACATATCAAATCAACATAACACACTAACTTAAACCCTTTGCCACACCATCAAAACCATATTACGGCAAGAGATTGCCCTAACAATCGTCGCCAGCGTGCATGCAAATGCATGAATGCAATGTCTCACATACAGACATCCACCATAGACTCTCTATTCTATAGAGAATCATACTAACCAGATCTACGCACTCTCTATTTTGCAGAGAGTCGTACTCAACTTATCATAATACTCTCTATCCTATAGAGAGTCATACAAATCTAATCGACGTACTCTCTATCTTGTAGAGAGTTGTACTCAAACTGATAGACGCACTCTCCATCCTGTAGAGAGTCGTATTCAACTGATCGACGCACTCTCTATCCTGTAGAGAGTCGTACTCAAACCGATTATCAAGCTAGGACCATATGTCCGTAGCGACACATTAAGTATCATTCACTTGACCATTTATCCAATACATAGTCAGTGGTAAACATGCAACCTAGGGGTACTAGAATTAACCGTAGGTTCAAGACCTTAGCTACCCACGGATGACCTTTTTTCCCAATTTACAATCAGGTTGTCATCCGGACTTTACTACTTGCACTTAACTTAAACAAATTCTAGGTTACTTACATCACCTATATATATAACTCCTAATCATGATACAATAAACATGATATCAGCAATGGAGTTAATAGCCAACGGTAAAGGATCAAGCATACGATAAAAAGAGCAGGGTCAAGGTAATATGAACACCTAACATGTTCATATCTATAACTAAATCTGAATGCAATACATCTACCCGGACCAGGTAGGAAATTACCCACCTGCTAGGAAGCTCATGTTGACGGTCTCCACCTCCAAGATCTCTACCTCGAATCCAATATCTGAAACGGTAGAATCCAATATAACCACATGCTAGCATAATTAAATTGTAGGAATGAGAATCTAAACCAATCTTGATCCCCGATTAATTAACCAAATCCCACCTGGCATAATCTCATTCCATATCATCATATTAATTAAGCATTCACATTAAACCATATACCGGTTCACTATAAAAATGCACAAATTCTTCAACAATTATTTAGCTGTAAATTACTTACCTAGTCCAGCTAAATCACAAAACCTCCTGATCCAATAGTACAGTATAAACTCCAAATCAATAGCCGAACTGGAAGTAGCATCTCCCAAATCTCATATCACTCATCACCTGCAAACACACCATAGACAAATTTCCAAATTCCAATCCACAGCTACCAAGATCAACCAGGTCAATAGGCCATAATTGGGGAAACCCTATAATTCCATATTATATTAGTAGCTTACCTTACAATCCGACCCATACCAGTTTGTCGGCAAGGTTGCTGTGCACCAACCCCTTTCGCAGCCATGCCCACAGAGCACTTACATCGTAACCAGGATCTCCTACTCTTATTCACAACCGAGCAACTCCCCGGAACCAACCATTCATCAATTCTCCGACCTTGCCTGGATCAATCAAAGAAAAACTTGAACGACACCAAGAATTAGAGTTGCATTTACAGTTTACCTGCTTTTGAAGTCCCTCGGCAGCCAACCTTCCATTACCCTTGTTCACTAGCTCCAATTATGATCAAGAAGGTCGCAGCAGATGGAGCTGTCATTGGTCGATGTTAGGAACGCGAGCAAGGAAAGGGGCAGTGCTCCTTGCTTCTTGAATCGACGGAGGATGACACAACTGCGGCTGTGCTGGGAGAGGAGGCGACCCTAGGCGGCGGCAGCGTGCACGGGAAGGAGATCGACGGAGATCGGGCAACGATCAGTGACGCGAAGATGCAGCGGCGACAGTAGGGCTGGAGCGGCGAAACAATGAACCGAGAGGGAGGGCTCGGCAGCGGTGTAGAGTCCCTAGGGCAGCGGCAGTCGATCCTTCGCGACGGTGGCGTGCGCTTGTGCGAAAAAAAGGAGGTGCGGTGGTAGCGGCGATCGAACTTGGCGGCGACACTGAATCGGGCTCGTTTAGGTGATGCCAGTGAAGAGGAGAGTTGCGGCGTTCAATGGTCTAGCGACCCATGCCTTGCTCCGCCGATGCTTGAGGAAGAACGAAGAAGCAATGGCAAACCCTCGGCGAGAAGGAAAACAGTCGATCGGAAATTAGGGATCGGGGAAAATGAGATCACGATCGGTGGAGAAGTCACGAAGGGGAAGAAACCGAAGGAAAGAAATCGACGTGCGTTAAAGGAGAAGACGAGTGGGTTTTTAACGCTAAGTGGTTGGGTTAGCCTAGGTCAAATCCGAGCTAATCCAACTTGACTCATCACCCATTTAGACTTTGGCCTTCCTTCAAACGGTCATGCAAATTCCTTTTAAATTTCTGAAAAATTCTAAAAAATTCCACAAGATAATTCCCAATTAGCAAGGGATAAGTATTTAATGATTTAGGAAATTGGTTTCCTAAATAGATTAGCAATACGTAACCGGAACGAAGATACTAACATGCAAAAAAATTTTAATTCAAGCAAGTTTCCTCAAGGACCACATGCATACCTCAAGTGAACAGATGAGGATATCGAGCTCGGATAGTATTTTTCAACTCCCACATAGCCTCCTCATCGGTATGATGCTATTATCCAACCTGTACGAGTCGGATGGTTTTCGTTCCGCAATTGTCGCTCCTCCTGATCCATCCTTAATCACCTGTAAGTCGATTAGAGGTAGAATTCGGAACCTCTTTGAGCATGATCAACATGTGACATGTATTTCCTCGTATAAAAACTGAAATGCCAGAGTGCAAGTGTCGTAGGTAGCCAACCGATATAATCAATCATGACACAAGATCTGAATAGATCCTCCAACGTCTAAATAATACACTTAGTCTGTTCATCTATCTGCTGGTGAAATGTTGCACTAAGCCGAAGCTCTGTACCCATAGTCTGCACGCAAATCGTGAGAGTAAATCGCGAAATCTCTATCCGATATGGTACTTAAAAGTACCCCTACACGAACATAATTTCTCGGTACAACTCGCCACGATCCTATGGGTATGACCCACGAATAAGAAGGAAATGAGCTGATTTGGTCAGTTGATCCACAATCACCTAAATCGCATCACGACCTTTACGGGTTCTAGGCAATCCCGTAATGCAATCGATAGTGATATGCTCCCACCTCCATTCCGAAATCGGAATTGTCTAGGGCAATCCAGCGAGTTCTTGATGTTCAGCCTTCACCTACTGGCATACTAAACATCGAGAAGCAAAATCTGCTATAACTCTCTTTATACCACTCCACCAGTATAAACGTTTCAACTCTCGGTACATCTGAGTACCACCAATGTATATAGCCCATCTCGAATGATGTGCTTTCTGTACCGACTCTTCCTTAAACACTGCAACTCCGGAACCCACTATCCTTATCGGAGACGGGGAATTATTTTCTCAAAAAAGGAGTCCATCAACCATTCAAAATTCGATCCACCACACACTCTGTAAGTGCACTGAAGACTATAGCGACGAATCTCACTCGTTGCAATTGTTGCAACTATTCACGCTCCAGCAACTACATTGTAGCTACCCAGTAGCTAGTTAAAATCCCATGAGCATTCCTGCTCCATACAATTACAAATCCGGATAATAACTACTAAAGTCATGTCATGTATATGACAGACTATCTCGTAGTTTCTTAACTGATGTAGGCATAAGATATGCCTCATTTAACTCCATCGTAATCGTCTCGATCCCTGAAACGACGTATCTGCGTACATCATCCTTTTATCCACTCCGGAAGGATTAACTAATACTTATGTAAAAGTTAACCGCCATCTAGGTCCTGTAAACTGGTTTCACCAGCTTCCGAATAAATGATTTCCATCATCACCCTTGTCAAACAAATCTGTGGTATAGTAATGCTAAGACATTCTATCCACATCTACAGTACTAATCAAACCGTACAAGGCAAACCACCATTTAGGGTGGTCGAGTGCGCAACATCCAACTACCACAATCAACAGTGGCCAAGTTACGCAACTCCAACAATCACGAATGGATCCAATCGTGTTCATGATACACGATTCTCAAATCCCTGGACAACTAAATCGTTTAATAGTCTAACAACACAATCAAAACTCATACAATTCATACCAAGTATGAAATTGTCGTCTCCACACACCTGCATCCCCTTTACTCTACGCTGATGATATACATTAATCATCACAATGACATCGATAATTGTATGACACCATGTCACTACAATATCAACGCTCCAGTCCCAAATCAACCCTAGAGTATACACAGGTGTCTTTTGCTGATCTAAACAGATCATCTATCCCCAACGGAGGATGTTCATCACAACAACTACTGTATTCCATCATCGATAATCGATGCATACTTTCAAAGGTCCATCTCTCTTTCAACAAAGAGTTCCGGATCTTCTCAAGGAGGAATACTGGGATAGATAAATATCCCCTCTAACATCTCCTATAATCGCAACTCACGTTATTCCAATTCTTTTATAGTGTTTAACAACACTGATACCAACAACACTATCACTAGATATGTGATCTTCGATACTAGAACTATTTTCCACAATCATTCCAATCGCCTACTCCACTTGCCTATGCAACAACAAGGCTAGGAGTTCATCCGAACTATCCAGGTGCTCTCTCATTACAGACATCTGAGAGACATAATCATATTACAATCTCAACAACTTGACCATCCGTAAGGATATGTCTACAGTAAAGATATGTCTATCCGAGTCTAAGGGCATCCCTTGACTTCTTAATTGTTGATCCTCATCTCACATGACGGTAGAGATACCATCGACCCACAAGTCGATGTAAAGGACCCTTCTAATCCAACTGAGAATGTTCTAGACAAAGATACATGTAAACTACAAGTATCTCTCAATATATTAACTCAGAGGGTAAACTAGAGTAATACCTCAACGCGATATCCTCCGATAAGGCTCCACGCAGTCTCGCCTTTCTCCAAGAGAACAAGATCGATCCAACGGTCGCGATAAGCGGTCGCATTTCTGCGATGATCCGAGGCCTTTCAAGATCATCCGATCACCACTTAAATCTACTATGAATGAATAGATATGAACGCGATACTCTCCTCCACTAATGGCAATAAGATGCAAATCAGAATCTTCAATTTCTGTCTTCTAAGATCTTGAAGGGGAGTAGGAGTATCAGGAACCAACCAACCAGGTCGGTAGTAGATCGGTCGATGAAATAACTCAATCTTCTATGTTGATCTCTCTCCGGATCATCCGGAATACCTCGAGATAGTCTTTAGATAGTCTTTTCACCTCCTCACGTCATCGCTCTGCTCACAATAGCAACAACAAATGAACGATCCAACGGATAATCGACCAGTGTTCTTCGTGATCCGCATTTGCACGCAAATAATTCCTTCAAGTCTTTGTTCGATCGATTTTGAATAACGATGATCTATGGTTGGTCTTCCATAATCGGAGAGTAGCTCAAAGCCTATGACTCCGATCTTGCTCCTTTTATCCAATAGTCAGAGACTTCTGACTCTAATAAGTTGACTTACAATATTTGCATATCGGTCTCCAACTCTTAAACCCTTGTACGGAGTCATTTCTAAACTCCTGTCTCAATCAAACAACTTCCGGCAGGATCTGGTAGAAGATCCCGGCATCCTTATCCAACTATAAGCCAATAACTCTGGGTGCCTTAAATCATCCATTCATCTTCTTGAGCTATTAGGTGATCGTAACCTCCGCAAGTCTCACGGCTCTGCACAGTACACTATTACTAACCAATCACCCTTTTTCTTGAAGCTCAAGAATTCCTTACAATGTGTCACTAAAAGTGACATGGGGAAATACACTCTTCCAATATCACTAATCCATGATCAAGTGATATATTATTTCCCAAAGATTATTTTCTGCATTTATTACCAAATATCGACTTGATCCCGATAATGGTATGCAGATAACTCTACTTTCTTTGTATAACATGAGTTAAGTACTTAAAAGTACTCTCAAAGTTATACAACTCAGTACGAACAACTCAGGGATAAATTCCCTATGAAACTCCATAACCTAGCCTTCCGCTATCTGCATCAAAAATAGTCTACAAGTCTGTTCATTACTCACAGGTAATGATCCGACTAGCACAGTTAGTGGAAATCTCTAAGACTATAGTCTCTGATTTCCATAATAAATGTGACGACTTGGCACCTGTTTTCTGACTCGGTATCAGTCGACTCTCAGAGGTAAATCACCTCCTCGACACAGGTTCAAGACTCACAGACTCAACATGTCGTTCCCGTGGTCAATTCATACCACGGTTACGAATAATAACCAACGCACTACAGGTTATTCCTTGGTATAAGCATCTAAATACATAGCCAACATAACTGAGAGTATAAACCTCAAAGGTCACTCCGGTTGGTCGCCTCGGTGGACGACCCCTACAACAAGTCTGCACATGTGTCATAACTCTACTGTATACACCTACTGGTCAAGTTTAGATAAATATCTACTAAAGCATAAGTTATCAGGAATTCTTACCTCATGCTGCTTGGAGCTCAGGCCACTGTCCATCTAATCTCAAAAACCAAAACCGAATAAATCGACTCCCGATAATCCAAGACTCGACTCAAAAACAACATAGTATGGCATCGCAGAACTTGGCTCTGATACCACTAAAGTTGTCACGCCCCGAGAGCATGCCGAGCTGAAAATCAAACGGACGACACCTCCCCTGTACGTGGAAACATTTCGGATTAATACAAGACCCGTAGGCCCACAATAACAATAACATAACAAATAAAAACACAACAACATAACGAAACACAACAGAAACTAATATGACATACCCATAACCCAACATATACAATACATCCACATCATGCATACCGGTATGACTAACACACCACAACCACATACAGTACATCGACAAAATCCGAATCTACAAGTCCACAACACAGTACACTACAAAAACTCCAAATACAATACACGGTGAACGCAAAGCCCAAAACCAATACGGGAGCCTCGGAGGTGAGATGAGACGTCAGCCAGCGGTGCTCCAAGCTGCCACGAAGTCTTCTAATTACAGGGCGATGTATACCTGTGGTCCGTGGGGGGGAGTGGTGAGTAAAACTCAGCAGGTAATAGAAAAACATGTATATATGTCATATCACATGTATTTTCAACAACATACTCTAAAGGTACAACAGTATATCAGCATAGTATATAAATACAAGCATATACCGTCTAACCAAATAAGTAAAATAAAAAAATGCAGACATACCTGAAGTCTGCTACGCTACTCTGATCCAACCTGAACATATATCAAACATATATATATATATATAACAGGAAGAGTAGATCAACTCACAATATACTCTAGCTACAGGTCAAGGTATCTAATGGTCGGTCCAACACATACCAGTATCTGACACAATTGTATAATATATGCAAGAAACATGCATGAATATGATGTACACCCAAATGCAACAAGCATAGTACAATCAAATGCAACATCACAATAAGCATATATATATAGACTGCATCTATATATGTATACTAATCACAATCATCCATATATATATATATATACATGCATATATGTATATATATGGCAATATGCAAAAATGCCATAAGTCGGTAATGCAGCATGCATGGTCATGTCGGCTCACCCTAAAGCTACCACGACCCCAGTGTGGCCTCGGTGGCTCGAGCATGACAACTGTCCCAACTCAACACCAACCACTACTCTCGAGAGGCCGAGTGGGCAGTATGATCGAGTAGCATATAAGCGTAAAGAGAAAGCTACACGATGGGGGTCCCTGCTGTTGGCCACTCCGACGGTCATTACCCATGAGTGGTCGAGTGCCACACACGCAGGACTATGACACGCAAATCCAACTACCACCGTCTATAGTGGTAGAGTGCGGCACCACAATGCTCTGCCCTCACACAGGTGACTCCTCCTATGAGTAACCGTAGAGGCAGGATGACTGGCGACACTCTCAACCACAAGGGAGACATCGTCGCCAGCATGCATGCAAATGCATGAATGCAATGTCTCACATACAGACATCCACCATAGACTCTCTATTCTATAGAGAATCATACTAACCAGATCTACGCACTCTCTATCCTGCAGAGAGTCGTACTCAACTGATCATAATACTCTCTATCCTATAGAGAGGCATACCAATCTAATCGACGTACTCTCTATCTTGTAGAGTGTTGTACTCAAACTGATAAACGCACTCTCCATCCTGTAGAGAGTCGTACTCAACTCATCGACGCACTCTCTATCCTGTAGAGAGTCGTACTCAAATCGATTATCAAGCAAGGACCATAGGTCCGTAGAGACACATTAAGTACCATTCACTTGACCATTTATCCAATACACAATCAGTGGTAAACATGCAACCTAGGGGTACTAGAATTAACCGTAGGTTCATAACCTTAGCTACCCACGGATGACCTTTTTGCCCAATTTACAATCAGGTTGTCATCCGGACTTTACTACTTGCACTTAACTTAAACAAATTCTAGGTTACTTACATCACCTATGTCACGCCCCGAGAGTATGCCGAGCCGAAAATCAAGCGGACAACACCTCCCCTGTACGTGGCAACATTTCGGGTTAATATAAGGCCCGTAGGCCCACAATAACAACAATATATATGTATAAAAACAAAAACTACACAAGATACAGCGGAAACAAACCACAATAATACAACAATCCCACACAAGCATACCGGTATGACTAACAAACCACAACAACACGAAATCGCGACAAAATCTGAATATACAACATAGACATCACGAAAACTCCAAAATAAAATGTACAACGGACAGCAGGCCCAAAACAAAATACGGGAGCCTCGTGAGATGAGATGACGTCAGCCGGCGGTGCTCCAAGCTGTCACGAAGTCATCTATCTGTTACCTGGGCGACAGAAAACCCAGGGTCCATGGGGGGTGGTGAGTAAAACTCAGCAGGTAATAGAAAACATGTATATATGTAATATCACATGTATTTCGACAACATAATCTAGATGTACAACAGGTATATCAGCATAGTATATAAATACAAGCATATACCGTCTAACTGAAATGAATAACATAAAATGCAGACATACCCGAAGTCTGCTACGCTACTCTGATCCAACCTGAACATATATCAAACATATATATAAATGGAAGAGTAATACCAACACAAAATCTAATCATACTACAGGTCAAGGTATCTATGGTCTATCCAACACATACCAATATCCGACTCAATCGTATAACAAATGTAAGAGACATGCATGAATATGATGTCCACCCAAATGCAGCAAGCATAGTACAAACAAATGCAACATCACAATAATCATATATATATAGACTGTATCTATATATGTATACGAATCACAATCATCCATATATATATATATATACATGCATATATGTATATATATGGCAATATGCAAAAATGCCATCATAAGGCAATGCAAAGATGCATGGTCATGTCGGCCACCCTAAAGCTACCACGACCTCAGCAGTGGCTGGCACGAGCATGACAACTGTCCCAACTCAACACCAACCACTACTCTCGAGTGGCCGGGGGCAAGATGATCGAGTAGCATATAAGCGCAAAGAGCAAGCTACACGATGGGGGTCCCCGTTGTTGGTCACTCCGACAATACTACCCATGAGTGGTCGAGTACCACACACGCAGACTACGACACAAATCCAACTACCACCGCCTATAGTGGTAGAGTGCGGCACCTCAATGCTCGCCACACCGGTTACTCCTCCTATGAGTAACCGTGGAGGCAGGATGACTGACGACCCTCTCAACCACAAGGGAGACCTCGTCGCCAGCGTGCATGTAAATGCATGAATGCAATGTCTCACATATAGACATCCACCATAGACTCTCTATCCTGTAGAGAGTCATACCAATCTACTCGACGCACTCTCTATCCTGTAGAGAGTCGTACTCAACTGATCATAATACTCTCTATCCTGTAGAGAGTCATACTAATCTATTCGACGCACTCTCTATCCTGTAGAGAGTCGTACTAATCTTTTCGACGCACTCTCTATCCTGTAGAGAGTCGTACTCATCTCATTATAACAAGCTAGGACCACCGGTCCGTAGCGATACCCTAAGTATCATTCCTCTGACCATTTACATAACACACGTTCGGTGGTAACATACAACCTAAGGGTACCAGAACTAACCCTAGGTTAAAGCCATTATCTACCTACGAATGACCTTTTTGCCCAATGTACAATCAGGTTGTCATCCGGACTTTACCATTTGCACTTAACTTAAACAAATTCTAAGTTACTTGCATCACCTATATGTATAACTCCTAATCATGATAAAATAAACATGATATCAGCAATAGAGTTAATAGCCAACGGTAAAGGATCAAGCATACGATAAAAAGAACATGGTCAAGGTAATATTAACACCTAACATGCTCATATCAATGACTAAATCTGAATGAAAAACAACTACCCGGACAAGGTAGGAAATTACCCACCTGTTATGAAGACTGTGTCGATAGTCTTCACGTCCATGAACCTATCTTGAATTAAGGTCCCAACTGTAAAATACAAATAACCATTTGCCATCATACATACTAGGTATATGAATCTAAGCCAATCTTAGTCCATTTCGTAAACCACATATATACTGTAAGTAGAATTTCCCTACAGTATCAAATTAAATCAATTCACATAGAAATCTCAATCTAAACTTACGTAACATTGCTTCAATTGCCCACAGCCAATCCGGAAGAAGAAATCCATTGTCCTAAGCACCCAACTTCTTGATTCACATTTGAAAATATGATATGGACACTTCAATTGAGTTGAAGACAACACCCCATCTCTACCTGCAATTGCAAGATGTATTACAGGTATCATCAATCCAATTTAAACCTTACCTTCAATCCTTCACAATTCCGATCCTACGGTGAATCTGCACACGAAAACCACCATTGATCTTCCCCCATAACCACCTGTAACCACATAATACATCAGTTTCCCTTTCCCTTCAACTTCTGAAACCTTAATCCACATCTAGCTTAATTTCAACTATCAAGTTTTCATCCACAACTTATAGCAACAACAATATAAATGACTCACAAGGAATCGACTATGAAATTCATAGATCTTATCCTACACCATTGAAACTTCGTCGAAGCTTGCTGCATAAGACCAAGCTCTTCCCTTACCTTGGCAACTAACGCCCATAGCCAGCAGCGACATCGTGAGAAAGACAGGGCCATCCTCGATCGGCATTGGCCTCGAACAGTTGGTGTCGCGGCAAGGGTGGTCGTGGT
The DNA here is from genome assembly GCA_025175895.1 of Wurfbainia villosa. NCBI lineage: Eukaryota > Viridiplantae > Streptophyta > Magnoliopsida > Zingiberales > Zingiberaceae > Wurfbainia > Wurfbainia villosa. The sequence continues at coordinate 87,521,595 of CM046002.1, forward strand.
GAATGGTGGCAGCCGACCGGGGTCGACCACGGTGGACCTGCTCACTGGCGATTGGCTTCTATCGCTGCGATGACTACCCCAAAGCGGTGGCGGCGGATGGTGGCTCGACCGATATCCGCAGTCGGCCGACGCAAGCAAGCATCGCTTGAGTGGCTCGCAGCCAGAGAGGCTGACGATGTTGTGTCGCAGTCAGTATCTGGAGAAGACGAACTGCGGTGGCCCGTCGGAGAAGAAGGCCAAGATCCGGTGCTGTCGGGATTAGGGAAATAACAGAGAGACTGCGGCAGTGGTGTGTGCGAGAAGCGGCTCGAAGAGGCGACCAGGGGCGGCGGCAATGCGCTCGGGCGGAGATCGGGCGGAGCGGCGAGATCTACGAGAGTGGCCGCGGCGTCGCACAAGAATGCCCGCGCGCTACAAGCGCAATGGTCGGCGACACCTACTACTGGATCGGAAGGACAATCAAGCAGTGCTCGTTAGTTCGGGGGAAGAAGAAGACGTTGGCGATGAAGCACGCGCACGGGAAAAATGGGGGAAAAAAAAAGGTTCGCTGCGTGAGGAATCAAAAGGGAGAGGAAGTGGATCGACCGACGCAAGTGGGAAGGAAGAGAGAAATCGCGAAACGACAAGTAAAAGGGGAAACCGCTGCGAAGAGAAAACAGTATAAAGGAAGAGGGTCGGGTTTTTTTGGGGATAACGGGTAGGAATTTTAGACCCTATAATCAGATAACCCAAACAGGCTTTCCCCAAGCCTATTAAATCTTTCCCTAAAAATACCATAGAAATTCTGTTTAATTTCAGAAAAATTTCTAAAAATTCCTGAAAAATTCCACAAGATAATTTATTAATTAATAAGGAATACTTTTTTATTTTTTATTTTTTTCTGGTATTTTACATTCTCCCCCTCTTATAAAAATTTGGTCCCCAAATTTCGTACTAACATACAAAAAATTTACTTCAAGCAAGTTTCCGAAAGGACCACATACCTTCCTCAAGTGACCAGATGAGACTATCGAGCTCGGATAGTATCTTCCAGCTCCCACATAGCCTCCTCATCCCTATGATGTTGTCATCCAACCTTTACGAGTCAGATGGTTTTCGTCCCACTACTGTCGCTCCTTGCGACCCAGGCTTCACCCTGGAATCACCTCGTAAGTCGCATTAGATTGAGGTAGAATTCGGAATCTCTTTCAGAGCATGATCAACATGCGACATGTATTTCCTTAGTATAAAATAGGAAATACGTTGTGAGCACCCGCAAGTGTCGAAGGTAAAGCCAACCGATAAGCTACACCTCCATAATCCACGACACAAGATCTGAATAGATCCTCCAACATTTGAATGTCATGCTCAGACAGTCCATCAGTTCGCGGATGAAATGTTGCACTAAGCCGAAGCTCTGTGCCCATAGTCTGGTGTAGACTCTATCAAAATCGTGACGTAAATCGAGAATCTCTATCCGATATGGTACTTAAAAGTACCCCATGTCAATCTGATAATCTTTCGGTAATACAACTCTACCGAATGATCCAACAAGTACGACCCACGAATATGAAGGAAATGAGCTGATTTGGTCAGTCGATCCACAATCACCCAAATCGCATCACATCCTTTACGGGTTCTAGGCAATCCCTTAACGCAATCAATCGTGATATGCTCCCACTTCCATTCCGGAATCGGAATTTTCTAGAGTAATCCAGCGAGTTTCTGATGTTCAGCCTTCACCTACTGGCATACTAAACATCGAGCAGCAAAATCTGCTATAACTGTCTTTATACCATTCCACAAGTATAAACGTTCAACTCTCGGTACATCTAGGTACCACCACGGTATATAGCCCATCTCGAATGATGTGCTTTCTGTAGCAACTCCTTGACTGGACGCGTGTCCGGAACACACTATCCTTATCAAAGACGGGGAATTATCTTCTCCAAAGAGAAGTCCATCATCCATTCAAAATCCACTCCGGAAGGATTAACTAATACTCGTATAAAAGTTAATCGCCATCTAGGTCTTGTAACGGGTTTCACCAGCTTCCGACTAAATGATTTCCAACATCACCTTTGGCAAACAAGTCTGTGGTATAGTAATGCTAAGACATTCTATCCATATCTACAGTACTAACCAAACCATGCAAGGAAAACCACCATCTACGGTGGTCGAGTTCGCAACTCCAACTACCACAATCAACAGTGGCCAAGTTACGCAACTCCAACAACTACAAAAAGATCCAATCGTGTTCAGGATACACGATTCTAAAGTCTAGTGACGACTAAATCGTTAATTAGTCTAACATCTTAGTCAAAACTCATAAAATTCATACTAAGTATGAAATTGTCGCCGTCCATACACCTGCATCCTGCTACTCCAAGTTGATGATATATCAATCATCACAACGACAATTATAATCGTATGACATCATGTCACTACAATATCAGTACTTCAGTCATAAACCAACCTTAGAGTATACACAGGTATCTTTGGCCAATCTAAATAGATCATCTATCCACAACGAAGGATATTCTTCACTACAACTACTGTATTCCATCATCGATAATCGATGCATATCTCAAATGTCCATCTCTCTTTCAACAAAGAGTTCTGGATCTTCACAAGGAGGAATACTGGGATAGATAATTATCCCCTCCAACATCTCCTATAATCGCAACTCACGTTCTTCCAATTCTTTTATAGTGTTTAACAACACTGATACCAACAAAATATCACTCGATATGTGATCTTCGATACTGGACTATTTTTGCAACCATTTCGATCGCCTACCCCACTTGCCTAAGCAACGACAAGGCTTGGAGTTCATCCGAAATTACATCCAAAGGCTCTCAGATTATATGCACATCCGAGAGACATATCGTACCATACTTCCCACAATTTAACCATCCGTAAGGATATGTCTACAGCAAAAGTATGTCTATCAAAGTCTAAGGGTATCCCTTGACTTCTTAATTATTGATCCACATCTCACCAGACGGTAGAGAAACCACCGACCCACAAGTCGATGTATAGGAACCCTTCTAATCCGAACTAATAATGTTCTAGACACAGATACCCGTAAACTACAAGTATCTCTCAATATATTAATCCACAGGGTAAAACTAGAGTAATACCCTGAACGATGAAATATCTGTCGATCCGATCCCAAAGGCTCCATGCAGGTCTCGGCCTTTCTTCGGAGAGAAAAAAAAATCAGATCCAATAGTCCGCGACAAAGCGATCGCATTTCTGCGATGAATGATCCAAGGATTTTTCCTAGATCATCCCATCCCATCCCTAAATCCTACGAGCTGCAACTGTATAATACAAAATAGATACGACCATCGTCGTATACTCTCTCTTCTGAACTAAGAAAAACACATTTGGAGGTAACTACTTGTTGTTGTCTGCTGAGTCTTCTAAGATGTCTTCTGCTAATGCTGCTTCTGTGTTGATCTCTACTGAAGGGGAGTATCAAAGAACTCCAACCACGCCTGAGGTAGTAGGTCGCTGCTGATGAGATAATTCAATCTTCTATGCTGATCTCTGCTGTCGAGACGGTGCATCATCCTCCCGGAACACCATTGGTAGTCTTCAACTGAGTCTTCAAAGTACACCTCGTCCACTGTACTGGTTGCTCACAATAGCAACAGATGAACTGTTCCAACAGATAATCTGACTTCGCGTGTCTTCGTGATCTGCACTGCACACACATAATCCCTTCGGAGTCTTTGTTCTGATTTTGCTGATATCCACAAGAACCTTCTGATGATCTACGGTTAGTCTTCTATAATCGAAAAGTAGCTCAAGGCCTGTGACCCTGATATTGCTCATTTTATCCAATAGTCGGAGACTTCTGACTCTAATAAGTTGACCTGCAATATTTGCTTATCAGTCTCCAACTCTTAAACACTTGTACGGAGACTTTTCTAAACTCCTGTCTCAATCCAACGTCTTCCGGTAGGATCTGATAGAAGATCCTGGCATCCTAATCCAACTATAAGCCAACAATCATAGGTGGCTTAAAATATCCATTCATCTTCTTGACCTATCAGGTGGCCGTAACCTCTGCAAGTCTCACGACTCTGCGATGCATTACGCTATTTACCGAGCACCCTTTCTTGAAGCTCAAGAATTCCTTACAATGTGTCACTAAAAGTGACACGAGGAAATACACTCTTTCAACATCACTAAACCATAATCAAGTGATGTTTTATTTCCCGAAGATTATTTTCGGCATTTATCACCAAATACCGGCTTGATCCCGATACTGGTATGCAAACAACTCCTCTTTCTCGGTATAACATAAGTTAAGTACTCAAAAGTATTCTCAAAGTTATACAACTCAGTACTAACAACTCAGGGATAAAGTCCCTAGGAAATACCGTAACCTAGCCTTCCGCTATCTGCATCAACAATAGTCTACAAGTCTGTTCATTACCCACAGGTAATGATCCGACTAGCACAGTTAGTGGAAATCTCTAAGACTGTAGTCTCTGATTTCCATAATAAATGTGACGACTTGGCCCCTGTTTTCCGACTCGGTATCAGTCGGCTCTCAGAGGTAAATCACCTCCTCGACACAGGTTCAAGACTCACAGACTCAACAGGTCATTCCCGTGGTCAACTCATACCATGGTTACGAATAATAACCAACACACTACAGGTTATTCATTGGTATAAGCATCTAAATGCATAGCCAACATAACCGGGAGTATAAACCCTAAATGTCACTCCGGTTAGTCGCCTTGGTGGACGACCCCTACTACAAGTCTGCAAAGGTGTCATAACTCTATTATATACACCTACTGATCAAGTTTAGATAAATATCTACTAAATCATATTTTATCAGGAATTCTTACCTCGTGCTGCTTGGAGCTCAGGCCGCTGTCCATCTCATCTCAAAAACCAAAACCGGATAAATTGACTCCCGAGAATCCAAGACTCGACTCAAAAATAACATTGTATGGCATCGCAGAACCTTGGGCTCTGATACCACTAAAGTTGTCACGCCCCGAGAGTATGCCGAGCCGAAAATCAAACGGACAACACCTCCCCTGTACGTGGCAACATTTCGGGTTAATACAAGGCCCGTAGGCCCACAATAACAACAATATATATGTATAAAAACAAAAACTACACAAGACACAGCGGAAACAAACCACAACAATACAACAATCCCACACATGCATACCGGTATGACTAACACACCACAACAACACGAAATCATGACAAAATCTGAATATACAACATAGACATCACGAAAACTCCAAAATACAATGTACAATGGACAGCAGGCCCAAAACAAAATACGGGAGCCTTGTGAGATGAGATGACGTCAGCCGGCGGTGCTCCAAGCTGTCACGAAGTCTTCTACCTGTTACGTGGGCGACAGAAAACCCAGGGTCCGTGGGGGGTGGTGAGTAAAACTCAGTAGGTAATAGAAAACATGTATATATGTAATATCACATGTATTTCGACAACATAATCTAGATGTACAACAGGTATATCAGCATAGTATATAAATAAAAGCATATACCGTCTAACTGAAATGAATAACATAAAATGCAGACATACCCGAAGTCTGCTACGCTACTCTGATCCAACCTGAACATATATCAAACATATATATAACAGGAAGAGTAATACCAACACATAATCTACTCATACTACAGGTCAAGGTATCTATGGTCTGTCCAACACATACCAATATCCGACTCAATCGTATAACAAATTTAAGAGACATGCATGAATATGATGTCCACCCAAATGCAGCAAGCATAGTACAAACAAATGCAACATCACAATAATCATATATATATAGACTGTATCTATATATGTATACGAATCACAATCATCCATATATATATATATATATACATGCATATATGTATATATATGGCAATATGCAAAAATGCCATCAGTCGGCAATGCAGCATGCATGGTCATGTCGGCTCACCCTAAAGCTACCACGACCCCAGTGTGGCCTCGGTGGCTCGAGCATGACAACTGTCCCAACTCAACACCAACCACTACTCTCGAGTGGCCGAGTGGGCAGTATGATCGAGTAGCATATAAGCGTAAAGAGCAAGCTACACGATGGGGGTCCCTGCTGTTGGTCACTCCGACAGTCACTACCCATGAGTGGTCGAGTACCACACACACAGGACTACGACACGCAAATCCAACTACCACCGTCTATAGTGGTAGAGTGCGGCACCTCAATGCTCTGCCCTCACACCGGTTACTCCTCCTATGAGTAACCGTGGAGGCAGGATGACTGACGACCCTCTCAACCACAAGGGAGACCTCGTCGCCAGCGTGCATGTAAATGCATGAATGCAATGTCTCACATATAGACATCCACCATAGACTCTCTATCCTGTAGAGAGTCATACCAATCTACTCGACGCACTCTCTATCCTGTAGAGAGTCGTACTCAACTGATCATAATACTCTCTATCCTATAGAGAGTCATACTAATCTATTCGACGCACTCTCTATTTTGTAGAGAGTCGTACTAATCTATTCGACGCACTCTCTATCCTATAGAGAGTCGTACTCATCTTATTATAACAAGCTAGGACCACCGGTCCGTATCGATACCCTAAGTATCATTCCTCTGACCATTTACATAACACACATTCGGTGGTAACATACAACCTAAGGGTACCAGAACTAACCCTTGGTTAAAGCCATTATCTACCTACGAATGACCTTTTTGCCCAATGTACAATCAGGTTGTCATCCGGACTTTACCATTTGCACTTAACTTAAACAAATTCTAAGTTACTTGCATCACCTATATGTATAACTCCTAATCATGATAAAATAAATATGATATCAGCAATAGAGTTAATAGCCAATGGTAAAGGATCAAGCATACGATAAAAAGAACATGGTCAAGGTAATTTGAACACCTAACATGCTCATATCAATGACTAAATCTGAATGAAAAATAACTACCCGGACCAGGTAGGAAATTACCCACCTGTTATGAAGACTGTGTCGATAGTCTTCACGTCCATGAACCTATCTTGAATTAAGGTCCCAACTGTAAAATACAAATAACCATTTGCCATCATACATACTAGGAATATGAATCTAAGCCAATCTTAGTCCATTTCGTAAACCACATATATACTGTAAGTAGAATTTCCCTACAGTATCAAATTAAATCAATTCACATAGAAATCTCAATCTAAACTTACCTAACATTGCTTCAATTGCCCACAGCCAATCCGGAAGAAGAAATCCATTGTATTAAGCACCCAACTTCTTGATTCACATTTGAAAATATGATATGGACACTTCAACTGAGTTGAAGACAACACCCCATCTCTACCTGCAATTGCAAGATGTATTACAGGTATCATCAATCCAATTTAAACCTTACCTTCAATCCTTCACAATTCCGATCCTACGGTGAATCTGCACATGAAAACCACCATTGATCTTCCCCCATAACCACCTGTAACCACACAATACATCAGTTTCCCTTTCCCTTCAACTTCTGAAACCTTAATCCACATCTAGCTTAATTTCAACTATCAAGTTTTCATCCACAACTTATAGCAACAACAATATAAATGACTCACAAGGAATCGACTATGAAATTCATAGATCTTATCCTACACCATTGAAACTTCGTCGAAGCTTGCTGCATAAGACCAAGCTCTTCCCTTACCTTGGCAACTAACGCCCATAGCCGGCAGCGACATCGTGAGAAAGACAGGGCCATCCCCGATCGGCATTGGCCTCGAATAGTTGGTGTCGCGGCAAGGGTGGTCGCGGTGAATGGTGGCAGCCGACCGGGGTCGACCACGGTGGACCTGTCGCTCACAGCGAGGATTGGCTTCCTATCCTTTGCGATGACTGACCCAAACAGTGGCCGCCGGATGGTGGCTCGACTCAGTATCACAGGTCGACGGCGAAGCAAGCATCGCTTGAGTGGCTCGTGGCCATAGAGGCTGACGATGTTGTGTCGATAGTCGCGAGAAAAACGGCTGGTGGCCCGTCGGAGAAGAAGGCCAAGATCCGGTGCTGTCGGGATTGGGGAAATAACAGAGAGACTGCGGTAGTGGTGTGTGCGAGAAGCGGCTCGAAGAGGCGACGAGCGCGGCAATGCGCCCGCGCGGCGAGATCAGGCGGCGGCGGCGAGATTGTGGTCGCGCGCGTGAGTGGCGCGGCGTCGCGCACAAGAGCGGCAGTGCACAGCCGCGGTCGGTGTTGCTACAACTGCAATGGCCGGCGACACCTACTTCTGGATCGGAAGGAAAATCAAGCAGTGCTCGTTAGTTCGGGAGAAGAAGAAGACGTTGGCGATGAAGCACGCACACGGGAAAAATGGGGGAAAAAAAAAGGTTCGCTGCGTGAGGAATCAAAAGGGAGAGGAAGTGGATCGACCGGCGCAAGTGGGAAGGAAGAGAGAAATCATGAAACGACAAGTAAAAGGGGAAACCGCTGCGAAGAGAAAACGGTAGAAAGGAAGAGGGTCGGGTTTTTTTGGGGATAACGGGTAGGAATTTTAGACCCTATAATCAGATAACCCAAACAGGCTTTCCCAAAGCCTATTAAATCTTTCCCTAAAAATACCTTAGAAATTCTGTTTAATTTCAGAAAAATTTTTAAAAATTCTTGAAAAATTCCACAAGATAATTTATTAATTAATAAGGAATACTTTTTTATTTTTTATTTTTTTCTGGTATTTTACAACCTATATATATAACTCCTTATCATGATACAATAAATATGATATCAGCAATGGAGTTAATAGCCAACGCTAAAGGAACAAGCATACGATAAAAAGAGCAGGGTCAAGGTAATATGAACACCTAACATGTTCATATCTATGACTAAATCTGAATGCAATACATCTACTCGGACCAGGTAGGAAATTACCCACCTGCTAGGAAGCTCATGTTGACGGTCTCCACCTCCAAGATCTCTACCTCGAATACAATATCTGAAACGATAGAATCCAATATAACCACATGCTAGCATAATTAAATTGTAGGAATGAGAATCTAAACCAATCTTGATCCCCGATTAATTAACCAAATCCCACCTGGAATAATCTCATTCCATATCATCATATTAATTAAGCATTCACATTAAACCATATACCGGTTCACTATAAAAATGCACAAATTCTTCGACAATTATTTAGCTGTAAATTACTTACCTAGTCCAGCTAAATCACAAAACCTCCTGATCCAATAGTACAGTATAAACTCCAAATCAATAGCCGAACTGGAAGTAGCATCTCCCAAATATCATATCACTCATCACCTGCAAACACACCATAGACAAATTTCCAAATTCCAATCCACAGCTACCAAGATCAACCAGGTCAACAAGCCATAATTGGGGAAACCCTATAATTCCATATTATATTAGTAGCTTACCTTACAATCTGACCCATACCAGTTCATCGGCAAGGTTGCTGTGCACCAACCCCTTTCACAGCCATGCCCACAGAGCACTTACATCGTAACCAGGATCTCCTACTCTTATTCACAACCGAGCAACTCCCCCGAACCAACCATTCATCAATTCTCCAACATTACCTTGATCAATCAAAGAAAAACTTGAACGACACCAAGAATTAGAGTTGCATTTACAGTTTACCTGCTTTTGAAGTCCCTCGGCAGCCAACCTTCCATTACCCCTGTTCACTAGCTCCAATTCTGATCAAGAAGGTCGCAACAGATGGAGCTATCATTGGTCGATGTTAGGAATGCGAGCAAGGAAAGGGGCAGTGCTCCTTGCTGCTTGAATCAACGGAGGATGACACAACGGCGGTTGTGCTAGGAGAGGAGGGAACCCTAGGCGGCGGCAGCGTGCACGGGAAGGAGATCGACGGAGACCGGGCAACGATCAGCGACGCGAAGATGCAGCGGCGACAGTAGGGCTGGAGCGGTGAAACAATGAACCGAGAGGGAGGGCTCGGCGGCGGCGCGGAGTCCCTGGGGCAGCGGCAGTCGATCCCTCGCGACGATGGTGTGCGCTCATGGAAAAAAAAGGAGGTGCGACGGTAGCGGCGATCGAACCTGGCGGCGATGCTGAATCGGGCTCGTTTAGGTGATGCCAGTGAAGAGGAGAGTTGCTACGTTCAATGGTCTAGCGACCCATGCCTTGCTCCGCTGACGCTTGAGGAAGAACGAAGAAGCAGTGGCAAACCCTCGGCGAGAAGGAAAACAGTCGATCGGAAATTAGGGATTGGGGAAAATGAGATCGCAATCGGTGGAGAAGTCACGAAGGGGAAGAAACCGAAGGAAAGAAATCGACGTGCGTTAAAGGAGAAGACGAGTGGGTTTTTAACGCTAAGTGGTTGGGTTAGACTAGGTCAAATCCGAGCTAATCCAACTTGACTCAACACCCATTTACACTTTGGCCTTCCTTCAAACGGTCATGCAAATTCCTTTTTAATTTCTGAAAAATTCTGAAAAATTCCACCAGATAATTCCCAATTAGCAAATTATATAAATTTTTTTTCCTGGTATTTTACAATCTATTTCATAGCTAATAGAAAGATGCCCTAATCTTTAGCATCTTATACATGTAAGCCCATAATTTGTATTCAACTTCCTTCCCTTTAATTCTTATGTCATATTTTTCTTATTATTTTGTTTGCATTTTGTATGCTAGTTAACATCTTTTTTTCTTCTCCATTGGTTTAGGAAATGTCATATAATAATTACTTAGATGTCACACCCTATAGGTAAGTTTCAATATTTATTATTAAATATTTAACGGATCTTGTATAATGTTATTAATTTATTCGAAGTGATTTTTTGTTAGTTAAATTATTTATTAATTTATGTGAAATGTTAAAATTGGAAGATTTGAAAAATTATTACAAGTTTTTATTTTTGACAATATTAAAATTTAAGGAGTAGATAAACACTTGCCATTTTCATCAGTTATGATCTTATTAATTTCACATTCTATTTATTTATTTTACGAAGACCTAAGTCCTCGGAACATTGCGTTCTTAAGCTGTATTAAAAATGAAATTTTAAAAATTTGAGAATATAAAAAATAAAATCCCAAGAATAGGTAAACATATTTTTCAAAAAAATTAGACTATATTTTAATTAATAAAGATAGATTTATTCTGTTAAGAATTTTTTAATTATTATTAACTAATATTAATTTTTTAATTTTTATTATTTATTATTAAAAATTTAAGAGATCTTGTATAATGTTATTAATTTATCCGAAATGATTTATTCTTAGTTAAATTATTTATTAATTTATTCTAAATGATGAAACAGAAAGATTTGAAAAATTCTTAAAAGTTTAATTCTTTATTTTTTCTATTTTTTGACAATTTTAAAATTTATCGAGTAGATAAAAATTCGTCGTTTCTGTTAATTATAATTATATTAATTTGATGTTCTGTTTATTTATTTTACGGAAACCGAAATCCTTGTAGCATTGTGTTCCTAAGTTTTGTTGTCGAAACACCCACAAGACCAGATTTTATTTTATTTTCTATCAAGAACATACTTTTTTCCCTTTAGTTACCTTCAACTCTAGCAGAAAGTAAAATGCAGCTGACAAGCTTCGGTTCCTCTCACGCAGCCTGTGGTTCGATTCGACCGCACCGCACGCGAGAATAGCGATGCTCGATGTCCTTTCTGTGCAGCGTGGTCGGCCCATTGGCGTAGCACGGGTCCTAATGTAGCGGGTCGCGCGTCTCCTGATTTACCCTCGTTGACCGGTGGGGACTCTCGTTGAAGGCCTTGGGGCGGGGCCGGTTAGCCATCAAGACTAGTAGGGAAGAGAAATCGTACCTGATACATGATGTAAATAAAAAAAAAAAGAAAGTAAAATGCATCAGTTTTTTATATTTCTAAAAGATTAAAAAGTTCTTAAAATATGTCGATTTCTTAAAATTAGATTTTAACAATTCCATAACATAACAAAATAAATTGTCAATATTAGGTAAACTTATTTTAAAAAAATTCGACTATATTTACATTAATAAACAAACAAATTAATAAATATTAATTTATTGTATTAATTTTTTTTTTGAAATTATTATTAACTAATATAATTTTTTTATTTTGATTATTTATTATTAAATATTTAATAGATCATTTATAATGTTATTAATTTATATGAAGTCATTCTTTTAGCTAAATTATTTATTAATTTATCCGAAATGATGAAATTGAAAGATTTGAAAAATTCTTAGAAGTTTTATATGTATTTTTTGATTTTTGGAAATTTTAAAATTTAAGGAGTAGATAAAAATTTGTCATTTCGGTTAAATTTGATTATATTTTTTTAACATTCTATTTATTTAATTTACGAAAATCTAATTTGGATTTTCACTTTCATGTAATTTTAAAATTAATTTATATACTTCTGTAATTACTAAAAGTTAATTGGATTTTGACTTTGATTTGATTTAAATCCAACTAATTAGATCTTAATTGATGCTAACTAGCCACAAATTTAATTGTAAATTCATCCAAGTATTTTAATAAACGAATGGTGACTATGATCAATTGAGTAAATATTTTCAGTGTGTGCATGCCTTACCTAAACATTATTAGTGGGGATCACCAACTATCATAGTTCCATTATTATTTATTTTTCACTTTTGTCACATTCCATTGGTATAAGATGAAGTCGTTATACACTCATAATGGGAGGTTGCACACCGATTATCAAAAATTAGTTAAATTTTATATGACGTGTTTGATTTTTTTTATTTATGTCTAGAAAAAAATCCTAGTACATAAAAAGTCTATCTTTTTCAAGAAATTGTTGCTTTGGGTGATATTATTATTGTGGAGTCACAATTCTAAGAACATCCTCACAAAATATTTTTTGGGTATCTATTTCATAGCTAAGAGCAAGATGCCCTAATCTTTAGCATCTTATACATGTAAGCCCATAATTTGTGTTCAACTTCCTACCCTTTGTAAAATACCAGAAATAAAAATAAAAATAAAATAAATTAAAATAAAAGAAATGTTGGGTAATTAAAATAATACCCTATGAAATTTTTTCAGGAATTTTAGGAAATTTTTATGAAAAAATTTCGAGATTTCTAATACCTCTTTGCAGTGGAAGGGGTTAAAAGGGCTTAATGGGTCTGAAATTTGACCCGTTCTCTGCCCAATTCGACCCATTCATTAACGGAGTCGTTCGCGCCGCTAACTTTAAGTTTTTCGGTGAGCGTTTCCCCCATCGCGTTATTTCCTTACCGCAACCACAAATCTCCCGATCAGTTTCTTCTATCTTCTCCCGATCCCGTTTTCTCTCCTCCGCGCGACTTCTGCGACCCCTGCCGGCCGGAGTTCGTCGGTTTTCTCTATGCGTGTGGATGGTGGCAGGTGACGGTTCTCGCGGACAGACCAGAGCAACGAAGGAGGTTCGCAATTTGGAGGCTTGGACCGACGACTGCGCTCGATTTCACGCTGTCGAAGGTGGGTTCTGGTCCGATCGAAGTGGAGACTACGTTGGTGGTCGCCGGAGAAAGGTAAGGCACGAATTTTTCTTACAGTAGGAGGGATTTCGGAGTCCTCTGGACTTGCCACAACTAAAAACTGAATTTTGTTGTTTTGCGCATCAACGCTTCTGTGGGTTGTCGATTATAGGGGTTTTTCACTATTGATCAGCGCCGGAGTTGGGGCACCGAAGATTGTGCCAGGTGAATAGGGCAGCGATGTTTCTGTGGGCCGTCGATCAGTGGGGATCTTGCTGCTGCCGTGAGGTTTCAATTGTGGTAAGAAAATCAGTTTCCACTCTTGTGCTGTGAATCCAGTTCAATTCATTTGATGGACAGGGAGAGGAGTGCTTAATGAGGTGTTGATAGGTTTGGGCAGTGGTCTCGAGTAGTTGAACGAGGGCTGCTAGGATTTGGACCTTGCTGTCATTGGAGGTTACAACAACGAGTAAGTATGATTTATCTCCTGTCTGGCTATTACTGTTGATTGTTGATTTCCGTTATCATGTTTGGATGGGTATGGGTTGGTTGAAATGGCTGTAAATGGTTATAGGTTAGCATACTTGTTAACCAGGAATGATGGAGGTAATTATAGAATTAATTGTAGTAGGGGGCAACTGTGATTTAAGGGTTTTGTTTATGAATTAGATTTATAACTGATTCTGTTGATGATACTATTACAATAGGGTGGGGGTAAAAGCTTAAATCTTTATTAGATTAACTTTGTTAAGTCGAATATAGAATTGGATGAGGGAGTTAGCACTTTTGCTAATTGAAACCGATGGATTTAAAATAAATGGTCAAGTCTGGCTAATTGGGGTTTCTAAATCATATTCGATAAGGGATACGGATATGTGGATAACGTAGTAGATAATTCGTATTGTTGTTGTATGCTTTCACTGAATGATAATTGATGATATTTGCAGGACGTGGATACGAGACTGGTCCGCGGACGTGAGGACTCTATTACTACGAGCATTGACAGCAGGTGGGTAATTTCCTACCTGGTCGGGTAGATGTAATGGTTTCCAGATTTAGACATAGATATGAACATGTTAGGTGTTCATATTATCTTGACCCTACTATGTTTATCGTATGCTTGAACTTATCGTTGATATATATATGCTCAATTGTTGATATCATATATTCCCTATAATGATTTAGGAGGTACAGATGTGATGTAAGTAGGTCTAACTGTTTAGTAGGGTGTAGATGTTAGAGTTCGGAGGATGACCTAAATTGTAAATTTGGCAAAAAGGTCCTCCGTGGATAGGTAAGGCCCTAAATATAGGACTTATTCCATACCTGTATGTTGCACAGTTATTTACCAACCACCTGATGTGTAAATGGTCAGGTGAGTCATGGACAGTGTGTCGCTACGCACCGATGGTCCTAGCTTGCCAGGATCAGATGAGTACGACTCTCTACAGGATAGAGGGTGTACTGATCAATTGGGCGTGACTCTCTGTTGAACAAAGAGTCTATGGTAGATGTCTGTATGTGAGATAGTACCCTCATGTCATTGCATGCATACTGACGACATCGTCTCCCCTTGGGGTTGAGAGAGAGTCGTCAGTCATCCTTCCTCCCAAGTTACTCCCAGAGGAGTAACTGGTGTTAGGGCATAGCATTTGTTGTGCCGAACTCTACCATTATAGACGATGGTAGTTGGAGTTGCGTGCAGTTGTCCTGGGTGTGTGGCACTCGACCACTCATTGGTAGTGTCAGTCGGAGTAGCCAGCAGCAGGGACCCCCGTTGCGTAGCGAGCTCTTTACGCTCATATGCTACTTGATCATACTGCCCACTCGGCCACTCTATAGCAGTGGTTGGTGTGAGTTGGGACAGTTGTCATGTCGTGCCACCTAGGCCACACTGGGGTTGTGGAAGCGAGTAGGGGTGAGCAGGCATGACCATGCATGCTGCATTGTCGTATCATACGGTGTTTTGCATATAGTTATATATATATACATACCTACTTGTATATATATATATACATGGATGATGGTGATTAGTATACATACAGATACAACCTATATGTATACTCACTTTGATGATGCATTTCTATGTACTATGCTAGTTGCATTTGTTTGTACATATTCATACATGCTACTGCATTTCCTGTATGGTAGTAGGCCGGTACTTGTATACCTGTTGGTTATTCACGGTGATACTCTTGACCCATGTCAAGATATTGTGTTAGTACTATACTTTTATACCCTATGATGTGGTTATATGCCCAGGTTGGATCAGGATAGAGTAGCTGGCTGTCAGGTATGTCAGCATTGTTTGTTGTTCAGTTTATTTAGTGTATGCATGCATATATATTGTTATGATGATGTATACTTGTTGTACGAGTAGATTAAACTGTTGAATGACATGTAATATTGATACATATATTTACATATTTTCTCTTATTACCTGCTGAGTTTTACTCACCACCACATCGACCCTGGGTTTTTCTGTTGCCCAGGTAACTGGTAGAAGTCTTCGTGACGACTTGGAGCTGCGTCGATCGATCTATCCCATCTCCGTTTTCTGAGTCTCCCGAGGAGTTCGTTGTTTTCTTATGGCTTGGACTTTGTTTATTTATTATGGATTTTGGTCCTATGTCATGGACCCTTGTTTTGTTATGGACTTTGTCGTGATGTCGTGGACTTATTTGGGTAGTCGTTGTTTTATTTACGGTTTTATTACTGTGGACTTGTCAGGTGGTGTACACCTATATGTTTTTGTTATGTATGTTGTGGGTATGTGGTTTTTCATTTCCGCTGTTGTTATTATGTTATATTATGTTGTTGTTGTGGGCCTACGAGCCTTGTATTAACCCGAAATGTTGCCACGTACAGGGGAGATGTCGTCCGTTTGATTTTCGGCACGACATACTCTCGGGGCTTGACAACTTTATTGGTAATAGAGCCGAAGGTTCTGCGATGCCATACAATGATTTTTGTTTTGAGTCTTGGATTCTCGGGAGTCGGAATATTTTTCGAATTTGGTTTTTGTGAGATGGGATTGACCGTGGCATAAGCTCTGAGCAACACGAAGTAAGTATTCCTGGTAATATATACTTTAGTTAGATACTTATCTAGATTTGTTCAACAGGTGTGTACTGTCATAGTTATGGCACCTGGGCAGACACGTGGTCGAGGCCGTCCATCCAGGCGAGCAGCCAGAGTGGGGGGACAAGATACGATTACGACTGAGCCAGCTACTCAAGCACAGTCTCAGCAATCCCCTATTGGGGGTATAGAGCCTCAGAATCTGGATATACCACCGATTGGGTCGGCACCTACGGATTTCGGTGGGCACAATGCTAAAGCACGGATACTCGTATTAGCAGGTTCGGCCAAGGACAAATTTACTTTATTTCGAGGGGAGTCTGATCCATGGATTGCACGTGCATGGCTGGAGAATTTAGAGGATACTTTTGAGTATATAGACTGTACGGATGTGGAGAAGGTGGGTCTTGCTGCATATCATCTCAAAGATCAGGCTGTCACTTGGTGGAAATTGCAGAAGACTTTACTCGGGGAGCGTGGGATTACTTGGACCATCTTTCTAGACGCTTTCTGGAGACAGTACTTTCCTTCGGCGTTTTCTACTGCTCGTCGTCAGGAATTTCTGAGCCTGAAGCAAGGCGATCGTTCAGTCATGGAGTACAACGCAGAGTTCACCAAACTTTCAGAGTTTTGCTCTCATCTGGTAGCACAGGATGTAGATCGGATGTACCAATTCACACAGGGTCTTGCTATTTATATACGGAGTCGGATGTCAGGATCTAGCATCACCTCATACAGGGAGGCATTGGACCGTGCCCTCTTCATTGAGATGACTTCCCAGCAAATTTCTAGGGAGAAAGATATCGAGAAGAAGATAACTAAGGGCAAGCAGCAGACCATGGTTCAACTCAGGGGACTCAGAAGAAAGGAGAGCAAAAAGGAACTATGCGAGGAGCTACAGAAGGGTCAGCTAGATCGCAGAAGGGGAAGCGTCCAGCATCAGAGTTTTCTGGAGGGTCCCAGAATAACCGAAAGGGTTGAAACAGGAATGGATGTTATAAATGTGGATCTGAAAGTCACAGAGTATCAGAGTGTCCTTTGGAGCAGCCGGTTTGCTATTATTGCAAACAACCGGGTCATACTAGTGGTGATTGTACCCTGAAAGCACAGTTAGAGTTTCTTGATAGCTCCAACAAGGGGAAGAAGTCTACCCAGTAGCGGCAGCACAGGACAACACCGCGGACTCAGACATATGGACAGAGGCAGCCAGTACCTCCACCCGCACACTTGTATCAGATGAGGGGAGGTGCCCCTATAGTGATGCCGACAGCGATCCAGTACCCTGCATCTCCGGTGATCTACTACCCAGGAGTATCTGCACCACAGTAGTTTTTGCCAACCAACTCTTAGGGATATCTTATGCTTGCACCATCTACTCAACCTCCAGTACCACAGAGCCAGATCCAGCCGGAGTGGAGGCATGCTACTACTTCGTCAGGAATGCAGCCGACGAATATCGAGACTGGACGAGTATATGCCATCACCAGAGATGAGGTACAGCGAGCTGAGGGATCAATCATACGCGGTATGGTTTTAGTTTATTCTATATATGCTGATACGTTGATTGATACCGGTAGTTCTCATTCATTCGTATCTAGAGTATTTTTTGGTAGAGTTGGAAGAATCCCAATGGTTCGTTCGTGTGGGTTAGCAGTATCCTTGCCATCAGGAGAGGTGCTGACTAGCCACCAAGAAATAAAGGGTTGCCCATTAGATTTTGACGGGCATATCCTTACAGTGGATCTCCAGGTGCTGGAAATGATAGAGTTCGATATTATTCTCGGTATGGACTGGTTGCCCGCTTATCACGCTACAGTGGATTGCAGAGCAAGAGTGGTGACATTCCGACCACCAGATCAACCAGCTTGGGAATTTGTTGGTACTAGAGATGATGGATTGTCTATTATATCGGCTTTACAGGCTCAGAAGCTATTGGCTCAGGGTTGTCAAGGTTATCTGTTATCTCTAGTCAAAGTTGAGAACGAAGGACTACCACCTCTCTCTGATGTGCAAGTAGTCCGAGAATATCCAGATGTATTTCTCGATGAACTTCCATGATTGCCACCTCCTAGGCAAGTGGAATTTGCGATAGAGGTGATTCCAGGAACTGCACCTATATCAAAACCTCCTTACCGGATGGCGCCAAAGGAGCTGAATGAACTTAAAGTTCAATTGCAAGGGTTGCTGGATAATGGATTCATCCGCCATAGTGTTTCACCATGGGGAGCACCGGTACTCTTTGTTAAAAAGAAGGAGTGTATTGACTATCAAGAATCAATGAATATGATTAAGAACAAATATCCACTGCCAAGGATAGAAGATTTGTTCGATCAGCTTAAGGATACATGTGTGTATTCTAAAATTGATCTGCGCTCAGGATATCATCAGCTTCGGATAAGAGATGAGGATGTTCAGAAAATAGCTTTCCGCTCTCGTTATGGGCATTACGAGTTTCTAGTGATGCCTTTCGGTCTCACGAATGCCCCAACTACATTTATGGACTTAATGAACCGGGTATTCCTGAGGTATATAGATCAGTTCATGATAGTGTTCATCGATGATATATTGATTTATTCATGATCAGAGCAGGGGAATGAACAACATCTGCGGATAGTATTAGAGACGTTGCGACAGGAGCAGTTGTATGCCAAATTTAGCAAGTGTGCGTTCTGGTTATCCTCAGTGGGTTTTCTTGGACATGTGGTGTCCAACAGAGGTATTTCTGTAGATCCCCAGAAGTTTGAGGCGATTACCAGTTGGGAGATGCCAAAATCAGTGAAGGAGGTTCGTAGTTTCCTTGGTCTGGCCGAGTATTATCGAAGATTCATGGAGGGATTCTCGAGTATCGCCATGCCACTGCCTCGCTTGACTCGAAAAGGGGTCAAGTTCACCTGGTCAGAGGCCTGTGACACTAGCTTCCAGGAGCTTAAGCGACGGTTAGTTTCTGCACCAATCTTAGTGATTCCTTCTGGTGTTGATGGGATGGTTCTCTATACGGATGCTTCTATCCAAGGGTTGGGAGCAGTTCTGATGCAGTCCAACCGTGTGATATCTTATGCCTCCCGTCAACTAAAAGATCACGAGAGAAATTACCCAGTGCACGATTTGGAGTTAGTCGCCATTATCTTCTCATTGAAGATATGGAGGCACTAATTGTATGGGATTACCTTTGAGATCTACATGCACTATAAAAGTCCAAGTATCTGCTCACACGAAAGAGCCAACTGAGATGCAGACGGTGGATGGAATATCTAAAGGATTACGACTTCACCATCCAGTATCATCTGGGAAAAGCTAGATCGATCTAGTTCGACAGTTCTCAGAGTTGGGATTGTCGGAACACGGTCAAAAACCCCGGGGGATATTAGTTTCTATGGTTGCCCAGTCCGCCATTGCCGAGAGGATCAAGAAAGCTCAAGTCAGTGATCAGCATCTGCAGTTCTTGAGCAGCACGATAGACTCAGAACGTCAGACGGATTTCTTGAGTGACAAGAATGGTGTACTTCGTTTCCGAGGACGACTATGTGTTCTGGACACACACCCAGTTAAGGAAGAATTGCTACAGGAAGCACATCAGTCGAGATTTGCTATACATCCAGGTGGCACTCGGATGTACCGAGATTTGAAGCGCTTATACTGGTGGAATGGTATGAAACGAGATATTGCGGACTTTGTTGCACGATGCCTAGTATGCCAGCAAGTGAAGGCCGAACATCAGAAACCTGCTGGTTTACTTTAGGAAATTTAGATCTCGGAATGGAAGTGGGAAAATATTACGATGGATTTCGTTATGGGATTACCCAGAACCCGTAAATGACATACCGCGATTTGGGTGATCGTGGATCGATTAACCAAATCAGCTCACTTCCTTCTGATTCGTGAGACGGACTCATTGTATCGTCTAGCGAAATTGTACTGCCGAGAGATCATCAAATTGCATGGAGTACCATTGAGTATCATATCTGATAGAAATCCGCAATTTACTTCGCGATTCTGGCAGAGTCTGGAGCAGGGCATGGGCATAGAGCTTCAACTCAGTACAGCCTTTCATCCGCAGACAGATGGACAGTCCGAACGTACCATTTAGACTCTGGAGGATCTATTGAGATCTTGCATCATGGATTTCGGTGGCAGTTGGGAGGATCACATTCCTTTAGTGGAGTTTGCCTACAACAACAGCTACCACTCTTCTATCCAGATGGCTCCTTTCGAGGCATTATACGACAGACCTTGCAGATCTCCTGTGTTATGGGAGGAAGTTGGGGAACGACAGATATTGGGGTCTCAGAGTATCCAGCATGATGCAGAGTTGGTGCGAGTGATCAGACGACGGTTATCTGAGGCATAGTACCGATAGAAGAGTTATGCGGACCGGAGGCGAAGGCCTTTGGAATTTTCAGTCGGGGACCATGTATTCCTACGAGTGTCACCCACCAAAGGAGTCAAGAGATTTGGGCTAAAAGGAAAATTAGCTCCACATTACATTGGTCCATTTGAGATATTGGAGCGGATTGGAGGTGTTGCTTATCGGTTGGCTTTACCTCAGACACTTGCGGGTGTTCACAACGTATTCCATGTTTCTATGTTGAGGAAATATGTGCCGCGATCTGACCATGTTCTGAAAGAGGTTTCGATACCACTCCAAGCGAATGTGACTTATGAGGAGACTCCGGTGCGGATTCTGGGTCGCAAGGAGCGGCAGTTGCGGAACAAAACCATCCGACTCGTAAAAGTGGGATGGCAGCATCATATGGATGAGGAGGCTACATAGGAGCTGGAAGTTACTATCCGAGCTCAATACCCTCATTTGTTTGCAGTGGTTATTTCGGAATGTGCTTGAATTAATTTTTGCATTTAAGTACAAAATTTAGGGACCAAAATTCAATAAGTGGGGGAGAATGTAAAATACCAAAAATAAAAATAAAAATAAAAGAAATTAAAATAAAAGAAATATTGGGTAATTAGGAGAATATCCTATGGAATTTTTTCAAGAATTTTAGGAAATTTTTCTGGAAAAATTTTGAGATTTCTAATACCTCTTTGTAGTGGAAGGGGTTAAAAGG
This sequence comes from Wurfbainia villosa, assembly GCA_025175895.1. Taxonomy (NCBI): domain Eukaryota; kingdom Viridiplantae; phylum Streptophyta; class Magnoliopsida; order Zingiberales; family Zingiberaceae; genus Wurfbainia; species Wurfbainia villosa. The sequence continues at coordinate 87,543,174 of CM046002.1, forward strand.
ACTTAACGCGTCTGAAATTCGACCCGTTATCTGCCCAATTCGACCCGTTCATTAACAGAGTCGTTCGCGCCGCTAACTTTAAGTTTTTCGGCGAGTGTTTCCCCCATCGCGTTATTTCCTTACCGTGACCACAAATCTCCCGATCAGTTTCTTCTCTCTGCTCCCGATCCCGTTTTCTCTCCTCCTCCGCGCGACTTCTGTGACCCCTGCCAGCCGGAGTTCATCGGTTTTCTCTATGCGTGTCGACGGCGGCAGGCAACGGTGCTCGCGGACAGACCAGAGCAACGAAGGAGGTTCGCGATTTGGAGGCTTGGACCGACGACTGCACTCGATTTCACACTGTCGAAGGTGGGTTCTGGTCCGATCGAATTGGACACTATGCTGGTGGTCGCCGGAGCAAGGTAAGGCATGAATTTTTCTTACAGTAGGAGGGATTTCGGAGTCCTCTGGACTTGCCACGGCTAAAAATTGAATTTTGTTGTTTTGGGCAGCAACGCTTCTGTGGGTTGTCGATTATAGGGGTTTCTCACTGTTGATCAGCGCCGGAGTTGGGGCACCGGAGATTGTGCCAGGCAAATAGGGCAGTGACGTTTCTGTGGGATGTCGATCAGTGGGGATCTTGCTGCTACCGTGAGGTTTCAATTGTGGTAAGCAAATCAGTTTCCACTCTTGTGCTGTGAATCCAGTTCAATTCATTTGATGGACAGGGAGAGGAGTGCTTAATGAGGTGTTGATAGGTTTGGGCAGTGGTCTCGAGCAGTTGAACGAGGGCTGCTAGGATTTATACCTTGCTGTCGTTGGAGGTTACAACAACGAGTAAGCATGATTTATCTCCTGTCTGGCTATTACTGTTGATTGTTGATTTCCGTTATCGTGTTTGGATGGGTATGGGTTGGTTGAAATGGCTGTAAATGGTTATAGGTTAGCATACTTGTTAACCGGGAATGATGGAGGTAATTATAGAATTAATTGTAGTAGGGGGCAACTGTGATTTAAGGGTTGTGTTTATGAATTAGATTTATAACTGATTCTGTTGATGATACTATTACAATAGGGTGGGGGTAAAAGGTTAAATCTTTATGAGATTAACTTTGTTAGTCGAATAGAGAATTGGATGAGGGAGTTAGCACTTTTGCTAATTGAAACCGATGGATTTAAAATAAATGGTCAAGTATGGCTAATTGGGGTTTCTAAATTATATTCGATAAGGGATACGGATATGTTGATAATGTAGTAGCTAATTCGTATTGTTGTTGTATGCTTTCACTGAATGATAATTGATGATATTTGTAGGACGTGGATACGAGACTGGTCTGCGGACGTGAGGACTCTATTACTACGAGCATTGACAGCAGGTGGGTAATTTCCTACCTGGTCGGGTAGATGTAATGGTTTCCAGATTTAGACATTGTTCATATTATCTTGACCCTGCTCTGTTTATCGTATGCTTGAACTTATCGTTGATATATATATGCTCAATTGTTGATATCATATATTCCCTATCATGATTTAGGAAGTACAAATGTGATGAAAGTAGGTCTAACTATTTAGTAGGGTGTAGATGTTAGAGTACGGAGGATGACCTAAATTGTAAATTTGGGTCCTCCGTCGTTAGGTAAGGCCCTAAATATAGGACTTATTCCATACCTGTATGTTGCACAGTTATTTACCAACCACATGTTGTGTAAATGGTCAGGTGAGTCATGGATAGTGTGTTGCTACGGACCGATGGTCCTAGCTTGCCAGGATCAGATGAATACGAATCTCTACAGGATAGAGGGTGTACTGATCAATTGGGCGTGACTCTCTGTTGAACAGAGAGTCTATGGTAGATGTATGTATATGAGACAGTACCCTCATGTCATTGCATGCATACTGATGACATCGCCTCCCCTTGGGGTTGAGAGAGAGTCGTCAGTCATCCTTGTAGGGATCTTTTTATGCAAATTAGCATATGCGCAACGGAAAAATAGGATCCCTTCCAAGTGATCCTTGCGAAAGAAAACCTCGTACAAAAATAAATTTCTCTAAATGAAAAAAAAAACCTATCTTATAGGAGAATATTACCTTTGTTGCGTGCCCTTTTTAATCCCGCTTCTCCTTGGATTTGTTGGATCTTTTAGCACGTTCAAATGTCCGTGCCTCTATATGTATCCATACGATCAAGCTCTTGTCTCACAAAAGAAACTAGAAGAGCTCTCTTTTACTTCTTGCTAGAGAAGTCTCTAAAGGAGAGGAAGGTAGGGAAAAAGAGAAAGGAAGAAGAAGACCACTCTTCTTGCTAGCCTACACTCACAAAAGCCACACAACCAAAGCCTCTCACCACCAAGCTCTCTCCAAGCCTCAAGCTTCCACCACTATGGTCGGCCACCCCATGGAGTGTCTTATAGGATTGAAAAAACCTTTCACCTCCTATCACATTCAATGCAATCAATTGCATTGAAAAATAATTAAACAAGGAGTTACACTCCTTGTTTGGCCGGCCACATGTGGAGAAATTCCAAAGGTCAAAACCCTTTGTCTCCATCCACCTCATCAAGCTTAGGTGGCATGCTTAGGTGGCATTCATGCATGTAGAATTAATCTTATTAATTCAATAAGCTTATGTTATCATATTGAATTAATCTCATTAAATCAATAAGGTAACATATTGAATTAATCTTATTAAATCAATTAAGCTTAGGCTATCAAGATAACATATTTATTTAATCTTATTAAATTAATAAGCTTAGCATATTGAATTAATCTCATTAAATCAACAAGCTAAAATTCTCATTAAGCTTAAAGTCCAAAAACCATTTTGTACTTAAGCTTATTCCCAAATTATTCTAGTCAAACTAGAATGCACTAATTCTTCTAATCATCATGCTCTTTTTGTGTGACCCTATAGGCTCTCATAACGTTGGCAGTGGATCTAAACTCTTTTAGATACACAAGCAATGAACGGCATCTAGCAATACATCATTACTACCCAAGTTACGAAATAAGTCAAGATCCGACTAACCTTTCCGTGACTACTATAATGTATGACCATGTCCTTCTATCCTTGATATCAGATTGACCAATGAGACATAGACCGTGTCATCCTCGATCAATCTATGTGTTTCTTGATCCCTGAGTAAACTAACTCAAACAAATGAGCTCAATATCTCATATTGACTCATTCGAGCATGGCCATGCATTTTAGTAGTTCTACTCAATCAAGGGGCCCACAGATATCACTCCCGTCATATGGGAGGGATAGATCCCATCTACATCACTCACATCCCTCCGCATAATTTGTTATATATCCAGTAATCGCCTTTATGGTCCACCCTATTATGGGTGACGTTTGACGATACCAAAGTACATAACTCTTTATGTAGGGAACCGTAGTGACTTCAGGTTTGAGGACTATTCATACCAATAGTCACATGAGAAAGTTTATGACACTCATATGACGATCCATGAAACTTTCTCTTGGTGGGTCGGGCCTTATATATTCTCTAATATATACCCATGTGTCAACTTGATATCATATATCCATGACTTGTGAGATCAAGTCATCAATTGACCTACATGTTAGTCTTTATGTATTAATATTGCCCTTGCATATTAATACTTGACTAGGAACATTTAGGAAAGTGTTCTCTACAGCCTCTCATAATCAATTCTGCCAATTGATGTGCTGTAGATAAGAACCTACTTTTCTAGGGAATTATTTTATTTAATTTAGATGGCACAAGCAAGACGTAAATATAATAACCAATCCTTTGCCTTTATAGAATATGATACAAAATGTTCCCTATTCAACCATCACATGATTGGTTCTAGGGCTATAACTAACAATCTCCCACTAGCACTAGTACCAATCACTATAATATCTGATACCTAGTGACCTAGTGTGACCATCATGCTTCCTCTGTACCAAAGCCTTGGTCAATGGATCTGCGATGTTAGCTTCTGTCGGTACTCTGCATATCCTCACTTCTCCTCTATCGATGATCTCTCGAATGAGATGGAAGCGCTACAGTATGTGTTTGGTCCGCTGATGTGATCGAGGTTCCTTAGCCTGTGCAATAGCCCCATTGTTGTCACAATAGAGGTCTATTGGATCTGCAATGCTAGGAACTACCCCAAGTTCACTGATGAACTTGCGGAGCCAAACATCCTCCTTTGCTGCATTAGACGCAGCAATATACTCGGCTTCTGTTGTAGAATCAGCAATTGTGTCCTGCTTCAAACTCTTCCAGCTCACAGCTCCACCATTCAGGCAAAACACGTACCCCGATTGCAATCTATAGTCATCCTTGTCTGTTTGGAAGCTTGCATCACTGTAACCCTTTACAGTTAGCTCCTCATTCTTCATAAGTATTTAAGAATATTTTTGACTGCTATCCAGTGACTTTCACCTGGATCCGACTGGTATCTACTCGTCATGCTCAAAGCATACGAGACGTCAGGACGAGTACAAAGCATGGCGTACATGATAGATCCTATAGCAGATGCATAAGGGATCTTATCCATGCGATCTCTCTCCTTCTTAGAAGAGGGACATTGAGTCTTCGAAAGACTCACACCATGTGATAAAGGCAAAAATCCTTTCTTGGAATTTTGCATAGCAAAACGATCTAGCACTTTATCAATGTATGCACTCTGACTTAGGCCAAGTAATCTTTTAGATCTATCTCTATAGATCTTGATGCCTAGAATATAGGCAGCTTCACCTAAGTCTTTCATCGAGAAACAATTCCCTAACCACATCTTCACAGACTGGAGTGAGGGAATATCATTTCCGATGAGAAGTATGTCATCTACATACAAGATAAGAAATACAACTGTGCTCCCACTATTTCTCTTGTAGACACAAGGTTCATCTTCATTCTTGATGAAACCAAACTCCTTGATTGCATCATCGAATCGAAGATTCCAGCTTCGAGAGGCTTGCTTTAGTCCATAAATGGACCTTTGCAGTTTGCATACCTTTCCAGGATTCTTTGGATCTTCAAAACCCTCAGTTTGTGTCATGTACACATCCTCGAGTAGCTTTCCATTCAGAAAAGCGGTTTTGACATCCATCTGCCAGATCTCATAATCGTGGTAGGCTGTAATAGCAAGTATGATCCGAATGGATTTAAGCATCGCAACTGGTGAAAAGGTTTCATCATAGTCAATACCATGAATTTGTTTGAATCCTTTAGCCACCAATCTTCCTTTATAGGTATGCTTATTACCATCCATGTCAGTCTTTACTTTAAAGATCCACTTACACCCAATGGGTTTTACCCCTTCAGGTGGATCAACCAAAGTCCATACTTGGTTAGTGTACATGGATTCTATTTTAAATCTCATGGCCTCTAGCCATTTCTCGGAATCTGGGCTCATCATAGCTTCTTGATAGGATGTAGGCTCGTCAAGATCGACAAGCAATACATCACCATTGTTAGTCAAGAGAAAAGAATATCTCTCGGGTTGACGACGGATCCTATCAGATCTACGAAGAGGTTGGTCTACTTGAATAGGTGTTTACTCCACAACTCTTTGGGAAACAATTTCCTCATCCACAACACTTTGTGGTGCCTGTTCATTTTCCATCGAAGCCTTAGTGTTATCTTCATCTTGAAGAAATTCAAGATGAATTTTATTCCCACTAGTTTTTCTAGAAATAAATTCTCTTTCTAGAAAGACAGCATTTCTGGAAACAAACACCTTGCCAAGTGTGGGATTGTAAAAGTAATATCCCTTAGTTTCCTTGGGATATCCTACAAAATAACACTTATCTGATTTGGATCCTAGTTTATCTGAGACTTGACGTCTAACATAAGCTTCACAACCCCAAATCTTTATAAAAGACATTTTGGGACTCTTCGCAGTCCATAACGTATATGGTGTCTTTTCTACGGCTTTTGATGGGACGCGATTAAGTGTGAAAGCGGCTGTCTCTAGAGATAAACCCCAAAAGGAAGTAGGTAGATCAGTCTGGCTCATCATTGATCGTACCATATCTAATAGAGTACGATTTCTCCTCTCAGATACACCATTCCATTGTGGTGTTCCAGGTGGAGTGAGTTGGGATATTATCCCACACTCAGCCAGGTGATCACGAAACTCTTGACTAAGGTATTCACCACCTCGATCTGATCGAAGTAGCTAAATACGCTTACCAAGTTGGTTTTGTACTTCATTCTTGAATTCTTTGAACTTTTCAAAGGATTATGACTTATGTCTCATCAAATATAAGTAGCCAAATCTACTCATATCATCAGTGAAAGTAATAAAGTACTTATAGCCTCCTCTGGCTTCGACATTGAAAGGGCCACATACATCAGTATGTATGAGTCCTATCAAGTCCGTCGCTCTCTCGCCATGTCCACTAAATGGAGTTTGAGTCATCTTTCCTAAAATACAAAATTCGCATACCTCATATGATTCAAAATCAAATGAGTCAAATAATCCATCTTTATGGAGTTGGGATATGCGTTTTTCATTTATGTGACCTAGGCGAAAGTGTCAGAGATATTTTTGGTTCAAATTATTCGATTTGAACCATTTGGTATTTACATTATAAATTGGGTTTTCTAAATCTAGAACATAGAGACCATTCATAAGTGGTGCATTACAATAGAACATTTCATTCAAATAAATGGAACAACATTTGTCCTTTATTATAAAAGAAAAGTTTTTCTTGTCTAAACAAGATACAGAAATTATGTTCTTCGTTAATGCAGGTACATAAAAGCACTCCTCTAGTTCTAAGATAAGCCCAGTGAGCAAAGACAAAGAATATGTTCCTACAGCTATACCAGCAACTTTTGCGCCATTGCCTACTCGTAGGTCCACTTCGCCCTTTGCCATTTGTCTACTATTTCTCAATCCCTGCACATTAGTACAAATGTGAGATGCACATCCGGTATCTAATACCCATGTAGAAGAAATAGATAGATTAACTTCTATAACGTGTATACCTGAGGCAGAAGTCCCACTTCTTTTCTTCTTTACTTCCTTAAGGTAGACTTTGTAGTTCCGCTTCCAGTGTCCAGTCTCACCACAATGGAAATAGTCCCCTTCCTTAGGTACTTTACCTTTACCCTTTGAAGTGGATGAATTGACCTTGCCTTTGGCTTGGGTCTTACCCTTGCCTTTGCGCTTACCTTTGCCCTGTTGGGATTTTCCGAGCCGCAAAAACCGCTTTTTGCGTTGCGGAAACCTCGGAAGCCCTGGCCACGGATCCGTTCGAAGTATAATAAATATAAAACATGTATGTGCTTACAGAAATCCTAGATCTACCTTAGATATAAGAGGTTAGAGCATTACCCTCGTAGCGACGCCCTTCGCTTATCCCGCTCGTCCAAAAGTTCGCCGGAACTCGAGAGTGTCAAGTGCACACTCCTCTATGGTATCCACACAAGCAATAGGTGGAGGAAAAACAATCTTGAGTGTGCTAGCACTCCTAGAAAGTTTCGGCCAAGAGGTTGGGAGAGGGAGAAAGCTTGAGAGGAAGATGATACAAGGTTGAAGATGAAGTAATAAGAGTAACTCACACAAAATGAATACCACCCTTGAAACCCCTAAAGTGGCCGGCCACTTCATGGAAGGGGGGTTACATGCATGCATGTAACTCCCATGACCCTTGGTCTACCTCATGATGTGGCACCAATTGACCAAGTCAATGATGATATGGAGCATCATCATTGGCCGGCCATGCCTAGTCATCATCATGACATAGCATTTGGTCAAGTCAAACTTGACCTTTCATCTTCCCTCTCAAGTTAAGTCAAACATGACCTCTAATCTCCCATGGTTGATCAAATCTAACCATTTGACTCAAGTCAATTTAATTTAATGAATCTCTATTCATTAATTTAAATTGATTTGATGAATCAAATCTCAATTAGACTCATTCAACACTTGAATCAACTTGAGTCTAACTCAATTAGTCTAATTTGGATTACTCTTAATCCAATTTGGTTCATCCCATGAACCTAATCCTCATGGTTCATCATATGAACCTAATCTCCATCTAATTGCTCTTATGTGTGTGACCCTATAGGTTCTTGTAACGTTGGCAATGTCCCAAAACCGATTTAGGAACATAAGCAATGAGCGGTATCTAGAAACACATCATTGCTACCCAAGTTACAAGAATGTTGAGCTCCAACATCACCTTTGTGACTACTAATTGTGACTCTCACAATATGTGACAATGTCCCTCTATCCTTGACATCTAGATTGACCAATCGAGGCATAGACCGTGTCATCCTCGGTACAATCTAAATCTTGAACCCAAGTAGACTCACTCTAATCAAATGAGCTCAATATCTCATATTGACTCATTTGGGCATGGGTAACCATGCACTTCGTGGTCTCACTCTATCAAGAATATCGATGTCACCCCGTCATATAGGAGGGATAGATCCCATCTACATCACTCACATCCCTCGCATAATTTGTTACATACCCAAGAATCGCTTTATAGTCCACCCATTTACGGGTGACGCTTTGACGGCCAAAGTATGCAACTCCTTATGTAGGGAACCATGGTGACTTCAGGTCTAAGGACTAATAGTCATACTAATAGCCAAATGAGAAAGTATATGACACTCATATAACGATCCATGATACTTTCTCATGGCGGGTCATTCAGTATACATTCTCCAATGCATACCCATGTGTCAACTTGATATCTCATATCCATGACTTATGAGATCAAGTCATCTTGTTGACCTACATGCTAGTCTCTACGCATTAACATTGTCCCTGAATGTTAATACTCGACTAGGAATGATTAAGAGTAGTGTTCTCTATATCATCTCATTATCGATTCAACCAATCGATTGATATAGATAAGAACCTACTACTCAAGGACATTATTATATTTAGTTATTTTGCACCAATACAAGTAAATATAATAACCATGACTTTATAAATAGGAATATGATACAATAAAGTCCATACAACAATCATCACATGATTGGCTCTAGGGCTTTCACTAACAATCTCCCACTAGCACTAGTGCCAATCACCGTAGTATCTAATACCCAATGACCTAGTGTGACCATCATGCTTTTTCTGTGCCAAAGCCTTGGTCAAGGGATCTGCGATGTTAGCCTCTGTGGGTACTCTGCAAATCTTCACATATCCTCTTTCGATAATCTCTCGAATGAGATGGTAGCGCCGTAGTATGTGTTTGGTCCGCTGATGTGAGCGAGGTTCCTTAGCCTGTGCAATCGCTCCATTGTTATCACAATAGAGCTCTATGGGATCTGCAATGCTAGGAACCACCCCAAGCTCAGTAATGAACTTGCGGATTCAAACTGCCTCCTTTGCTGCCTCAAATGCAGCGATATACTCGGCTTCTGTTGTAGAATCAGCAACTGTGTCCTGCTTCGAACTCTTCCAGCTCACAGCGCCACCATTCAAGCAAAACACGAACCCTGACTGCGATCTATAATCATCCTGGTCAGTTTGGAAGCTTGCATCGCTGTAACCCTTTATAGCTAGCTCCTCATCGCCTCCAAATATCAAGAAATATTCTTTAGTCCTTCTCAAGTACTTAAGAATATTCTTCGCTATCGATGGCGCTCACCGGATCTCGATCGGTATCTACTGCCATGCTCAAAGCATATGAGACATCGTGAGACAGTACATAGCAACATGGCGTACATGATAGATCCTATAGCTGATGCGTAAGGGATCTTATCCATGCAGTCTCTCTCCTCTCTAGAAGAGGGACTTTGAGTCTTCGAAAGACTCACACCTGACAAAGTCCTTTCTTGGAATTCTGCATGGCAAACCGAAGTAATACCGTGTCAATGTATGTACTCTGACTTAGGCCAAGCAATCTCTTAGATCTATCTCTATAGATCTTGATGCCTAGAATACAGGCTGCTTCACCTAAGTCTTTCATTGAGAAGCACGTCCCGAGCCAAGTCTTCATGCATCAGAGCGGGATGTCATTCCCAATGAGCAGTATGTCATCCACATACAATACAAGGAAGACAACTGTATTCCCATTAACCCTCTTGTAGACACAGGGTTCATCTTCATTCTTGATGAAACCAAACTGTTTGATCGCATCATCGAATCGAAGATTCCAGCTCCGAGAAGCTTGCTTTAGCCCATAAATGGACCTTTGCAGCTTGCATACCTTCCCAGTATGCTGTGGATCTACAAAACCCTCAGGTTGTGTCATGTACACATCCTCGAGCAAGTTTCCATTCAGAAACGCGATTTTGACATCCATCTGCCAGATCTCATAATCGTGGTATGCTGCAATAGCAAGCAAGATCCGAATGGACTTAAACATCGCCACTGGAGAAAAGGTTTCATCATAGTCAATACCATGAATTTGCTTGAAACCTTTAGCCACCAATCGGCCCTTATAGGTATGCATAAGTCCATCCATGCCTTTCTCCTAAAGACCCACTTACACCCAATGGGTTTGACCCCTTCAGGTGGATCAACCAAAGTCCAGACTTGGTTGGTGTACATGGATTCCATCTCGGATCTCATGGCCTCTAGCCATTTCTCAGAATCTGGGCTCATCACAGCTTCCTGATAGGAGGTAGGCTCATTCTCAATGAGCATAACGTCATCATGGTCAGACAAGAGAAATGAGTATCTCTCAGGCTGACGACGTACCCTATCAGACATGCGAAGAGGTAGGTCTACTTGAGCAGTGGTTGTTCCACAACTCTTGTGCAACAACCTCATCACCCACAACACTTTGTGGTTCTGCTCAACCTCCATCAAGGCCTCAGTGCTATGGTCCTTATCTTGAATTTCTTCAAGATCGAAGGTACTCCCACTAGTTTTTCTAGAAACAAAATCCCTTTCTAGAAAAACCCCAGTCTTTGCCACAAACACTTTGTGCTGACTGGGAATGTAGAAGTAATATCCTTTGTATCCTTGGGATATCCAACAAAATAGCACCTATCGATTTGGGTCCCAGTTTACGAGACTTGGCGTCGAACGTAAGCCTCACAACCCCAAATCCTCATAAAGACATCTGGGATTTCTCCTGTCCATATCGTATATAGTGTCTTTATCATAGCCTTGGATGGTACGGTTAAGGGTAAAGGTGTGTGTCAGAGCATATCCCCAAAAGGATATAGGAAGATCTGTGACTCATCATAGATCGTACCATATCCAATAGGTACGATTCCTCCTTTCGGATACACCATTCCACCGTGGTGTTCCAGGGAGGAGTGAGTTGGGATAGAATCCCACACTCACTAGATAGTCACGAAACTCATGGCTAAGGTATTCACCACCTCGATCCGATCAAGTATCTTAATACTCTTGCCAAGTCGGTTTTGTACTTCATTCTTGAATTCTTTGAACTTTTCAAAGGATTCGATTTATGTGTCATAAGATACACATAACCATATCTATCAAGTCATCAAGAAATGTAATGAAGTACTGTAATCACCTCTAGCGAACATTGAAAGGACCACATACATCACTATGTATAAGTCCTAACAAATTGCTGCTCTTCGCTATGTCCACTAAAGGGAGTCTTGGTCATCTTGCCTAAAAGGCAAGACTCGCATGTCTCATATGATTCAAAATCAAACGAGTCCAGCAGCCCATCCTTATGGAGCTGAGATAAGCGACTCTCATTTATGTGACCTAAGCGACAATGCCAGAGATAGGTTTGGTTCAACTCATTTGACTTGAACCTCTTGGTACTTATGTTATAGATAGGGCTCTCTAAGTCTAGAAAGTAGAGTCCGTTCATTAGAGGTGCACTACAATAGAACATATCATTTAAATAAACTGAACAACATTTGTTCTTTATTATAAATGAAAAACCTTTCTTGTCCAAACAAGAAACCAAATGATGTTCTTAGTTAAAGGGCACATAACAACATTCTTCTAATTCTAGTACAAGCCCGGAGGCGAGATAGATCATAAGTTCCTACATGACTTGCTCCATTGCCTACTCGTAGGTCCACCTCGCCCTTTGTCAATGCCTTGCTATTTCTCAGCCCCTGCACATTGGTACAAATGTGAGATGCACATCCGGTATCTAATACCCATGATGAAGAAATAGATAGATTGACTTCTATAACATTTATACTTGAAGTAGAAGTCTCACTTCTCTTCTTCTTAAGATCTTCCAGGTATGCCTTGCAGTTACGCTTCCAGTGTCCTGCTTCCTTGCAGTGGAAGCAAGCCCCTTCCTTGGCTACCCCTCCTTTGGGTTTAAGTTCTTTGCCTTTGCCCTTGGCTTGAGACTTTCCCTTACCTTTAGGCTTTCCCTTGCCTTTCTTCTTCTGCACCATCAAAATGGTGTCAGATTTACCCTTCTTAAGGTTAAGCTCAGCAGTTCTCAACATGTTGAGCATTTCAGGCAATGGCTTATCAATTTCATTCATGTTATAATTCATGACAAATTGATTGAAGGCTTGTGGCAAAGATTGCAAGATCAGGTCAGTGGCCAGCTCTTGGCCAAGTGGGAATCACAGCCTTTGTAGGTTTTCTACGTACCCAATCATCTTGAGTACATATGTACCGACGGGAGTCCCTTCTTGCATCTTGGACCCAAATAATGCCTTAGAGACTTCATATCTCTCATGCCTAGCTTGTCCTTGATATAGTTGACGAAGATGTCCAACCATATCATAAGCATTCATGAACTCGTGTTGCTTCTGAAGCTCAGAGTTCATGGTCGCGAGCATTATAAATGACACATCTAATGCATCATCTTGATGCTTCTTGTAAGCATCTTTGTCAGCTCGCGAGGCATTGGCAGGAGGTGCCTCCGGAATGGGTTGCTCCAGGACGTACAACTTCCTTTCTTGGGTGAGAATAATTCTCAGGTTCCTGTACCAGTCCAGGAAATTTGCTCCATTGAGCTTGTCCTTCTCAAGGACAGATCGCAGAGAGAGAGTGTTCGTGTTTGTCGACATAGTTATCTACAACATACAATGCAGAGAATTAATATCATATTCCTTTTATCATTTCATTAGGCCTTTAATCAAATGATGCTCCCACTAAATTATAGGAATTTTGTCACGCCCCGAGGGAGTCCCCGCCAGACAAAAATCCGGCAGCATCTCCCCTGTACGGGTGACAATACCAATTTTTATACAAGGCCTACATGGCCACTATACATCGGTCAACAAGACCGGAATCATACCACAACACACGCAGATAATAATAAGGCCTCAGGCCAACAAATCTAGGTAAACAAAGTCTACACTAACTAGACTTACCCCTTCTGCCATCTGGGCAGGAATACCCAACCAAACCAATCAAAATAAAATCCGACCAATGGTCCACAAGGACCCCAAAAATCCACGAGTACATAAATCCAATTCCATAACTTAGACAACTAATAAACTGTCACTACGAGGGGGGGGAGGATATGGCAACTCGACTCTCCTGACAGCTTCATCCTGAAATAAAAATAAAACCACGGGGTAAGTTCAACGAACTTAGCGGATACTAGTCGATATGAATAGTAAGAAATAGCTAACAATACTAATCATGCCAGTACAGTCTCATATATATGGTAAGCAAGAAATAAATGCAAAAGGACTGTACTCACCTGAGTCTCCTACCCTGATATAGGAGCATGTGCCCTACTATAAGAGATAAAGTCATCACCATATAAGAATATGAATCCTGTATGCATGTCAATCATATGCAACATCCAAGGCATCAATACAATAATGCAGCAAACACAATACAAATGCAATCCGTGCAAAAATGCATGTCGTGCAAATGACATGGTCACCCACAGCCGGATCGGCCAGCCTCCTGCGATGGTGAAGCCCGAGTGGGTAAGTATGACACAAGTGCACTCTGCCATCACTTTGCTCTGGTGGCCGAGTGGGCGGGATCTTTGTCGGAGTACACCTATCCTCCTGCCCCAAACATAGTGGGGGAGCTAAGCTCTCATCTCCCGGTGTCATAGACCAGAGGAGGGATCCCTGCCCGCTACCACGCGCCTCGTCGCTACCATGGCGGTCGGAACTGTGAACAGCGCACACCCTCCTAATGTACCACTAACCCATGAGTGGCAGTGTGTGCAGGCCATGTAACTGGCTGCGGGCTCAACAATAATGGAACCCCGTCAAGCCAGCATGCAATCATGCAAGATGGTGCATGATACTAAAGTATGTAAATCCTACTCAAAATATCTATCAGAATAATATGTACAATCAGTATGTACATATCCCTAATCCAAGTACTATGATCCAAATAAAACAGGGAGATATAATCATATCCTATCCAATGCATGTATCAATAGGCACAAAAATATACTAGGCATATAAACATGAATATTATTGCATGCTATCCTAACTAACATATCAACTTAACTATATCTAAAAGATAAGTCAAAGTACCCGCCTGATAAAATGTCCGAAAAAAGAACCATATCGTCACGACCGTGAACCTGCCTCGTGACCAAAATCTGCATAATGCATAACTATTGTTAAACACATAATGCAATCCACCGACAAATCAAATCCTAAGCCGATTTCGGACTTAAACCCATTAACCCAAATGCTTAATAAAATCCCGGGTCAACTAGATTGATCTAGTTATCCCATTTAACCTAATAAATCCTCCGCATTAATCCCTATCGACCATTAAACAAATTAACAACATATTATACATTTATAAACACCCATATCTGAACTTACCAATTCTCCATCTTAAATCTCACAGCCAACAACCCATAATCTATAAATTTACAGCTAATAAAAAGAGAAGATAGTTCAAGCTTACCAAGCTTGGAAGTCTCCCCGCAGCATTTTCCCCAAATCTGCCCTATTCGCCGGAAAACCCGACGCCAACTCCACTGCCCTATCCTCAACGGTAATCCCCTGTTCACCGGCTCAAGATCAACTGCCCAAAACACAGAGGGATTTCAGTGAAAGAAAACCATCGTAACACCGAAATCTCGTCCAAGGTCGAAGAAGAGAAGCACCAACTCACCAACCTCCAAGAGTAGTTCCCACACCGAGGCTCCACCCGACGCCTAATTCTACACGCAGAAAGTATAGCTCGAGATCGTGGAGAACGACTCACTCGCCGCTAACGCCGACGCCCAATCGCATTTCTTCACCGCCGGCCTCCTGGTCCAATCAGCGAAGGTCGCCGCTGCGCGAGGAGAGGGCATCGGGGGGCACTGCGGCGCGCACACGCAGAGAGGGGTCGCTGGCGCGCGCGACGGTCGGAGGCGAGGAGCCGGCGAGAGCCTGCCGGCGCTATCCTGTTGCCGTGGCTGTGGTCGATGAGCCCGCAGAGGAGAACGGTGCTGTCGGCGGCGCTCGCGACGAGGAGAAGAGGGCGAGGCGCTGGTTGCGAGGGGGGTTTCGGGTGCGGGGGAAAGAAAAAGGAAATCGGGGAAGAAGGGATCTCGCGAGGAGAACTGCCGAAGGGGGAACGCGATGGAGAGAATAGAAAAAGGGAAATAGATAATTAGGGTTTTCCATCGCATATTTATCCCCTTTAAATAGACCCCTCTAAAGCCTATTTACTTTATCCCCGTAAAAATCTCATACGGAGTCCGTTTAATTCCAGAAAAATTCCGGAAAAATTTCTAATTCCCTAAAAATCCCGAAAAATATCCAGGATTATTTTCTTAATTATTTGACCATTTAATTTACTATTTTACATTTTCCAAAGATTTAGTACTTGGGGAAAACAACATATCAAGTAACTAAGTGGGGTACTGAGCTCTGATATTTTCCTCAAACTCCCAAGTAGCATCCTCATCTGTGAGGGGACTCCACCTGACCTTGACAAGTTGCAAAATCTTGTTTCACAACTGTCGTTCTTGTGATCCAAAATCCGTATCAGAACCTCTACGTAAGTAGCATCAGGTTGAATGGAACCTGACATATCTGATAGAATATGTGTAGAATCTGACACATACTTCCTCAGCATGAACACATGAAACACATCCTGGATACCAGCAAAAAATGGTGGTAGCCCTAGTCGGTAAGCGACTGCTCCGATCCTCTCCAAAATCTCGAACGAACCATTGTACTTTTGAGCTAGCTTACCATGGAGTCCAAATCTCTTCACCCCTTCCGTGGGTGAGACTCGCAGGAATACCTGGTCACCAATAGAGAACTCCCGAGGACTCCGTCTCTGATCTGCATAACTCTTCTGACGATCCTGCGCCTCTGATAGTACGGACCAACCCTGTCTCATACTGAGCTCTATGGGTCCTAGCAACTGGTCCTCCCAGTTGCCCCCGAAATCCATTACACAGGACCTTAACAAGTCCTCGAGTGTCCAAATGGTCCGCTCAGACTGTCCACCTGTCTACGGATGGAATGCAGTATTAAAACGAAGCTGTGTGCCTAAGTCCTACTGCAGACTCTGCCCGAACCGGGACGTGAACCGCGGATCTCTATCTGATGTAATGCTCAAAGGAACACCACGAGATCTGATGATCTCCCGACAATATAACTCTGTCAAACGTTCCAGAGAGTCGGTCTTCCGAATCGCTAAGAAGTGCGCAGATTTGGTTAGTCGGTCAATGACTACCCAAATCGCGTCATGGCCTTGATGTATCCTAGGCAAACCCACCACAAAATCCTTAATAATATGCTTTCACTTCCATTTCGGAATCAAAATTCCCTGAAGCATCTGTTCCTTAAACTAATGCAACTCCGGAAACCATTATCCTCATCGGAGTCAGAGACGGGGAATTATCTTTTTACAAGAGAAGTCCGTCTACCGTCCAAAATCCACTCCACCACACACTCTGTAAGTGCATGGGAGGCTATCGCGACCAAACTTCCTTGTTACAACCGTTCGTGTTCCAGCTACTCTATAGTAGCTATCCAGTAGCTAGGCAAAACTCCATGAGCATTTCTGCTCCTCACCTATTCAAAACAACATAATAACTACGAAGTCCACGTCATATATATGACGGCTTATCTCCAATACTTTATTTGCCGTTAGCTTAGGATACATCTTATTCTATAGCATTGGAGTCGCTCCGATCCCCGAAATGATACATCCATATACACTACCCTTCCATCCACCAGAATAATTACTCAACACTGGGGTAAAAAGTCAATCATCGTCTTGTTGGGATGTATACTGAAAGCCTAGCTCTTTTGTATGGACATCTTTATTTTGAAATAAGAATCACATGATCATTGTTTGCACGTTATATTTATATGTGTGCATATTGTCTAATATTTTACATTGTAGATAACATGGTGCCTGGGTGCGGCACAGAAGATCATGTTATCAGTCCCTTGTAGAATATAAGTAGAGGCTCACAACCAAGATGGTTTTGGACAAACCATTGGCATGGTTGTAGTGTAGCTTGGTATTGTTTTATCTTGAACATAGAGTTACACTAGTACACCTCGGTGTATTGAGCAGGACCGACATAGAGGTGATTCAATTTATTGCTGACTACATAATTGAATCGGACCTCGGATATTATGTTGTACATGCTCTTAATCCTGATATAATAACGGGCACATGTACTTAGTATTTATTTCTTTGATTTACCAGAGGGTGAGATTTCTATGGATTAAATCAATATGCCCGGTAAGTTGGGAAGTGATATTATTTACATGGTGTGCCGTTGATTATAGGAGGAATCCGTGTCCTATATATTAGGTTGATGATGTCCCCTTGAGGAGCTCATAAGGTTCATCATGTAAACCCTGCAGGTTGACTTAGTCAACATGATGATAAGGTTGAGTGGTACTACTCGAGGAGTTAGATGTTAATTAATTGATGGTCAGTAAATCAATTAAATGACTGACATTCGATATCTTAAAAACTTGGAGATTGATGTAAAAATAATATATGGAGCCCATATTAATTTATGGGGGTTGGTGAGGTAGTTCGATGATGATCCTCTAGTGGAATGGAACATCATTGATGGATCAAGTTTGTGTGGTTCCGATCCATCGGATGGCCAAGACCCAACTCCTCCTCATGGTCCCTATCGTAGCCTTATATAAACCTCATGAAGTCTAGATCAAATGATGGAAAACAAATCTCTAGATCCGACGGTTAGGATTGAATCCCTAGAACCGACGGTGGAGATTAGATCTCTAGATCCGACGGTTGGGATTAAATTCCTAGAACCGACGGTTGAGATTAAATCTCTAGATCCGACGGTTGGGATTAAATTCCTAGAACCGACGGTTGAGATTAAATCTCTAGATCCGACGGTTGGGATTATTTCCTAGAACCGACGGTTGAGATTAAAACCCTAGAACCGACGGTGGAGATTAAACCAAGGCCTAAACCTAACTCTATATAAAAGGGAGAGGAAAGGTTGGATAAGGTGGGAGGCAAGAAAATTGGGAATTAGTTCCTATATTTTTGGCTACCTCATCAATAACCAATTTTCTCCTAAGTTCTATATAAGGGAGCATGGGTTGGGCGGCAACTAAGTTTTTTTTGATGGTTCATGATGGATGCTAAGGAAATTAGGGTTTTGCCTAGCATTACTTGGGCGGCAAGCAACCTCAAGGAGGAAACCCTAATTAGGGTTTTGGTTCCTTAGGTTGGGCGGCCAAGGTGGTGGAGCTAGAGGGGGCGGCAACCTATGGATGAGCTTGTCTTCTTCCTTGGAGGTGGCTAGCTCCTAGATCTCTCCTCTCCACCATGCTTAGGTGGCAAGAAACCTATGGAGGAAACCCTAATTAGATTAGGGTTTGGCTCTTTGGATTAGGCGGCTAGGTTTGGAAGTTATGGTTGGCGGCAACTATAGGGAAGGGCTCATCTTCTTCCTTCTAAGGGTTGGCCACTACCTTCTCTTCCTCTACCTTGGGCGGCAAGAAATCCAAAGGAAGCTTGGTTGGGCGCTAGGGTTTGGAAGGTAAGGTAGGTGGCAACTATAGGGAAGTGTTCTTCTTCTTCCTAGGGTGTTGGCGGTTCCTATCCTTTTCCTATACCTTTGGTGGTGCCCAACCTATTCCTCTTTCCTTTGTTTTCCTCTTGGCGGCACTAGGAGCTAGGGTTTGTCCTAGTTCTTGTAGTTGTTTCCATTATGTTCTCTCTATTCTTGGGGAGCGGCATCAATCCTTTGTGGATTGGTGGTTGGCTCAAGCAAGAAGGGAAAGAGAGTTCTTCATTCTTTGGATTGAAGAAGATCTAAGAAGCTTCAACTTGTGGAGGATCTTTGCCCACACGAAGTCTACAAGGAGGTTAGGACATACGATAGAAGATCAAGAGGTATAAAAGTTTTATAACTTTTATTTATGATCTTTGCATGTTTCTATTCTTAATTGATATGCTAGCTTAAGTTCTTTAGGTTAGTATATATTGATTATACTAGTTTGCATTTGCATGTATTTGTATAATCATGGACCCCGAATAAGAAACACAAAAACCGGCGATCCGTCCGTCGTCTCTTCCGTGGCTAACCGACTAGAAGAGTTGTGTTGCTTGAACAACTAGTTTGTTCAAGCGATCGCTCGAGTCGTTAGCACGACGACGAATTGGTTGTGCTTAGGAAACTCATCCCATCCGGATTAGTTTTCATTAGTGAAAATTTTAATCCGGGGACATGGGAGCCTATGAGCATTCCGAGAAATAGCACGGTTGCCAACAATTGGTATCAGAGCTTCTGGGCAATACCAACATGAGCCTTGAAACTAGTTTCACAAGCTTCAGACCAAGTAAATTTCATCACCTTCCTGGTCCAACCAATCAGCGATGTAGTACCACTAGAGAATCCTATCCATATATATGGTAATAATTAAACCATACCAAGAAAACCACCATCTACGATGGTTGAGTGCGCAACTCCTACTACCACCATCAACAGTGGCCAAGTTACGCAACTCCAACAACCACAACTAACCCAATCGTGTCCAGAATACACGACTTCCCAAATCCCTAGACGACTAAGTTGTCAATAAGTCTAATAAGATAATCAAAAGCTCAAACAATTCATACCAAGTATGAAATTGTCATCGCTACACACATGTATTCTCTTTACTCTAAGCTGATGATATATCAATCATCACAACGACAATGATAATTGTATGACACCATGTCACTACAATATCATCACACCAGTCACCAATCAATCCTAGAGTATATATAGGTGTCCTATAGCTAATATAAATAGATCCTCTATCCAAAATGAAGAATATACATTTCCTTCCACAACTACCGCATTCTATCATCGATAATCGATGCATAACCTCAAAAGTTCATCCCTCTTTTAACAAAGAGTTTCGGATCTTCTCTGGAAGAAATTCTGGGACAGATAAATATCTCATCCAACACCTCCTATAATAAGGTAAAACGATCTTTCATCATCTTGACCAGTGTAAGTATACACGCCTTATCCATAACCAAACCACTAATAGTAGGGACTAATATTCTTTGAGGGTTTACTCCTTGACCTTCAAATGGGTGACTAGCAGGCCAAATCCCTAGCTTCCTAATTCGACATCAGTCGACACCTCTAAAGAATCTGTACTTCTGAAATCATCGTTAGGTTCCTCAAGGTCAATACGTTATCGACCTCGTCCCCGACTATGAGTAGGGACAATTTCACTAAGTCAATAGTTTTCCTAGCCACAAAAGTACCGTAACTACTAAAGACAATACTTTTCCTATAGCTCAGAGATATCCTTCAGATTGCTTGGTCCCAAAACACGAGCTCTCCCAAAAATCCAAGGAAAATAAAATCCTCGAAACACTGAAACCACAAACCAAAACCATAAACCAATAAAATTGTCACGTCCTGGGGGCATATCCGTCATCCAAATAACAGAGGAGCCCCTTAGTGACAATATTCCGAAATACATAAACCAAATCTGGTAAAAACCTCGAAATAATTATAGAAATACTAGTATTTTAATAACTGCATGCATGCACGACTAAACATATATCCATTACAGTAAAATAGTTTTATGACACCAAATCAAACTGCGACAAAATCCAAAGTGCATATCAAAATGCAACACCGATAAAGTAAACAAAGCGGCATCTCGACTGTAGGGAATTCTTTATGCCAAATGGCATATGCGCAACGGAAAAAATTAGGATCCCTTCCAAGTGATCCATGCAAAAGCAAACTCGTATAAAATAAATTTCTCTAAACCAAGCCTATCTTATAGGAGAGGATTACCTTTGTTGCGTGCCCTTGTTAATCCCGCTTCTTCCTTTTGTTTGTTGGATCTTTAGCACGTTCAAGTGTCCGTGCCTCTATATGTATCCACACGAGCAAGCTCTTGTCTCACAAAAGGAAAACTAGAAGAGCTCTCCTTTACTTCTTGCTAGAGAAGTCCCTAAAGGAGAGGAAGAGAGGGAAAAGGAGAAAGGAAGAAGAAGACTCCTCTTCTTGCTAGCCTACACTCACAAACCCACACAACCAAAGCTTCCACCAAGCTCTCTCACAACCACAACAACACTTCACCAAAAACTCTACAACAATTGCATTATGGCCGGCCACCCCATGGAGCCTTTTATAGGGTTGGAAAAACCCTTCCACCTCCTTTACATTCAATGCAATCCATTGCATTGAGACACCAAAAGGGATTTGGCTTCCTTGTTTGGCCGGCCACTTAAGGAGACAAAACCATTTTGTTTCCTTCCACCTTATTTAGCTTTGGTGGATGCTTAGGTGGCATGCTTATGTGGCATGCTTATGTGGCATTC
This sequence comes from Wurfbainia villosa, assembly GCA_025175895.1. Taxonomy (NCBI): domain Eukaryota; kingdom Viridiplantae; phylum Streptophyta; class Magnoliopsida; order Zingiberales; family Zingiberaceae; genus Wurfbainia; species Wurfbainia villosa. The sequence goes on from CM046002.1 coordinate 87,564,777, forward strand.
TTATGTGGCATTCATGCATGTTGAATTAATCTTATTAATTCAATTAAGCTTATGTTATCATATTGAATTAATCTTATTAATTCAATTAAGCTTATGTTATCATATTGCATTAATCTTATTAAATCAATAAGGTAACATATTGAATTAATCTCATTAAATCAATTAGCTAAAATTCTCATTAAGCTTAAAGTCCAAAAACCATTTTGTACTTAAGCTTATTCCCAAATTATTCTAGTCAAACTAGAATACTCTAATTCCTCTAATTATCATGCTCTTTGTGTGTGACCCTATAGGCTCTCATAACGTTGGCAGTGGACCTAAACTCTTTTAGATACACAAGCAATGAGCGGCATCTAGCAATACATCATTGCTACCCAAGTTACGAGATAAGTCAAGATCCGACTAACCTTTCCGTGACTACTATAATGTATGACCGTGTCCTTCTATCCTTGATATCAGATTAATCAATGAGGCATAGACCGTGTCATCCTCGATCAATCTATGTGTTTCTTGATCCCTGAGTAAACTAACTCAAACAAATGAGCTCAATATCTCATATTGACTCATTCGAGCATGGCCATGCGTTTTAGTAGTTCTACTCAATCAAGGGGCTCACCGATATCACTCGGCCATATGAGAGGGATAGATCCCATCTACATCACTCACATCCCTCCGCATAATTTGTTATATACCCGAATCGCTTTATGGTCCACCTTTACGTGACGTTTAGTGATACCAAAGTACATAACTCCTTATGTAGGGAACCGTAGTGACTTGTGTCCGAGGATTATTCATACCAATAGTCACATGAGAAAGTTTATGACACTCATATAACGATCCATGAAACTTTCTCATGGCGGGTCAGTTCAGTATATATTCTCTAATATATACCCATGTGTCAACTTGATATCATATATCCATGACTTGTGAGATCAAGTCATCAATTGACCTACATGCTAGTCTTTATGTATTAATATTGCCCTTGCATATTAATACTTGACTAGGAACATTTAGAAAGTGTTCTCTACAGCCTCTCATAATCAATTCTGCCAATTGATGTGCTGTAGATAAGAACCTACTTTTCTAGGGCATTACTATATTTAATTTAGCTGGCACAAGCAAGACTTAAATATAATAACCAATCATTTACCTTTATAGAATATGATACAAAATGTTCCCTATTCAACCATCACATGATTGGTTCTTAGGGCTATAACTAACATCGACGATGCAGGGAGACAAGCACAGCAAGGAACTCTCTGAGCGACACAAAGGTAGGTCAATAAGACACGTCCTCCATCAGTTAACCTAGAGGATAAGTGAGGAGGAGGTAAGTACAACCACTCAGTGGATGAATATACAATAGTGCATACTCGTAATGCACATAATAGAAGCCACAGGGAACAAGCTAGTGTAACCCAACCCTCAGAGTACCAATATCAGTCTGCAACCATCCTGATCAGCAGTATAACAAATATACCCGCAACATACACAACCACTGCAACAAGCAGTGTACATCCGGATACCACGACAAAGCCTCGTGGCTCTCAAGGTAATACAAAGGGAACTATCTATGAGCTACCGTGAACGTAACTCGTGGGCAGTCGATTATCCTAGGTTGTTAAGCCTAAGATTACCCAATGCATCTTGCATAGAACGACTATCCAAGTCGATAAAGATCACCGATCTACAATTAAACCCATTGAGGCGGTCAAGCGAGGGTTTCAACACCTCTAATACAAAATGTTTACCAAAGTCGGTAAAGATCATCATCTTATAAATAAATAAGTCGAGATGGTTAAATCTAGCATTCCAACCCTTCTAACATGATCGGTTATCAAGGTCGAGCAAAATCATAAATCCACTAGTAATCACGTCGAGACGATTAATCATAGGGTTCGCCCCAACTAACAGGAAATGCCTATCAAGGCCAATAAGGACCACAAGTCTACTATCAAGCCCTTCAAGAGGGTTAATCCCAAATTATATCGTCCTACCAGCTCATCATGCATGCTACAACATGCTACCACGAACAGATCTCGTGGTTACTTAACCTGTAAAGTAGCTGTCTAGCTACAGATGTCATACAAATCCGATTATCACCAACTCCGAATGAATAACGCAAGAATATATCTTACAGTAGGTCATCTCAACCATGCATGAGAGACCACATGTATACAAAGCACCTACCTATAGAGACACTCTACTGCAGACTCTCCCTCAACCACGAATGGGAGATATAGTAAGGATTAATCGCATCCTTACCATACAAACTCTACTAGTCCGATCACCATATCACTGAAATAGTAAATGGATAAACATATACCAATGTGCACATCCGGGTCATTACGCCTAGGGTTTCAACACCTAGGGTTCCACTAACGTTGTTTCATTCCTGAGATCCGGTCCTACAGAATAACCTCATTTAAGTTATTCTACCTCTACTAGTCTTAATCATGGTATCCACCGCAAAAACACATAACCATATGAACATATAACACACTATCTAATAAACGACAGCATAGTCATACTAACGGGAATCAATGGCTGAAATTAATTAGGGTATAACTAAAGGGTCATGCCAGATCAAAGTCACGGCAATACTAAATAAAACATCAGATGCCTATATATACCCTAAACTATGTAAGCAATGTAACCATGTCCTCATGCCTTCTACGAATTTATCCACCTTAGTCATATTATTCAACTAGTCTAATAATCCTAATACTAGTCAAATCCTAAGAGGTAAATATCTTATCATTTATATCACAATGATAACTAGCTACGTATAGCAGTAATAGCAATTAATAACCAAATGCTATCTATAAACCAGCAACCTAAAAATTTAATTGTCCAACAGATATTCAGGTTAAAACAATACTAGATAAAACATGATATCACCGCATAACCAAATATAAATATGTACTAAATCTAGAAAATTTTCTAGAATGTATTTACCTGTTAGCTGTCTGGAGATGTCCTGTCGCCACCAAATCACCCATATTGACCTCGTCAATAATACCTCGAATTTCCGAAACATAAAAATCGTCAGAAATCCGTACAACTCTGAAAATACCCAGTTAACCTGCCAAACTTGGCGAACTCCATAAACCCAAAGACCCTAAGGAACTAAACACGGCTCGATGCAAAAAAATTGTCACGCCCGAGGAGTCCGACAAAATCCGACAAAGATCTCCCCACGGGTGACAATACCAATTTTTATACAAGGCCTACACGGCCACTATACATCGGTCAACACGACTGGAATCATACCATAACACACGCAGATAATAATAAGGCCTCAGGCCAAAAAATCTAGGTAAACAAAGTCTACACTAACTAGACTTACCCCTTCTGCCATCTGGGTAGGAATACCCAACCAAACCAATCAAAATAAAATCCGACCAATGGTCCACAAGGACCCCAAAAATCCACGAGTACATAAATCCAATTCCATAACTCAGACAACTAATAAACTGTCACTACGAGGGGGGGGGATATGGCAACTGGACTCTCCTGACAGCTTCATCCTGAAATAAAAATAAAATCACGGGGTAAGTTCAATGAACTTAGCGGATACTAGTCGATATGAATATTAAGAAATAGCTAACAATACTAATCATGCCAGTACAGTCTCATATATATGGTAAGCAAGAAAAAAATGCAAAAGGACTATACTCACCTGAGTCTCCTACCCTGATATAGGAGCAAGTGCCCTACTATAAGAGATAAAGTCATCACCATATAAGAATATGAATCCTGTATGCATGTCAATCATATGCAACATCCAAGGCATCAATACAATAATGCAGCAAACACAATACAAATGCAATCCGTGCAAAATGCATGCCATGCCAATGACATGGTCACCCCTGACGCTAGTCAGCCGCCTAACACGCGATGGTAAAGCCGAGTGGGTAGGGCTATGACAACTGTGCACTCTGCCATCACTGCTCCTGAGTGACCGAGTGGACAGGATGCTGTCGGAGTACACCTATCCTCCTGCCCCAAATATAATGGGGGAGCTAAGCTCTCATCTCCCAGTGTCATAGACCAGAGGAGGGATCCCTGCCCGCTACCACGCTGCCTCATCGCTACCCATGAGTGGTCCAGCGGAGCCTGACAGAGCAACTGCACACACCCTCCTGATGTACCACTAACCCATGAGTGGCAGTGTGTGCAGGCCATGTAACTGGCTGCGGGCTCAACAATAATGGAATCCCGTCCAGCCAGCATGCAATCATGCAAGATGGTGCATGATACTAAAGCATGTAAATCCTACTCAAAATATCTATCCGAATAATATGTACAATCAGTATGTACATATCCCTAATCCAAGTACTATGATCCAAATAAAACAGGGAGATATAATCATATCCTATCCAATGCATGTATCAATAGGCACAAAAACATACTAGGCATATAAACATGAATATTATTGCATGCTATCCTAACTAACATATCAACTTGACTATATCTAAAAGATAAGTCAAAGTACCCGCCTGATAAAATGTCCGCAAAAAGAACCAGATCGTCACGACCGTGAACCTGCCTCGTGACCAAAACCTGCATAATGCATAACTATTGTTAAACACATAATGCAATCCACCGACAAATCAAATCCTAAGCCGATTTCGGACTTAAACCCATTAACCCAAATGCTTAATAAAATCCCGGGTCAACTAGATTGATCTAGTTATCCCATTTAACCTAATAAATCCTCCGCATTAATCCCTATCGACCATTAAACAAATTAACAACATATTATACATTTATAAACACCCATATCTAAACTTACCAATTCTCCGTCTTAAATCTCACAGCCAACAACCCATAATCTATAAATTTACAGCTAATAAAAAGAGAAGATAGTTCAAGCTTACCAAGCTTGGAAGTCTCCCCGCAGCATTTTCCCCAAATCTGCCCTATTCGCCGGAAAACCCGACGCCAACTCCACTGCCCTATCCTCAACGGTAATCCCCTGTTCACCGGCTCAAGATCAACTGCCCAAAACACAGAGGGATTTCAGTGAAAGAAAACCATCGTAACACCGAAATCTCGTCCAAGGTCGAAGAAGAGAAGCACCAACTCACCAACCTCCGGCGACGCTCGGCCCGAAGAGTAGTTCCCACACCGACGACAGTCTCCACCCGACTGCCCTAATTCTACACGCAGAAAGTATAGCTCCGGCGGAGATCGTGGAGAACGACCTCACTCGAAGCGCTGCCAACGCCGACGCCCAACTGCACGACCCTTCCCTGTCGGCACATCCTTGGTCCCATCAAGCGAGTTGTCGTCGCTTGCCGCGAGGAGAGGGCGTCGCTGTGGGGAAGCTATGGCGGTGCACACGCAGTAGGGGCTGCCGGTGCGGCGCGACGGTCGGAGGCGAGGAGCCGGCGAGAGCCTGCCGGCGCTATCCTGTTGTCGCGGCTGTGGTCGACGAGCCCGCAGAGGAAAACGGTGCTGTCGGCGACGCTCGCGGCGAGGAGAAGAGGGCGTGGCGCTGGTTGCGAGGGGGGTTTCGGGCGCGGGGGAAAGAAAAAGGAAATCGGGGAAGAAGGGATAGCGCGAGGAGAACTGCCGAAGGGGGAACGCGATGGAGAGAATAGAAAAAGGGAAATAGATAATTAGGGTTTTCCATCGCATATTTATCCCCTTTAAATAGACCCCTCTAAAGCCTATTTACTTTATCCCCGTAAAAATCTCATACGGAGTCCGTTTAATTCATGAAAAATTCCGGAAAAAATCCTAATTCCCTAAAAATCCAGAAAAATTTCCAGGATTATTTTCTTAATTATTTGACCATTTAATTTACTATTTTACATTTTCCAGTATTTAACAAATTTTGTAGAATCGAGTTATGGATGTGGTCAAACCACATTTACTAGATTCATACAAACTAGCTATAATTCTTGCGGGACAAGATCCACATCATACTAAGCCTTGAGTTAGCTTTGGCTAAATCGCCCAAGACTTAGCACGATCGGTGGGTAACACATTACCGATTACATCTCTATGCAACTCTTGTTTATAGGATCAAGACCCACATTTACAAGAGACCTTGAGTTAGCTTTGGCTAAATCGCCCAAGATTTAGTGTAAATGCGATCTTGACCTATCGTTCCAACGATTGGAATATGCCTATAGTTCTACTCGATCCAATTGAGTTCAACTAGTTTTGCTCAATCTAATTGAGCTTACTCTAACCCAAGCGTGATAGGCGGGACCAAGATTGTCCCTCCGCACCCTACCAAGATAATATGCGTTGCTCTGCTTTGGTAGATTCAACAACAACAAATGATCGAGGTAGTGATGGGTATCAAGGCTCGGTAGGCATTTTCGAGTTGATTCGATTATGATCTAATCTAATCGTAATGTGTATCTTATACGCATTTAGGCCTTTATTATCCTATATTAGCATGCATCATATACATACATTCATTATTCTAGCATGCATCATATACATACAAGAAAATTATCCTAGCATGCATCATATACATACAAGCACTATTCTACTAGCATGCATCACATACATACAAGCAAAATCAATTAAATATACATATATATATATCAACATATATATATATCATTAAATGTGATATAGTCATGGCCCTACTACGATCTTCTCAAGCCAATGAGAAGATCGGACGGTCAACCTAAGGCTAGCGGCTTCTCCAAGCGCTTCCTTTGACCGCCATGTGTCGTCGTCACCCTTCTCGTAATCTCGTCTTCGAGTGGACTTTCCACCGCTCCATTTTGTACATTACAAATATGAAACTCGAGTTACATTCAAGTCTAAAAACTAATTACAACTAGAATTTCAAAATAAGAGGTACGATGCGCAGGTCGCATACACTATACAACACGCACAACCACAAAACGGCACGTAGGCCGTATTATGAATTACAACACACTTATTCAATCAAATTGGGGTCATTGGGCCATGACAATCAAAGAATTATACATAATTCTAAATTATGTATTTTTACAGAAATTTCTATAATTTTTCCTAATTTATTTCGAATTTATGAGTCAACTCTCCGTAACGGTCCCGCTAAGCGGTTTCCGCGATCAAGGGACATGGCCCCTTCGATAGGGCAGCGCCCTACTCGCAAAATAAACTTCGCGAGTGTCCCTACACGATCTTACAGCGACTTAAGTCGCTGTCCCAAAAACCTAAAGCGAGAACTCGATTCGAGAGTTTTTCTCGACGGTTGAAGCCTACGAGTGTCCCAACACTGTTTCGACTCTACGAGAAAATACCCAAAAATTCTATAAAATAAGAAAATTTACAGAAACATATAAATCTGTAATTATTATATCTAATATAAAAACTATAAAAATGAAACACATACATGCTTCGAACGTGGCTCGATACTATCATGGATTTTCCGAGCCGCAAAAACCGCTTTTTGCGTTGCGGAAACCTCGGAAGCCCCGACCATGGATCCGTGCGAAGTATAATAAATATAAAACTTGTATGTGCTTACAGAAATCCTAGATCTACCTTAGATCTAAGAGGTTAGAGCATTACCCTCGTAGCGACGCCCTTCGCTTATCCCGCTCGTCCAAAAGTTCGCCGGAACTCGAGAGTGTCAAGTGCACACTCCTCTATGGTATCCACACAAGCAATAGGTGAAGGAAAAACAATCTTGAGTGTGCTAGCACTCCTAGAAAGTTTCGGCCAAGAGGTTGGGAGAGGGAGAAAGCTTGAGAGGAAGATGATCCAAGGTTGAAGATGAAGTAATAAGAGTAACTCACACAAAATGAATACCACCCTTGAAACCCCTAAAGTGGCCGGCCACTTCATGGAAGGGGGGTTACATACATGCATGTAACTCCCATGACCCTTGGTCTCCCTCATGATGTGGCACCAATTGACCAAGTCAATGATGATATGGAGCATCATCATTGGCCGGCCATGCCTAGTCATCATCATGACATGACATTTGGTCAAGTCAAATTTGACCTTTCATCTTCCCTCTCAAGTCAAGTCAAACTTAACCTCTAATCTCCCATGGTTGATCAAATCTAACCATTTGACTCAAGTCAATTTAATTTAATGAATCTCTATTCATTAATTTAAATTGATTTGATGAATCAAATCTCAATTAGACTCATTCAACACTTGAATCAACTTGAGTCTAACTCAATTAGTCTAATTTGGATTACTCTTAATCCAATTTGGTTCATCCCATGAACCTAATCCTCATGGTTCATCATATGAACCTAATATCCATCTAATTGCTCTTATGTGTGTGACCCTATAGGTTCTTGTAACGTTGGCAATGTCCCTAAACCGATTTAGGAACATAAGCAATGAGTATCTAGCAACACATCATTGCTACCTAAGTTACAAGAATGTTGAGCTCCAACATCACCTTTGTGACTACTAATTGTGACTCACAATATGTGACAATGTCCTCTATCCTTGACATCTAGATTGACCAATCGAGGCATAGACCGTGGTCATCCTTGACAATCTAAATCTTGAACCCAAGTAGACTCACTTAATCAAATGAGCTCAATATCTCATATTGACTCATTTGGGCATGGCCATGCACTTCGTGGTCTCACTCTATCAAGAATATCGATGTCACCTCCATATAGGAGGGATAGATCCCATCTACATCACTACATCCCTCCGCATAATTTGTTACATACCCAAGAATCGCTTTATAGTCCACCCATTTACGGGTGACGTTTGACGAATCCAAAGTAAGCAACTCCTTATGTAGAGAACCATCTTGACTTCAGGTCTAAGGACTAATATACATACTAATAGACAAATGAGAAAGTATATGACACTCATATAACTATCCATGATACTTTCTCATGGCGGGTCATTCAGTATACATTCTCCAATGCATACCAATGTGTCAACTTGATATCTCATATCCATGACTTGTGAGATCAAGTCATCTTGTTGACCTACATGCTAGTCTCTACGCATTAACATTGTCCCTGAATGTTAATACTCGACTAGGAATGATTAAGAGTAGTGTTCTCTATATCATCTCATTATCGATTCAACCAATCGATTGATATAGATACGAACCTACTACTCAAGGACATTATTATATTTAGTTATTTGGCACCAATACAAGTAAATATAATAACCATGCCTTTATAAATAGGAATATGATACAATAAAGTCTATACAACAATCATCACATGATTGGCTCTAGGGCTTTCACTAACATGCCCTTCTTGACCATTAGTACGTTACTAACTTTCTTCTTGAGATTCGGTTCAGCAGTTCTTAACATGCTGAGAATCTCAGGCAAAGGCTTATCAATTTCATTCATGTTATAATTCATGACGAATTGATTATATGCTTCCGGCAACGATTGCAGGATAACATCGGTTGCCAATTCTTGGCTCAGTGGAAAACCTAGTCTTTCAAGGTTCTCAACGTACCCTATCATTTTAAGTACGTGAGTTCCTACAGGTGTTCCTTCTTGCATCTTGCATGCAAAAAGAGACTTAGACACTTCAAAACGCTCGTGCCTAGCTTGTCCTTGATATAGTTGTTTCAAATGCTCAACCATACCATAGGCATACATGTTCTCATGTTGCTTCTGATGCTCAGAGTTCATGGTGGCAAGCATAAGACATGACACATCTAATGCGTCATCTTGAGGCTTCTTATAAGCATCCTTTTCAGCACGAGTGGCCGCAGGGACGGGTGTTTCAGGGATAGACTGCTCTAGGACATACAGTTTACGTTCTTGCTTGAGGATAATCCTCAAGTTCCTATACCATTCTAGAAAGTTAGCTCCATTGAGCTTGTCTTTCTCAAGGACAGATCGCAAGTTGAGGGGGTGTGTCGTGTTAGATGACATGGGGATCTACAACATTAAAATGCAAAATTAAGTATCATACCTAAGTCATTTAATTAGGCCTTTAATTAAATAAGGCTCCCACTAAATTCTCATAGCTTTTATATGAGCTAATCATTGATGTAGGCAAACACATTTTGCTTACATCATTAGCTTCTATTTAGCTATAAATTTATATGGGATAAAGATCCACATCATACTTCGTCTTGAGTTAGCTTTGGCTAATCGCCCAAGACGTAGTATGATTAGGTAGGCAATCTTTTGCCAATTACATCTGATGTAACTCTTTAATAGCTTTGGTTAAGTTTAGATTAGTTTAGTGCTTATTCCTAAACCAGCTTCCAGGCCGTGGCGAGGCACAGAGGCCTTCTTTGATATCGGAGCAACGACCACTTTCTAAGACAAAGCTGATGTTCGAAAATCACACAAAACTAATTTTTAAAACTTATGTTCAAAGCTAATATATGCCTCTACTTTCTTAATTAATTAAGAAAAACTTAATTAAGTCTTAACCAAGTTTGATAGCGGGACATCACGATTGTCCACTCGCACTCTTCCAAGATAAAATGCATTGCTTTGCTTTGGCAAACCCAACAACAAATGATCGAGGAAGTAGTGAGTACCAACCTTTGGTAGGTATATCGTTTTTGACTTATTAAGAAATAAACTTAAACATGCATCACATACATATTAGCATACATCACATATAAGCTAAATTAACATGCATCACATACATATTAAACTAAGCGTGTCATGGTTATGGCCCTTATTCTACAATCTTCTCAAGCCAATGAAAAGATTGATTGGTCAACCTAGGGATAGCATCTTCTCCCAAGTGCTTCCTTTTGGTTGTCTTGTGTTGTTGACTTCCTCCTTGTAACATCATCTTTCAATGGACCCTCCATCTTTGTTTTGTATATTACAAAAGGAGAAATACTCGAGTTACATTCGAGTCTAAAGCTAATTTTACAACAAGAATTTTAGGAGAAAGGCACGACACACAGGCCGTATTAAGAATTACAACACACACATTCACAAACTTTTTGGGACTAGGCCATAACCATGCACCATGTCAATTTTAACTTTTAAAAGACATCGGATATTTTATTATGTTTGAAAAATTGCTAATACAATTATCAACTCATAATAAAATTTATCCTACTTCTATATCATATATAAAATAGAGAAAACCTATTTTTTTTATACGATCTTTCGCAAGTGGCTCTGATACCACTATAGGGATCTTTTTATGCAAAATAGCATATGCACAACGGAAAAATAGGATCCCTTACAAGTGATCCTTGCGAAAGAAAACCTCGTACAAAAATAAATTTCTCTAAAAGAAAAAAAAACCTATCTTGTAGGAGAATATTACCTTTGTTGCGTGCCCTTTTTAATCCCACTTCTCCTTGGGTTTGTTGGATCTTTTAGCACGTTCAAATGTCCGTGCCTCTATATGTATCCACACGAGCAAGCTCTTGTCTCACAAAAGAAACTAGAAGAGCTCTCCTTTACTTCTTGCTAGAGAAGTCTCTAAAGGAGAGGAAGGTAGGGAAAAAGAGAAAGGAAGAAGAAGACCACTCTTCTTGCTAGCCTACACTCACAAAAGCCACACAACCAAAGCCTCTCACCAGCAAGCTCTCTCCAAGCTTCAAGCTTCCACCACTATGGCTTGCCACCCCATGGAGTGTCTTATAGGTTTGAAAAAACCTTTCACCTCCTATCACATTCAATGCAATCAATTGCATTGAAAAATAATCAAACCAGGAGTTACACTCCTTGTTTGGCCGACCACATGTGGAGAAATTCCAAAGGTCAAAACCCTTTGTCTCCTTCCACCTCATCAAGCTTAGGTGGCATGCTTAGGTGGCATGCTTATGTGGCATTCATGCATGTTGAATTAATCTTATTAATTCAATAAGCTTATGTTATCATATTAAATTAATCTCATTAAATCAATAAGGTAACATATTGAATTAATTTTATTAAATCAATTAAGCTTAGGCTATCATGATAACATATTTATTTAATATTATTAAATTAATAAGCTTAGCATATTGAATTAATCTCATTAAATCAACAAGCTAAAATTCTCATTAAGCTTAAAGTCCAAAAACCATTTTGTACTTAAGCTTATTCCCAAATTATTCTAGTCAAACTAGAATGCACTAATTCTTCTAATCATCATGCTCTTTGTGTGTGACCCTATAGGCTCTCATAACGTTGGCAGTGGATCTAAACTCTTTTAGATACACAAGCAATGAGCGGCAATACATCATTGCTACCCAAGTTACGAAATAAGTCAAGATCCGACTAACCTTTCCGTGACTACTATAATGTATGACCGTGTCCTTCTATCCTTGATATCAGATTGACCAATGAGGCATAGACCGTGTCATCCTCGATCAATCTATGTGTTTCTTGATCCCTGAGTAAACTAACTCAAACAAATGAGCTCAATATCTCATATTGACTCATTCGTGCATGGCCATGCATTTTAGTAGTTCTACTCAATCAAGGGGCCCACAGATATCACGCCCGTCATATGGGAGGGATAGATCCCATCTACATCACTCACATCCCTCCGCATAATTTATTATATACCCAGTAATCGCCTTTATGGTCCACCCTGTTACGGGTGACGTTTGACGATACCAAAGTACATAACTCCTTATGTAGGGAACCGTAGTGACTTCAGGTTTGAGGACTATTCATACCAATAGTCACATGAGAAAGTTTATGACACTCATATGACGATCCATGAAATTTTCTCATGGCGGGTAAGTTCAGTATATATTCTCTAATATATACCCATGTGTCAACTTGATATCATATATCCATGACTTGTGAGATCAAGTCATCAATTGACCTACATGCTAGTCTTTATGTATTAATATTGCCCTTGCATATTAATACTTGACTAGGAACATTTAGGAAAGTGTTCTCTACAACCTTTCATAATCAATTCTGCTAATTGATGTGCTGTAGATAAGAACCTACTTTTCTAGGGCATTATTATATTTAATTTAGCTGGCACAAGCAAGATGTAAATATAATAACCAATCCTTTGCCTTTATAGAATATGATACAAAATGTTCCCTATTCAACCATCACATGATTGGTTCTAGGGCTATAACTAACAATCCTGCCCCCCAGGTTACTCCCAGAGGAGTAACTGGTGTGAGGGCATAGGATTTGTTGTGCCGCACTCTACCATTATAGATGATGGTAGTTGGATTTGCGTGGAGTTGTCCGTGGTGCGTGGCACTCGACCACTCATTGGTAGTGTCAGTCGGAGTAGCCAGCAGCAGGGACCCCCGTTGCATAGCGAGTTCTTTACGCTCATATGCTACTTGATCATACTGCCCACTCGGCCACTCTATAGCAGTGGTTGGTGTGAGTTGGGATAGTTTTCATGTCGTGCCACCTAGGCTACACTGGGGTCGTGGTAGCGAGTAGGGGTGAGCAGGCATGACCATGCATGCTGCATTGCCGCATCATACGGTGTTTTGCATATAGTTATATATATATACATACCTACGTGTATATATATATATATACATGGATGATGGTGATTAGAATACATACAGATACAACCTATATGTATACTCACTTTGATGATGCATTTGTATGTACTATGCTTGTTGCATTTGTTTGTACATATTCATACATGCTACTGCATTTCCTGTATGGTAGTAGGTCGGTACTTGTATACCTGTTGGTTATTCACGGTGATACTCTTGACCCATGTCAAGATATTGTGTTAGTACTATACTTTTATACCCTATGATGTGGTTATATGCCCAGGTTGGATCAGGATAGAGTAGCTGGCTGTCAGGTATGTCAGCATCGTTTGCTGTTCAGTTTATTTAGTGTATGCATGCATATATATTGTTATGCTGATGTATACTTGTTGTACCAGTAGATTAAACTGTTGAATGACATGTAATATTGATACATATATTTATATGTTTTCTCTTATTACCTGCTGAGTTTTACTCACCACCACATCGACCCTGGGTTTTTCTGTCGCCCAGGTAACAGGTAGAAGTTTTTGTGACGACTTGGAGCTGCGCCGACCAATCCATCCCATCTCCATTTTCTGAGTTTCCCGAGGAGTTCATTGTTTTCTTATGGCTTGGACTTTGGTTATGTGTTATGGATTTTGGTCCTATGTCATGGTCCCATGTTTTGTTATGGACTTTGTCGTGATGTCATGGACTTATTTGGGTAGTCGTTTTTTTATTTACGGTTTTATTACTGTGGACTTGTCAGGTGGTGTACAACTATATGTTTTTGTTATGTATGTTGTGGGTATGTGATTTTTCATTTCCGCTGCTGTTATTATGTTATATTATGTTGTTGTTGTGGGCCTACGGGCCTTGTATTAACCCGAAATGTTGCCATGTACAGGGGAGATGTCGTCCGTTTGATTTTCGGCACGACATACTCTCGGGGCGAGACACCCTTTAATTCTTATGCCATATTTTTCTTATTATTTTGTTTGCATTCTGTATGCTGGTGAAAATCTTTTTTTCATCTCCATTGGTTTAGGAAATGTCATATAATAATTACTTAGATGCCGATACTATTAAGAATTGTGTATCAGAATTCAAGAACCCTACTTGTGTGAGATTTTAAAGCACACAAATTGTCACACCCAAGAGGTAAGTTTCAATATTTATTACTAAATATTTAACAGATCTTGTATAATTTTATTAATTTATTCGAAGTGATTTTTTATTAGTTAATTATTTATTAATTTATGTGAAATGTTGAAATTGGAAGATTTGAAAAATTATTACAAGTTTTTATTTTTGACAATATTAAAATTTAAGGAGTAGATAAACACTTGCCATTTTCATCAGTTATGATCTTGTTAATTTCACATTCTATTTATTTATTTTACGAAGACCTAAGTCCTCGCAACATTGCGTTCTTAAGCTGTATTAAAAATGAGATTTTAAAAATTTGAGAAGATAAAAAAATAAAATGTCAAGAATAGGTAAACTTATTTTTCAAAAAAATTAGAATATATTTTAATTAATAAAGATAGATTTATTCTGTTAAGAATTTTTTAATTATTATTAACTAATATTAATTTTTTAATTTTTATTATTTATTATTAAAAATTTAAGAGATCCTGTATAATGTTATTAATTTATCCGAAATGATTTATTATTAGTTAAATTATTTATTAATTTATTATAAATGATAAAACCGAAAGATTTGAAAAATTCTTAAAAGTTTAATTCTTAATTTTTTCTATTTTTGACAATTTTAAAATTTATCGAGTAGATAAAAATTCATAGTTTCTATTAATTATAATTATATTAATTTGATGTTCGTTTTATTTATTTTACGGAAACCTAAATCCTTGTAGCATTGTGTTCCTAAGTTTTGTTGTCGAAACACCCACAAGACTAGATTTTATTTTATTTTCTATCAAGAACGTACTTTTTTTCCTTTTGTTACCGTCAGCTCTAGCAGAAAGTAAAATGTATTGTTTTTTTATATTTTTAAGAGATGAAAAAGTTTTTAAACTATGTCGATTTTTAAAATTAGATTTTAACAATTTCATAACATAACAAAATAAAATGTCAATATTAGGTAAACTTATTTTAAAAAAATTCGACTATATTTACATTAATAAACAGCCAAATTAATAAATATTAATTTATTGTATCAATTTTTTTAAAATTATTATTAAAAAATATAATTTTTTTATTTTAATTATTTATTATTAAATATTTAATAGATCATGTATAATGTTATTAATTTATACGAAGTCATTCTTTTAGCTAAATTATTTAGTAATTTATCCGAAATGATAAAATTGAAAGATTTGAAAAATTCTTAGAAGTTTTATATGTATTTTTTGATTTTTGGAAATTTTAAAATTTAAGGAGTAGATAAAAATTTGTGATTTCGGTTCATTTTGATTATATTATTTTAACATTCTATTTATTTATTTTAAGAAAATCTAATTTGGATTTTCACTTTCATTTAATTTTAAAATTAATATATATACTTCTGTAATTACTCAAAGTTATTTGGATTTTGACTTTCATTTGATTTTAATCCAACTAATTAGATATTAATTGATGCTAACTAGCCACAAATTTAATTGTAAATTCATCCAAGTATTTTAATAAATGGACGGTGACTATGATCAATTGAGTAAATATTTTCAGTGTGTGCATGCTTTACCTAAACATTATTAGTGGGGATGACCATCTATCATATGTTACATCCCAAATTTTAATATTTTTATTAGAGGAAAATAGAAATAAGAATAAGAATAGAAATAATAAAAATAGGAATAGAATAATAATAATAATAATAATAATAAATAGGAATAATAAAGAATAATAATTTAAAAAAAAATTGAATAAATGGTTTGTTAGCCGAGGCTCGAACCATGAACCGTTGGTTTGGGGGAATAGACTTCCCACCACTAAGTCATAAGATTACCAATGAGTAGGATATAACAAAATATATCTATAGGCGAAAAAAAAGAGAGATTGATTGATTTGACTAATTATTTAAAGGGGTAATTAGGTTAAGAAAAATTCTAATTTATATATATATTTTTTTCCCATCTCCCTTTAAATCTCACACCGACCACTCTCTTCTCTCCTAAATCCCTAGTGCCGCCCACCACCTATGTTCTCTCTCCCCCCTCTCTCCCAACGCCTCCCTTTTTCTCCAAATGCCGCCCACCCACGCCATCTCTTCTCCTATCCTCTCCAAACGTCGATCCTCTCTCCACCGAGGAAGACAAAAGAAAAAAAAAGAAGAGCCTCTATAATTTCTACACCGTGGGATAATTCAAAAGGGAATTTTCAAGAGGGATCTCCTCAAGGACTTAGTAGAGGATCATGCTAAAGCAAAGGAACACGTAGGAGGTCTTCTCTTTACGAAATCTAACGGTATAAATTGGTGAAAAAATATAGGAGGTAAGTATTGTTCACCTGTAGTATAAGTAGTTATCGTATGTCATGGATATGTTTTTATGTGAATGTTATTTCCAGTTATGCATGGTGTTTTCAGTTACGTGATTTTACCATTATGTTATGGGTAATTCAGCATCATGTTTAGATCCATGATAAGAATGTGATTTATGATCATGCATGTTGTAGATGAGTTGTAGCTTACAATTATATGCATGATGTAGAGTAAGATGTAAAAATATTTCCTTTATAAAGAAAATTTAAAGATGCTCCCCGTTCGAATTGGGGATTAAGAGCACAACGATCTTCAGTATGCTCCCCATTTCAGTTTTGGGGGTCAAGAGCATAATGATCTTTATGGTGCTCCCCATTCGTGATTTAGGAGATTAAGAGCATTCTATCAGTATGTAAAAGAATATAAGTATAAAGGAAGTAATTTACCTTTGAAAGGGCATGTATCGGGCATCAGTTCGCCCACGGGCCAAGGCCCTCAGTCTCAAATATCCTAGTAGGTTCGGTGGTTGGCCACCCCGACCTATTAGGAAAGTGCGCATTGGTACTATGCTGGCCCCATATCCAGGATGATTATTATTTTGAAGTATCAATATAAGTATAAGTAAAAGTTTTCAAAGTTAATCATTCCAATTCAGATACACTGTTTACAAGTTTTAAAATACCTAAGAGCATGATTTATACAAGAGACATATAATCAGAGTTATAATTTCCAGTTATGTTTGCATGTGTATCAATGTATCCAGGGCAAGAGAACTAGTTGTATGATTTCATACAGTGCATGTTTTTGTGAGCATAGAAAGTACTTACTAAGCGTTATTGCTTATAGTTTGCATTTCCTTATACTGCAGATAAAGGTAAAGAAAAGTTTCAGTGAGGTGGCATGGCGGATGAAGGGCTTGGTGTGTGTGGCGACGGAACAGTGGAAATAAAAGATCCTAAGTGCAGATGTCTAACCCAAATTTTTAGTTTTTAATTGTTTTCTTTTTTTTTATTGTTGAAGTTCAACTGGATTGCTTATGGTTGAGACCAAATAATGCTAGAGTCATGTTGGGTTAGTCTTAATACTTGCATGTCATGTGAAGATCTTGAAATGGATATTATTTAAGTGATGTCAAGGTCCTTATGATCATGTTAGTTGTTAGCATATTGCACCAGTTGTTAAATACTGGAAAATTTTAAAATGTAAATTTAATGGCCAAAGAATTAAGGAAATAATCCTGGAAAATTTTTGGGAATTTTAGGAATTTTTCCAGAATTTTTCTCAATTTAAACGAACTCCGTACGAGATTTTTACGGGGATAAAATAAATAGGCTTTAGAGGGGTCTATTTAAAGGTGTAGAATACCAGAAAAAATATATATATATATATATATTCCTCGGTAATTGATAAAATATCATGTAGAATTTTTAGAATTTTTTCTGGATTTAAACGGAATTCGTATGATATTATATAAGGAGAGATTTAACAGGCTTTTACAAGCTTGTTTGGATTACCCGTTACGGAAGAGTTAATGCGTTTTATTAAAAACCAATTCATTTCCTCTCTTCACGATGCGACTTTTCTCCTCCATCCCGATTCCGCTCCTCTGCTTTCCCGATCGCACGCCAAGCTCCATCACCGTTGTCGTGCCTCCATCACCGCCTCTCGCGCCGCGGCAGCGGTCGTGCCGGCACACCGCGTGCCTCCATCCCCTCTCCCTCACGCCCGCCACGCGGCATCGTAAGCCGCCGTCGATCGCCGACGCCCTAAGCCGACCGACCCGGTAGCCGCCGCAAGTCGCCGCCCGCCGTCGGAACCCTATCGTCGCCTTCTCCCGCGTGCGGTGGCGGCAATTGTTGTTGCTGCCGTGCTGCCCATGGTCACCGTCTGCCTCTACAAGTCGCTTCGGTGTCGCGGTTCGCCGTGCCGTCTATCCCATCACTCTCGCTGGCGGATCGGTGCGAGCCAACGCCACCGTGAGGGATCTGTTGCCACCCGTCGTCGTAGCCCTCTGGATCTCACTCGAGCATCGGCCATTTGTTTTCCCCTTCTTTGTTCCTTCCGATTGGCGGCGGTGCCGCCTTGTGCTCATGGGCCGAGACGTGCCGCCACATCTCCTCCGGCCCATTCGTTCTACTGACAACAGCCAGTGTCGCTAACGATTTTCTCCATCTGCCGCCACCTCCAATTGCTAGTAGTAGCTCTGTGGATTCGGGGGCAAATTTAGTAGCAGAGCTGGGCTGTATTTGTGGTTGGGTTGTTGTTCGATTTGTGGGAGACGAGAAGGTAAACTATAGTTACAGTTTGATTTTTAGGCGCTGTTAAGTTGTTTGTTGATGTTGCTGGTTATCCTCTATCTTAGCCCAGATTCCAACCGATGCGGGAGATTTTTCTGGATAGGCTGTGGCTGAATGAAGTGGGGTTAGGTATAGCTTGTTATGTGATCGAGTTCACTAGTATGGACGAACGAGGTTAATTGATTCAGATTGGGTGCTAATAGGTGGACAAGGAGGTTGTGCGATTGAAGCGTAACCAGGTGAGTTTGAATCTTAATGCTTATGAACATATGTTAACTGTAGATTGAGATGTTATTTAGTTAGCTTGATTAGCTATGATTAAATTGATAGTTGGTATGGTGATTAAAAGATAATGGAAGAAACTATTCAATTAGTTGATCGAGATGCGAAGTCAATGTAGGACTCGAATCGATCATTCGTTGTATGCTTGCACTTAACTATAAATGTTGTGTTGTGTACAGGATGTTGATACGAGACGGAATCTCGGATGTAAAGACGGACAATGTAGTCTACATAACAGGTGGGTAATTTCCTACCTGGTCGGGGTAGTTGCATTTCATTCAGATTTAGTCATTGATATGAGCTTGTTAGGTGTTCATATTACCTTGACCCTGTTCTTTTTATCGTATGCTTGATCCTTTACCGTTGGCTATTAACTCCATTGCTGATATCATGTTTATTTTATCATGATTAGGAGTTATACATATAGGTGATGCAAGTAACTTAGAATTTGTTTAAGTTAAGTGCAAATGGTAAAGTCCGGATGACAACCTGATTGTACATTGGGCAAAAAGGTCATCCGTAGGTAGATAATGGCTTTAACCTAGGGTTAGTTCTAGTACCATTAGGTTGTATGTTACCACCGAACATGTGTTGTGTAAATGGTCAGAGGAATGATACTTAGGGTATCGCTACGGACCGGTGGTCCTAGCTTGTTATAATCAGATGAGTACGACTCTCTACAAGATAGAGAGTGTGTCGAGTAGATTAGTATAACTCTCTACAGGATAGAGAGTATTATGATCAGTTGAGTACGACTCTCTACAGGATAGAGAGTGCGTCGAGTAGATTGGTATGACTCTCTATAGGATAGAGAGTCTATGGTGGATGTCTGTATGTGAAACATTGCATTCATGCATTTACATGCACGCTGGCGACGAGGTCTCCCTTGTGGTTGAGAGGGTCGCCAGTCATCCTGCCTCGACGGTTACTCATAGGAGGAGTAATCGGTGTGAGGGAAGAGCATTTTGGTGCCGCACTCTACCACTATAGACGGTGGTAGTTGGATTTGCGTGTCGTAGTCCTGCGTGTGTGGTACTCGACCACTCATGGGTAGTAGTCGAGTGACCAGCCGAGGACCCCATCGTGTAGCTTGCTCTTTACGCTTATATGCTACTCGATCATACTGCCCACTCGGCCACTCGAGAGTAGTGGTTGGTGTTGAGTTGGGACAGTTGTCATGCTCGAGCCACCGAGGCCACACTGGGGTCGTGGTAGCTTTAGGGTGAGCCGACATGACCATGCATGTTGCATATCCGTATCTGATGGCGCTTTTCATATTACCATATATATATACATATATGCATGTATATATATATATATGGATCGTTGAGATTAATATATATAAAGATACAGTCTATATATATATGATTATTGTGATGTTGCATTTGTTTGTACTATGCTTGCTGCATTTGGGTGGATATCATATTCATGCATGTTTCTTGCATATGTTATACAGTTGTGTCGGATATTGGTATGTGTTGGATAGACCATAGATACTTTGGCCTGTAGCATGAGTAGATTATGTGTTGGTATTACTCTTCCTGTTATATATATGTTGGATATATGTTCAGGTTGGATCAGAGTAGCGTAGCAGACTTCAGGTATGTCTGCTTTTGATGTTATTCATTTCAGTTAGACGGTATATGCTTGTATTTATATACTATGCTGATATACCTGTTGTACTTCTAGAGTATGTTGTTGAAATACATGTGATATTACATATATATACATGTTTTCTATTACCTGCTGAGTTTTACTCACCACCCCCACGGACCCTGGGTTTTCTGTCGCCCAGGTAATAGGTAGAAGACTTCGTGACAGCTTGGAGCACCGCCGGCTGATGTCATCTCATCTCACGAGGCTCCCCTATTTTGTTTTGGGCCTGCTATCTGTTGTGCATTGTATTTTTGAGTTTTCGTGATGTCTATGTTGTATATTCAGATTTTGTCACGATTTCGTGTTGTTGTGGTGTGTTAGTCATACCGGTATGCATGTGTGGGATTGTTGTATTTTTGTGGTTTGTTTCCGCTGTGTCTTGTGTAGTTTTTGTTTTTATACATATATATGGTTGTTATTGTGTGCCTACGGGCCTTGTATTAACCCGAAATGTTGCCACGTATAGGGGAGGTGCCGTCCATTTGATTTTCGGTTCGGCATGCTCTCGGGGCGTGACAACTTTAGTGGTATCAGAGCCCAAGGTTCTGCGATGCCATACAATGTTATTTTTGTGTCGAGTCTTGGATTCTCGGGAGTCGATTTATTCGGTTTTGGTTTTTGAGATGAGATGGACAGCGGCCTGAGCTCCAAGCAACACGAGGTAAGAATTCTTGAAAACTTGTGGTTTAGTAGATATTTATCTAAACTTGAATAATAGGTGTATACAATAGAGTTATGACACCTGTGCAGACTTGTAGTAGGGGTCGTCCACCGAGGCGACCAACCGGAGTGACCTTTAGGGTTTATACTCTCGGTTATGTTGGCTATGCATTTAGATGTTTATACCAGGGAATAACTATTGTTTGTTGGTTATTGTTCGTAACCGTGGTATGGGTTGACCATGGAATCGACCTGTTGAGTCTGTGAGTCTTGAACCTGTGTCGAGGAGGTGATTTACCTCTGAGAGCCGACTGATACTGAGTCGGAAAATAGGGGCCAAGTTGTCACATTTATTATGGAAATCAGAGACTACAGTCTTAGAGATTTCCACTAACTGTGCTAGTCGGATCATTACCTATAGGTAATGAACAGAATTGTAGACTATTGTTGATGCAGATAGCGGAAGGCTAGGTTATGGAGTTTCATAGGGATTTTATCCCTGAGTTGTTCGTATCGAGTTGTATAACTTTGAGAGTACTTTTAAGTACTTAACTCATGTTATATCGATAAAGAAGAGTTGTTTGCATTGCATTATCGGGATTAAGCCGATATTTGGTGGAAAATACAGAAAAATGACATTCGGGAAATAATATATATCACTTGATCATGGTTTAGTGATGTTGAAAGAGAGTATTTCCCCGTGTCACTTTTAGTGATGCATTTTAAGGAATTCTTGAGCTTCAAAAAAAAAAAAATGGTGATCAGTTAGTAATAGTGTACTGTGCAGAGTCGTGAGACTTGTAGAGGTTACGACCACCTAATAGCTCAAGAAGATGAATGGATGATTTAAGCCACCCAGAGTTATTGGCTTATAGTTGGATTAGGATGCCGGGATCTTTTATCAGATCTTGTCTGAAGACGTTGGATTGAGGCAGGAGTTTAGAAATGACTCCGTACAAGTGTTAGGAGATGGAGATTGATAGCAAACATTGCAAGTCGGATGTTGGAATAAGAAGCCTCCGAATGTTAGATAAAAGGAGCAAGATCGAAGTCATAGGCTTTGAACTACTATCCGATTATGGAAGACCAGCCGCGGATCATTAGGATATTCTCGTGGATATCAGCAAAATTAGAATAAGGACTTCGAAGGGATTGTGTGTGTGCAGTGCAGATCACGAAGACACGCGAAGTCAGATTATTCGTTGGATCAGTTTAGCTGTTGCTATTATGAGCAACCAGTACCGTGGAGAAGATGTACTTTGAAGACTCAGTTGAAGACTATCCGAGATATTCCGGGAAGGTGATGCACTATCTCGACAGCAGAGATCAGCACAGAGGATTGAGTTATCTCAACAGCAGTAACCTACTACCTTAGGCGTGGTTGGAGTTCTTTGATACTCCCCTTCAGCAGAGATCAGCACAGAAGCAGCATCATCAGAAGACATTGTAGAAGACTCAACAGACAACAACAAACAGTTACCCTCAGATGTGATTGGCTTAGTACAGAGGAGAGAGTATACGAGGATGGTCGTATTTATTCAGTATTCTACAGTTGCAGCTCGTAGGATTTAGTGATAGGATGGAATGATCTAGGAAAAATCCTCGGATGATTCATCGCAGAAATGCGACCGCTTTGTCGCGAACTATTGAATCTGATCTGGTTCTCTTCGGAGAAAGGCCGAGACCTACGAGGAGCCTTTGGATCGGATCGATAGATAATTGATGATTCAGGGTATTACTTTAGTTTACCCTCAATGTTAATATATTGAGAGATACTTGTAGTTTACTGGTATCTTTGTCTAGAACATTCTTAGTTGGATTAGAAGGGTCCTATACATCGACTTAATGGGTCGGTGGTATCTCTACCGTCAGGTGAGAAGTGGACCAACGATTAAGAAGTCAAGGGAGGTCCTTAGGCTTTGATATACATACTTTTACTGTAGACATATCCTTACGGATGGTCAAGTTGTTGAGATTATGGTATGATATGTATCTCGATGTGCGTATAATCCGAGAGCCTACGGATGTAGTCGGATGAACTCCTAGCCTTGCCGTTGCTTGGGCAAGTGGAGTAGGCGATCGAAATGATTGCGGAAATAGTTCCGATATCGAAGATCCTATATCAGGTGATAATTTGACTGGTATCAGTGTTGTTAAACACTATAAAAGAACTGGAAGAACGTGAGTTGCGATTATAGGAGAGGTTGGAAGGGATATTTATCTATCCCAGTATTCCTCCTTGAGAAGATCCGGAACTCTTTGTTGATAGAGAGATAGACCTTTAAAAGTATGCATCGATTATCGATGATGGAACACAGTAGTTATTGTGATGAATATCCTTCGTTATGGATAAATGATCTGTCTAGATCAGCTAAGGACACCTGCGTATACTCTAGGGTTGATTTACAACTGAGGTGTTGATATTGTAGTGACATGGTGTCATACAATTATCATTGTCGTTGTGATAATTATCATATCGTCAGCTTAGAGTAAAGGGGATGCAGGTGTGTAGAGATGATAATTTCATACTTGGTATGAATTGTATGAGTTTTGATTAAGTTGCGAGACTAATTAATGATTTAGTCATCACTGGATTTGAGAATCGTGTGTCCTGAACACGATTGAATCCTTTTTGTGGTTGTTGGAGTTTCGTAACCTAGCCACTGTTGATTGTGGTAGTTGGGGTTGCGCACTCGACCACCGTAGATGGTGGATTTCCTTGTATGATTTAGTTATTCCTACGGATGTGGATAGAATGTCTTAGCATTACTATACCACGGACTTGTTTGACAAAGGTGACGATAGAAATCATTTAGTCGGAAGCTGGTTAAACCAGTTACAAGACCTAGACGGCGGTTAACTTTTACACAAGTATCAGTTAATCCTTCCAGAGTGGATAAAAGGACGTTGTACGTAAATGCATCGTTTCAGAGATCGGAGCGATTTCGATGCAGTTGCATGAGACATATTTTATGCTTATGTCAGTTAAGAAACTACAAGATAGTCTGTCATATACATGATGTGACTTTAGTAGTTATTGTCTGGATTTATGGATATATGGAGCAGGAAGTGCTCATTGAATTTAACAAGCTACTGGGTAGCTACAATGGAGTTGTTGGAGCGCGAACAGTTGCAACAATTGCAACAAGGGAGATTGATTGTTATAGTCTTCCATGCACATACAGTGTGGTAGAGTGGATTTTAGATGGTTGATGGATTTCTCTTTTGAGAAAATAATTCCCCGTCTCTAATAAGGATAGTGGGTTCCGGAGTTGCAGTGTGTAAGGAAAAGTTGCTACAGAAAGCACATCATTCGTGATGGGCTATATACCTTGGTGGTACTCAGATGTACCGAGATTGGAAACGTTTATACTGGTGGATCGGTATAAAGAGAGTTATAGCAGATTTTGCTGCTCGATGTTTAGTATGTCAGTAGGTGAAGGCTGAACATTAGAAACCCGCTAGATTGCTCCAGGAAATTCCAATTTCGGAATGGAAGTGGGAGCATATCACTATTGATTTCATTACAGGATTGCTCAGAACCTGTAAAGGGACATGATGCGATTTGGGTGATCGATTAACCAAATCAGCTCACTTCCTGCCTATGCGTAGAATGGACTTGTTGGATCGTCTGGCAGAGTTGTACTGCCGAGGAATTATCAGATTGTATGGGGTACTTTTGAGTACCATATCTGATAGAGATCCGTGATTTATTCTGCGATTTCGGCAGAGTCTGCACCAGACTATGTGCACATAGCTTTAGCTTAGTGCAACATTTCATCCGCAGACAGATGAACAGCCTGAGTGTATCAATTAGACGTTGGAGGATCTATTTATATCTTGTGTCGTGGATTATGGAGGTGTAGCTTATCGGTTGGCTTTACCTCCGACACTTGTGGGTGCTCACAACGTATTTTCTGTTTTTATACTGAGGAAATACATGTCGCATGTTGATCATGCTCTGAAAGAGGTTCCGAATTCTACCTCAGTATAATGCGACTTACGAGGTGATTCCAGGGTGGAGCCTGGGTCGCAAGGAGCGACAATAGTGGGACGAAAACCATCCGACTCAAAAAAGTCGGATGACAGCATCATACCGATGAAGAGGCTACGTGAGAGCTGGAAGATACTATCCGAGCTCGATACCCTCATCTGTTCACTTGAGGAATGCATGTGGTTCTTTCGGAAACTTGCTTGAAGAAATTTTTGCATGTTAGTACAAAATTTGGGGACCAAATTTTTTTATAAGTGGGGGAGAATGTAGAATACCGGAAAATATATATATATATATATATATATATATATATATATATATATATATATATATATATTCCTCGGTAATTGATAAAATATCTTGTGGAATTTTTCAGGAATTATTAGAAATTTTTCTGGATTTAAACGGAATTAGTATGATATTATATAAGGAGAGATTTAACAGGCTTTTACAAGCCTGTTTGGATTACCCGTTACGGAAGAGTTAATGCGTTTTATTAAAAACCGATTCATTTCATCTCTTCACGGCGCGACTTTTCTCCTCCATCCCGATTCCGCTCCTCTACTTTCCCGATCGCGCGCCAAGCTCCATCACCGTCGCCGCACCTCCATCACCGCCTCTCCCTCGCGCGCCGACGTCGGCCAGGCAGTCGCTGTGCCCCGTCACCGTGCCTCCATCACTGCCTCTCCCTCACGCCCACGCCCTTGTCGGTATAATTTATCATCGATCGATCGCCCTAAGCCGCCCGGTGACCA
Organism: Wurfbainia villosa; assembly: GCA_025175895.1. Lineage (NCBI taxonomy): Eukaryota > Viridiplantae > Streptophyta > Magnoliopsida > Zingiberales > Zingiberaceae > Wurfbainia > Wurfbainia villosa. Next base: position 87,591,210 of record CM046002.1, read on the forward strand.
CGTCGGTAGCCGCCGCCAAGTCGCTGCCACCGTGCGGGAGCCCTATCGTCGCCTTCTCCCCCGCGTGCCGGTGGCAACAGCTGCTGTTGCCGTGCCGCTGCCCATGGTCACCGTCCCAGGGCTGCCTCTACAAGTCGCTCGGTGTGCGGCTGCCGAACTGCCCGTCGCTATCCCATCACTCCCGCCGGCGGATCGGTGCGAGCCAACGCCGCCATGAGGGATCTGTTGCCACCCGTCGCCGTAGCCCTCTTGATCTCACTCGAGTGTCGGCCATTTGTTTTCCCCTTCGTTGTTCCTTCCGGTTCGACGGCAACAGGTGCTGCCGCCCCTTTTGGTTGTCGCTCATGGACAGCACGCCACGGCTGCAACATCTCCTCCGACCCCTTCGTTCTACCGACAACAGCCAGTGTCGCTGATGATTTTCTCCATCTACCGCCACCTCTAATTGCTAGTAGTAGCTCTGTGGATTCGGGGGCAAATTCAGTAGCAGAGCTGGGCTGTATCTGTGGTTGGGTTGTTGTTCGATTGGTGGGAGACGAGAAGGTAAACTATAGTTCTGATTTGATTTTTAGTATTTATTAAGTTGTTTGTTGATGTTGCTGGTTATCCTCTATCTTAGCCCAGATTCCAACCGATGCGGGAGATTTTTCTGGATAGGCTATGGCTGAATGAAGTGGGGTTAGGTATAGCTTGTTATGTGATCGAGTTTACTAGTATGGACGAACGAGGTTAATTGATTCAGATTGGGTGCTAATAGGTGGACAAGGAGGTTGTGCGATTGAAGCGTAACCAGGTGAGTTTGAATCTTAATGCTTATGAACATATGTTAACTGTAGATTGAGATGTTATTTAGTTAGCTTGATTAGCTATGATTAAATTGATAGTTGATATGGTGATTAAAAGATAATGGAAGAAACTATTCAATTAGTTGATCGAGATGCGAAGTCAATGTAGGACTCGAATCGATCATTCGTTGTATGCTTGCACTTAACTATAAATGTTGTGTTGTGTACAGGATGTTGATACGAGATGGAATCTCAGATGTAAAGACGGACAATGTAGTCTACATAACAGGTGGGTAATTTCCTACCTGGTCCGGGTAGTTGTATTTCATTCAGATTTAGTCATTGATATGAGCATGTTAGGTGTTCATATCACCTTGACCCTGTTCTTTTTATCGTATGCTTGATCCTTTACCGTTGGCTATTAACTCCATTGCTGATATCATGTTTATTTTATCATGATTAGGAGTTATACATATAGGTGATGCAAGTAACTTAGAATTTGTTTAAGTTAAGTGCAAATGGTAAAGTCCGGATGACAACCTGACTGTACATTGGGCAAAAAGGTCATCCGTAGCTAGATAATGGCTTTAACCTAGGGTTAGTTCTAGTACCCTTAAGTTGTATGTTACCACCGAACATGTGTTGTGTAAATGGTCAGAGGAATGATACTTAGGGTATCGCTACGGACCGGTGGTCCTAGCTTGTTATAATCAGATGAGTACGACTCTCTACAGGATAGAGAGTGCGTCGAGTAGATTAGTATGACTCTCTACAGGATAGAGAGTATTATGATCAGGTGAGTACGACACTCTACAGGATAGAGAGTGCGTCGAGTAGATTGGTATGACTCTCTACAGGATAGAGAGTCTATGGTGGATGTCTGTATGTGAAACATTGCATTCATGCATTTACATGCACGCTGGCGACGAGGTCTCCCTTGTGGTTGAGAGGGTCGCCAGTCATCCTACCTCCACGGTTACTCATAGGAGGAGTAATCGGTGTGAGGGCAGAGCATTTTGGTGCTGCACTCTACCACTATAGACGGTGGTAGTTGGATTTGCGTGTCATAGTCTTGCGTGTGTGGTACTCGACCACTCATGGGTAGTGACTGTCGGAGTGACCAACAGCAGGGACCCCCATCGTGTAGCTTGCTCTTTACGCTTATATGCTACTCGATCATACTGCCCACTCGGCCACTCGAGAGTATTGGTTGGTGTTGAGTTGGAACAGTTGTCATGCTCGAGCCACCGAGGCCACACTGGGGTCGTGGTAGCTTTAGGGTGAGCCGACATGACCATGCATGCTGCATTGTCATATCTTATGGCGCTTTGCATATTACAATATATATATATATATATATATATATATATATATATATATATATATATATATATATATGGATTGTTGAGATTAATATATATATAGATACAGTCTATATATATATGATTATTGTGATGTTGAAGTTGTTTGTACTATGCTTGCATTTGGTGGACATCATATTCATGCATGTTTCTTGCATATGTTATCTGATATCGGATATTGGTATGTGTTGGATAGACCATAGATACTTTGACCTGTAGCATGAGTAGATTATGTGTTGGTATTACTCTTCCTGTTATATATATGTTGGATATATGTTCAGGTTGGATCAGAGTAGCGTAGCAGATTTCAGGTATGTCTGCATTTTATGTTATTCATTTCAGTTAGACGGTATATGCTTGTATTTATATACTATCTTTGATATACATTGTACTTCTAGAGTATGTCGTTGAAATACATGTGATATTACATATATATACGTGTTTTCTATTACCTGCTGAGTTTTACTCACCACCCCACGGACCACAGGTTTTACATCGCCGTGCGGTAGAAGACTTGGCGTGACTTGGAGCACACTACGACGCGTCATCTCATCTCACGAGGCTCCCGTATTTTGTTTTGGGCTTGCTGTCTGTTGTGCATTGTATTTTGGAGTTTTCGTGATGTCTATGTTGTATATTCAGATTTTGTCGCGATTTCGTGTTGTTGTGGTGTGTTAGTCATACCGGTATGCATGTGTGGGATTGTTGTATTGTTGTGGTTTGTTTCCGCTGTGTCTTGTGTAGTTTTTGTTTTTATACATATATATGGATGTTATTGTGGGCCTACGGGCCTTGTATTAACCCGAAATGTTGCCACGTACAGGGGAGGTGTCGTCCGTTTGATTTTCGGTTCGGCATGCTCTCAGGGCGTGACAAAAGGGATTAAATACATGATGAAAATCTAATTATCTATTTCCCTTTTTCTTTTTCCCCCGCCGCGACTTCTTTCGTTCGGCAGATTCTTCCGCCCGTTCCTTCACGCGCCCGACGCCCTCCTTTGCTTCTCCGCCGGTGCCCTTTTCTCCGCCGACGATCTCTGCTTCGCCGACAACCACCGCCGCTGCCCCGCGCGTGCTTCCCTTCGCCGTCTGAACCACCACAAACATCAGCCGAGCCCTCTTCTTTGCGTCGCTACCCAAAGTCCCCGGCCACAGGATCCTCGGCGGTTCCTCGCCACCGACGCTCGCCTTCTCGGTGCTCAGGCAGCCGTGGGTTTGCCGCATCGCCGCTGTTTCTTCCTCCCCAGTGCGCCTGCAGCCATCGGACCACCGCCGTGAGCCCTTTGCGTCACCGGTGATCGTGGAATCTTGGTCAAAATTTGGGGATTCTGCCGGTGATGTTTCCAACGGCTGGTAAGCTGATCAAACTTTCTTTTTCTTGTAGTTGATTTCTGATTTCTTGTAATCGTGGTTGGGTGGAGTTTGTTCGGGTGTGGAGGAGTGACGAGGTGTTGTGATGGCTGTGCGTGTCTATGTGGGAGCTAGAAAGGAGTTTGGAGTGTTCTGTTCATGACTGTAAGGGTTGTAAATAGTTGTGAGTCGGAGTTATGATCAGTGTTTGGAGGTTACTGTCGAGTGAGTCGGTTGCGGAGTTCTCGACCCGTAGTGGGCTGTGAGTTGGGAGTATCAGCTGCCGGTGGGATCTTGTGGCTGGTAAGTTTGATTTTGGTGTTATTCGGTTGATCGTATTGTGTTCGGAGGATACGGGATGGTTGAGTGATATTGTTTGATCTTGAGGATTTTTGTAGGTGATGAATTAGGTTAGTTGATTAGGAATGAATTGGATAAATTGATTGGTACAATTAATTGATAAATTAAAATCCATTAAATTTTATTTATTTGGCTTGGGTTGTTAAAATGCGGGTTAAACCAGGTTTGATTGATTAATTAGCTTATCATTAATTAATCAAAATTTTTATCAATTGATTTAGTGGGCTAAATTAATTGTGTGGATATTTGTGGTAGGAAAAGGATTAATAAGACGGTTGGAAAATTAAAGAGAATTGGCAATTGATTTGGGTTAATTGGGTTATGAAGGAAATCGATTAAGTATTCGACTTGTCGTTGAATTGCATTTTGTGCTTAACTATAGTTATGCTATATGCAGGTTTCGGTCATGAGGCAGGTCCCCGGTCGTGACGATTTGGTTCTTTTTACGGATATACATTCAGGCGGGTATTTTGACTTATCTTTTAGATAGTCATTGTTTATATGCTAGTTAGGATAGGCTACAATAATTTTTCATGTTTATATGCCTGGTATGCTTTTGGTGCCTACTAGATACATGCATGTGATAGGATATGATTATATTTACCTGTTTGATTTGGATCATAGTACATGGATTAGGGATATGTACATATTGATTGTACATATTATTCGGTTAGGTGTTTTAAGTAGGATTTACATGCTTTAGTATCATGCACCATTTTTGCATGATTGCATGCTGGCTGGACGGGGTTCCATTATTGTTGAGCCCGCAGCTAGTTACATGGCCTGCACACACTGCCATTCATGGGTTAGTGGTACATCAGGAGGGTGTGTGCAGTTGCTCTGTCAGGCTCCGCTAGTCCACTCATGGGTAGCGATGAGGCAGCGTGGTAGCAGGCAGGGATCCCTCCTCTGGTCTATGACACCGAGAGATGAGAGCTTAGCTCCCCCACTCTATTTGGAGTAGAAGGATAGGTGTACTCTGACAGCATCCTGTCTACTCGGTCACTCAGGAACAATGATGGTAGAGTGCACAGTTGTCAAAGCCCTACCCACTCGGCTTCACCATCGTGTGTGAGGCGGCTGACTGGCGTCAGGGGTGACCACATCATTTGCACGACATGCACATTGCACGGATTGCATTTGTATTGTGTTTGTTGCATTTTTACTTATGCCTTGGATGTTGCATATGATTTCCATGCATACAGGATATATGTTTGTATATCGTGATGATTCTTATAGTAGGGCACTTGCTCCTATATCAGGGTAGGAGATTCAGGTGAGTACAGTCCTTTTCCATTTATTTCTTGCTTACCCTATATGTGAGACTGTACTGGCATGATTTTTATTGTTAGTTATACCTTACTTGCATATCGACTATATCCGCTAAGTTCTTTGAACTTTGGACCCTACTCATTGTGAATTTTTGATTCGAATATTTGTTTTATGGTATTTGGATTTTGATTAGAGGACATGTATAGGATTGGAGATTGATATTTGTATTCGTGTATTTTTGGTGTCCATATGGACCTTATTCGGATTTTGGTTTGATTGGATTTTGTTGAGTATTCCTGCCCAGATGGCAGAACGGGTAAGTCTATTTATTTTAGACTGGTTATCATTTATTTTGGTTGATGGCCAGAGGCCAAATTATATAACTGCGTGTGTGTTTGTATTCTGATCGTGTTGACCGATGTATAGTGGTCGTGTAGGCCTTGTATGTAAATTGGGATTGTCACCCGTACAGGGGAGATGGTGCCGGATTTTCGTCTAGTGGGGTCTCCTTTGGGGCGTGATAATTTATTTGGTATCAGAGTGCCTAGGTTTACGAGTTCCTAGGGATTTTTGGATTTATCGGAGTTCGCCATGTTTTGGCAGGTTTTTGCGAGGTAATTTGGAAATTTTGGATTGGTATGGATTTCCGATGATTTTTATGTTTCGGAAATTCAAGGATTTTTGACGAGATCAGTATGGGGTTTTGGCGGCTACGGGACCTCTCCTGACGGTGAAATAGGTATGATGATTAATTTTATATGTTTTTACTTGTGGTAATATTGTATTCATGTAACAGATATGAGACGAGGTGGGCGTGCTTCTGCGCCGAGACGTGGTGTGGGACGACCACGCCAGAGGACCCTGAGATCTTTGGCGACAGAGTTGCCAGGAAGATCTACTGAGGACGAGATTATTGATCAGGGTCAGATTCCACAGGGTGCTATGGGAGTTGTGGATCCTAAGTCCTCGGCGGATCCTCCTCCCGAGATACCCGCTTCTGGTGTATCCGATGTACCAGCGGGAGACCCTGCTGCTACACATTAGACACCGCCAAGAGGACTGCACTACGCACGACAGTCCATCGCTGGAGCCGGTCGTCCCTCACTTCAGATTCGCCGCTCAAAGCAATGGCACCATCTACTAGTAGTTTCACGGCTCGCGCGGCCTACTTATCCTATCGATGTAGGCTGCAAGACGAGCTCGAATTCCAAGATTAGCAAAGTCAATGAAAAGTCATTTCACTTTATTCAGCGGAGAGAAAGATCCGATCGTGGCTCAGTCTTGGATCGAGACGATGGAGCGTACCTTCTACTATATGGTCTGCTCCGAGTGGGAGAAGGCAGAGTTGGCGGCCTTCCATTTATGAGGCGAGGCCGAGATCTGGTGGGATATGCAGCGCTCGATTATCGGCGAGCAGCAGGTTATCTGGGGGAGATTTAGAGAGGCTTTTGAGAGTCAGTATTTCCCACGGGCATATCAGATGATGCGACATCAGGATTTTCTGAGTCTACGACAGAATAATCGCTCAGTGATGGAGTATAATACAGAATTTAATCGGTTAGCCAGTTACGCTGAGTTAGTTCTTGAGGATAGGTCGGATAGGTCACGGATGATGCAGTTTGTTCAGGGACTAGATGGGCATCTACAGGTCAAGATGGCAGGATTTGGTAGTTCTTCCTACCGAGAGGCATTGGATAGAGCTTTGTTGATCGAGTCGGCTCAACAGAGGGTCAATACTGATAGAAAGAGGAAACAGATCAACGAACACCACAGTCAGAGGCACCCACAGACTCTGACAGCAAAGAAGTGGTCACAGTCATTCGGGTCAGAGTCATTCTGGGGCATCTAGCCGGCCTCAGAAATCAGGACGATCTTCAGTTGGGCCCTCCCGGTCTTATCAACAGAGCCGGAGACCGCCCACTAGTGACACCCATTGTTCTCGTTGTGGATCGAGAGAGCATATCGGCTCAGCCTGCACCTTGGGACAGTCAGTTTGCTATTATTAAAAACTTCCTGGACATCTGAGCCGAGATTGTTCGTTGAAGGCTCAGCATGTGGCTTCCGGGGTTTCTATCCAGGGAGGACCGTTGTGTCAGTCTGGGATTCAGAGAGGAGGCCAGATAGCCAGACCTTCGCAACGCCCGCAGAGGACAGCTCCCCCTGCAGGAGTCGCCTATGGTATTCATGGACAGGAGAACACCAGTGCCTGTACGGTGTCACAAGGTTCAGTTGTAGGACCGCAATACCAGATGCCCAACCAGCATAAAGATACCATTCGCAGCGGCAACCATCGATCGATCACCGCAGCCACTAGTTCAGACGCGCGGCTACTCGCGATCAAATGTAGCCTTAATACCACCTTCCTATCACCTACGTACGTAGGCCGTCAGTCTCGAGCCCGTGCAAAGCCACCTCTAGCAGTGATACCACCTCCACCGCCACCGGAGACTGGGCGGATTCATGCGATTACCAGAGAGGATGCGCAGTGAGCCAACGAATCCGTATTTCACGGTACGGTTTTGCTTTATGCATTTTCAGCTATTATTCTAGTTGATACTGGTAGTTCGCATTCGTTTATTTCTCGTACTTTTATGAGAGAGATTGGTAGACTACCTACTAGTAGATCACAGAGATTAGTCGTCTCTCTATCGTCTGGCGATACATTGGATGTTACCCAGGAGGTCCGAGGTTGTCCTTTAGATTTTGGTAACATCATCCTTACTGTAGATTTATTTGTACTGGATATGGTCGAGTTTGATATTATCCTTGGCATGGATTGGCTATCAGTATATCATGCCACAGTTGATTGTCAGATGAGGGTGATCACATTCCGACCTCCGAACCAACCCTCGTTGGATTTCACTGGCATCCGGGACGACGGCATATCAACAATTTTTGCGATTCAGGCTCAGAAGCATTTTTTGCATGGTTGCCAGGGTTTTCTATTATTTATGATCAATGTAGAAGACAGTGGTGACTCTCAGATCGCGGACATTCCTATTGTTCGAGAGTATCCAGACGTCTTTCCAGAGGAGTTACCGGGTCTGCCTCCCAGAAGGCAAGTGGAGTTCATGATTGAGTTACTACCTGGGACGTCGCCGGCATCGAAAGCTCCTTATCGTATGGCCCCGAGAGAGTTGGTTGAGTTAAAGATTCAGCTCCAGGAACTTTTGTGCAGAGGTTTTATTCGCCCTAGTGCATCACCCTGGGGTTCTCCGGTTCTCTTCGTGAAGAAGAAAGATGGTTCGATGAGATTGTGCATCGACTACAGGCAGCTGAACGCCGTCACTATTAAGAATAAATATCCCCTGCCACATATTGAGGACTTTTTTTATCATCTCAAAGGTACATCAGTCTATTCTAAGATTGATCTGCGGTCTAGATATCATCAATTAAGGTTTGAGATTCTGACATTCAGAAGACAGCGTTCCATACCAGATATGGACACTATGAGTTTTTGGTAATGTCATTTGGGCTTACCAATGCTCCGGTAGTATTCATGGATTTGATGAACCATGAATTTATAGATTTTCTAGATCGGTTCGTCATTGTTTTTATCAATGACATTCTGGTCTATTCTCGTTCCGAGGAGGAACACGCGCAACATCTTCGTCTTGTTCTGGATAGGCTTCGACAAAAGCGGCTATATGCGAAGTTCAATAAATGCGCATTTTGGTTACACTCAGTCGGTTTTCTGAGACATGTGGTTTCGAGTAGAGGTATTTGATTGACCCCAAGATCGAGGTCACACTCTGGGAGCAAACAAATCACCAAGAGGTTCACAGTTTCTTAGGCTTGGCCAGTTATTACAGACGGTTCATTGAGGGTTTCTTGAGCATTGCTATGCCATTGACACACCTTACTAGGAAGGGCGTGAAGTTCACGTGGTCAGAGGCATGCGAGACTAGTTTGCAGGAGTTGAAGAGGAGATTGGTGTCAGCACCGATTCTGGTATTGCCATCAGGGGACGATGGTTTCATTCTTTATACAGATGCGTCTCTCCAGGGTTTAGGCGCAATATTGATACAGCACGACAGGGTAGTCTCTTATGCTTCTCGCCAGTTGAAGGATCATGAGAAAAACTACCCAGTTCATGATTTAGAGTTAGCCGCTATTATCTATGCCTTGAAGATTTGGAGGCATCATTTATATGGTATTACGTTTGAGATTCTCACTGATCATAAGAGTCTCAAATATCTGTTTACGCAGAAGGAACTCAATCTCCGACAGAGGAGATGGATGGAGTTCCTAAAGGATTATTACTGTACCATCAGCTACCACCCAGGGAAAGCCAATGTGGTTGCCGATGCACTTAGTCGGAAGTCCCGAGGGACTTTAGCTTCCTTCCGAGTTTTAGTCACGGATTTGATTCAAGGTTTTTCTTAGTTGAGTCTTGAGGAGCAGGGACCGACAGAGCAGGGTGTTCTAGTTACTATGGTTGCTCAGTCATCTATCCGGATGAGTGTCCGGGAGGCTCAGGCCAGTGATCAACATCTACAGTTCATTGGTAGTCAGATAACTTCTGGACAGCAGATTGAGTTCACCCGCGATGATGAAGGTATAATTTATTTTCGAGGAAGATTATGAGTACCTCAGCCTCACCCGGTTATGGAGGAGTTACTACAGGAGGCTCATCGCTCTCGATTTGTGATCCCCCCAGGCGAAACTCACATGTATCGAGATTTAAAGCGTTTGTATTGGTGGAACAGTATGAAGAAAGACATCGCAGATTTTGTAGCTAGATGACTGATTTGTCAGCAGGTAAAGGCTGAGCACCAGAGACCAGCTGGATTACTTCAAAGGATTCCTATTCTTGAGTGGAAGTGGGATCATATTACTATGGATTTTGTGATGGGATTGCCTAGGATACGTCGAGGCCACGATGCGATTTTGGTAGTCGTAGACCGGCTAACCAAATTCGCGCACTTCTTATCAATTCGGAAGACGGACTCTCTGGATCATTTGGCAGAGCTATATTGTCAGGAGATTATCCGATTGCATGGTGTTCCTTTGAGCATTATATCAGATAGAGATCCCTGCTCACGCTCTAGGTTCCGCAGTAGTCCGCAGAGCTTTAGGCACACAACTTCGCTTTAATGATTCCATCCGCAGCAGATGATACCGAGCGGACCATTCAGACATTAGAGGATTTGCTGAGGTCCTGTGTTATAGATTTCGGAGGCAACTGGGAGAATCATTTGCCGTTAGTGGAATTCGCCTATAATAACAGTTATCATTCGGCTATCCAAATGGCCCCGTATGAGGCATTGTATGGTAGGCAGTGTCGTACACCCACCCTCTGGGAGGAGGTTGGGGAAGCCCAGTTGCTAGGACCCCAGAGAGCTCAGCATGAGGCAGAGTCCATACCATCAAACATAGGATGACAGAGGCACAGGATCGCCAGAAGAGTTATGTAGATCGTAGACGGAGACCTTTAGAGTTCTCTATCGGTGATCATGTATTCCTGAGAGTTTCACCCACAAAAGGGGTGAAGAGATTTGGCCTCCGTGGTAAGCTAGCTCCTAGATACATTGGTCCGTTTGAGATTTTGGAGAGGATCAGAGCAGTTGCTTATCGTCTAACGCTACCACCATCTTTGACGAGTATACATGATGTGTTCCATGTGTCCATGCTGAGGAAGTATGTGCCAGACTCTACACATATTTTATAAGATGTGTCAGGTTCCATCCAACCTGATGCTACTTACGCAGAGGTTCCGGTACGGATTTTGGATATCAAGGAACGACAGTTGCGGAACAAGGTTGTGCGACTTGTCAAGGTCGGGTGGAGTCACCACACCGACGAGGAGGCTACTTGGGAGCTCGAGAAAAAGATCAGAGCTCAATACCCCCACTTGTTTACTTAAGGTATGTGAGGTATATTTTCAGTACTTGTGGTATTTCTTACTCGTTGTGTATCTGAGTAGGAAATATGGGGACAAAATTTTAATTAGTGGGGGAGAATGTTAAATACTGAAAAATTTAAAAATGTAAATTTAATGGCCAAAGAATTAAGGAAATAATCCTGGAAAAGTTTTGGTATTTTTAGGGAATTTTAGGAATTTTTCTGGATTTAAACGGACTCCGTACGATATTTTTACGAGGATAAAATAAATAGGCTTTAGAGGGGTCTATTTAAAGGGGTTAAATACACGATGACAACCTAATTATCTATTTCCCTTTTTCTTTTTCCCCCGCCGCGACTTCTTTCGTTCGGCAGTTTCTTCCGCCCGTTCCTTCACGTGCCCGATGCCCTCCTTTGCTTCTCCGCCGGTGCCCTTTTCTCCGCCGACGATCTCTGCTTCGCCGAAAACCGTCGCCGCTACCCCGCGCGTGCTTCCCTTCACCGTCCGAACCACCGTAACCATCAGCCGAGCCCTCTTCTTCACGTCGCCACCCATAGTCCCCGACCACAGGATCCTCGCCGGTTCCTCGCCGTCGACGCCTTCAGTGCTCGATTGCCGTGGGTTTGCGCATCGCGCTGTTCTTCTTCCTCCCAAAGACGCTGCGACCCGGGCCGCCGTGAGCCCTCTGCGTCGCCGGTGATCGTGGAATTTAGGTCAAAATTTGGGGATTTCTTCCGGTGACGTTTCCAACGGCTGGTAAGCTGATCAAACTTTCCTTTTCTTGTGGTTGATTTCTGATTTCTTATAATCGTGGTTGGGTGGAGTTTGTTCGGCTGTGGAGGAGTGACGAGGTGTTGTGATGGCTGTGCGTGTCTGTGTGGGAGCTGGAAAGGAGTTTGGAGTGTTCTGTTCACGACTGTAAGGGTTGTAAATAGGTGTGAGTCGGAGTTATGATCAGTGTTTGGAGGTTACTGTCGAGGGAGTCGGTTGCGGAGTTCTCGACCCGTAGTGGGCTGCGAGTTGGGAGTATCAGCTGCCGGTGAGATCTTGGGGCTGGTAAGTCTGATTTTGGTGTTATTCGGTTGATCGTATTGTGTTCGGAGGATACGGGATGGTTGAGTGATATTGTTTGATCTTGAGGATTTTTGTAGGTGATGAATTAGGTTAGTTGATTAGGAATGAATTGGGTAAATTGATTGGTACAATTAATTGATAAATTAAAAGCCATTAAATTTTATTTATTTGGCTTAGGTTCTTAAAATGAGGGTTAAACCAAGTTTGATTGATTAATGAGCTTATCATTAATTAATCAAAATTTTATCAATTGATTTAGTGGGCTAAATTAATTGTGTGGATATTTGTGGTAGGAAAAGGATTAATAAGATGGTTGGAAAATTAAAGAGAATTGGAAATGGTTTTGGGTTAATTGGGTTATGAAGGAAATCGATTAAGTATTCGATTTGTCATTGAATTGCATTTTGTGCTTAACTATAGTTATGCTATATGCAGGTTTCGGTCACGAGGCAGGTCCCCGGTCGTGACGATTTGGTTCTTTTTGTGGATATACATTCAGGTGGGTATTTTAACTTATCTTTTAGATAGTCATTGTTGATATGCTAGTTAGGATAGTCTACAATAATTTTTCATGTTTATATGCCTGGTATGCTTTTGGTGCCTACTAGATACATGCATGTGATAGGATATGATTATATTTCCCTGTTTGATTTGAATCATAGTACATGGATTAGGGATTTGTACATATTGATTGTACATATTATTCGGATAGGTGTTTTGAGTAGGATTTACATGCTTTAGTATCATGCACCATTTTTGCATGATTGCATGCTGGCTGGACGGGGTTCCATTATTGTTGAGCCCGCAGCTAGTTACATGGCCTGCACACACTGCCACTCATGGGTTAGTGGTACATCAGGAGGGTGTGTGCAGTTGCTCTATCAGGTTCCGCTGGTCCACTCATGGGTAGCGATGAGGCAGCGTGGTAGCGAGCAGGGATCCCTCCTCTGGTCTATGACACCGGGAGATGAGAGCTTAGCTCCCCCACTCTGTTTGGGGCAGGAGGATAGGTGTACTCTGACAGCATCCTGCCCACTCGGTCACTCAGGAGCAATGATGGCAGAGTGCACAGTTGTCATAGCCCTACCCACTCGGCTTCACCATCGCGTGTGAGGCGGCTGACTGGCATCAGGGGTGACCATGTCATTTGCACAACATGCACTTTGCACGGATTGCATTTGTATTGTGTTTGCTGCATTTTTACTTATGCCTTGGATGTTGCATATGATTGCCATGCATACAGGATACATGTTTGTATATGGTGATGATTCTTATAGTAGGGCACTTGCTCCTATATCAGGGTAGGAGATTCAGGTGAGTACAGTCCTTTTGCATTTATTTCTTGCTTACCCTATATGTGAGACTGTACTGGCATGATTTTTATTGTTAGTTATACCTTACTTGCATATCGACTATATCCGCTAAGTTCTTGGAACTTACCCCGTTGATTTATATCTATTTCAGGATGAAGCTGTCATGAGAGTGCAGTTACCGGACCCCACTCGTCATGAATTTTTGATTCGGATATTTGTTTTATGGTATTTGGATTTTGATTAGAGGACATGTATAGGATTGGAGATTGATATTTGTATTAGTGGATTTTTGGTGTCCATATGGACCTTATTTGGATTTTGGTTTGATTGGATTTTGTTGAGTATTCCTGCCCAGATGGCAGAAGGGGTAAATCTATTTATTTTAGACTAGTTATAATTTATTTTGGTTGATGGTCAGAGGCTAAATTATATAACTGCGTGTGTGTTTGGATTCCGGTCGTGTTGAACGATGTATAGTGGGCGTATAGGCCTTGTATGTAAATTGGGATTGTCACCCGTACAGGGGAGATGCTGCCGGATTTTCGTCTGGCGGGGTCTCCTTCGGGGCGTGACACCAGTGTTGGAATGTATACTGAAAGCCTAGCTCTTTTTGTATAAATATTTTTATTTTTGAAATAAGAATCACATGATCATTTTTTGCACTTTATATTTATTATATGTGTGCATATTGTCTAATATCTTACATTGTAGATAACATGGTACTTGGTGTAGCACAGAAGATCATGTTATCAGTCCCTTGTAGAATATAAATAGAGGCTCACAACAAAGATGGTTTTGGATAAACCATTGGGATGGTTGTAGTGTAACTTGGTATTGTTTTGTCTTGAACATAGAGTTACACTAGTACACTTAGGTGTATTGAGCAGGACTGACATAGAGGTGATTCAATTTATTGCTGACTACATAATTGAATCGGACCTCGGATATTATGTTGTACATACTCTTAATCCCGATATAATAACGGGCACATGTACTTAGTATTTATTTCTTTGATTTACCACAGGGTGAGATTTAGATGGATTAAATCAATATGCCCGATAAGTTGGGAAATGATGTTATTGACATGGTGTGTCGTTGATTATAGGAGGAAACTGTGTCCTATATATTAGGTTGATGATGTCCCCTTGAGAAGCTCATAAGGTTCATCATGTAAACCCAGCTGGTTGACTTAGTCAATATGATGATAAGGTTGAGTGGTACTACTCGAGGAATTAGATGTTAATTAATTGATGGTCAGTAAATCAATTAATTGACGGACATTCGATATCTTAAACACGAGGAGATGGATGTACAAATAATATATGGAGCTCATATCAATTTATAGGGATTGGTGAGGTAATTCAATGATGATCCTCTAGTGGAATGGAACATCATTGATGGATCAAGTTTGTGTGGTTCCGATCCATCGGGTGGCCAAGATCCAACTCCTCCTTATGGTCCCTATCATAGCCTAATATAATCCTCATGAAGTCTAAATCCAAGGATGTAGAACAAAACTCTAAAACCAACGGTTAGGATTTAATCCCTAGATCCGACGGTTGGGATGAAACCCTAGATCCAACAGTGGAGATTAAATCCCTAGATCCGACGGTTGGGATAAAACCCTAGATCCGACGGTGGAGATTAAATCCCTAGATCCGACGTTGGAGATTAAAGGAGGCTTAAGCCCAATTCTATAAATAGAGGGCTAAGGCTTGGGTGGCAAGGATATAGTTCTTTGGATTAGGGTTTTGCCTCTCAAGAGTTTAGGCGGCTAGGGTTTGGTGCAAGGTTTTGGGCGGCAACAAGGAAGGAGATTAGGTTTTCTTCCTTTTTCTCCTTGGTGGCCGACGCTCACTCCACCCTCCCCCTTGTTTTGGCCGGCTCTCCTCCTCATCCTTTTCTCCTTAGTGGCCGGCGGTTCTCCATCCATTGGTGGCCGACGCTTCTCCCATTCATTGGTGGCCGACGACAACAGTGTCACAAGGTTGGCCGGCGCTCAACCATTCACTCCTTGGTCGGCGGTTACATCGAGCCCCTTGGCTTGGTGGTCGGTTCTAGAAAGGAGAAGTAGCTTTGTTTGGTTCTTCTCTTTGTTCGGAGCGAACATGGAAGAGAAGAACGTGATCTAGGAGGCTTCTACTCGTGGAGGATCTTCGCCCACACGAAGTCCACGAAGAGGATAGGACATACGGTAGAAGATCGTGAGGTATAAAAGTTTTATAACTTTATTTTCTGATCTTAGCATGTTCTTTATGTGTAGATTATACTAGTTTACATTTTTATGTATTTTGTATAATTATGGACCCCGAAGACAAACACAAAAACCGGCGATCCATCAGTCGTCTCTTCCGCGGCTAACCAACTAGAAGAGTTGTGTTGCTTAAACAACTAGTTTGTTCAAGCGATCGCTCAAGTTGTTAGCACGACGACGAATTGGTTGTGCTTAGTAAACTCATCCCATCCGGATTAGTTTTCATTGGTGAAAATTTTAATCCGGGGACATGGGAGCCAATGAGCCTCCGAAGCAATTCCTAACAACCAGTATATTGCATGAATTTAAGAATAAGACAGTAAAGTAGTGACATCTCCCCTGGTAGAGAGTGGAAAGACTATGGGGGTGTTAAAAGATGGTATCAGAGCGAGTTTCCGCCCTTCCGTCACACACACATCGAGCATCAGTCCTGCTGCCTCCAAGTAAGCAAGTATTTATCTGCTTTATTACTTTATGAGTAGTATGGAATGCTTCTTTTAAGTTAAACATGCTCCCTATAATGTTCTCTTTGGGTTAAACATGCTTTCATATATATATATATGAAGATGATAGACAAAAAGTAATAGAGCATACCTAAATATATATGTGAAGATGAAAAAAAAATAGTGACAATAGTCTGACAGTGGTGAACCAAATGTCATGGAAGGACTTTGAGACGGAATTCTTCGAGGAGTTCTTCCATATGCTAGTAACCAACAAGCATTATGATGAGTTCATGGAGTTCCGACAAGGGGATTTATTAGTAGATGATGTGAGAGATCGGATGGCCGGCTAGAGGGGGGTGAATAGCCCTTTTCGTTTGGATGGCGGTATTTTGCTCGTCTACAAAACGTTAGCGCAAGCGGAATATACAAATATAAATAAAGACAAGCAAAATAGAAACAAGCAATACAAACACCAAGATATAACGTGGTTCACGGCTACGCCGCTAATCCACGGTCCGATTCGTCCACGGTGAATCACTCCGCCAAAAACCAATCACTATCGGTCTCTCCTTTGCACAAAGCTAGGTGGAGGTAACCTTTACAACCAAGATCACTCTTCTTACAAATAGAATGGAGTAAAAGCGAGTAAGAAGAGTTTAGAGCTTGTGGGGCACTAGGAAGATTGTTTGGAACTTAAGCATTAGCCTCTCAAAGGCTCACACCCTCTCTTTTTATAGAGAGGCTGTTTTTCTTCCGTTAGCCGCCATCATTGCCGCCCATGGCGATCGTGCCACTACAACGACCTCCGAACACATCGGATGCCGACCGTTGTTGTCCAACGGAACTCTTGGCAGTCGACTACTGGACCTCACCACGATCACGCCACCGTAGTCGATCGCCTGGGCCGGCTACGAGCGGTTCTGCGGGCTAAAACCCTATTGACTACCGATCACGCCTTGCCGATCGGTTGGTCTTGGCAATGCGATCGCTAACGATGGCGCGATCGACGCGCCAAACCGATCGATCGTATACCGGTCGAGCTACACTCGACTCGAGCGATCGCCATGACATGGCAGACCGGCGGTGTCGAAAACCCATCCGACACTTGGCCAAATGGCCAAGTTTCACCTAAGAGCTACCCTTCCCGGGTTACAATCGCTCACTCTCATTTCTGAGTCCCCGCCGAAGTTCTCTTCGCTCGCCACGCCCCTCGCGATCAGCGCGCGGCTCTGCAATGCTCCTTCGCGTCTCTTGCCTCGAAGTCTACTTCCTCCGGCTTCACTCCAAGCTTCGTCCGCGGTCCCTCGGATGCTCCAAGCGCCGGCCCGCAAAGCTATCCTTCACCGACTCAAGGCACGAGTCATGAGATGTGAAACTCGCCACTCCCATGTGCGAATTACTAAGTCCTGCACGACTTCAACGCACATATCAAATCAACATATCAAACTAACTTAAACCCTTTGCCACACCATCAAAACCATATCACGGCAAGAGATTGCCCTAACAATCTCCCCCTTTTTGATGTGTGGCAATCCGTTTAAGTTAGGTAAAAACATTTGATATAATTTCTAAGGTAAGAAAAGCATGTAAAGATAAACATGATATAACAACATGCAATTCCCCTTAATCCATGAAATTCTCTATGCAATTTCTCCCCCTATCATATATTTCTCCCCCTACATATATTTCTCCCCCTAATGTGATTAACTTAAACATACTTATTTCTCCCCCTTTGACACCATCAAAAAGATTAACACTAAGTTAAAAGCTCATGGCATCAATTATAATGGAGGAAAAATATGTCAAGTTGATTTAAAAACTGTATGAGGCATCAAGTATATTTCTACCACTTGTAGGAGGTTTTATAAACTGAATTCGGCCTTCAATATTCTGATTTACAGGCCACCAGTCGACTGCTATCAGTATGGCAGTCGACTGGCACAAAGGAAGCCGAATTTCTGATTTTCTGGATGAAATTCAGAAATGCATTAAAAATTCCAGAAAATTCTAAAAATCATGAAATTCGAGGAACATATTTCTCTTAAGTATATCTATCAAGGAAAAATAGTTTTTCATGAAAAATCATTATATTTTACAAGATTTGCCAAAAATCCAAACACTTGAAAAGCCACTAGTTTTTGAGCATTCTAGTATCAAGTTAGCTACCTAGTTTTGCATCTAATTGTTTCAAAACATGAATGCATGTATTTTAAGGTAAGAAATTGTTTTGAAAACATTAGAAATATCCAACCATGATCTTTGGGCAATATGTCTATTAATTAAACATAAGCCTTCCCCATGATTGGTCTATTATTGATATTTTGATACTTTAAATGACCATCTAAATGCCATAGGCATTAATGGACATTTGTATCATCCTAACATCTCACCCATGCTAAGTTTGCAATCAAGTTAGCCTATAGTGAGTGTGAGATGCATCCTAGGGAGTATTTGTATATACTTAACCAATATATTCATGCAATTCTATCAAGGTTAAGTATCAACCTAACAACCTACATGATCATAATGACATATATCAATTAATTTCACATTATGATCATGAAATACATGTTTTCATCAAATTATAACCATGCATTAGGCATTATATGATGATAATAAATAAGTTATCACCTAAAGCATGATTTAAACCTATTTTTCATGATAATGTGCCCAATATCAAAATCATAAATCATGATTACACATATGCATAGAAATTACATTAATCATCATGATTTTAGCATTATTACCTATTTATGGGCACGTTATCATCACCCAACACTATCTAAAAATGTTGTCCCGTCATCCTAGGTCAACCAAAATATGATATAGATTAGGTTCATATGGTTGACTACCCTAGGGGTTTTCTAACCCTTAAGGATGGATTTTGGAACCCAAAATAGATTTTTACCTATGGGGTTCACTAGAAATTCCTTGGGGATCCATTTCTTAGCTATTACTTTGTTTTTGTCTTGTCCCCTAGCTATTAGGCATCTATAGGCCTTCTCATTTTTCTTCTCTTTATATCCTAGGCCCTTTTTGTTGAAGCTTGCCCTTTGGCTCCCTATGATCATATTCAAAGTGTTGGAGCCAATTGTGAATTTTCTTAGGGCTTTAGTTAAATAATCTACCTTTTCCCTTAATGCCCTATTTTCCTCTATGCATGCATCACTAACATCTAAAGGCACATAATTATCATGTGAGCATGCATCATCATGGCAAGAAGAAGTATCATTATTATTTAAGCATGCATTTTCTAGCTTATTTTCTAATGCGTTAATTTGATCTAGCATGCATTTATTTTTCTTCTTTGCTCTAAACAAATCCCTAGTTAAACTAGAAATCATAGAAACTATTTTACTAGGAGAGGCTTTCGTTACCATAGTTTCCATGTCCTCTTCTTCTTCTTCGGATGATGAGGAGGATGATGATGTGGAGGAGGCTCCCCCTTCACTTGAGCTCTCTCCTCTTGAGCTTGATCCTTCATTTTCGGAGGAGGAGGAATCCAAATCGTCAAAGGCCATCAAGGCCAAATTGGCGACAAGGCATTCTCCTCATCCGATGATGAGGAGGAGGATGAGGAAGGATCATCCCATGTCTTGGCCTTGAATGCTTTGGCCTTCCCTTTTCTTTTGCCTTCTTCTCCTCTTCCTTCTTTTCTTGCTCCCTTTTTCTTCTTCTTTCTTCTTTCTTTTCCTCTCTTCCTTGCTTTTGTTTAGGAGAGGACAATTGTCCCTTATGTGTCCCTCTCCTTGGCAATTGTAGCATATCACCTTCCCCTTGGTCTTCTATTCCTATCATTTGATTTATCAAATCTAAAATTCTTAAATACACGCCTCACCTTCCTTACCATGTAGGCTTCCTCAGTGCTATCCATGGAGGAGGAGGAGGCTTCATCATCGGAGGAGGAGGGGACTTCCATCTTCTTCTTCCCTTGTTTGCCAACAATGCAACTCCTCTTGAGGGTTGAATTTTGGCTCTTCTTGAATTCCTTCAAGCCTCGTTTAGTGGAGTTCCATCGTTGAGAAGAACTCCTCCAAGGTACTCACTTCTAGGTTCTTGGACATGTAGAAGGAGTCCACCATGGAGCTCCACTTTGAGGACCGGGAAAGGCATCTATAGCCTTCATGAGCATGTCCTGTTCGATAGCTTCTCACCTACACTTGTTAGTCCATTTAAAATTTCTTTGAATCTAGAATGCAAAGAAGTTACCTTTTCTCCCTTTTCTAATTTAATGTTGGATAGTTGGGAGCGGAGGAGATCTCTCCTAGCTAGCTCGGATGTGCCTTCATGGAGCTCAATTAGTTTCTCCCACATCTCCTTGGCGCTAGGCATTCTCCTATTCGGTTGATTTCTTGTTGGGGGAGCACATTGAAGAGATGATGCTTGGCTTTTGAATTTGCAAGGTGCTCTTCCCTTTGCCTTTTGGTCCACCTAGATTTCTCTATTGGCTTCCCCTCTTCATCCCTAGGCAAAATGAAACCGGATTCCATTGTAATCATTATATCAAAATCCGTTTCAAAAAATACCTCCATTCGCTTCTTCCACCAAGCGAATTCTCCTTCAAACTTCGGAGGATGGATGTTGGAGCCGGCCATTTTTGATGTAGGGCTTGTTGCGGCGGTTAGTCCGGTGACAAGCAACCTCGGCTCTGATACCACTTGTGAGAGATCGGATGGCCGGCTAGAGGGGGTGAATAGCCCTTTTCGTTTGGATGGCGTATTTTGCTCGTCTACAAAACGTTAGCGCAAGCGGAATATACAAATATAAATAAAGACAAGCAAAATAGAAACAAGCAATACAAACACCAAGATATAACGTGGTTCACGGCTACGCCGCTAATCCACGGTCCGATTCGTCCACGGTGAATCACTCCGCCAAAACCAATCACTATCGGTCTCTCCTTTGCACAAAGCTAGGTGGAGGTAACCTTTACAACCAAGATCACTCTTCTTACAAATAGAATGGAGTAAAAACGAGTAAGAAGAGTTTAGAGCTTGTGGGGAACTAGGAAGATTGTTTGGAACTTAAGCATTAGCCTCTCAAAGGCTCACACCCTCTCTTTTTATAGAGAGGGCTGTTTTCTTCCCGTTGGCGCCATCGCCGATCACGCCCATGGCGATCCTGTTACTACAACGGCGGCCTCCGAACACGTCGGATGCCGATCGTTGTTGTCCAACGGAACTCTTAGCGAATGATGATGGACCTCACCGGGCCGATCACGACCCGTAGTCGACGCCTCGGCCGGCTACGAGCGGTTCTTGCGGGCTAAAACCCTATTGACTACCGATCGCGCGTGATCGCCGATCGTTGATCGGCAATGATCGCTAACGATGGCGCCGATCCCGCCACAAACCGGTCGATCAGATACCGCCGAGCTACACTGATTAGCGATCATCGCCATGACATGGCGATCGACCGTGTCGGAAAACCCATCCGACACTTGGCCAAATGGGCCAAGTTTCACCTAAGAGCTACCCTTCCCGGTTACAATCGCCACTCTCATTTCTCGAGTCCTCGCCTTGAAGTTCTCTCGTTCTCGCCACGCCCCTCGGCAAGATCAGCGCGGCTCGCAATGCTCCTTCGGCGTCTCTTGCCTCAAGTCTACTTCTCCGGCTTCACTCCAAGCTTCTCGTCCGGCGGTCCCTCGGATGCTCCAAGCGCACGGCTTCCGCAAAGCTATCCTTCACCGACTCAAGGCACGAGTCATGAGATGTGAAACTCGCCACGGCTCCATGTGCGAATTACTAAGTCCTGCACGACTTCAACGCACATATCAAATCAACATATCAAACTAACTTAAACCCTTTGCCACACCATCAAAACCATATCACGGCAAGAGATTGCCCTAACAGATGAAGCGGTAAAGAAGTTCAATAGGTTGGCTCGCCTATGTCCGGAACAGGTCAGTACTGAGAAGGAAAGAGTTAGGTTGATGCTAAAGATGTTGAGACCGGAGATAGCTCTGAATGTGGCTGGTAGAATTAATAGACCACAGACCACTGAAGAGCTAATCAGTAGTGCTCTAATCACGGAGCATTACATGAATAGTATCAAGCACAAGAAGCAATCCTCGATAGAAAGCAAAAGCCAGGGAAGTTCAAGAGGTCATAAACCTCAGAGCGGTAATTCGAACTGGAAGCGAAACGACAATGGCAAGAGGAAACAATGGAATAATACAAAGGGAGGTTTATCCAGTAAGCAGCCTACGTATCCTACATGTTCTAAGTGTGGGAGGAAGCATCCAGGAGTTTGCCGGCAAGGCGTGAGCGGGTGTTATATATGTGGTGTCGAGGGACACTTCGCCAAAAAGTGCCCCACTAAGACCAATCTGCCTCCGCCACAGTCTATTCTGTATGGAGATAGACCAGCCCAACTACATCAGATGTAGGGAGCACTGGAGGGTCCTTACATCATCCAAGGAAGATTGGAGGCCCCTTACGTTACACCTAATGCCCGGATATTCTCCCTCACAAAGGAAGAGGTAGCAAATGCTTCTACGGTGGTCACAGGTCAGATACCTATCCTTAGTCAGCATGCTACCGTACTGTTTGATACTGGGGCAACCCTATAACACCCCCTAGTCTTTCCACTCTCTACCAAGGGAGATGTCACTACTTTACTGTCTCTATCTTTAATTCATGCAATATACTAATGCAATATGCTAACTGTTGGGTTTCCGGCACCGCGGCGTATGTGTGTTCGATCATGTTTCGTAAACATGAGCACAGCGGAAGCAATTAAAAATAATAAATCTATATTTATTACAACACACACAACACACGCATGCATTTACAACAAGTGTAGACATAACCGTAAATTAAAATTTGCAATAAAAGGAAATTTATCTACGTTATACCTTCCGTATGACGTGTAGCGGGAACGGCATCAACCGGAACGATTCTCGTAAGAATCGTCTCTATCCGTATCCACGCCGAGCTCCTCGGGATGACTTCGCCAAGCCACGAGCTTCGTCTTCGTACGGGTTACTAGCCTCGTGTTGAAGACGACGTGATCGAGAGATGATCACGGTCCGAATCCAAATTCGGACCTAAAACAAGTCCTCAAGACTTGCTTCTCCGGAGAGGTATTCGTCAACCGATTGACGAATCCTTCGTCCTCCACCTCAGAGGATTACCGGAGATCAAATCCCCGGTATGTTAGCCGCTGTCAGAGCACTAACCGTCGTCCAAACGACGCTCCGACGAGAGGAGGAGAAGCTGTCCAGAAAACTGGACAGCTTGGTGGAGGAGTAGGCGCCGGCCAAAACAAGGAGAGAAAAAGCCTCACCTTGATGCCAAACCTATAGGAGATCACCGGAGGGTCGCCGGAGGTTCACCGGCTGAAGCTTGGTCGCCGAGCTGAGCTAGACGACAAAGACAATCAATCAGGCGGCAAGGAGGTTGGGCGGCACAACCAGGTTGGGCGGCAACTCCTTGGAGGCTAGGGTTTTGATTTTGGATTAGTTAGGGTTTAACAATCCCTTAAGCCCACTTTTATAGAGAACTAATTCTCTTAATGGTTAATGGATCATATCCATAAAGCCCGTTAACCCGCTCCATTAAGATAAGTTAAAATAAACCAAACCATGATGGTTTATTTTAAGTTAAAACGAACCGAACCAACCTTTGGTTCATTCGTTTAATATAAACCAAACCCTTTGGTTTATTCTCATCCATTGGATTAGAACCAAACCATTTTGGTCCATCCATTATGTCTTCATAAGACACTGCCCATCCACGCTTCCATTGCGACTGAAACAATTTCATGCTCGCTTTATGTTTGGTCCAACCAAACATAGTTTCTCTCGGTCTGAGAATCCCATTCTCAAGCTCGTTTTAAATCCTTTGGATTACACTCGGTGTGCGTGTGACCAAATAGGTTCTCGGTTTATGTTGGCCATCTATAATTAACCATTAATTATAGAACGATCATGAGTGGCACCTAGTAGTACATCATGATCCCCAATTAACCGAAAAGATCAACGGTTGATCCAGAACTATTTCTGAAACCCTTCAGTAGCTTGAATGAATCGTGCCCCATTCCCTTCACTCATCTTATACCCACTTGGTTCAGGACATGGTCTATTGTGTCAGTCCCCACTAGGCTGACTACGTCACACCTAGCCCAAGTATCATTTCCTCGTCCTACGGATTCTAGTTACTCCACATGTATCGAAGAGTACTTTACTCTAAACATGTAATGCTTTGGCCAAAGACTTTAGTAACAATCCGACGAGAGGCCATGGGTATACATCTCCTCGCAAGGAGTGGTGAATCCTTTATAGGCTATTCAAACACCTTCGATCACTTCGACTTATACCCAATCATCCCGGGTCCACATCTCCTTAGAGATGTTTGCTTAAGATGTCAAAGCATAAGTCTCCATGATCAAGATGACTTAAATACCGCAAGTCAAAGGAACATCGCACTTAAGCCACGGTAAGAACTTCATTGACATATCTATATATGC
Source organism: Wurfbainia villosa (assembly GCA_025175895.1). NCBI lineage: Eukaryota > Viridiplantae > Streptophyta > Magnoliopsida > Zingiberales > Zingiberaceae > Wurfbainia > Wurfbainia villosa. Next base: position 87,615,738 of record CM046002.1, read on the forward strand.
AGAGAACCATATGAAGTCTTACTACCTGGTCACTCCAATGAACTAGTTACCATAACTAGCATCCACGATTAACTCGACATCACTATGTCTCCCCGGTGAGAATCACCGCTTGGATACACCAAGGAGTATACCTCGTGCTAGTCTCGTGAATTGATGGTGTCCAAATCCATCAATTCATCGACTAGGATAATTCCGATACATCACAATTACACATGTAGAGATACTCACTAGTTGTGATCCAATCACAAATTCTCTCATCTTTGTGAATCGTATCGTGGACATTGATAAATGAGTTTAAGATCCAATCAAATACATAAAACATGTATACTCAAATAGTGAATCTTCATTTATCATATAAATGGTTCATACATAAGGCGATTGCCTTAGGACATCTCTCATATATTACTAACACTAACAACTAAAATAATCATAAGGACCTTTACATCACTTAAACAATAACCATTTCAAGATCTTCACCTAACATGAAAGTATTAAAATTAACCCAATATGACTCTAGCATTCTTTGGTCTCAACCATAAATAATCCAGTTGAACTTTAACAATATCAAAAGAAAATAATAAACTAAAAATCTGATTTAGACATCTGCACTTAGGATCTTTTACTTCCACTATTCCGTCGCCACACACACCCAGCACTTCATCCGCCATGCCACCTTACTGAAGCTTTTCTTTACCTTTATCTGCAGTATAAGGAAATGCAAACTGTAAGCAATAACGCTTAGTAAGTACTTTCTATGCTCACAAAAATATGCAACGTATGAAATCATGCAACTAGTTCTCTTACCCTTGATACATCGATACACATGTAAACATAATTGGAAATCATAACTCTGATTACATGTCTCTTGTATAAATCATGCTCTTAGGTATTTTAAAACTTGTAAACAGTGTATCTGAACTGGAATGATTAACTTTGAAAACTTTTACTTATACTTATATTGATACTTCAAAATAATAATCATCCTGGATACGGGCCCGACATGGTACCAATGCGCGCTTTCCTAATAGGCTGGGGTGGCCAACCACCGAACCTACCAGGGTAACTGAGACTTAGGGCCTTTGCCCATGGGCGAAACTGATGCCTGGTACATGCCCTGTTAAAAGTAAATTTCTTCCTTTATACTTATTTTCTTATACATACTGAAAAAAATGCTCTTAATCCCCTAAACCACGAATGGGGAGCACCATAAAGATCATTATGCTCTTGACCCCCAAAACTGAAGTAGGGAGCATACTGAAGATTGTTGTGCTCTTAATCCCCAATTCGAACGGGGAGCATCTTTAAATTCTCTTTATAAAGGAAATATTTTTACATCTTACTCTACCTCATGCATATAATTGTAAGCTACAACTCATCTATAACATGCATGATCATAAATCACATTCTTATCATGGATCTAAACATGATGCTGAATTACCCATAACATAACAGTAAAATCACGTAACTGAAAACACCATGCATAACTGAAAATAACATGTACATAAAAATATATCAATGATATACGATAACTACTTATCCTGCAGGTGAGAAATACTTACTTCCTACATTTTTTTCACCAATTTATACCATTAGATTTCGTAAAGAAAAGACCTCCTACATGTTCCTTTGCTTTAGCGTGATTCTCTATCAAGTCCTTGAAAAGATCCCTCTTGAAAAATTTCCTCTCGAACTATCAAAAGAGAAGATAATTTTCGTAATCAAATCACTTTACAGCTCGTTGTGTATTATAAGCCGCAGAAGACAAACCTCGGCGTTTGGAGAGGCATGGTCGGCATTTGAGGAGAAGAGGAGATCAGCCGCTGGAACACGAGGGAGAGAGAGAGAGAGAGGAATTGCGGGAAAAATGAGAGGGTGAGAGAGAGGCGGCTTGGAAATAGAAAAACGAGAGGGAGGCATGAGATTTAAAGAGAGATAAGGAAAAATATATATATATAAATTAGAATTTTTCTTAACTTAATTACCCCTTTAAATAATTAGTCAAATTAATCAATCTCTCTTTTTTTTTCGCCTATAGATATATTTTGTTATATCCTACTCATTGGTAATCTTATGACTTAGTGGTGGGAAGCCTATTCTTCCAAACCAACGGTTCATGGTTCAAGCCTCGGCTAACGAGCTATTTATTCGATTTTTTTTAAATTCCTATTCTTAATTATTTCTATTTATTATTATTATTATTGTATTCCTATTTTTATTATTTTTATTTTTATTATTATATCTATTTTTCTCTAATAAAAATATAGGAATTAAAATTTAGGGTGTTACAATCCCTTATACCTTATAAAAGTTTCATCCTCGAAACTTAGAACAGCTTGGGGTACTTTTGTTTCATGTCATCCTCAAGTTCCCATGTTGCTTCTTCAACCCTTTGACTTTTCCATAAGACTTTTACTAACGGTATTTCTTTATTTCTTAGTTTCCTGACTGCTCGATCTATTATCTGAATAGGTCAACTTTCATAACTTAGATTTGTCTGAATCTGTACCGTCTGTGGCTCAACCACTTGGTTGGTGTCTGGGACGTGCTTCTTAAGCATTGAAACATGAAATACATTGTGGATAGCTGCCATTTCCTATGGTAGCTCAATCTCATAAGCTACCTTACCAACTCTCTTGGTGATCAGGTTGTGGCACCGACGACTCGGTCACTCGGAACCAAGACTCGTCCACAAGATGAGTCAGAGTGGCTTAGTCAGAGGCTTACCCAACCTCAACAACTTGGTTAATAAAATCTTTAATGCTTGTCAACAAGGAAAACAACCTAGGATACAACACAAGTTAACTAACCAAGAACGAACCTCAAGTGTACTTGAGCTCCTGCATATGGATCTATTCGAATCACATGGAGCCAAGTCACTCAATAGAAGTCAATATTGCTTAGTCATAATTGATGACTACTCCAGGTTTACTTGGGTTAGGTTCATCAAACATAAAAATGATACTCTAGATCAATTAATCAATCTATTCAAATTAATCGAGAATCAAAAAAACCTTAAGGTTAAAAGACTTAGAAGCGATCATGGTGGTGAATTCGAAAATCAAAGGTTCACCAACTTCTGTAACCTAAACGGATACCACCATGAATTCTCTTGCCCTAGGACCCCTCAACAAAATGGCCTAGTGGAGCGGAAAAATCGAACTCTACAAGAAGCCGCTAGGACCATGTTGAACGAATACGACCTACCCGATAGGTTTTAGCGTGGTCGTGAGTATGGCATGCTATGTCCAAAATAGGATCCTTATGGTAAAAAGGCACCTTAAAACCTCATACGAGATTTATCACGATAAAGTACCCAACATCAAGTACTTTAGGGTATTTGGGTGTAAGGTACATATCCTAAACACTAAGGATTACCTAGGGAAATTTACATCCAAAACCACGACCGGAATCTTTCTAGGATACTCGACTACAAGTCGAGCTTATAGAGTATATAACCACGACACCCTTAGAGTCGAGGAGACTATCAATGTAGTATTTGATGAAGGACATGAACCTACAAAACCCCCAGCAACCCCAATTAGCGAGCCGATTCATACTAGACCTAACTCTGATCCGGAGATCAGGTCTAGTGTTAATCCTAACCTAAGTCAACCAAGTCACTCTATTGATCAAGTGATAGATGACTCCAACCAAACTAATGTTCAACCAAGTCACCCCATTGATCAAGCATTAGGTGACACAAACCCAACCCAATCTAGGATTCAGACTAACCACCCTATCGATCAAGTGATAGGAGATCCTAATCTAGGAGTTCGAACTAGAGAATCCTATAGGAACCTTAGTCAAATTTCCTTAATTTCAAAAATAGAACCCAAATCAATCGAACAAGCTCTTCTTGATCCCGATTGGATTATTGCAATGCAAGAAGAGCTAGCTCAATTTACTAGGAATGAAGTGTGGGAATTAATACCACCATCTAAAGATAAAACGATAATTGGAACAAGGTGGGTGTTTCGAAATAAGCTTGATGATAAAGGTGAAGTAGTTAGAAACAAGGCTAGGTTAGTCGCCAAAGGGTTTAGTCAAGTCGAAGTCTTAGATTACGACGAAACCTATGCCCCAGTAGCTAGACTCGAATCCATTCGAATGTTGCTAGCTTATGCTGCACATCTAGGATTTAAGCTGTTTCAAATGGATGTTAAGTCGGCATTCCTAAATGGATACATTAAAGAAGAAGTTTATGTTAGCCAACCCCCCGGATTCAAAAATCTAGATAAACCCGACCATGTTCTAAAACTTAAGAAAGCTCTCTATGGACTTAAACAAGCTCCTCGAGCTTGGTACGAGAGACTTTCAATCCATCTTAAGTCAAAAGGGTTTAACCAAGGCATAGTTGACCCAACTCTCTTCGTAAAAACCTTAGGTAAAGAAATATTCATAGCTCAAATTTACGTAGACGATATAATTTTTGGAACCTCTAACTCAGCCTTACTAAACGAGTTCGTTTCACTCATGGAAAGTGAGTTCGAAATGAACTTGGTAGGTGAGCTAAGTTTCTTTTTAGGTCTACAAATTAAACAAACTAAGGATGGTATATACCTATATCAACAAAAATACACTAAGGAGTTAATTAAAAGATTTGGAATGCAAGACGCTAAAATCATTAATACTCCAATGACAACTAATGTGAATATAGAAGAAGATGTAATCGGAAATTCAATTGATTTAAAATACTATAGGAGTGTAATAGGGAGTCTCCTTCACTTAACTGCAAGGCGACCTGATATCTTATTTGCAGTAAGTATGTGCGCAAGGTTTCAAACCTGTGCCAAGGAGTCTCACCTAACTCTAGTTAAACGTATTCTTAGATATCTAAAGGGTACACTTAATGTCGGAATTTGGTATCCTAGATCTACCGAGTTCGAACTAACCGGCTACTCCGATTCGGACTATGCCGATAGTAAGATCGATAGAAAGAGTACGAGTGGTTGTTGTCAACTTCTCGGCTCGAGTCTAGTGAGTTGGTGCAGTAGGAAGCAACACTGTGTTGCTTTATCTACCACCGAAGCCGAATACATCGCGATGGGTGAGTGTGTCACGCAGCATCTTTGGATGAAGCACACTCTCCGCGACTTTAAGTTAGACTTTACGAATACTAAACTTCACGTAGATAACATTAGTTCAATTAATCTTACAAAGAATCCGATATGTCACTCTAGGACCAAACATATAGAGGTCAAACACCATTTCATTCGAGAACATGTGGCCAACGGAGCCATACAACTCGAATACGTCGAATCAAAGTCTAACTTAGCAGACCTATTTACTAAACCCCTACCCGAAGCCGAATTTAGTCTATTAAGACGAAAATTGGGCATGTGCGTAGTATAATAGGAACTTGCAAATTATACTTTCTTACTACTATTTCTTAAATTTTCATTTTTATGGAACTAGAATAGGACATACCTTAGATATCATGCACCTATAGATTTAAGGGGACAGAAAGAGTGAACCAGGTGCTAGAAGATATGTTGCGGGCTTGTGCTCTAGACTTTAAGGGGAGTTGGTGTCGATATTTGTGCTTGGAAGAATTTGCTTACAACAACAGTTACCAGGCTACTATTGGAATGGCACCATATGAAGCTCTATATGGGAGAAGATGCAGGTCTCCTATCTGTTGGTACGAGGGTGGTGAAAGCAGGGAAATGGGTCTTTAGCCCGATATTATTGACGATACCACCCGAGCTATACAAACTATCCGTTAGAGGATAGAGACTGCTCAAAGTCGGCAAAAGAGTTATACGGATAAGAGACGCCGACCATTGGAATTCGAAGTTGGGGATTTTGTGTTCCTCAAGGTCGCCCCTATGAAAGGAGTAATGAGATTTGGAAGAAAGGGAAAGCTGAGTCCGCGTTATGTAGGACCGTATCAGATCCTGAAAAGAATCGGCAAGGTGGCCTATGAGCTGGAGCTACCTCAGGAGATGTCGGCTATCCACAATGTCTTCCATGTATCAATACTCAAGAGATGCGTTCCCAATGCAGACCAGGTGATCGAACCAATGGCAGTACAAATTCAAGGGGACCTAAGTTATGAAAGCCGACCTGTTCAGATAACAGATCGAGAGGTCAAGAAGCTAAGGAGCAAAGAGGTACCCTTAGTGAAGGTCCTATGGCGAAGTCAAGGGTTCGAAGAGTTCACGTGGGAATGAGAAGACGAGATGCGACAAAAGTATCCGGAACTATTTTAAGTTCGGGATGAACTTTTCATAAGGTACGGGGGATTGTAACACCCCAAAATTTTTCTCCAAAAATTTTTGTATAGAATTTAATTTCATGTCTAGTAGATTATATATGGAAACTTAGAAAATGATGATAAAAGAATAAAAGTGGAGAGGTGAGATTTGGACCTTAAACCTCTTGGTGATAGTTAACTCTTACCATGCATGTGATGACCAAGTGCTCTGCAGTAGCTTACTGTTGGAGAAAGAGGAGAAATTGTAGATGAGTGTGAGGAGGGTAAATGAAGAGGCATGAAAAGAGAAGAGACACTTCTCTTCCTCCCTTTATAAATAAGAGAGAAGGATTCATTTGACAACTTCTTCTTCCTTCTTCCTCCTTCCAAAAACCCTAGGGTTCCTTCTTTGAGTTTGGCCAAAGCCAACTAGGGTTCCACCCTAGTGAGTTAAGCAAAGAGAAGTGTTCATCTAAGGGGCTAATCTTCATCTAAGGGTCAAGAGCACCAAGAAGGGTTCTAGGGCAAGATTATTTCTTAGTCTCCACTCCAATCAAGGTACCTCTTATTAAGAGGTAACCAATTATAAGTGGTAAGATTCCCTCACCTTCAGTATATTTGCTCTTGTAGAACATGATATATGAAAGAAATGTGATGCTTTATACCCTACAAGTTTCGGCCAACTAGGGTTTTAGGGCTAGGGTTGCATGAAAACACTCCTTATGAAATTATGATATGTTGTATGTCTTCATGTATAAATTTTATGTGACAAAAATAATTTTTTTGGTGCCCCTAATGGTTCGGCCAACTAGGGTTTTAGGGCTAGGGTTGCATGAAAACACTCATTATGAAATTATGATATGTTGTATGTCTTCATGTATAAATTTTATGTGAAAAAAAAAATTTTTTGGTGCCCCTAATGGTTCGGCCAACTAGGGTTTTAGGGCTAGGGTTGCATGAAAACACTCCTTATGAAATTATGATATGTTGTATGTCTTCATGTATAAATTTTATGTGGCAAAAATAAATTTTTGGTGCCCCTAATGTTTCGGCCAACTAGGGTTTTAGGGCTAGGGTTGCATGAAAACACTCCTTATGAAATTATGATATGTTGTATGTCTTCATGTATAAATTTTATGTGACAAAAATAATTCTTTTGTGCCCTAATGTTTCGGCCAACTAGGGTGTTAGGGCTAGGGTGGGGTCTAAGTACCCAACTTCATGTGCAAGTATTTCCCCCCTAAGTTTATGATATGTTATGTGACACTTATGTAAGTTTCATGTGCAAAAAAAAAAAATGTATGAACCCCTCCCTAGTGATTTCGGCCACCTAGGTACCTAAGCTAGGTTAAGATTATGTGCTTAAATTGGTGTACAAGAATTCCTTAGAATTCATGATATGTTGCATGATTGTATGTATGCCTATGTGATGAACATGTTTATGATTTATTATGCCATGAAATATGCCTATGTGATGGACATGTTTATGATTTAATATGCCATGAAATATGCCTATGTGATGAACATGTTTATGATTTAATATGCCATGAAATATGCCTATGTGATGAACATGTTTATGATTTAATATGCCATGAAATGTGCCTATGTGATGAGCATGATTATGCTTGATATGCCATGAAATATGCCTATGTGATGAACATGTTTATGATTTAATATGCCATGAAATATACCTATGCGATGAGCATGTTTATGCTTGATATGCCATGAAATATGCCTATGTGATGAATATGTTTATGATTTAATATGCCATGAATTATGCCTATGTGATGAGCATGTTTATGCTTGATGTGCCATGAAATATGCTTATGTGATGAACATGTTTATTCTTTAAGACCCCTTTAGGGTATTCTTACGTTATGAATGCATATATGCTATGAAATGTCTAAGAAGATGCTTCCCCTTTTTATGTTGGGATTAAGAGCTCTCCTTATGATAAGATAAGACGGAGATGCTTCCCTTTTTATGTTGGGGATTAAGAGCATTCTTTATGATATGATAAGAAAGAAAAGAAAGAAAATTAAGTATTTAACTTATTAAGAGGTTAAGTACCCAACCCGTTAGGTGGTTGTTAATCAAATCCAAGGGACATAAGAAGACGTAAGAGGTCTTGCCCTGGTAAGACGTAAGAGGTCTTGCTCTAGTAGGTCTGGTGGCTAGCTACCCCACCCTATTAGGGAACGCACTTTATGTGGTACTTAGCCTGGCCCCCCCTTCATGATATGATTATGTTGAAGTATCTATATGTATATGTTTTGAAAAGAAAGGACTTGTATGAAATTGTGCATGCTTATGTTTAAGTTTAAGAATGTTTATGATTTTGTCCTTTATGCATGTTTAGGATTGATGATGTCATGAATGCTTATGTTTAAGTTTAAGAATGCTTATGATTATGTCCTTTATGCATGTTTAGGATTGATGAAGTCATGAATGCTTATGTTTATGTTTAAGAATGCTTATGATTATGTCCTTTATGCATGTTTAGGATTGATGATGTCATGAATGCTTATGTTTAAGTTTAAGAATGCTTATGATTATGTCTTTTATGCATGTTTAGGATTGATGATGTCATGAATGCTTATGTTCAAGTTTAAGAATGCTTATGATTATGTCCTTTATGCATGTTTAGGATTGATGTAGTCATGAATGCTTATGTTTAAGTTTAAGAATGCTTATGATTATGTCCTTTATGCATGTTTAGGATTGATGATGTCATGAATGCTTATGTTCAAGTTTAAGAATGCTTATGATTATGTCCTTTATGCATGTTTAGGATTGATGAAGTCATGAATGTCATGTTTAAGTTTAAGAATGCTTATGATTATGTCCTTTATGCATGTTTAGGATTGATGATGTCATGAATGCTTATGTTTAAGTTTAAGAATGCTTATGGTTATGTCCTTTATGCATGTTTAGGATTGATGATGTCATGAATGCTTATGTTTAAGTTTAAGAATGCTTATGATTATGTCCTTTATGCATGTTTAGGATTGATGATGTTTAGCATGCTTATGTACATTTTATGCCATGCATATGTTTCTTTACGTTAGTATGCTGATGTTTAGTGTTGTTATGCAACACTTATGTTGTTTATGCTAGTATGCTCATGTTGTCTAATTATTTGATGTAATTGTGGCTTTTGTGAGTAGGAAAGAATCTTACTAAGCTATATGCTTATAGTTTATGTTGTCCATATACTGCAGATAAAGGAAACATGAACTAGAGGAAGTAGCAGGAGGGGCAAAATGTGTGTGATAGTGGCATGGTGGAAAAAGACCCTATTACTCACTGCTTTTATTTATATGCTCTATGAACAACTTAAGACATTTGCTTCCGCTTTTATGACTTGTGATTTATTAGTACCATGTTGGATGTTGCTTAGTTTATGTTACTGTTCACCTTACTTATGAAAGTTTGATATGTTAGAACTCATGAATGGATCGCGTTCATAATAGTTACACTCTTTAATCTTTACGTTATGCATGTTATAAAATGAGATACGATATGGTAACATGCTAATTATGATTATGATATGTGATGCACGTTATAAAGAAGATATGATATGTTAACATGATAATTAGGTCTATGATATGTGATGCATGTTATAAAAGAAGATTTATGTCATGATAACATGTTTGATTATGTAGATTGTGAAATGATCCATATATGTTATGTTATAAAAAAAAAAAGTAGCGCCGCCCTGAGAGCAGATAAGGGCGGGCGTTACAGGTTGGTATCAGAGCGGGTACACCTTTCCACTATCACACATCAAGCTCCAAATCCTGCCGCTCCAAGTAAGAATTCTATGTCTACTCTAATTTTGTTAATTTTGTGCATGTATGATATGAAACCCCTTTAGCTTATTTTGTTCATGTATGATATGAAATGTCTTTAGCTTAAAATTGTGCATGAAAACATGAATGATAACTTTATGCTAGCTTTAGTTTATTTATGCGTAGATAAACGAACGAAAAACTTATACTAGCTTCACAAAAATTTTTGACGATGGTCAATTTAAATAATAACCCAAGTGTCAAATAGTTGTTAGTACAACTTGAATTCGGAATAAAAAACTAGAAGTCTATTGTTCATTGAACTCATCAACCAAAAAACTCCTAAAATTACGAAGAATTGATTTTTCGTAGTTATTTGTGTAAGGTCTATGCTCATATAAATTGAATTAAGCGGTTTAAATCGTTAGTCGGTTTTATCTTGACTTAATTTATTTCAATTTGGATGCCACAGACGATGACTACAATGACCCGTCGTGATGTGTTACGAAACCAATTGAGGGAAACTATTGAAGAGATAGTTTATAAACCTGATGGTGGGGTCATCGGACACATAAGAAGGCTCGATGGTCTTTTTAGTAGACTCGAGCAGCAGGGGTTTCCGTTACTGGACAATTATCGGATATGGGCCTTGGTACGCTCTCTGCCAAATGATTTCATGGTAGTTGCACATCACGTATGGGGCCGCTATGAAGGGCGGATAACATATGCTGAGTTGTGCTGGGAACTACTGGAGCACAAGGTTCAAGAGAATCCTGTGTTGGTGCAGTTGGCACCTAAGTCGAACCTGAGTTTTGATTATAGCAAACGATACAAAGTTAAGCTCATGTTGTTATCTCACGAGCTGAATCGAGTGTGGAGAAGATTGCTATAGCTGGAGCTGAAGGCTAGCGACACCCGGAGGAAGCCGCGGTGGTCGGGCGACACTCGATTGATTTCGGAGGGAGCCGAAGGAATCGAGTGGAAGGCCGGAAGCAAAAGCAACACGTAAGTATCGAGGTAAGCTCGTGTGTGCGAGTGTAAGTAAGGTCGTATCCTCGTTACGGGGAAAGACTTAAGCGTAGATCCAACCCAAGACATCTCATAGGTGGTCTAGGTCGAGATCGGACGGTCGACGACCGTCGAAATAATATTTTTTTAAGCTAACATTGCCTTGCGGCGCATCAATCGATGCCAACGAAGGACTCATTGCCGTCCATCGGTCGGTGACTCTGGCTAGCACTTCGATCGGCCGCCATCGATCGGGTGATGGCCATCATCAGGTCAAAAGATCAGCCTCGAGTAGTCAAGAGTTATCACCATTTTTCAAGGGGTTTTGTGCCCATTTGTGATTGGCTAAAGACCCATTCGATGAGGGGCTCAAAGGCTATAAAAGGAGGGCCAAACCTAGGGTTTTTCATCAATTCAAAAGCTTCCAAAGTGCTTCCGATACGCTCCGACTCTCCAACATCCCTACGACGAAGCGCTGCCGAGACGACGACTAGAGCTTCAACCTCCAACCTTTAAAGTCGTCGGTAACGAAAGTTCTAAATTGTATTTCAGTTTATTCCTTTTAGTAAAGCTTTCATTATAACGAGGAGAGGGGGAGTGTCCTTCTACCTCGGGCTTTTTGTATCCGTCTAACTCCTACCTCCAACGAGGAGGAGTTCTTTAGTAGTTTGCCCTCCGTACGTGGTCAAGGACCACTAGGGCCTTGGAGTAGTAGCCTTCGGCTACGAACCAAGTAAATCTCTTGTGTCTATTGTCTCCTTTACTTTTTGTTTTGTTTATCCTTCCGCTGCATATAAGTTTTCTTTTAAAACAAATTCGTACGAAAAAATTTCTATCGCTATTCACCCCCCCCCTCTAGCGATCCGATCGATCCAACAATTGGTATCAGAGCCGGGGGTTGCTAAGATTTGGTGAAACCACCAATCTAGTCATTTTTACAGATTTATTTTTTCTTTTAATTCTGTTTTTTTTTTATTTATTTTGTTTTGTTAAGTATTCTCCCGCACTACTAATCCAAGACGCGAGTCTTGGTACTTTTTTTTGTGTTTTTGTCGTTGCTAGTTTCTTCGTCTTAGTCTCCTTCGGTCTTTTGTTCTAATGGCCCATCTCGAGGGTTTTAGCACCGTCCGACCTCCGTTTTACAACGGAGATGACTTCCGTTATTGGAAGGGTCGGATGGAATGCTTTCTCAAAACCCAAATCGAGATGTGGATCATAATCCAAACGGGTTTCACACTTCTGACTAATGAAGTGGGTGACTCCTTAGATTATGATCAATGGACCATTGCGACAAAACGACAAGTCGAAGCTGATGCCAAGGCAACACAAATCCTCCAATGTGGCCTATCCAAGGAGGAGCTAAATCGTGTCGGCCCCTTCATAAGTGCAAAGGATCTTTGGACAAAACTAATCAAGTTACACGAAGGATCGGATCAAGCTAAGGTTTGCAAACGCGATTTGTTGTTCAATAAATTGTACACACTAAAAATGCAGGAACACGAGTCCGCGACGCAACTCCATGCCTGTGTCCAAGACATAGTCAACAACCTACACAGAATCGGGCAAAAGGTCGAAAAACGCGACCTTATAAGGTATGTTCTAAACTCTTTTCCGAGGACTACCTTATGGGCATCCATGGTCGATGCCTATAAGGTCTCCAAGGACCTTTCTAATATTAGGTTAGATGAACTCTTTTCGGATTTTGAACTTCATGAGCAGTCTAACTCGGAGCCTAAGAGGGGTATAGCCTTGTTTGCAGGTTCAAAGAAGAAGAAAATCGCAAGCAAGCCACCACCAACGAGGAGGAAGACTAGTCCGAAGAAGAAGTTGACCCGGAATTGACTGCCGAACTAATGAACCTAGCTCGAAGGATAGCCAAGGGACGAAAGTGAACCACGACTCGACCCAACCAAGGTAAGCCTAAAAGTTCTAATATTAGGTGTTATGAGTGCAACAGGTTTGTACATATCAAGTCCGAGTGCCCCAAGCTCAACCACCAAGCACCTAAGCACAAGAAGGCCCTCAACGCGACATGGGAAGAAGCGTCATCCGAAGAAGACGAAGACCACGTCTTCATGGCGAAATCAATTGAGTCAGACACGGAGACCGAACCTGAGCTTGAGTCAGAACCTGAGGATGACTCGGACTATGAAGCTACCTTCAAGTCAAGCCACGGATACGCATCCGGTTCAAAAGATACCCTTAATGTAAGTTGAACTTTATTTATACAAAATACGGTTAGGTTTTTGTCTAGGAAATTAGTTAAATCCGATTCCAAGGTCGAGACCCTGGTTGAGGAGGTCAAACTCCTCAAATACAAAGTCTCCCTAACCTCTTCGACTAGTCGAGTTCAAGAGAAGGACTCAACTCGGGTTGAAAAACTCGAAGTTGAGAACTCACTCTTGAAAAGTCAAGTCGAAGATCTTAGGAACACGTTGGAAAGGTTCACTTCGGGATCCAAAGGACTTGACCTCCTACTTGGATCTCAAAGGGCCGTGTACAACAAGGCCGGACTAGGGTTTAACTCAAACACGACTAATAGGTCATATATGTCGATTGTAAGTCGACATAGGAAACATTCCAAGCATGGGTCCCTAAGAACCTTTTGATTTCAACTCTAGGATCCAACCCGTACTGGATTCCCAAGGACCAAATCCACTATGTGGATAGACCGAACCAATTCAACGGTCTAGGGGGAGCCATTACAAAACATGTTTGTGCTTTAACTTAGAAATTGCATGTTTTAACTTAGAAAGTTTGTGCTTTAACTTAGAAATTGCATGTTTTAACTTAGAAAGTTTGTGCTTTAACTTAGAAATTGCATGTTTTAACTTAGAAAGTTTGTTCTTTAAAACTTGTGAACTCACTTAGAACACGTACATAATCAACTAAAATCCTTTGAAAAGATTGAGCCTCGGGGAGCCTCTTTTCAAAAATAACCATTTAAACTTGTGAACTCACTTAGAACACGTACATAACCAACTAAAATCCTTCGAAAAGATTGAGCCTCGGGGAGCCTCTTTTCAAAAATAACCAGTTAGACTAGGAAATAATCTTAGGTGAGTCAAGTCATCATTTTCTTGAACATGGCTTTGTCTAAGGAAGTGGTCGATGATCCGATAAAAGAAGGCCCCTGTGCCTCGCCACGACCTGGAAGCCATGATCTTGAAAAGGTAAACTTGACAAGCCTAGGGTCAAATCCAAATCTAACATAAAATTACTTGAACCTAAATCCACTTAATCAACTTAATTGAAAGTCATCTCACAAAAAAAACACATAAGTATAACATGCTTGATCATATAGACACAGGTGAGATGACCTAGGTTTAACAACTTACAACCAATTTAAAAAAAAAAAGAGAAAAAAAAAATCTAACATCCAATCCAACCACCTTGTGTGTAGGATCAATGGATGTTGGACAGCGATTGCTCCCGACACATGACCGGGGATCAACTCAAATTCACGAAGCTTCGATTCAAACGACAAGGATCGGTAGCCTTTGGGAATAACAGCAAGCTCAAAATCATCGGATCAGGTGATATCGAGCTTAACTCGAATTTTGTTATTAAAAATGTATTACTTGTAGAGAATTTTGAATATAACCTGCTTAGCGTAAGTCAATTATGTGACAATAACTATAAGGTCCTATTTTTAGAAAATGAATGTGTAATTAAAACAAATAAAACAGCTAAAACAATACTCAAAGGAACTAGGACAAATAACATTTACACAATTAACTTAATCAAATCCTCAGCCAAATGTCTTATGACACAGGACGAGGAATCATGGTTGTGGCACCGACGACTCGGTCACTCGCACCCAAGACTCGTCCACAAGATGAGTCAGAGTGGATTAGTCAGAGGCTTACCCAACCTCAACAACTTGGTTAATAAAATCTTTAATGCTTGTCAACAAGGAAAACAACCTAGGATACAACACAAGTTAACTAACCAAGAACGAACCTCAAGTGTACTTGAGCTCCTGCATATGGATCTATTCGAATCACATGGAGCCAAGTCACTCAATAGAAGTCAATATTGCTTAGTCATAATTGATGACTACTCCAGGTTTACTTGGGTTAGGTTCATCAAACATAAAAATGATACTCTAGATCAATTAATCAATCTATTCAAATTAATCGAGAATCAAAAAAACCTTAAGGTTAAAAGACTTAGAAGCGATCATGGTGGTGAATTCGAAAATCAAAGGTTCACCAACTTCTGTAACCTAAACGGATACCACCATGAATTCTCTTGCCCTAGGACCCCTCAACAAAATGGCCTAGTGGAGCGGAAAAATCGAACTCTACAAGAAGCCGCTAGGACCATGTTGAACGAATACGACCTACCCGATAGGTTTTGGGCAGAAGCCGTGAGTATGGCATGCTATGTCCAAAATAGGATCCTTATGGTAAAAAGGCACCTTAAAACCTCATACGAGATTTATCACGATAAAGTACCCAACATCAAGTACTTTAGGGTATTTGGGTGTAAGGTACATATCCTAAACACTAAGGATTACCTAGGGAAATTTACATCCAAAACCACGACCGGAATCTTTCTAGGATACTCGACTACAAGTCGAGCTTATAGAGTATATAACCACGACACCCTTAGAGTCGAGGAGACTATCAATGTAGTATTTGATGAAGGACATGAACCTACAAAACCCCAGACCCCAATTAGCGAGATTCATACTAGACCTAACTCGATCCGAGATCGGTCTAGTGTTAATCCTAACCTAAGTCAACCAAGTCACTCTATTGATCAAGTGATAGATGACTCCAACCAAACTAATGTTCAACCAAGTCACCCCATTGATCAAGCATTAGGTGACACAAACCCAACCCAATCTAGGATTCAGACTAACCACCCTATCGATCAAGTGATAGGAGATCCTAATCTAGGAGTTCGAACTAGAGCATCCTATAGGAACCTTAGTCAAATTTCCTTAATTTCAAAAATAGAACCCAAATCAATTGAACAAGCTCTTCTTGATCCCGATTGGATTATTGCAATGCAAGAAGAGCTAGCTCAATTTACTAGGAATGAAGTGTGGGAATTAATACCACCATCTAAAGATAAAACGATAATTGGAACAAGGTGGGTGTTTAGAAATAAGCTTGATGATAAAGGTGAAGTAGTTAGAAACAAGGCTAGGTTAGTCGCCAAAGGGTTTAGTCAAGTCGAAGTCTTAGATTACGACAAAACCTATGCCCCAGTAGCTAGACTCGAATCCATTCGAATGTTGCTAGCTTATACTGCACATCTAGGATTTAAGCTGTTTCAAATGGATGTTAAGTCGGCATTCCTAAATGGATACATTAAAGAAGAAGTTTATGTTAGCCAACCCCCCGGATTCAAAAATCTAGATAAACCCGACCATGTTCTAAAACTTAAGAAAGCTCTCTATGGACTTAAACAAGCTCCTCGAGCTTGGTACGAGAGACTTTCAATCCATCTTAAGTCAAAAGGGTTTAACCAAGGCATAGTTGACCCAACTCTCTTCGTAAAAACCTTAGGTAAAGAAATATTCATAGCTCAAATTTATGTAGACGATATAATTTTTGGAACCTCTAACTCAGCCTTACTAAACGAGTTCGTTTCACTCATGGAAAGTGAGTTCGAAATGAACTTGGTAGGCGAGCTAAGTTTCTTTTTAGGTCTACAAATTAAACAAACTAAGGATGGTATATACCTATATCAACAAAAATACACTAAGGAGTTAATTAAAAGATTTGGAATGCAAGACGCTAAAATCATTAATACTCCAATGACAACTAATGTGAATATAGAAGAAGATGTAATCGGAAATTCAATTGATTTAAAATACTATAGGAGTGTAATAGGGAGTCTCCTTCACTTAACTGCAAGGCGACCTGATATCTTATTTGCAGTAAGTATGTGCGCAAGGTTTCAAACCTGTGCCAAGGAGTCTCACCTAACTCTAGTTAAACGTATTCTTAGATATCTAAAGGGTACACTTAATGTCGGAATTTGGTATCCTAGATCTACCGAGTTCGAACTAACCGGCTACTCCGATTCGGACTATGCCGATAGTAAGATCGATAGAAAGAGTACGAGTGGTTGTTGTCAACTTCTCGGCTCGAGTCTAGTGAGTTGGTGCAGTAGGAAGCAACACTGTGTTGCTTTATCTACCACCGAAGCCGAATACATCGCGATGGGTGAGTGTGTCACGCAGCTTCTTTGGATGAAGCACACTCTCCGCGACTTTAAGTTAGACTTTACGAATACTAAACTTCACGTAGATAACATTAGTTCAATTAATCTTACAAAGAATCCGATATGTCACTCTAGGACCAAACATATAGAGGTCAAACACCATTTCATTCGAGAACATGTGGCCAACGGAGCCATACAACTCGAATACGTCGAATCAAAGTCTAACTTAGCAGACCTATTTACTAAACCCCTACCCGAAGCCGAATTTAGTCTATTAAGACGAAAATTGGGCATGTGCGTAGTATAATAGGAACTTGCAAATTATACTTTCTTACTACTATTTCTTAAATTTTCATTTTTATGGAACTAGAATAGGACATACCTTAGATATCATGCACCTATAGATTTAAGGGGACAGAAAGAGTGAACCAGGTGCTAGAAGATATGTTGCGGGCTTGTGCTCTAGACTTTAAGGGGAGTTGGTGTCGATATTTGTGCTTGGAAGAATTTGCTTACAACAACAGTTACCAGGCTACTATTGGAATGGCACCATATGAAGCTCTATATGGGAGAAGATGCAGGTCTCCTATCTGTTGGTACGAGGGTGGTGAAAGCAGGGAAATGGGTCTTTAGCCCGATATTATTGACGATACCACCCGAGCTATACAGACTATCCGTCAGAGGATAGAGACTGCTCAGAGCCGGCAAAAGAGTTATGCGGATAAGAGACGCCGACCATTGGAATTCGAAGTTGGGGATTTTGTGTTCCTCAAGGTCGCCCCTATGAAAGGAGTAATGAGATTTGGAAGAAAGGGAAAGCTGAGTCCGCGTTATGTAGGACCGTATCAGATCCTGAAAAGAATCGGCAAGGTGGCCTATGAGCTGGAGCTACCTCAGGAGATGTCGGCTATCCACAATGTCTTCCATGTATCAATACTCAAGAGATGCGTTCCCAATGCAGACCAGGTGATCGAACCAATGGCAGTACAAATTCAAGGGGACCTAAGTTATGAAAGCTGACCTATTCAGATAACAGATCGCGAGGTCAAGAAGCTATGGAGCAAAGAGGTACCCTTAGTGAAGGTCCTATGGCGAAGTCAAGGGTTCGAAGAGTTCACATGGGAATGAGAAGACGAGATGCGACAAAAGTATCCGGAACTATTTTAAGTTCGGGATGAACTTTTCATAAGGTACGGGGGATTGTAACACCCCAAAATTTTTCTCCAAAAATTTTTGTATAGAATTTAATTTCATGTCTAGTAGATTATATATGGAAACTTAGAAAATGATGATAAAAGAATAAAAGTGGAGAGGTGAGATTTGGACCTTAAACCTCTTGGTGATAGTTAACTCTTACCATGCATGTGATGACCAAGTGCTCTGCAGTAGCTTACTGTTGGAGAAAGAGGAGAAATTGTAGATGAGTGTGAGGAGGGTAAATGAAGAGGCATGAAAAGAGAAGAGACACTTCTCTTCCTCCCTTTATAAATAAGAGAGAAGGATTCATTTGACAACTTCTTCTTCCTTCTTCCTCCTTCCACCGAAACCCTAGGGTTCCTTCTTTGAGTTTCGGCCAAAGCCAACTAGGGTTCCACCCTAGTGAGTTAAGCAAAGAGAAGTGTTCATCTAAGGGGCTAATCTTCATCTAAGGGTCAAGAGCACCAAGAAGGGTTCTAGGGCAAGATTATTTCTTAGTCTCCACTCCAATCAAGGTACCTCTTATTAAGAGGTAACCAATTATAAGTGGTAAGATTCCCTCACCTTCAGTATATTTGCTCTTGTAGAACATGATATATGAAAGAAATGTGATGCTTTATACCCTACAAGTTTCGGCCAACTAGGGTTTTAGGGCTAGGGTTGCATGAAAACACTCCTTATGAAATTATGATATGTTGTATGTCTTCATGTATAAATTTTATGTGACAAAAATAATTTTTTTGGTGCCCCTAATGGTTCGGCCAACTAGGGTTTTAGGGCTAGGGTTGCATGAAAACACTCATTATGAAATTATGATATGTTGTATGTCTTCATGTATAAATTTTATGTGAAAAAAAAAATTTTTTGGTGCCCCTAATGGTTCGGCCAACTAGGGTTTTAGGGCTAGGGTTGCATGAAAACACTCCTTATGAAATTATGATATGTTGTATGTCTTCATGTATAAATTTTATGTGGCAAAAATAAATTTTTGGTGCCCCTAATGTTTCGGCCAACTAGGGTTTTAGGGCTAGGGTTGCATGAAAACACTCCTTATGAAATTATGATATGTTGTATGTCTTCATGTATAAATTTTATGTGACAAAAATAATTCTTTTGTGCCCTAATGTTTCGGCCAACTAGGGTGTTAGGGCTAGGGTGGGGTCTAAGTACCCAACTTCATGTGCAAGTATTTCCCCCCTAAGTTTATGATATGTTATGTGACACTTATGTAAGTTTCATGTGCAAAAAAAAAAAATGTATGAACCCCTCCCTAGTGATTTCGGCCACCTAGGGTACCTAAGCTAGGGTTAAGATTATGTGCTTAAATTGGTGTACAAGAATTCCCTTAGAATTCATGATATGTTGCATGATTGTATGTATGCCTATGTGATGAACATGTTTATGATTTATTATGCCATGAAATATGCCTATGTGATGGACATGTTTATGATTTAATATGCCATGAAATATGCCTATGTGATGAACATGTTTATGATTTAATATGCCATGAAATATGCCTATGTGATGAACATGTTTATGATTTAATATGCCATGAAATGTGCCTATGTGATGAGCATGATTATGCTTGATATGCCATGAAATATGCCTATGTGATGAACATGTTTATGATTTAATATGCCATGAAATATACCTATGCGATGAGCATGTTTATGCTTGATATGCCATGAAATATGCCTATGTGATGAATATGTTTATGATTTAATATGCCATGAATTATGCCTATGTGATGAGCATGTTTATGCTTGATGTGCCATGAAATATGCTTATGTGATGAACATGTTTATTCTTTAAGACCCTTTAGGTATTCTTACGTTATGAATGCATATATGCTATGAAATGTCTAAGAAGATGCTTCCCTTTTATGTTGGGATTAAGAGCTCTCCTTATGATAAGATAAGACGGAGATGCTTCCCTTTTTATGTTGGGGATTAAGAGCATTCTTTATGATATGATAAGAAAGAAAAGAAAGAAAATTAAGTATTTAACTTATTAAGAGGTTAAGTACCCAACCCGTTAGGTGGTTGTTAATCAAATCCAAGGGACATAAGAAGACGTAAGAGGTCTTGCCCTGGTAAGACGTAAGAGGTCTTGCTCTAGTAGGTGCAGTGGCTAGCTACCCCACCCTATTAGGGAACGCACTTTATGTGGTACTTAGCCTGGCCCCCCCTTCATGATATGATTATGTTGAAGTATCTATATGTATATGTTTTGAAAAGAAAGGACTTGTATGAAATTGTGCATGCTTATGTTTAAGTTTAAGAATGTTTATGATTTTGTCCTTTATGCATGTTTAGGATTGATGATGTCATGAATGCTTATGTTTAAGTTTAAGAATGCTTATGATTATGTCCTTTATGCATGTTTAGGATTGATGAAGTCATGAATGCTTATGTTTATGTTTAAGAATGCTTATGATTATGTCCTTTATGCATGTTTAGGATTGATGATGTCATGAATGCTTATGTTTAAGTTTAAGAATGCTTATGATTATGTCTTTTATGCATGTTTAGGATTGATGATGTCATGAATGCTTATGTTCAAGTTTAAGAATGCTTATGATTATGTCCTTTATGCATGTTTAGGATTGATGTAGTCATGAATGCTTATGTTTAAGTTTAAGAATGCTTATGATTATGTCCTTTATGCATGTTTAGGATTGATGATGTCATGAATGCTTATGTTCAAGTTTAAGAATGCTTATGATTATGTCCTTTATGCATGTTTAGGATTGATGAAGTCATGAATGTCATGTTTAAGTTTAAGAATGCTTATGATTATGTCCTTTATGCATGTTTAGGATTGATGATGTCATGAATGCTTATGTTTAAGTTTAAGAATGCTTATGGTTATGTCCTTTATGCATGTTTAGGATTGATGATGTCATGAATGCTTATGTTTAAGTTTAAGAATGCTTATGATTATGTCCTTTATGCATGTTTAGGATTGATGATGTTTAGCATGCTTATGTACATTTTATGCCATGCATATGTTTCTTTACGTTAGTATGCTGATGTTTAGTGTTGTTATGCAACACTTATGTTGTTTATGCTAGTATGCTCATGTTGTCTAATTATTTGATGTAATTGTGGCTTTTGTGAGTAGGAAAGAATCTTACTAAGCTATATGCTTATAGTTTATGTTGTCCATATACTGCAGATAAAGGAAACATGAACTAGAGGAAGTAGCAGGAGGGGCAAAATGTGTGTGATAGTGGCATGGTGGAAAAAGACCCTATTACTCACTGCTTTTATTTATATGCTCTATGAACAACTTAAGACATTTGCTTCCGCTTTTATGACTTGTGATTTATTAGTACCATGTTGGATGTTGCTTAGTTTATGTTACTGTTCACCTTACTTATGAAAGTTTGATATGTTAGAACTCATGAATGGATCGCGTTCATAATAGTTACACTCTTTAATCTTTACGTTATGCATGTTATAAAATGAGATACGATATGGTAACATGCTAATTATGATTATGATATGTGATGCACGTTATAAAGAAGATATGATATGTTAACATGATAATTAGGTCTATGATATGTGATGCATGTTATAAAAGAAGATTTATGTCATGATAACATGTTTGATTATGTAGATTGTGAAATGATCCATATATGTTATGTTATAAAAAAAAAAAGTAGCGCCGCCCTGAGAGCAGATAAGGGCGGGCGTTACAGGTTGGTATCAGAGCGGGTACACCTTTCCACTATCACACATCAAGCTCCAAATCCTGCCGCTCCAAGTAAGAATTCTATGTCTACTCTAATTTTGTTAATTTTGTGCATGTATGATATGAAACCCCTTTAGCTTATTTTGTTCATGTATGATATGAAATGTCTTTAGCTTAAAATTGTGCATGAAAACATGAATGATAACTTTATGCTAGCTTTAGTTTATTTATGCGTAGATAAACGAACGAAAAACTTATACTAGCTTCACAAAAATTTTTGACGATGGTCAATTTAAATAATAACCCAAGTGTCAAATAGTTGTTAGTACAACTTGAATTCGGAATAAAAAAAACTAGGGGAGTCTATTGTTCAGTTGAACTCATCAACCAAAAAAAAACTCCTAAAATTACGAAGAATTGATTTTCGTAGTTATTTGTGTAAGGTCTATGCTCATATAAATTGAATTAAGCCGGTTTCGTACTGGTTAGTCGGTTTTGTACTGACTTAATTTATTTCAATTTCAGATGCCACGGACGATGACTACAATGACCCGTCGTGATGTGTTACGAAACCAATTGAGGGAAACTATTGAAGAGATAGTTTATAAACCTGATGGTGGGGTCATCGGACACATAAGAAGGCTCGATGGTCTTTTTAGTAGACTCGAGCAGCAGGGGTTTCCGTTACTGGACAATTATCGGATATGGGCCTTGGTACGCTCTCTGCCAAATGATTTCATGGTAGTTGCACATCACGTATGGGGCCGCTATGAAGGGCGGATAACATATGCTGAGTTGTGCTGGGAACTACTGGAGCACAAGGTTCAAGAGAATCCTGTGTTGGTGCAGTTGGCACCTAAGTCGAACCTGAGTTTTGATTATAGCAAACGATACAAAGTTAAGCTCATGTTGTTATCTCACGAGCTGAATCGAGTGTGGAGAAGATTGCTATAGCTGGAGCTGAAGGCTAGCGACACCCGGAGGAAGCCGCGGTGGTCGGGCGACACTCGATTGATTTCGGAGGGAGCCGAAGGAATCGAGTGGAAGGCCGGAAGCAAAAGCAACACGTAAGTATCGAGGTAAGCTCGTGTGTGCGAGTGTAAGTAAGGTCGTATCCTCGTTACGGGGAAAGACTTAAGCGTAGATCCAACCCAAGACATCTCATAGGTGGTCTAGGTCGAGATCGGACGGTCGACGACCGTCGAAATAATATTTTCTTTAAGCTAACATTGCCTTGCAGCCAGCATCAATCGACTGCCAACCTGAAGGACTCGACTGCCGTCCATCAGTCGAGTGACTACAACTAACTCGTGATCTTGCCCGGTGATCGGCTAGTGATGGCCATCGTCTCACGGTCAAATCGACCTCGAGTAGTCAAGAGTTATCACCATTTTTCAAGGGGTTTTGTGCCCATTTGTGATTGGCTAAAGACCCATTCGATGAGGGCTCAAAGGCTATAAAGGAGGGCCAAACCTAGGGTTTTTCATCAATTCGCTTCCAAGTGCTCGCTCAGGCTCTCCGACATCCCTCTGACGAGCGCTGAGACGCGACGACTAGAGCTTCAACCTCCAACCTTTAAAGTCGTCGGTAACGAAAGTTCTAAATTGTATTTCAGTTTATTCCTTTTAGTAAAGCTTTCATTATAACGAGGAGAGGGGGAGTGTCCTTCTACCTCGGGCTTTTTGTATCCGTCTAACTCCTACCTCCAACGAGGAGGAGTTCTTTAGTAGTTTGCCCTCCGTACGTGGTCAAGGACCACTAGGGCCTTGGAGTAGTAGCCTTCGGCTACGAACCAAGTAAATCTCTTGTGTCTATTGTCTCCTTTACTTTTTGTTTTGTTTATCCTTCCGCTGCATATAAGTTTTCTTTTAAAACAAATTCGTATGAAAAAATTTCTATCGCTATTCACCCCCCCCCCTCTAGCGATCCGATCGATCCAACAATTGGTATCAGAGCCGGGGGTTGCTAAGATTTGGTGAAACCACCAATCTAGTCATTTTTACAGATTTATTTTTTCTTTTAATTCTGTTTTTTTTTTATTTATTTTGTTTTGTTAAGTATTCTCCCGCACTACTAATCCAAGACGCGAGTCTTGGTACTTTTTTTTGTGTTTTTGTCGTTGCTAGTTTCTTCGTCTTAGTCTCCTTCGGTCTTTTGTTCTAATGGCCCATCTCGAGGGTTTTAGCACCGTCCGACCTCCGTTTTACAACGGAGATGACTTCCGTTATTGGAAGGGTCGGATGGAATGCTTTCTCAAAACCCAAATCGAGATGTGGATCATAATCCAAACGGGTTTCACACTTCTGACTAATGAAGTGGGTGACTCCTTAGATTATGATCAATGGACCATTGCGACAAAACGACAAGTCGAAGCTGATGCCAAGGCAACACAAATCCTCCAATGTGGCCTATCCAAGGAGGAGCTAAATCGTGTCGGCCCCTTCATAAGTGCAAAGGATCTTTGGACAAAACTAATCAAGTTACACGAAGGATCGGATCAAGCTAAGGTTTGCAAACGCGATTTGTTGTTCAATAAATTGTACACACTAAAAATGCAGGAACACGAGTCCGCGACGCAACTCCATGCCTGTGTCCAAGACATAGTCAACAACCTACACACAATCGGGCAAAAGGTCGAAAAACGCGACCTTATAAGGTATGTTCTAAACTCTTTTCCGAGGACTACCTTATGGGCATCCATGGTCGATGCCTATAAGGTCTCCAAGGACCTTTCTAATATTAGGTTAGATGAACTCTTTTCGGATTTTGAACTTCATGAGCAGTCTAACTCGGAGCCTAAGAGGGGTATAGCCTTGTTTGCAGGTTCAAAGAAGAAGAAAATCGCAAGCAAGCCACCACCAACGAGGAGGAAGACTAGTCCGAAGAAGAAGTTGACCCGGAATTGACTGCCGAACTAATGAACCTAGCTCGAAGGATAGCCAAGGGACGAAAGTGAACCACGACTCGACCCAACCAAGGTAAGCCTAAAAGTTCTAATATTAGGTGTTATGAGTGCAACAGGTTTGTACATATCAAGTCCGAGTGCCCCAAGCTCAACCACCAAGCACCTAAGCACAAGAAGGCCCTCAACGCGACATGGGAAGAAGCGTCATCCGAAGAAGACGAAGACCACGTCTTCATGGCGAAATCAATTGAGTCAGACACGAAGACCGAACCTGAGCTTGAGTCAGAACCTGAGGATGACTCGGACTATGAAGCTACCTTCAAGTCAAGCCACGGATACGCATCCGGTTCAAAAGATACCCTTAATGTAAGTTGAACTTTATTTATACAAAATACGGTTAGGTTTTTGTCTAGGAAATTAGTTAAATCCGATTCCAAGGTCGAGACCCTGGTTGAGGAGGTCAAACTCCTCAAATACAAAGTCTCCCTAACCTCTTCGACTAGTCGAGTTCAAGAGAAGGACTCAACTCGGGTTGAAAAACTCGAAGTTGAGAACTCACTCTTGAAAAGTCAAGTCGAAGATCTTAGGAACACGTTGGAAAGGTTCACTTCGGGATCCAAAGGACTTGACCTCCTACTTGGATCTCAAAGGGCCGTGTACAACAAGGCTGGACTAGGGTTTAACTCAAACACGACTAATAGGTCATATATGTCGATTGTAAGTCGACATAGGAAACATTCCAAGCATGGGTCCCTAAGAACCTTTTGATTTCAACTCTAGGATCCAACCCGTACTGGATTCCCAAGGACCAAATCCACTATGTGGATAGACCGAACCAATTCAACGGTCTAGGGGGAGCCATTACAAAACATGTTTGTGCTTTAACTTAGAAATTGCATGTTTTAACTTAGAAAGTTTGTGCTTTAACTTAGAAATTGCATGTTTTAACTTAGAAAGTTTGTGCTTTAACTTAGAAATTGCATGTTTTAACTTAGAAAGTTTGTTCTTTAAAACTTGTGAACTCACTTAGAACACGTACATAATCAACTAAAATCCTTTGAAAAGATTGAGCCTCGGGGAGCCTCTTTTCAAAAATAACCATTTAAACTTGTGAACTCACTTAGAACACGTACATAACCAACTAAAATCCTTCGAAAAGATTGAGCCTCGGGGAGCCTCTTTTCAAAAATAACCAACCAGTTAGACTAGGAAATAATCTTAGGTGAGTCAAGTCATCATTTTCTTGAACATGGCTTTGTCTAAGGAAGTGGTCGATGATCCGATAAAAGAAGGCCCCTGTGCCTCGCCACGACCTGGAAGCCATGATCTTGAAAAGGTAAACTTGACAAGCCTAGGGTCAAATCCAAATCTAACATAAAATTACTTGAACCTAAATCCACTTAATCAACTTAATTGAAAGTCATCTCACAAAAAAAACACATAAGTATAACATGCTTGATCATATAGACACAGGTGAGATGACCTAGGTTTAACAACTTACAACCAATTTAAAAAAAAAAAAAAATCTAACATCCAATCCAACCACCTTGTGTGTAGGATCAATGGATGTTGGACAGCGGTTGCTCCCGACACATGACCGGGGATCAACTCAAATTCACGAAGCTTCGATTCAAACGACAAGGATCGGTAGCCTTTGGGAATAACAGCAAGCTCAAAATCATCGGATCAGGTGATATCGAGCTTAACTCGAATTTTGTTATTAAAAATGTATTACTTGTAGAGAATTTTGAATATAACCTGCTTAGCGTAAGTCAATTATGTGACAATAACTATAAGGTCCTATTTTTAGAAAATGAATGTGTAATTAAAACAAATAAAATAGCTAAAACAATACTCAAAGGAACTAGGACAAATAACATTTACACAATTAACTTAATCAAATCCTCAGCCAAATGTCTTATGACACAGGAAGAGGAATCATGGTTGTGGCACCGACGACTCGGTCACTCGCACCCAAGACTCGTCCACAAGATGAGTCAGAGTGGATTAGTCAGAGGCTTACCCAACCTCAACAACTTGGTTAATAAAATCTTTAATGCTTGTCAACAAGGAAAACAACCTAGGATACAACACAAGTTAACTAACCAAGAACGAACCTCAAGTGTACTTGAGCTCCTGCATATGGATCTATTCGATTCACATGGAGCCAAGTCACTCAATAGAAGTCAATATTGCTTAGTCATAATTGACGACTACTCCAGGTTTACCTGGGTTAGGTTCATCAAACATAAAAATGATACCCTAGATCAATTAATCAATCTATTCAAATTAATCGAGAATCAAAAAAACCTTAAGGTTAAAAGACTTAGAAGCGATCATGGTGGTGAATTCGAAAATCAAAGGTTCACCAACTTCTGTAACCTAAACGGATACCACCATGAATTCTCTTGCCCTAGGACCCCTCAACAAAATGGCCTAGTGGAGCGGAAAAACCGAACTCTACAAGAAGCCGCTAGGACCATGTTGAACGAATACGACCTACCTGATAGGTTTTGGGCAGAAGCCGTGAGTATGGCATGCTATGTCCAAAATAGGATCCTTATGGTAAAAAGGCACCTTAAGACCTCATACGAGATTTATCACGATAAAGTACCCAACATCAAGTACTTTAGGGTATTTGGGTGTAAGGTACATATCCTAAACACTAAGGATTACCTAGGGAAATTTACATCCAAAACCACGACCAGAATCTTTCTAGGATACTCGACTACAAGTCGAGCTTATAGAGTATATAACCACGACACCCTTAGAGTCGAGGAGACTATCAATGTAGTATTTGATGAAGGACATGAACCTACAAAACCCCCAACCCCAATTAGCGAGCGATTCATACTAGACCTAACTCGATCCGAGATCGGTCTAGTGTTAATCCTAACCTAAGTCAACCAAGTCACTCTATTGATCAAGTGATAGATGACTCCAACCAAACTAATGTTCAACCAAGTCACCCCATTGATCAAGCATTAGGTGACACAAACCCAACCCAATCTAGGATTCAGACTAACCACCCTATCGATCAAGTGATAGGAGATCCTAATCTAGGAGTTCGAACTAGAGCATCCTATAGGAACCTTAGTCAAATTTCCTTAATTTCAAATAGAACCCAAGTCAATTGAACAAGCTCTTCTTGATCCCGATTGGATTATTGCAATGCAAGAAGAGCTAGCTCAATTTACTAGGAATGAAGTGTGGGAATTAATACCACCATCTAAAGATAAAACGATAATTGGAACAAGGTGGGTGTTTAGAAATAAGCTTGATGATAAAGGTGAAGTAGTTAGAAACAAGGCTAGGTTAGTCGCCAAAGGGTTTAGTCAAGTCGAAGTCTTAGATTACAAAACCTATGCCCCAGTAGCTAGACTCGAATCCATTCGAATGTTGCTAGCTTATGCTGCACATCTAGGATTTAAGCTGTTTCAAATGGATGTTAAGTCGGCATTCCTAAATGGATACATTAAAGAAGAAGTTTATGTTAGCCAACCCCCCGGATTCAAAAATCTAGATAAACCCGACCATGTTCTAAAACTTAAGAAAGCTCTCTATGGACTTAAACAAGCTCCTCGAGCTTGGTACGAGAGACTTTCAATCCATCTTAAGTCAAAAGGGTTTAACCAAGGCATAGTTGACCCAACTCTCTTCGTAAAAACCTTAGGTAAAGAAATATTCATAGCTCAAATTTATGTAGACGATATAATTTTTGGAAACTCTAACTCAGCATTACTAAACGAGTTCGTTTCACTCATGGAAAGTGAGTTCAAAATGAACTTGGTAGGCGACTAAGTTTCTTTTTAGGTCTACAAATTAAACAAACTAAGGATGGTATATACCTATATCAACAAAAATACACTAAGGAGTTAATTAAAAGATTTGGAATGCAAGACGCTAAAATCATTAATACTCCAATGACAACTAATGTGAATATAGAAGAAGATGTAATCGGAAATTCAATTGATTTAAAATACTATAGGAGTGTAATAGGGAGTCTCCTTCACTTAACTGCAAGGCGACCTGATATCTTATTTGCAGTAAGTATGTGCGCAAGGTTTCAAACCTGTGCCAAGGAGTCTCACCTAACTCTAGTTAAACGTATTCTTAGATATCTAAAGGGTACACTTAATGTCGGAATTTGGTATCCTAGATCTACCGAGTTCGAACTAACCGGCTACTCCGATTCGGACTATGCCGGTAGTAAGATCGATAGAAAGAGTACGAGTGGTTGTTGTCAACTTCTCGGCTCGAGTCTAGTGAGTTGGTGCAGTAGGAAGCAACACTGTGTTGCTTTATCTACCACCGAAGCCGAATACATCGCGATGGGTGAGTGTGTCACGCAGCATCTTTGGATGAAGCACACTCTCCGCGACTTTAAGTTAGACTTTACGAATACTAAACTTCACGTAGATAACATTAGTTCAATTAATCTTACAAAGAATCTGATATGTCACTCTAGGACCAAACATATAGAGGTCAAACACCATTTCATTCGAGAACATGTGGCCAACGGAGCCATACAACTCGAATACGTCGAATCAAAGTCTAACTTAGCAGACCTATTTACTAAACCCCTACCCGAAGCCGAATTTAGTCTATTAAGACAAAAATTGGGCATGTCCGTAGTAGAATAGGAACTTGCAAATTATACTTTCTTACTACTATTTCTTAAATTTTCATTTTTATGGAACTAGAATAGGACATACCTTAGATATCATGCACCTATAGATTTAAGGAGCCAATACATCTCACAACACATAGGACTAATGTGTTTGTGTACTTAGCCACGTAAATGGGCATGAGATGTTAGGACCTTACTCCTGGTTCCAGATGTAGATCTAGTGCATCGCCATGAACCATGGAGTATAATCATAAACACTAACCGACTCTGACCAGGACTGGTTGATCTTTCATATCAATCAAGCCAAATATGAGTCGAACATTTTATAGATGAGCTTATTTTCAGTATATTTTTTTTTAAAATAAAAAATGGGGAACATGCTTGGACTTTAAATTTAAAACTTATTTTGTTTTCCACACACCCCTTACTCTTTTCGATATACGGCAAAAGGGGAAGAAAGCCAAAGTTAAAAGGTCAAAGTTAAGGGGTCATTTTTTTTACAACTTAACTCTTACTTCATATTTTAACCAAAAGTTAAAACTTACTAAAAGGACAAAGAATTCTTAAACTTAAACTTATTTTAAATACTATGGCCAATATTAAGTAATTTCGATTACTTAACTCGAAATTACTTAACTCTTTTTTAGTAGCAAACATCAAGGGGGAATGTTAAAACTCTTTCTCAAGTACTCACCCTCGGTCAGGGGGGAGGATTCCTCAAGGGGGAGCACTTGAAAAAGAGTTTTTATACTCCTGTTCATTCATGCTCTTAACACTCCCACTCATTCATGCATATCTCTTGCTCATTTTACATAAGGCACTTAATTTGTTTTCTTAACTTTGTATGTGGGTTTGCCATAAATCAAAAAGGGGGAGATTGTTGGTGCAGTAGGCACCTAAGTCGAACCTGAGTTTTGATTATAGCAAACGATACAAAGTTATGCTCATGTTGTTATCTCACGAGCTGAATCGAGTGTGCAAAAGATTGCTATAGCTGGAGCTGAAGGCTAGCGACACCCGGAGGAAGCCACGGTGGTCGGGCGACACTCGAGTGATTTCGGAGGGAGCCAAAGGAATCGAGTGGAAGGACGGAAGCAAAAGCAACACGTAAGTATCGAGGTAAGCTCGTGTGTGCGAGTGTAAGTAAGGTCGTATCCTCGTTACGGGGAAAGACTTAAGCGTAGATCCGACCCAAGACATCTCATAGGTGGTCTAGGTCGAGATCGGACGGTCGACGACCGTCGAAATAATGTTTTTTTTAAGCTAACATTGCCTTGCGGCCGGCTGATCACGATCGCCAACTGAAGGGACTCATTGCCGTCCATCGGTCGAGTGACTTGGCTAGCACTCGGCCGATCTGGCGCGATCGATTAGTGATGGCCATCGGTCATCGCTGGTCAAAAGATCAGCCTCGAGTAGTCAAGAGTTATCACCATTTTTCAAGGGGTTTTGTGCCCATTTGTGATTGGCTAAAGACCCATTCATGAGGTGCTCAAAGGCTATAAAAGGAGGGCCAAACCTAGGGTTTTTCATCAATTCAAAAGCTTCCAAAGTGCTTCCGATACGCTCCGACTCTCCGACATCCCTACAACGAAGCGCTGCCGAGACGACGACTAGAGCTTCAACCTCCAACCTTTAAAGTCGTCAGTAAAGAAAGTTCTAAATTGTATTTCAGTTTATTCCTTTTAGTAAAGCTTTCATTATAACGAGGAGAGGGGGAGTGTCCTTCTACCTCGGGCTTTTTGTATCCGTCTAACTCCTACCTCCAACGAGGAGGAGTTCTTTAGTAGTTTTCCCTCCGTACGTGGTCAAGGACCACTAGGGCCTTGGAGTAGTAGCCTTCGGCTACGAACCAAGTAAATCTCTTGTGTCTATTGTCTCCTTTACTTTTTGTTTTGTTTATCCTTCCGCTGCATATATGTTTTCTTTTAAAACAAATTCATACAAAAAAATTTCTATCGCTAGTCACCCCCCCCCCCTCTAGCGATCCGATCGATCCAACATCCTGTGGTAGCTGGCCTCGAAAAGAACGAAGAGAGTTCTATAAACGATCAACTTATTGGCCAGCCTGAGACTACCCTAGAGAGACCAAGGAAGATAGGACTAAAAATAATTACAACTGCACTATGGTTTGTCCTAGTGGGAGTCGTAATGAACTATCTTCTCAAGTAGTTTTGTTTAGATTAGAAATACGGAATGTTATATGTTAACACTTTTTTTTCTTTTCTGAAACTATGAATAAGAAATGATAAGTTCGTTTCTTTTATTAATGATTAGTGCATTACATGGATGTATATGGTATAGTTGATCGATGTCGGTTAGATTGGAACATACGAATGATGAGTGGAAACAAAGTTGCCACTTGATTATGTAAACCAATTCAAATTTACATTGAGTTAATCAGAACCTGCATGGGACCTATCAGTCAGCGAAGCCATGAAGAGATTTGACCGACTCGCACGCCTATGCCCAGAGTTGGTCAGCACGGAAAGAGAAAGGGTCAGACTCATGCTGAAGATGCTCCGACCAGAAATAGCTCTGAATGTGGCCGGCGGAGTTCATAGACCGCAGATCACAGAGGAGCTGTTCAGTAGTGCCCTGATTACCGAGCATTACCTGAACATGAGACAACGCAGATGGCTCGAGCTAGTCAAAGATTATGATTGTGAGATATTCTATCATCCAGGAAAGGCCAACAAAGTGGTAGATGCACTTAGCAGAAAGTCTTGTGCCGCTTTGATGTCCTTATCAATGCTATCTCAGCCCCTGAAAAAGGGAAATAATGAATTACGAAATAGAGATTATTTCTGGAAAACTTTCCACCATGACAATAGCGCCGACATTGTTCGACGATATATTGGGAAAGCAAGATGGTGATTTAGACATCCAGAAGATCAAACAGAAAGTCCTGGAAGGAAGGGATAATGGATTCCGCATTTCCGACAGCGAATTATTATACCTCCGGGACCGACTATGTATTCTAGATGATCCGGGATTACGGAAGAAGATACTCGAGGAATCCCATGTAACACCTTATACCATACATCCTGGATCTACAAAAATGTATCAGGACTTAAGAGATAAATTTTGGTGGTCCGGCATGAAAAGGGATGTGGCTCAGTATGTTAGCACCTGTCTGACCTGCCAGAGGGTTAAGGTAGAACACCAGAAACCTGGAGGATTACTGTAGCCGATACAGATTCCAGAGTAGAAATGGGAAGAAATTTCTATGGATTTCATCTCGGGATTACCCAGAACAACAAATGGTTATGATGCTATATGGGTAATCATAGACCGGTTGACAAAGTCTGCCCATTTCCTGGCAATTAAGATGACTTATCCGGTTGAGCAGCCAGCTCAATTATATGCCAAGGAAATTATCAGATTACATGGAGTGACTAAGGCTATTATTTCTGAACGTGATGGTCGTTTTACCTCCCATTTCTAGGAATGTGTTCAGAAGGCTCTTGGCACTAAGTTGAGATTCAACACTGCGTTTCATCCTCAGACCGACGGTCAGACAGAAAGAGTGAACCAGGTGCTAGAAGATATGTTGCGGGCTTGTGCTCTAGACTTTAAGGGGAGTTGGTGTCGATATTTGTGCTTGGCAGAATTTGATTTACGAGCTACTATTGGAATGGCACCATATGAAGCTCTATATGGGAGAAGATCTGAGTCTCCTATCACATTGATGCGAGGGTGGTGAAAGCAGGGAAATGGGTCTTTAGCCCGATATTATTGACGATACCACCCGAGCTATACAAACTATCCGTTAGAGGATAGAGACTGCTCAAAGTCGGCAAAAGAGTTATACGGATAAGAGACGCCGACCATTGGAATTCGAAGTTGGGGATTTTGTGTTCCTCAAGGTCGCCCCTATGAAAGGAGTAATGAGATTTGGAAGAAAGGGAAAGCTGAGTCCGCGTTATGTAGGACCGTATCAGATCCTAAAAAGAATCGGCAAGGTGGCCTATGAGCTGGAGCTACCTCAGGAGATGTCGGCTATCCACAATGTCTTCCATGTATCAATACTCAAGAGATGCGTTCCCAATGCAGACCATGTGATCGAACCAATGGCAGTACAAATTCAAGGGGACCTAAGTTATGAAAGCTGACCTATTCAGATAACAGATTGCGAGGTCAAGAAGCTAAGGAGCAAAGAGGTACCCTTAGTGAAGGTCCTATGGCGAAGTCAAGGGTTCGAAGAGTTCACATGGGAATGAGAAGACGAGATGCGACAAAAGTATCCGGAACTATTTTAAGTTCGGGATGAACTTTTAATAAGGTACGGGGGATTGTAACACCCCAAAATTTTTCTCCAAAAATTTTTGTATAGAATTTAATTTCATGTCTAGTAGATTATATATGGAAACTTAGAAAATGATGATAAAAGAATAAAAGTGGAGAGGTGAGATTTGGACCTTAAACCTCTTGGTGATAGTTAACTCTTACCATGCATGTGATGACCAAGTGCTCTGCAGTAGCTTACTGTTGGAGAAAGAGGAGAAATTGTAGATGAGTGTGAGGAGGGTAAATGAAGAGGCATGAAAAGAGAAGAGACACTTCTCTTCCTCCCTTTATAAATAAGAGAGAAGGATTCGTTTGACAACTTCTTCTTCCTTCTTCCTCCTTCCACCGAAACCCTAGGGTTCCTTCTTTGAGTTTCGGCCAAAGCCAACTAGGGTTCCACCCTAGTGAGTTAAGCAAAGAGAAGTGTTCATCTAAGGGGCTAATCTTCATCTAAGGGTCAAGAGCACCAAGAAGGGTTCTAGGGCAAGATTATTTCTTAGTCTCCACTCCAATCAAGGTCCCTCTTATTAAGAGGTAACCAATTATAAGTGGTAAGATTCCCTCACCTTCAGTATATTTGCTCTTGTAGAACATGATATATGAAAGAAATGTGATGCTTTATACCCTACAAGTTTCGGCCAACTAGGGTTTTAGGGCTAGGGTTGCATGAAAACACTCCTTATGAAATTATGATATGTTGTATGTCTTCATGTATAAATTTTATGTGACAAAAATAATTCTTTTGTGCCCTAATGGTTCGGCCAACTAGGGTTTTAGGGCTAGGTTGCATGAAAACACTCATTATGAAATTATGATATGAAGAATGTCTTCATGTATAAATTTTATGTGAAAAAAATTTTTGGTGCCCCTAATGGTTCGGCCAACTAGGGTTTTAGGGCTAGGGTTGCATGAAAACACTCCTTATGAAATTATGATATGTTGTATGTCTTCATGTATAAATTTTATGTGGCAAAAATAAATTTTTGGTGCCCCTAATGTTTCGGCCAACTAGGGTTTTAGGGCTAGGGTTGCATGAAAACACTCCTTATGAAATTATGATATGTTGTATGTCTTCATGTATAAATTTTATGTGACAAAAATAATTCTTTTGTGCCCTAATGTTTCGGCCAACTAGGGTGTTAGGGCTAGGGTGGGGTCTAAGTACCCAACTTCATGTGCAAGTATTTCCCCCCTAAGTTTATGATATGTTATGTGACACTTATGTAAGTTTCATGTGCAAAAAAAAAAAATGTATGAACCCCTCCCTAGTGATTTCGGCCACCTAGGGTACCTAAGCTAGGGTTAAGATTATGTGCTTAAATTGGTGTACAAGAATTCCCTTAGAATTCATGATATGTTGCATGATTGTATGTATGCCTATGTGATGAACATGTTTATGATTTATTATGCCATGAAATATGCCTATGTGATGGACATGTTTATGATTTAATATGCCATGAAATATGCCTATGTGATGAACATGTTTATGATTTAATATGCCATGAAATATGCCTATGTGATGAACATGTTTATGATTTAATATGCCATGAAATGTGCCTATGTGATGAGCATGATTATGCTTGATATGCCATGAAATATGCCTATGTGATGAACATGTTTATGATTTAATATGCCATGAAATATACCTATGCGATGAGCATGTTTATGCTTGATATGCCATGAAATATGCCTATGTGATGAATATGTTTATGATTTAATATGCCATGAATTATGCCTATGTGATGAGCATGTTTATGCTTGATGTGCCATGAAATATGCTTATGTGATGAACATGTTTATTCTTTAAGACCCCTTTAGGGTATTCTTACGTTATGAATGCATATATGCTATGAAATGTCTAAGAAGATGCTTCCCCTTTTTATGTTGGGATTAAGAGCTCTCCTTATGATAAGATAAGACGGAGATGCTTCCCTTTTTATGTTGGGGATTAAGAGCATTCTTTATGATATGATAAGAAAGAAAAGAAAGAAAATTAAGTATTTAACTTATTAAGAGGTTAAGTACCCAACCCGTTAGGTGGTTGTTAATCAAATCCAAGGGACATAAGAAGACGTAAGAGGTCTTGCCCTGGTAAGACGTAAGAGGTCTTGCTCTAGTAGGTCTGGTGGCTAGCTACCCCACCCTATTAGGGAACCTGATTTATGTGGTACTTTGCCTGAGGCCCCCCCTTCATGATATGATTATGTTGAAGTATCTATATGTAAATGTTTTGAAAAGAAAGGACTTGTATGAAATTGTGCATGCTTATGTTTAAGTTTAAGAATGCTTATGATTATGTCCTTTATGCATGTTTAGGATTGATGATGTCATGAATGCTTATGTTTAAGTTTAAGAATGCTTATGATTATGTCCTTTATGCATGTTTAGGATTGATAATGTCATGAATGCTTATGTTTAAGTTTAAGAATGCTTATGATTATGTCCTTTATGCATGTTTAGGATTGATGATGTCATGAATGCTTATTTTTAAGTTTAAGAATGCTTATGATTATGTCTTTTATGCATGTTTAGGATTGATGATGTCATGAATGCTTATGTTCAAGTTTAAGAATGCTTATGATTATGTCCTTTATGCATGTTTAGGATTGATGAAGTCATGAATGCTTATGTTCATGTTTAAGAATGCTTATGATTATGTCCTTTATGCATGTTTAGGATTGATGATGTCATGAATGCTTATGTTCAAGTTTAAGAATGCTTATGATTATGTCCTTTATGCATGTTTAGGATTGATGAAGTCATGAATGCTTATGTTTAAGTTTAAGAATGCTTATGATTATGTCCTTTATGCATGTTTAAGATTGATGATGTCATGAATGCTTATGTTTAAGTTTAAGAATGCTTATGATTATGTCCTTTATGCATGTTTAGGATTGATGATGTCATGAATGCTTATGTTAAAGTTTAAGAATGCTTATGATTATGTCCTTTATGCATGTTTAGGATTGATGATTTTTAGCATGCTTATGTACATTTTATGCCATGCTTATGTTTCTTTTCGTTAGTATGCTGATGTTTAGTGTTGTTATGCAACACTTATGTTGTTTATGCTTGTATGCTCATGTTGTCTAATTATTTGATGTAATTGTGGCTTTTGTGAGTAGGCAAGAATCTTACTAAGCTATATGCTTATAGTTTATGTTGTCCATATACTGCAGATAAAGGAAACATGAACTAGAGGAAGTAGCAGGAGGGGCAAAGTGTGTGTGATAGTGGCATGGTGGAAAAAGACCCTATTACTCTCTGCTTTTATTTATATGCTCTATGAACAACTTAAGACATTTGCTTCCGCTTTTATGACTTGTGATTTATTAGTACCATGTTGGATGTTGCTTAGTTTATGTTACTGTTCACCTTACTTATGAAAGTTTGATATGTTAGAACTCATGAATGGATCACGTTCATAATAGTTACACTCTTTAATCTTTACGTTATGCATGTTATAAAATGAGATACGATATGGTAACATGCTAATTATGATTATGATATGTGATGCATGTTATAAAGAAGATATGATATGTTAACATGCTAATTAGGTCTATGATATGTGATGCATGTTATAATAGAAGATTTATGTCATGATAACATGTTTGATTATGTAGATTGTGAAATGATCCATATATGTTATGTTATAAAAAAAAAAAAAAGTAACGCCTCCCTGAGAGTAGATAAGGGCGGGCGTTACAAACTCTGCAAAACACAAATATTTGCACCTGCTTCCATTAAAATCTAAGGCAAAAGCTCTGAGCATGTCCTCAAAAATCTGATTCACTCTTTCTGTTTTCCCATCTGTCTGAGGATGAAATGCAGTGCTGAATCGTAACTTAGTGCCGAGGGCTTTCTGAACACACTCCCAAAAGTGTGAAGTGAAGCGACTGTCTCTATCTGAGATAATGGTCTTAGGTACTCCATGAAGTCTAATCACTTCCTTGACGTATAACTGGGCTAACTGCTCAATGGAGTATGATATTCTGATAGGCATGAAGTGAGTAGACTTTGTCAATCTATCGACAACTACCCAAATAGAATCGTAGCAATTGGTTGTTTTAGGCATTCCTACTATGAAATCCATGGCTAGTTCCTCCCACTTCCATTCTGGAATCTGGATAGCCTGTAGAACTCCTCCTGGTCTCTGGTGTTCGGCTTTCACTCTCTGACATGTCAGACAAGTGCTAACATACTTAGCCACGTCCCTCTTTATATCAAGCCACCAAAATTTCCCTTTCATATCTTGATACATCTTGGTGGATCCAGGATGCATCGAATATGGGGTCCCATGAGCTTCTTCTAGGATCTTCTTTCTTAAGTCTAGATCCTTGGGGACACATAAGCGTTCACCCAGATATAATACCCTACTATCAGAGACACGGAATACTTCATCCTTTCCTTCTTGGATCTCTTGCTTGATCCTTTGGATGCTAGGATCTTTGTCCTGTCTCACTAATATATCCTCAAACAGTGTAGGTACTATGGTCAAGGAAGAGAGCTGTCCAGAAATGATCTCAACCCTAAAATTCATTATCTCTTTCTCTAGTGGTTGGGATAGTGTTGCTAGGGACATCAAAGTGGCGCATGATTTTCTACTCAGCGCATCTGCTACTTTGTTTGCCTTTCCAAGATGGTAGTGGATTTCACAGTCATAGTCCTTTACTAGCTCAAGTCATCTGCGCTGTCGCATATTCAAGTCCTTCTAAGTGATGAAATACTTCAGACTCTGGTGATCTGTATAAATCTTGCATTGGACTCCATATAGGTATTGTCTCCAAACTTTCAGAGCAAGGACCACTGTTTCTAACTCAAGATCATGAGTGGGGTAATTCTCTTCGTAGTCCTTGAGTTGTCTAGATGCATAACCAATGACTTTACCCTTCTGCATAAGTACTGCTCCGAGTCCCATCTTGGATGCATCACTATACAGGTCAAATCCCTCATTACTTTCTGGAAGGGTAAGCACTGGAGCACTTGTGAGTCTCCTCTTTAATTCAAGGAAGCTCTTTTCACAATCTTCGGTCCATTCGAACTTCTTATTCTTTTTGATAAGAACCGTCAACGGCGAAGCTATCCTTGAGAAGTTTTCCACAAACCTTCGATAGTACCCTGCTAATTCGAGGAAACTTCTGACTTCACTGGCATTCTTTGGCTGACCCCAATTACTGACTGCTTCTATCTTTGTTGGGTCTACCATAACTCCATCTTTTGAAATAACATGACCAAGAAACGATATTCGATCAAGACAAAACTAACACTTGGAGAACTTTGCATATAATTGTCTTTGCTGAATGGTCTGCAAGACTGTCTTCAAGTGTTCGACATGTTCTTCCTGGGTTCTCGAGTAGATAAGGATGTCGTCAATGAAAATGACCACAAACTTGTCAAGGTACTCCTTAAATGTCCAATTCATCAAGTCCATAAACATAGCAGGTGCATTTGTCACTCCGAAGGGCATGACCATGAACTCATAGTGTCCATACCTCGTTCGGAAGGCTATTTTCGGTATATCATCCTCTTTAACTCTTACTTGATGATAACCTGACCGCAAGTTAATCTTGGAGAAAACTGTGGCTCCCCTCAATTGATCAAATAAATCCTCTATCCTTGGCAGAGGATATCTGTTCTTCATCGTCACTTGATTCAAGGCTCGGTAGTCTATGCACATCCTCATAAACCCATCTTTCTTTTTCACAAACAACACTAGAGCTCCCCATGGGGAATGACTAGGGCGGATGAATCCCTTGTCTAATAACTCCCATAATTGTTCCTGAAGCTCTTTCAATTCAGCTGGAGTCATACGATAGGGTGCTTTTGAGATTGGATTGGTACCAGGAATAAGCTCAATCTCAAACTCAACTTCCCTTCTAGGTGCTAGTCCTGGTAGCTCGTCAGGAAATACTTCCGGGTAGTCACATACAATTGGGACTTCTTCTAGCTTTTGGTTTCTTTCTTGCTTAGTATCAACTATATGTGCTAAATACCTAGTGCATCCACTAGCTAACATCTTCTGAGCTTCCATGGAAGACAAGAACTTCTTAGTCTTCTTCCTTGGTTCTCCAATAAACTCAAATTTGGCCTCGGTCTCGGGTTGGAATACTACCCTTCGCTTACGACACTCAATGGAAGTACCATACTTGGACAGAAAGTCCATTCCAAAGATGACATCATAGTCATGCATGTCCAGCAAGATCATATCACTATAAAGCTCTCTGTCTGAAATTTTTACCAGCACGGCACGTAACCAGTGTGTAGATGTCATTATTTCACCCGAAGGTAGGGTCTTTAAAAACTGAATATCTAAGATATCCAGAGTTATATCTATCTTCTTAACAAATGTCATAGACATGAAAGAATGAGTTGCCCCAGTATCAAACAGTACGGTAGCATGCTGACTAAGAATAGGTATCTGACCTGTGACCACCGTAGAAGCATTTGCTACCTCTTTCTTGGTGAGGGAGAATATCTGGGCATTAGGTGTAACTGATGGGGCCTCTAATCTTCCTTAGCTGATGTAAGGAACCTCCAGTGTTGCCTGCATCTGATGTTGGTCTACCTCCATCTTGAATAGTATGGCGGAGGCGATTTGTCTTAGTGGAGCCTTTGTTTTTGCGAAGTGTCCCTCGACACCACATATATAACACCCGCTCACGCCCTGGCGACAAACTCCTAGATGCTTCCTCCCACACTTAGAACATGTAGGATACGTAGGCTGCTTACTGGCTGAACCTCCCTTTGCATTATTCCATTGCTTCCTCTTGCCATTATTGTTTCGCTTCCAGTTCGAATTACCACTCTGAGGTTTCTGACCTCCTGAACTTCCCTGGCTTTTGCTTTCTACCGAGGCTAGCTTCTGGTGCTTGATACTATTCATGTAATGCTCCGTGATTAGCACACTGCTGATTAGCTCTTCAATAGTCTGTGGTCTATTAATTCCACCAGCCACATTCAGAGCTATCTTCGGTCTCAACATCTTTAGCATCAACCTAACTCTTTCCTTCTCAGTACTGACCAGTTCCGGGCATAGACGAGCCAACCTATTGAACTTCTTCACCGCTTCATCTACTGATAAATCCCCTTGTCGGAACTTCATGAACTCATCATAATGCTTATTGGTGACTCGCATATGGAAGAACTCCTCGAAGAACTCCATCTTAAAGTTCGTCCATGACATTTGGTTCACCACCCTCTTAGCCTTTACTCGCTCCCACCACATTCTGGCATCTCCGGTCAGACAGAACGAGGCTCACTTGACTTTCTCATTCTCAGGCCAGTCCAACAGTTCCACTATGCTCTCTACTGTCTTGAACCATGCATGAGCATCCCATGGTTCACTGGCATCGGCAAAACAATCTGGCTTCAGCTTTTGCCATTGAATCAGATAGGCCTCTTGCCTCACCCCTCCCACTGGAGCTGTTGGTGGGACTGGTGGGGCGGAAGATGTGGTTGGAATGGCATTCTGAGTCCCGGGTTGAGTAACAGGATTTTCTCACTGATTCATCATCAAGGTATTGATGACCTGCTGCTGCTCTACGACTTGCTGTTGGAGCTATGTAACTATCTGCATCCAGGCAGGTGGTGGTACTTCTTCATTCATTCCTTGTCCTCTACGGGGTCTTCCTCGAGGCATTTCTTGCTCTTCATAAGATGATAAAGTGAAACCAATATAAGACTATTATCACTACTTTTTCTCATCTTCACATACATATCTAGCTATGCTCTATTACTTACTGTCTATTATCTTCATATATATATATATATATATATATGCAAGCATGTTTAACTCAAAGAGAACATTCTAGGTGAGCATGTTTAACTTAAAAGAAGCATTCCTTACTACTCATAAAATAAATAAAGCAGATAAATACTTGCTTACTTGGAGGCAGCAGGACTGATGCTCGATGTGTGTGTGACGGAAGGGCGAAAACTCGCTCTGATACCATCTTGTAACACCCCCCTAGTCTTTCCACTTTCCACCAAGGGAGATGTAACTACTTTACTATCTCTATCTTTAATTCATGCAATATACTAATGCAATATTCTAACAACAAAAATAATCATAAGGACCTTTACATCACTTAAACAATAACCATTTCAAGATCTTCACCTAACATGCAAGTATTAAAACTAACCCAATATGACTCTAGCATTCTTTGGTCTCAACCATAAATAATCCAGTTGAACTTCAACAATATCAAAAGAAAACAAGAAACTAAAAATCTGATTTAGACATCTGCACTTAGGATCTTTTACTTCCACTGTTCCGTCGCCACACACACCTAGCACTTCATCCGCCATGCCACCTTACTGAAGCTTTTCTTGACCTTTATCTGCAGTATAAGGAAATGCAAACTGTAAGCAATAACGCTTAGTAAGTACTTTCTATGCTCACAAAAATATGCAACGTATGAAATCATGCAACTAGTTCTCTTACCCTTGATACATTGATAC
Source organism: Wurfbainia villosa (assembly GCA_025175895.1). Classification (NCBI taxonomy): domain Eukaryota; kingdom Viridiplantae; phylum Streptophyta; class Magnoliopsida; order Zingiberales; family Zingiberaceae; genus Wurfbainia; species Wurfbainia villosa. The sequence goes on from CM046002.1 coordinate 87,658,094, forward strand.
ACATGTTAACATAATTGGAAATCATAACTCTGATTACATGTCTCTTGTATAAATCATGCTCTTAGGTATTTTAAAACTTGTAAACAGTGTATCTGAACTGGAATGATTAACTTTGAAAACTTTTACTTATACTTATACTGATACTTCAAAATAATAATCATTTTGGATATGGGCTCGGCATGGTACCAATGCGTGCTTTCCTAATAGGTCGGGGTGGCCAACCACTGAACCTACTAGGGTAATCAGGTGAGGCCTTGGCAGTAGTGTGATGCGATGCACATGCATGTTAAAAAGTAAAATACTTCCTTTATACTTATTTTCTTATACAAACTAAAAAAAATGCTCTTAATCCCCTAAACCATGAATGGGGAGCACCATAAAGATCATTATGCTCTTGACCCCCAAAACTGAAGTGGGGAGCATACTGAAGATCGTTGTGCTCTTAATCCCAAATTCGAATGGGGAGCATCTTTAAATTCTCTTTATAAAGGAAATATTTTTACATCTTACTCTACCTCTTGCATAGAATTGTAAGCTACAACTCATCTACAACATGCATGATCATAAATCACATTCTTATCATGGATCTAAACATGATGCTGAATTCTTCAAAACATAATAGTAAAATCACGTAACTGAAAATACCATGCATAACTGAAAATAACATGCACATAAAAATATATCAATGGTATACGATAACTATTTATACTGCAGGTGAGCAATACTTACTTCCTACATCTTTTTCACCAATTTATACCGTTAGATTTCGTAAAGAAAAGACCTCCTACGTGTTCCTTTGATTTAGCGTGATCCGCTATCAAGTCCTTGAAAAGATCCCTCTTGAAAAATTTCCTCTCGAACTATCCAAAGGGAAGATAACCTTCGTAATCAAATTACTTTACAGCTCGTTGTGTATTATAAGCCACAGAAGACAAACCTCGGCGTTTGGAGAGGCGTGGTCGGCATTTGAGAAGAAGAGGAGATCAGCTGCTGGAACACGAGAGAGAGAGAGAGAGAGAGAGGGATTGCTGGAAAAATGAGAGGGCGAGAGAGAGGCGGCTTGGAAATAAAAAAACGTGAGGGAGGCATGAGATTTAAAGAGAGATAAGGAAAAAAATATATATAAAAATTAGAATTTTTCTTAACCAAATTACCCCTTTAAATAATTAGTTAAATTAATCAATCTCTCTTTTTTTCGCCTATAGATATATTTTCTTATATCCTACTCATTGGTAATCTTATGACTTAGTGGTGGGAAGCCTATTCTTCTAAACCAACGGTTCATGGTTCAAGCCTCGGCTACCGAACTATTTATTCGATTTTTTTTTATTTCCTATTCTTAATTATTTCTATTTATTATTATTATTATTATTGTATTCCTATTTTTATTATTTTTATTCTTATTCTTATTTCGATTTTTCTCTAATAAAAATATAAGAATTAAAATTTAGGGTGTTACAAACCCATTATTTCATGTCTATGGCATTTTTTAAGAAGATAGATATAACTCCGGATATCTTAGATATTCAGTTTTTAACGACCCTACCTTCGGGTGAAACAATGACATCTACACACTGGTTGCGTGCCGTGCCGCTCAGAATTTCAGACAGAGAGCTTTATAGTGATTTGATCTTGCTGGACATGCATGACTATGATGTCATCTTTGGAATGGACTTTCTTAGCAAGTATGGTGCTTCCATTGAGTGTCGTAAGCGAAGGGTAGTATTCCAACCCGAGATCGAGGCAAAATTTGAGTTTATTGGAGAACCAAGGAAGAAGACTAAGAAGTTCTTGTCCACTATGGAAGCTCGGAAGATGCTAGCTAGTGGATGCACTGGGTATTTAGCACATATAGTTGATACTAAGCAAGAAAGAAGCCAAAAGCTGGAAGAAGTCCCAATCGTATGTGACTAACCGGAAGTATTTCCTAACGAGCTACCAGGACTAGCACCAAGAAGGGAAGTTGAGTTTGAGATTGAACTTATTCCTGGTACCAACCCAATCTCAAAAGCACCCAATCATATGGCTCCAGTTGAATTGAAAGAGCTTCAGGAAGAATTACGGGAGTTATTAGACAAGGGATTCATCCGCCCTAGTAATTCCCCATGGGGAGCTCCAGTGTTGTTCGTGAAAAAAAAAGATGGATCTATGAGGATGTGCATAGACTACCGAGCCTTAAATCAAGTGGCGATCAAGAACAGATATCCTCTGCCAAGGATAGAGGATTTATTTGATCAATTAAGGGGAGCCACAGTTTTCTCCAAGATTGACTTGCGGTCAGGTTATCATCAAGTAAGAGTTAAAGAGGATGATATACCAAAAATAGCCTTCCGAACGAGGTATGGACATTATGAGTTCATGGTCATGCCCTTCGGAGTGACAAATGCACCCACTATGTTTATGGACTTGATGAATCGGATATTTAAGGAGTACCTTGACAACTTTGTGGTCATTTTCATTGACGACATCCTTATCTACTCGTGAACCCAAGAAGAACATGTCGAACACTTGAAGACAGTCTTGCAAACCCTTCAGCAAAGACAATTATATGCAAAGATCTCCAAGTGTGAGTTTTGGCTTGATCGAATATCATTTCTGGGTCATGTTATTTCAAAAGATGGAGTTATCGTAGACCTGACAAAGATAGAAGCAGTCAGTAATTGGGGTCAACCAAAGAATGCTAGTGAAGTCAGAAGTTTCCTCGGATTAGCAGGGTACTATCGAAAGTTTGTGAAAAACTTCTCAAGGATAGCTTCACCGTTGACAGTTCTTACCAGAAAGAACAAGAAGTTCGAATGGACCGAAGATTGTGAAGAGTGATTCCTTGAATTAAAGAGGAGACTCACAAGTGCTCTAGTGCTTACCCTTGTAGAAAGTAATGAGGGATTTGACTTGTATAGTGATGCATCCAAGGTGGGACTCGGAGCAGTACTTATGCAGAAGGGTAAAGTCATTGCTTATGCATCTAGACAACTCAAGGACTACGAAAAGAATTACCCCACTCATGACCTTGAGTTGGTAGCAGTGGTCTTTGCTCTGAAAGTTTGGAGACATTACTTATATGGAGTCCAATGCAAGATTTACACAGATCACCAGAGTATAAAGTATTTCTTCACTCAGAAGGATTTGAATATGCGACAGCGCAGATGGCTTGAGCTAGTAAAAGATTATGACTGTGAAATCTAGAAAATCATGTGCCACCTTGATGTCCCTAGCAAGACTACCCAAACCACTGGAGAAAGAGATAATGAATTTTGGAGTTTAGATCATTTCAGGATAGCTCTCTGCCTTGACCATAGTACCTACACTGTTTGAGGATATATTAGTGAGACATGACAAAGATCCTATGTCATGCCCCGAGAGTATGCCATGCCGAAAATCAAACGGACGACATCTCCCCTGTACGTGGTAACATTTCGGGTTAATACAAGGCTCGTAGGCCCACAATAAACATAACATATGAATATAACTACATCAAAACACAAAACACAGCGGAAACATAATACAACAACATCACAAACTATACACATGCATACCGGTATGACTAACACCGACTCAGAACACCATAACAAAATCAGAAAACGAAAGGTACAACATTTATGTTGGTGCAATCGGCCTAGGTCACGATTGACCAGGACTCGAGTTTGACTCGAGTGATGTTTTGATGTTCGACAAAAACATATGACAATGTAATTGTCATGGGAAAGTCCAAGTCTTGAGTACTTGGCATGGGAAGTCCAAGTGGGAAACTTGGCATTTGGTAAAGTCCAAGCATGGGTCTTGGCAATGGAAAGTCCAACATGAGTTGGCAAGGGAAGTCCAAGCATGGGTCTTGGCAAGGTAAAGTCCAAATCTTGAGTACTTGGCATGGAAAGTCCAAGCATGGGTCTTGGCAAGGTAAAGTCCAAGTCTTGAGTACATGGCATGGAAAGTCCAACATGGGTTGGCAAGGGAAAGTCCAAGCTTGTGTCTTGGCATTTGAGAAGTCCAAGGGGATTGATATTTAGCGGCGTAAAGTCCAAGCGGAGTCTTGGCGGCATAAGTCAAATGTGCCTTGGCGGTGTAGACACTATTAGCATTACATAGCCGATGGAAGCATCTGAAGGCTAGCTCATTGGATGAATAAGTCATGGATGACTTGGAGGGATCCGAGAGGCGTGAGGCTGATGGAGCTGGCTAGAAGCCTTAGGTCTAGGCTAAGGGTGGTCTAGCAAGTATGGAGGCACCATACTTGGGTTAAAACCTCATTGTGAGTCCGCAGACCGCCTCAATGTCGAGCAGCCGCCGAGCGGTCGATCGAGGGTACGATGTGATCGGCAATGACCGCCAATGTCGGCCCGATCGGCAAGAGTCCCGTTGGAGTTTTTCTAGCGTGGAATCAGTTGTCTCATTCTCGATGTTGTTAGCGGTCGTGAGATTTATGGCGATCGCCAGCGGAAAAATCGGCTGATGCGAGATAAAAGGGAGCTGTTCGTGGAGATTGCAGCATCAGTTCTTTGGGGGCTTTCTTGAGGCAATTTGAAGGCGATTTGCAGGTGCATTTCAGGGCCCTTCAACCTCATTCAAGCAACCAACAAGCAAAGCGCTCAAACCCTAGTTTTGTAAAGTGTTCTTTACATTTCCTTTGTATTTGCTTGTATTTCTTTCATTTATTGTTGTAAACGTTTGTACGAGGTTTCTCCGCCTCCGACTTGTTGTCGAGAAGGAGTTTATTGATTAGTGATTGCATTGGTGTCGCTAGAGCTCGTTAGAGCTCAATCCGTGGAGTAGAAAGCTTGAGGTTCCGAACCACGTTATATCTTTGTGTTCGTGGTTGTTTCATTTCGTTATTGTCTTTATTATTTCTATTCCGCTGCGTATAACAAAATTGTAGAAACAAACGCGATCGAATTCCATCTATCAACGAACACGCGCTATTCTCCCCCCCCCTCTAGCGGCTTCAATTCTCCTACAATTGGTATCAGAGCCCGGGGCTCTTCTACGGACTAATCGCCGGGAGCTAAGACAAAGAAGATAGAGGGTGAAGATGGAAGGACAACTAGGTTGGGATATCAACACACCTATCCCTTATGCCCTCTATGGACAAGAAGGCTTTGGACAATGGAAGACAAGAATCGATGATTTCTTAATGATGAGGGACTTCGAAGAATGGTCCATTTTGATGGATGGATTTGAATATCCAAGAGGACCAAGAGGTGGATTATTCAAAAAGAAGAGATAGACCGAAGAGCAAGTTCAAGCATCCGAGAAAAATGACAAGGTGATAAAATTTTTAATTGATTTATTGCCTAACAATATCTTGTGTATGTTAGGTAATTATGTAGATGCTAAAGAGTTATGGAGCCAAGTGGCAAAGCTTCATGAAAACTCATCATCGGTCCAAGAAGAAGAAGAGGAGGAGGAAGGATCACCTTCTCAAGCTCAAAAGGAAGCAAGTACATCGTCATCCAAAGAGCTTGAGGATTCGGAAGTTGATAGGGAATCAACTTCCGGATCGGTGGAGGAAGTGGAAGAAACATCCACTTCTATAATTGAGGGGGAGAGGCCATCCTCAACACCGGAGCAACAAGAGGAGCCATCCGTGTAACGCCCGCCCTTATCTGCTCTCAGGGCGGCGCTACTTGTACTCATTTTTTTTTTTTAACATACTACATATGGATCCTTTCACAACCTACATGCTTTAACAGGTCATCATAACTTAAACCTTCTTTTGCACATACATCACATATCATATTCATCCTTAGCATGTTAACATATCTTTCATAACAAGCGTACATAAAAATTCGTTCGTGAGTTCTAACATTTCAAACCTTCTTAAGTAATTGATACTCATTAAACACAAGTCTTATAAGCGGAAGCAATGTCTTAAGTTGTTCTTAGAGCATATAAATATAAGCAGATAGTATAGGGTCTTCTTTCCAACATGCCACTATCACACACACACTTGGCCCCTCCTACTACTTCCTCTAGTGCAGACTTCCTTTATCTGCAGTATATGGACAACATGAACTATAAGCATATAGCTTAGTAAGATTCTTGCCTACTCACAAAAGCCACAAACTTCATCAAGCATTTAGAACATGAGAATACTAACATAAAGGACCTAAGTATTTCATAGCAACACTAATCAACAACATATCCATGTAATAATACAAAAACTAAGCATGGCATAGAATTGTTCATAAGCATGTTAGGCATAATTAATCTAAGCAGGGCATAATTTGAACATAAGCATTATAACTACATAAAACTAAGCATGCATGAAAGACATTCATAAGCGTTTCAAAACATAACCATAAGCATTATAACTACATAAAACTAAGCATGCATGAAAGACGTATTCATAAGCGTTTCAAAACTTAACAATAAGAATTCCTAACCTAAGCATTCGTAACATCATACATCTTAAACCTACATAAAGTACATAGGCACAAATATTCTTCAACTTAACCATAACCATTCATCAGGAAATCCAAACATGCATAAAGGACATAATCATAAGCATTTGTTTAACTTGAACATAAACATTTGTAATAACCTAAATCCTAAACCTGCAGAAGGAACATAATCGCAAGTATTCTTAAACTCAACCATAACATTCACCACATCATAAATTCTAAACTAGCATAAAGTACTTAGTCACAACATTCTTAAACTTAACTCTAAACATCATAAGTTCATAACATCTAGCATGCATAAAGAACATAGTTCGTAAGCATTCAGAGTATTTATCATAAGCATACACCATATCATAAAAGTCTGTTCTTTTCAAAACATATACTTATAGATACTTTAATATCATCATAACTTGTTTGGGGGGCCCAGGTTAAGTACCACATAATGCGCTGCTTCCTAATAGGTCAGGGTAGCGAGCCACCATCCTACTAGAGCAAGACCTCTTACATCTTACGAGGGCAAGACCTCTTACGCCTTCTTATGTCCCTATGGATTTGATTAACGGTCGGTCGGTACTTAACCTCTTGCAAAGTAAAATACTTAATTTTTTTTTCTTTTTCTGTTATAATATAGAATTCTCTTGGTCCCCAACATAAAAAGGGAAGCATCTTAATCTCATCTTGTCATGAAGAGAGCTCTTGATCCCTACTTGAAAGGGAAGCATCTCCATCTTATCTTATCATAGGGAGAGCTCTTGATCCCTACTTGAAAGGGAAGCATCTCCATCTTATCTTGTCATCAGGAGAGCTCTTGATCCCTACTTGAAAGGGAAGCATCTCCATCTTATCATTTCATAAAGACACATGCTTTCATAACATAAGAGTACCCTAAAGGGGTCCTAAGCATAAACATGTTCATCACCTAAGCATATTTCATGGCACATTATATCATAAGCATGAGGCATATTTCCTATGCATATTCATGGCATATTAAATCACAAAACATGTTTCACCTCTAGGTATATTTCATGCTACCTTACATCATAAACATGAAGCATATTTCCTAGGCATATTCATGGCATATTAAATCACAAAACATGTTCCACATCTAGGTATATTTCATGGCATACTATATCATAAACATGTTCATCACATAAGCTTATTTCATATTGCATTGAATCATAAACATATTCATCACACCAGCATAGTTCATGACACATAAAAAAAAACCATACACTTTGTTGGATCGAGAAGCGTCGCTAGAGGGGGGGGGTGAATAGCGATCGTAAATCTTTTCTTTTTCGTTCGTTCAATACGCAAAGTAAGCACAGCGGAAAATAAATGAACACGTTTATTTTACTTGGTTCACAACCCAGCGGTTGCTACTCCAAGGCCCTATCGGTCCTAGACCGCGTACGGAGGGCAAAACACTAAAACGTCTCCTCCTCGTTGGAGGTAGGAGACAACGATTACAAAAATCGAATACACGAGGATGAGGCAACAAGCCTACCTCACCTCGTTATGAAGATAAAAAACACAGAATATAATATCAAAAATATTACTTGAATCTGCTGCCGACGAAGAAGATCTGAGGTTGTCGTCGCGTCGGCGTTATGACGGTGTTGAAGCGTTGGCGTTGTAGGAGCACTTGATGAATAATTGATGTGATTTGGAGTGGAATCCTCCCCTCCTTTTATAGACTTTGGCCTCTGAAATTGTCTCCTATTTCTTTGGAACGGATCATGGATTTTTCCAAATTTTATCGCGAAGTGGCCGCGTCAAACGTTATCCGTTTTGTGAATAAATCGCCATCGATTGATGCCTCTCATCGGTCGTGATGATCGGCGATGCATCTCATCGATCAGCGATAACGATCGTTGCCCAATGTCGGCCGATCATTGCCCGCTGGCACACCACTTCCCTGCAGTAAGAGATTAGCTCGGAAAATGATAAATACGACGGTTTCTAACCGTCCGATCTCGACCTAGACCTTCCACAGGAAGTCTTAGTCGAATCGTCGCCTACGGTCGTCCCCGTAAAGAGGACACGACCTTACAATCTCTCACTCACACGAGCTTACCTCGATAGTAGCTCTCGCTTCCGGCCTTCCACTCGATTCCTTCGGCTCCCTCCGAATTCACTCAAGTGTCGCCCGACCACCACGGCTTCCTCCGGGTGTCGCTAGCCTTCAGCTCCAGCTTTAGTACTTTTCTGCACACTTGATTTAGCTCGTGAGATAACAATATAAACTTAACTTTGTGTCTTTGCCATAATCAAAACACAGGTTCGATTATCTAGTGCCCCTGCACCAACACACTTAGCACAACTACATGTGGGGGTGTTTTCATGAAACCCTAACCCTAAAACCATGGGTTGGCCGAATCTTGTAAGGGGCTCAAGCTTGGGTTTAGTCCCCTAAAATTCATTCATGAAGCCTTATAACTGATCATAGTATCATTAGAGATATTTTCATGCAACCCTAACCCTAATTTCCTTTGTTGGCCGAATCTTGTAAGGTTAAGATCTTTGGACTTTTGTCCCCTAAATCTATTCATGTAAGCCTATATCATACCTAACTTCATAAGAGGGTGTTTTCATGAAACCCTAACCCTAAGAGTCTTGATTGGCCGAAACATGTGGGGGTTCAAGCTTAGGTTTTGTCCCCTAAAATTCATTCGTAAATCATTATAACTTATCCTAGTGTCATTAGAAACATTTTCTTGCAACCCTAACCCTAATTATATGAGTTGGCCGAAACATGGAATGGGTTCAACATAGGTTTTGTCCCCTAGAATTCATTCCTAAAGCATTATTATGGCCTAACCTCATAAGGGGGAGTTTTCATAAAAACCCTAACCCTAAAATGCCTTGGTGGCCGAAACCTATAAGGGCAACAAGTTAGAATTTTTGTCCCCTAAAAATTCCTATATTGAGCATACAACCTATAGAAGTTCCCTAGCATCATTTTCATGAATCTTAGCCCAAGAAAACTTGATTGGCTGAAACCTACAAGGGCTACAACTTCATCTTTATGAAATTTAACCTACGAAACGAATACACTGTAGGTGAGGGAAATCTTACATCCTTCGCTTTGCTTGAGAGATGACCTAATGGAAGTCACCTATCTTTCTCCTAGCTTGAAAGGGAGTCTCAGCCAAAGGAAGAAGAAGGAGCTTGGTTTCCGTGATGATGAAGAGGAGAGGAAGAAAATGGCCAAATGAAAACTTCCTTCTTCTTTATAAAGGGAGGAAGAGAAGTTCAACTTTTCTTTGTCAAGCCTCTTCACTTACCCTCCTTCCACTTATCTATAAATTCCCCTCTTCCTCTAATGATATAATTCTATTGGGCTTATGGTTAGTGGGTGCATCTATAGGGCTTGGCTATCTCTAGAGGTTTGGGGTTCAATTCCTAGGCTTTGCATCTCCTTTTTTTTTTGGCTTATTTTCTTTTATTCTTCCAAAAAGGCCCACATAAAGCCTATCATCATAAAGCCAAAAATTCTCGTAAAAATGCTAGAAATTTTATGGGCGTTACAATCCTTCATACTTTGTAAAAGTTTCGTCCTCGAAACTTAAAATAATTCTCGGTACTTCTGCCTCATGTCCTCCTCTCGTTCCCAGGTAGCTTCCTCATACTGCGAATTCTGCCACAGGACCTTTACTAAGGGCACCTCTTTGTTCCTTAGCCTTTTGACATCTCGGTCTAGTATCTGGATAGGCCGACTTTCAATACTCAGGTCCTCTTGAACGTGTACTATTTGTGGCTCGATCACTTGGTCCGTACTAGATACGCATTTCTTGATCATAGAGACATGGAACACGTTGTGTATAGCCGACATCTCTTGAGGCAGCTCCAGCTTGTACGCTACCTTGCCCACCCTCTGCGATATCGGATACGGTCCCACGTAGCTTGGATTCAGTTTACCCTTCCTTCCGAATCTCATCACTCCCTTCATAGGGGTCACTTTGACGAATACCAGGTCCCCGACTTCGAATTCTAACGGTCTACGCCGCATATCCGCATAGCTCTTGCGGCTCTGGCGATTCGATTCTCGACGGATATCTCAGATAAGCGCTGGTGGTATTGTCAATAATATCGCTCGAAGACCCATTTCCTCCTTTCACCACCCTCGTACCAGATAGGAGACTGCATCTTCTCCGTATAGAGCTTCATAGGGTGCCATTCCAATGGTAGCCTGTAGTGCTGTGTTGTAAGCAAATTCGCCGCGAGCACAAATATCGACACGGCTCCCTTAAAGTCTAGAGCACAAGCCCGAAGATATCTTCCAAAGACTGATTCACTCTTTCCGTCGTAGTCGATGCGAGGATGAAACGATCTTTGAATCTCAACTTAGTGCCAAGAGCCTTCTGAACACATTCCCAAAAATGGGAGGTAAAACGGCCATCACGGTCAGAAATAATAGCCTTAGGCACTCCATGTAATTTGATAATTTCCTTGACATATAAGTGAGCTAGCTGCTCAATCGAATAGGTCATCTTGATTGCCAGGAAATGGGCAGACTTCGTCAACCGGTCTATGATTACCCATATAGCATCGTAACCATTTGTTGTTCTGGGTAATCCCGAGATGAAATCCATAGATAGTTCTTCCCATTTCCACTCTGGAATCGGTATCCGCAGTAATCCCCCTGTCTCTCGGTGTTACGCCTTCACCTTCCGCAGTCGGGCCGGTGTTGACGCATCTTGAGCCACATCCCTTTTCATTCCAGACCACCAAAATTTATCCCTTAAGTCCTGATACATTTTATTAGATCCAGGATGCATGGTATAAGGTGTTCCATGGGATTCCTCGAGTATCTTCTTCCATAATTCTGGATCGTCCGGAATACATAGTCGGTCCCGGAGGTATAATAGTCCGCCGTTGGAAATACGGAATCCATTATCCCTTCCTTCCAGTACTTCTTGTTTGAACTTCTGGATGTCTGAATCACCATCTTGCTTTCCCTTTATATCGTCGAACAGCGTCGGCATTATAGTCATGGTGGAAAGTCGTCCAGAATGATTTCTATCCCGTAATTCATTACTTCCCTTTTCAGGGGTTGAGATAGCATCGATAAGGACATCAAAACGGAAATTTTGTTTCCCCTCCTTATTCGTATGTTCCAGTCTACCCAGCATTGTTCAACTATACCATACACATCCCATGCAATGGACTCATCATCAATTCCAAAAAGGAACGACTCGTCATCTCTTATTCATATTTTCCAACCCGAAGAAAAAAAATGTTAACATATAACATTCCTTATTTCCAACTTACACCACAGAAACTATTTGAGAAGATAGTTCATTATGACCCCCACTAGGACAAACCCTAGTGTGGTTGTAATTATTTTTAGTCCTATCTTCCTTGGCCTCACTAGGGTGGTCTTCGGCTGGCCAATAAGTTGACTGTTTACAGAACCCTCTTCCTTCCTCTCGAGGCCAACTACCACCGGATTCTCTACCACAGGCTTCTCTTGAACCTTGTGCTCCAGCAGTTCCCAACACAACTCCGCATAGGTTATTCGCCCTTCATAACGGCCCCACACGTGGTGTGCAACTACCATGAACTCATTTGGCAAGGAGCGGACCAAGGCCCATATCTTATAATTGTCCAGTAACGGAAACTCCTGCCGCTCGAGTCTCCTAAAAAGACCATCGAGCCTTCTCATGTGTCCGATGACCCCACCATCTGGTTTATAAACTATCTCTTCAATAGCTTCCCTTAATCGGTTTCGTGACACATCACGACGGGTCATGGTAGTCATCGTCCGTGCCATCTGGAATTGAAATAAATGGAGTCAGTACAAAACCAACCAACCCGTACAAAACCAGCTTAATTCAATTCAGATAAACATAGACCTTACACCAATAATTACGAAAATTAAATTTTTTTTTTGGGTGTAATTAAACTAAGGCTACCATATTATTTTCCTGCATGAATTCATGCATATTTAAGCTAAAACCGAAAACAATTCTCATTCTAGCAGGGTAAGGCATCCTTTCTAGCGGTATTTCTAGGTTAGAGACATGTTCCCATCATATACAGCTTGGTAAGTTATACTATCTAAGTCATAAGTATGGTTCCATTATACTAAACATGACGAGGTATTATTTCTATCTAAGTCATAAGTGGGATTCCATTCTACTAAACATGATGAGGTATTATTTCTATCTAAGTCATAAGTGTGATTCCATTCTACTAACATGATGAGGTATTATTTCTATTTAAATAAAAGACAGTCTTCATTTTACAGCAACTTAGGTATGCATAAAGTTACTTACTTGGAAATAGCAGGATGGAGGCTTGATGTGTGATAGTGGAAAGGTGAACCCGCTCTGATACCACCTGTAATGCCCGCCCTTATCTGCTCTCAGGGCGGCGCTACTTGTACTCATTTTTTTTTTTAAACATACTACATATGGATCCTTTCACAACCTACATGCTTTAACAGGTCATCATAACTTAAACCTTCTTTTGCAAATACATCACATATCATATTCATCCTTAGCATGTTAACATATCTTTCATAACATGCGTACATAAAAATTCGTTCGTGAGTTCTAACATTTCAAACCTTCTTAAGTAATTGATACTCATTAAACACAAGTCTTATAAGCGGAAGCAATGTCTTAAGTTGTTCTTAGAGCATATAAATATAAGCAGATAGTATAGGGTCTTCTTTCCACCATGCCACTATCACACACACACTTGGCCCCTCCTGCTACTTCCTCTAGTGCAGACTTCCTTTATCTGCAGTATATGGACAACATGAACTATAAGCATATAGCTTAGTAAGATTCTTGCCTACTCACAAAAGCCACAAACTTCATCAAGCATTTAGAACATGAGCATACTAACATAAAGGACCTAAGTATTTCATAGCAACACTAATCAACAACATATCCATGTAATAATACAAAAACTAAGCATGGAATAGAATTGTTCATAAGCATGTTAGGCATAATTAATCTAAGCAGGGCATAATTTGAACATAAGCATTATAACTACATAAAACTAAGCATGCATGAAAGACATATTCATAAGCGTTTCAAAACTTAACCATAAGCATTATAACTACATAAAACTAAGCATGCATGAAAGACGTATTCATAAGCGTTTCAAAACTTAACAATAAGCCTTCCTAACCTAAGCATTCGTAACATCATACATCTTAAACCTACATAAAGTACATAGGCACAAATATTCTTCAACTTAACCATAACCATTCATCAGGAAATCCAAACATGCATAAAGGACATAATCATAAGCATTTGTTTAACTTGAACATAAACATTTGTAATAACCTAAATCCTAAACCTGCAGAAGGAACATAATCGCAAGTATTCTTAAACTCAACCATAACATTCACCACATCATAAATTCTAAACTAGCATAAAGTACTTAGTCACAACATTCTTAAACTTAACTCTAAACATCATAACTTCATAACATCTAGCATGCATAAAGAACATAGTTCGTAAGCATTCAGAGTATTTATCATAAGCATACACCATATCATAAAAGTCTGTTCTTTTCAAAACATATACTTATAGATACTTCAATATCATCATAACTTGTTTGGGGGGGCCCCAGGTTAAGTACCACATAATGCGCGTTCCCTAATAGGCTGGGGTAGCGAGCCACCAGTCCTACTAGAGCAAGACCTCTTACGTCTTACCAGGGCAAGACCTCTTACGTCTTCTTATGTCCCTATGGATTTGATTAACGACCACCTGACGGGTCGGGTACTTAACCTCTTGCAAAGTAAAATACTTAATTCTTTTCTTTTCTTGTTATAATATAAAGAATTCTCTTGGTCCCCAACATAAAAAGGGAAGCATCTTAATCTCATCTTGTCATGAAGAGAGCTCTTGATCCCTACTTGAAAGGGAAGCATCTCCATCTTATCTTATCATAGGGAGAGCTCTTGATCCCTACTTGAAAGGGAAGCATCTCCATCTTATCTTGTCATCAGGAGAGCTCTTGATCCCTACTTGAAAGGGAAGCATCTACATCTTATCATTTCATAAAGACACATGCTTTCATAACATAAGAGTACCCTAAAGGGGTCCTAAGCATAAACATGTTCATCACCTAAGCATATTTCATGGCACATTATATCATAAGCATGAGGCATATTTCCTATGCATATTCATGGCATATTAAATCACAAAACATGTTCCACCTCTAGGTATATTTCATGGTACCTTACATCATAAACATTAAGCATATTTCCTAGGCATATTCATGGCATATTAAATCACAAAACATGTTCCACATCTAGGTATATTTCATGGCATACTATATCATAAACATGTTCATCACATAAGCTTATTTTCATATTGCATTGAATCATAAACATATTCATCAGACCAGCATAGTTCATGACACATAAAAAAAACCCATACACTTAGCACAACTACATGTGGGGGTGTTTTCATGAAACCCTAACCCTAAAACCATGGGTTGGCCGAATCTTGTAAGGGGCTCAAGCTTGGGTTTAGTCCCCTAAAATTCATTCATGAAGCCTTATAACTGATCATAGTATCATTAGAGATATTTTCATGCAACCCTAACCCTAATTTCCTTGGTTGGCCGAATCTTGTAAGGTTAAGATCTTTGGACTTTTGTCCCCTAAATCTATTCATGTAAGCCTATATCATACCTAACATCATAAGAGGGTGTTTTAATGAAACCCTAACCCTAACAGTCTTGATTGGCCGAAACATGTGCAGGTTCAAGCTTAGGTTTTGTCCCTTAAAATTCATTCGTAAATCATTATAACTTATCCTAGTGTCATTAGAAACATTTTCTTGCAACCCTAACCCTAATTATATGAGTTGGCCGAAACATGGAATGGGTTCAACTTAGGTTTTGTCCCCTAGAATTCATTCCTAAAGCATTATTATGGCCTAACCTCATAAGGGGGAGTTTTCATAAAAACCCTAACCCTAAAAAGCCTTGGTGGCCGAAACCTATAAGGGCACCAAGTTAGAATTTTTGTCCCCTAAAAATTCCTATAGTGAGCATACAACCTATAGAAGTTCCCTAGCATCATTTTCATGAATCTTAGCCCAAGAAAACTTGATTGGCCGAAACCTACAAGGGCTACAACTTCATCTTTACGAAATTTAACCTACGGAACGAATACACTGCAGGTGAGGGAAATCTTACATCCTTCGCTTTGCTTGAGAGATGACCTAATGGAAGTCACTTAGCTTTCTCCTAGATTGAAAGGGAGTCTCGGCCAAAGGAAGAAGAAGGTGCTTGGTTTCGGTGTGGATGAAAGGAGAGGAAGAAAATGGCCAAATGAAAACTTCCTTCTTCTTTATAAAGGGAGGAAGAGAAGTTCCTCTTTTCTTTGTCAAGCCTCTTCACTTACCCTCCTTCCACTTATCTATAAATTCCCCTCTTCCTCTAATGATATAATTCTATTGGGCTTATGGTTAGTGGGTGCATCTATAGGGCTTGGCTATCTCTAGAGGTTTGGGGTTCAATTCCTAGGCTTTGCATCTCCTTTTTTTTTTTGGCTTATTTTCTTTTATTCTTCCAAAAAGGCCCACATAAAGCCTATCATCATAAAGCCAAAAATTCTCGTAAAATTGCTAGAAATTTTACGGGCGTTACAATCCACATCCGGTCGAGAAGAAGAAAAGGCTCAAGAGACCCTCACCACCGAACTAGGTAACTCAAGCAATTTGGTTTTAAATAAAAAATATATAATTTGCTTTGAGTGTAGGGAAAGTGGACATTACAAGAGAAAATGTCCAAAGAGAGTAAGGAAAGCTCCACCTGCACCAAAAGTCAAGGATGTCGGTTCTCCAACACCTAAAGGCAAGGAGCACATTAGATGCTTCAAGGGCAATTCAAAAGGACATTATAGGAATCAATGTCCTAGGGGGAGGAAGAAGTCCCAAGAAGGAGCTACACATGTAAGGGGAGCCTCCAAGGCAAACCCTAGGGTAACCTCTAATTTTGCACCTTCTAAATTTCAAAGTCAAAAGCATGCTAGGAATTTTAATTCACTTGCTATTTATCATGAAAAGCATGCTAGGAGCAATAAATATTTTTGCCTAGGAGCTAAAAATATCCACTTAGATAATAAGGAGAAATTTGGGACTAATGTCCCTAAAAATAATTTATCTAAGAACAAATCTAGGTCATATGTCCCTAAAAATATTCTACCTAGAAAATCAATTAAGAAAATAGGGGATCATCTAGGTCTAAACCCAAAATGGACTAGGCATATGCCTAGGAAGTTCCATGCCCATGATTTAAATCAAAATTCTAAAATTGGGCAATTAGAATTAGAGAACCAAGCCTTGAGGTCAAGGCTTGAAAAATTAGATAAGATCCTCAATAAGATCCAAAATCAATTTCAAGGGTCTAATGGTCCAAGTCAAAGGTCTAGCACTCAAAGTCAACACCTAGGACCTTAAAGTCAAAAGTCAACCAAGGGCAAGCAAGGTTTGGGTAACAAACCTAAGCCTAAGGTGACTTATCATTGTGTTCCATTTGACTATGGGACACAAACTAGGTCTAGGAAGACTTAGGTCAATAGGGAAGTCATCCCTAGAGTTGACCAAAGGGTGTGCCTAGTGGCTAGGGTTTCTAGGAAACCTAGGGTGGCCACTAAGAAGGTTGCAAGGGGAGTTACCCCTAGAGTCAACCTAGGTAAGACCCAAATGACCAAGACTAATAAGCCTAGGAGGGTCATTAGGAAGGTGTCTAGGGAGGTTATCCCTAAGGAATACCTAATTAATCTTAGGAGCTCAAATCGGTTTTGGGTGTTGGTATTGCCCAGAAGCTCTGATACCAGTTGTTGGTGATGTGCTAGTCCTTGGAATGCTCATAGGCTCCCATGTCCCCGGATTAAAATTTTCACTAATGAGAAATAATTCGGATGGGATGAGTTTCCTAAGCACAACCAATTCATCGTCGTGCTAACGACTCGAGCGATCGCTTGAACAAACTAGTTGTCCAAGCAACCAACTCTCCTAGTCGATTAGCCGCGGAAGAGACGACGGACGGATCGCCGGTTTTTGTGTTTGTCTTCGGGGTCCACGATTATACAATATATATTCATACACACACATGCATAATCATCATATATAAGAACATGCTCAGATATGAAATTAAAGTTATAAAACTTTATACCTTACGATCTTCTACCGTATGTCCTATCCTTCTCGTGGACGACGTGTGGACGAAGATCCTCCACGAGTAGAAGCCTTCTAGATCACGTTCTTCTCTTCCTTGTCCGCTGCGAACAAAGAGAAGAACCAACGAAACCTTTCCTTTCTAGAACCGACCACCAAACAAGAGAGTTTGATGCAACCGCCGGCCAAGGAACGTTTGGATGAGCGCCGGCCAACTAGTTGTATTGTTGCCGCCGGCCACCTAGATGTTGGAGAAGCACCGGCCACCAATAGTTGGAGAGCCACCGGCCACCAAGGAGCAAGAGAGGAGGAAGAAGAGAACCGGCAAAGGGAGGAGGAGAAGAAGAGGGGCGCCGGCCAAAAACCTAGGGAGAACAATCACCTTGCCGCCCACTTTCCTAGCCACCCAAAACCCTAGCTCCTCTAGGGTTTGTTGCCGCCCAAAACTTGGATGAGCCAAACCCTAATCCTCCAATCCAAAAACCGAAATCCTTAGTTTCCGCCCAACCCTAAGCCTTTATTTATAGAATTTAGGAGAAAGTTGGTTAGCCTAAAATATAGGAACTAACTCCTATTTTCTTGCCGCCCATCCAACCTTATCTCCTTTAAGATTTGTTGCCGCCCAACACATGGATGAGCCAAACCCTAATTCTAGAATTTAGGCTTAAGCCTCCTCTTATCTCCACCGTCGGATCTAGGGATTTAATCTCCACCGTCGGTTCTAGGGATTTAATCTCCACCGTCGGATCTAGGGTTTTATCCCAACCGTCGGATCTAGGATTTCATCCCAACCATAGGATCTAGGATTTCATCCCAACCGTCGGATCAAGGATTTCATCCCAACCGTCGGATCTAGGATTTCATCCCAACTGTCGGATCAAGGATTTCATCCCAACCGTCGGATCTAGGGTTTTATCCCAACCGGCGGATCTAGGGATTTAATCCCAACCGTCGATTCTAGGGTTTCATCCTAACCATCGGATCTATGGATTTAATCCAACCGTTGGTTCTAGGGTTTCATCCCAACCATCGGATCTATGGATTTAATCAACCGCGTTGGTTCTAGGTTTTATTTACATTCTTGGATCTAGACTTCACAAGGATTATATTAGGCTACGATAGGGACCATAAGGAGGAGTTGGATCTTGGCCACCCGATGGATCGGAACCACACAAACTTGATCCATCAATGATGTTCCATTCCACTAGAGGATCATCATTGAACTACCTCACCAACCCCCATAAATCAATATGGGCTCCATATATTATTTGTACATTAATCTCCCCGTGTTTAAGATATCGAATGTCCGTCAATTAATTGATTTACTGAACATCAATTAATTAACATCTAACTCCTCGAGTAGTACCACTCAACCTTATCATCATGTTGACTAAGTCAACCTCCAGCGTTTACATGAAGAACCTTATGAGCTCCTCAAGGGGACATCATCAACCTAATATATAGGACACATTCCTCCTATAATCAACGACACACCATGTAAATAATATCATTTCCCAACTTACCGGGCATATTGATTTAATCCATAGAAATCTCACCCTCTGGTAAATCAAAGAAATAAATACTAAGTACATGTGCCCGTTATTATATCGGGATTAAGAGCATGTACAACATAATATCCGAGGTTCGATTCAATTATGTAGTCAGCAATAAATTGAATCACCTCTATGTCGGTCCTGCTCAATACACCTAAGTGTACTAGTGTAACTCTATGTTCAAGATAAAACAATACCAAGCTACACTACAACCATGCCAATGGTTTGTCCAAGACCATCTTGGTTGTGAGCCTCTACTTATACTCTACAAGGGACTGATAACATGATCTTCTGTGCCATCACCCAAGCACCATGTTATCTACAATGTAAAGTATTAGACAATATGCACAACATATAATAAATATAAAAGTGCAAACAATGATCATGTGATTCTTATTTCAAAATAAAGATGTTCATACTAAAGAGCTAGGCTTTCAGTATACATCCCAACAATCTCCCACTTATACTAAAAGACTATGCTGTCATTATACTGCCATACATCTGATTCCCCTTCCCTCCACATGCCTATCAAAGCTCTCTCTAGAAGGGCCTTAGTGAAAAGGGTCTACCAGGTCATCCTCTGATGCAATCAAGGCGACAGAAACTTCTACCTCATTAACGATTTATCGTAAAATCTGGTACTTGCACTCTATGTGTTTACTAGCCTTATGGGCTCGTGGTTCCTTCGAGTTTGCAACTGCACCATTATTATCACAATAAATTGTGATAGTTCTGGGCAAACCAGGAATCACATCCAAGTCCATCAGGAAGTTCCTGAGCCACCCAACTTCTTTGGCCGCCTAAGAGGCTGCCATACAGTCAGCTTCCATGGTAGAGTCCACCACGCATTTCTGCTTGACACTCTTCCATACTATGGCTCCACCTCCAAAAGTAAACACAAAACCTGAGGTAGACTTACTGTTATCCCTCTTAGATTGGAAATCAGAATCTATGTAACCCACAGGGAGTAATTGGTCTGCCCGGTAAACTAGCATATAATCCCTAGTCCTTCTCAGGCACTACAATATATGCTTTACCGCAGTCCAATATCCCTGTCCTGGATTACTCTGATATCTGCTGACCATGCCCACGGCAAAGCAGATATCTGGTCTCGTACAGAGCATCGCATACATGAGGCTTCCTACTGCCGAAGCATAAGGAACCGCCTTCATCTCCTCTATCTCCTCAGATGATCTAGGACACATCTCCTTAGATAAAGGAACTCCATGCCTGAAAGGTAGAAAACCCTTCTTGGAGTTTTGCATGCTAAAACGATCCAAAATCATGTCTATGTATGAAGCTTGGGATAAGCACAACAACCTTGATCCCAAGGTTGTGACCCACTTCTCCCAAGTCCTTCATATCATACTGTTTGGACAACCATACCCTTACGTCTGATAACATTTCGATGTTGTCGCCAACCACCAAAATGTCATCTACGTATAGTACAAAAATACCACTACGTTTCCGTCACATCTCTGATATACACAAGACTCATTCGAACTTTGAATAAATCCATAAGACTGGATTTACCTCCTCAAAGCGGATGTTCCAAGACCTCGAAGCTTGCTTCAATCCACAAATGGACCGATTAAGCTTACATACAAGATACTCTTTGCCCTTAGCAATGAATCCCTCTGGTCGCTTCATATAAATGGATTCCTCAAGACTTCCACTAAGGAAATCTGTCTTGACATCCATCTGTCACACCTCATAAATTCATATGAGCTGCTATACATAGGAGCTCCCAGACCTGATTTGAATCCATAGATTCAATCTCAGTATTCATTGCACTTTGCAAAGATGTTGCATCTATATCTTGGATTACCTCGTCATATGTCCAGGGATCAGGTTCATGTTCGCCAGGGACCAAATCGGAAGATTCTCCCAAGAACATGAATCTATCAGGCTGTCTCACAACCCTCCCACTACGACGAGGTATCTCCTATATATCCTCTGTGACACGCGGTGCAGTGACATGTGGTATATCCTCTTGTACCAGTGGTACTGAAGTCGGGACTTCCCCTATCAACTCCTCAAGAACAATCCTACTCGTGGGCTTGTGGTTCATCACATAGTCCTCCTCTAGAAATCTGGCATTCGTACTAACGATCACCCTCTGATCTCTAGGACTATAGAACAAACCACCCTTCGATCCCCTAGGATAGCCAACGAACATGCATACTTCTGTACGAGGTTCCAACTTACCAGCATCAGCCTTCAGCACATGTGCTGGACTCCCCATATCCGAATATGTCTTAGACTAGGCTTCCGCCCAGTCCACAATTCTGTGGGAGTAGAAGGCACTGATTTAGATGGAACAAGGTTCAAAATGTATACCGTCGTATCTAGAGCATATCCTCAGAACGAATCTGGCAAGTCAGAATAACTCATCATCAATCTAACCATCTCCATAAGAGACCTATTCCTTCGCTTTGCTACATAATTCTGTTTGGGTGTGCAGTCACGAACAATTGGGATTGAATCCCAACCTCTGATAAGTAATTCCTAAACTCTCCCAAGAGGTATTCACCACTACGATCAAATCGTAGTGTCTTCTTGAATAATTGTCTATGAAAAAGATGAATTATTCAAAACTACCTCTTGCCTGGATAGACATAGGACCATACGAATCAGAATAAACCATTTCCAACACATCTTTGGATCTATACCCCTTGGCCTTGAAAGGCCTCTTGGTCATCTTACCCTCCAAGCAAGATTCGCAGGTTGGGAGATCCTCCACCACTAATGAACCCCAAAGGTCCATCAGCTATCAACCTTTGAATTCTGCTTAGGTTAATATGACCAAGCCTAAGATCCGAAAGATATGTTTGGTTCATATTCGAAGGTTCTTTTCTCTTATCGGAATTAGAAGATGAGTTAATAACTTCTATTTGCATTGTGGGAGCTCGTGGTTCAAGTCATAAATTTCCTATCTATGTACCTGAATAGATAATGTCCCTATTCCTTTTATAACAAATCTGTCATCAAAAGAAATAGATTATCCATCCACAATTTAGAAACTGAAAGCAATTCTTTCTAAACAAAGGTACATAAAGAAAATTTCTAAGAACCAAAAACTTTATTTTTCTCAAAAGATAAATAAAATATCTCCCACTGCAATAGCCGCTATTATGGCATTGCCCAAGTAAATGGTAATATCCCCTTTAGCTAGTCATCGGGTTTCCTGGAACCCCTGCAAAGTATTGCAGACATGATTAGTGGCTCTCGTATCTACACACACCAGTCTTGCATTAGATAACACCGCTAACCATGTTATAACGACTAGACCAAAAGATATACTTTTGTTCTTGCTTCGGATTGGGATAATCCTTCTTCTCATGTCCGGTCTGCTAGTAAGTGAAGTATTTGCCTTTCGGCTTATTCACTCCTCCCTGAGATCCTCCCACCACCTTTGCTCCACCTTGTTTCTTCTTCTTCTTGCCTTTCGGCTTAGAAGTAGAAACCTTTTTGAGCAACCATGGCTTGAGGACACTCTTTGAAGAGAGAATACTTGTACTTCTTAGCAAATAAGACAACATCTAGATTCTTTTCCAATCAACATTATTTGGGTACAGTAAGTTTATTTCCTTTAGTATCAAAACAAGTGGACTGAAAAACAATTTTGAAAATCCTAAGAATCACATAGATCATTGCTTTAGATTTCAAATATTATTGATTCCTCAAAACAATAAAATCCCGAAATCAACCAACACCTCAAAACACCGAGAATATCGCATGCCACGATAGTGTGGACGTATACGAATTCTACATTTGTAAGAGGAGGTTTTACCCATTAATTTTATTATCTTGTCAACCTTACTTTTTGACAAATAAAATTAATAGTTGGTTCCTCTTTGGCCCTACAAATAAAAGCAGTGACTCCGATGGGGAGGATACTTTATATTTGCATCTAAGTGTGCACCATTACACGATACTAAGGGAATTATCTCGGATTATGTGCCTTACCGATGGGGAAGTACACACGCTCCTAAATAATTTCCTATAACCATTATTTGACCTAGTGATCCGCAAACAAACTCATCCGATGGGGAGGAAGGCACTCAGAGCCGACACGCAAGTTTGTTGCATCACATGTCAAATTGTAATGGAGGCCGCGGGAATTAATTAAAATATCCCTCTCCCACTTAGTAAATTGAAAATGAGGAATTTTCAAGCACACACAACATGCATATAAAACAAATCAGCAATAAATATGGAAAAATCAGAATTTTTTCAACTATTATGGCATTGTTCTCCAATATGCGTCCCGTCGTGTCGCCACCTCGTCCGCTCCTCCTACGCCATGTACAAGCCATCCGGAGATCCGAGCCGAGTATAAAACCTATTTTATTTTACATCCATCGATCCTATACTCCACGAGGGAGTGTACATGAAATCTAGATCGAAAGTAAAATAAAATAAAGAGTGGCTAAACAATGCCATATTTAATTACAAAAATTAAATATTAATCTAGCCTCGTCAACCCCGAGGATTCAAATAATATACAATCATACACAAACAATCACATACACACATATAGCCATAATAGTCGGATCTTATGCCTGCAACCAAAAAGTTAGCCTACGCACATCCTACTATTATCCGGCATACAAAATATATGATATGTGCATGAAAGTAACCGAATCCAAAACACACAAAACCGGAAACCATGGCTCTGATACCAAAATGTTGGTATTGCCCAGAAGCTCTGATACCAGTTGTTGGTGATGTGCTAGTCCTTGG
Source organism: Wurfbainia villosa (assembly GCA_025175895.1). Taxonomy (NCBI): domain Eukaryota; kingdom Viridiplantae; phylum Streptophyta; class Magnoliopsida; order Zingiberales; family Zingiberaceae; genus Wurfbainia; species Wurfbainia villosa. The sequence goes on from CM046002.1 coordinate 87,681,950, forward strand.
AATGCTCATAGGCTCCCATGTCCCCGGATTAAAATTTTCACTAATGAGAAATAATTCGGATGGGATGAGTTTCCTAAGCACAACCAATTCATCGTCGTGCTAACGACTCGAGCGATCGCTTGAACAAACTAGTTGTCCAAGCAACCAACTCTCCTAGTCGATTAGCCGCGGAAGAGACGACGGACGAATCGCCGGTTTTTGTGTTTGTCTTCGGGGTCCACGATTATACAATATATATTCATACACACACATGCATAATCATCATATATAAGAACATGCTCAGATCTGAAATTAAAGTTATAAAACTTTATACCTTACGATCTTCTACCGTATGTCCTATCCTTCTCGTGGACGACGTGTTGGGTTTCCGGCACCGCGGCGTGTGTGTGTTCGATCATGTTTCGTAAACATGTGCACAGCGGAAGCAATAAAAATAATAAATATTCCTATTTATTACAACACACACAACACACGCATGCTATTACAACAAGTGTAGACATAACCGTAAATTAAAATTGCAATAAAAGAAATTAAACTACGTTATACCTTCCGTATGACGTGTAGCGGGAACGGCATCAACCGGAACGATTCTCGTAAGAATCGTCTCTATCCGTATCCACGCCGAGCTCCTCGGGATGACTTCGCCAAGCCACGAGCTTCGTCTTCGTACGGGTTACTAGCCTCGTGTTGAAGACGACGTGATCGAGAGATGATCACGGTCCGAATCCAAATTCGGACCTAAAACAAGTCCTCAAGACTTGCTTCTCCGGAGAGGTATTTGTCAACCGATTGACGAATCCTTCGTCCTCCACCTCAGAGGATTACCGGAGATCAAATCCCCGGTATGTTATCCGCTGTCGGAGCACGCACCGCCGGCCCAACGACGCTCCGACGAGAGGAGAAGAAGCTGTCCAGAAAACTGGACAGCTTTGGTGGAGGAAATAGGCGCCGGCTAAAGAAGAGATGGAGGCTCACCTTTACACCGAACCCAAGGGAGATCACCGGAGGGTCGCCGGAGGTTCACCGGCCGAAACTTGGACGCCGACAAGGAGATGGCAGCAGCTCAATGAAGTTGGGCGGCAGCCCTTGTTGTTGACGCCAACAACAAGGAGGATGGGTTGGGCGGCCAATTAGGGTTGCCTCAAATTAGGTTTTCACAAAAACCCTTAAGCCCTATTTTATAGAGAACTAATTCTCTTAATGGTTATTAAATCATAACCATTAGGCCCGTTAACCCGCTCCATTAAGATAAGTTAAAATAAACCAAACCATGATGGTTTATTTTAAGTTAAAACGAACTGAACCAACCTTTGGTTCATTCGTTTAATATAAACCAAACCCTTTGGTTTATTCTCATCCATTGGATTAGAACCAAACCATTTTGGTCCATCCATTATGTCTTCATAAGACACTGCCCATCCACGCTTCCATTGCGACTGAAACAATTTCATGCTCGCTTTATGTTTGGTCCAACCAAACATAGTGTCTCTCGGTCTGAGAATCTCATTCTCAAGCTCGTTTTAAATCCTTTGGATTACACTCGTTGTGCGTGTGACCAAATAGGTTCTCGGTTTATGTTGGCCGTCTATAATTAACCATTAATTATAGAACGATCATGAGTGGCACCTAGTAGTACATCATGATCCCCAATTAACCGAAAAGATCAACGGTTGATCCAGAACTATTTCTGAAACCCTTCAGTAGCTTGAATGAATCGTGCCCCATTCCCTTCACTCATCTTATACCCACTTGGTTCAGGACATGGTCTATTGTGTCAGTCCCCACTAGGCTGACTATGTCACACCTAGCCCAAGTATCATTTCCTCGTCCTACGGATTCTAGTTACTCCACATGTATCGAAGAGTACCTTACTCTAAACATGTATTGCTTTGGCCAAAGACTTTAGTAACAATCCGACGAGAGGCCATGGGTATACATCTCCTCGCAAGGAGTGGTGAATCCTTTATAGGCTATTCAAACACCTTCGATCACTTCGACTTATACCCAATCATCTCGGGTCCACATCTCCTTAGAGATGTTTGCTTAAGATGTCAAAGCATAAGTCTCCATGATCAAGATGACTTGAATACCGCAAGTCAAAGGAACATCGCACTTAAGCCACAGTAAGAACTTCATTGACATATCTATATATGCAGAGAACCATATGAAGTCTTACGGCTGGTCACTCCAATGAACTAGTTACCATAACTAGCATCCACGATCAACTCCGGACATCACTATGTCTCCAGCCAGTGAGAATCAGCTGCTTGGATACACCAAGGAGTATACCTCGTGCTAGTCTTGACAGAATTGATGGTGTCCAAATCCATCAATTCATCGACTAGGGATAATTCCGATACATCACAATTACACATGTAGAGATACTCACTAGTTGTGATCCAATCACAAATTCTCTCATGCTGTGAATCGTATCGTGGACATTCAGTAAATGAGTTTAAGATCCAATCAAATACAAAAACATGTATACTCAAATAGTGAATCTTCATTTATCATATAAATGGTTCATACATAAGGCGATTGCCTTAGGACATCTCTCATATATTACTAACACGACGTGTGGACGAAGATCCTCCACGAGTAGAAGCCTTCTAGATCACGTTCTTCTCTTCCTTGTCCGCTGCGAACAAAGAGAAGAACCAACGAAACCTTTCCTTTCTAGAACCGACCACCAAACAAGAGAGTTTGATGCTACCACGGCCAAGGAACAATTGGATGGCCGCCAACTAGTCACATTGTTGCCGCGCCACCTAGATGTTGGAGAAGCACTGCCACTAATAGTTGAGAGCCACCGCCACCAAGGAGCAAGAGAGGAGGAAGAAGAGAACTGGCAAAGGGAGGAGGAGAAGAAGAGGGGCGCCGGCCAAAAACCTAGGGAGAACAATCACCTTGCCGCCCACTTTCCTAGCCACCCAAAACCCTAGCTCCTCTAGGGTTTGTTGCCGCCCAACACTTGGATGAGCCAAACCCTAATCCTCCAATCCAAAAACCGAAATCCTTAGTTTCCGCCCAACCCTAAGCCTTTATTTATAGAATTTAGGAGAAAGTTGGTTAGCCTAAAATATAGGAACTAACTCCTATTTTCTTGCCGCCCAACCAACCTTATCTCCTTTAAGATTTGTTGCCGCCCAACACATGGATGAGCCAAACCCTAATTCTAGAATTTAGGCTTAAGCCTCCTCTTATCTCCACCGTCGGATCTAGGGATTTAATCTCCACCGTCGGTTCTAGGGATTTAATCTCCACCGTCGGATCTAGGGTTTTATCCCAACCGTCGGATCTAGGATTTCATCCCAACCATAGGATCTAGGATTTCATCCCAACCGTCGGATCAAGGATTTCATCCCAACCGTTGGATCTAGGATTTCATCCCAACTGTCGGATCAAGGATTTCATCCCAACCGTCGGATCTAGGGTTTTATCCCAACCGGCGGATCTAGGGATTTTATCCCAACCGTCGATTCTAGGGTTTCATCCTAACCATCGGATCTATGGATTTAATCCAACCGTTGGTTCTAGGGTTTCATCCCAACCATCGGATCTATGGATTTAATCCAACCGTTGGTTCTAGGTTTTGTTTTACATTCTTGGATCTAGATTTCACAAGGATTATATTAGGCTACGATAGGGACCATAAGGAGGAGTTGGGTCTTGGCCACCCGATGGATCGGAACCACACAAACTTGATCCATCAATGATGTTCCATTCCACTAGAGGATCATCATTGAACTACCTCACCAACCCCCATAAATTAATATGGGCTCCATATATTATTTGTACATTAATCTCCCCGTGTTTACGATATCGAATGTCCGTCAATTGATTGATTTACTGACCATCAATCAATTAACATCTAACTCCTCGAGTAGTACCACTCAACCTTTGTAACGCCCGTGAAATTCTAGCAATTTTACGAGAATTTTTGGCTTTATGATGATGGGCTTTATGTAGGCCTTTTTGGAGAAATAAAAGAAAATAAGCCAAAAAGAGATGCAAAGCCTAGGAATTGAACCCCCCACCTCTAGAGATAGCCAAGCCTTATAGATGCACCCACTAACCATAAGCCCAATAAAATCATATCATTAGAGGAAAGGGGGAACCTATAGATAAATGGGAGGAGGGTAAATGAAGAGGCTTGACAAGGAGAAGAGAAACTTCTCTTCCTCCCCTTTATAAAGAAGAGAGAAGTTCCACTTGGCCACTTCTTCCTTCCTTCTTCCTCTTCTCTTCATTCTCACCGAAACCCCAAGCTCTTCTTCCTCCTTTGGCCGAGAGCTCCTTGCAAGCTAGGAGAGAGCTAGGTGACCTCCATTAGGTCATCTCCCCAAGCAAAGCGAAGGAAGTAAGTTTTCCTCACTGCGTATATTAGTTTGATAGGGTTGGTTGCTTGAAAGAAATATGAAATTGTAGCCTTATAAGTTTCGGCCAACTAAGTTGGTGGGCTAGGATTCATGAAAATGCTACTAAGGGAGGTTTTTATGGGTGATATGTTTCAAGTAGATACCTTTAGGAGACCAAAGTGCAAAGGTGATGACCCTATATGGTTCGACCACCCCCAAGATTTTAGGGTTAGGGTTGCATGAACTTGATCCTAAAGTATATTCTTGGTTGGTATGTTTCAAGTGAGACCCTTGGGTATCCACCATCCAAGATGATGCCCTTGTAGGTTTCGGCTACCCTAGGTAATTAGGGTTAGGGTTGCATGAAAATATCCCTAATGATGCTATGCTAGATGATAATGCTCATGAATGAATATTAGGTGGCAAGAACCCTAGTTGAGCCCCTTGTAGGTTTCGGCCACCCTAGGTAATTAGGGTTAGGGTTGCATGAAAATATCCCTAATGATGCTATGCTAGATGATAATGCTCATGAATGAATATTAGGTGGCAAGAACCCTAGTTGAGCCCCTTGTAGGTTTCGGCCACCCTAGGTAATTAGGGTTAGGGTTGCATGAAAATATCCCTCATGATGCTAAGCTAGGTTATAATGCTTTATGAATGAATTTTTGGGCACCAAACCTAATCTTGAGCCCCCTTACAAGTTTCGGCCAACCCATGGTTTTAGGGTTAGGGTTTCATGAAAACACCCCTATATGTAATTGTGCTATGTGTATAGTTTTTAATATGACATGAACTTTGCTTGGGTGATGAATATGTTATGATTCAATGCAACATGAAATTAGGCTATGTGATGAACATGTTTTACGATTTAATATGCCATGAATAGGCTTAGGAAATATGCTTCCTGTTATGATGTAATGTGCCATGTAATATGCCATGATGAACATGTTGTGTGAAGTAATATGCCATGTATATTCTTCGGGAATGTGCTTCAAGTTTATGGAGTATTGTGCCATGAAATATACCTAGGTGAAGAACATGTTTTGTGATTTAATATGTCATGAATATGCTTAGGAAATATGCTTCATGTTTACGATGCAATATGTCATGAAACATGCTTATGTGATGAACCCGTTTATGCTTTAGGACCCCTTTAGGGTACTCTTATGTTATGAATGCATGTGTCCTTATAAAATGACTAAGATGGAGATGCTTCCCTTTCAAGTAGGGATCAAGAGCTCTCCTTATGATAAGATAAGATGGAGATGCTTCCCTTTCAAGTAGGGATCAAGAGCTCTCCTTATGATAAGATAAGATGGAGATGCTTCCCTTTCAAGTAGGGATCAAGAGCTCTCCTTATGATAAGATAAGATGGAGATGCTTCCCTTTCAAGTAGGGATCAAGAGCTCTCCTTATGTCAAGATAAGATCAAGATGCTTCCCTTCTTATGATGGGGATCAAGAGCATTCTTTATATTATGTCCAGAAAAGAAAAGAATTAAGTATTTTACTTTGCAAGAGGTTAAGTACCCGACCCGTCAGGTGGTCGTTATTCAAATCCATAGGGACACAAGAAGACGTAAGAGGTCTTGCCCTGGTAAGACGTAAGAGGTCTTGCTCTAATAGGATCGTGGCTCGCTACTCCCAACCTATTAGGAACGCGCATTATGTGGTACTTAAGGGCCCCCCCAAACAAGTTATGATGATATTGAAGTATTTATAAGTATATGTTTTGAAAAGAAAAGACTTTTATGATACTGTATGCCTATGTTAAATGCTCTGAATGCTTACGAACTAGGTTCTTTATGCATGCTAGATGTTATGAAGTTATGATGATATTGAAGTATTTATAAGTATATGTTTTGAAAAGAAAAGACTTTTATGATATTGTGTATGCCTATGTTAAATGCTCTGAATGCTTACGAACTAGGTTCTTTATGCATGCTAGATGTTATGAAGTTATGATGATATTGAAGTATTTATAAGTATATGTTTTGAAAAGAAAAGACTTTTATGATATTGTGTATGCCTATGTTAAATGCTCTGAATGCTTACGAACTAGGTTCTTTATGCATGCTAGATGTTATGAAGTCATGATGATATTGAAGTAGTTATAAGTATATGTTTTGAAAAGAAAAGACTTTTATGATATTGTGTATGCTTATGTTAAATGCTCTGAATGCTTACGAACTAGGTTCTTTATGCATGCTAGATGTTATGAAGTTATGATGTTTAGAGTTAAGTCTAAGTATGTGGTGACTATGTACTTTATGCTAGTTTAGAATTTATGATGTGGTGAAGGTTATGGGTAAGGTTAAGAATACTTGCGATTATGTTCCTACATGATTAGGGTTTATGTTATTACAAATGTTTATGTTCAAGTTAACCAAATGCTTATGATTACGTCCTTTATGCATGTTTGGATTTTCCTGATGAATGGTTATGGTTACTTTGAAGAATGTTCGTACCTATGTACTTTATGTAGGTTTAAGATGTATGTTGTTACGAAGGCTTAGGTTAGGAATGCTTATTGTTAAGTTTTAAAACGCTTATGAATACGTCTTTCATGCATGCTTAGTTTTATGCAGTTATAACGCTCATGTTCAAAGTATGCCCTGCTTAGATTAATTATGCTTAACCTGCTTATGAACAATTCTATGCCATGCTTAGTTCTTATTGTACTATTACTTGGATATTTTGTGGATTAGGGTTGCTATGAAAGGCTTAGGTCATTTCTATGCCAGCATGCTCATGTTCTAATAGTTTGATGAAATCGTGGCTTTTGTGAGTAGGCAAGGATCTTACTAAGCTATATGCTTATAGTTTATGTTGTCCATATACTGCAGATAAAGGAAGTCTGGACTAGAGGAAGTGGCAGGAGGGGCCATGTGCGTGTGTGATAGTGGCATGGTGGAAGAAGACCCTTCACTATCTGCTTATATTTATATGCTCTAAGAACAATTTAAGACATTGCTTCCGCTTATAAGACTTGTGTTTAATGAGTATCCCTTTATTTAAGAGGTTCGATATGTTAGAACTCATGAACGAATCCTTTCGTTATGCATGTTATGAAATGAGATAAGATATGTGGTCATGCTAATGATGAATAAGATAGGTGATGCATGTGCCAAAGAAGGTTTCAGTTATGATAACCTGTTTAAGCATGTAGACTTTGAACGGATCCATATGTAGTATGCTAATAAAAAAAAATATATAGACATAAGTAGCGCCGCCCTGAGAGCAGATAAGGGCGGGCGCTACAACCTTATCATCATGTTGACTAAGTCAACCCGCGGGGTTTACATGATAAACCTTATGAGCTCCTCAAGGGGACATCATCAACCTAATATATAGGACACGGATTCCTCCTATAATCAACGGCACACCATGTAAATAATATCATTTCCCAACTTACCGGGCATATTGATTTAATCCATAGAAATCTCACCCTCTGGTAAATCAAAGAAATAAATACTAAGTACATATGCCCGTTATTATATCGGGATTAAGAGCATGTACAACATAATATCCGAGGTTCGATTCAATTATGTAGTCAGCAATAAATTGAATCACCTCTATGTCGGTCCTGCTCAATACACCTAAGTGTACTAGTGTAACTCTATGTTCAAGATAAAACAATACCAAGCTACACTACAACCATGCCAATGGTTTGTCCAAGACCATCTTGGTTGTGAGCCTCTACTTATACTCTACAAGGGACTGATAACATGATCTTCTGTGCCATCACCCAAGCACCATGTTATCTACAATGTAAAGTATTAGACAATATGCACAACATATAATAAATATAAAAAGTGCAAACAATGATCATGTGATTCTTATTTCAAAATAAAGATGTTCATACTAAAGAGCTAGGCTTTCAGTATACATCCCAACATTGGGTTCCTAAGAGCGTGATTGATTCACGCTAGATGGGGTTAGGATGTGCCAACCTTGATTTGATGAGTAGTTAACTCAACCATGGCAAAGGTGGCATTTTAGGTTATTTTCAAGGTTATGGTTACCTTGAAAATACATTTGAGCTTTAATGCTAAAAGATTTTAGGATGTGGCAATTTTATTTGAGAAGTTTGATAAAATGATCAAATTGGCACAATTTAGGTTTAGAGGTTAGTGTGCCATTTTGGGTCTTTGGCACACTAGGGAGATTAATGGAAATATGGAAAAATATATCTAATTATATCAAATGGCAATTAATATTAAGATTTAGGTATTATTATACCTATATATTTTATATGCCATGCCTTGTTTGCCATATAACATGCCATGACATCATGTTTATTTTAATCATTTATATGTCATGTTCATGTTTTTAGGATTAAGGTTTTAAATGTCATGTGCTTTAGATTATATCATTTTAAGCCATGACATCATGATCATTGGCCATGTTTTAATAATGCTATTATTTATGCCATGATCATACATTCATGCATTTAATTGATTAAAATTGAACTAAGGACAATGACATGACTTGGAGTTCCATTTATAAGGGAATCAGTAGGGTTGCCTAGAAAAATGCATGAAACCTTAGATTAAATGAACCAAAACCCACATCTCACATCCAATTGACATGTATGTGTATTTATACACCCTAGATACATGTGAGATGCTAGGATATGAGTTAAGTTCAAGGTGCATAGTTTTTGCATCTAGATGAACTAAAACTCATCTAATTTTATTAATGGATCATTGGGAAAGCTTGTGTACAAGTCATGTACATAGAGCCCAAGGAATATGATCCAAAATAAGGTTTTGAAAACATTTTAAAATCATTTTGAAAAACCTTGGTGAAGTTTATCTTTTGATAACAATCACCATTGATGAGATTGATACAAAGTGAGCTTAAACTTTAAAGTTTTTAGTCACTTTTGGATTTTCTATCAATTTCACTATTTTATGGGTAAAATAATTTTCAAATATTTTTCACCCATTGTATTGGTCATAGGTATTATACGTATCAAATTTCGTGATTTTTCGATATACATATAATTAGTTATGATTTTCCAAATTTCGATTCTGATAGTTGAAATTCGAAAATTTCAGCTACAAGTCGACTGCCCTTGGTGGCAGTCGACTGATGTGAGTGGTAGTCGACTGATTACTGTTAGGAGTCGACTGCCAGGTCTGATATCGGGTTAACAAGGTTGCTTAGTCCATTTTCAACCATTGTAAAGGTCCCTAACCACTTCTAACCCTAGGATATGCTTTGGGAAGCATTATGATGGGTGAAAATCCATTGGATATGAATTTGGAGAGGTGTTAGGTCAAAGTATCAATTTGAGGTGTTGGAAAGTTCAATGTTGAATTTCCAACCTTAATTTTGATGGTTTAGAGTTCCTATTGGCTTAGGGACTTCCCAAGGACATTGTTGGTGCAATGGTCAAGGGGGAGCAAGCCTTTAGGGGGAGGTATCCATCTTGGGATGATGGATGTGTTTTTCTCCTTGAAGAGGAGAAGTTTTTGGGAATATGACATCAATTGAAAAATTGATGGGTTTTTGAGTGACCCAATTTGGAAATTGGGAGAGTGAATAGGGTTACCTCTCTTGAGTGATATGGGACTTATCACTAGGAAGATGGTAGGCATCCTAAGTATTTTTGGATCAAGGAGGAGATTGTAAGATCTCATTGGGACATGAGACATTGACCTCCTTGAAGAGATAACCTTTTTGATGTTAGTCAAAAAGGGGGAGAATGTTTGGGGGAGAACATTTGGAGAGTGTTTACCAATTTGGGAGAATTGGTAAGGGTTTTGAGTTAGTGTTCTAACTCAATGATTTGTTTGGTTTTTGTCAAACATAAAAAAGGGGGAGATTGTTGATGCAATCAGCCCAGGTCACGATTGACCAGGACTCGAGTTTGACTCGAGTGATGTTTTGATGTTCAACAAAAACATATGACAATGTAATTGTCATGGGAAAGTCCAAGTCTTGAGTACTTGGCATGGGAAGTCCAAGTGGGACACTTGGCATTTGGTAAAGTCCAAGCATGGGTCTTGGCAATGGAAAGTCCAACATGAGTTGGCAAGGGAAGTCCAAGCATGGGTCTTGGCAAGGTAAAGTCCAAGTCTTGAGTACTTGGCATGGAAAGTCCAAGCATGGGTCTTGGCAAGGTAAAGTCCAAGTTTTGAGTACTTGGCATGGAAAGTCCAACATGGGTTGGCAAGGGAAAGTCCAAGCTTGTGTCTTGGCATTTGAGAAGTCCAAGGGGATTGATATTTGGCGGCGTAAAGTCCAAGCGAAGTCTTGGCGGCGTAAGTCCAATGTGCCTTGGCGGTGTAGACACCGTTAGCATGACATAGCCGATGGAAGCATCTGAAGGCTAGCGCGATGGATGAACAAGTCATGGATGACTTAGAGGGATCCGAGAGGCGTGAGGATGATGGAGATGGCTAGAAGGCTTAGGTCTAGGCTAAGGGTGGTCTAGCAAGTATGGGGGCACCATACTTGGGTTAAAACCTCATTTTTGAGGTAGGCAGTCGACTGGCATTATGGCCGATTCGACTGCCGTGAGTCGACTCGAGTTCGACTGCCAGCTTGGAGCTGAAAATCGGCAATGATCTTATTGGAGCCGATCGATGTCGACGGCGATTGCTGATCGCAAGTTCAATGTCGAGCACGAACGCCCGCTCCGATCGTTGGCCCGACTACGCCGCGCGATCGCTAATGTTGGCAGTGGACTGCCAAGAGTCCCGTTGGAGTTTTTCCAGCGTGGAATGAGCCATTATCTCACAGTTACAGTGTTGGCAGTCGATTGGGGATTTATGGCAGTCGACTGCCAGGTGGAAATCCAGCCTGACGTGAGATAAAAGGGAGCTGTTCGTGGAGATTGCGGCATCAGTTTTTTGGGGGGCTTTCTTGAGGCGATTTGAAGGCAATTTGCAGGTGCATTTCAGGGCCCTTCAACCTCATTCAAGCAACCAACAAGCAAAGCGCTCAAACCCTAGTTTTGTAAAGTGTTCTTTACATTTCCTTTGTATTTGCTTGTATTTCTTTCGTTTATTATTGTAAACGTTTGTATGATATTTCTCCACCTCCGACTTGTTGTCGAGAAGGAGTTTATTGATTAGTGATTGCATTGGCGTCACTAGAGCTCGTTAGAGCTCAATCCGTGGAGTAGGAACCTTGAGGTTCTGAATCACGTTATATCTTTGTGTTCGTGGTTGTTTCATTTCATTATTGTCTTTATTATTTCTATTCCGCTGCGTATAACGAAATTGTAGAAACAAACGCGATCGAATTCCATCTATCAACGAACACGCGCTATTCACACCCCCCTCTAGCGGCTTCAATTCTCCTACAATTTACAGTGTCCAATCACTACAAACATCACATAAATCAAATCCATATCGGAACACCAATGAAAACACAAGAATCCGGACACTCGGAGTTGAGATGAGACAATGCCAGCCAGCGGTGCTCCAAGTCCATCACGAAGTCGGCTACCTGTTACCTGGGCGACAGAAAAACCCAGGGTCTGTGGGGGTGAGTAAAACTCAGCAGGTAATAGGAAAATATGTAAATATATGTATCAATATTACATGTCATTTAACAGTTGAATCTACTCGTACAATAGGTATACATCAACATAACAAGTATACATGCATGCATACACTAAGTAAACTGAACAATAACCGATGCTGACATAGCTGACAGTCAGCTACTCTATCCTCGTCCAACCTGGGCATATATATCCACAACATAAGGTATAAGGAATAACACTAACTCACACTACATCCTGATATGGGTCGAGGGTATCACAGTGAATAACCAACAAGTATACAAGTACCGGCCTACTACCATACAGAAAATGCAATAGCATGTATGAATATGTACAAACAAATGCAACAAGCATAGTACATACAAATGCAGCATCACAATAAGCACATATATATATAGACTGCATCTATATATGTATACTAATCATAATCATCCATATATATATATATATACATGCATATATGTATATATATGGCAATATGCAAAAATGACATAAGTCGGCAATGCAGCATGAATAGTCTTGTCGGCTCACCCTAAAACTACCACGACCCCAGTGTGGCCTCGGTGGCTCGAGCATGACAACTGTCCCAACTCAACACCAACCACTACTCTCGAGCGGCCGAGTGGGCAGTATGATCGAGTAGCATATAAGCGTAAAGAGCAAGCTACACGATGGGGGTCCCTGCTATTGGTCACTCCGACAGTCACTACCCATGAGTGGTCGAGTACCACACACGCAGGACTATGACATGCAAATCCAACTACCACCATCTATAGTGATAGAGTGCGGAACCACAATGCTCTTCCCTCACACCGGTTACTCCTCCTATGAGTAACCGTGGAGGCAGGATGACTGGCGACACTCTCAACCACAAGGGAGACCTCGTCGCCAGCGTGCATGCAAATGACATAAATGCAATGTCTCACAAACAGACATCCACCACAGACTCTATTCTATAAAGAGTCATACTAGTCAGATCAACGCACTCTCTATCCTACAGGGAGTCGTACTCAACTGATCATAACACTCTCTATTCTGTAGAGAGTCATACCAATCAAATCGACGCACTCTCTATCCTGTAGAGAGTCGTACTCAACTGATGGACGCACTATCTATCCTGTAGAGAGTCGTACTCATCCGATTATAACAAGCTAGGACAACTGGTCCGTAGCGACAAACTAAGTATTATTCCCCTTACCATTTACAAAATACATGGTCGGTGGTAACACCTAACCTAAGAGTATTAGAATTGACCCTACGTTCAAAACATTACCTACCCACAGATGACCTCTTGCCCCAAAGTAGAATCAGGTTGTCATCTGGACTTTACTATTTGCACTTAAACAAATTCTAAGTTACTTACATCACCTATATGTATAACTCCAAATCATGGTAAAATAAACATGATAACAGCAATGGAGTTAATAGCCAACGGTAAAGTATCAATCATACGATAAATAAGAACGGAGTCAAGGTAACATGATCATATAAGATGATCATGTATCTAAATCTGTATGCATTAAACTACCTGACAAGGGTAGGAATTACCCACCTGCTATGAAGATTCCTCTGAGAAGCTCCACATCCAAATAGGCAATGACAAGCTTATCCCCATATGTCTTCATCACCTACAGCTCACTTTCATCCATAACCTAACAACCCTCTCAAACAAAACACCCAAAGTCCAAATCGAATTACATTGGTACAACACAAAGATTACACACAGAACTTGACAACTAAACAGCAAAGGCTAGATCGATCTTACCGAACATCACCGAGGCTAGAACCCAGAACAGGCAACAAATCACCTCCGGCAGCAAATCGTCTGAAGGTTAGAAACCCTGCTGCCCTAAATCACAAAAGGAACACATTCACAGATGGATTTCTTTCGAAATAGAAGGACACAGAAAACACAGTTCCTTAACTTGCTCCAGTAGAAATCGTGAAGGCCTCCAATCGAACAGCTGCCGACGCAACCTCCCCACCCTAGCAACTCCACCGACTCACATCACCTCCTATCCCCTGTTCCTCAAAGAAAATCCAAGCTCAAGATCACCTGCTCCGGCGATATTGGCCAGGCAACTCACGGTGACACTGATCTGGGAAAACAACCGGTCGATTTGGCAGAGTGGCTGTGCCGGATGTCCAGTGGCGTTGAAGGCAAACCGGCCGACGTTGCTGTTCCCGACCAACAGCTCCTTGTGGTGAAGATCTCCAGTGGTAGAGGCTCGATCGATGGTGTTGGAGCAGTGACTGTTGGCGAGAGAGAGGGGACGGCGACGGGGCGCGGCGACAGGGTGCAGCGACCGGGTGACAGTGACTGTCGTGGTCGGCGCGCGAGGGAGAGGCGATGACGGAGATGCCGTCGCGGTGATAAATCGTGCGAGACGAAGGAGCGAGATCGGGAGGGGAAGAGAAGAAGTCGGCGCAATTGGGAATTAAGGGGAAACGGAAGGAATATAATGGGTTTTAATTAAACCCATTAATTCCTTGCAGATAGTCTAAACAAGCTTTACAAAAGCTTGTTCACTTTATCCCCATGAAACATCCATTAACCTTCCGTTTAAATCCAGAAAAATTTCTAAAAATTTCTGAAAAATTTCATAGGGTATTCTCCCAACTATCCAACATTTTATTATTATTATTTTTTTTCAATATTTTACATTCTCCCCCACTTATAAAAATTTGGTCCCTAAATTTCGTACTAATATGCAAAAATTTACTTTAAGCAAGTTTTCGAAAGGACCACATACCTTCATCAAGTGACCAGATGAGACTATCGAGCTCAGATAGTATCTTCCAGCTCCCACATAGCCTCCTCATCGGTATGATGCTGTCATCCGACCTTTATGAGTCAGATAGTCTTGTTCCGCTATTGTCGCTCCTTGTGACCCAAATCGTTTCACCCCTTTTGAAGGTGAAACACGCAGAAATACTTATTTCCCCAAATTGAGAATTTCAAAGGCCTTCGCCTTCGGTCCACGTAACTCTTCTACTAATCCTCTAATGTCTGAATGGTACACTCAGACTGTCCATCTGTCTGCAGATGAAACGTTGCACTAAGCCGAAGCTCTGTGCCCATAGTCTAGTGCAGACTTTGCCAAAATCGCGAGGTAAATCGCGGATCTCTATCGGATATGGTACTCAAAAGTACCCCGTACAATCTGATAATCTCTCAGCAGTACAACTCTGCCAGACAATCCATCAAGTCCATTCCACGAATAGGCAGAAAGTGAGTTGATTTGGTCAGTCAATCCATAATCACCCAAATCGCATCACGCCCTTTACGGGTTCTAGGCAATCCCGTAACGCAATCAATCGTGATATGCTCCCATTCCATTCCGGAATAAGAATTTTCTAGAGCAATCCAGCGAGTTTCTGATATTCAGCCTTCACCTATTGGCATACTAAACATCGAGCAGCAAAATTTGCTATAACTCTCTTTATACCATTCCACCAATATAAACGTTTCAACTCTTGGTACATCTGAGTACCGCCAAGGTATATAGCCCATCTCGAATGATGTGCTTTCTGTAGCAACTCTTCCTTAAACACTGCAACTCCGGAACCCTCTATCCTTATCAGAGACGGGGAATTATTTTCGTAAAAGAGGATTCCATCAACCATCCAAGATACACTTCATCTCACACTCTGTAAGTGCATGGGAGACTATAGCGACCAATCTCTCAAGTTGCAACTATTCGCATTCCAGCAACTCTATAGTAGCTACCGAGTAGCTAGTTAAATTCAATGAGCACTTCTGCTCCATACAACTACAAATCCAGATAATAACTACTAAAGTCACGTCATGTATATGACAGACTATCTTGTAGTTTCTTAACTGACGTAGGCATAAGATATGCCTCATGCAACTACATCGGAATCGTTCCGATCCCTGAAACGACGTATCTGCGTACATCATCCTTTTATCCACTCCGGAAGTATTAACTAATACTCATGTAAAAGTTAACCGCCGTCTGGGTCTTGTAACTGGTTTCACCAGCTTCCGACTAAATAATTTCCATCATCACCTTGTCAAACAAGTCCGTAGTATAATAATGCCAAGCATTTTATCCACATCTATGGAATTAACCAACCCATACAAGGCAAACCACCATCTATGGTGGTTGAGTGCGCAACTCCAACTACCACAATCAACATTGGCCAGGTTACGCAACTCCAACAATGGCGAACGGATCCAATCGTGTTCAGGATACACGATTCTCAAATCCAGTGACGACTAAATCGTTAATTAGTCTAACAACTTAATCATAACTTATAAAATTCATACTACGTATGCAATTGTCGTCTTTACACACCTGCATCCCCTTTACTCTAAGTTGATGATATATATTAATCATCACCATGATATTGATAATTGTATGACGCCATGTCACTACAATATCAACACTCCAATCGTAACCCAACCCTAGAGTATACACAGGTGTCTTTGGCTGATCTAAATAGATCATCTATCCACAACGAAGGATATTCTTCACTACAACTACTGTATTCCATCATCGATAATCGAGGCATACTTTAAAAAGTCCATCTCTCTTTCAACAAAGAGTTCCGGATCCTCTCAAGGAGGAATCATTGGGATAGATAAGTATCCCTTCCAACATCTCCTATAGTCGCAATTTATGTTCTTCTAATTTCTATAGTGGTTAGCAACATTGATACCAACAACACTATTCCCGGTAGGTGATATTCGATACCAGAACTATTCCCGCAATCACTTCGATCGCCTACTCCACTTGCCTATGCAACGGAAAGGCTAAGAGTTCATCTGAATGACATCCGAATACTCTCGGATTATTCTCACATCTGAGAGACATAATCATACTATAATCTCAACCAACTTGACCATCCGTAAGGATATGTCTACAGTAAAAGTATGTCTATCAAAGTCTAAGGGTATCCCTTAACTTCTTAATTGTTGGTCCACATCTCACCTGACGGTAGAGATACCACCGACCCACAAGTCGATGTAAAGGACCCTTCTAATCCAACTAAGAATGTTCTAGACAAAGATACTCGTAAACTACAAGTATCTCTCAATATATTAACCTAGAGGGTACACTTAAGTAATACCCTGAATGATCCATTATCTGTCGATCTGATCCAAAGGCTCCTCGCAAGTCTCGGCCTTTCTCCGTAGAGAAAAGATCAGATTCAACAGTCCGCGATAAAGTGGTCGCATTTCTACGATGAATGCCTCGGGGATTTTTCCAAGATCATCTGATCCCATCCCTAAATCCTACGAGTTGCAACTATAGAATACTGAATAGATACGACCATCGTCGTATACTCTCTCCTCTGTACAAAGCCAATCACATCTGGAGGTAACTGTTGTTGTCTGCTGAATCTTCTAAGATGTCTTCTGCTGATGTTGTTTCTGTACTGATCTCTGCTGAAGGGTAGTATCACGGAACTTCAACCACGGCTGAGGTAGTAGGTCACTGCTGGTGAAATAACCCATCTTCTGTGCTGATCTCTGCTGTCGAGACTGTGCATCATCCTCCCGGAATACCATCGATAGTCTTCAACTAAGTCTTCAAGATACATCTCCTCAAATGTACTGGTTGCTTACAATAGCAACAGATGAACGGGTCCAACGGATAATCTAACTTCACGTGTCTTCGTGATCTGCACTACATGCATATAATCTCTTCGGAGTCTTTGTTCTGATTTTACTGATATCCACGAGCACATCCTGATGATTTGCGGTTGGTCTTCTATAATTGGAGAATAACTCAAGGCATATGACTCCGATCGTGCTCCTTTTATCCAACAGTCGGAGACTTCAGACATTAATAAGTTGACCTGCAATATCTGCTTATCAGTCTCCAACTCTTAAACACTTGTATGGAGTCATTTCTAAACTCCTGACTCAATCCAACGTCTTCCGGTAGGATCTGATAAAAGATCCCTTCTTAATCCAACAGTAAGCCAACAACCGAGGGTAGCTTAAAATATCCATTCATCTTCTTGAGCTATTAGGTGAGCATAAACTCCGCAAGTCTAACGACTCTGCATGATATTCTCGTTACCAACGATCACCCTACTTGAAGCTCAAGAATTCCTTACAATGTGTCACTAAAAGTGACACGGGGAAATACTCTCTTTCAATATCACTAAACCATGATCAAGTGATATGTTATTTCCCGAAGATTATTTTCTGCATTTATCACCAAATATCGGCTAGATCCCGATAATGGTATGCAAATAACTCTACTTCCTATGTATAACATGAGTTAAGTACTCAAAAGTACCCTCAAAGTTATACAACTCAGTACGAGCAACTCAGGGATAAAATCTCTATGAAACATCGTAACCTAGCCTTCCGCTATCTGCATCACAATAGTCTACTAGTCTGTTCATTACCCACAGGTAATGATCTGACTAGCATAGTTAGTGGAAATCTCTAAGACTGTAGTCTCTGATCTCCATAATAAATGTGACGAATTGACCCCTGTTTTCCGACCCATTATAAATCGGCTCTAAAAGGTAAATCACCTTTTCGACACAGGTTCAAGACTCACAGACTTAACAGGTCATTTCCGTGGTCAACTCATACCACGGTTACGAATAATAACCAACACACTACAGGTTATTCCCTGGTATAAGTATCTAAATGCATAGCCATCATAACCGGGAGTATAAACCCTAAAGGTCACTCCGGTTGGTCGCCTCTGTTGACGACCACTACTACAAGTCTACACAGATGTTATAACTATACTGTATAGACCTGTTAATCAAGTCTAGATAAACATCTTACTAAACCATAATTATCAGGGATTCTTACCTCGTGCTTCTTGGAGCTCAGGCCACTGTCCATCTCATCTCAGAAAACCAAAACCGAATAAAT
The DNA here is from genome assembly GCA_025175895.1 of Wurfbainia villosa. Classification (NCBI taxonomy): domain Eukaryota; kingdom Viridiplantae; phylum Streptophyta; class Magnoliopsida; order Zingiberales; family Zingiberaceae; genus Wurfbainia; species Wurfbainia villosa. The sequence goes on from CM046002.1 coordinate 87,700,697, forward strand.
CGACTCCCGAGAATCCAAGACTCGACATAAAACACCATTGTATGGCATCGCAGAACCTAGGGCTTTGATACCACTAAAGTTGTCACGCCCCGAGAGTATGCCGTGTCGAAAATCAAATGGACGACATCTCCCCTGTATGTGGCAATATTTCGGGTTAATACAAGGCCCGTAGGCCCACAATAAACATAACATATGAATATAACTACATCAAAACACAAAACACAGCGGAAACATAATACAAAAACATCACAAACTATACACATGCATACCGATATGACTAACACCGACTCAGAACACCATAACAAAATCACAAAACGAAAGGTACAACATTTACAGTGTCCAATCACTACAAACATCACATAAATCAAATCCATATCGGAACACCAATGAAAACACAAGAATTCGGACTCTCGGAGTTGAGATGAGACGATGCCAGCCAGCGGTGCTCCAAGTCCATCACGAAGTCGGCTACCTGTTACATGGGCGACAGAAAAACCCAGGGTCTATGGGGGTGAGTAAAACTCAGCAGGTAATAGGAAAACATGTAAATATATGTATCAATATTACATGTTATTTAACAGTTTAATCTACTCGTACAATAGGTATAAGGAATAATACTAACTCACACTACATCTTGATATGGGTCGAGGGTATCACAGTGAATAACCAACAAGTATACAAGTACCGGCCTACTACCATACAGAAAATGCAATAGCATGTATGAATATGTACAAACAAAAGCAACAAGCATAGTACATACAAATGAAGCATCACAATAAGCATATATATATATAGACTGCATCTATATATGTATACTAATCACAATCATCCATATATATATATATATATATATATATATACATGCATATATGTATATATATGGCAATATTAAAAAATATCATAAGTCGACAATGCAGCATGCATGGTCATGTTGGCTCACCCTAAAGCTACCATGACCCCAGTGTGTGTTAGTAATATATGAGAGATGTCCTAAGGCAATCACCTTACGTATAAACCATTTATATGATAAATGACGATTCACTATTTGAGTATACATATTTTATGTATTTGATTGGATCTTAAACTCATTTACTGAATGTCCACGATACGATTCACAGCATGAGAGAATTTGTGATTGGATCACAACTAGTGAGTATCTCTACATGTGTAATTGTGATGTATCGGAATTATCCCTAGTCAATGAATTGATGGATTTGGACACCATCAATTCTGTCGAGACTAGCACGAGGTATACTCCTTGGTGTATCCAAGCAGCTGATTCTCACTGGCTGGAGACATGGTGATGTCCGGAGTTAATCGTGGATGCTAGTTATGGTAACTAGTTCATTGGAGTGACCAGCTGTAAGACTTCATATGGTTCTCTGCATATATAGATATGTCAATGAAGTTCTTACTGTGGCTTAAGTGTGATGTTCCTTTGACTTGCGGTATTCAAGTCATCTTGATCATGGAGACTTATGCTTTGACATCTTAAGCAAACATCTCTAAGGAGATGTGGACCCGGGATGATTGGGTATAAGTCGAAGTGATCGAAGGTGTTTGAATAGCCTATAAAGGATTCACCACTCCTTGCGAGGAGATGTACACCCATGGCCTCTCGTCGGATTGTTACTAAAGTCTTTGGCCAAAGCATTACATGTTTAGAGTAAGGTACTCTTCGATACATGTGGAGTAACTAGAATCCGTAGGACGAGGAAATGATACTTGGGCTAGGTGTGACGTAGTCAGCCTAGTGGGGACTGACACTATAGACCATGTCCTGAACCAAGTGGGTATAAGATGAGTGAAGAGAATGGGGCACGAATCATTCGAGCTACTGAAGGGTTTCAGAAATAGTTCGGGATCAACCGTTGATCTTTTTGGTTAATTGGGGATCATGATGTACTACTAGGTGCCACTCATGATCGTTCTATAATTAATGGTTAATTATAGACGGGCAACATAAATCGAGAACCTATTTGGTCACACGCACAACGAGCGTAATCCAAAGGATTTAAAACGAGCTTGAGAATGAGATTCTCAGACCGAGAGAAACTATGTTTGGTTGGACCAAACATAAAGCGAGCATGAAATTGTTTCAGTCGCAATGGAAGCGTGGATGGGCCGTGTCTTATGAAGACATAATGGATGGACCAAAATGGTTTGGTTCTAATCCAATGGATGAGAATAAACCAAATGGTTTGCTTTATTTTAAACGAATGAACCAAAAGTTGGTTCGGTTCGTTTTAACTTAAAATTAACCATCATGGTTTGGTTTATTTTAACTTATCCTAATAGAGCGGGTTAATGGGCCTAATGGTTATGATCCAATAACCATTAAGAGAATTAGTTCTCTATAAAAGAGGGCTTAAGGAATTGTTAAGCCCTAATCATCCAAAAACCCTAATCAAGTTGTTGCCGCCCAACATAGAGTTGCCGCCCACCCCTTGTTGGTGAATTCGGCGCCCAACCCTAAGTGCCACCGCCCAGCTTTGTGCCGTCCAAGTCATTGCGGCGACCAAGCTTCAGCCGGTGAACACTCCGGCGACCCTCGTGATCCCCTATAGGTTTGGCATCAAGGTGAGGTTTTCTCTCCTTGTTTTGGCGGCGCCTACTCCTCCACCAAGCTGTCCAGTTTTCTGGACAGCTTCTTCTCCTCTCGGGCGTCGTTTGGGCGGCGGTTGAGTGCTCCGACAGCGGCTAACATACGGGATTTGATCTCCGGTAATCCTCTAGTGGAGGGCGAAGGATTCGTCAAGCGGTTGGCGAATACCTCTCGGAGAAGCGAGTTTGAGAACTTGTTTTGGATCGAATTTGGATTCGGATCGTGATCATCTCTCGATCACGTCGTCTTCAACACGAGGCTAGTAACCCGTACGAAGACGAAGCTCGTGGCTTGGCGAAGTCATCCCGAGGAGCTCGGCGTGGATACGGATAGAGACGATTCTTACGAGGATCGTTCCGGTTGATGCCGTTCCCGCTACACGTCATACGGAAGGTATAACGTAGTTTAATTTCCTTTTATTGCAAATTTTAATTTATGGTTATGTCTACACTTGTTGTAATATGCATGCGTGTGTTGTGTGTGTTGTAATAAATATAGATTTATTATTTTTAATTGCTTCCGCTGTGCTCATGTTTATGAAACATGATCGAACACACACACGCCGCGGTGCCGGAAACCCAACAGTGGTATCAGAGCCCAGGTTGTGTTTCGACATAATCGTAAAAATAGTTTTGCGATAGTCATAATGTATTTCTGGAAATTTTTTAATTTTGGAAATTTAGAAGTATTTATGGAAATTTTTTTAATTTTGGAAAATCTAGAAGTATTTATGGAAATCTTCCACTTTTGGAAAGTTGGAAGTATTTATGGAAATTGATATTTTCCATAAATAAAATATTTGATTATATTCTGGAAATTTGTTTCCTAATTTAATCATGATTTGATTTGGGAAATCAAATCTTAAAATATTTTATTTCCATAAGTAGTTTTAAAGATTTAGGAAATTGGTTTCCTAAATAGATTTTCCTTAATCAAATAATTCCATGAATAAAATATGTGATTAGATTTGGAAATTTGTTTCCTAATTTAATTATGATTTGATTTGGAGAATCAAATCTTAAACATATTTTATTTCCATAAATAGTTATGACATATAAGGAAATTATATACATGACATAAGTGTATGCCATGTAATTGCATTAGATGCATAACATTATGCCATGCGTGTCGTGACATGTAGATGTATGCCATGTCATGTAGATAATAGTTATTTGCATGCAAAGAGGATGAGACATAAAAACCCTAACTCAATATTAAAGCCTACACCTTCCATTAATATGATTAGAACCAGAGTTCTGTTTCTTGTTTGGGTTGTTGGACTCTCTCCAAGCCCGGCTCGAACCTGAATATGTTCAAACCATGGAATAGTTTAATACTAATATGGTAAGAGTCAGAGGTCAATCATTAGCTTTGGTTGTTGGACTCTCTCCAAGCTGGGCTAATTGGTTGAATGTGCTCTAACCATATTAAAACTATGTCCTGATTAATGGGTTGGCTTTAACCTGGAGCATCGGCTTGTTGGACTCTCTCCAAGGTCGATGTAAAGGGAGGTGAAGTTGGGTGCTATGCATATGATGCATACTTGTTAATGTGTTAACAACCCGATGTTTGTGTGAACATTCAAATAGTTGATAGCACATTGTGATAGTTGCATATACGTGATATGCAATCGGTATAGATGATACCTACCGTCGTAGTTATGAATGGCTTGTTGGACTCTCTCCAAGGTTGTTCATAACCATGATGGATATCAGCCCATTCGAAGATGAACCTACGATCTCCCGAAGTGATTTTGGGGTTTTTGAAATTCGAAAAATGAATGGGATTTATAAATGTATATTGATGCATTTTTAAAATCATCTTTCTCATATATGCTCGTTTTGTATTTCTAAGTAAATATTTTGATCATGATGTGTTTGAATTTGCGTTCCATTTTGGGTTCAAATAAATTGACTGGGCCGAACTTCTTGGACTAGCTTAGAAACTTGAGAATTGTTCTCAAGGTGGAAAAGATTGTGTATGTCCTCGAAGTGCCTCTTCCCGCCCATCCTAGTGACAATGCAACTCTGGACCAATTGTTGGCCTGTCAGAAACATGTGAGTGATTCTGAACAAATGAGTTGCAGCATGCTAGCCATGATGGAACTCAAGCTACGAAAACAGCATGACCATATGGATGCTCATATCGTAGTCCTTCATCTTTGTGAGTTGGTTGATGAGCAAGTGAGATTCGAAAGGTTCGAAGTCTCAAAGCTCCTCTTCAGCTCTGAGATGCTAGAAGGTTCGTCTGTGGTACTGCTCAATATGCTGAAGACTGTGGAATCTTCTGAGAAGCATGAGTAGGGGATGGTGCTGTTAGTTGATTCCTCGAAGAAAGGTTCTAAGAGGAAGTCAAAGGAACAGCAGAAGGGAAAGAAGAGAAGGGCTAAGAAGGTAGAACTAGCACAAAAGGAAACTTGCCATCATTATGGCAAGGAGAGCCATTTGCGAAGAAAGTGCAAGATTTATCTTGAGTCCATGAAGAAGAATAAGGCATCGGATGCCCCATCTTCTTTAGAAATCTTCTTTATTGATTGTCATTCTATTTCCTTAGACACTTGGGTATTGGATACTGGGTGTGGCTCACATATATGTAATGACATACATGGGCTAAGGAATAGAAGAAGACTCGTCAAGGGAGAGTCAAATTTACGTGTTGGGAATGGAGCAAAGGTTGCTGCACTAGCCATCGGAACGTATTTGTTGAAACTCCCTGCAGGACTTGTCTTTGAACTGGACAATTGCTTTTATATTCCTTCGTTGATAAAGAACATCATTTCTATTTCTTGTTTAAATAGAAATGGTTTCCATTTGACGTTTAGTAACAATTTTTGTTACATAACTTTGAATGGGGTTCTTTATGGGACTGGAACTTTAAGCAATGGTGTTTATACGTTGGACGTATCCAGTGACATTTGCAATATCGAAGCGAGCAACAAGCGTGCTCGAAAGGATAATCAAATAGACTCCTACATGTTGCATTGTCGTCTTGGCCATGTAAGCAAGAAACGCATGTCCGAATTACACCGATGTGGAATTCTGGAATCGTTTGAATTGGATTCATACGATACATGCGAATCATGCTTAAAAGGCAAGATGACTAAGTTACCTTTTACGGGAAAAGGTGAACGAGTGGGAGAGTTGCTAGGCCTAATACATAGTGATGTATATGGACCTATGTCAACTCAATCTTTAGGAGGCTATAGCTACTTCATTACCTTCACCGATGATCACTCACGGTTTGGGTATGTGTTCTTGATGAAACACAAGTTTGAAGCCTTTGAAAGGTTCAAAGAATTCAGAAATGAAGTAGAGAAACAACATGACAAGAGTATTAAAATACTTCGATCGGATTGAGGTGGTGAATACTTGAGTCAGGAGTTTCTTGATTATCTAAGAGACAATGACATATTGTCTCAAATGGACTCCGCTCTATACACCACAGCATAATGGTGTATCTGAGAGGCGTAACCGGACCTTGTTGGACATGGTCAGGTCAATGATGAATCATGCGACTCTTCCCAAGTCCTTTTGGGGTTATGCACTTCAGACAGCTGTTTACTTGTTAAACAGAATGCCTACCAAGGTAGTCTCAACTACTCTATATGAGATATGGAATGGTAAGAAACCTCATGTATCTTACTTGAAGATATGGGGTTGTCCTGCTTATGTGAAGCGGACTGTATCAGACAAATTGGATGCTAAGTCTGATAAATGTCTATTTTTTGGAACCCTAAGGAAACAAGGGATTACCAATTCTATCATCCTGTGGAACAAAAGGTGTTTGTTTCAAGGCATGCTGTGTTTCTAGAGAAAGAGTTTCTCTTGCAAGAAAACAGTGGGAGTGTCGTCGAGCTTGAGGAGGCTCGAGAGACTCAAATAGACATTGATGAGATACAGTGAGCCTGATCAACTCATAGTGATGAGCAATCTAGTTGGACCTATTGTAACACCACATCTTCGTAGATCTGGTAGAACACGCAATATTCCTGAGAGATATGGATTTCTCGTAAGTGAATCGAACGACGTGTTACTCATTGATGATGAGGAGCCTATCAGTTATGAAGAAGTGCTGACAAGTTCAGAAAGGGATAAGTGGCTTGGTGCCATGAAGTCGGAAATGGATTCCATGTATGAAAACCAAGTTTGGAACTTGGTTGACCCACCTGAAGGCATAAAGCCTATAGGGTGCAAGTGGGTTTTCAAGAAGAAAACCGACATGGATGGTAATGTGATTACCTATAAGGCTAGATTGGTGGCGAAAGGATATCGTCAAAAGCAAGGTGTTGATTATGACGAAACCTATTCGCCTGTAGCTATGCTTAAATCCATTCGGATGCTCCTGGCCATAGCGGCTCATTATGATTATGAGATATGGCAGATGGATGTGAAAACAGCTTTCCTTAATGGAAACCTGCTCGAGGACGTGTATATGATACAACCTGAGGGTTTCACATCGGTTGATAAAACCAAGGTATGCAAATTGCGACGGTCCATTTATGGATTGAAGCAAGCATCCAGGAGCTGGAATATCCATTTTGATGAGACGATCAAAAAGTTTGATTTCTCACAAAATCCAGACGAACCTTGTGTGTACAAGAAGGTTAGTGGGAGTGCAGTCGTGTTCCTAGTATTGTATGTCGATGACATATTACTTATAGGAAACGATGTGTCAATCTTACAGTCAGTTAAGGTTTGGTTATCCAAGACATTCTCCATGAAAGACCTGGGAGAAGCAACCTACATCCTTGGGATTAAGATCTATAGAGATAGATCGAAACGGTTGCTTGGTCTTTCGCAGTCTACATATATAGACCGAGTGCTAAAGAGGTTTAGCATGTCGGAATCCAAGAAAGGTTTCTTACCCATCAGGCATGGGGTACACCTTTCGAAGTCTATGTGTCCGCGCACAGAAGACGAGAGGATTTGCATGAGTAAGATTCCCTATGCATCCGCAATAGGATCTATCATGTATGCTATGTTATGTACGAGGCCCGATGTATCGTATGCTCTGAGTGTCACGAGCAGATACCAGTCCGATCCAGGAATGGATCATTGGGTGGCTGTTAAGACGATCCTTAAGTACTTAAGAAGAACTAAGGATGTGTTCCTAATATATGGAGAAGGGTACATGGTGATACGTGGGTATACGGATGCCAGCTCCAGACAGACAAGGATGATTCCATGTCTCAGTCTGGGTATGTATTCACCTAGAATGGAGGCGCAATAAGTTGGAAAGGTTCCAAGCTTGACACTATAGCGGATTCTGCCACTAAGGCAGAATACATTGCAGCTTTGGGCAAAAAGCGGTTTTGGATCAAGAAGTTCATCTATGAACTTGATGTGGTCTCATCAATGATCCAAACATGTGCTTCGCCGCTATCATCTTATCAGAGAGATCATCAGTAGGAACGAAATACAAATCGAGAAAATTCCCACTGAAAGGAACTTAGCGGATCCCTTGACTAAAGCATTACCTCAAAGCAAGTTTGAGGGTCATGTTAGAGACTATGGTATTGGATACCGTAGCGATTGGCATTAGGCCAAGTGGGAGTCTGTTAGTAATATATGAGAGATGTCCTAAGGCAATCGCCTTATGTATGAACCATTTATATGATAAATGAAGATTCACTATTTGAGTATACATGTTTTATGTATTTGATTGGATCTTAAACTCATTTACTGAATGTCCACGATACGATTCACAGCATGAGAGAATCTGTGATTGGATCACAACTAGTGAGTATCTCTACATGTGTAATTGTGATGTATCGGAATTATCCCTAGTCGATGAATTGATGGATTTGGACACCATCAATTACATCGAGACTAGCGCAGTATACTCCTTGGTGTATCCAAGCAGCTGATTCTCACTGGCTGGAGACATAGTGATGTCCGGAGTTAATCGTGGATGCTATTTATGGTAACTAGTTCATTGGAGTGACCAACCGTAAGACTTCATATGGTTTTCTGCATATATAGATATGTCAATGAAGTTCTTAATATAGCTTAAGTGCGATTTTCATTTGACTTGCGGTATTCAAGTCATATTGATCATGGAGACTTATGCTTTGACATCTTAAGCAAACATCTCTAAGGAGATGTGGACCGGGATGATTGGGTATAAGTCGAAGTGATCGAAGGTGTTTGAATAGCCTATAAAGGATTCACCACTCCTTGCGAGGAGATGTATACCCATGGCCTCTCGGATTGTTACTAAAGTCTTTGGCCAAAGCATTACATGTTTAGAGTAAGGTACTCTTCGATACATGTGGAGTAACTAGAATCCGTAGGACGAGGAAATGATACTTGGGCTAGGTGTGACGTAGTCAGCCTAGTGGGGACTGACACTATAGACCATGTCCTAAACCAAGTGGGTATAAGATGAGTGAAGAGAATGGGGCACGAATCATTCGAGCTACTGAAGGGTTTCAGAAATAGTTTGGGATCAACCGTTGATCTTTTCGGTTAATTGGGGATCATGATGTACTACTAGGTGCCACTCATGATCGTTCTATAATTAATGGTTAATTATAGACGGGCAACATAAATCGAGAACCTATTTGGTCACACGCACAACGAGCGTAATCCAAAGGATTTAAAACGAGCTTGAGAATGGGATTCTCAGACCGAGAGAAACTATGTTTGGTTGGACCAAACATAAAGCGAGCATGAAATTGTTTCAGTCGCAATGGAAGCATGGATGGGCCGTGTCTTATGAAGACATAATGGATGGACCAAAATGGTTTGGTTCTAATCCAATGGATGAGAATAAACCAAATGGTTTGCTTTATTTTAAACGAATGAACCAAAAGTTGGTTCGGTTTGTTTTAACTTAAAATAAACCATCATGGTTTGGTTTATTTTAACTTATCCTAATGGAGCGGGTTAATGGGCCTAACGGTTATGATCCAATAACCATTAAGAGAATTAGTTCTCTATAAAAGAGGGCTTAAGGGATTGTTAAGCCCTAATCATCAAAAAACCCTAATCAAGTTGTTGCCGCCCAACATAGAGTTGCCGCCCACCCCTTGTTGGTGAATTCGGCGCCCAACCCTAAGTGCCGCCGCCCAGCCTTTGTGCCGCCGTCCAAGTCATTGCCGGCGACCAAGCTTCAGCCGGAGAACACTCCGGCGACCCTCCGGTGATCCCCTATAGGTTTGGCATCAAGGTGAGGTTTTTCTCTCCTTGTTTTTGGCCGGCGCCTACTCCTCCACCAAGCTGACCAGTTTTCTGGACAGCTTCTTCTCCTCTCGTCAGAGCGTCGTTTGGACGACGGTTAGTGCTCCGACAGCGGCTAACATACCGGGGATTTGATCTCCGGTAATCCTCTGAGGTGGAGAACGAAGGATTCGTCAATCGGTTGACGAATACCTCTCCGGAGAAGCAAGTCTTGAGGACTTGTTTTTAGGTCCGAATTTGGATTCGGATCGTGATCATCTCTCGATCACGTCGTCTTCAACACAAGGCTAGTAACCCGTACGAAGACGAAGCTCGTGGCTTGGCGAAGTCATCCCGAGGAGCTCGGCGTGGATACGGATAGAGACGATTCTTACGAGGATCGTTCCGGTTGATGCCGTTCCCGCTACACGTCATACGGAAGGTATAACGTAGTTTAATTTCTTTTTATTGCAAATTTTAATTTACGGTTATGTCTACACTTGTTGTAATATGCATGCGTGTGTTGTGTGTGTTGTAATAAATATAGATTTATTATTTTTAATTGCTTCCGCTGTGCTCATGTTTACGAAACATGATCGAACACACACACGCCGCGGTGCCGGAAAACCCAACAGTGTGGCCTCGGTGGCTCGAGCATGACAACTGTCCCAACTCAACACCAACCACTACTCTCGAGCGGCCGAGTGGGCAGTATGATCGAGTAGCATATAAGCGTAAAGAGAAAGCTATACGATGGGGGTCCCTGCTGTAGGTCACTCCGACAGTCACTACCCATGAGTGGTCGAGTACCACACACGCTGGACTACGACACGCAAATCCAACTACCACCATCTATAGTGATAGAGTGCGACACCACAATGCTCTGCCCTCACACCAGTTACTCCTCCTATGAGTAACCGTGGAGGCAGGATGACTGGCGACACTCTCAACCACAAGGGAGACCTCGTCGTCAGCGTGCATGCAAATGACATGAATGCAATGTCTCACAAACAGACTGTTGGGATGTATACTGAAAGCCTAGCTCTTTTGTATGAACATCTTTATTTTGAAATAAGAATCACATGATCATTGTTTGCATATTTTTATGGTTATTCAATATTGTCTAATACTCTACATTGTAGATAACATGGTACTTGGTGTGGCACAGAAGATCATGTCATCAGTCTCTTGTAGAATTTAAGTAGAGGCTCACAACCAAGATGGTTTTGGACAAACCATTGGCATGATTGTAGTGTAGCTTGGTATTGTTTTGTCTTGAATATAGAGTTACACTAGTATACCTAGGTGTATTGAGCAGGACCGACATAGAGGTGATTCAATTTATTGCTGACTACATAATTGAATCGGACCTCGGATATTATGTTGTACATGCTCTTAATCCCGATATAATAACGGGCACATGTACTTAGTATTTATTTCTTTGATTTACCAAAGGGTGAGATTTAGATGGATTAAATCAATATGCCCAGTAAGTTGAGAAATTATATTATTTACATGGTGTGCCGTTGATTATAGGAGGAAACCGTGTCCTATATATTAGGTTGATGATGTCCCGTTGAGGAGCTAATAAGGTTCATCATGTAAACCCTGCAGGTTGACTTAGTCAACATGATGATAAGGTTGAGTGGTACTACTCGAGGAGTTAGATGTTAATTAATTGATGGTCAGTAAATCAATTAATTGACAGACATTCGATATCTTAAACACGGGGAGATGGATGCACAAATAATATATGGAGCCCATATTGATTTATGGGGGTTGGTGAGGTAATTCAATGATGATCCTCTAGTGGAATGGAACATCATTGAATGATCAAGTTTGTGTGGTTCTGATCCATCGGGTGGCCAAGATCCAACTCCTCCTCATGGTCTCTATTGTAGCATATTAACACCTCATGAAGTCTAGATCCAATGATGGAAAACAAAACTCTAGAACCGACGGTTGAGATTAAATCTCTAGATCCGACAGTTGGGATTAAATCCCTAGAACCGACGGTGGAGATTAAATCTCTAGAACCGACGGTGGAGATTAAATCTCTAGAACCGACGGTTGAGATTAAATCTCTAGATCCGACGGTTGGGATTAAATCCCTAGAACCGACGGTGGAGATTAAATCTCTAGAATCGACGGTGGAGATTAAATCTCTAGAACCGACGGTTGAGATCAAATCTCTAGATCCGACCGTTGAGATTAAAACCCTAGATCCAATGGAGGAGATTAAACCAAGGCCTAAACCTAACTCTATATATATGGGCTTAGGCTTGGGCGGCAAAGATGGAAAAACCTAATTCAGACAAGGTGGCTTGGTCGGCAAGAAATAGGAGGAGGCTAGGGTTAGGGTTTGGTTGTTGGTGTTGGGCGGCAACAAGAAGAAGGAGCCTCTTCTTTTTCTTCCCAATAATGGCCGGCAACTCTTCTTCCTCCTTCCTCCTTCCTCCCTGGTTTGGCTGGCACCCAAGCTTCTCCCTTCCTTCTATGGCTTAGGTTGGATGGCATTAGGATAGCTTCCCTTGGGCGGCAATCAAATCCTAGTTGGGATAGGATTGGGGTTGGGCGGCTAGGGTTAGAGTTTTGGGATTAGGGTGGGTGGAAACAAGAAGATGAAGATCCTTTCTTCTTCCTTCTAAGGTTGTAACGCCCGCCCTTATCTGCTCTCAGGGCGGCGCTACTTTTACTCCTTTTTTTTTTAAACATACTACATATGGATCCTTTCACAACCTAAATGCTTTAACAGGTCATCATAACTTAAACCTTCTTTTGCACATGCATCACATATCATATTCATCATTAGCATGTTAACATATCTTTCATAACATGCATAACATAAAGATTCGTTCATGAGTTCTAACATTTCAAACCTTATTAAGTAATTGATACTCATTAAACATAAGTCTTATAAGCAGAAGCAATGTCTTAAGTTGTTCTTAGAGCATATAAATATAAGCAGATAGTATAGGGTCTTCTTCCACCATGCCACTATCACACACACACTTGGCCCCTCCTGCTACTTCCTCTAGTGCAGACTTCCTTTATCTGCAGTATATGGACCACATAAACTATAAGCATATAGCTTAGTAAGATTCTTGCCTACTCACAAAAGCCACAAACTTCATCAAGCAATTAGAACATGAGCATACTAGCATAAAGGACCTAAGTATTTCATAGCAACACTAATCAACAACATATCCATGTAATAAAAAAACTAAGCATGGCATAGAATTGTTCATAAGCATGTTAAGCATAATTAATCTAAGCAATGCATAATTTGAACATAAGCATTATAACTACATAAAACTAAGCATGCAAGAAAGACATATTCATAAGCGTTTTAAAACTTAACAATAAGCATTCCTAACCTAAGCATCCGTAACATCATACATCTTAAACCTACACAAAGTACATAGGCACAAACATTCTTCAACTTAACCATAACCATTCATCAGGAAATCCAAACAGGCATAAAGGACATAATCATAAGCATTTGTTTAACTTGAACATAAACATTTGTAATAACATAAATCCTAAACATGCAGAAGGAACATAATCGCAAGTATTCTTAAACTCAACCATAACATTCACCACATCATAAATTCTAAACTAGCATAAAGTACATAGTCACAACATTCTTAAACTTAACTCTAAACATCATAACTTCATAACATCTAGCATGCATAAAGAACATAGTTCGTAAGCATTCAGAGTATTTAACATAAGCATACACAATATCATAAAAGTCTTTTCTTTTCAAAACATATACTTATAGATACTTCAATATCATCATAACTTGTTTGGGGGCCCCCAGGTTAAGTACCACATAATGCGCGTTCCCTAATAGGCTGGGGTAGCGAGCCACCAGTCCTACTAGAGCAAGACCTCTTACGTCTTACCAGGGCAAGACCTCTTACGTCTTCTTATGTCCCTATGGATTTGATTAACGACCACCTGACGGGTCGGGTACTTAACCTCTTGCAAAGTAAAATACTTAATTCTTTTCTTTTCTTGTCATAATATAAAGAATTCCCTTGATCCCCAACATAAAAAGGGAAGCATCTTAATCTCATCTTGTCATGAAGAGAGCTCTTGATCCCTACTTGAAAGGGAAGCATCTCCATCTTATCTTATCATAGGGAGAGCTCTTGATCCCTACTTGAAAGGGAAGCATCTCCATCTTATCTTGTCAAAAGGAGAGCTCTTGATCCCTACTTGAAAAGGAAGCATCTCCATCTTATCTTGTCATAAGGAGAGCTCTTGATCCCTACTTGAAAGGGAAGCATCTCCATCTCAGTCATTTCATAAGGACACATGCATTCATAACATAAGAGTACCCTATAGGGGTCCTAAGCATAAACATGTTCATCACCTAAGCATATTTCATGGCACATTACATCATAAAAATGAAGCATATTTCCTAGGCATATTCATGGCATATTAAATCACAAAACATGTTCGACCTCTAGGTATATTTCATGGTACCTTACATCATAAACATGAAGCATATTTCCTAGGCATATTCCTGGCATATTAAATCACAAAACATGTTCCACATCTAGGTATATTTCATGGTATACTATATCATAAACATGTTCATCACATAAGCTTATTTCATATTGCATTGAATCATAAACATATTCATCACACAAACATAGTTCATGACATATTAAAAACCATACACTTAGCACAACTACATGTGGGGGTGTTTTCATGAAACCCTAACCCTAAAACCATGGGTTGGCCAAATCTTGTAAGGGCTTGTTTTTTGTCCTAAAATTCATTCATGAAGCCTTATAACTGATCATAGTATCATTAGAGATATTTTCATGCAACCCTAACCCTAATTTCATTGGTTGGCCGAATCTTGTAAGGTTAAGATCTTTGGACTTTTGTCCCCTAAATCTATTCATGTAGGCCTATATCATAACCTAACTTCATAAGAGGGTATTTTCATGAAACCCTAATCCTTGAGTCTTGATTGGCCGAAACATGTAGGGGTTCAAGCTTAGGTTTTGTCCCCTAAAATTCATTCATAAAGAATTATAACTTATCCTAGTATCATTATGCAACCCTAAAAATAAGATTGGGGTTCAAACATGGAATGTAGAGTTTGTCTTGATTCTAGAATTCATTCATAAAGCATTATAACTTATCCTAGTATCATTAGAAACATTTTCATGCAACCCTAACCCTAATTATATGGGTTGGCCGAAACATGGAAGGGGTTCAAACTTAGGTTTTGTCCCCTAGAATTCATTCATAAAGCATTATAACTTATCTTAGTATCATTAGAAACATTTCCATGCAACCCTAACCCTAATTATATGGGTTGGCCGAATTATGGAATGGGTTCAAACTTAGGTTTTGTATGAATTCATTCATAAAGCATTATCATGGCCTTCTAACCTCATAAGGAGTTTTAAAAACCCTAACCCTAAAAAGCCTTGGTGGCCCTATAGGGCACCAAGTTAGAATTTTGTGAAAAGTTCCTTTATAGTGAGCATACAACCTATAGAAGTTCCCTAGAATCATTTTCATGAATCTTAGCCCAAGAAAACTTGATTGGATTAAACCTACAAGGGCTACAACTTCATCTTTCTTTCATGAAATTTAACCTACTAAACTAATACTGCAGAGGGAAATCTTACATCGCTTTAAGAGATGACCTAATGGAAGTCAAGCTTTCTCCTAGCTTGAAAGGGGTCTCGGCCAAAGGATGAAGGGGGAGCTTGGTTTCGTGAGGATGAAGAGGAGAGGAAGAAATGGCCAAATGGAAACTTCTTCTTTATAAAGGAGGAAGAGAAGTTTCTCTTTTCTTTGTCAAGCCCCTTCACTTACCCTTCTTACACGTATCTATAAATTACCCGCATCCTCTAATGATATAATTCTAATTGGCTTATGGTTAGTAGGTGCAGCTATAGGGCTTGGCTATCTCTAGAGGTTTGGGTTGAATTCTAGGCTATGTATTTCTTTTTTTTTGGATTATTTTCTACATGGCCACATATTATAAGCCCAATTCTTACTCAATAGTAAATTGCTATTTTTACGCATTACAAAAGTTTAAAAGTTTCATCGAACTTAAAACTCTACTTCATGTCCTCCTCTCAGCTCATAGCTTCCCCAAAGGACCTTTACTAAGGGCACCTCTTTGTTCCTTAGCCTTTGACATCTCTAGCAGTATCCGGATAGACCGACTTTCAATCTGAGTCCTCTTGAACGTGTACTTTTTGTGGCTCGATCACTTGGTCCGCACTAGATACGCATTTCTTGAGCATAGAGACATGGAACACGTTGTGTATAGCCGACATCTCTTGAGGCAACCACTTGTACGCCTTCTGCCCACACATACTGGATCGAGCGTGATTACTGGATTTCCTTAATCTCACTCACTTCCAATCTTCACTGAGGAGATCATCCCTCAATTCTAGCATTTCTGATATCCGCATAGCTCTTCTAATCGAGCTCGATTCTCGGCGATATTCAGATAGCGTGTGCTTGTTGTCAATACATCACAAGACCCATTTGTAGGGATGTATACTTAAAAGTCTATTTTATGTATGAACATCTTTATTTTGAAATAAGAATCACATGATCATTGTTTGCATATTTTTATGGTTATGCAATATTGTCTAATATGTTACATTGTAGATAACATGGTGTGTGGTGTCACACGGGAGATCATGTTATCGGCTCCTTGTAAAGTATAAGTAAAGGCTCACAACCGAGATGGCTTTGGACAAACCATCGGAATGGTTGTAGTGTGATTTGGTATTGGTTTGTCTTGACCATAGAATCACACTAGTGCACTTTGTGTGTATTGAGCAGGAACGACACAGAGGTGATTCGATTTATTGCTGACTACATAATCGAATCAGACCTCAGATATTATTTAGTACATGCTCTTAATCCCGATATAATAACGGGCACATATACTTGGTACTCATCTCTTTGATTTACCAATGGGCGAGATTTATAGATTAAATCGATAGACTCGGTAAGTTGGGAGATGATATTATTTATATGGTGTGCCGTTGATTATAGGAGGAAACCGTGTCTTATATATTAGGATGATGATGTCCCCTTGAGGAGCTCATAAGGTTCATCATGTAAACCCTGCAGGTGGACTTGGTCCGGCATGATGAAAAGGTTGAGTGGTACTACTCATGGAGTTAGATGTCAATTAATTAATGGTCAGTAAATTAATTAATCGACGGACATTCGAGATCTTAAACACGGGGAGAAAATGTACAAATAATATATGGAGCCCATATTATCATATGGGGGTTGGTGAGGTAGATCAATGATGGACCTTTAGTGGATTGGACCATCATTAGTGGATCGGACTTTATGTGGTCTTGATCCATGGGTGACCAAGACCCAACTCCTCCTCATGGTCCCTAATGTAGCCCATTAACACCTCAAGATGCTTAGATCCAATGGATAGAAACAAAACACTAAGATCCATTGGTGGAGATTAAATCTCTAAGATCCGACGGTTGAGATTAAATCTCTAGATCCGACGGTTGAGATTAAATCCCTAGAACCAATGGAGGAGATTAATTCATGACTTATCCCTAAACTCTATAAAAGGAGGACTTGGGGTTGGTTAAAGAGGCTTAGGTTTTCAGTTCAATCCTAGAGGCTTGGGGGTTAGGGTTTAGGAGGGTGGGCGGCAAAAAGGAAAGAAATTCTTTCTTCTTCTTCCTCCAAGGGTGGCACCCAGCTCCTTTTCCAGCCCTATTCCAGCTCTTGGCGTAAAACCTCTTCTTCCCCTCTCCTTAGGTGGTGGAAACAAGATATAGGGTTTCCTAGGTATCTTGATTGTTTTCCATATCCTATCTCTCTTCATCTTAGGCAAGGAGGATTGATTCCTTGTTGGTTGAGTTTTGAAGGAGAAAAACATTGTTTCTCTTCTTCCTTTGCTTGTGAAAAGCAAGGAAGGAAGTTTTGATCTAGGAGCTTGAACTTTTGGGATCGTCGCCACACGACGCCCAAAAGGAGGAGGGTCATACATTAGAAGACCAAGAGGTATAACTATTCTTCTATCTTTTATTCATTGCTTGTTTGTTTTTCAAAATATAAGCATGTTATATTTCTGTAAATAGGCTAAATAATACTTGGATCCGAGTATAAACACAAAACCGCGATCGGACATCGTCATTCCGTGGCTACAGAGAATAGAGGATGGTGAACAACTAGTTTGTTCAAGTGACCTCTCTAAACGAATAGCACGACGAGGACTTGGTTGCTTTGGGAATCCCTTTTGTCTAGGATTAAATTTTTAATCCGGGACATCGAAGGGATCACCATGGTCACAACCGAGGCGAAGCAAGTTTCCTACTCAACAAGTTTCCCTTCAATTGGTATCGAAGCAAAACCTACAATTGGTATCAGAGCTAAGGTTTCCGGTTTTGTGTGTTTAGGATTCGGTTAATTTTTATGCACTTTTTCATATATTATATGTGTCGGATAATAGTAGGATATGCGTAGTTTAACTCTTTGGTTGCAGGAATAAGATCCGACTATTATGGCATGTGTGTGTATGTGATTGTATGTGTGTAAATGTTTATTTTGTTGAATCCTCGGGGTTGACGAGGCTAGTATTTAGTTTTTGTAAATTAAATACGGCATTGTTTAGCCGCTCTTTATTTTATTTTACTTTCGATCTTGATTTCATGTACACTCCCTCGTGGAGTATAGGATCGATGGATGTAAATTAAAATAGGTGTTAGTCTCGGCTCGGATCTCCGGAGGGCTTGTACATGGCGTAGGAGGAGCGGACGAGATGGCGATGCGACGGGAGCCATATTGAAGACAAAAACCATAATAGTTGGAAAATAATTTATTTTTCATATTTATTGCCTTTTGTTTGATATGCATGTCGTAGGCTAGGAAAATTCCTCAATTTCAAATTACTAAGTGGGAGAGGGATATTTTCATAAAAATTCCCACGGCCTCCATTACGATTTGACATGTGATGCAAACAAACTTGTGCGTCGGCTCTGAGTGCCTTCCTCCCCATCGGATGGGTTTGTTTGCGGATCACAAGGTCGAATATGGTTATAGGAAATTATTGAAGAGCGTGTGTACTTGCCCATCGTAAGACACATAACCCGAGATAATTACCTTAGTACCAAGTAATGGTGAACACTTAGATACAAATATAAGTATCCTCCCCATCGGAGTCACTGCTTTTATTTGTGGGGCCGAAGAGAAACCAACTATTAATTTTACTTGTCAAAAAGTTAGGTTGACAAGATAGTAAAATTAATGGGTAAAATCTCCTCTTACAAATGTAGAATTCGTATACGTCCACACTATCGTGGCATGTGATATTCTTGGTGTTTAGAGGTGTTGGTTGATTTTAAAATTTTATTATTTGAGGAATCAATATTTTTTGAAATCTACAGTAATGATCTATGTGATTCTTAGGATTTTCAAAATGACTTTCAGTCCACTTGCTATGATACTAAAGGAAATAAACTTGATTGAAAAGAATCTAGATATTGTCTTATCCGCAAGGAGTACAAGTATGCACTCTTCAAGAGTGTCCTCAAGCCATGGTTGCTCAAAAGGTTTCTACTTCCGAAAGGCAAGAAGAAGAAGAAACAAGGTGGAGCAAAGGTGGTGGGAGGATCTCGTGGAGGAGTGAAGAAGCCAAAGGCAAGTTTCACTGGGACGGGACATTGGAAGAAGGATGCCCTAATCCAAATGTAACAAAGGTATATCTTTTGGTCTAGTCATTGAAACATGATTAGCGGTGTTATATCTACGACTGTGTGTAGATACGAGAGCCACTAATCATGTCTCGCAATACTTTAGGGTTCCAAGAAACCCACGATCTAGCTAAAGGAGATTACTATTTACTTGGGCAATGCCATGAAGGTGGCTATTGAAGGGGAGAAGTTTTATTTATCGCTTGAGGAAAATAAAACTTTGGTTCTGGAAAATTCCCTTTATGTACCTTTATTTAGAAAGAATTTAATTTCAGTTTCTAAATTGTTTATGGATGGATATTCTATTTCTTTCAATGACAAAGTTGTTATAAAAAGAGATAGAGACATTATCTGTTCGGGTACATTGATAGGAAATTTGTACACACTGGAACCAAAACCTCCCACGATGCATATTGAAGTTAATAACTCATCTTCTAATTCCAATAAGAGAAAAGAACCTTCGAAGATGAACCAAACATATCTATGGCATCTTAGGCTTGGTCACATTAACCTAAGCAGAATTCAAAGGTTGATAGCTGATGGACCTTTGGGTCCATTAGTGGTGGAGGATCTCCCAACCTGTGAATCTTGCTTGTAGGGTAAGATGACCAAGAGGCCTTTTAAGGCCAAGGGGTATAGAGCCAAAGATATGTTAGAATTGGTTCATTCTGATTTGTGTGGTCCTATGTCTATCCAGGCTAGAGGTGGTTTTGAGTATTTCGTCTCTTTTATAGACGATTACTCAAGATATGGATACATTTACCTGATGCGCCGCAAGTCTGAATGCTTTGACAAGTTCAAAGAATTCAAGGCTGATGTGGAGAAACGTCAAGGTAAAAGTATCAAAACACTACGATCTGATCGTGGTGGTGAGTACCTCTTGGGAGAGTTTAGGAACTACTTATCAGAGGTTGGGATTCAATCCCAATTGACTGCACCTGGCACACCCCAGCAGAATGGTGTAGCAGAGCGAAGGAATAGGACTCTTATGGAGATGGTTAGATCGATGATGAGTTATTCTGACTTGCCGATTCGCTCGGGATATGCTCTAGATACGCGGTATACATTCCGAACTTGGTTCCATCTAAATCGTGCCTTTTACTCCCACAGAGTTGTGGACTGGGCAAAAGCCTAGTCTAAGACATATTCGGATATGGGGAGTCCAAGACATGTGAAGGCGAATCGGCAAGTTGGAACCTCATGAAATACGATTGTTCGCTTGGCTATCCGAGGAACGAAGGGTGGATTGTTTTATAGTCCTAGAGATCAGAGGGTGATCGTTAGCACGAACGCCAGATTTCTAGAGGAAGACTATGTGATGAGCCATAAGCCCAAGAGTAAAATTGTTCTGGAGGAATTAAAAGGGGAAGTCACTTCTTTAGTACCACCGGTACAAGAGGATATACCACATGTCACTGCACCGCGTGTCACAGAGGATACACAGGTGATACCTTGTCATAGTGGGAGGGTTGTGAGACAGCCTGATAGATTCATGTTCTTGGGAGAATCTTCTGATTTGGTCCCTAGCGAACATGAACCTGATCCCTGGACATATGATGAGGCAATCCAAGATAAAGATGCAATATCTTGGCAGAGTGCAATGAATGCTGAGATTTAATCTATGGATTCAAATCAGGTCTGGGAGCTAGTAGAACCACCCGATGGTGTAAAAACCATTGGATGCAAGTGGATCTACAAGAGAAAGAGAGGAATAGATGGGAAGGTTGAGACCTTCAAAGCGAGGCTTGTTGCGAAGGGGTATACTCAGAAAGAGGGTATCGATTATGAGGAGACCTTTTCGCCGGTAGCCATGCTTAAATCTATCCGGATTCTCTTATGCATAGCACCTCATATGGGTTATGAGGTGTGGCATATGGATGTCAAGACAGCTTTCCTTGATGGAAGTCTTGAGGAAAACATCTACATGAAGCGACCAGAGGGATTCATTGCTAAGGGCAAAGAGCATCTTGTATGTAAGCTTAAACGGTCCATTTATGGATTGAAGTAAGCTTCGAGGTCTTGGAACATCCGCTTTGAGGAGGTAAATCAGTCTTATGGATTTATTCAAAGTTTGGATGAATCTTGTGTATACAAGAGATGTGACAGAAATGTAGTGGTATTTTTGTACTATACGTAGATGACATTTTGGTGGTTGGCAACAACATCGAAGTGTTATCGGACGTAAGGGTATGGTTGTCCAAACAGTTAGTATGAAGGACTTGGGAGAAGCGGGACACATCCTTGGGATCAAGGTTATAAGGGATCGCAGGAAAAGGATGTTGTGCTTATCCCAAGCTTCATACATAGACACAATTGTTGCTCGTTTTAGCATGCAGAACTCCAAGAAAGGTTTTCTACCTTTTATGCATGGAGTTCCTTTATCTAAGGAGATGTGTCCTAGATCATCTGAGGAGATAGAGGAGATGAAGGCGGTTCCTTATGCTTCGGCAGTAGGAAGCCTCATGTATGCGATGCTCTGTACGAGACCAGATATCTGCTTTGCCGTGGGCATGGTCAGCAGATATCAGAGTAATCCAGGACAGGGACATTGGACTGCGGTAAAGCATATATTGAAGTACCTAAGAAGGACTAGGGATTATATGCTGGTTTACCGGGCAGACCAATTACTCCCTGTGGGTTACACAGATTCCGACTTCCAATCTGATAGGGATAACAGTAAGTCTACCTCAGGTTTTGTGTTTACTTTTGGAGGTGGAGCCATTGTGTGGAGGAGTGTCAAGCAAAAGTGCGTGGCAGACTCCACCATGGAAGCTGAGTATGTAGCGGCCTCTGAGGCAGCCAAAGAAGTTATATGGCTCAGGAACTTTCTGATGGACTTGGATGTGATTCCTGGTTTGCCCAGAACTATCACAATTTATTGTGATAATAGTGGTGCAAATGCAAACTCAAGGAACCACGAGCCCATAAGGCTAGTAAACACATAGAGCTAAGTACCACCCGAGAAATCGTAAAGGAGGTAGAAGTTGTTGTCGCTTAGATTGCATCGAGGATGACCGTGGACCCTTTCACTAAGGCCTTCTAGCGAGAGCTTTGATAGGCATGTGGAGGGAATGGGGACTGATGTATGGCACTTGAGGACAAAGATAGTCTTTAGTATAAGTGGGAGATTGTAGGGATGTATACTTAAAAGTCTATTTTTTGTATGAACATCTTTATTTTGAAATAAGAATCACATGATCATTGTTTGCATATTTTTATGGTTATGCAATATTGTCTAATACGTTACATTGTAGATAACATGGTGTGTGGTGTCACACGGGAGATCATGTTATCGGCTCCTTGTAAAGTATAAGTAAAGGCTCACAACCGAGATGGCTTTGGACAAACCATCGGAATGGTTGTAGTGTGATTTGGTATTGGTTTGTCTTGACCATAGAATCACACTAGTGCACTTTGTGTGTATTGAGCAGGACCGACACAGAGGTGATTCGATTTATTGCTGACTACATAATCTAATCGGACCTCAGATATTATTTAGTACATGCTCTTAATCCCGATATAATAACGGGCACATATACTTGGTACTCATCTCTTTGATTTACCAATGGGCGAGATTTATAGATTAAATCGATAGACTCGGTAAGTTGGGAGATGATATTATTTATATGGTGTGTCGTTGATTATAGGAGGAAACCGTGTCCTATATATTAGGATGATGATGTCCCCTTGAGGAGCTCATAAGGTTCATCATTTAAACCCTGCAGGTGGACTTGGTCCGGCATGATGAAAAGGTTGAGTGGTACTACTCATGGAGTTAGATGTCGATTAATTAATGGTCAGTAAATTAATTAATCGACGGACATTCGAGATCTTAAACACGGGGAGAAAATGTACAAATAATATATGGAGCCCATATTATCATATGGGGGTTGGTGAGGTAGATCAATGATGGACCTTTAGTGGATTGGACCATCATTAGTGGATCGGACTTTATGTGGTCTTGATCCATGGGTGACCAAGACCCAACTCCTCCTCATGGTCCCTAATGTAGCCCATTAACACCTCAAGATGCTTAGATCCAATGGATAGAAACAAAACACTAAGATCCATTGGTGGAGATTAAATCTCTAAGATCCGACGGTTGAGATTAAATCTCTAGATCCGACGGTTGAGATTAAATCCCTAGAACCAATGGAGGAGATTAATTCATGACTTATCCCTAAACTCTATAAAAGGAGGACATGGGGTTGGCGTGAAGAACAATTGAAGAGAGGCTTAGGTTTTCTAGTTGGCGGCAAGACTAGGGTTAGGGTTTTAGGAGGGTGGCGGCACCAATTAAGGAAAGAAATTCCTTTTCTTCTTCTTCCTCCAAGGGTGGCCGGCGTCCAGCTCCTTTTCCAGCCCTATTCCAGCTCTTGGCCGGCAGTAAAACCTCTCTTCTCCCTCTCCTTAGGTGGTGGAAACAAGATATAGGGTTTCTCTAGGTATCTTGATTGTTTTCCATCACCATCTCCTTCATCTACTTGGCCAGCGGCAAGGAAGGGATTGATTCCTTGTTGGTTGAGTTTTTGAAGGAGAAAAACATTGTTTCTCTTCTTCCTTTTGCTTGTGAAAAGCAAGGAAGGAAGTTTTGCGATCTAGGAGCTTCGACTTTTGGTGGATCGTCGCCCACACGACGTCCAAAAGGAGGAGGGTCATACATTAGAAGACCAAGAGGTATAACTATTCTTCTATCTCTTTTATTCATTGCTTGTGTTTGTTTTTAAAAATATAAGCATGTTATATTTCTGTAAATAGGCTAAATAATACTTGGATCCCGAGTATAAACACAAAAACCGGCGATCCGGACATCGTCTATTCCGCGGCTACTCGTAGAATAGAGGATGGTCGCTTGAACAACTAGTTTGTTCAAGTGACCTCTCTAAACGAATAGCACGACGATGACTTAGTTTCCTTGG
Source organism: Wurfbainia villosa (assembly GCA_025175895.1). Taxonomy (NCBI): domain Eukaryota; kingdom Viridiplantae; phylum Streptophyta; class Magnoliopsida; order Zingiberales; family Zingiberaceae; genus Wurfbainia; species Wurfbainia villosa. The sequence goes on from CM046002.1 coordinate 87,725,109, forward strand.
GAATCCCTTTTGTCTAGGATTAAATTTTTTTTAATCCGGGGACATCGAAGGGATCACCATGGTCAAGCAACCGAGGCGAAGGGGAAGCGAAGTTTCCCCTCACGGACTCGACAAGGGAAATCCCTTCAATTGGTATCAGAGCTTCCGGGCAAAACCTACACCATTTCCCTCCTTTCACCACCCTCGTACCAACAGATAGGAGTCCTGCATCTTCTCCCGTATAGAGCTTCATATGGTGCCATTCCAATGGTAGCCTGGTAACTGTTGTTGTAAGCAAATTCTGCCAGGCACAAATATCGACACCAACTCCCCTTAAAGTCTAGAGCACAAGCCCGCAGCATATCTTCCAGCACCTGGTTCACTCTTTCCGTCTGACCGTCGGTCTGAGGATGAAACGCAGTGCTGAATCTCAACTTAGTGCCAAGAGCCTTCTGAACACATTCCCAAAAATGGGAGGTAAAATGGCCATCACGGTCAGAAATAATAGCCTTAGGCACTCCATGTAATTTGATAATTTCCTTGACATATAATTGAGCTAGCTGCTCGATCGAATAGGTCATCTTAATTGCCAGGAAATGGGCAGACTTCACTGGTCTATGATTACCTATATAGCATCGTAACCATTTGTTGTTCTGGGTAATCCCGAGATGAAATCCATAGATAGTTCTTCCCATTTCCACTCTGGAATCGGTATCGGCTGCAGTAATCCCCCAGGTTTCTGGTGTTCTGCCTTCACCTTCTGGCAGGTCAGACAGGTGTTGACGTACTGAGCCACATCCCTTTTCATGCCGGACCACCAAAATTTATCCCTTAAGTCCTGATACATTTTATTAGATCCAGGATGCATGGTATAAGGTGTTCCATGGGATTTCTCGAGTATCTTCTTCCGTAATTCTGGATCGTCCGGAATACATAGTCGGTCCCGGAGGTATAATAGTCCGCCGTTGGAAATGCGGAATCCATTATCCCTTCCTTCCAGTACTTCTTGTTTGATCTTCTGGAGGTCTGAATCACCATCTTGCTTTCCCTTTATATCGTCGAACAGCGTCGGCGTTATAGTTATGGTGGAAAGTTGCCCAGAAATAATCCCTATTCCGTAATTCATTATTTCCCTTCTCAGAGGTGGAGATAGCATCGATAAGGACATCAAAGCGGCACAGGACTTTCTGCTAAGTGCATCTGCCACCTTGTTGGCCTTTCCTGGGTGATAGAATATCTCACAATCATAATCTTTGACTAGCTCAAGCCATCTGGGTTGTCTCATGTTTAGGTCTTTCTGGGTAAAGAAATATCTCAGACTCTGGTGGTCGGTATAAATCCTGCACTGAGCTCCGTATAAGTAGTGTCTCCATATTTTTAGAGCGAATACCACGGCCGCCAGTTCTAAGTCATGGGTAGGATAATTTATTTCATGCTCTTTGAGCTGTCTAGAGGCGTAAGCGATGACCTTGCCATTTTGCATAAGTACAGCTCCGAGCCCCAGTTTGGAAGCGTCACTATACATATCGAAGCTTTCATTATCTTCAGGGAGAGTCAGAATGGGAGCGCTGGTCAGTCTCCTCTTCGGGCCTGTAAACTCCTCTCACACCTCACCCATTTGTATTGCTTGTCCTTTCTGGTGAGGGCTGTCATAGGAGCTGCAATTCTAGAGAAGTCCTCTACAAACTTCCTGTAATAGCCTGCTAGCCTGAGGAAACTTCTGATTTCACTCGCATTCCTTGGCCTATTCCAGTTCCTTACATCCTTAATCTTTATTGGGTCTACCATGATTCCTTCTTTAAAGATGACATGACCCAAGAATGACACTTGATCGAGCCAGAACTCGCATTTGGAGAACTTGGCATATAGTTGCTCTTCAAGAATCAGAGTAATCGTCTTCGGATGTTCTAAGATGCTCTTCTCGGTCTCTCGAGTAGATAAGAATATCGTCGATGAAGACGATTACAAATTTGTCGAGGAAGGCCGAGAATACTCGATTCATCAGGTCCATGAACATTGCAGGATCATTGGTTACGCCAAAGGGCATAACTACAAACTCATAATGTCCGTATCTTGTCCGGAAGGCCGTCTTCGGAATATCGCCTGGCTTTACTTTAACTTGATGATAGCCAGACCTGAGATCGATCTTTGAAAAGACAAGAGGCTCCCTTGGCTGGTCGAATAGTCGTCGATCCGGGAAGGGGTACCTATTCTTGATGGTCACGTTGTTCAGTGCCCGGTAGTCTATACACATTCGCATGGACCTATCTCTTTCTTTATGAACAAAGACCGAGCTCCCATGGTGAGTGACGGGACGGATAAATCCTCGCCAAGTAACTCTGTAGCTTGTTTACGAAGTTCTTTCAACTCTTGGCGCCATACAGAAAGGTGCCTTGGAGATCGGATTAGTTCCGGGAATCAATTCGATCTCGAACTCAATTTCTCTATCAGGTAGCAATCCAGGTAGGTCATCAGGGAATACCTCCGGATGGTCACATACCACTCTAACATCTTCTATTTTCTGGTTCTTCGCTGATATGGTATCCACCACATGTGCGAGAAATCCGGTGCATCCGTCTTCTAACATTTTTCGGGCCTTTAGCGCCGATAAGAACTTCTTTGTTCCTTTCTTCGACTCCCCGATAAATTCAAATGAAACCTCTGCTTTGGGTCGGAAGATTACCCTCCGTTTACGACACTCAATTGAAGCACCGTACTTGTGCAGAAAATCCATGCCCAATATAACATCATAGTCCCACATATCTAGGACTATCAGGTCACAATAGAGCTCCCTGTCTGCGAGTCTAATTGGTGCGGCGCGCAGAATATGGGTGGATGGCATCACTTCTCCCGAAGGTAACGTTGTTAAAAATCTATAGTCCAAAGCTTGGGGATGCCTATCTATCTTTCTTATGAAAGGCGTAGCGATGAATGAATGGGTTGCCCCGGTGTCAAACAAGAGAGTAGCGTATTGGACGAAATAATTAGCCGACCAGGATAAACCGTCGAGGACTCGCCACATCTTCTCTCGTGAGGGAGAACACCGGCATTTGTCCCAACGGCGGGCTTCCAGTCCCTTGACTTATTTGAGGACCCTCTATCATAGCTCGATCTGTGAAGCTGGAGGAGCTCCTGCATCTTGGACATACCGCTGGTGGTGCATGAACTCGGGTAGGCTTCGGGCTATGTGCCCCTCCTTCCACAGCTTGTAACACTTCCTCGTGCCTGACGACATTCCCGGATGCTTCTTCCCACATGTAGGACAACAGATACCTTTGGTATTTCTCGGGCCCTCTTGGGCCATTCCACTGTTTCTTCTTACCACTGCGGTCTCTCTTCCAGCTAGCATTCTGAGATTTCGGCTCTCCGGTCCGTGCCTTACTCTGCTGACTGATGTTGTTCAGGTAGTGCTCTGTGACCAGGGCACTACTGAATAGCTCTTCGGCGGTCTGGGGTCGATTGACTCCGCCGGCCACATTCAGGGCTATCTCTGGTTGCAACATTTTCAGCAGGAGTCTGATCCTTTCCTTTTCAGTACCGACTAACTCTGGGCAAAGGCGCGCCAGTCGGTTGAACCTTTTCATAGCTTCACTGACTGATAGATCGCCTTGTCGGAACTTGAGGAACTCGTCGTAGTGCTTATTTGTGATCCGTCTCTGAAAGAACTCCTCGAAGAACTCCGATTCAAAGTCGGTCCACCTCATTTGACTTACTTGTCTCTTTGCCTTGACTCTCTCCCACCACATCCTCGCGTCTCCGGAGAGACAGAATGAGGCGCATTTTATCTTTTCGTGCTCGGGCCAATCTAACAGCTCCACGATGCTCTCAACTATTTTGAACCAGGCTTGGGCATCCCATGGTTCGCCGGTACTCGAGAATTTTTCTGGTTTCAGCCTCTGCCACTGAATTAGATAAGCTTCGGGTTGGACCCCAGCGGCAGCATTGATTAGGGGTGCTTGCACCATGGTGGTCGTGTTAGGAGTCCCGTTCTGCGTTTCTAGTGTGGTGCTAGGGTTCCCTTGTCGATTCGTGAGAGTATTGATAACCAGCTGTTGCTCAGCGACCTGATGCTGTAGCTCGGTAACCACATGCATCAAATCTGGTGGGGGTGCTGATTCATTCCCTCTATTACTACGTCTCCCGTTCATGTTATCTAAAAATTAATAATTAAAGTATTATTATAATTTCTACTCATACCCATGCATCTAAACGTTCCCTATCCTAAACAAGGTAAGGTATCGTTACTATCTGAGTCACAAATATGGTTCTATTATACTCAACATGACGAGGTATTATTTCTATCTAAATTACAAGTGATTCTACTAAAACACCATGAGATATTATGTCTATCTAAATCACCCGGGTGATTCCATTCTACTAAGACATGAAGAGGTATTATTTGTTGGATCGAAAGTGTCGCTAGAGGGGGGGGGTGAATAGCGATACGGTGTCGTTAAAAACTTTTGCAATAAGTAAAAAGCAAGTAGAGAATGCACAGCGGAAATATAAAGTAGACAAGATATTTTTACATGGTTCACAATCTTTCGATTGCTAATCCACGGCCCTAGTGATCCTTGATCACGTACGGAGGGCAATTCACTAAAACCACTCCTCTTCGTTGGAAGTAGGAGCAACGATTACAAAAAGAAATCAAGGCAAAGGGACACTCCCCCTTTCCTTGTTACGATTAAAGCACAAAGACAATTTAAAGAAGTAGAACTTAAATAAATATACCGACAACTCTTATAAGTAGAAGATGTAGCTTTCGTTGTCGTCGTAGCAAATGTAAATGTGAGTAGTAGGTGTTGAGAGCTCTTGAATTCTTGTGATTTGCTTGGAGTGAACATGTCTATTTATGGATATTGATCTATGAATTTAGACATAGGTAGTGTCCAAGGTGAGGTTCTTATCCCAACTCAAGGATGAGGTGTTTCATCCAACCACCTTGTGCCACCTCCAACCTCCTTGGGCGCCAACTCAAGGATGAGGTGTTTCATCCAACCACCTTGTGCCACCTCCAACCTTCTTGTGCGCCAACTCAAGGATGAGGTGTTTCATCCAACCACCTTGTGCCACCTCCAACCTCCTTGGGCGCCAACTTGAGGATGAGGTGTTTCATCCAACCACCTTGTGCCACCTCCAACCTCCTTGGGCGCCAACTTGAGGATGAGGTGTTTCATCCAACCACCTTGTGCCACCTCCAACCTCCTTGGGCGCCAACTTGTTGGAGCCATTCAACTTGTGCCACATCATGGGAGCCAACCATCTTGTGCCAACTCACCTTATTTTGGGCGTCCACCACAAGGAAGCTTGGTGATGGTTTGGATGTCCACCTTGATGCCACATCACCCTTTGTACCAAAACACGAGTCAAGTCCAAATTCACCTTGAAATTGAGCTCTTCTCGATTTGGAACTTGACTAGCGGTTGTGTAGTCAAAGGGTTTTGGGATGATACAAGTTAGCTTAAAATATAAAGTCGATGGTTCTAACCATCGATCTCGACCTAGACCTTCCATTGGAGGTATTGGGTCGGATCTACGCTAACGACCTTGCCCGCTTTCACGAGCTTACCTTGTAGCCTCGCTTCCGGTCTTCACCCGAGTACCTCGGCTTCCTCCGAAGTCCCTCTGGCGTTGCCCGACCACCTCGGTTCCCACCGGGTGTCGCAGACCTTCCGCTCAACTTTAGCATTTCTGCACACTTAATTGAGCTCGTAAGATAACAAATATACCCTTAACTATTGAGCCTTTTGCCATAATCAAAATACCGGTTCGACTTTGGTGCCCACCGCACAACAATCCCCCTTTTGATTCATGGCAAACCGACTAAAGTTAAGGAAAAATTAAACATAACAAAGAAGCTAATGATTAAGCATGAATGAGCTAGCATAAAGATTAAATATGAATGAGCTAGCATAATGATTAAGCATGAATGAGCTAGCATAAAGATTAAAAATGAATGAGCTAGCATAAAGATTAAGCAAGAGTGAGAAATATTATTGTTTCAAGTTCTCCCCTTTGAGGTAACCTCCCCCTTGACCGAAGGTGAGTTCTTGAAAAATAATTTTTACTCCCCCTTAATAGTTGCTTAAGTAAACGGAATTACTTAATATAAAAGGTAATAATTTTGTTTACTTTCTTCCTTACTTTTGTGACTTTCTCCCCCTTTTGCCTTAACTCAAAAAGTTTGTAAATATATTTTAAGGTTTGTAAGTCCAAGCAAGTTCCCAATATAAATATATATATATTTTTTTTTAAAATAATAATAAGCTTGAAAATATGTTCATCTAAAATGTACAACTCCGGTTGGACTTGATTGATATAGAATGATCAATAAGTCTTGAAGGAGTTGATTAATTTTAAATAATTATACTCCATGGTTCATGTCGATGCCTTTGAATCTACATCGAACCGGAGTAAGGTCCTAACATCTCACGCCCGTCTCGTGGCTAAGTACACAAACACATTAGTCCTATGTGTTGTGAGATGTGTTGGCTCCTTAAATCTATAGGTATATGATTTCTAAGGTAAGACTTAGGCTAATTTCATAAAAAGAAGCAAAAGTAGAGTACATATATAGAAAATTTAAATCCTACTCTATTACGCACATACCTAACTTTCGTCTTAAAAAAACTAAATTCGGGTAGTGGTTTGGTGAAGATGTCCGCTAGGTTTGATTTGGACTCAACATACTCTAGTTGTATAGTTCCATTAGTTACATGTTCCCTAATGAAGTGGTGTTTAACTTCTATATGTTTTGTCCTAGAATGACATATTGGATTTTTAGTTAAGTTAATTGAACTAATGTTATCTATGTAGGTTTTAATGTTGTTAAAGATTAAGCTAAAGTCTTGGAGAGTGTGCTTCATCCACGAGGTGAGAGACACACTCACCCATCGCATACGTATTCCGGTGGTAGATAAGGCAACGCAATCGCTTCCTCTTGCACCAACTTACTAGACTCGGAGGATTTGACAACAACCACTCGTGCTCTTTCTATCGAGTTTACTACCGCATAGTCGAGTCGGAGTAGCCGATTAGATTAAACTCGGTAGATCTAGGGTACCAAATACCTACGTTTAGCGTGCCCTTTAGATATCTAAGGATACGCTTGACTAGGGTTAGGTGAGACTCCTTGGCACAGGTTTGTAACCTTGCGCACATACTTACCGCGAATAAAATGTCGGGTCGGCTCGCGGTTAAGTATAGGAGACTTCCTATTGCGCTCCTATAGTATTTTAGGTCAACGGGTTTTCCTTCTACATCTTCGTTTATATTAACATTAGTTGTCATAGGTGTATTGATTATTTTAGCATCTTGCATTCCAAATCGATTTATTAAGTCCTTAGTATATTTTGTTGATGTAAATATATTCCATCTTTAGTTTGTTTAATTTGTAAACCTAAGAAGAAACTTAACTCTCCCACTAAATTCATTTCAAATTCACTTTCCATAAGTGAGATGAATTCGTTTAGCGAGGATCGAGTTGGTAGTTCCAAAAATTATATCATCTACATAGATTTGGGCTATAAAGATTTCTTTTCCTACGGTTTTAACTTGAATAAGGTTGGGTCGACTAAACCTTGGTTGAATCCTTTGGACTTAAGATAGATCGAAAGCCTTTCGTACCAAGCTCTTGGGGCTTGTTTGAGTCCATATAGGGCTTTCTTAAGTCTACGGACATGGTCAGGTTTATCTAGATTTTCGAATCAGGAGGTTGGTAGCGTAAACTTCTTCCTTAATGTATCCATTCAAAAATGCTGACTTGACATCCATTTGAAACAATTTAAAACCTCGATGTGCAGCATATGCTAACAACATTCGGATGGACTCTAGTCGCTCGGGCGTAGGTCTCATCGTAATCTAAACCTTCGACTTGACTAAACCCTTTTGCTAACCTAGCTTTATTTCTAACTACTTCACCTTTATCATCAAGTTTATTTGAAATACCCACCTTGTTCCAATAATTGATTTTTCTTTAGGTGGTGGTACTAATTCCCGGACTTCATTTCTAGTGAATTGAGCTAGCTCTTCTTGCATAGCAATAATCGGTCGGGATCAAGAAGTGCTTGTTCAATAGTTTTGGGTTCGATTTTGGAAATTAAGAGATTTGACTAAGGTTTCGATATGAAGCTCTAGTTCGAACCCCTAAATTTGGATCACCTATAACTTGATTGATAGGATGATTTGTTTGAGTCTTAGTGTGACTCGGGTTAGGGTCATCTATCACTTGGTCGATAGGATGACTTGGGTGAGTTCTAGTTTGACTTGGGTTAGAGTCATCTATCACTTGGTCGATAGGATGACTTGGGTTAGGACGAGATTCAAGTACAAGAGATCAGTCGGGTTCGCTATAAGTTGATTTGCTAGTTGGTTTTGTTAAGGATTGAACGGGTTCGTGTCCTTCGTCGAAAACTATATTAATGGTTTCTTCGACTCTAAGAGTGTCGTGATTGTATACCCTATAAGCTCTACTGGTGGTTGAGTATCCTAGAAAGGTTCCAGTAGAGGTTTTGGATTTGAATTTCCCTAGGTAATCCTTAGTGTTTAAGATATGTACCTTGCATCCAAATACTCTAAAGTACTTGATGTTCGGTATTTTATCGTGATAAATCTCGTACGAGGTCTTTTGGTGCCTCTTTACCATAAGGATCCTATGTGTTATTGTGAGATGACTTTCAATTTTACTTGATTAATTTTAATGAATTTAAATTAACCAACATTAGGTTAGATTCGGATTTAGTCTAAGCTCATCAAGTAATCTTTTCAAGAGATTAGCTTCCAGGTCGTGGCGAGGCACAGAGGCCTTCTTTGATCGGAACAACGACCACTTCCTTAGACAAAGCTAATTTCAAGAAATTGATAACTCGACTTACTTGAGACTACGTCTTGGTCTAACTAGTTATTTTTTGAAAAGAGGCTCCCCGAGGCTCAATCTTTTCGTAGGATTTTAGTTGGTTTATTTTTGAAAAGAGGCTCCCCGAGGCTCAATCTTTTCGCAGGATTTTAGTTGGTTATGAGTCCTATCTAACCATTCTAAAAATAAAGGAAAAACTAAGCATGCAATTTCTAAGACTTAACAAAAATACATTTTGTATTGGCTCCCCCTGGACCATTGAATCGAGTGGGTCTATTCACATAGTGAATTTGGTCCTTGGGAACCCAATACATGTTAGATCCTAAAGTTGAAATCAAAGTGGTCTTAGGGACCCATGCTTGGACATTTTTCTTATGTTGGTTTACTATAGACATATATGACTTATTGGTTGTATTTGAGTTAAACCCGAGTCCGCCTTGTTGTACACGGCCCTTTGTGATCCAAGTAAGAGGTCAAGTCCCTTGGATCCCAAAGTGAACCTTTCAACGTGTTCCTAAGGTCTTGACTTGTGTTTTCAAAAGCGAGTTCTCAACTTCAAGCTTTTCAACTTGCAGGTTGAGTCCTCCTCTTGAATCTGAGTAGTCGAAGAGGTTAGAGACCTCATGTTTGAGAAGGTTAACCTCCTCAATTAGGGTCTCGACCTTGGACTCGGACTTAGCTAGTTTCTTATTTAAAAATTTAATTGCACCATACAAAGTATTAAGTAACGACCGACTTACCCTTAATGATTCTTTTGAACCGGATACGGATCCGTGGCTTGTCTTGAATGGAAGCTCATCATCGGATTCTGACTCGGACTCTTCTTCGGTTTGAGTCGTGCTCGGTCGGCTTGGCCATTAGAGCTTGGATATCGTCTTCTTCCTCCGACAACTCCTCCCAAGTAGCGTTAGCGCTTTCTTGGTCTTTGATCGTTATTCTTTAGCTTTGGGCACTCGGACTTGATGTGACCGAACCTTTAGCACACATAGCATCTAAAATTAGAAGTATTTGAATTAGGTTTAGGCTTACCTTGAGTTGTTGGTCGTTTTCGTCTCTTGATCATCTTCCGAACTAGATTGACTAGTTCCGATTCTATTTCGGAGTCTACTTCCGATTCGGACTCGTCTTCTTCCTTCGGGGGTGGCTTGCTTGCGGGCTTCTTCTTCTAGGAACTCGCACTAACGCAATACTCTTCTCGGCCTGGACCACGTTAGTTTGCTCATGTAATTCAAGTTCCGAAAACAATTCGTCTAACCTAATTTTAGAAAGGTCCTTGGAGACCTTGTAGGCATCGACCATGGATGCCCACAAGGTGGTCCTAGGAAACGAGTTAAGAGAATACCTGATAAGGTCGCGATTCTCGACCTTTTGTCCGATGGCATGGAGTTGGTTGACGATGTCTTGGATACGAGCATGTAGTTGAGTTGCGGTCTCGTTTTCCTGCATTTTCAAGTTATACAATTTATTTAAAAGTAAATCTCTTTTACATATCTGTCGTCGGTGCCTTTGTAGTTCCACTAGGTTGGTCCATACTTCCTTTGCAATAATGAAGGGGCCGACGGGGTTGAGCTCTTCCTTGGACAACCCACTTTGCAAGATTTGAGTTGCCTTGGCATCGGCTTCTACTTGTTTTTTCATGGAATTTGACCATTGATCGTAACCCAAAGATTCACCATCTTCATTAATAGGAAGTGTGAAACCGGTTTGGATTACGATCCACATCTCGATTTGGTTTTTAAGAAAGCATTCCATCCGACCCTTCCAATAACGAAAGTCATTACCGTTGTAAAGCGGGGGTCAATGATGCTAAACCCTTCGAGATGGGCCATTTAAAAACAAGAAGAAGAGCGACGAAAAGAATCTTACAAAACACACACGAAAGAATATTCCAAGACTTTCGTCTTGGATTAGTAATCTTGAGAAGTAAAAAGATATATAAAATGTAACTTGCAAAAAGAAATAAACAATCAAATGCGAATGTCGTTGAAGTTCCGGAGGACAACCTTACTCGGGATCTAACCCGAAGGACAACCTTATCCGGATCCTAAAGCCTCTAATGCAATTCTATATGTAGGAGAAGATAAGCAAGTGAAATGATTATACGAAAACAGAAATAAATAAATAAAAAATCTGAAAAAAAAAGAAAAACAAAGCTAGATTGGTGGTTTCACCGAATCTTAGCGCCCCCGGCTCTGATACCAATTGTTGGATCGAAAGTGTCGCTAGAGGGGGGGGGTGAATAGCGATACGGTGTCGTTAAAAACTTTTGCAATAAGTAAAAAGCAAGTAGAGAATGCACAGCGGAAATATAAAGTAGACAAGATATTTTTACGTGGTTCACAATCTTTCGATTGCTAATCCACGGCCCTAGTGATCCTTGATCACGTACGGAGGGAAATTCACTAAAACCACTCCTCTTCGTTGGAAGTAGGAGCAACGATTACAAAATGAAATCAAGGCAAAGGGACACTCCCCCTTTCCTTGTTACGATTAAAGCACAAAGACAATTTAAAGAAGTAGAACTTAAATAAATATACCGACAACTCTTATAAGTAGAAGATGTAGCTTTCGTTGTCGGCGGCACTTCGTCGTAGCAAATGTGAGTAGTAGTAGCGGCGTTACGACGGCGTGTTGAGAGCTCTTGAATTCTTGTGATTTGCTTGGAGTGAACATGTCTATTTATGGATATTGATCTATGAATTTAGACATAGGTAGTGTCCAAGGTGAGGTTCTTATCCCAACTCAAGGATGAGGTGTTTCATCCAACCACCTTGTGCCACCTCCAACCTTCTTGTGCGCCAACTCAAGGATGAGGTGTTTCATCCAACCACCTTGTGCCACCTCCAACCTTCTTGTGCGCCAACTCAAGGATGAGGTGTTTCATCCAACCACCTTGTGCCACCTCCAACCTCCTTGGGCGCCAACTTGAGGATGAGGTGTTTCATCCAACCACCTTGTGCCACCTCCAACCTCCTTGGGCGCCAACTTGAGGATGAGGTGTTTCATCCAACCACCTTGTGCCACCTCCAACCTCCTTGGGCGCCAACTTGTTGGAGCCATTCAACTTGTGCCACATCATGGGAGCCAACAATCTTGTGCCAACTCACCTTATTTTGGGCGTCCACCACAAGGAAGCTTGGTGATGGTTTGGATGTCCACCTTGATGCCACATCACCCTTTGTACCAAAACACGAGTCAAGTCCAAATTCACCCCCTTGAAATTGAGCTCTTCTCGAGGTGGAACTTGACTAGCAGTTGAGTAGTCAAAGGGTTTTGGTGCGATACAAGTTAGCTTAAAATATAAAGTACGATGGTTCTAACCATCTGATCTCGACCTAGACCTTCCATTGGAGGTATTGGGTCGGATCTACGCTTAACGACCTTGCTTCGCTTTCACACGAGCTTACCTTGTAGCCTCGCTTCCGGTCTTCACCCGAGTACCTCGGCTTCCTCCGAAGTCCCTCTGGCGTTGCCCGACCACCTCGGTTCCCACCGGGTGTCGCAGACCTTCCGCTCAACTTTAGCATTTCTGCACACTTAATTGAGCTCGTAAGATAACAAATATACCCTTAACTATTGAGCCTTTTGCCATAATCAAAATACCGGTTCGACTTTGGTGCCCACTGCACCAACATTATTTCTATCTAAATAGAAGACATTCTTCATTATAAAGCAACTTAGGTATGCATAAAGTTACTTACTTGGAAATAGCAGGATGGAGGCTTGATGTGTGATAGTGGAAAGGTGAACCCGCTCTGATACCTCCTGTAACGCCCGCCCTTATCTGCTCTCAGGGCGGCGCTACTTTTACTCCTTTTTTTTTTAAACATACTACATATGGATCCTTTCACAACCTACATGCTTTAACAGGTCATCATAACTTAAACCTTCTTTTGCACATGCATCACATATCATATTCATCATTAGCATGTTAACATATCTTTCATAACATGCATAACATAAAGATTCGTTCATGAGTTCTAACATTTCAAACCTTCTTAAGTAATTTATACTCATTAAACACAAGTCTTATAAGCGGAAGCAATGTCTTAAGTTGTTCTTAGAGCATATAAATATAAGCAGATTGTATAGGGTCTTCTTCCACCATGCCACTATCACACACACACTTGGCCCCTCCTGCTACTTCCTCTAGTGCAGACTTCCTTTATCTGCAGTATATGGACAACATAAACTATAAGCATATAGCTTAGTAAGATTCTTGCCTACTCACAAAAGCCACAAACTTCATCAAGCAATTAGAACATGAGCATACTAGCATAAAGGACCTAAGTATTTCATAGCAACACTAATCAACAACATATCAATGTAATAAAAAAACTAAGCATGGCATAGAATTGTTCATAAGCATGTTAAGCATAATTAATCTAAGCAGGGCATAATTTGAACATAAGCATTATAACTACATAAAACTAAGCATGCATGCAAGACATATTCATAAGCGTTTTAAAACTTAACAATAAGAATTCTTAACCTAAGCATCCGTAACATCATACATCTTAAACCTACACAAAGTACATAGGCACAAACATTCTTCAACTTAACCATAACCATTCATCAGGAAATCCAAACATGCATAAAGGACATAATCATAAGCATTTGTTTAACTTGAACATAAACATTTGTAATAACATAAATCCTAAATATGCAGAAGGAACATAATCACAAGTATTCTTAAACTCAACCATAACATTCACCACATCATAAATTCTAAACTAGCATAAAGTACATAGTCACAACATTCTTAAACTTAACTCTAAACATCATAACTTCATAACATCTAGCATGCATAAAGAACATAGTTCGTAAGCATTCAGAGTATTTAACATAAGCATACACAATATCATAAAAGTCTTTTCTTTTCAAAATATATACTTATAGATACTTCAATATCATCATAACTTGTTTGGGGGGCCCCAGGTTAAGTACCACATAATGCGCGTTCCTTAATAGGCTGGGGTAGCGAGCCACCAGTCCTACTAGAGCAAGACCTCTTACATCTTACCAGGGCAAGACCTCTTACGTCTTCTTTTGTCCCTATGGATTTGATTAACGACCACCTGACGGGTCGGGTACTTAACCTCTTGCAAAGTAAAATACTTAATTCTTTTGTTTTCTTGTGATAATATAAAGAATGCTCTTGATCCCCAACATAAAAAGGGAAGCATCTTAATCTCATCTTGTCATGAAGAGAGCTCTTGATCCCTACTTGAAAGGGAAGCATCTCCATCTTATCTTATCATAGGGAGAGCTCTTGATCCCTACTTGAAAGGGAAGCATCTCCATCTTATCTTGTCATAAGGAGAGCTCTTGATCCCTACTTGAAAGGGAAGCATCTCCATCTTATCTTGTCATAAGGAGAGCTCTTGATCCCTACTTGAAAAGGAAGCATCTCCATCTCAGTCATTTCATAAGGACACATGCATTCATAACATAAGAGTACCCTAAAGGGGTCCTAAGCATAAACATGTTCATCACCTAAGCATATTTCATGGCACATTACATCATAAACATGAAGCATATTTCCTAGGCATATTCATGGCATATTAAATCACAAAACATGTTCCACCTCTAGGTATATTTCATGGTACCTTACATCATAAACATGAAGGATATTTCCTAGGCATATTCCTGACATATTAAATCACAAAACATGTTCCACATCTAGGTATATTTCATGGTATACTATATCATATACATGTTCATCACATAAGCTTATTTCATATTGCATTGAATCATAAACATATTCATCACACAAGCATAGTTCATGACATATTAAAAACCATACACTTAGCACAACTACATGTGGGGGTGTTTTCATGAAACCCTAACCCTAAAACCATGGGTTGGCCGAATCTTGTAAGGGGCTCAAGCTTGGGTTTTGTCCCCTAAAATTCATTCATGAAGCCTTATAACTGATCATAGTATCATTAGAGATATTTTCATGCAACCCTAAGCCTAATTTCATTGGTTGGCCGAATCTTGTAAGGTTAAGATCTTTGGACTTTTGTCCCGTTAATCTATTCATGTAGGCCTATATCATAACCTAACTTCATAAGAGGGTATTTTCATGAAACCCTAACCCTAAGAGTCTTGATTGGCCGAAACATGTAGGGGTTCAAGCTTAGGTTTTGTCCCCTAAAATTCATTCATAAAGCATTATAACTTATCCTAGTATCATTAGAAACATTTTCATGCAACCCTAACCCTAATTATATGGGTTGGCCGAAACATGGAATGGGTTCAAACTTAGGTTTTGTCCCCTAGAATTTATTCATAAAGCATTATAACTTATCCTAGTATCATTAGAAACATTTTCATGCAACCCTAACCCTAATTATATGGGTTGGCCGAAACATGGAAGGGGTTCAAACTTAGGTTTTGTCCCCTAGAATTCATTCATAAAGCATTATAACTTATCCTAGTATCATTAGAAACATTTTCATGCAACCCTAACCCTAATTATATGGGTTGGCCGAAATATGGAATGGGTTCAAACTTAGGTTTTGTCCCCTAGAATTCATTCATAAAGCATTATCATGGCCTAACCTCATAAGGGGGAGTTTTCATAAAAACCCTAACCCTAAAAAGCCTTGGTGGCCGAAACCTATAGGGGCACCAAGTTAGAATTTTTGTCCCCTAAAAGTTCCTATAGTGAGCATACAACCTATAGAAGTTCCCTAGAATCATTTTCATGAATCTTAGCCCAAGAAAACTTGATTGGCCGAAACCTACAAGGGCTACAACTTCATCTTTCTTTCATGAAATTTAACCTACGAAACTAATACACTGCAGGTGAGGGAAATCTTACATCCTTCGCTTTGCTTGAGAGATGACCTAATGGAAGTCACCTAGCTTTCTCCTAGCTTGAAAGGGGGTCTCGACCAAAGGATGAAGGGGGAGCTTGGTTTCGGTGAGGATGAAGAGGAGAGGAAGAAAATGGCCAAATGGAAACTTCCTTCTTCTTTATAAAGGGAGGAAGAGAAGTTTCTCTTTTCTTTTTCATGCCTCTTCACTTACCCTCCTTCCACTTATCTATAAATTCCCCTCTTCCTCTAATGATATAATTCTATTGGTCTTATGGTTAGTGGGTGCATCTATAGGGCTTGGCTATCTCTAGAGGTTTGGGGTTCAATTCCTAGGCTTTGCATTTCTTTTTTTTTTTGGCTTATTTTCTTTTATTTTTCTAAAAAGGCCCACATAAAGCCCATCCTCATAAAGCCAAAATTCTCGTAAAATTGTTAGAAATTTTATGGGCGTTACAAAGGTTGGTCGGCCACTATCCTTGTTCCCTCTACCTTGGCCGGAGCTCAACCAATTCTCCTTCCCTTCATCCTTGGCCGGAAATAAGGAGAGCTTTGTCTAGGGTTTGGGCGGCAACAAGGAGGAGGATTGTTTTCCTTTCCTTTCTCCAAGTGTTGGCCGACGCCCATGCCCTTGTTGTTTCTCTTTTGGTTGGTTTCCATACTCCATTTTATCTTCCTTGGTCGGCGGCAACATCGAGTTTATAGACTTGGTGGCCGGTTCTAGAAAGGAAGATGAGTTTTGTTTTAGGATCTTCCTTTGTTCCTAGTGAACAAGGAAAGGAAGATTAGTGATCTAGGAGGCTTCAACTTTTGGTAGATCGTCGCCCACACGACGTCCAAAAGGAGGGAGGACATACAATAGAAGATCAAGAGGTATAACAAGAGGTATAATCTTGTTTGTTTTGATTAATGTTCTTTTGTATTATATTTATAATTGCTTTTCAATTATATGCATGTATTATGTGGATGTTTACTTTAAGTATGTGTTGATTATACTAGTTTACATTTGTATGTATTTGTATAATCATGGACCCCGAAGATAAACACAAAAACCGGCGATCCATTCGTCGTCTCTTCCACGGCTAACCGACTAGAAGAGTTATGTTGCTTGAACAACTATTTTGTTCAAGCGATCGCTCAAGTCGTTAGCACGACAACGAATTGGTTGAGCTTAGGAAACTCATCCCATCCGGATTAGTTTTCATTAGTGAAAATTTTAATCCGAGGACATGGGAGCCAATGAGCCTCCGACCAATTCCAACAAATGGTATCAGAGCCACGGTTTCCGATTTTGTGTGTTTTGGATTCGGTTACTTTCACGCACTTATCATATATTGTGTATGTCGGATAATAGTAGTATGTACGTAGGCTAACTTTTTGGTTGCAGGCATAAGATCCAACTATTATGGCTATATATGTGTGTATGTGATTGAATGTGTGTGTGATTGTATATTATTTGAATCCTCGGGGTTGACGAGGCTAAATTAGTATTTAATTTTTGTAATTGAATAAGACATTGTTTAGCCACTCTTTATTTTATTTTACTTTCGATCTAGACTTCATGTACACTCCCTCGTGGAGTATAGGATCGATGGATGTAAAATAAAATAGGTTTTAGTCTCGGCTCGGATCTCCGGATGGCTTGTACATGGCGTAGGAGGAGCGGAAAAATTCTGTTTTTTTTTCATATTTATTGCTGATTTATTTTATATGCATGTTGTGTGTGCTTGAAAATTCCTCATTTTCAATTTACTAAGTGGGAGAGGGATATTTTAATTAATTCCCGCGGCCTCCATTACAATTTGACGTGTGATGCAACAAACTTGCGTGTTGGCTCTGAGTGCCTTCCTCCCTGCGGATGAGTTAATTTGTGGATCACTAGGTCAAATAATGGTTATAGGAAATTATCTAGGAGCGTGTGTACTTCCACAACGGTAAGGCACATAATCCGAAATAATTCCCTTAGTATCGTGTAATGGTGCACACTTAGATGCAAAAAAAAAGTATCCTCCTCATCGGAGTCACTGCTTTTATTTGTAGGGCCAAAAAGGAATCAACTATTAATTTTATTTGTCAAAAAGTAAGGTTGACAAGATAATAAAATTAATGGGTAAAACCTCCTCTTATAAATACAGAATTCGTATACGTCCACACTACGTGGCATGCGATATTCTCGGTGTTTTGAGGTGTTGGTTGATTTTGGAATTTTTTGTTTTGAGGAATCAATAATATTTGAAATATAAAGTAATGATCTATGTGATTCTTAGGATTTTCAAAATGACTTTCAGTCCACATGTTGTAATACTAAAGGAAATAAACTTACTGTACCCAAATAAGGTTGATTGGAAAAGAATCCAGATTTTGTCTTATCTGCTAAGGAGTACAAGTATGCACTCTTCGAAGAATGTCCTCAAGCCATGGTTGCTGAAAAAGGTATCTACTTCTAAGCCGAAAGGCAAGAAGAAGGAGAAACAAGGTGGAGCAAATGTGGTGGGAGGATCTCAGGGAGGAGTGAAGAAGCCGAAAGGCATGTACTTCACTTACAAGCAGGATGGACATTGGAAGAAGGACTGTCCCAATCCAAAGCAGAACAAAGATATATCCTTTGAACTAGTCGTTGAAACATGGTTAGCGGTGTTATCTACCGGTACCTGGAGTGTAGATACCGGAGCCACTAATCATGTCTGCAATACTTTGCACGGGTTCCAGGAAACCCAACGACTAGCTAAAGGGGATATTACCATTTACTTGGGCAATGCCATGAAAATGGCGGCTATTGCAGTGGGAGATGTTTTATTTATTTTTTGAGAAAAATAAAGTTTTTGGTTCTTAGGAATTTTCTTTATGTACCATTTATTTAGAAAGAATTGCTTTCGGTTTCTAAATTATGGATGGATAATCTATTTATTTTCATGATAGATTTGTTATAAAAGGAATAGGGACATTATCTATTCAGGTACATAGATAGGAAATTTATAACTTGAACCATAAGCTCCCACGATGCAAATAGAAGTTATTAACTCATCTTCTAATTTCAATAAGAGAAAAGAACCTTCGAAGATGAACCAAACATATCTTTGGCATCTTAGGCCTGGTCACATTAACCTAAGTAGAATTCAATAGGTTGATAGCTGATGGACCTTTGGGTTCATTAGTGGTGGAGGATCTCCCAACCTGTGAATCTTGCTTGGAGGGTAAGATGACCAAGAGGCCTTTTAAGGCCAAGGGGTATAGATCCAAAGATGTGTTGGAATTGGTTCATTCTGATTCGTATGGTCTTATGTCTATCCAGGCAAGAGGTAGTTTTGAACATTTCATCTTTTTCATAGATGATTGTTCAAGATATGGATGACACTACGATCTGATCGTGGTGGTGAGTACCTCTTGGGAGAGTTTAGGAACTACTTATCAAGGGCTGGGATTCAATCCCAATTGACTGCACCTGGCACACCCCAGCAGAACGGTGTAGCAGAGTGAAGGAATAGGACTCTTATGGAGATGGTTAGATCGATGATGAGTTATTCTGACTTGCCAGATTCGTTATGGGGAAATGCTCTAGATACGGCGGTATACATTCTGAACTTGGTTCCATCTAAATCAGTGCCTTCTACTCCCACAGAGTTGTGGACTGGGTGAAAGCCTAGTCTAAGACATATTCAGATATGGGGAGTTCAGCACATGTGCTGAAGGCAAATGATGGTAAGTTGGAACCTCGTACAGAAGTACGCATGTTCATTGGCTATCCCAAGGGAACGAAGGGTGGATTGTTTTATAGTCCTAGAGATCAGAGGGTGATCGTTAGCACGAACGCCAGATTTTTAGAGGAAGACTATATGATGAGCCACAAGCCCAAGAGTAAAATTGTTCTGGAGGAGTTAAAAAGGGAAGTCACTTCTTTAGTACCACCGGTACAAGAGGATATACCACATGTCACTGCACCGTGTGTCACAGAGGATACACAGGTGATACCTCATCGTAGTGGGAGGGTTGTTAGACAGCCTGATAGATTCATGTTCTCGGGAGAATCTTCTGATTTGGTCCTTGACGAACATGATCCTGATCCCTGGACATATGACGAGGCAATCCAAGATAAAGATGCAGTATCTTGGCAAAGCGTAATGAATGCTGAGATTGAATCTATGGATTCAAATCAGGTCTGGGAACTAGTAGAACCACCCGATGGTGTAAAAACCATTGGATGCAAGTGGATCTACAAGAGAAAGAGAGGAATAGATGGGAAGGTTGAGACCTTCAAAGCGAGGCTTGTTGCGAAGGGGTATACTCAGAAAGAGGGTATCGATTATGAGAAGACCTTTTCGCCGGTAGCCATGCTTAAATCTATCCAGATTCTCTTATGCATAGCAGCTCATATGGATTATAAGGTGTGGCAGATGGATGTCAAGACAACTTTCCTTAATGGAAGTCTTTAGGAAACCATCTACATGAAGCAGCCAGAGGGATTCATTGCTAAGGGCAAAGAGCATCTTGTGTGAAAGCTTAATCGGTCCATTTTTGGATTGAAGCAAGCTTCAAGACCTTGGAACATCCGCTTTGATGAGGTAATCCAGTCTTATGGATTTATTCAAAGTCCGAATGAGTCTTGTGTATACAAGAGATGTGACGAAAACGTAGTGGTAATTCTTGTACTATACATAGATGACATTTTGGTGGTTGGCGACAACATCGAAGTGTTATCGGACGTAAGGGTATGATTGTCCAAAGAGTTTGATATGAAGGACTTGGGAGAGGTGGGACACATCTTTGGGATCAAGGTTATAAGGGATCGCAGGAAAAAAATGTTGTGCTTATCCCAAGCTTCATACATAGACACGATTATGGAGAATTTTAGCATGCAAAACTCCAAGAAGGGTTTTCTACCTTTTAGGCATGGAGTTCCTTTATCAAAGGAGATGTGTCCTAAATCATCTGAGGAGATAGAGGAGATGAAGGAGGTTCCTTATGCTTTGGCAGTAGGAAGCATCATGTATGCGATGCTCTGTACGAGACCAGATATCTGCTTTGCCGTGGGCATGGTCAGCAGATATCAGAGTAATCCAGGACAGGGATATTGGACTGCGGTACAACATATATTGTAGAGCCTGAGAAGGACTTGGGATTATATGCTAGTTTACCGGGCAAACCAATTACTCCCTGTGGGTTACACGGATTCTGATTTCCAATCATATAGGGACTACAGTAAGTCAACCTCGGGGTTTGTGTTTACTTTTGGAGGTGGAGCCATAGTATGGAAGAGTGTCAAGAAGAAATGCGTGGCGGACTCTACCATGGAAGCTGGGTATGTGCCAGCCTCTGTGGCGGCCAAAGAAGCTGTGTGGTTCAAGAATTTCCTGATGGACTTGGATGTTTTCCTGGTTTGCCCAGAACTATCACAATTTATTGTGATAATAATGGTGCAGTTGCAAACTCGAAGGAACCACGAGCCCATAAGGCTAGTAAACACATAGAGCGCAAGTACCACCTGATACGAGAGATCGTAAAAGAGGTAGAAGTTGTTGTCGCCTAGATTGTATTAGAGGATGACCTGGTAGACCCTTTTCACTAAGGCCCTTCATGCGAGAGCTTTGATAGGCATGTGGAGGGAAGGGAAATCAGATGTATGGCAGTATGATAACAGCATAGTCTTTTATTATAAGTGGGAGATTGTTGGGATGTATACTGAAAGCCTAGCTCTTTTGTATGAACATCTTTATTTTGAAATAAGAATCACATGATCATTGTTTGCATATTTTTATGGTTATGCAATATTGTCTAATACTCTACATTGTAGATAACATGGTGCTTAGTGTGGCACAGAAGATCATGTTATCAGTCCCTTGTAGAATATAAGTAGAAGCTCACAACCAAGATGGTTTTGGATAAACCATTGGCATGGTTGTAGTGTAGCTTGGTATTGTTTTTTCTTGAACATAGAGTTACACTAGTACACTTAGGTGTATTGAACAGGACCGACATAGAGGTGATTCAATTTATTGCTGACTACATAATTGAATCGGACCTCGGATATTATGTTGTACATGCTCTTAATCCCGATATAATAACGGGCACATATACTTAGTATTTATTTTTTTGATTTACCAAAGGGTGAGATTTAGATGGATTAAATCAATATGCCCGGTAAGTAGAGAAATGATATTATTTACATGGTGTGCCATTGATTATAGGAGGAAACTGTGTCCTATATATTAGGTTGATGATGTCCCCTTGAGAAGCTCATAAGGTTCATCATGTAAACCCTGTAGGTTGACTTAGTCAACATGATGATAAGGTTGAGTGGTACTACTCGAGGAGTTAGATGTTAATTAATTGATGGTCAGTAAATCAATTAATTGATGGACATTCGATATCTTAAACACGGGGAGATGGATGCACAAATAATATATGGAGCCCATATTGATTTATGGGGGTTGGTGAGGTAATTCAATGATGATCCTCTAGTGGAATGGAACATCATTGATGGATCAAGTTTGTGTGGTTCCGATCCATCGGGTGGCTAAGATCCAACTCCTCCTCATGGTCCCTATTGTAGCCTATTAACACCTCATGAAGTCTAGATCCAATGATGGAAAACTAAACTCTAGAACCGACGGTTGAGATTAAATCTCTAGATCCGACGGTTGGGATTAAATCCCTAGAACCGACGGTGGAGATTAAATCTCTAGAACCGACGGTGGAGATTAAATCTCTAGAACCGACGGTTGAGATTAAATCTCTAGATCCGACGGTTGGGATTAAATCCCTAGAACTGACGGTGGAGATTAAATCTCTAGAACCGACAGTGGAGATTAAATCTCTAGAACAGACGGTTGAGATCAAATCTCTAGATCCTGTAGGGGATCGAATGGCCGGTTAGAGGGGGGTGAATAGCTCTCGTTCATTGGATGTCGTAATTCGCTCGTTCTTCTTGCGTTGGTTGTCTACGATTGTCGTTAGCGCAGCGGAATAACAATAATAATAAAACTAACAACAATACACAATCACAACACAAGATTTATGTGGTTCGGAACCGAAAGGTTCCTACTCCACGGGCGAGCTCACCGAGCTCTAGTTATGCGCACGACACTAACTAAACTCCTTCTCGACTACACGTCGAAGGTGGAGAAACCTCTCACAAGTAATTACACTAAGTAATGAAATACAAGCAATACAAAGACAAATACGAAATTCACGTAAAGAACACTTTACAACGCTTGCTTTGAACCCTTTGCTTGTTGCGTGCTTTAGATGGCTCTTGAAGGTCTGGAATGCAGCAGCAATTCCCCTCCAATAGCTTCACAAAAGTCTTGGCGAAATCCTCCAACTCGAGCTCCATTTATAACCTGCATCAAGCTGTTTTCGCACCCATCGGCGATCGCCAAAAGGCCCCCCGATCGGCTGTCCGTTGTCTCACAACGGCCAGATCCACGTCGGACAAGTTCCAACGGATCTCCTATCAGCCGATCGCTGGTCAATGATCGGTGACCTAGTAGTCGATCGCCCGATCGCTACGGAGCGCTCATTCTCGACATTTCCATCACGATCGCATCCCACTAGCCGATCGGTCGACTTGACCCGACATCACGATCACCATGGCAAACACCAAGTTGTTTGAGCCTCCGACACTCAGTCTTGGCCACTTGGCTAAGTCCACATCCCTCATGGAGTTCCCCACCGAAGCTCTCTTCCCTCGGCCTACGTCCCTCGGATGCGCCAAGCGCACGGCTTCGCAATGCCATCCTTCGTGTCTCATACCCTAGAAGTATGCTTCCCTTTGGGTTCACTCCATTCGCTCCCCGTCCGGCGGTCCCTCGGATGCACCAAGAGCACGGCTTCGCAATGCCATCCTTCACCGACTCAAGGACCCCGAGCCTAGTGAACTTACCAAGTCCTCAAGACTTCCCACATACACCAAGCGCACGGCTTCGCAATGCTTTGGATTTCCCATGCCAAGCACCAAGCGCACGGCTTCGCAATGCTTTGGACTTTCCCATGCCAAGGCTTCCCCCTTGGACTTCCACACCAAGCTCCATGCTTGGATTTTCCATGCCAACCCCATGTTGGACTTTCCCATGACAATCCCATGTCATGAGTTTTGTCTATCATCAAAATACCATCAAGGTACTGCTCGAGTCAAACTCGAGTCAACCTAGGCCGATTGCACCAACAATCTCCCCCTTTTTGATGATTGACAAAGCTACCATCTCAAGTCTACCAATTCTCCCATATTGGCAATTCTCATATCCCAATGAGAATTCCAACGAACCCTAATTGGTAACTTCTCCCCCTTTTTGACATTACATCAAAAAGGTCCTCCCCAAGGGTATGAATGTCTCATATCCCAATGAGATCTTACAATCTCTCCCTTGGAGGAACAATGCCTACAATCTTTCTAGTGATCCCATATCACTTAAAGAGAGGCAACCCAATTTCCTCCCATGTGGAACTACACATCCATCTTCCCATGATGGATACCTCCCCCTAGAGGCTTGCTCCCCCTTGACCATTGCCCCAACAATGTCCTTGGAGAGTCCCTAAGCCAATAGGAACTTTAACCAGATCAAAATTAAGGCAAAGTTCAACAATGAACTCTCTTCCACCTTAAAGTTGATACTCACCCTCAACCCAACTCCTAATCCATATCCAATGGATTTCCACCCTCTTATGCTCTCCCAAGCATGTCCTAGGGTTAGGAGTGATTAGGGGACCTTAACCTAGCTGAACATGGGCCTAACCATCAAGATTTACCCGAAATTAGCTTGGGCATAAATGTCAAATCGACAGATCATCGGTAGAACCTTCATCGATCATAAATATTAATATCTTGAAAATGCGATTATATCCTAGACACTATGGGTGAAAAATATTGGAAAATTATTTTACACACTAAATTAGGAGATTGATACAAAGTTCAAAAGTTTAGAAAAGCTTCAATAAAGAGCCCTCTTTGTATCATCCAATTCAATGGTGATAGCTATCAAAAGATAGGCTTCACCAAGGTTTTTCAAAATGTTTTTTCAAACCTCTATTTCCTTTTTCCTAAACATCTCACCAATATCTAGATGTGTAAAACACATACAAGTCAACTTTTTGTGAGATGTGGGTTTGTTTTGTTTATGTTCTCATGCATATTTCTAGGCAACATTATTTGATTCCTTTCAAATTATGCCATAGTCCTTAATTTCATTTTAATTTATGCATGATATGATTATGGCATAGATATGATATAAGTAAAAGCATATGCCAAAATCATGATGTCATGGCATGTGAATGAAGATTAAGCATACATGACATCTAAAAATAGTTCTAAACATGATCATGACATTTCATAGATAAAAATGAAAATGATGTCATGACATGGCAAGGCAAATAAAGCATGGTAAGAAAAATATACTAAGGTATAAAATACCTAAGTGTTAAAATTAATTTGCCATTTTTAGGGATTAAATTCACTTTGCCTTAATGCCATTAATTTCCCTAGTGTGCCAAAAACCCAAAATGGCACACCATGACTTCTATGACCTAATTGTGCCAATTTAAATCGTTTTAAGCTTTTCAAACATATTGGCACATCCTAATGTGTCAACTCTACTATGGTTAGGTTAACTACCCATCCACTTAGGGTTGACACACCCTAACCCATTTAGCGTGAATCAATCACGCTTTTAGGAACCCAATACCTATTGGAGCTCCTTGGGTTAACAAGGTATTCCCTAGGGATAACTTCCCTAGATACCTTCCTAATGACCCTTTTTGACTTTGAAGCCTTAGTCAAATGGGTCTTACTTGGGTGAACCCTAGAGGTGACTCCTCCATTAACCTTCTTAGTGGCTTTCTTGGTTTTCCTTAGGTCCTTAGCCACTGAACAAACACCATGGCTAGACTTTGGGATAGCTTCCCTATTAGCCTTGGTTTTCCTAGACCTAGAAATTGTTCCATAATCAAATGGAACATTATAATAAGTCTTCTTGGGCTTAGGTTTGTGACCCAAACCTTCCTTGCCCTTAGACCGTTTTTGAACCTTAGGTCTTGACTTTTGGGCATTTGACCCTAGAATTGAGTCTTCTATGATTCTAAGGGTTTCCTCCATTCTCTCAAGCCTTGACCTCAAGACTTGGTTCTCTAGCTCTAATTTTCCCATTTTTGAATTTTCATTAGGTTTAGGAGAAATGTTTTTCTTTTTAGGCATATGCCTAGATTTCTTGGGATTAACACCCAAGTTTTCTTCAATTCTCCTAATTGACTCCTTTGGTAAAATATTTCTAGAATTATGAGTCCTAGGTTTGTTTTTAGCCATATGAACATGCTTAGCACCTAAGCAATAAACCTTATTATTTCTTCTAGCATGCTTTTAATTTATAATTGCAAGAGAACTAAAATAGTTTTTAGCATGCTTTTTGACTTTAGGAATTGAAAGTGCATTAAATAAATTTACCTTAGGGTTAGCTTGGGAAGCTCCCCCTACATGAATTACACCTTCTTGCCCTTTCTTCCTCCCCCTAGGGCATTGGCTTCGGTAATGTCCCTTTTGATTGCATTTAAAGCACATAATGTGCTCTTTGCTCTTGATTTTGGGAACACCGGCATCCTTTGACTTTGGGTTGACTTTTGGTGTCGATGCCTTCTTCTTAGCCAATATAGGGCACTTGCTCTTGTAATGCCCTTTCTCCCTACACCCAAAGCATATTATGTGATTTTTATTTAAAATTACAACACTTGAGTTACCTAGGGAGGTGGTGGAGGCCTCTTCTTGATCTTCACTTCTCCCGGATGTAGATGCTTCTTGTTCTTGCTCCGGGATGGAAGATTGCCTCTCCTCCCCCTCAATGCTAGAGGTGGAGGTCTCCACCAAATCATCCACATCTTCAAAGGTGGATGGTGATTCTTCTTCGGCATTCTCCTCTACTTGTGCCGATTGGGAATTTTCTTGGAATTTCGTTATCTTATCCCATAATTCCCTTGCATCCCTATAATCACCCAATCTAGATCAAATAGTATTAGGTAATAAATCATTAATCAATTTGATTACCTCAAGATTTGTCTTGAAATCCTTGACTTGGTCTTGGGTCCACCTAGACTTCTCAATTTGCTTGTTGTTTTTATCCCTAGGCATCTCAAAACCATTTTCTACAATAATCATATAATCAAAATTGGTTTCGAAATATACCTCCATCCGTTTCCTCCACCAAGCAAAATCTCCATCGAATTTTGGTGGATGGATGAAGGCGGCCATTTTGTAGTGCTCTCGCGGCGGTTAGTCCTTGAAGAGCGACCTCGGCTCTGATACCACTTGTAGGGGATCGAATGGCCGGCTAGAGGGGGGTGAATAGCCCTCGTTCATTGGATGTCGTAATTCGCTCGTTCTTCTTGCGTTGGTTGTCTACGATTGTCGTTGGCGCAGCGGAATAACAATAATAATAAAACTAACAACAATACACAATCACAACACAAGATTTACGTGGTTCGGAACCGAATGGTTCCTACTCCACGGGCGAGCTCACCGAGCTCTAGTTATGCGCACGGCACTAACTAAACTCCTTCTCGACTACACGTCGGAGGTGAAGAAACCTCTCACAAGCAATTACACTAAGTAATGAAATACAAGCAATACAAAGACAAATACGAAATACACGTAAAGAACACTTTACAACGCTTGCTTTGAACCCTTTGCTTATTGCTTGCTTTAGATGGCTCTTGAAGGTCTGGAATGCAGCAGCAATTCCCCTCCAATAGCTTCACAAAAGTCTTGGCGAAATCCTCCAACTCGAGCTCCATTTATAACCTGCATCAAGCTGTTTTCGCGCCCATCAGTCGATTGCTAAAAGGCCCCAGTCGACTGCCCCTGTCTCCGTTGTCTCACAACGGCCAGATCCACGTCGGACAAGTTCCAACGGATCTCCTACCGATCGCCGGTGGCGGTCGATCGGTGACCTAGTAGTCGATCGCTCGGCTCACGGAGCGTCAGTGCTCGACACTTCCATCGGTCATTGCCATCCCACTAGCGATCGACTGATCCATGGCGATCGCCAAGCACCAAAATGCGACCTTACACGGTGACCTAGTCGACTTGGACCCGATCGCACCTATGCGGTCGGCAACCTCAAACACCAAGTTGTTTGAGCCTCCGACACTCAGTCTTAGCCACTTGGCTAAGTCCACATCCCTCATGGAGTTCCCCACAGAAGCTCTCTTCCCTCAGCCTACGTCCCTCGGATGCGCCAAGCGCACGGCTTCGCAATGCCATCCTTCGCGTCTCATACCCTAGAAGTATGCTTCCCTTTGGGCTCACTCCATTCGCTCCCCGTCTGGCGGTCCCTAGGATGCAACAAGCGCACGACTTCGCAATGCTTTGGATTTCCCATGCCAAGCACCAAGCGCATGGCTTCGCAATGCTTTGGACTTTCCCATGCCAAGGCTTCCCCCTTGGACTTCCACACCAAGCTCCATGCTTGGATTTTCCATGCCAACCCCATGTTGGACTTTCCCATGACAATCCCATGTCATGAGTTTTGTCTATCATCAAAATACCATCAAGGTACTGCTCGAGTCAAACTCGAGTCAACCTAGGCCGATTGCACCAACAGATCCGACGGTTGAGATTAAAACCCTAGATCCAATGGAGGAGATTAAACAAAGGCCTAAACCTAACTCTATATATATTAGCTTAGGCTTGGGCGACAAAGATGGAAAAACCTAATTCAGGCAAGGTGGCTTGGGGGGCAAGAAATAGGAGGAGGCTAGGGTTAGGGTTTGGTTGTTGGTGTTCGACTGCAACAAGAAGAAGGAGCCTCTTCTTCTTCTTCCCAATGGTGGCCGCCAACTCTTCTTCCTCCTTCCTCCTTGGTTTTGTCGGCGCCCAAGCTTCTCCCTTCCTTTTATGGCTTAGGTTGGATGGCATTAGGATAGCTTCCCTTGGGCGGCAATCAAATCCTAGTTGGGATAGGATTGGGGTTGGGTGGCTAGGGTTAGGGTTTTGGGATTAGGGTGGGCGGCAACAAGAAGATGAAGATCCTTTCTTCTTCCTTCTAAGGTTGGTCGGCCACTATCCTTATTCCCTCTACCTTGGCCGGAGCTCAACCTATTCTCCTTCCCTTCATCCTTGGCCGAAAATTAGGAGAGCTTTGTCTAGGGTTTGGGCGGCAACAAGGAGGAGGATTGTTTTCCTTTCGTTTCTCCAAGTGTTGGTCGGCGCCCATGCCCTTGTTGTTTCTCTTTTGGTTGGTTTCCATACTCCATTTTATCTTCCTTGGTCGGCGGCAACATCGAGTTTATAGACTTGGTGGCCGGTTCTAGAAAGGAAGATGAGTTTTGTTTTAGGATCTTCCTTTGTTCCTAGTGAACAAGGAAAGGAAGATTGGTGATCTAGGAGGCTTCAACTTTTGGTAGATCGTCGCCCACACGACGTCCAAAAGGAGGGAGGACATACAATAGAAGATCAAGAGGTATTGTTGGTGCAGGGGCACTAGATAATCGAACCTGTGTTTTGATTATGGCAAAGACACAAAGTTAAGTTTACATCGTTATCTCACAAGCTAAATCGAGTGTGCAGAAAAGTACTAAAGCTAGAGCTAAAGGCTAGCGACACCCGGAGGAAGCCGCGGTGGTCGGGTGACACTCGAGTGACTTCGGAGGGAGCCGAAGGAATCGAGTGGAAGGCCGGAAGTGAAAGCGACACAGTAAGAATCGAGGTAAGCTCGTGTGAGTGAGAGATGGTAAGGTCGTGTCCTCTGTACGGGGACGACCGTAGGCGGCGATCCGACTAAAACTTCTTGTGGAAGGTCTAGGTCGAGATCGGATGGTTAGAAACCGTCGTATTTATCATTTTCTGAGCTAACCTCTTATTGCAGGGAAGTGGACAAGATGGTAGTCGACTGCTGGACATAGAGCAGTTGACTGATGCCCATCAGTCGACTGATGGGAGGCATCAGTCGACTGATGGCGACGATTCAGCTTTTGCGCTAGGTCAAAACGGATAACGTTTGACATGGCCACTTCACGATAAATTTTGGATAATTTTGTAATCCGTTCCTAAAGATGAGGAGACAAATTCAGAGGCCAAAATCTATAAAAGGAGGGGAGGATTCCAACTCCAAATCACATCAAGTTTATTCATCAAGTGCTCCTACAACGACAACGCTCCAACACCGTCATAACGCCGACGCGACGACAAGTTCCGATCTTCTTCGTCGGCAGCAGTAGCAAGTAACATATTTTGATATTGTATTCTTTATTTTTATTCGTAACGAGGTGAGGTAGGCTTGTTGCCTCATCCTCGTAATTTCGGTTTTGTGATCGTTGTCTCCTATCTCCAACGAGGAGGAGACATTATAGTGATTTGCCCTCCGTACGCGGTCTAGGACCGATAGGGCCTTGGAGCAGCAACCGCTGGGTTGTGAACCAAGTAAAATAAATGTGTCGCTTTATTTTCCACTGTGTTTACTCATTTAATTGTCTACTCGAACGAAACGCCGAAAAGTTTTACGATCGCTATTCACCCCCCCCCCCCTCTAGTGACGCTTCTCGATCCAACAGGTATAACAAGAGGTATAATCTTGTTTGTTTTGATTAATCTTCTTTTGTATTATGTTTATAATTGCTTTTCAATTATATGTATGTATTATGTGGATGTTTACTTTAAGTATGTGTTGATTATACTAGTTTACATTTGTATGTATTTGTTTAATCATGGACCCCGAAGATAAACATAAAAACCGGCTATTCGTCCGTCGTCTCTTCCGGGGCTAACCGACTAGAAGAGTTATGTTGCTTGAACAACTAGTTTGTTCAAGCGATCGCTCAAGTCGTTAGCATGACGACGAATTGGTTGAGCTTAGGAAACTCATCCCATCTGGATTAGTTTACATTAGTGAAAATTTTAATCCGGGGACATGAGAGCCAATGAGCCTCCGAGCGATTCTAACACAGACATCCAGCACAGACTATCTATTCTACAGAGAGTCATAGTAGTTAGATCAACGCACTCTCTATCCTGCAGAGAGTCATACTCAACTGATCATAACACTCTCTATCCTGTAGAGAGTCATACCAATCTAATCGATGCACTCTCTATCCTGTAGAGAGTCATACTCAACTGATGGACGCACTCTCTATCCTGTAGAGAGTCGTACTCATCCAATTATAACAAGCTAGGACCACTGGTCCGTAGCGACACACTAAGTATCATTCCCCTGACCATTTACACAATACATGGTCGGTGGTAACACACAACCTAAGAGTATTAGAATTGACCCTACATTCAAAACATTACCTACCCACAGATGACCTCTTGCCCCAATGTACAATCAGGTTGTCATCTGGACTTTACTATTTGCACTTAAACAAATTCTAAGTTACTTACATCACCTATATGTATAACTCCTAATCATGGTAAAATAAACATGATAACAACAATGGAGTTAATAGCCAATGGTAAAGTATCAAGCATACGATAAATAAGAACGAAGTCAAGGTAACATGATCATATAAAAAGATCATGTATCTAAATCTGTGTGCAATAAACTACCTGACACGGGTAGGAATTACCCACCTGCTATGAAGATTCCTCTTAAAATCTCCACATCAAAATAGGCAATGACAAGCTTAACCCCGTTTGTCTTCATCACCTGCAGCTCACTTTCATCCATAACCGAACATCCCTCTCAAACAAAACACCCAACGTCCAAATCGAATTACATTGGTACAACACAAAGATTACACACAGAACTTGACAACTAAACAACAAAGGCTAGATCGATCTTACCAAACATCACCGAGGCTAGATCCCAAAACAGGCAACAAATCAACTCCGGCAGCAAATCGTTTGAAGGTTAGAAACCCTGCTGCCCTAAATCACAAAAGGAACACATTCACAGATGGATTTCTTCCGAAATCAAAGGAAGACACAGAAAACATAGTTCCTTACGTTGCTCCAGTATAAATCGCGAAGGCCTCCAATCGAACAGCTACCGACGCAACCTCCCCACCCTAGCAACTCCACCGACGCACATCTCCTCCTATCCCATTTTCCTCAAAGAAAATCCAGGCTCAAGATCACCTGCTCCGGCGATATTGGCCAGGCAACTCACGGTGACACCGATTTGGGAAAACAACCGGTCGATCCGGCAGAGTGGTTGTGCCGGATTTCCAGTGGGGTTGAAGGCAAACCAGCCGACGATGCTGTTCCCGACCAACAGCTCCTTGCGGTGAAGATCTCCAGCGGTAGAAGCTCGATCGACGGTGTTGGAGCAGAGACTGTTGGCGAGAGAGAGGGGACGGCGATGGGGCGCGATGACGTGTGGCGACGGCCGCGGCCGGCGGCGATGAGTGTCGTGGCGTGGCGTAGCGAGGAGAGCGATAGCGGAGATGTCGTCGCGGTGATGAATCGCGCGAGACGAAGGAGCGAGATCGGGAGGGGAAGAGAATAAGTCGGTGCAATTTGGAATTAAGGGGAAACGGAAGGAATATAATGGGTTTTAATTAAATCCATTAATTCCTTGCAGATAGTCTAAACATGCTTTACAAAAGCCTGTTCACTTTATCCCCATGAAACATCCAAAAACCTTCCGTTTAAATCCAGAAAAATTTCTAAAAATTCCTGGAGAATTTCATAGGATATTCTCCCAACTATCCAACATTTTATTATTATTATTATTATTATTGTTTTCAGTATTTTACATCCTAGCTTCCAAAGGATCAAGCAAGAAATCCAAGAAGGGAAGGATGAATGATTCCGTGTCTCTGATAGTGGGGTATTATATTTGGGTGAATACCTATGTATCCCCAACGACCCAGACTTAAGAAAGAAGATCCTAGAAGTAGCTCATGGGACCCCATATTCGATCCATCCTGGATCCACCAAGATGTATCAAGATATGAAGGGGAAATTCTAGTGGCTTGGTATGAAGAGGGACGTGGCTAAGTATGTTAGCACTTGCCTGACATGTAAGAGAGTGAAAGTCGAACACCAGAGACCAGGAGGAGTTCTACAGCCTATCCAGATCCCAGAATGGAAGTGGGAGGAACTAGCCATGGATTTCATAGTAGGATTGCCCAAAACAATCAATGGCTACGATTCTATTTGGGTAGTTGTCGATAGATTGACAAAGACTGCTCACTTCATGCCTATCAGAATATCATACTCCATGGAGCAGTTAGCCTAGTTATACGTCAAGGAAGTGATTAGACTACATGGAGTACCTAAGACCATTATCTCAGATAGAGATAGTCTCTTCACTTCACACTTCTGGGAGTGTGTTCAGAAACCCTCGGCACTAAGTTACGATTCAACACTGCATTTCATCCTTAGACAGATGGGCAAACAGAAAGAGTGAATCAGATTTTAGAGGACATGCTTAGAGCTTGTGCCTTGGATTTTAAAGGAAGCTGGTGCAAATATTTGTGTTTGGCAAAGTTTGCCTATAATAATAGTTATCAAACCACAATTGGAATGACACCTTATGAAGCCTTGTATGGAAGGAGATGCAGATTGCCTATCTATTGGTATGAGGGTGGCGAGAAGAAAGAAATGGGACTCAAGACTGATTTTATAGATGACGCCACCAAAGCTATAAAGAACATACGTCAAAGGATAGAGATTGCCCAGAGTCGGCAGAAGAGTTACGCCAATGTCTGACGCAGACACCTAGAGTTCCAAGTCGGAGATTCAGTATTCATTAAGGTAGCTCCTATGAAAGGAGTAATGAGATTTGGGAAGAAAGACAAGTTAAGTCCCAGATATGTAGGCCCCTACCTAATCACCAAGAGAGTTGGTAAGGTAGCTTATGTGCTAGAGCTACCACAGGAAATGTCAGCTATCCACAATGTATTTCATGTTTCAATGCTTAAGAAGCACATCCCAGACACCAACCAAGTGGTTGAGCCACAGATGGTACAGATTCAGACAGATCTAAGTTATGAAAGTTGACCTATTCAGATAATAGATCTAGCAGTCAGGAAACTAAG
The DNA here is from genome assembly GCA_025175895.1 of Wurfbainia villosa. Lineage (NCBI taxonomy): Eukaryota > Viridiplantae > Streptophyta > Magnoliopsida > Zingiberales > Zingiberaceae > Wurfbainia > Wurfbainia villosa. Next base: position 87,758,724 of record CM046002.1, read on the forward strand.
AAATAAAGAAATACCATTAGTAAAAGTCTTATGGCAAAGTCAAAGGTTTGAAGAAGTAACCTGGGAACGTGAGGATTACATGAAGCAAAAGTACCCCGAGCTATTCTAAGTTTCGAGGACGAAACTTTTATAAGGTATAAGGGATTATAACATCCAAAATTTTAATATTTTTATTAGAGGAAAATAGAAATAAGTATAAGAATAGAAATAATAAAAATAGGAATAGAATAATAATAATAATAATAAAAGAATAGAAATAATAAATAATAAGAATTAAAAAAAATCGAATAAATGGTTCGTTAGCCGAGGCTCGAACCATGAACCGTTGGTTTGGGGGAATAGGCTTCCCACCACTAAGTCATAAGATTACCAATGAGTAGGATATAACAAAATATATCTATAGGCGAAAAAAAAGAGAGATTGATTGATTTGACTAATTATTTAAAGGGGTAATTAGGTTAAAAAAAATTCTAATTTATATATATATTTTTTCCCCATCTCCCTCTAAATCTCACGCCGACCTCTCTCTTCTCTCCTAAATCCCTAGCGCCGTCCACCACCTACGTTCTCTCTCCCCCCCTCTCTCCCAATGCCTCCCTTTTTCTCCAAATGCCGCCCACCCACGCCATCTCTCCTCCTATTCTCTCCAAACGTCGATCCTTTCTCCACCGAGGAAGACAAAAGAAAAAAAAGAAGAGCCTCTATAATTTCTACACCGTGGGATAATTCAAAAGGGAATTTTCAAGAGGGATCTCCTCAAGGACTTAGTAGAGGATCATACTAAAGCAAAGGAACACGTAGGAGGTCTTCTCTTTACGAAATCTAACGGTATAAATTGGTGAAAAAATGTAGGAGGTAAGGATTGTTCACCTGCAATATAATTAGTTATCGTATGTCATTGATATGTTTTTATGTGAATGTTATTTCCAGCTATGCATGGTGTTTTCAGTTATGTGATTTTACCATTATGTTATGGGTAATTCAGCATCATGTTTAGATCCATGATAAGAATGTGATTTATGATCATGCATGTTGTAGATGAGTTGTAGCTTACAATTATATGCATGATGTAGAGTAAGATGTAAAAATATTTCCTTTATAAAGAAAATTTAAAGATGCTCCCCGTTTGAATTGGGGATTAAGAGCACAACGATCTTCAGTATGCTCCCCATTTCAATTTTGGGGGTCAAGAGCATAATGATCTTTATGGTGCTCCCCATTCGTGATTTAGGAGATTAAGAGCATTCTATCAGTATGTATAAGAATATAAGTATAAAGAAAGTATTTTACTTTTGAAAGGGCATGTATCGGGCATCAGTTCGTGTAAGATACGAAAAAAAAAATTAAAATTAAAATAAAATAAAATAAAATAATAGTCCTTGCTAATTGAGAATTATCTTGTGCAATTTTTAGGAATTTTCAGGAATTTTTTTCGAATTAAAAAGGAGTCCATACGAGGAAGATTTCAACTTAAATGGAGAGTTGGGTGACATGAGTTAACTCGGACTTAATCTAGGTTAGCTTTGAGTCAAGCTTGAGCTAGCCAACCGAACCGTTTGACCTTAAATACTCGAAACCAACTCTCCAGCCGATTTCTTCCTCATTCTCTCGAACGCGCGATTCCCTACTCCTCTCTCTCGCGACTTCGACTCCATCTCTTCTCCCTTCGCGAGTCGATGACTGCTGCCGCCGACGGTGGAAGAGCCGGCTGTTGGGAGAGGGGTCGTGTTGCTGGAATCGATTGAAGGTTGATTTGGGAGCTGAGAGCACTGCGGCGGTGAGCAACTGTGAGGGAGAGGCTTCGCCGCCGATCATCGCCTGTGCTAGGTAAGAATCGATCTCTTTCTTCCTTTGGGATGTGAGCTGAGATTTTGGCTGTGAGACGCTTATTGATCTTGAATCCATTGTTGGCAGCGATCGGAGCCCAGTTTTCATTGGGAAACAAGGGACGAGGAAGGGGGCTACCGGTGGAGATCTGAGATAGGTAAGCTTTGAGTTCTCTTTGTTTTCCTATGGTAATTGCTTTATTGGTTGTGGTTTTCCCTTCGATGTTGATCGGTTTGGCTGTGGATCGCATTGAGGTGGAAATCATTCCTTTGTTGGAAGATGTGAGCTTCGGTGGTATGTAGGGTCGATTGTATCAGGTGAGGAGCTTGGATCTAAAGTTACAATGGTTTTGTAGGTTTCAATTGCTGATATATATATATCCCGGCTGCTCCTTCTTTTTCCTGTCCATGGATCATCGTGTGGGGTTGTTTTCCTGATGTGGGTGTTGTTAGGTTTGCTGTCATTGATTCAGTAATGAGGAGCTATAATGGATGTTGATTATGTGTGAACTGATTGAAGCTGTGGAGCGGTTAACAGCTTGTGTGTGTGATTAGTTTGATGTTAAGATGATGGATGAGTGGGATTACATCTAGTTGGATGAAGTAGGTAGTGTATGTGATGATAGTGAGTGATCTAATTTGCAGATTTGGATTGGTGGATTAATGGCAATGGGAAGTGTTTGATCTATTCGGTGGATGTATTGAATTGATTAGCTGTGGTAGACTGATCTTGTAATAAGTTTCTATTACAACCCTGATGTGAGTGTTGTTTAGATTTATATATTGATCTTGTTGATGTGGGAGTGAGTTTGGTTTTGGTGTATCAAATTGGGTTAATTGGAGTTTCTAACTCGTGGACAAGGAAAGGATGCGAATATAGAACGAATTAGTGTTTATGTAACTCCCGTAAAATTCCTAGCAATTTTACAAGAATTTTTGGCTTGATGATCATGGGCTTTATGTGGGCCTTTTCAAAAATAAAAGAAAATAAGCCAAAAAGGGGTGCAAGGCTTAGGAATTGAACCCCAAACCTCTAGAGATTGCCAAGCCTTATAGATAAACCCACTAACCAGAAGCCCAATAGGATTATATTATTAGAGGAATAAGGGAAATTATGGTCAAGTGTAAGGGAGGTTAAGGGACTCCTTAGGTGAATAAATAGGGGGGGGGGGGGGGGGGGTGATGAGGAGGCATGAGTGAGCAACTTCACTTTCTCCTCTTCTTTTCTTCTTCTCACCGAAACCCTAGAAGCTCTCCCTCTCCATTTTCCTCCCTTGGCCGAAACTCCTCCAAGCAAGAAGCAAGGGCTAGGGTTTGTGTTAGGTCATCTTCTTCACACTACAAGCAAAGCGAAGGATGTAAGTATCCCCTCACCTGCATACGAGTAGCTTGTCGATTGATGTTTTGTGTCAATTCCTCCATGATCCATTCGGCCAAGCTTTGTTTTTGGATGATTCAATGAAGTTCTATGCCATGTTTTGTAAGCATAAGATGATGTTAGGATGTAAAAAGGATTAGGTTAAAAATTAACCCTAAAAGTCTCCATGACCCATTCGGCCAAGCTATGAATTAGGGTCTCAATGAAGCTCTATGCTACGTTTATGCTATGTTTTATAACTAGATGATGATGCTAGGGGTTAAAGTGGATTAGGACAAAAGCTAACCCTAATAAACACTAAAGACCTATTCGGCCAAACCCTACTTTTAGGGTTTAAATGAAGTTCCATGCTATGTTTTATAACTAGATGATGATGCTAGGGGTTAAAGTGAATTAGGAAAAAAGCTAACCCTAATAAACACTAAAGACCTATTCGGCCAAACCCTACTTTTAGGGTTTCAATGAAGTTCCATGCTATGTTTTATAACTAGATGATGATTCTAGGGGTTAAAGTGGATTAGGACAAAAGCTAACCCTAATAAACACTAAAGACCTATTCGGCCAAACCCTACTTTTAGGGTTTCAATGAAGTTCCATGCTATGTTTTATAACTAGATGATGATGCTAGGGATTAAAGTGGATTAGGACAAAAGCTAACCCTAATAAACACTAAAGACCTATTCGGCCAAACCCTACTTTTAGGGTTTCAATGAAGTTCCATGCCATGTTTTTGTAACTAGATGATGATGTTAGGGGTTAAAGTGGATTAGGACAAAAGCTAACCCTAATGGCCACCAAGGCCTATTCGGCCAAACCATATTTTTAGGGTTTCAATGAAGTTTCATGCTATGTTTTGTAACTATATGATGATGTTAAGGTTTAAAATGGATTAGGTCAAAAGTTAAACCCAAAAACCAACAAGGACCATTCGGCCACCCCTAGATATTGATGACCCAATGATGTTTCAATCCATGTTTTGTAGGGTTATGATGTTGTTGTTGAATTAGGTTAAAGGCCAACCCTAAAAGCCCTACATGGACCATTCGGCCACCATAAACTTTGGGTGATTAAATGAAGTCTAATTCATGTTCTATATGCATATGAAGTTGTTGCTATGAATTAAGTTAACATGTGTTTTATGTTGGGTGGATTCATGTTGAACTTATGATATTAAATGATGCTAAATGAGGATAACATGTTATAGGTTAGCATTTACTTACTTTTGATGCCATGCCTTATGCCATGCCCTATGTGTATGTGATGTCTAGGATATGTTATGAAATGGAATACGATAAGATTATGGAAGGAAACAAAATGATATGTTATGAAATGAAGTATGCTATGCTATGTTAATAAAATAAAGCATGATGTGTATGAAATGAAGTATGCTATGCTATGTTAATGAAATGAAGCATGATGTGTATGAAATGAAGTATGCTATGCTATGTAAATGAAATGAAGCACGATGTGTATAAAATGAAGTATGCTATGCTATGTAAATGAAATGAAGCATGATGTGTATGAAATGAAGTATGCTATGCTATGTTAATGAAATGAAGCATGATGTGTTATGAAACGAAGTATGCTATGCTATGTTAATGAAATAAGCTATGATGTAAAATAAGCATATAAGTATTTTACCTTCTGCATGGCTTGTACCAAGACCTTAACAAGGTCCAAGAAGGGATGGGCTCCTAAGATGCCCTAGGTCGATGGAATAAGACTCGGGCCTAGGATGGGCTTCTATGTATGATTGCCCCTAGGTCGATGGAATAAGATTCGGGCCTAGTACGGGATGGGCTCCAAGATGCCTTAGGTCGATGGAGTAAGACTCGGGCCTAGGATGGCCTTCTACGCTATGACGATTGCCCCTAGGTCGATGGAATAAGACTCGGGCCTAGAAACCTATTAGGTTCGAGACTTGCTACCTCGGGCCTATTTAGGGATGCGCGCTATGATAATGAAGAAGTGGTACAATGCCGGACCCAAATATGTTGAGATTTATGTTTACATACCTAAAATATATGTTTTCAAAGCATCCTGCATATGTGTACCTGCTGATTGTTATGTTTACATGTTCCCGTTATACATGTCACATGTTATGTTTGATAATATGATATGATGTCTATGTTTACATGTTATGTTCGATGATATGTTAGGAATGTTACATGTTTCTGTTATCTAAGTCACATGCTAGGTTTGATGATACGATATGATGTTTAGGTCTACAAGTTATGTTTGATGATATGTTAGGAATGTTTACATGCTTATGTTATATACATTACATGTTATGTTTGATGATACACTATGATGTTTATGTTACTAAGTTACATACGATGCATGTTATGTTGATTAAGCATATATTCATGTTATGTTGCTAAGTTATGGATGATACATGTTATATGTACTTATGTTACTTATGCTACATGTTAAGTTGATGACACCATGTATGTTACGTATTATACTGCTTATATGTTATGAATGCTACATGCCATGATTAAAGATGATGTATGATTTTGTGAGTAGGACAGGATCTTACTAAGCTGTGCTTATAGTTATACATCCCTCGTCATCGAGATAAGGGTAAGGGATGGATAAAATAAAGGGAGCAGCAGGAGGGGCCAATGTGTGTGGTAGTGGAATGGTGGAGAAGATCCGTTAGGTCTACGTATATATGTGTTTACCTATGATGATGATGTCTATGGATGTCCTTATTATGCCTGCTCATGATGGTGTCGTTTAAGAACTTGAACTAAGCACTAAGTATCTATCTATGTTATGATGCATGTTCTATGTTAATAAGAAGAAGTAAAGAAGAAGTAAGAAGAAGTATCTATATATGCTATGACGCATGCTCTATATGAAGAAGAAGAAGTATATATATATATATATATGTCAATGCATGTTTATGTTTTAAAAGAAAAAAAATGTCTGAAGTCTTCCACTGTATGTATGTAAGTATGTATGTATGGTCGCGTCACGCGCCACCCCTCCGGATTCTGGGTCCGAAAAGGGCGGGCGTGACAGTTTAGTTCGTATAATTATCGGAGACTTGTACTTAATCATAATTTGTTATTATTGTGTAGGTTTGGGATACGAAGCAGATCCATGACCGTGAGGATTATTCGAGCTTCGTATTAGGTGGGTAATATCTACCTGGTCCGGTAGTTTTGATCAAATTCTAGTGCATGATCTTGGATTTTTGTTTATACCTGTTTACCTTAAATCCACTCTTATTTAATCACATGTTGGTAATGCCTTGACCTTTGAGATATATACTCTGTTACTTGATTGACTATCTAGCTCAGATAGGAACTATAAACCGGGTTATGTATTAGCTGATGGATGTTCAGTAAGTACATGTGGTTAGGGTTATCTTTGTGACCTCAGATTGGGTTACTGTGTTACATCACTAGGGTTAGGTGATGGATTGGAATATGGAGTCGATTGTTATATCATACTCATATTAGTGGTGCATCTATGGTGGATCTAGTTGTCTGTGCATAGATAAGTGTGTGGTTGTCAGTATGTGACCATGGACTAGAGGTCCTAGTGTGATGGTATATCCATTATGGATTGTGTGTCTGTGTATGGTTATATGGACAGTCGATAGTATCTCGCTACGGACTAGAGGTCTTAGCATGGTTGACTGTCAGGTGTGTATGACTCTTTGTATGATAGAGAGAGTCTTATGGATTGTAGTCCTTACATAGTTGAATTTTGGTTGACCAGGACTCCCCGTGGGATAGGGAGTGTGGTGAGGATACATGTATGGAGCTATGCATCATTACATTGCATGCATGCTGTTAACTGGGTCTCCCTTGTGGTTGAGACGAGTCGTCAGTCATCCTGCCTCCCCGGCCACTCTGGGTAGTGGTAGCAGGGTTGAGGGCAGAGCATTGTTTTGCGTGTCGTTCTCGGCCACTATGGATGGTGGTAGCAGGAGATGCGCACTTGGCCACTGTGTGGAGTGGTAGTTAGCGCACTCACCCACTATAGACGGTGGTCGTGTGATGTGCAGTTGTCTTGGGTGCGGTGCTCATCTACTCATGGGTAGAGACAGAGCGGCTAGCAGCAGGGACCCCCGTGTGAGTAGCATATAGCTCTATGGCGGCTAGCTACTGTTTCATACTACCCAACTCGGTCACTCGAGAGTGGTGGCGGCTGGAGTCGGGATAGTTGTCATGTCGTGCCTGTTAGTGAAAGCCCTAGAGCCAATCATGTGATGATTGTTGTATGGACTTTATTGTATCATATTCCTATTTATAAAGGCATGGTTATTATATTTACTTGTATTGGTGCCAAAGAACTAAGTATAATAACGTCCTTGAGTAGAAGGTTCTTATCTATATCAATCGATTGGTTGAATCGATAATGAGATGATATAGAGAACACTACTCTTAATCATTCCTAGTCGAGTATTAACATTCAGGGACAATGTTAATGCATAGAGACTAGCATGTAGGTCAACACGATGACTTGATCTCACAAGTCATGGATATGAGATATCAAGTTGACACATGGGTATGCATTGGAGAATGTATACTGAATGACCCGCCATGAGAAAGTATCATGGATCGTTATATGAGTGTTATATAATTTCTCATGTGGCTATTAGTATGACTATTAGTCCTTAGACCTGAAGTCACCATGGTTCCCTACATAAGGCGTTGCATACTTTGGCTTCGTCAAACGTCACCCGTAAATGGGTGGACTATAAAGCCAATTACTGGGTATGTAACAAATTATGCGGAGGGTTGTGAGTGATGTAGATGAGATCTATCCCTCCTATATGACGGGAGTGACATTGATATTCTTGATAGAGTGAGACCACGAAGTGCATGGCCATGCCCAAATGAGTCAATATGAGATATTGAGCTCATTTGATTAGAGTGAGTCTACTTGGAGTTCAAGATTTAGATTGTACCGAGGATGACACGGTCTATGCCTCGATTGGTCAATCTAGATGTCAAGGATAGAGGGACATTGTCACATATTGTGAGAGTCACAATTAGTAGTCACAATGGTGATGTTGGAGATCAACATTCTTGTAACTTGGGTAGCAATGATGTGTTGCTAGATACCGTTCATTGCTTATGTTCCTAAATCGGTTTAGGGACATTGCCAACGTTACAAGAACCTATAGGGTCACACACATAAGGGCAATTAGATGGAGATTAGGTTCATATGATGAACCATGAGGATTAGGTTCATGGGATGAACCAAATTGGATTAAGAGTAATCCAAATTAGACTAATTGAGTTAGACTCAAGGTGATTCAAGTGTTGAATGAGTCTAATTTAGATTTGATTCATCAAATCAATTTAAATTAAATGAATAGAGATTCATTAAATTAAATTGACTTGAGTCAAGTGGTTAGATTTGATCAACCATGGGAGATTAAAGGTCAAGTTTGACTTGACTTGAGAGGGAAGATGAAAGGTCAAGTTTGACTTGACCAAATGCCATGTCATGATGATGACTTGGCATGGCCGGCCAATGATGATGCTCCACATCATCATTGACTTTGTCAATTGGTGCCACATCATGAAGGAGACCAAGGGTCATGGGAGTTACATGCATGCATGTAACCCCCTCTCCATAATGTGGCCGGCCACTTTAGGGGTTATGGTGGTGAATTCATTTGATGAGTTACTCAAACTTCATCTTCTTCCTTAGAATTTTTCTCTCAAGCTCTCTCCCTCTCCCAACCTCTTTTGCCGAGACCTTCTAGGAGTGCTAGAACACTCAAGATTGTCTTTTCTCCACCTATTGCTTGTGTCGATACCAATAGAGGAGTGTGCACTTGACACTCTCGAGTTCCGGCGAACCTTTTGGACGAGCGAGATTTGCGAAGGGCGTCGCATCAAGGGTAACATCCTTATCTTGTAGATCTAAGGTAGATCTAGAATTTTAGTAAGTACATACATGTTTTATTTTAATATATCTTCGCACGGATCCGTGGCCGGGGCTTCCGAGGTTTCTGCAACGCAAAAAGCAGTTTTTGCAGCTCGGAAAAACCCAACAGTGGTATCAGAGCCAGGTTCGAAGCATGTATGTGTTTCGTTTTTGTAATTTTTGTATTAGATATAAAAATTACAGATTTATATGTTTCTGTATATTTCCTAATTTTATAGAATTTTTGAGTATTTTTCTCGAAGAATCGAAGCAACGAGTGTTGGGACACTTGTAGGCTTCAACCGTCGAGAAAAACTCTCCGAAACGGCGAGTTCTCACTTTAGGTTTTTGGGACAGCGACTTAAGTTGCTGTAAGATCATATTAGAGACACTCGCGAAGTTATTTTTGTGAGTATGGGCACTGCCCCTATCCCCGAAAGGGGCCTTGTCCCGCAATCGCGCCCGGAAACCGCTTAGCGGGACCGTTACGGAGAGGCGACTCATAAATTAAAAAAAAATAGGAAAAATTATATAAATTTTATGTAAAATACATAATTTAGAATTATGTATAATTCTGTGATTGTCATGGCCCAATTACCACAATATGATTGGATTATGTGTGTTGTAATTCATAATACGGCCTGTTTGCCGTTTTGTGGTTGTGCGTGTTGTATAGTGTATGCGACCTGCGCATCGTACCTCTTCTTTTTAAATTCTAGTTGTAAATAGTTCTAGACTCGAATGTAACTCGAATTTCGTATTTGTAATGTACAAAAATGGAGCGGTGGAAAGTCCAGTTGAAGACGAGGTTACGAGAAGGGTGACGACGACACATGGTGGTCAAAGGAAGCGCTTGGAGAAGCCGCTAGCCTTAGGTTGACCGTCCGATCTTCTCATTGGCTTGAGAAGATCGTAGTAGGGCCATGACTATATCACATTTAATTATGTTGATATATATATATATTTAATTGATTTTGCTTGTATGTATGTGATGCATGCTAGTAGAATAATGCTTGTATGTATATGATGCATGCTAGGATAATTTTTTTGTATGTATATGATGCATGCTAGAATAATTAATGTATGTATGTGATGCATGCTAATATAGGATAATAAAGGCCTAAATGCGTATAAGATACACATTACGATTAGATTAGATCATAATCGAATCAACTCGAAAAATGACTACCGAGCCTTGATACCCATCACTACCTCGATCATTTGTTGTTGTTGAATCTGCCAAAGCAGAGCAACACATATTATCTTGGTAAGGTGAGGAGGGACAATCTTGGTCCCGCCTATCATGCTTGGGTTAGAGTAAGCTCAATTAGATTGAGTAAAACTAGTTAACTCAATTGGATCGAGTAGAACTATAGGCATATTCCAATCGTTGGAAAGATAGTTTAAGATCGCATTTACACTAAATCTTGGGCGATTTAGCCAAAGCTAACTCAAGGTATTTTGTAAATGTGGGTCTTGATCCTATAAACAAGAGTTGCATAGAGATGTAATCGGTAAAGTGTTACCCACCGATCGTACTAAGTTTTGGGCGATTTAGCCAAAGCTAACTCAAGGCTTAGTATGATGTGGATCTTGTCCCGCAAGAATTATAGCTAGTATGTATGAATCTAGTAAATGTGGTTTGACCACATCCATAACTCGATTCTACAAAATTCCTATAATTCAGTGGGAGCATCATTTGATTAAAGGCCTAATTAAATGATAAAAGGAATATGATATTAATTCTCTGTATTGTATGTTGTAGATAACTATGTCGACAAACACGAACACTCTCTCTCTGCGTTCTATCCTTGAGAAGGACAAGCACAATGGAGCAAATTTCCTGGACTTGTACAGGAACCTGAGAATTGTTCTCACCCAAAAAAGGAAGCTGTACGTCCTGGAGCAGCCCATTCCGGAGGCACCTCCTGCCACTGCCTCGCGAGCTGACAAAGATTCTTACAAGAAGCATCAAGATGATGCATTAGATGTGTCATGTCTTATGCTCGCAACCATGAACTCTGAGCTTTAGAAATAACACGAGTTCATGAATGCTTATGATATGGTTGGACATCTTCGTCAACTATATCAAGGACAAGCTAGGCATGAGAGATATGAAGTCTCTAAGGCATTATTTGGGTCCAAAATGCAAGAAGGGACTCCCGTAGGTTCATATGTACTCAAGATGATTGGGTATGTAGAAAACCTACAAAGGCTGGGATTCCCACTTGGCCAAGAGCTGGCCACTGACCTGATCTTGCAATCTTTAACACAAGCCTTCAATCAATTTGTCATGAATTATAACATGAATGAAATTGATAAGCCATTGCTTGAAATGCTCAGCATGTTGAGAACTGTTGAGCTTAACCTTAAGAAGAGTAAATCTGACACCATTTTGATGGTGCAGAAGAAGAAAGGCAAGGGCAAGCCTAAAGGTAAGGGAAAGTCCCAAGCCAAGGGCAAAGGCAAAGAACTTAAACCCAAAGGAGGGGTAGCCAAGGAAGGGGCTTGCTTCTACTGAAAGGAAGCAGGACACTGGAAGCGTAACTGCAAGGCATACCTGGAAGATCTTAAGAAGAAAAGAAGTGAGACTTCTACTTCAGGTATAAATGTTATAGAAGTCAATCTATCTATTTCTTCATCATGGGTATTAGATATTGGATGTGCATCTCACATTTGTACCAATGTGCAGGCACTGAGAAATAGCAGGGCATTGACAAAGGGCGAGGTGGACCTACGAGTAGGCAATTGAGCAAGGGTTACTGCTGTTGCTGTAGGAACTTATGATCTATCTTTGCCCTCTGGGCTTGTACTAGAATTAGAAGAATGTTGTTATGTGCCTGCTTTAACTAAGAACATCATTTCAGTTTCTTGTTTGGACAAGAAAGAATTTTCATTTATAATAAAGAACAAATGTTGTTCAGTTTATTTAAATGATATGTTCTATTGTAGTGCACCTCTAATGAACGGACTCTACTTTCTAGACTTAGAGAGCCCTATCTATAACATAAGTACCAAGAGGTTCAAGTCAAATGAGTTGAACCAAACCTATCTCTGGCATTGTCGCTTAGGTCACATAAATGAGAGTCGCTTATCTCAGCTCCATAAGGATGGGCTGCTAGACTCATTTGATTTTGAATCATATGAGACATGCGAGTCTTGCCTTTTAGGAAAGATGACCAAGACTCCCTTTAGTGGACACAGCGAAAGAGCAACAGATTTGTTAGGACTTATACATAGTGATGTATGTGTTGGAATGTATACTGAAAGCCTAGCTCTTTTTGTATGAACATTTTATTTTGAAATAAGAATCACATGATCATTTTTTCACTTTATATAATTATTATATGTGTGTGCATACTGTCTAATATTTTACATTGTAGATAACATGGTGCTTGGTGTGGCACAGAATATCATGTTATCAGTCCCTTGTAAAATATAAGTAGAGGCTCACAACCAAGATGGTTTTGGACAAACCATTGGCATGGTTGTAGTATAGCTTGGTATTGCTTTGTCTTGAACATAGAGTTACACTAGTACACATAGGTGTATTGAGCAGGACCGACATAGAGGTGATTCAATTTAGTGCTGACTACATAATTGAATCGGACCTCGGATATTATGTTGTACATGCTCTTAATCCCGATATAATAACAGGCACATGAACTTAGTATTTATTTCTTTGATTTACCAGAGGATGAGATTTAGATGCATTAAATCAATATGCCCGGTAAGTTGGGAAATGATATTATTTACATGGTGTGCCGTTGATTATAGGAGGAAACCGTGTCCTATATATTAGGTTGATGATGTCCCCTTTAGGAGCTCATAAGGTTCATCATGTAAACCCAGCTGGTTGACTTAGTCAACATGATGAAAAGGTTGAGTGGTACTACTCGAGGAATTAGATGTTAATTAATTGATGGTCAGTAAATCAATTAATTGACGGACATTCGATATCTTAAACAAGGGGAGATGGATGTACAAATAATATATGGAGCCCATATTAATTTATGGGGGTTGGTGAGGTAGTTCAATGATGATCCTCTAGTGGAATGGAACATCATTGATGGATCAAGTTTGTGTGGTTCACTTGGATTAGGGTTTAGCCTCTCAAGTGTTTTACGCGGCTAGGGTTTTGGAAGTGTTTTGGGCGGCAACTTGAAGGGAGATTAGGGTTTCCTCTTTTGATCCTTGGTGGCCGGCGCTCATTCCCTCCTCCTCCTTGGTTTTGGCCGGTTCTCTTCCTCCTCCCTTGCTCCTTGGTGCCGGCGGTTCTCCAACAATTGGTGGCCGGTGCTTCTCCAACCTCTAGGTGCCCGGCGGCAACATTGCAACAAGTTGGCCGGCGCTCATCCACTCGTTCCTTGGCCGGTGGTTGCATCAAACTCCCTTGCTTGGTGGCTGGTTCTAGAAAGGAAAGTTTTTGTTGGTTCTTCTCTTTGTTCGCAGCGGACAAGGAAGGGAAGAACGCGATCTAGAAGGCTTTTACTCGTGGAGGATCTTCGCCCACACGTCGTCCACGAGGAGGATAGAACATACGGTAGAAGATCGTAAGGTATAAAGTTTTACAACTTTATTTTCTGATCTTAGCATGTTCTTTTATGTGTTGATTATACAAATGTGAGTATGTATATATTTTGTATAATCATGGACCCCGAAGACAAACACAAAAACCGGCGATCCGTCCGTCGTCTCTTCCGCGGCTAACCAACTAGAAGAGTTGTGTTGCTTGAACAACTAGTTTGTTCAAGCGATCACTCAAGTTGTTAGCACGACGACGAATAGGTTGTGCTAAGGAAACTCATCCAATCCGGATTAGTTCTTTCATTAGTGAAAATTTTAATCCGGGGACATGGGAGGCAATGAGCCTACGAAGTGACTCCTTTCAGTATGTGGCCCTTTCAATGTTGCAGCTAGAGGTGGTTACAGGTACTTCATTACATTTATTGATGATTTCAGTAGATATGGTTATGTGTATCTCATGACACATAAATCAGAATCCTTTGAAAAGTTCAAAGAATTCAAGAATGAAGTACAAAACCAGCTTGGCAAGAGTATTAAGATACTTCGATCAGATCGAGGTGGAGAATACCTTAGCCATGAGTTTCATGACTATCTAGCTGAGTGTGGGATTCTATCCCAACTCACTCCTCTTGGAACACCACAGTGGAATGGTGTATCCGAAAGGAGGAATCGTACCCTATTAGATATGGTATGATCTATGATGAGTCACACAGATCTTCCTATATCCTTTTGGCGATATGCTCTAGACACAGCAGCCTTTACCCTTAACTGTGTACCATCAAAGGTTGTGATAAAGACACCATATACGATATGGACAGGGAGAAATCCCAAGATGTCTTTCATGAGGATTTAGGGTTGTGAGGCTTACGTTCGACGTCAAGTCTCAGACAAACTGGGACCCAAATCCGATAGGTGCTATTTTGTTGGATATCCCAAGGATACAAAGGGATATTACTTCTACATTCCCAGTCAGCACAAAGTGTTTGTGGCAAAGACTGGGATTTTTCTAGAAAGGGATTTTGTTTCTAGAAAAACAAGTGGGAGTACCTTCGATCTTGAAGAAATTAAAGATAAGGACCATAGCACTAAGGCCTTGATGGAGGCTGAATAGGAACCACAAAATGTTGTGGGTGATGAGGTTGTTGCACAAAGAGTTGTGGAACAACCACCTGTTCAAGTAGACTTACCTCTTCGCAGATCTGATAGGGTACGTCGTCAGCCTGAGAGATACTCATTTCTCTTGTCTGACCATGATGACGTTATGCTAATTGAGAATGAGCCTACCTCCTATCAGGAAGCTGTTAGAAATATATGAGAGATGTCCTAAGGCAATCGCCTTATGTATGAACCATTTATATGATAAATAAAGATTCACTATTTGAGTATACATGTTTTATGTATTTGATTGGATCTTAAACTCATTTACTGAATGTCCACGATACGATTCACAGCATGAGAGAATTTGTGATTGGATCACAACTAGTGAGTATCTCTACATGTGTAATTGTGATGTATCGGAATTATCCCTAGTCGATAAATTGATGGATTTGGGCACCATCAATTCTGTTGAGACTAGCACGAGGTATACTCCTTGGTGTATCCAAGCAGATGATTCTCACTGGCTGGACACATTGTGATGTCCGGAGTTGATCGTGGATGCTAGTTATGGTAACGAGTTCATTGGAGTGACCAGCCGTAAGACTTCATATGATTCTCTGCATATATAGATATGTCAATGAAGTTCTTACTGTGGCTTAAGTGCGATGTTCCTTTGACTTGCGGTATTCAAGTCATCTTGATCATAGAGACTTATGCTTTGACATCTTAAGCAAGCATCTCTAAGGAGATGTGGACCCGGGATGATTGGGTATAAGTCGAATTGATCAAAGGTGTTTGAATAACCTATAAAGGATTCACCACTCCTTGCGAGGAGATGTATACCCATGGCCTCTCATCGGATTGTTACTAAAGTCTTTGGCCAAAGCATTACATGTTTAGAGTAAGGTACTCTTCGATACATGTGGAGTAACTAGAATCCGTAGGACTAGTAAATGATACTTGGGGTAGGTGTGACGTAGTCAGCCTAGTGGGGACTGACACTATAGACCATGTCCTGAACCAAATGGGTATAAGATGAGTGAAGGGAATGGGGCACGAATCATTCGAGCTGCTGAAGGGTTTCAGAAATAGTTCTGGATCAACCGTTGATCTTTTCGGTTAATTGGGGATCATGATTTACTACTAGGTGCCACTCATGATCATTCTATAATTAATGGTTAATTATAGACGGACAATATAAACCGAGAACCTATTTGGTCACACGCACATAGAGCGTAATCCGAAGGATTTAAAACAAGCTTGAGAATGGGATTCTCAGACCGAGAGAAACTAGGTTTGGTTCGACCAAACATAAAGCGAGCATGAAATCGTTTCAATCACAATGGAAGCGTGGATGGGCCGAGTCTTATGAAGACGTAATGGATGAACCAAAATGGTTTGGTTCTAATCCAATGGAGGCGAATAAACCAAAGGGTTTGGTTTATTTTAAACGAATGAACCAAAAGTTGGTTCGGTTCGTTTTAACTTAAAATAAACCATCATGGTTTGGTTTATTTTAACTTATCTTAATGGAGCGGGTTAACGGGACTAATGGTTATGATCCAATAACTATTAAGAGAATTAGTTCTCTATAAAAGAGGGCTTAAGGGATAATTAAGCACTAATCCAAAAACCCCTTGCCCTATGGTTGCCGCCCACCCCATTGAGGGAGCTCTCGGCGCCAACCCTAAACCGCCGCCCATTCCTCCTCCAACCGGCGTCCAGAAGGCTGCTTCCTTCCCCCTCGCCGGCGTCGAGCTGCTGCCTGTTAGTGCTCCGGTGATCTCCTTCAAGTTTGGCATCAAGGTGAGCTCTATCTCCCTTGGTTGGCCGGCGCCTATCACCTCCACCAAAGCTGTTAAGTTTTCTGGACAGCTTGTTCTCCTATCATCGGAGCGTTGCTTGGAAGACGGTTAGAGCTCCGACAGCGGCTAACTTACCGGGGATTCAATCTCCGGTAATCCTCTGAGGTGGAGAACGAAGGATTCATCAATTGGTTGACGAATACCTCTCCGGAGAAGCGAGTTTTTAGGACTCGTATTAGGATCCGAATTTAGATTCGGATCGTGATCATCCCTCGATCACGTCGTCTTTGACATGAGGCTAGTAACTCATACGAAGACGAAGCTCGTGGCTTAGCGAAGTCATCCCGAGGAACTCGGCGTGGATACAAATAGAGACGATTCTAGCGAGGATCGTTCCGGTTGATGTCGTTCCCGCTACACGTCATACGAAAGGTATACCGTAGATAATTTTCCCTTTATTGAAAATTTAAATTTACGGTTATGTCTACACTTGTTGTAATATGCATGCGTGTGTTGTGTGTGTTGTAATAAATGTAGATTTATTATTTTTATTGCTTCCGCTGTGTTCATGTTTACGAAACGTGATTGAACACACACACAAGCCGCGGTGCCGGAAACCCAATAGTGGTATCAGAGCCCAGGTTGTGTTTCGACATAATCGTAAAATGGTTTTGCGAAAGTCATAATGTTATTTCTGGAAATTTTCTAATTTTTAAAATTTAGAAGTATTTATGGAAATTTTTCAATTTTGGAAAGTCTAGAAGTATTTATGGAAATCTTCCACTTTTGGAAAGTTGGAAGTATTTATGGAAATTGATATTTTCCATAAATAAAATATTTTATTAGATTTTGGAAATTTGTTTCCTAATTTAATCTTGATTTGATTTGGGAAATCAAATCATAAAAATATTTTATTTCCATAAGTAGTTTTAATGATTTAGGAAATTAGTTTCCTAAATAGATTTTCCTTAATCAAATAATTCCATAAATAAAATATGTGATTACATTTGGAAATTTGTTTCCTAATTTAATTATGATTTGATTTGGAGAATCAAATCTTAAACATATTTTATTTCCATAAATAGTTATGACATATAAGGAAATATATACATGACATAATTGTTTGACATGTAATTGCATTAGATGCATAACATTATGCCATGCGTGTCGTGACATGTAGATGTATGTCATGTAGATAATAGTTATTTGCATGCAAAGAGGATGAGACATAAAAACCCTTAAACAATATTAAAGCATACACCTTCCATTAATATGGTTAGAACTAGAGTTCCGTTTCTTGTTTGGGTTGTTGGACTCTCTCCAAGCCCGGCTCGAACCGAACATGTTCAAACCATGGAATAGTTTAATACTAATATGGTAAGAGTCAGAGGTCAATCGTTAGCTTTGGTTGTTGGACTCTCTCCAAGATGGGCTAATTGGTTGAATGCGCTCTAACCATATTAAAACTATTTCTCGATTAATGGGTTGGCTTTAACCTGGAGCATCGGCTTGTTGGACTCTCTCCAAGGTCGATGTAAAGGGAGGTGAAGTTGGGTGCTATGCATATGATGCATACTTGTTAATGTGTTAACAACCCGACGTATGTGTGAACATTCAATTAGTTGATAGCACATTGTGATAGTTGCATATACGTGATATGCAATCGGTATAGATGATACCTACCGTCGTCGTTATGAATGGCTTGTTGGACTCTCTCGAAGGTTGTTCATAACTATGATGGATATCAGCCCATTCGGAGATGGACCTACGATCTCCCGAAGTGATTTTGGGGTTTTTGAAATTCGAAAAATGAATGGGATTTATAAATGTATATTGATGCATTTTTAAAATCATTTTCTCATATATGCTCGTTTTGTATTTCTAGGTCAATAAATTTATCATGATGTGTTTGAATTTGCGTTCCATTTTGGATTCAAATAAATTGACTGGGCCGAACTTCTTGGACTAGCTTAGAAACTTGAGAATTGTTCTCAAGGTGGAAAAGCTTGCGTATATCCTCGAAGCGCCTCTTCCCGCCCATCCTAGTGACAATGCAACTCTGGACCAATTGTTGGCCTATCAGAAACATGTGAGTGATTCTGAACAAATGAGTTTCATCATGCTAGCCATGATGGAACCCAAGCTACGAAAACAACATGAGCATATGGATGCTCATATCATAGTCCTTCATCTTTATGAGTTGGTTGATGAGCAAGTGAGATTGAAGGTTGAAGTCTTGGCTCCTCTTCACCTCGAGATGTAAGAAGGTTCATCTGTAGTCTTGCAACATTCTAAAGGCTGTGGAGCCTTACGAGAAGCATGAGCGAGGGCGGTGTTGTTAGTTGATTCCTCGAAGAAAGGTTCTAAGAGAGTCAAAGGAACAAAAGGAAGAAGAAAAGGGCTAAAAGGTAGAACTACCTGCCATCATCATGGCAAGGAGGGCCATTGGTGAAGAAATTGCAAGATTTATCTTGAGTCCGTGAAGAAGGATAAGGCATCGGATGCCCCATCTTCTTCAGGTATCTTCGTTATTGATTGTCATTCTATTTCCTTAGACACTTGGGTATTGGATACTGGGTGTGGCTCACATATATGTAATGACATACATGGGCTAAGGAATAGAAGAAGACTCGTCAAGGGAGAGTCAAATTTACGTGATGGGAATGGAGCAAAGGTTGTTACACTTGCCATCAGAACGTATTTGTTGAGACTCCCTACAGGACTTGTCTTAGAACTAGACAATTGCTTTTATGTTTCTTCGTTGATAAAGAACATCATTTCTATTTCTTGTCTAAATAGAAATGGGTTCCATTTGACTTTTAGTAACAATTGTTGTTACATAACTTTGAATGGAGTTCTTTATGGGACTGGAACTTTAAGCAATGATGTTTATACGTTGGACGTATCCAGTGACATTTTCAATATCGAACCAAGCAACAAGCATGCTCGAAAGGATAATCAAATAGACTCCTATATATGGATTTGTCGTCTTGGCCATATAAGCAAGAAACACATGTCCGAATTACACCGATGTGGAATTCTAGAATCATTTGAATTTGATTCATACGATACATGCGAATCATGCTTAAAAGGCAAGATGACTAAGTTACCTTTTACTGGAAAAGGTGAACGAGTAGGAGAGTTACTAGGTCTAATACATACTGATGTATGTGGACCTATGTCAACTCAAGCTTTAGGAGGCTATAGCTACTTCATTACCTTCACCGATGATCAATCACGGTTTGGGTATGTGTTCTTGATGAAACACAAGTCTGAAGCCTTTGAAAGGTTCAAAGAATTCAGAAATGAAGTAGAGAAACAACATGACAAGAGTATTAAAATACTTCGATCGGATCGAGATGGTGAATACTTAAGTCAAGAGTTTCTTGATTATCTAAGAGACAATGGTATATTGTCTCAATGGACTCCGCCATATACACCACAGCATAATGGTGTATCTGAGAGGCGTAACCGGACCTTGTTGGACATGGTCAGGTCAATGATGAATCATGCGAATCTTCCCAAATCCTTTTGGGACTATGCACTTCAGATAGCTGTTTACTTGTTAAACAGAATGCCAACCAAGGTAGTCTCTACTACTCCATATGAGATATGGAATGGTAAGAAACCTCATCTATCTTACTTGAAGATATGGGGTTGTCCTGCTTATGTGAAGCAGACAGTATCAGACAAATTGGATGCTAAGTCTGATAAATGTCTATTTATTGGATACCCTAAGGAAACTAGGGGTTACCAATTCAATCATCCTGTGAAACAAAAGGTGTTTGTTTCAAGGCATGCTGTGTTTCTAGCGAAAGAGTTTCTCTTGCAAGAAAACAGTGGGAGTGTCATCGAGCTTGAGGAGGCTCGAGAGACTCAAATAGACATTGATGAGATACCTGGTGAAGCACAACAGCCGACAACTCATAGTGATGAGCAATCGGCTGGACCTATTGTAACACCACATCTTCATAGATCTGGTAGAACACGCAATATTCCTGAGAGATATGGATTTCTCGTAAGTGAATCGAACGACGTGTTACTCATTGATGATGAGGAGCCTACCAGTTATGAAGAAGTGTTGACAAGTTCAGAAAGGAATAAATGGCTTGGTGCCATGAAGTCGGAAATGGATTCCATGTATGAAAACCAAGTTTGGAACTTGGTTGACCCACCTGAAGGCATAAAGCCTATAGGGTGCAAGTGGGTTTTCAAGAAGAAAACCGACATGGATGGTAATGTGATTACCTATAAGGCTAGATTGGTGGCAAAAAGATATCGTCAAAAGCAAGGTGTTGATTATGACGAAACATATTCGCCTGTAGCTATGCTTAAATCCATTCGGATGCTCCTGGCCATAGAGGCTCATTATGATTATGAGATATGGCAGATGGATGTGAAAACAACTTTCCTTAATGGAAACCTGCTCGAGGACGTGTATATGATACAGCCTGAGGGTTTCACATCGGTTGATAAAACCAAGGTATACAAATTACGACGATCCATTTATGGATTGAAGCAAGCATCCAGGAGCTGGAATATCCGTTTCGATGAGACAATCAAAAAGTTTGATTTCTCACAAAATCCAGACGAACCTTGTGTGTACAAGAAGGTTAGTGGGAGTACAAGAAGGTTGCTAGTATTGTATGTCGATGACATATTACTTATAGGAAACGATGTTTCAATCTTACAGTCAGTTAAGGTTTGGTTATCCAAGACGTTCTCCATGAAAGACCTGGGAGAAGCAACCTACATCCTCGGGATTAAGATCTATAGAGATAGATCGAAACGGTTGCTTGGTCTTTCGCAGTCTATATATATAGACCGAGTGCTAAAGAGGTTTAGCATGTCGGAATCCAAGAAAGGTTTCCTACCCATCAGGCATGGGGTACACCTTTCAAAGTCTATGTGTCCGCGCACAGAAGACGAGAGGATTTGCATGAGTAAGATTCCCTATGCATCCGCAATAGGATCTATCATGTATGTTATGTTATGTACGAGGCCCGATGTATCGTATGCTCTGAGTGTCAAGAGCAGATACCAGTCTGATCCAAGAATGGATCATTGGGTGGCTGTTAAGATGATCCTTAAGTACTTAAGAAGAACTAAGGATGTGTTCCTAATATATGGAGAAGGGTACATGGTGATACGTGGGTATACGGATACCAGCTCCAGACAGACAAGGATGATTCCATGTCTCAGTCTGGGTATGTATTCACCTAGAATCGAGGCGCAATAAGTTGGAAAGGTTCCAAGCTTGACACTATAGCGGATTCTGCCACTAAGGCAGAATACATTACAGCTTTGGAAGCTGCAAAGGAAGCGGTTTGGATCAAGAAGTTCATCTCTGAACTTGATGTTGTCTCATCAATGATCCAAACATGTGCTTCACCGCTATCATCTTATCAGAGAGATCATCAGTAGGAACGAAATACAAATCGAGAAAATTCCCACTGAAAGGAACTTAGCGGATCCTTTGACTAAGGCATTACCTCAAAATAAGTTTGAGGGGCATGTTAGAGCTTATGGTATTGGATACCATAGCGATTGACATTAGGCCAAGTGGGAGTCTGTTAGTAATATATGAGAGATGTCCTAAGGTAATCGCCTTATGTATGAACCATTTATATGATAAATGAAGATTCACTATTTGAGTATACATGTTTTATGTATTTGATTAGATCTTAAACTCATTTACTGAATGTCCACGATACGATTCACAGCATGAGAGAATTTGTGATTGGATCATAACTAGTGAGTATCTCTACATGTGTAATTGTGATGTATCGGAATTATCCCTAGTCGATGAATTGATGGATTTGGACACCATCAATTCTGTCGAGACTAGCACGAGGTATACTCCTTGGTGTATCCAAGCAGCTGATTCTAACTGGCTGGAGACATTGTGATGTCCGGAGTTGATCGTGGATGCTAGTTATGGTAACTAGTTCATTGGAGTGACCAGCAGTAAGACTTCATATGGTTCTCTGCATATATAGATATGTCAATGAAGTTTTTACTGTGGCTTAAGTGCGATGTTCCTTTGACTTGCGGTATTCAAGTCATCTTAATCATAGAGACTTTTGCTTTGACATCTTAAGCAAGCATCTCTCAGGAGATGTGGACCCGGGATGATTGGGTATAAGTCGAAGTGATCGAAGGTGTTTAAATAGCCTATAAAGGATTCACCACTCCTTGCAAGGAGATGTATACCCATGGCCTCTCGTCGGATTGTTACTAAAGTCTTTGGCCAAAGCATTACATGTTTAGAGTAAGGTACTCTTCGATACATGTGGAGTAACTAGAATCCGTAGGACAAGGAAATGATACTTGGGCTAGGTGTGACGTAGTCAGCCTAGTGGGGACTGACACTATAGACCATGTCCTGAACCAAGTGGGTATAAGATGAGTGAAGGGAATGGGGCACGAATCATTCGAGCTGCTGAAGGGTTTCAGAAATAGTTTTGGATCAACCGTCGATCTTTTCGGTTAATTGGGGATCATGATGTACTACTAGGTGCCACTCATGATCGTTCTATAATTAATGGTTAATTATAGACGGCAACATAAACCGAGAACCTATTTGGTCACACACACAACGAGCGTAATCCGAAAAATTTAAAACGAGCTTGAGAATGGGATTCTCAGACCGAGATAAACTAGGTTTGGTTGGATCAAACATAAAGCAAGCATGAAATCGTTTCAGTCGCAATGGAAGCATGGATGGGCCGAGTCTTATGAAGACGTAATGGATGAACCAAAATGGTTTGGTTCTAATCCAATAGTGAAGAATAAACCAAAGGGTTTGGTTAATTTTAAACGAATGAACCAAAAGTTGGTTCGGTTCGTTTTAACTTAAAATAAACCATCATGGTTTGGTTTATTTTAACTTAACTTAATGGAGCGGGTTAACGGGTCTAATGGTTATGATCCAATAACCATTAAGAGAATTAGTTCTCTATAAAAGAGGGCTTAAGGGATAATTAAGCCCTAATCCAAAAACCCCTTTCCCTAAGGTTGCCGCCCACCCCATTGAGGGAGCTCTCGGCGCCAACCTTAAACCGCCGCCCATTGCTCCTCCAACCAGCGTCCAGAAGGCTGCTTCCTTCCCCCTCGCTGGCATCGAGCTGCTTCCGGTTAGTGCTCCAGTGATCTCCTTCAAGTTTGGCATCAAGGTGAGCTCTATCTCCCTTGGTTGGCCGGCGCCTATCACCTCCACCAAAGCTGTCCAGTTTTCTGGACAGCTTGTTCTCCTCTCGTTGGAGCGTCGTTTGGATGACGGTTAGAGCTCGGCTAACTTTAATCCTCTAAGGTGGAGGACGAAGGATTCGTCAATTGGTTGACGAATACCTCTCCGGAGAAGCGAGTTTTGAGGACTCGTATTAGGATCCGAATTTGGATTCGGATCGTGATCATCTCTCGATCACGTCGTCTTCAAAACGAGGCTAGTAACCCGTACGAAAACGAAGCTCGTGGCTTAGCGAAGTCATCCCGAGGAACTCGGCGTGGATACGGATAGAGATGATTCTAGCGAGGATCGTTCCGGTTGATGCCGTTCCCGCTACACGTCATACGAAAGGTATAACGTAGATAAATTTCCTTTTATTGCAAATTTAAATTTACGGTTATGTCTACACTTGTTATAATATGCATGCGTGTGTTGTGTGTGTTGTAATAAATGTAGATTTATTATTTTTATTACTTCCGCTGTGTTCATGTTTACGAAACGTGATCGAACACACACACGCCGCGGTGCCGGAAACCCAACAGAAGCTGTGATGAGCCCAGATTCTGAGAAATGGCTAGAGACCATGAGATCCGAGATGAAATCCATGTACACCAACCAAGTATGGACTTTGGTTGATCCACCTGAAGGGGTTAAACCCATTGGGTGTAAGTGGGTCTTTAGGAGAAAGACTGACATGGATGGACTTACGCATACCTATAAGGGTCGATTGGTGGCTAAAGGTTTCAAGCAAATTCATGGTATTGACTATGATGAAACCTTTTCTCCAGTGGCGATGTTTAAGTCCATTAGGATCTTGCTTGCTATTGCAGCATACCACGATTATGAGATCAAGCAGATGGATGTCAAAACCGAATTTCTGAATGGAAACTTACTCGAGGATGTGTACGTGACACAACTTGAGGGTTTTGTAGATCCACAGCATACTGGGAAGGTATGCAAGCTACAAAGGTCCATTTATGGGCTAAAGCAAGCTTCTCGGAGTTGGAATCTTCGATTCGATAATGCGATCAAACAGTTTGATTTCATCAAGAATGAAGATGAACCCTGTGTCTACAAGAGGGTTAATGGGAACACAGTTGTCTTCCTTGTATTGTATGTGGATGACATACTACTCATTTGGAATGATATCCCTTCGCTACAGTCTGTGAAGACTTGGCTGGGGACGTGCTTCTCAATGAAGGACTTAGGTGAAGCAGCCTGTATTCTAGGCATCAAGATCTATAGAGATAGATCTAAGAGATTGCTTGGCCTAAGTCATAGTACATACATTGACACGGTATTACTACAGTTTTCCATGCAGAATTCCAAGAAGGGACTTCTGTCAATGTCACATGGTGTGAGTCTTTCGAAGACTCAAAGTCCCTCTTCTAGAGAGGAGATAGACCGCATGGATAAGATCCCTTACGCATCTGCTATAGGATCTATCATCTACGCCATGCTATGTACTCGTCCTGATGTCTCGTATGCTTTGAGCATGACGAGTAGGTACCAGTCAGATCAAGGTGAGCGTCACTGGATAGCAGTCAAGAATATTCTTAAGTACTTGAGAAGGACTAAAGAATATTTCTTGATATTTGGAGGCGATGAGGAGCTAGCTGTAAAGGGTTACAGCGATGCCAGCTTCCAAACTGACCATGATGATTATAGATCGCAGTCAGGGTTCGTGTTTTGCTTGAATGGTGGCACTGTGAGTTGGAAGAGTTCCAAGCATGACACAATTATTGATTCTACAACAAGAGGCCGAGTATATCGGTGCTTCCATCTCATTCGAGAGATTATCGATAGAGGAGATGTGAAGATTTGCATAGTACCCACAGAGGCAAACATCGTAGATCCCTTGACCAAGGCTTTGACATAGAAAAAGCATGATGGTCACACTACGTCATTGGGTATTAGATACTACGGTGATTGACACTAGTGCTAGTGGGAGATTGTTAGTGAAAGCCCTAGAGCCAATCATGTGATGATTGTTGTATGGACTTTATTGTATCATATTCCTATTTATAAAGGCATGGTTATTATATTTACTTGTTTTGGTGCCAAATAACTAAGTATAATAACGTCCTTGAGTAGAAGGTTCTTATCTATATCAATCGATTTGTTGAATCGATAATGCGATGATATAGAGAACACTACTCTTAATCATTCCTAGTCGAGTATTAACATTCAGGGACAATGTTAATGCGTAGAGACTAGCATGTAGGTCAACACGATGACTTGATCTCACAAGTCATGGATATGAGATATCAAGTTGACACATGGGTATGCATTGGAGAATGTATACTGAATGACCCGCCATGAGAAAGTATCATGGATCGTTATATGAGTGTCATATACTTTCTCATGTGGCTATTAGTATGACTATTAGTCCTTAGACCTGAAGTCACCATGGTTCCCTACATAAGGCGTTGCATACTTTGGCTTCGTCAAACGTCACCCGTAAATGGGTGGACTATAAAGGCGATTACTGGGTATGTAACAAATTATGCGAAAGGGATGTGAGTGATGTAGATGAGATCTATCCCTCCTATATGACAGGAGTGACATCGATATTCTTGATAGAGTGAGACCACGAAGTGCATGGCCATGCCCAAATGAGTCAATATGAGATATTGAGCTCATTTGATTAGAGTGAGTCTACTTGGAGTTCAAGATTTAGATTGTACCGAGGATGACATGGTCTATGCCTCGATTGGTCAATCTAGATGTCAAGGATAGAGGGACATTGTCACATATTGTGAGAGTCACAATTAGTAGTCACAAAGGTGATGTTGGAGATCAACATTCTTGTAACTTGGGTAGCAATGATGTGTTTCTAGATACCGTTCATTGCTTATGTTCCTAAATCGGTTTAGGGACATTGCCAACGTTACAAGAACCTATAGGGTCACACACATAAGGTAAATTAGATGGAGATTAGGTTCATATGATGAACCATGAGGATTAGGTTCATGGGATGAACCAAATTGGATTAAGAGTAATCCAAATTAGACTAATTGAGTTAGACTCAAGTTAATTCAAGTGTTGAATGAGTCTAATTTTTATTTGATTCATCAAATCAATTTAAATTAAATGAATAGAGATTCATTAAATTAAATTGACTTGAGTCAAGTTGTTAGATTTGATCAACCATGAAAGATTAGAGGTCAAGTTTGACTTGACTTGAGAGGGAAGATGAAAGGTCAAGTTTGACTTGACCAAATGCCATGTCATGATGATGACTTGGCATGGCTGGCCAATGATGATTCTCCACAACATCATTGACTTTGTCAATTGGTGCCACATCATGAAGGAGACCAAGGGTCATGGGAGTTACATGCATGCATGTAACCCCCTCTCCATAATGTGGCCGGCCACTTTAGGGGTTATGGTGGTGAATTCATTTGGTGAGTTATTCTAACTTCATCTTCTTCCTTGGAATTTTTCTCTCAAGCTCTCTCCCTCTCTCAACCTCTTTTGCCGAGACCTTCTAGGAGTGCTAGCACACTCAAGATTGTCTTTTCTCCACCTATTTCTTGTGTGGATACCAATAGAGGAGTGTGCACTTGACACTCTCGAGTTCCGGCGAACCTTTTGGACGAGCGGGATTTGCGAAGGGCGTCGCATCAAGGGTAACATCCTTATCTTGTAGATCTAAGGTAGATCTTGTTAGTAATATATGAGAGATGTGTTGGTGTGACGCTTCGGAGGCACATTGGCTCCCATGTCCCCGGATTAAAATTTTCACTAATGAAAGGATTAATCCGGATGGGCTGAGCTCCCTTAGCAACACCATTTCGTCGTCGTGCTAACAACTCGAGTGGTCGCTCGAACAAACTAGTTGTTCAAGCAACTCAACTCTTCTAGTTGATTAGCCGCGGAAGAGACGACGGATGGATTGCCGGTTTTTGTGTTTGTCTTCGGGGTCCATGATTATACAATATATATCCATTCATACACATGCATAATCAAAATATTTAAAGAACATATTCAGATCTGTACATAAAGTTAAAATAACTTTATACCTTACGATCTTCTATCGTATGTCCTTTCCTTCTCGTGGACGACGTGTGGACGAAGATCCTCCATGAGTAGAAGCCTTCTAGATCGAGTTCTCCTCTTCATTGTCCGCTGCGAACAAAGAGAAAAACGAGCAAAAACTTCTCCTATCTAGAACCGGCCACCAAATTATGGAATTTAGTGCAACCGCCGGCCAAGGAGCAATTGGATGGATCACCGGCCAACTCCAAGAAGAGTTGTCGCCGGCTACTTGGAGAATAGAGAGAAGGAGATAACCGGCCACCAATGGGAGGAGAACCGTTGGCTAAGGAAGATGGAAGAGGCTCCTAGGATGGACGCCGGCCAAGGAGTGAAGCTTGAAGTTGGGCGCCGGCAACAACTAGAAGGAAGAAGAGAGTTGCCGCCCACCTTTGTTCCAAACCCTAGCCGCCCAAAAACCCTAGCCTCCAATTCGAAAATCTCCAAGTCCTTTTGCCGCCCAACCCTAAGCCATATATTTATAGAGTAGGGCCTAAGCCTCCTTTAATCTCCACCGTCGGATCTAGGGATTTAATCTCCACCGTCGGATCTAGGGTTTTATCCCAACCGTCGGATCTAGAGTTTAATCCCAATCGTCGGATCTAGGATTTCATCCCAATCGTCGGATCTAAGATTTCATCCCAACCGTCGGATCAAGGATTTTATCCCAACCGTCGGATCTAGGGATTTAATCCTAACCGTCGATTCTAGGATTTCATCCTAACCATCGGATCTAGGGATTTAATCCCAACCGTTGGTTCTAGGGTTTCATCCAACCATCGGATCTAGGGATTTAATCCCAACCGTTGGTTCTAGGTTTTTACATTCTTGGATCTAGACTTCTCAAGGATTATATTAGGCTACGATAGGGACCATAAGGAGGAGTTGGGTCTTGGCCACCCGATGGATCGGAACCACATAAACTTGATCCATCAATGATGTTCCATTCCACTAGAGGATCATCATTGAACTACCTCACCAACCCCCATAAATTAATATGGGCTCCATATTTTATTTGTACATTAATCTCCCCGTGTTTAAGATATCGAATGTCCGTCAATTAATTGATTTACTGACCATCAATTAATTAACATCTAATTCCTCGAGTAGTACCACTCAACCTTATCATCATGTTGACTAAGTCAATTTGGGTTTACATGATGAACCTTATAGCTCCTCGAGGGACATCATCAACCTAATATATAGGACACGGTTTCCTCCTATAATCACGGCACACCATGTAAATAATATTATTTCCCAACTTACGGCATATTGATTTAATCCATCTAAATCTCACCTTTGTTAAATTAAAGAAATAAATACTAAGTACATGTGCCCGTTATTATATCGGGATTAAGAGCATGTACAACATAATATCGAGTCAGATTCAATTATGTAGTCGTACTAAATTGAATCACCTCTATGTCAGTCTGCTCAATACACCTAAGTGTACTAGTGTAACTCTATGTTCAAGATAAAACAATACCAAGCTACACTACAACCATGCCAATGGTTTGTCCAAAACCATCTTGGTTGTGAGCCTTTACTTATATTCTTACAAGGTCTTGATAACATGATCTTCTATGCCACACCAAGCACCATGTTATCTACAATGTAAGATATTAGACAATATGCACACATATATAATGAATATATAAAATGCAAACAATGATCATGTGATTCTTATTTCAAAATAAAATGTTCATACAAAAAGAGCTAGGCTTTCAGTATACATTCTAACAATCTCCCACTTATACTAAAAGACTATGTCATCATCACTCTGCCATACATCTGATCCCCATGTCCTCCACATGCCTATCAAACGCTTTCGCTGGAAGGGCCTTAGTGAATGGATCCGCCAGGTTATCCTCTGATGCAATCTTGGCGACAGCAACTTCTCCTCTCTTTACGATCTCTCGTATGAGGTGGTACTTGCGCTCTATGTGTTTACTCGCCTTATGGGCTCGTGGTTCCTTCGAGTTTGCAACTGCACCACTATTATCACAATAAATTGTGATAGATCTGGGCAAACCAGGAATCACATCCAAGTCCATCAAGAAGTTCCTGAGCCATACAGCTTCCTTGGCTGCCTCAGAGGCTGCCACATACTCAGCTTCCATGGTAGAGTCCGCCACGCATTTCTGCTTGACACTCCTCCATACTATGGCTCCACCTCCAAAAGTAAACACAAACCCTGAGGTAGACTTACTCTTGTCCCTATCTGATTGGAAATCAGAATCCGTGTATCCCACAGGGACTAATTGATCTGCCCGGTAAATCAGCATATAATCCCTAGTCCTTCTCAGGTACTTTAATATATGTTTTACCGCAGTCCAATGTCCCTGTCCAGGATTACTCTGATATCTGCTAACCATGCCCACGACAAAGCAGATATCCGGTCTCGTACATAGCATAGCATACATAAGGCTTCCTACTGCCGAAGCATAAGGAACCGCCTTCATGTCCTCTATCTCCTTTGATGTTTTGGGACACATCTCTTTAGATAAAGGAACTCCATGCCTAAAAGGTAGAAAACCTTTCTTGGAGTTCTGCATGCTAAAACGAGCAAGGATAGTGTCAATGTATGAAGCTTGAGACAATCACAACATCCTTTTCTTGCGATCCCTTATAACTTTGATCCCAAGGATGTGTCCCACTTCTCCCAAGTCCTTCATATCAAACTGTTTGGACAACCATACCCTTACATCTGATAACACTTTGATATTGTTGCCAACTAACAAAATGTCATCTCGATAGTACAAGAAACACCACTACGTTTCGTCACATCTCTTGTATACACAAGGCTCATCCAGGACTTTGAATAAATCCATATGATTTGGATTACCTCATCAAAGAGGATGTTCCAAGATCTAGAAGCTTGCTTTAATCCATAAATGGATCGATTAAGCTTACATACAAGATGCTCTTTGCCTTTAGCAATGAATCCCTCTGGTTGCATATAGATGTTCTCCTCAAGACTTAGTTAAGGAAAGATGTCTTGACATCCATCGCCATATCTCATAATCCATATGAGCTATAGATAAGAGAATCCGGATAGACTTAAGCATAGCTACGTGAAAAGGTCTCCTCATAATCGATACCCTCTTTCTGAGTATACCCTTTCGCAACAAGCCTAGCTTTGAAGGTCTCAACCTTCCCGTCTACTCCTCTCTTTCTCTTGTAGATCCACTTGCATCCAATGGTTTTACACCATCGGGTGGCTCTACTAGCTCACGATTAGAATCCATAGATTCTATCTCTGAATTCATCGCTCTTTGCCAAGATACTGCATCTCTATCTTGGATTGCCTCGTCATATGTCCAGGGATCATGTTCATGTTCACCAGGGACCAAGTCCGAAGACTCTCCCAAAAACATGAATCTGTCAGGTTGTCTAACAACCCTCCCACTCTGACAGGTGCCTCCTGTGTATGCTCTGTGACACGCGGTGCGGTGACTTGTGGTGTCTCCTCTTGTCTGCGGTGATGAAGTCGGGACTTCCTGTCGACTCCTCGAGAACAATCCTACTCGTGGGCTTGTGATTCATCACATAGTCTTCCTCTAGAAATCTGGCATTCGTACTCACGATCACCTTCTGATCTCTAGGACTATAGAATAAACCACCCTTCATTCCCTTAGGGTAGCCAACAAACAAGCGCACTTCTGTACGAGATTCCAACTTACCAGCATCTCCCTTGGCCATGTCTTTGGACTACTCAATCCGAATATGTCTTAGACTAGGCTTTTTGCCCATCCACAACTCTGGGAGTAGAAGTGCGGACTTAGATGGAACCAAGTTCGAATGTGTCTTTCTTTGTTTCGAGCAAACCCCAGAACGAAACAGGTAACTCAGAATAACTCATCATCGATCTAACCATCTCCATAAGAGTCCTATTCCTTCGCTCCGCCACACCATTCTGCTGGGGTGTGCCAGGTGCAGACAATTGGGATTGAATCCCAGCCTCTGATAAGTAACTCCTAAACTCTCCCAAGAGGTACTCGCCACCATGATCAGATCGTAATGTCTTGATACTTTTACCTTGACGGTTCTCCACATCAGCCTTGAATTCTTTGAACTTGTCAAAGCATTCAGACTTGCAGCGCATCAAGTAAATGTATCCATACCTTGAATAATCCTCTATAAATGAGATGAAATATTCAAAACCACCTCTTACTGGATAGACATAGGACCGCACAAATCAGAATGAACCAATTCTAACACATCTTTGGCTCTATACCCCTTGGCCTTAAAAGGCCTCTTGGTCATTTTACCTTCCAAGCAAGATTCGCAGGTTGGGAGATCCTCCACCACTAATGAACCTAAAGGTCCATCAGCTATCAACCTTTGAATTCTACTTAGGTTAATATGACCAAGCCTTAGATGCCAAAGATATGTTTGGTTCATTTGCGAAGGTTCTTTTCTCTTATTAGATTTAGAAGATGAGTTATTTACTTCTATATGCATCATGGGAGTTTTTGGTTCAAGAGTATATAAATTGCCAACCAATGTACCAGAACAGATAATCTCCCTATTCCTTTTTATAACCACTTTGTCATTAAAAGAAACAGAATATCCATCCATAAACAATTTAGAAACTGAAATTAAATTCTTTCTAAAAGTAGGTACATAAAGACAATTTCTTAAAACCAAAACTTTATTCCTATCAAAGATAAATAAGCGTCTCCCCTTTGCAATAGCGCCACCTTTGAAGCATTGCCCATGTAGACGGTAATCTCTCCCTCAGCTAGTCATCGGGTTTCCTTGAACCCCTGCAACGTATTGCATACATGATCAGTTGCTCCTGTATCTACACACCAGGCACTGGTAGATAAAATCGCTAAACATGTTTCAACAACTAAACAATAAGATATACCTTTGTTCTTTGGCTGAGGACGGTCCGCCTTCCAATGTCGAGCTGCTTGCAAGTGAAGCACTTGCCTTTAACTTCTTCACTCCCTGAGTCCCATGCCACCTTCTTCACTCCACCTTGCTTCTTCTTCTTCTTACCTTTCGGTTTAGAGGAAGAAACCTTACAGCGACCATGGCTTGAGAACTCGGCGAAAAAGCCCCTCTGCTGGAGTTACATCGAAGCTCACGAATACAACCTCTTGTTCATGTTGTAGTTGGTAGGCTGCTCAAAACTCCTAGGCAAAAGGCGGAGAATGATATGTCGACACAGGTTTCCCCATCGATCTCGGCTCAGGGACTTCCATCTCATTAAGATGAGCCATCATCTTGAGAACATGATCCCTAACGGGTGTTCCCTCGACCATGGTGGTCGTCATCAAGTTTCTCATTGCCTCTGCCTCTAGCCCTACTCGATGTCCGAAGTTCCTTGAGATTGAACATCATGTCATAGCGATGGCTATGGCACGATCTTGATGTTGCGGACACATTTGACATGGATGCCAAAATGTAACACGCCATCTCATACGCCTTAACCCATTTCTTATAATGTTCTTTCTCCTTTTCATCGAGTCATCGGAGGCTTAGGAGGATAGACCTCGAAAAGTACAAATTTGTACTCCTCCGCAGTTAAGACAATATCCAGGTTTCTTTTCCAATCAATGTAGTTTGGACCAGTAAGTTTGTTTTCTTTTAAAATCACAGCAAGTGGGTTGAAACCATTTGAAAATCCTAAAAATCACAATGATCAAAATATTAGATTTCAAATAATATTGATTCCTCAAAACAATAAAATCCGAAATCAACCAACACCTCAAAACACGAGAATATCGCATGCCACGATAGTGTGGGCGTATCTGAATTCTACATTTGTAAGAGGAGGTTTTACCCATTAATTTTATTATCTTGTCAACCTTACTTTTTGACAAATAAAATTAATAGTTGGTTCCTCTTTAGCCTACAAATAAAAGCGGTGACTCCGATGGGAGGATACTTTTATTTGCATCTAAGTGTGCACCATTACGATACTAAGGGAATTATTTGGATTATGTGCCTTACCTGGAGGGAAGTACACATGCTCTAGATAATTTCCTATAACCATTATTTGACCTAGTGATCCATAAACAAACCCATCCGATGGGGAGGAAGGCACTCGAGCCAGCACACAAGTTTGTTGCATCACACGTCAAATTGTAATGGAGGCGAGAATTAATTAAAATGTCCCTCTCCCACTTAGTAAATTGCAATCGAGAATTTTAAAAACACAACATGCATATAAAACAAATAAGCAATAAATATGGAAAAATCAGAATTTTTCCAACTATTATAGCATTGTTCTCCAATATCGCATCCCGTCGTGTCGCCACCTCGTCCGCTCCATCTTTTCCCGTGAAGTCACCAAGAGTTCGAGCCGAGATAAATCATTTTAATTTACATCCATCGATCCTATACTCCACGAAGGAGTGTACAAATAATCTAGATCAGTAAACTAAAATGAGCGGCTAAACAATGCCGTATTTAATTACAAAAATTAAATACTAATCTAGCCTAAATCAACCCGAGGATTCAAATAATAAATTTTTACACACATCCATTCACATACACACACATGGCCATAATAGTCTGATCTTATGCCTGCAACCAAAAAGTTAAACTACGCATATCCTACTATTATCCGGCACATATAATATATGAAAAATGCATAAAAATTAACGAATCCTAAAACACACAAAACCGAAACCTTGGCTCGATACCAATTGTTGGTGTGACGCTCGAGGCACATTGGCTCCCATGTCCCGGATTAAAATTTTCACTAATGAAAGGATTAATCCGGATGGGCTGAGCTCCCTTAGCAACACCATTTCGTCGTCGTGCTAACAACTCGAGTGGTCGCTCGAACAAACTAGTTGTTCAAGCAACTCAACTCTTCTAGTTGATTAGCCGCGGAAGAGACGACGGATGGATCGCCGGTTTTTGTGTTTGTCTTCGGGGTCCATGATTATACAATATATCCATTCATACACATGCATAATCAAAATATAAAGAACATATTCAGATCTGTACATAAAGTTAAAATAACTTTATACCTTACGATCTTCTACCGTATGTCCTATCCTTCTCGTGGGCGGCGTGTGGGCGAAGATCCTCCACAGTAGAAGCCTTCTAGATCGAGTTCTCCTCTTCCTTGTCGCTGCAGACAAAGAAAAAACGAAATACCTTTCCTATCAGACCGGCCGCCACCAAATTATGGAATTTAGTGCAACCGCCGGCCACGGAGCAATTGGATGGATCACCGGCCAACTCCAAGAAGAGTTGTCGCCGGCTACTTGGAGAATAGAGAGAAGGAGATAACCGGCCACCAATGGGAGGAGAACCGTTGGATAAGGAAGATGGAAGAGGCTCCTAGGATGGACGCCGGCCAAGGAGTGAAGCTTGAAGTTGGGCGCCGGCAACAACTAGAAGGAAGAAGAGAGTTGCCGCCCACCTTTGTTCCAAACCCTAGCCGCCCAAAAACCCTAGCCTCCAATTCGAAAATCTCCAAGTCCTTTTGCCGCCCAACCCTAAGCCATATATTTATAGAGTAGGGCCTAAGCCTCCTTTAATCTCCACCGTCGGATCTAGGGATTTAATCTCCACCGTCGGATCTAGGGTTTTATCCCAACCGTCGGATCTAGAGTTTAATCCCAATCGTCGAATCTAGGATTTCATCCCAATCGTCGGATCTAAGATTTCATCCCAACCGTCGGATCAAGGATTTTATCCCAACCGTCGGATCTAGGGATTTAATCCTAACCGTCGATTCTAGGATTTCATCCTAACCATCGGATCTAGGGATTTAATCCCAACCGTTGGTTCTAGGGTTTCATCCAACCATCGGATCTAGGGATTTAATCCCAACCGTTGGTTCTAGGTTTTTACATTCTTGGATCTAGACTTCTCAAGGATTATATTAGGCTACGATAGGGACCATAAGGAGGAGTTGGGTCTTGGCCACCCGATGGATCGGAACCACACAAACTTGATCCATCAATGATGTTCCATTCCACTAGAGGATCATCATTGAACTACCTCACCAACCCCCATAAATTAATATGGGCTCCATATATTATTTGTACATTAATCTCCCCGTGTTTAAGATATCGAATGTCCGTCAATTAATTAATTTACTGACCATCAATTAATTAACATCTATTTCCTCGAGTAGTACCACTCAACCTTATCATCATGTTGACTAAGTCAACCAGCTGGGTTTACATGATGAACCTTATGAGCTCCTCAAGGGGACATCATCAACCTAATATATAGGACACGGTTTCCTCCTATAATCAACGGCACACCATGTAAATAATATTATTTCCCAACTTACCAGGCATATTGATTTAATCCATCTAAATCTCACCCACTGGTAAATCAAAGAAATAAATACTAAGTACATGTGCCCGTTATTATATCGGGATTAAGAGCATGTACAACATAATATCCGAGGTCCGATTCAATTATGTAGTCGACTAAATTGAATCACCTCTATGTCGGTCCTGCTCAATACACCTAAGTGTACTAGTGTAACTCTATGTTCAAGATAAAACAATACCAAGCTACACTACAACCATGCCAATGGTTTGTCCAAAACCATCTTGGTTGTGAGCCTTTACTTATATCTTACAAGGTACTGATAACATGATCTTCTGTGCCACACCAAGCACCATGTTATCTACAATGTAAGATATTAGACAATATGCACACATATATAATGAATATATAAAATGCAAACAATGATCATGTGATTCTTATTTCAAAATAAAATGTTCATACAAAAAGAGCTAGGCTTTCAGTATACATTCTAACAAGATGTCCTAAGGCAATCGCCTTATGTATGAACCATTTATATGATAAATGAAGATTCACTATTTGAGTTTACATGTTTTATGTATTTGATTGGATCTTAAACTCATTTACTGAATGTCCATGATACGATTCACAGTATGAGAGAATTTGTGATTGGATCACAACTAGTGAGTATCTCTACATGTGTAATTGTGATGTATCGGAATTATCCCTAGTCGATGAATTGATGGATTTGGACACCATCAATTCTGTCGAGACTAGCACGAGGTATACTCCTTGGTGTATCCAAGCAGCTGATTCTCACTGGCTGGAGACATTGTGATGTCCGGAGTTAATCGTGGATGCTTGTTATGGTAACTAGTTCATTAGAGTGACTAGCCGTAAGACTTCATATGGTTCTCTGCATATATAGATATGTCAATGAAGTTCTTCCTGTGGCTTAAGTGCGATGTTCCTTTGACTTGCGGTATTCAAGTCATCTTGACCATGGAGACTTATGCTTTGACATCTTAAGCAAACATCTCTAAGGAGATGTGGACCCGGGATGATTGGGTATAAGTCGAAGTGATCGAAGGTGTTTGAATAGCCTATAAAGGATTCACCACTCCTTGTGAGGAGATGTATACCCATGGCCTCTCGTCGGATTGTTACTAAAGTCTTTGGCCAAAGCATTACATGTTTAGAGTAAGGTACTCTTCGATACATGTGCAGCAACTAGAATCCGTAGGACGAGGAAATGATGCTTGGGCTAGGTGTGACGTAGTTAGCCTAGTGGGGACTTACACTATAGACCATGTCCTGAACCAAGTGGGTATAAGATGAGTGAAGGGAATGGGGCACGAATCATTCGAGTTGCTGAAGGGTTTCAGAAATAGTTCTGGATCAACCGTTGATCTTTTCGGTTAATTGGGGATCATGATGTACTACTAGGTGCCACTCATGATCGTTCTATAATTAATGGTTAATTATAGACGGCCAACATAAACCGAGAACCAATTTTGTCACACGCACAATGAGCGTAATCCGAAGGATTTAAAACGAGCTTGAGAATGGGATTCTCAGACCGAGAGAAACTAGGTTTGGTTGGACCAAACATAAAGCGAGCATGAAATCGTTTCAGTCGCAATGGAAGCGTGGATGGGCCGAGTCTTATGAAGACGTAATGGATGAACCAAAATGGTTTGGTTCTAATCCAATGGAGGAGAATAAACCAAAGGGTTTGGTTTATTTTAAACGAATGAACCAAAAGTTGGTTCGGTTCGTTTTAACTTAAAATAAACCATCATGGTTTGGTTTATTTTAACTTATCTTAATGGAGGCGGGTTAGCGGGCCTAATGGTTATGAATCCAATAACCATTAAGAGAATTAGTTCTCTATAAAAGAGGGCTTAAGGGATGGTTTAAGCCTAATCCACAACCCTAAGTTGCCTCCCACCTCTCCTTGGGAAAATTCGAGCTAACTCCTCCTCCTCCTGCCGCCCACCTTGAGGCCTTCAAGTTTGGCATCAAGGTGAGCTCTATCTCCCTTGGTTGGCCGGCGCCTATCACCTCCACCAAAGCTGTCCAGTTTTCTGGACAGCTTGTTCTCCTCTCATCGGAGCGTCGTTTGGACGACGGTTAGAGCCCCGACAGTGGCTAACTTACCGGGAATTCGATCTCCGGTAATCCTCTGAGGTGGAGGATGAAGGATTCGTCAATTGGTTGACGAATACCTCTCCGGAGAAGCGAGTTTTGAGGACTCGTATTAGGATCCGAATTTGGATTCGGATCGTGATCATCTCTCGATCACGTCGTCTTTGACACGAGGCTATTAACCCATACGATGACGAAGCTCGTGGCTTAGCGAAGTCATCCCGAGGAACTCGCCGTGGATACGGATAGAGACGATTCTAGCAAGGATCGTTCCAGTTGATGCCGTTCCCGCTACACGTTATACGAAAGGTATAACGTAGATAAATTTCCTTTTATTGCAAATTTATATTTACGATTATGTCTTCACTTATTGTAATATGCATGCGTGTGTTGTGTGTGTTGTAATAAATGTAGATTTATTATTTTTATTGCTTCCGCTGTGTTCATCTTTACGAAACGTGATCGAACACACACAAGCCGCGGTGCCGGAAACCCAACAGTGGTATCAGAGCCCAGGTTGTGTTTCGACATAATCGTAAAATGGTTTTGCGATAGTCATAATGTTATTTCTGGAAATTTTCTAATTTTTGAAATTTAGAAGTATTTATGGAAATTTTTCAATTTTGGAAAGTCTAGAAGTGTTTATGGAAATCTTCCACTTTTGAAAGTTGGAAGTATTTATGGAAATTGATATTTTCCATAAATAAAATATTTGGTTAGATTCTGGAAATTTGTTTCCTAATTTAATCATGATTTGATTTGGGAAATCAAATCTTAAAATATTTTATTTCCATAAATAGTTTTAATGATTTAGGAAATTGGTTTCCTAAATAGATTTTCCTTGATCAAATAATTCCATAAATAAAATATGTGATTAGATTTGGAAATTTATTTCCTAATTTAATTATGATTTGATTTGGAGAATCAAATCTTAAACATATTTTATTTCCATAAATAGTTATGACATATAAGGAAATATATACATGACATAATTCTATGCCATGTAATTGCATTAGATGCATAACATTATGCCATTCGTGTCGTGACATGTAGATGTATGTCATGTATGCCATGCCATGTAGATAATAGTTATTTGCATGCAAAGAGGATGAGACATAAAAACCCTTAAACAATATTAAAGCCTACACCTTCCATTAATATGGTTAGAACCAGAGTTCCGTTTCTTGTTTGGGTTGTTGGACTCTCTCCAAGCCCGGCTCGAACCCGAACATGTTCAAACCATGGAATAGTTTAACTCTAATATGGTAAGAGTCAGAGGTCAATCGTTAGTTTGGGTTGTTGGACTCACTCCAAGCCTGGCTAATTGGTTGAATGCGCTCTAACCATATTAAAACTATTTCGCGATTAATGGGTCGGCTCTAACTTGGAGCATCGATTTGTTAGACTCACTCCAAGGTCGATGTGAAGAGAGGTGAAGTTGGGTGCTATGCATATGATGCATACTTGTTAATGTGTTAACAACCCAATGTATGTGTAAACATTCAATTAGTTGATTGCACATTGTGATAGTTACATATACATGATATGTAATCGGTATACTTGATACCCACCATCATAGCTAAGAATGGTTTGTTGGACTCACTCGAGGTTGTTCTTATCTATATTGGATATCGACCCATTCGGATATTGGACCTACGATCTCCCGAAGTGATTTTGGGGTTTTTGAAATTCGAAAAATGAATGGGATTTATAAATGTATATTGATGCATTTTAAAAATCATCTTTCTCATATATGCTCGTTTTGTATTTCTAAAATTGATCATGTTGTCTTTTAATTTGCGTTCCATTTTGGATTCGAATAAATTAGTGGGCGAACTTCTTGGTGGATTAGAAACTTGAGAATTGTTCTCAAGGTGAAAAGCTTGCGTATGTCCTCGAAGCGCCTCTTCCCGCCCATCCTAGTGACGATGCAACTCCGGACCAATTGTTGGTCTATCAGAAACATGTGACTGATTCTGAACTGACAAGTTGCATCATGCTAGCCGCGATGGAACCCAAGCTACGAAAGCAGCATGAGCATATGGATGCTCATATCGTAGTTCTTCATCTTTATGAGTTGTTTGATATGCAAGATAGATTTGAAAGGTTCGAAGTCTCCACGCTCCTCTTCACCTCACGAGATGCAAGAAGGTTCATCTGTGGTGCTCGACAACATTTGAAGACTATGGAGTCTTACGAGAAGCATGGCGAGGGACGGTC
Source organism: Wurfbainia villosa (assembly GCA_025175895.1). Classification (NCBI taxonomy): domain Eukaryota; kingdom Viridiplantae; phylum Streptophyta; class Magnoliopsida; order Zingiberales; family Zingiberaceae; genus Wurfbainia; species Wurfbainia villosa. The sequence goes on from CM046002.1 coordinate 87,799,125, forward strand.
TTTGTTAGTTGATTCCTCGAAGAAAGGTTCTAAGAGGAAAGTGAAAGGAACATGAAGGGAAAGAAGAGAAGGGCTAAGAATGTAGAACTAGCACAAAGGAAACTTGCCATCATTATGGCAAGGAGAGCCATTCTTGAAGAAGAAAGTGCAAGATTTATCTTGAGTCAGTGAAGAAGAATAAGGCATCGGATGCCCCATCTTCTTCAGATATCATCGTTATTGATTGTCATTCTATTTCCTCAGACACTTGGGTATTGGATACTGGGTGTGGCTCACATATATGTAATGACATACATGGGCTAAGGAATAGAAGAAGACTAGTCAAGGGAGAGTCAAATTTACGTGTTGGAATGGAGCAAAGGTTGCTACACTCGCCATCGGAACGTATTTGTTGAAACTCCCTGTAGGACTTGTCTTAGAACTGGACAATTGCTTTTATGTTCCTTCGTTGATAAAGAACATCATTTCTATTTCTTGTTTAAATAGAAATGGGTACCATTTGACTTTTAGTAACAATTGTTGTTACATAACTTTGAATGGAGTTCTTTATGGGACAGGAACTTTAAGCAATGGTATTTATACGTTGGACGTATCCAGTGACGTTTTCAATATCGAAGCGAGCAACAAGCTTGCTCGAAAAGATAATCAATTAGACTCCTACATATGGTATTGTTGTCTTGGCCATGTAAGCAAGAAACCCATGTACGAATTACACCAACGTGGAATTCTGGAATCGTTTAAATTGGATTCATACGATACATGCGAATCATGCTTAAAAGGCAAGATGACTAAGTTACCTTTTACTGGAAAAGGTGAACGAGTGGGAGATTTACTAGGTCTAATACATACTGATGTTTGTGGACCGATGTCAACTCAAGCATTAGGAGGCTATAGCTACTTCATTACCTTCACCGATGATCACTCACGGTTTGGGTATGTGTTCTTGATGAAACACAAGTCTAAAGCCTTTGAAAGGTTCAAAGAATTCAGAAATGAAGTAGAGAAACAACATGACAAGAGTATTAAAATACTTCGATCGGATCGAGGTGGTGAATACTTAAGTCAAGAGTTTCTTGATTATCTAAGAGACAATAGTATATTGTCTCAATGGACTCCGCCATATACACCACAGCATAATGGTCTATCTAAGAGGAGTAACCGGACCTTGTTGGACATGGTCAGGTCAATGATGAATCATGCGACTCTTCCCAAGTCCTTTTGGGGCTATGCACTTCAGACAACTGTTTACTTGTTAAACAGAATGCCTACCAAGGTAGTCTCAACTACTCCATATGAGATATGGAATAGTAAGAAACCTCATGTATCTTACTTGAAGATATGGGGTTGTCACCTTATGTGAAGGGTATGTCGAGACAAATTGGATGCTAAGTCGATAAATGTCTATTTATTGGATACCCTAAGGAAACAAGGGGTTACCAATTCTATCATCCTGTGGAACAAAAGGTGTTTGTTTCAAGGCATGCTGTGTTTCTAGAGAAAGAGTTTCTCTTGCAAGAAAATAGTGGGAGTGTCGTCGAGCTTGAGGAGGCTCGAGAGACTCAAATAGACATTGATGAGATACCTGGTGAAGCACAACAGCCGACAACTCATAGTGATGAGCAATCGGCTGGACCTATTGTAACACCACATCTTCGTAGATCTGGTAGAACACGCAATATTCCCGACAGATATGGATTTCTCGTAATTGAATCGAGCGACGTGTTACTCATTGATGATGAGAGCCTACAGTTATGAAGAAGTCTTGACAAGTTCAAAAGGGATAAGTGGCTTGATGCCATGAAGTGAAATGGATTCCATGTATGAAAACCAAGTTTGGAACTTGGTTGACCCACTGAAGGCATTAAAGCCTATAGGGTGCAAGTGGGTTTTCAAGAAAACCGACATGGATGGTAATGTGATTACCTATAAGGCTAGATTGGTGGCGAAAGGATATCGTCAAAAGCAAGGTGTTGATTATGGCGAAACCTATTACTTTGTAGCTATGCTTAAATCCATTCGGATGCTCGGCCATAGCGGCTCATTATGATTGTGAGAGATATGGCGGATAGGAAACAACTTTTCTTAATGGAAACCTACTCGAGGACGTGTATATGATACAACCTGAGGGTTTCACATCGGTTGATATAACCAAGGTATGCAAATTGTGACGGTCCATTTATGGATTGAAGCAAGCATCCAGAGTCGGAATATCTGCTGATGAGACAATCAAAAGTTTGATTTCTCCCAAAATCCGCATTTAACCTTGTGTGTACAAGAAGGTTAGTGGGAGGCAATGTTCCTAGTATTATATGTCGATGACATATTACTTATAGGAAACGTATGTTTCAATCTTACAATGCTTAAGGTTTGGTTATCCAAGACATTCTCCATGAAAGACGGGAGAAGCAACCCATCATCCCTGGATTAAGATCTATAGAGATAGATCAAACGTTGTTTGGTCTTTCGCAGCCATATATAGACCGAAAAGCAAAGAGGTTTAGCAAAGAATCCAAGAAAGGTTTCCTACCCATCAGGCATGGGGTACACCTTTCGAAGTCTATGTGTCCGCGCACAGAAGACGAGAGGATTTGCATGAGTAAGATTTCCTATGCATCCGCACAGGATCTACTGCATGTATGCTATGTTATGTACAAGGCTCGATGTATCGTATGTGCTCGAGTGTCACGAGCAGATACTCCCGATCCAGAATGGATCATTGGGTCTATTAAGATAATCCTTATCAGTACTTAAGAAGAACTAAGGATGTGGTTCCTAATATAGGGATAAGGTACATGGTGATACGTGTATACGGATGCACTCAGACAGATAAGGATGATTCCATGTCTCACCGGTATGTATTCACCGAATGGAGGCACAATAAGTTAGAAAGGTTCCAAGCTTGACACTATATGGATCCCGCCACTAAGGCACATTGCGCTGAAGCAACAAAGGAAGCGGTTTGATCAAGAAGTTCATCTGAACTTGATGTGGTCTCATCAATGATCCAAACATGTGCTTCGCTATCATCTTATCGAGAGATCATCGTGAGGAAATGAAATACAAATCGAGAAAATTCCCATCGAAAGAAACTTAGCGATCCTTTAACTTCATTACCTCAAAATAAGTCGAGGGTCATGTTAGAGCTTATGGTATTGGATAATGAGCGATTGGCATTAGGCTGGGAGTCCGTTAGTAATATATGAGAGATGTCCTAAGGCAATCGCCTTATGTATGAACCATTTATATGATAAATGAAGATTCACTATTTGAGTATACATGTTTTATGTATTTGATTGGATCTTAAACTCATTTACTGAATGTCCACGATATGATTCACAGCATGAGAGAATTTGTGATTGGATCACAACTAGTGAGTATCTCTACATGTGTAATTGTGATGTATCGGAATTATCCCTAGTCGATGAATTGATGGATTTGGACACTGATGCGGCACGAATCATTTTTCTCCGATCTTCGCCATCAAGAGGGTCCTCTCCGATCGCATGCAAGAATTTGAATGTATTCTAAAAGTTAACACTGATTAAACTGTCACTACCCAATATGACACTGATGCTTAAGTTAGGCCTGATATTAATGAAAGAAAAGTTATTAAATGCAATTAAAGTAATATGAAAGAAAAGGAAAAGAACTTATCTCATGCATAGCTGAATCCATGAGAGAGTCCTTAGATAAAACTGGATGAAGAAACCACTGGATCACTATAAGATAAATGTCCGAGAGGAGATAAACCAAGGAACCCCCGCTTGCAGCGAGAAGATAATGGAAGCACCTAGCACAATGTACATCAAATAGAGTCACACATAAGTTTTGCACATCGGATCGGATCCAAGAGTAATTAAAGTGATCTTTCTCTAGTCTTGCAAATGGATCACTAACTCTTTTGAGATGTCTAAGACATAACACATTGACTAAGTACAAGTGTCATGGAACATTCCGCATGTAGTATTTCAGGTGTCAATGTTTGAGTAAATGAAGATACAAGATTTGATACCAACTATGCTGGGATATCAGTAAGTTCCCATAAATAATTTGATGCTTCATGATTCCCACCAATAAATATAGCTGAAAATGATGGTATGCTTGCCCAGAATAATACTTCTAAGATGAATCCAATACCTCGATACTTTGGTGAGTGACTTAAGCTTTCAAGACTGGTTAGAAATCGCCGCAACAAAGAAGAAGGTCAATCGTAATGTTGTCCACCAGCTTGATAGGCTGAATCATGTTGTAAACTTTTTCATCCAACCCCTCATGCAAGCATCCTCCCACTGCTGTCTTCATCCTTATACGGAGCTTGAACATGTACACGCCTAGCAAGGATCGCCGTATGTCGTGAAGTCGCCAGAAAAATGAGGGTCCGATCTTGCCGCCTTCTTCCTATATGATAGCTCCTTTCCCACCGCCTATTCTCAAAAGGATCAAGTGAGAAACATGCGAACAACGTTAGGTGAGTGACCAGAGATGTCGGCATGACGAGATAGCAAGGCATTTACTAAAGGAAGGAGCAGACCTCCAAATGGGAGTAGGAGCGGAGGAAAAAATAGGGTGAAGGAGAAGCGAGCCTCCACTTTTTCCGGAAGCGGACCCTCGAGTGAGCCCCCCAAAAAGATCCCTTCTCTAAAAGTCTTAACCATACTTTTATTTCCCTTCCAACGGGCCGGGCCTCTGTTCCATTTCATGGACCCATATTTACCCCATATCAGACACCATCAATTCTGTCGAGACTAGCACGAGGTATACTCCTTGGTGTATCCAAGCAGCTGATTCTCACTGGCTGGAGACATTGTGATGTCCGGAGTTAATCGTGGATGCTAGTTATGGTAACTAGTTCATTGGAGTGACCAGCCGTAAGACTTCATATGGTTCTCTGCATATATAGATATGTCAATGAAGTTCTTACTGTGGCTTAAGTGCGATGTTCCTTTGACTTGCGGTATTCAAGTCATCTTGATAATGGAGACTTATGCTTTGACATCTTAAGCAAACATCTCTAAGGAGATGTGGACCCGGGATGATTGGGTATAAGTCGAAGTGATCGAAGGTGTTTGAATAGCCTATAAAGGATTCACCACTCCTTGCGAGGAGATGTATACCCATGGCCTCTCGTCGGATTGTTACTAAAGTCTTTGGCCAAAGCATTACATGTTTAGAGTAAGATACTCTTCGATACTGCGGCAGAACTAGAACCGTGAGGATTTGCAGGAAATGATACTGCTAGGTGTAACGGTCACCTAGTGGGGATCGACACTATAGACCATGTCCTCAACCAAGTGGGTATAAGATGAGTGAAGGGAATGGGGCATAATCATTCGAGCTGCTGAAGGGTTTCAGAAATAGTTCTGGATCAACCGTTGATCTTTTCGGTTAATTGGGGATCATGATGTACTACTAGGTGACACTCATTATCGTTCTATAATTAATGGTTAATTATAGACGACCAACATAAACCGAGAACCTATTTGGTCACACGCACAACGAGCGTAATCCAAAGGATTTAAAACGAGCTTGAGAATGGGATTCTCAGACCGAGAGAAACTAGGTTTGGTTGGACCAAACATAAAGCGAGCATGAAATCGCTTTCACCGCAATGGAAGCGTGGATTGGCCGTGTCTTATGAAGACGTAATGGATGAAACAAAATGGTTTGGTTCTAATCCAATGGATGAGAATAAACCAAAGGGTTTGGTTTATTTTAAACTAATGAACCAAAAGTTGGTTCGGTTCGTTTTAACTTAAAATAAACCATCATGGTTTGGTTTATTTTAACTTATCTTAATGGAGCGGGTTAACGGGCCTAATGGTTATGATCCAATAACCATTAAGAGAATTAGTTCTCTATAAAAGAGGGCTTAAGGGATGGTTTAAGCCCTAATCCACAACCCTAATCCACAAGCAAGGGAGATCGGCGTCCAGAAGGTTGTTTCCTTCCCCCTCGCCGGCGTCGAGCTGCTGCCGGTTAGTGCTCCGGTGATCTCCTTCAAGTTTGCCATCAAGGTGAGCTCTATCTCCCTTGGTTGGCCGGCACCTATCACCTCCACCAAAGCTGTCCAGTTTTCTGGACAGCTTGTTCTCCTCTCGTCGGAGCGTCGTTTGGACGACGGTTAGAGCCCCGACAGCGGCTAACTTACCCGGGATTCGATCTCCGGTAATCCTCTGAGATGGAGGACGAAGGATTCGTCAATTGGTTGACGAATACCTCTCCGGAGAAGCGAGTTTTGAGGACTCATATTAGGATTCGAATTTGGATTCGGATCGTGATCATCTCTCGATCACGTCGTCTTCGACACGAGGCTAGTAACCCGTATGAGGACGAAGCTCGTGGCTTAGCGAAGTCATCCCGAGGACTCGGCGTGGATACGGATAGAGACGATTCTAGCAAGGATCGTTCCGGTTGATGTCGTTCCCGCTACAAGTTATACGAAAGGTATAACGTAGATAAATTTCCTTTTATTGCAAATTTAAATTTACGGTTATGTCTACACTTGTTGTAATATGCATGCGTGTGTTGTGTGTATTGTAATAAATGTATATTTATTATTTTTATTGCTTCCGCTGTGTTCATGTTTACGAAACGTGATCGAACACACACACGCCGCGGTGCCGGAAACTCAACAGATCTAGGATTTTAGTAAGCACATACATGTTTTATTTTAATATATCTTCGCACGGATCCGTGGTCGGGGCTTCCGAGGTTTCCGCAATGCAAAAAGTGGTTTTTGCGGCTCGGAAAAACCCAACAGTGCCACCTAGGCCATACTGGGGTCGTGGTAGCGAGTTGGGTACGCAGGCATGACCATGTTAGTGAAAGCCCTAGAGTCAATCATGTGATGATTATTGTATGGACTTTATTGTATCATATTCCTATTTATAAAGGCATGGTTATTATATTTACTTGTATTGGTGCCAAATAACTAAATATAATAATGTCCTTGAGTAGTAAGTTTTTATCTATATCAATCGATTGGTTGAATCGATAATGAGATTATATAGAGAACACTACTCTTAATCATTCCTAGTCGAGTATTAACATTCAGGGACAATGTTAATGCGTAGAGACTAGCATGTAGGTCAACATGATGACTTGATCTCACAAGTCATGGATATGAGATATCAAGTTGACATATGGGTATGCATTGGAGAATGTATACGGAATGACCCACCATTAGAAAGTATCATGGATCGTTATATGAGTGTCATATACTTTCTCATGTGGCTATTAGTATGACTATTAGTCCTTAGACCTGAAGTCACCATGGTTCCCTACATAAGGCATTGCATACTTTGGTTTCGTCAAACGTCACCCGTAAATGGGTGGACTATAAAGGTGATTACTGGGTGTGTAACAAATTATGCGGAGGGATGTGAGTGATGTAGATGGGATCTATCCCTCCTATATGATGGGAGTGACATCGATATTCTTGACATAGTGAGACCAAAAAGTGCATGATCATGCCCAAATGAGTCAATATGAGATATTGAGATCATTTGATTAGAGTGAGTCTACTTGGAGTTCAAGATTTAGATTGTACCGAGGATGACACGGTCTATGCCTCGATTGGTCAATCTAGATGTCAAGGATAGAGGGACATTGTCACATATTGTGAGAGTCACAATTAGTAGTCACAAAGGTGATGTTGGAGCTCAACATTCTTATAACTTGGGTAGCAATGATGTGTTGCTACATACCGCTCATTGCTTATGTTCCTAAATCGGTTTAGGGACATTGCCAACATTACAAGAACCTATAGGGTCACACACATAAGAGCAATTATATGGAGATTAGGTTCATATGATGAACCATGAGGATTAGGTTCATGGGATGAACCAAATTGGATTAAGAGTAATCTAAATTAGACTAATTGAGTTAGACTCAAGTTGATTCAAGTGTTGAATAAGTCTAATTTAGATTTGATTCATTAAATCAATTTAAATTAAATGAATAGAGATTCATTAAATTAAATTGACTTGAATCAAATGGTTTGATTTGATCAACCATGGGAGATAAGAGGTCAAGTTTGACTTAAATTGAGAGGGAAGATGAAAGATCAAGTTCCACATCATCATTGACTTTGTCAATTGGTGCCACATCATGAGGGAGACCATGGGTCATGGGAGTTACATGCATGTATGTAACCCCCTCTCCATGAAGTGGCCGGCTACTTTACTCCATGTGATGGAATTCATTTGGTGAGTTATTCCAACATCATCTTCAACCTTGGATCATCTTCCTCTCAAGCTCTCCCTCTCCTTCCTCATCTTGCCGAACCATCCATAGAGTGCTAGCACACTCAAGGGTGTGTTTTCTCCACCTATTTCTTGTGTGGATACCAATAGAGGAGTGTGCACTTGACACTCCCGAGTTCCGGCGAACCATTTGGACGAGCGGGATAAGAGAAGGGCATCGCATCGAGGGTAATGATCTCACCTCTTAGATCTAAGGTAGATCTAGGGTTTTTAGTAAGCACATACATGTTTTATTTTAATATATCTTCGCACGGATCCGTGGTCGGGGATTCCGAGGTTTCCGCAATGCAAAAAGCGGTTTTTGCGGCTCGGAAAAACCCAATAGTGGTATCAGAGCCACGTGCGAAGCATGTATGTGTTTCATTTTTGTAGTTTTTATATTAGATATAAAAATTACAGATTTTTATGTTTCTGTAAATTTCCTAATTTTATAGAATTTTTAGGTATTTTTCTCGAAGAATCGAAGCAACGAGTGTTGGGACACTTGTAGGCTTCAACCGTCGAGAAAAACTCTCCGAAACGGCGAGTTCTCACTTTAGGTTTTTGGGACAGCGACTTAAGTTACTGTAAGATCATAATAAGGACACTCGCGAAGTTAATTTTGCGAGTATGGGCGCTGCCCCTATCCCCGAAAGGGGTCTTGTCCCGCGATCGTGCCCGGAAACCGCATAGCGGGACCGTTATGGAAAGGTGACTCATAAATTTGAAAAAAAAAATTAGGAAAAATTATAGAAATTTTCTGTAAAATACATAATTTAGAATTATGTATAATTCTGTGATTGTCATTTCCCAATGACCCCAATATGATTGGATTATGTGTGTTGTAATTCATAATACGGCCTGCGTGCCGTTTTGTGGTTGTGCGTATTGTATAGTGTATGCGACCTGCGCGTCGTATCTCTTCTTTTTATATTCTAGTTGTAAATAGTTTTAGACTCGAATGTAACTCGAGTTTCATATTTGTAATGTACAAAAATGGAGCGGTTGAAAGTCCAGTTGAAGACGAGGTTACGAGAAGGGTGACGACGACACATGGCGGTCAAAGGAAGCGCTTGGAGAAGCCGCTAGCCTTAGGTTGGCCGTCCGATCTTCTCATTGGCTTGAGAAGATCGTAGTAGGGCCATGACTATATCACATTTAATTATATATATATCTTGATATATATATATATATATATAAAATTGATTTTGCTTGTATGTATATATATATATATATATATATATATATATATATATATATATATATATAAAATTGATTTTGCTTGTATGTATGTGATGCATGCTAGTAGAATAATACTTGTATGTATATGATGCATGCTAGGATAATTTTCTTGTATGTATATGATGCATGCTAGAATAATGAATGTATGTATGTGATGCATGCTAATATAGGATAATAAAGGCCTAAATGCGTATAATATACATATTACGATTAGATTAGATCATAATCGAATCAACTCGAAAATGCCTACCGAGCCTTGATACCCATCACTACCTCGATCATTTGTTGTTGTTGAATCTGCCAAAGCAGAGCAACGCATATTATCTTGGTAGGGTGCGGAGGGACAATCTTGGTCCTGCCTATCACGCTTGGGTGAGAGTAAGCTCAATTAGAATGAGTAAAACTAGTTAACTCAATTGGATCGAGTAGAACTATAGGCATATTCCAATCGTTGGAAAGATAGGTTAAGATCGCATTTACACTAAATCTTGGGCGATTTAGCCAAAGCTAACTCAAGGTATTTTGTAAATGTGGGTCTTGATCCTATAAACAAGAGTTGCATAGAGATGTAATTGGTAATGTGTTACCCACCGATCGTACTAAGTCTTGGGCGATTTAGCCAAAGCTAACTCAAGGCTTAGTATGATGTGGATCTTGTCCCGCAAGAATTATAGCAAGTTTGTATGAATCTAGTAATGTGGTTTGACCACATCCATAACTTCGATTCTATAAAATTCCTATAATTAGTGGGAGCATCATTTGATTAAAGGCCTAATTAAATGATAAAGGAATATGATATTAATTCTACTGCATTGTATGTTGTAGATAACTATGTCGACAAAACGAACACTCTCTCTGCGTTCTCCTTGAGAAGGACAAGCTCGATGGAGCAAATTTCTGGGTGATGCGGGAACACACGAGTGTTCTCACCCAAGAAAGGAAGTTGTATGCGTCTGGGCGGCCCATTCGAGGCACCTCACGCCCTTGCCTCGCGGTGACAAGATGCTTACTGAAGCATCGAGATGATGCATTAGATGTGTCGTGTCTAAGCTCATGACCATGAACTCGAGCTTCGTATAACACGAGTTCATGAATGCTTATGATATGGTTGGACATCTTCATCAACTATATCAAGGACAAGCTAGGCATGAGAGATATGAAGTCTCTAAGGCATTATTTGGGTCCAAGATGCAAGAAGGGACTCCCGTAGGTACATATGTACTCAAGATGATTGGGTACATGGAAAACCTACAAAGGCTGGGATTCCCACTTGGCCAAGAGCTGGCCACTGACCTGATCTTGCAATCTTTGCCACAAGCCTTCAATCAATTTGTCATGAATTATAACATGAATGAAATTGATAAGCCATTAAATGCTCAAAGATGTTGAGAATCACGAGCTTAACCTTAAGAAGGGAAAATCCGACACCATTTTGATGGTGCAAGAAGAAAGGCAAGGGCAAGCCTAAAGGTAAGGGAAAGTCCTGCCAAGGGCAAAGGCAAAGAACTTAAACCCAAAGGAGGGGTAGCCAAGGAAGGGGCTTGCTTCCACCGCAAGGAAGTAGGACATCGGAAGCGTGAATCGCAAGGCATACTCGAAGATCTTAAGAAGAAGAGAAGTGAGACTTCTACTGTATAAATGTTATAGAAGTCAATCTATCTATTTCTTCATCATGGGTATTAGATACCGGATGTGCATCTCACATTTGTACCAATGTGGGCGAGAAATAGCAGGCATTGACAAAGGGCGAGGTGGACCTACGAGTAGGCAATGAGCAAGGTCAGAGGGAACTTATGATCTATCTCTCGCCTCCGGGCTTGTACTAGAATTAGATGAATGTTGTTATGTGCCCGCTTTAACTAAGAACATCATTTCGCTTTCTTGTTTGGACAAGAAAGGATTTTCATTTATAATAAAGAACAAATGTTGTTCACTTTATTTAAATGATATGTTCTATTGTAGTGCACCTCTAATGAACGGACTCTACTTTCTAGACTTAGAGAGCCCTATCTATAACATAAGTACCAAGAGGTTCAAGTCAAATGAGTTGAACTAAACCTATCTCTGGCATTGTCGCTTAGGTCACATAAATGAGAGTCGCTTATCTCAGCTCCCTAAGGATGGGCTGCTAGACTCATTTTATTTTGAATCATATTAGACAAGCGCGTCTTTCCGTTTATGCAAGATGACCCAGACACCCGTTATTGGACATAGTGAAACAGCAACAGATTTGTTAGGACTTATACATAGTGATGTATGTGGTCCTTTCAATGTTGTGCCAGAGGTGGTTACAGTACTTCATTACATTTACTGATGACTTCAGTAGATATGGTTATGTGTATCTTATGACACATAAATCAGAATCCTTTGAAAAGTTCAAAGAATTCAAGAATGAAGTACAAAACCAGCTTGGCAAGAGTATTAAGATACTTCGATCAGATCGAGGTGGAGAATACCTTAGCCATGAGTTTCGTGACTATCTAGCTGAGTGTGGGATTCTATCCCAACTCACTCCTCCTGGAACACCACAGTGGAATGGTGTATCCGAAAGGAGGAATCGTACCCTATTAGATATGGTACGATCTATGATGAGTCACACAGATCTTCCTATATCCTTTTGGGGATATGCTCTAGACACAGCAGCCTTTACCCTTAACCGTGTACCATCTAAGGCTGTCATAAAGACACCATATATGATATGGACAGGGAGAAATCCCAAGATGTCTTTTATGAGGATTTGGGGTTGTGAGGCTTACGTTCGACGTCAAGTCTCAGACAAACTGGGACCCAAATCCGATAGGTGCTATTTTGTTAGATATCCCAAGGATACTAAGGATATTACTTACATTCCCAACCAAAGACAAAGTGTTTGTGGTAAAAGACTGAGTTTTTCTAGAAAGGGATTTTGTTTCTAGAAAACTAGTGGGAGTACCTTCGATCTCAAGAAATTCAAGATAAGGACCATAGCACTGAGGCCTTGATGGAGGTTGAACAGAACCACAAAGTGTTGTGGGTGATGAGGTTGTTGACAAAGAGTTGTGGAACAACCACTGCTCAGTAGACCTACCTCTTCGCAGTCCGATAGGTACGCCGCCACCGAGAGATACTCATTTCTCTTGTCCGACCATACGATGACGTTATGCTCATTGAGAATGAGCCTACCTCCTATCGTAGAAGCCGTGATGAGCCCAGATTCTCGAGAAATGGCTAGAGGCCATGAGATCCGAGATGGAATCCATGTACACCAACCAAGTATGGACTTTGGTCGATCCACCAAGGGTCAAACCCATTGGGTGTAAGTGGTCTCAGGAGAAAGACCGACATTATGCTTCACGCGATACCTAAAAGCAATACGCACCGAACGAAGCAAGCAAATTCATGGTATTGACTATGATGAAACCTTTCTCCAAAGGGCATGTTTAAGTCCATTCGATCTTGCTTGCTATTGCAAAGATACCACGACATTATGAGATCCGCAGATGGATGTCAAAACCGCATTTCAATGGAAACTTACTCGAGGATGTGTACATGACACAACCTCGAGGGTTTTGTAGATCCACAAAGATATCGGGAAGGTATGCAAGCAAAAGTCCATTTATGGGTTAAAGCAAGCTTCTCGGAGCTGGAATCTTCGATTCGATAATGCGATCAAACAGTTTGATTTCATCAAAAATGAAGATGAACCCTGTGTCTACAAGAGAGTTAATGGGAACACAGTTGTCTTCCTTGTATTGTATATGGATGACATACTACTCATTGGGAATGACATCCCTTCGCTACAGTCTGTGAAGACTTGGCTGGGGACGTGCTTCTCAATGAAGGACTTAGGTGAAGCTACCTGTATTCTAGGCATCAAGATCTATAGAGATAGATATAAGAGATTGCTTGGCCTAAGTCAGAGTACATACATTGACACTACAGATATTACTACTTTGCCATGTAATTCCAAGAAGGACTTCGCCGATGTCACATGGTGTGAGTCTTTCAAGACTCAAAGTCCCTCTTCTAGAGAGGAGAGAGACCGCATGGATAAGATCCCTTACGATCCGCTATAGGATCTATCATGTACGCCATGTTATGTACTGCTCCGATGTCTCGTATGCTTTGAGCATGACGAGTAGATACCACTGATCCGTGTGAGCGCCATCGATAGTACCAAGAATATTCTAAGTACTTGAGAAGGACTAAAGAATATTTCTTGATATTTGGAGGCGATGAGGAGCTAGTCAGAAGGGTTACAATGATGCTAGCTTCCAAACCGACTGTGATGATTATAGATCGCAAATGTGGTTCGTGTTTTGCTTGAATGGTGGCTGTGAGTCGGAAGAGTTCAAGCAGACACAGCTTGCCGATTCTACAATGTAAGTAGTATATCATCGCATCCGAGGCAAAGAAAGGAGGCGCTTTGATCCGCAAGTTCATTATCGAGCTTGGGTGGTTCCTAGCATAGCAGATCCCATAGAGCTCTATTGTGACAACAATGGAGCGATTCAGACAAAGGCTAAGGAACCTCGCCACACCAAATGACCAAACACATACTACGGCGCTCCATCTCATTCGAGAGATCATCGACAGAGGAGATGTGAAGATTTGCAGAGTACCCACAGAGGCTAACATCGCAGATCCTCACCAAGGCTTTACGTAAAAGCATGATGGTCACACTAGGTCATTGGGTATTAGATACTACGGTGATTGACACTAGTGCTAGTGGGAGATTGTTAGTGAAAGCCCTAGAGCCAATCATGTGATGATTGTTGTATGGACTTTATTGTATCATATTCCTATTTATAAAGGCATGGTTATTATATTTACTTGTATTGGTGCCAAATAACTAAATATAATAATGTCCTTGAGTAGTAGGTTCTTATCTATATCAATCGATTGGTTGAATCGATAATGAGATGATATAGAGAACACTACTCTTAATCATTCCTAGTCAAGTATTAACATTTAGGGACAATGTTAATGCGTAGAGACTAGCATGTAGGTCAACTCGATGACTTGATCTCACAAGTCATGGATATGAGATATCAAGTTGACACATGGGTATGCATCGAGAATGTATACGAATGACCCGCCATGAGAAAGTATCATGGATCGCTATATGAGTGTCATATACTTTCTCATGTGGCTATTAGTATGACTATTAGTCCTTAGACCTGAAGTCACCATGGTTCCTACATAAGGAGTTGCATACTTTGGTTTCACAAACGCCACCCGTGAAATGGGTGGACTATAAAGGCGACATCGGGTATGTAACAACTTAGGCGGAGGGATGTGAGTGATGTAGATGGGATCTATCCCTCCTATAGGACGGGGGTGACATCGATATTCTTGATAGAGTGAGACCACGAAGTGCATGGCCATGCCCAAATGAGTCAACATGAGATATTGAGCTCATTTGATTAGAGTGAGTCTACTTGGAGTTCAAGATTTAGATTGTACTGAGGATGACACGGTCTATGCCTCGATTGGTCAATCTAGATGTCAAGGATAGAGGGACATTGTCACATATTGTGAGAGTCACAATTAGTAGTCACAAAGGTGATGTTGAGCTCAACATTCTTGTAACTTGGGTAGCAATGATGTGTTGCTAGATACCGCCATTGCTTATGTTCCTAATCGCTTTAGGACATTGCCAACGTTAAAAGAACCTATAGGGTCACACACATAAGAGCAATTAGATGGAGATTAGGTTCATATGATGAACCATGAGGATTAGGTTCATGGGATGAACCAAATTGGATTAAGAGTAATCTAAAATAGACTAATTGAGTTAGACTCAAGTTGATTCAAGTGTTGAATAAGTCTAATTTAGATTTGAATCATCAAATCAATTTAAATTAAATGAATATAGATTCATTAAATTTAATTGACTTGAATCAAATGGTTGGATTTGATCAACCATGGGAGATAAGAGGTCAAGTTTGACTTGACTTGAGAGGGAAGATGAAAGGTCAAGTTTGACTTGACCAAATGCCATGTCATGATGATGACTTGGCATGGCCGACCAATGATGATGCTCCACATCATCATTGACTTTGTCAATTGGTGCCACATCATGAGGGAGACCAAGGGTCATGGGAGTTACATGCATGTATGTAACCCCCTCTCCATGAAGTGGCCGGCTACTTTACTCCATGTGATGGAATTCATTTGGTGAGTTATTCCAACTTCATCTTCAACCTTGGATCATCTTCCTCTCAATCTCTCCCTCTCCTTCCTCATCTTGTCGAACCATCCATAGAGTGCTAGCACACTCAAGGGTGTGTTTTCTCCACCTATTGCTTGTGTGGATACCAATAGAGGAGTGTGCACTTGACACTCTCGAGTTCCGGCGAACCTTTTGGACGAGCGGGATAAGTGAAGGGCATCGCATCGAGGGTATTGATCTCACCTCTTAGATCTAAGGTAGATCTAGGGTTTTTAGTAAGCAGATACATGTTTTATTTTAATATATCTTCGCACGGATCCGTGGCTGGGGATTCCGAGGTTTCCGCAACTCAAAAAGCGATTTTTGCGGCTCGGAAAAACCCAACAGACCATGCATATGCATTGCTGATATATATATATATATGAATGTATTTGATATATATTTTACATATGCCTGTGAGATGCTGCATTTGCTTGAGCTATGATTGCTGCATATGGTTGTTCATCATGATACATGCCATTTGCATTTTTATATACTGCTTTGTGTTGAGCATGATTTATGTGTTGGTCCAGATTAATATATGCATTTGATTAGCGTCATGTCATAGTGTGGTATGGACTGGGATGTTATTACATGTTAATATATACTGTTCATATGTCTGAGTGTTGGTCAGTTATGGGATTGACTTTTTACGTTATATGGGTTATGTTATTGTATATCTGTTCAAGATGATATAGCTTATGGTGTTGCAGACCGTCAGGTACGTTGGTATATTACTTTATGTTCAGTTGATCAGTTTAGTATATACATTGAGTATGACTATACTGTGGTTACTTGCTATTAGATTTGGATATGACTGTATGTCTATTGGACTCATGTTGTATACCTGTAGATCTTCACTTGTATACTTGTAGATTTCTTTACCCTATATGTTCATGCACTCTCTACATATTACCCCTGAGTTTATACTCACCACCCGACTGGGCTTCGCCTGTAATGAGAAGATTTCGACGTTGAGCTCACTTGATCCCATCTCACACCGGACGGATGGATATTTAATCTGCATTGTTGTATTTGTGTGGATTGTCATTTTGAGGTTTTATCCTGTATTATTTCCGTATTTGTGATATATGGACGTGTTGTATGTATTTGGCTTTTGATGTGGCTTCTATTATCTTTCTTATCGTGTCAAGTCACTCCGGAGTGCACAGTTAGTCTTTGTATCTTGTTTATCTATTTGTGTTGTTTCCGCTGTGTTTTTGTATAATTGGTATGTTGATATCTTTATATCATATTGTTGTTGTGGGCCTACGGGCCTTGTATTAACCCGTTATGTTGCCACATACAGGGGAGATGACGTCCGTTTGCTTTTCGGCACGGCATACTCTCGGGGCGTGATAATTTTATTAGTATCAGAGCCGTAGGTTGTGAAGTCCATTTTTGGATTTTATTTCGTTCGGGCATCGAGTTTTGCTTTACTCGATTTTACTTTTGTGAGTTCTGGGATCTGGCTGTTGCGGACATCTCCGAGCTACAAGGTTTAAGGTATGTTAGTTGTTATTACATATCCTTCTATTGGCTATGCATTTAGTTGCTTATAACAGGGATGACTTGTAGGGTGTTGGTTAGTATTCGTAAACGTGGTTTCAGTGGACCACGGGAACGACATGTTAAGGTTATTAGACATGTACCTGCTATCGAAAAGGTAATTACCTTTGAGAGCCGACTGATACCGAGTCGGAAAGCAGGGATTAGGTAGTCACATCTCTTGTGGAGATCAAGAATTATAGTCCAAAGATTTTCACTAATTATGCTAGTCAGATCATTACCTATGGGGTAATGGATTAAGCGAGTATACTATTGCTAATGCAGATAGTAGAAAATTACTGGATAATATTCATAGGGATTTTCATCCCTAAGATGGTCGTTCTAGGTTGTATAACATTGGGAGTACTTTTGGAGTACTTGACTCGGGTTATACGAAGATAGTAGTATTAGTTGTATACCATTGTCCGGATCTAGCCGGTACTTGGTGGAAGATATAGGAAATAACCTATGGGAAATAATGTATCACTTGATCACAGTTCAGTGATGATTGGAGAGAGTATTTTCTCATGTCATCTTCTTTGACTCATTGTTAGGGAATTCTTGACTTTTAGGTTGGTAATGAAGGTACCATGCATAGTCGTTAGACTTGTGAGGGTTACGACCAGCTAATAGCTCGAGAATGTGATTGGGTTGATTTTGGTCACCTACGGTTTATTGGCTGACATCTTGATCAGGATGTTTGGATCTCCTATCGGATTCTACCAGAAGTCCTTAGACCGAGTCATGTGGATAAGAATGACTACGTAGCAAGTTTTTAAGAGTTGAAGATTTGATAAGCATATATTGCAAGTCAAATTATTGGAATCAGAAGTATCCGTATGTTGGATAAAAGGAGCAAGATTAAAGTCATGAGTCACGAGCGGCTATTGGACAGTGTTCCGATCATAGAAGGTCGATTGCAGATTGTCAGCAGCTTCTCATGTTTATCAGTAAACTCAGAGGAAAGACTTCGAAGGGAGATTATGTGCGTGCAGTGCGGGTTACGACGAGACACAGAGCTAGATTATCCGATGGACCATTGTATCTGTTTCTACTATAAGCAGCCGGTATCTACGAGGAGATTATGTACTTTGAAGACTCAGTGGAAGACTATGGATGATGCTGAAGGACGATCCACAACCTCGCCAAGATCGACAAGATTGCTACATCGAAGACATCTCGAAGACTGACGTGCATAACAACTGTTACCTTCCTAGACGTAGTTATGATTTGTACAGAGGAGAGATTTTATGACGATAGTTGTATCCACGTGGTATTCTCCAGTTGAAGCTATTCCTTTCATAGAGTTAGAGTGTGCTACGATGTTGGCGCTTCAATATTGTATACTGGATGTATCATTTGCCAAGATAATAAAGGTTTACCATCTCCATTGCGCTTGTTTCAGATTTGAATGATTTGCTTCTCCATGGTAGTTTTTCGCATCTACATGAGCTCAGTCGCCAAGAGAGGAATTTGGATGAGTTACATGATTACTCGAGACGAAGTATAGAAGACCGAAGGGTCGGTCCTTCGGGGTATTACTTTAGGTTATCTTATGTGAGGATATATCGAGAGATACTGGTAGTTTATAGGTATCTTTGTCTAGAACATTCTTGGATAGGGTTCGAAGGGTTCCTATCGACTTGCGGGTTGGTGATTTTCTCTACCGTTAGGTGAGATGTTGATCGATAAACAAGAAGTCAAGGGATACCCTTAGCCTTTGCTAGACATACCTCTACTATAGACATATCCTTACGGATAGTTGAATTGTTGGAGCGTTGGTATACTAGGACTCTGGAAGATATAATAGAGTTTTGAATTTACGATGAACTCTCGGGTTGGTCACTGCATGGGCAAGTGGAATATGCGATTGAGGTTATTTCGGGAATAGTCCTGATATTGGAGACCTCATACCGGGAGATGATTTTATGGGTATCAGTGTTTCTAAACACTATGGGAGATTTATCTGCCTTAGTGTTTCTTCTTTAGAAAACTTGTAACTCTCTATTAGAAGAGAGACGAACCTTTGAGGTTATGCATCGATTATTGATGATGGAATGCAGTAGTTGATGGAAATAATATCCTTTGTCATGGATAGATGCTCTGTTTAGATTAGCTAAATAACACCTGTGTATACCCTAGGGTTGATCTACGATTGGGGTTGATATTGTAGTGACTTAGTGTCATACAATTATCATTGTCGGTGTGACGAGTGAGCTATCATCAGCCTAAAGTAAAAGGATGCAGGTGTGTAGAAGATGACATTTCATACTTGGTATGAATTTTGTGAGTGGTTGATAATGTCATTAGACCTATCGACGATTTAGTCGTTCATGGATTTAAGGAATCAAGTACTCTGGGAGTATTTGAGATCGATTATCATCATGTCTATGAAGGATATATTTATGGATATATCCATAATCTTAAGGGAAGTTGTGGTATTCCTAGATTGATTTGGTATTTACCATAGATGCGGATAGGATGTTACTAGCGATACTATTCTGCTGATTTGTTGGACCAGGAAGGTGCTGGAAATCACCTGGTCGAAAGTTTGGGAAGCTAGGTTTCAAGGCCTAGACGGTGGCTGACTTTTGTGTCAGTGTTAGTTAATCTGTCCGATATGGATGGAAGGGTATTGTATGCAGATGCATCATTTCAGGGATTAAGAGCGACACCGATGCAGTTTTATGGGGCGTGTCTTATGCCTACGTCAGTTGAGGAACTGCGAGATAAGCTGTTATATATATGACGTAGAGCTTAGCAGTTATTATCTTGAGTAGTAGATGTATAGAGCAGGAGTGCTCAGGGAGTTTTGGCTAGCTACTGGGTAGCTGTTATAGGGTTGTTAGCACACGGAGAGATGCAACTAGGGAGATTGGTCATTACGGTTTCCCAGTCACTTGTAGTTCTGTGTGACAGAGTGAATTTTGGATATTAGATTAATTTCTCTTGTGAGAATAGATCTCCGTCTCTGGGAAGGATAATGGTTCCCAGAGTTGCATTCTCTTTAGGAAGAGTTGTTTCAGGAGACTCTTCATTCGAGAGTGATGATTTATTCGGAGTGTATCCGAAAATAGTAAGTTTTGAGACGTTCATGTTGGTGGAACGACATGTGGAACATGGTTGAGTTCATAGCTGATGTTGGTGTGCCAACATGTAAAGGTGGAATATTAGTGACCAGTAGGGTTACGTACCATGATAGAAGTGGTAGATTAGTGCGATGGACAATGTTTGGAGATTATCTGGAATTCAGAAAGGACTTGATAGGATTTGGGTAGTCGATGATCGATTAACTAGGTCCGCTCATTTCTTTCTGAGCCGTAAGATGAATTTCGTTGGGTCGCTTGATGGAATTATATTCATGGAGTATCCTTGAGTATCATTTCTGATAGTGATTCGTGATTTATCTTACGATTCTGTCAAGGTCTTCAATATGTCATGGTCATAGAGCTCCACTTTGGTACAATTATTTAACTTGTAATAGGTCGGTTGTGAGTGTATATAAGAGCTGGAATGTAATATTCGAGCTTAGTACCCCACTTAGTCACGGGAGGTGTGTGACTTTTCTCCAGATACTTGAGATGATTATTGTGACCTCTCGTACTCGTACATGAGTCGGAAATTTGGGGACCAAATTTTTATTAGTGGAGGAGAATGTAAGATACGAAAAAAAAATTAAAATTAAAATAAAATAAAATAAAATAATAGTCCTTGCTAATTGAGAATTAGCTTGTGCAATTTTTAGGAATTTTCAGGAATTTTTTTCGAATTAAAAAGGAGTCCATACGAGGAAGATTTCAGCTTAAATGGAGAGTTGGGTGACTTGAGTTAACTCGGACTTAATATAGGTTAGCTTTGAGTCAAGCTTAAGCTAGCCAACTGAACCGTTTGACCTTAAATACTCGAAACTAACTCTCCAATGATTCCTCATTCTCAACATGATTCCTACTCTCTCTCGCGACTGACTCCATCTCTTCTCTTCAGCTGAGTCGCATCACGACTGTGGAAGAGCACTCAGGTGCCGTGTTGGAATCGATCAAGGTTGATTTGGGAGGAGGAGCTGCCAAATGAGCAACAGGGAGAGGTTTCCCCGATCATCGCGGCTAGGTAAGAATCAATCTCTTTCTTCCTGGGATGAGCCGAGATTTTGTTCACGCCAGAGTACGCCGTCATGCAAACGGACGACATCTCCCCTAGACGGGCAACATATTTAATACAAGGCCTAGGCACACAATAATATGATATACAGATATCAACATATCAAATGCAATGAAATATACAACAGATAAAATAATATAAGACCCAACTGTATTGAGTGTTGATATAACAAGAAATATATAAAAACCACAACAACGCCAACATATAATACGTCGTGATATCAAAAATACGAAAGCAATACGTAAATTGAACGAAGCACATCCGTTCGGTGTGAGATGGGATCGGTGAGCTCGAGCGTCAAAAGTCTTCTACATTATCGGCGTGAAGCCAGTCAGGTGGTGAGTATAAACTCGAGGTAATATATAGAAAGTGCATGAACAACATATAAGGATAGATCTACAAGTATACATGTGAATATCTACAGGTATACAGCATGAGTCCAATAGACATACAGTCATATCCAAATCTAATAACAAGTAACTACAGTAAAGTCATACTCAATGTATATACTAAACTGATCAACTAAACATAAAGTAATGTACCAGCGTGACGGCGATGTACATTCTATATCATCACGAGCAATTTACAATAACATATCCTGCATACTAAGTCAATCCCATACCTGACCAATACGCCAACATATAATCAGTATATGATCACCTGTAATAACAACCCGGTCCATACCACACTATGACATGATGCTAATCAAAGGCATATACGATATGCAATCAGAGCGAATCATACACATAGCATCAAATAAAATGCAAATGCATGTATCATGTGATGCAAACAATCATACAAATAGCTCGATCAAATGCGATCTCACAGGCATTTGTAAAATATATATCAAAAACATGAATACATATATATATATATATATATATATATATATATATATGTCAGCAATGCATATGCATGGTCATGTCTGCGACGACTACCGACCCAGTGGCCTAGGTGGCGGGTGACAACTATCCCGACTCAGGCCACCACTCTCGGTGGCCAGGGTTGGTAGTAGTAAACGATAGCGCCATAGAGCTATATGCTACCCTATCCCTCGCTAGCCCTGTCTACCCATGAGTAGACAAGCCGCAGACAAGCGCACATCACACACCACGTCTATAGTGGGTGAGTGCTAACACCACTGCGGTGTCGCATCTCCGCTACCACCATCCATAGTGGAGAATGGCACGCACAAACATGCTCTCGCCTCAACCTGCTACCACTACCGAGTGGCGAGGCATGATGGTGATGACCATCTCAACCACAAGGCAGACCCAGTCGTCAGCATGCTTGAAATGTAATGATGTATAGCTCACACACAAATCCTGAACACTCCCAAACTCACGAGACCTAGTCAACCAAAAGTCAACCATGCAAGGACTACAATCCCATAAACTCTCTCTATCACACAAAGAGTCATACATCCGATCAATACGCTAAGACCTCTAGTCGATAGCGATATACTATCGACCATCCATATAACCATACAGGCACACAATCCATAATGGATATACCATCGCTAGGACCTCTAGTCCATGGTCACATCACAACCATACACTTATCTATGCACACTAGATCCACCATAAATGCACCACTAATACGGTTATGATATAATCGACTCCATAATCCAATTCATCACCTAACCTAGTGATGTAACACATAACTCAATCACGAGGTCACAAAGATAACCCTAACCACTGCTTACGAACATCCATAATACATAATAGGTTTATAGTTCCTATCCAGCTAGATAATCAATGAGTAAAGTATATATCTCAAAGGTCAAGCGGTACAAGCATATGATTAAATAAGAGTGGATCTAAGGAGCGGTATATACATATATCCAAGTTCATGCAGAATTTGATCAAAACTAGGACCGTAGATATTACCCACCGTCTGGCTCGTGTCGCATCGTGAATCGCGTATCAAATCCACCGTAATAATAGGATACAATTAAGTACCATCACATATCTAATGATCACGAATAAAACATGATTGTTCTCCAACTATACCATGACTAGATCAATCGCACATTTACAACATCTAATTCATTAACTACTAATACTTCATAACCAAATTCCATCAATCTATAATCATATCCTCCAACAATTATTCCAACTATCATTTAGCTATCATTAATGTTACACAATCTTAGGATAGCATTGTAATAGCAAATCTAAATCAATTTGTGAACTACATCCATACAATTCCAATAATCTTAACCAACATTACAAGCATGATCTATAGGTAAACTCAATAATCAGATATCACATAATTAAAACTTACCTCACACTCATCAAAGATCCAACTACACCTAGATGAAACACACTCCATCAATTCTCCACTCACTCCGCGATGAGCACATCAACCACAGTGATCCATTAAAAAACACATGATCTCAACCACCCCCACACCACCGGCGGCAAATACATGAGAAGAAAGGGTCCGAGCTTACGCTCAATCTCCACGGAAGCCATCCCTCCCCTGCTGTGTTCGGAATAAAACCACACCGCGCAAACCGATTGCCAGCTGGCGGTATTCCTCCCCAATCCACTTTGTTCACCGTAGATTCGGTTTGATCGATTGCATCAAGCGAATAAATCTAAACCAACATCAAGGAAACGACACTCACCTGGCTACTCGGATCAACGAGTATCGCGCGATCAAGCCGCAACCACGCGCGTTCACCATTCCAGATCGCGATGAGATGGCGGCGATAGTGCAAGTAGAGACCTCCGATGCGATGGCAAGTCGGATAAGAGAAAGGCATGACAGCTCGGGAAGAAGAAGAATGGCGATGGCGATGATCGAGCTCGTCGGCCGGTGAGATTCGCACAGAGGCGACGGCCGGATGAGTGGATGGCGGTTGTCGATGGTCGGAGGTCGGAGAAGTGAGTGCAGTGAGTAGCGGCCGGCGCTTGCTCCCCGCGAGATCGTGGCGTCGGTGGCGAGGATGGGCGCGATCGGGATTTTCGAAGAGGAGAATCACGGATCGCGATGAAAGGAAAGAAATCGCGATGGAAGAGGAGTGGATCGCGGTCGTTGGTTTCCTTTAAACGCGTCGTTCGACCAATCCGATTAACCACCCAATCAAACCCAAAATTTGATTGGGTTTAGCTCAATTGATTAACCCCCAAAGTCAATCGGTTGGCTTTTCAGCCCAATCATCCCAAGCCCAATATAAGCCCAAGCCTAATACCAGCCCAGGCCCAGATTCTAACCCAATTAATCCACTTATTGAGCCCAATTTAATCAACTAATTAAATCCAATTAATTAAAGGGTTAATCCATATAATAATTTTTTTTTCTCCATATTTTACATTCTCCCCCACTTATAAAAATTTGGTCCCCAAATTTCCGACTCATGTATGAGTACGAGATGTCACAACAACCATCTCAAGTATCCGGAGCAAAATCACACCTCAAGTAACTAAGTGGAGTACTGAGCTCGAATATAATATTTCAGCTCTTATACGCTCTCAGCCAACCTATTAAGAGGTCAATTACTGTACCATAGTGGAACTCTATATCCATAACCGATGGGAGACTTTGCCAGAATCGTAAGGTGAATCATGAATCACTATCAGAAATGATACCCAAGGATACTCCATGGATATAATTCCATCAAGCGTTCCAACGGAGTCCATCTTACGGCTCGAAAGAAAATGAGCAGACCTAGCTAATCGATCATCGACTATCCAAATCTGATCAAGTCCTTTCCGAATTCTAGATAATCTCCCAACACAGTCTAACGTATTAAGCTCTCACTTCATCACGGTACGTAACCCTACCGATCATAATATTCCACCTTTCATGTTGGCACACCAACATCAAACTACGAAATTAGCTGTGTCCCATATATCGTCCCACCATCATTAACGTCTCAATACTCACTATTTTCGGATACACTCCGAATAAATCATCACCCTCGAATGAAAAGTCCCCTGAACCAACTTTTTCTGAAGCGAATCCAACTCTGGGAACCACCATCCTTCCCAGAGACGGAGATTTATTCTCACAAGAGAAATTAATCCAATGTCCAAAAATTCACTCACACACCAGTGAAAGTAATGACAAATCTCGCTAGTTTCTCAACTAGCGTACACATAATATACGTCTCATTTAACTGCATTGGGATCGCTCATAATCCCTGAAATGATGCATCTGCGTACAATACCCTTCCATCCATATCGGACGGATTAACTAACACTGACCCAAAAGTCAGTCACCTTCTAGGCCTTGAAACCTAGCTTCTCAAACTTCCGACCAGGTGATTTCCATCACCTTCTTAGTCCAACAAGTTGGCGATATAGTATCGCTAGAACATCCTATTCTTATCTCTAGTAAACACCAAATCAATCTAGGGAAACATAACTTCCCTTAAGATCGTGAATATATCTCAAAAATATATCCTCCACATATATGATGACAATCGATCTCAAATACTCCAAGAGTACTTAATTTCTCAAGTCCATGAATGACTAAATCGTCGATAGGTCTAACGACATTATCAATCATCTCTCCAAGTATGAAATGTCATCTTCTACACACCTGCATCCTTTTACTCTAAGCTACAAATAGCTCAATCATCACACCGACAATGATAATTGTATGACACTAAGTCACTACCATATCAACACTCCAATCGTATATCAACCCTAGGATATACACAGGTGCCCTTTAGCTGATCTAAACAGATCATCTATCCATGACGAAGGATACTCATTCTCAACTATTATTGCATTCCAATCATCGATAATCGATGCATAAGCTCAAGATCTGTCTCTCTTTTAACAAATAGTTACAAGTCTTCTCAAGAAAAACACTGAGGCAGATAAATCTCCCATAGTGTTTAGCAACACTAATACCCTTAAAATCATCTCCCAGTATGAGGTCTCCAATATCAGGACTATTCCCGAAATCACCTCAATCGCATATTCCTACTTGCCCATGCGGTGCAAGCGAGTTATCCAAAACTATATCCGAATACTCTCGAATTATACGTACATCCGAGAGTCCTAGTATACCAACGCTCCAACAATCCAACAATCCGTAAGGATATGTCTATAGTGGAGGTATGTCTAGTAAAGGCTAAGGGTATCCCTTGACTTCTTGATTGTTGATCCACATCTCACACAAGTAGAAAATCACCAACCCACAAGTCGATAGGAACCCTTCGAACCCTATCCAAGAATGTTCTAGACAAAGATACCTATAAACTACCAGTATCTCTCGATATATCCGCAAATATGATAACCTAAAGTAATACCCCGAAGGATCGATCCTTCAGTCTTCTATACTTCTTCTCGCGTAATCATGTAAACTTGTCCAACATCTGTTCTGGACGGCTGAGCTCATGTAGCTGCAAAAGTCTGCCATGGAAGAACTGAAATCAACTCCTGAAACTGAGGTACAAACTGAAACAACTGCAATGGAGATGGTAAACACTGTTATATTGACAAAGGATACACATCCGGCTGTATAATACTGAAGAACTGTCAACATCATAGCACATTCATCTCTGTAAAAGGTATAACTGCAACTGGAGAATACCGCATAGATACGACCATCGTCGTAAAATCTCTCCTCTGAACAAATCATAACTACGCTTTGAAGGAAGGTACTTGTTGTCGCAGGGAAGGTAACAATTTTTGTCTGAACGTCTGAGTCTTCTGAGATGTCTTCGGCTGATACTGCTGAGTAATTTACTTCTTCCGGATGAAAGTATCTAATAACTCCAACTATATCTGAGGTAGTAAATCGCTACTGATGTGATAACCCAATCTTCTGTAATGATCTCAGCTTTCGAGGTTGTGGATCGTCCGCTCGAAAGCATCATCCATAGTCTTCAACTTAGTCTTCAAAATACATACTCTCTTCGTAGATACC
The DNA here is from genome assembly GCA_025175895.1 of Wurfbainia villosa. Classification (NCBI taxonomy): domain Eukaryota; kingdom Viridiplantae; phylum Streptophyta; class Magnoliopsida; order Zingiberales; family Zingiberaceae; genus Wurfbainia; species Wurfbainia villosa. The sequence continues at coordinate 87,826,398 of CM046002.1, forward strand.
GACTGCTTATAGTAGAAATAGATACAATGGTCCATCGAATAATCTGACTCTGGTCTCGTCGTAACCCGCACTGCACACACATAATCTCCTTTCGGAGTCTTTCCTCTGAGTTCGTTGATAAACATGAGAAGCTGCTGACAATCTGCAAACGGTCTTCTATGATCGGAAAACTCTCCAATAGTCACTCGTGACTCATTACTTTAATCTTGCTCCTTTTATCCAACATCCGGAGACTTCTGATTCCAATAATTTGACTTGCAATATCTGCTTATCAAATCTTTAACTCTTAATATACTTGCTACGGAGTCATTTCTATACAAATGACTCGGTCTAATGACTTCCGGTAAGATCTGGTAGGAGATCCAAACATCCTGATCAAGATGTCAATCGATAACCCGTGGGTGGCTTATGACATATCGATCAGATTCTCGAGTTATTAGGTGGTCGTAACTCTCGCAAGTCTAGCGACTCTACATGGTACCTTCGTAACCAAACAATCACCCTACTCGATGCCCAAGAATTCCTTGACAATGAGTCAAAGAAGATGACGTGGGAAAATATTATCTCACAACATCACTGAACTGTGACTAAGTGATACGTTATTTCCCGTAGGTTATTTCCTATATCTTACACCAAGTACCGGCTAAATCCGGATAATGGTATACAGCTTAACTTAGCTTCTTCTATATAACACGAGTTAAGTACTCAAAAGTACCCTCAACGTTATACTACCTAGAACGACCAGTCCAAGGATCAAAATCCCCATGAATATCATATACTAATTTTCTTCTATCTGAATCAGTAATGGTATACTCGCTTGTCCATTACCCAATAGGTAATGATCTGACTAACATAATTAGTGAAAATCTTAGGACCGAAATCCTTAATCTCCACAATAGATGTGATTACCTAACTCCCCTTTCCAGGCTAAATTGTCGATCACTCTCAAAGGTAATTACCTTTTCGATGGCGGTGTACATATCTAATAACCTCAACATGTCGTTCCCGTGACCAACACAAACCACAGTTACGAATACTAACCAATATCCTACAAGTTATCCATGTTATAAGCAACTAAATGCATAACCAATAGAAAGATATGTAATAACAGTTAAAATACCTTAATCCTTGTAGCTCGGAGATGTCCGCAAAAGCCAGATCCCAGATCTCACAAAACCAAAACCGAGTAAAGCAAAACTCGATGTCCGAACGAAATCAAATCCGAAAATGGACTTCGTAACCTAGGGCTCTGATACCAATAAAATTGTCACGCCCCGAGAGTATATGCGTGCGAAAAGCAAGCGACGACATCTCCCTATCGTGGCAACATATCGGGTTAATACAAGGCCAGGCCCACAACAACAATATATATACAGATATCAACATATCAAACACAATGAAACATACAAGCAGATAAAACAATATACAAGGACCCAACTGTGCACTCCGGGTGACTTGACACAACAAGAAACATAATAGAAAACCACAACAAAGCCAAATACATACAACGTCAGTATATCACAAATCTGAAACAATACAGACTAAAACCCAAAACAATCAATAAATACAATAATCCACGAGGATACAATAAATCAAAATAAACCTTCATCCGGTGTGAGATGGGATCACCTGGCGGAGCTCAGCGTCAAGGAATCTTCTACATTATCTGCGACGAAGCCCGAAGTCGAGGGTGGTGAGTATAAACTCAGGGGTAATATATAGAAAGTGCATGAACAACATATAAGGATAGATCTAGAAGTATACATGTGAATATCTACAGGTATACAGCATGAGTCCAATAGACATACAGTCATATCCAAATCTAATAACAAGTAACTACAGTAAAGTCATACTCAATGTATATACTAAACTGATCAACTAAACATAAAGTAATGTACCAAAGTACCTGACGGTCTGCAACACCATACGCTATATCATCCTGAACAGATTTACAATAACATAACCCATACAACATACTAATCAATCCCATACCTGACCAATACGCCAACATATAAACAGTATATGATCACCTGTAATAACAACCCGGTCCATACCACACTATGACATGATGCTAATCAAAGGCATATAACAGTCTGAATCAACGCATGTATCATGCTCAACACATAGCAGTAAATAAAATGCAAATGGCATGTATCGTGATGAACAAGCATGTGCAACAATCATAGCTCAATCAAATGCATCATCTCACAGGCATATGTAAAACATATATCAAAAACATGCATATATACATATATATATATATATATATATATATAGAATCGCGATCACCTGCGCGACTAAACCATCTTGTCGCGGTCGGCGGTGGGGCCGGCGAATCGTGGCCGGAATCCGTGAGCGAAAGGACCGCCAGACCGGGCGGTCCTTCCCCGGCGTAGTGCGGCCGGGTCGGCCGCGATCCGCCGGTCGTGGATAGTAGTGGCAGCGCGCCGCCGCGATTCAGCCGGAATCGCGCGACGATTTTCCGACTTCCGGCGAATCCGGCCGGAAGCCGACTCACGGCGGCGAGTGCACTTCCCGCACGGTCCGGCACGGCCGGTGGACGGGCAGCAGCGATGGCAGAGGCAATGGGTGGGCTGGTTATCAAGATTCGTAGATTCCTTCGGACGGCGCAACAATGAGCGCAGATGCGATCATTTTCCTATATATATATATATATATATATATATATATATATATGTCAGCAATGCATATGCATGGTCATGCCTGCGCACCCAACTCGCTACCACGACCCCAGTGTGGCCTAGGTGGCAGGACATGACAACTATCCCGACTCCAGCCGCCACCACTCTCGAGTGACCGAGTTGGGTAGTATGAAACAGTAGCTAGCCCGCCATAGAGCTATATGCTACCCACACGGGGGTCCCTGCTGCTAGCCGCTCCGTCTCTACCCATGAGTAGACGAGCACCGCACGCAGGACAACTGCACATCACACGACCACCGTCTATAGTGGGTGAGTGCGCTAACTACCACTCCGCACAGTGGCCAAGTGCGCATCTCCAGCTACCACCATCCATAGTGGCCGAGAACGGCACGCACAACAATGCTCTGCCCTCAACCCTGCAACCACTACCCCGAGTGGCCGGGGAGGCAGGATGACTGACGACCCATCTCAACCACAAGGCAGACCCAGTCGTCAGCATGCATGAAATGTAATGATGCATAGCTCACACACAAATCCTCGCAACACTCCCTAACTCACGGGGAGACCTAGTCAACCAAAAGTCAACCATGCAAGGACTACAATCCATAAGACTCTCTCTATCACACAAAGAGTCATACACACCTGACAGTCAACCATGCTAAGACCTCTAGTCAGTAGCGATAAACAATCGACCGTCCATATAACCATACACAGGCACACAATCCATAATGGATATACCATCGCGCTAGGACCTCTAGTCCATGGTCACATACTGACAACCATACACTTATCTATGCACCGACAACTAGATCCACCATAAATGCACCACTAATACGGTTATGATATAACGATCGACTCCATAACCCAATTCATCACCTAACCCTAGTGATGTAACACAGTAACCCAATCTGAGGTCACAAAGATAACCTTAACCACCTGTACTTACTGAACATCCATCAGCTAATACATAATAGGATTTATAGTTCCTATCCGAGCTAGATAATCAATGGAGTAACAGAGTATATATCTCAAAGGTCAAGGCAGTACAAGCATATGATTAAATAAGAGTGGATCTAAGGTAAACAGGTATATACATATATCCAAGTTCATGCACAGGAATTTGATCAAAACTACCGGACCAGGTAGATATTACCCACCTGATACGAAGCTCGTATCCGCATCCGTGAATCTACCCCGTATCAAAATCCTGTAATAATAGGATACAAGTATGTACCATCACATATCTAATGATCACGAATAAAACATGATTGTTCTCCAACTATACCATGACTAGATCAATCGGGCACATTTACAACATCTAATTCATTAACTACTAATACTTCACATAATAACCAAATTCCATCAATCTATAATCATATCCTCCAATAATATTATTCCAACTAAATCCGCATTTAGCTATCGACCAGAATGTTACAAAATCTTAGGATAGCAAATTGTAATAGCAAATCTAAAACAATTTGTGAACTACATCCACCACAATTCCAATAATCTTAAACCAAAACATTACAAACTGCATGATCTATAGGTAAACCACCCCTCAACAATCAGAACCATCACACATAACAATTAAAACTTACCTCACAGCCTCATCCGAAAGATCCAACTACACCCTAGATGAAACACACAGCTCCATCAATTCTCCACTCACTCACAGTCGAGCACACTCTCAACCACAGGCGTGATCCATTAACAGAAAACACATCTGATCTCAACCACCCCGACACACCACCGAAGGCAGCAAATACACATGAGAAGAAAAGGGTCATCAGAGCTTACCGGGATCAAATCTCCACCGGTAGCCATCCCTCCCCAGTTGCTCTGTTCACCGGAACAAACCAAGCTCCAGAACACTGCCCAAACATCGATTGCCAACCAGCGGTATTCCTCCCCAATCCACTTTGTTCATCGGCGAGATTCTGAGTTTTGATCAGAAATTGCATCAAGCAGACAAATCTAAACCAACATCAAGGAAAACGACACTCACCTAGCTACTACCGAGATCAACCGGAGTACCGTCGCTGCCGATCCAAGCTCCCAACCACACGCGCATTCACAATTCCAGCTCACAATCGAGATGGCAGGCGACAGTGCAAGTGCAGACCTCCGGCGCGACGATTGTAAGCTGACTCGGATAATCGTTTTATGACCCCAAATCCAATTGCGACCAAAAATCCAAAGTGCATAAATAAAATGCAATACCAATAAAGTAAATAAAAGCGGCATCTCGACGATGCAGTGGGACAAGTACGGCAAGGAACTCTCTGAGCGACTCGAAGGTAGGTCAACATGACACGTCCTCCATCAGTTAACCTAGAGGATAAATGAGGAGGGGATAAGTACAACTACTCTGTGGATGTATAGACAATAGTGCATAATCATAATGCACATAATGGAAGTCACAGGGAACAAGCTAGAGTAACCCAACCCTCAAAGTACCAATATCAGTCTACAACTATCCTGATCAGCGGTATAACAAATATACTCGCAACATACACAACCACTGCAACAAGCAGTGCACATCCAAATACCACGACAAAGCCTCATGGCTCTCGCACAAAAAGGAAACTATCTATGAGCTACCGCGAACGTAACCCATGGGTCGACAATCAATAGCACGGTCTACGTGCAACTATATGCTACCACGAATGAGACTCGTGGATAGACAGGTAGTATATAAATATCTAGTTATTGACTGCGCACACTAGCATACTACCACTAATAAGTCGTGTGGGCAATCGATTATCCTAGGTTGTTAAACCTAGGGTTATCCAATACATCCAGCATAAAACGACCATCAACATCGACAAAGGTCATCGATCTACCATTAAACCCATTAAGGCGGTCAAGCGAGGGTTTCAACACCTCTAATACGAAATGTTTACCAAAGTCGGTAAAGATCATCAACTTATAAATAAATAAGTCGAGATGATTAAATCTAGCATTCCAACCCTTCTAACATGATCGGTTATCAAGGTCGATCAAAATCATTAGTCCTCCAATAACCACGTCAAGATGATTACTCATAGGGTTTCGTCCCAACTAACAGGAAATGCCTATCAAGGCCAATAAGGACCACAAGTCTACTATCAAGCCCTTCAAGAGGGTTAATCCAAAATTATATCGTCCTATCAGCTCAATCATGCATGCTACAACATGCTACCACGAACAGATCTCGTGGTTACTTAACCTGTAAAGTAGCTATCTAGCTACAGATGTCATACAAATCCGATTATCACCAACTCCAAATGAATAACGCAAGAATATATCTTGCAGTAGGTCATCTCAACCATGCTTGGGAAATATAGTAAGGATTAATTGCATCCTAACCATACGAACTCTACTAGTCCGATCACCATATCACTGAAACAGTAAATGGATAAACATATACCAATATGCACATCCGGGTTATTAAACCTAGGGTTCCAACACCTAGGGTTTCACTAATGTTGTTTCATTCCTGAGATCCGCTCATACAGAATAACTTCATCTAAGTTATTCTATCCCTACCAGTCTTAATTATGGTATCCACCACAAAACACATAACCATATAAACATATAACAAGTTGTCTAATAAACGACAGCATAGTCCTACTAATGGGAATCAATGGCTGAAATTAATTAGGGTATAACTAAAGGGTCATGCCAGATCAACATCAAGCCAATTCTAAATGCAACATCAGATGCTTATATATACACTAAACTACATAAGCTGTAATCATGTCATCATGCCTTCTACGAATTTATCCATCTTAGTCATATTATTCAACTATTCTAATAATCCTAATGCTAGTCAAATCCTAAGAGGTAAACATCTACCAATAATATCTTATCATTTATATCACAATGATAACTAGCTACGTATAGCAGTAATTGCAATTAATAACCAAATGCTATCTATAAACCAGCAACCTAAAAATCTAATTGTCCAACAGATATCAGGTTAAAACAATACTAGATAAAACATGATATCACCGCATAACCAAATATAACCAATATAAATATGCACTAAATCTAGAAAATTTTCTAGAATTTATTTACCTGTTAGCCGTCTGGAGATGTCCTGTCGCCACCAAATCCCCCATATTGACCTCGTCAATAATACTCAATAATACCTTGAATTTCCGAAACATAAATATCGTCGGAAATCCGTACAACTCCGAAAATACCTAGTTAACCTGCCAAACGTGGCAAACTCCCAAAAACCCAAAGACCCTAAGGAACTCGGAAACCTGACTCTGATACCAAATAAATTGTCACGCCCCGAAGGAGTCCCTGCCAGACGAAAATCCGATAGCATCTCCCCTGTACGGGTGACAATGTCAATTAACATACAAGGCATACACGGCCACTATACATCGGTCAACATGACCGGAATCCAAACAACACACGCAGTGTAATAATTAGGCCTCAGGCCTACAAACAAATGACCTAATCAAAAGTATATCACATATAAACCTACCCCTTCTACCATCTGGGCAGGAATACTCAACCAAAATCCAATCCTGAACAAAACTCCGAACAAAGGTCCATAAGGACACCAAAAATCCACGAATACATAAATCCAATTCCAGTCCTAAATATATCTTCAAAACAAGATATCCAAAACCAAAAAAAACAACCAAATACACTTCCACGACGAGGGGGTTTGGCAGCTGGACTCTCCTGACAGCTTCAACCTGAAATAGATATAATCAACGGGGTGAGTTCAAAGAACTCTGCGGGTATAGTAGATATGCAAAGTAAGGTATAGCTAACAATAAAAATATGATGTCAGTACAGTCTCACATAAATAGGGTATGCAAGCAAGAAATACAAAATGACTGTACTTACCTGAATCTCCTACCCTGATATAGGAGCATGTGCCTGACTAGAAGTAATAAAGTCCTCACCAAATATAAACATGTATCCTGTATGCATGACAATCATATGCACATCCAAGGCATCAATAAAAATGCAGCAAACACAGTACAAATGCAATCTATGCAAAGTGCATGTCGTGCCAATGACATGGTCACCCCTGACGCCAGTCAGCCGCCTCACACGCAATGGTGAAGCCGAGTGGGTAGGGCTATGACAATGGCACTCCCATCATCGCCCCGAGTGACCGAGTGGATAGGATCGGAGTACACCTATCCTCCGCCCCCAAACATAGTGGGGAGCTAAGCTCTCATCTCAGTGTCATGGAGGAGGGATCCCCGCTACCACTGCCTTGTCGCTACCCATGAGCGGTCCAATGAGCTCGACAGAGCAAGCACACACCTCGATGTACCACTAACCCATGAGTGGCGTAGTGAGCCATGTAACTGGCTGCGGCTCAACAATAATGGAACCCGTCCGGCCTAAAGATGCAATCATGCAAGATGGTGCATGATACTAAAGCATGTAAATCCTACTCAAAATATCTATCCGAATAATATGTACAATCAGTATGTACATATCCCTAATCCAAGTACTATGATCCAAATAAAACAGGGAGATATAATCATATCCTATCCAATGCATGTATCAATAGGCACAAAAACATACTAGGCATATAAACATGAATATTATTGCATGATATCCTAACTAACATATCAACTTGACTATATCTAAAAGATAAGTTAAAGTACCCGCCTGATCAAATATCCGCAAAAGAACCAAATCGTTACGACCGTGAACCTGCCTCGTGACCGAAACCTGCATACAGTATAATTATTGTTAAGCACAATATGCAATTCACCGACAAATCGAATACTTAATCGGTTTCTTACATACCCAATTAACCCAAATCAATTTCCAATTCCACTAATTTATCCAACCCTTACACAGTCGACCAAAACCACCCAAATAGAACACCTCAACGCTCACAGTCAACTCGCTCAATGTTGTTTTGAACCACAGTAAACCATTCTTACCAACTGCTGTGAACGACGATACACCAAGGCTTACCCCATGGCACAACCCTCACCAACCTCCGGCACAAATCGGAGAAAAACAGCTCCCTTCCACGAGCTACTCTTTTCCACCGGTACTGTCCAGTTTAACAGATCAAGTTAAATGAGAGGACCTATGGCTAGGAGCTCGATCTTCGTCCAATGTAAAGGAACGATCAGGCCTTACCTAACTCCGGCGCTGATCGATAGTGAAACCCCCAAAAATCCCTAGATTCGAACAACCCGTAGGTGGAAAGAACGGAATGGACAGAGATTTACCCGCTCTTGAGGCTGCATCGGCGAAATTTTCCAGCCACCCGCCTCACCGTCGACTCGTCCGTGAGCACCGGTGAGGAAGCGTCGCTCGGTGAGGAGGGGATAAGTCCGACGACGCTGGTTGCGGCGCGGTGGGGGAAGAGAAAGAGGCGCGGTGGTCTGTGGCTATGGATGCGGACGCGAGGAAGAGAAAGCACTGCTCTGGCTCGGTCGTGGCACCGCCGCCGTCAATGCCGAAGGAGGAGGAGAGGCAGTGGCCTGGCCGCCGGCGCTTGCGGCTCGACGAGAAATAGCAGAGTGGGGGTGCGCGCGGAGAAGGAGACGGTAGAGGACGTCGGTGTGGCTGCAAACGCGAGGAGAAGAAGGTTCGGGGGGGAAAGGTGTCGGTGTCGCGAGGAGGAGGCGACGGAGGGGCAGTTACGGTGAGGAAATCGCGAGAAAGAAAAAGCTGAGCGCGATAAACCGGATTACCCCAATTAACCTAGATTAGTTTTTTTTTTAATAATCCTCTAACCTTCCCCATTAAATTAATTATCCCTATAAATACCCCGTATAACCCCCGTTTAATTCCAGAAAAATTTCTAAAATTCTCCAAAAATTCCGAAAATAATTTCTAAGATTATTTTCTTAATTTTGGCCATTTAATTTAGTGTTTTAAATTTCGGTATTTAACAAACTAACCACAAATTTAATTGTAAATTCATCCAAGTATTTTAATAAACGGACAGTGACTATGATCAATTGAGTAAATATTTTCAGTGTGTGCATACCTTACCTAAACATTATTAGTGGGGATGACCATCTATCATAGTTCCATTGTTATTTATTTTTCACTTATGTCACATTCCATTGGTATATGATGAAGTCGTTATACACTCGTAATGGGAGGTTGCACACCGATTATCCAAATTAGTTAAATTTTATATGACATGTTTGATTTTTTTTATTTATGTCCAGAAAAAAATCATAGTAAATAAAAAGTCTATCTTTTTCAAAAATTGTTGCTTTGGGTGATATTATTATTGTGGAGTCACAATTCTAAGAATATCCTCACAAATTATTTTTTGGGTATCTATTTCATAGCTAAGAGCAAGATGCCCTAATCTTTAGCATCTTATTGTAATATATCGGGGATTTTTTTTAAAATTAATTAAATAAATAAATAAATAAAATATAAAATTTAATAAAAATAATATACTTAAAACGAAATAAATAAAATAAATATATTTATTTTATTAAAAGGAATTAGTTATTTATTAATATTTTAGTTGATAATTTAGGGATAAATTTTGATTTGATTAGATTAATTAAAGCTTAAGTTAGAAAAACTAGGTTTTTATTTTTTCCTCTTCTTCATTCGTGCCTTTCCTTTTCGCCGCTGCACGCGCACGCCCAACACGCCTCTCCTTCTCATCGTTGCCACTTGAGTTCGCCCTTTCGCCATCGCCATGTCAGCCGCCGCGAGGTTGATCTGAGGCTGAGCATGCCTTCTGTTTTTCCCCGAGCTCGTGTCATCGGCCATCGTTGCCTCCCCGAGCCAGTCGTCATCTCCCCATTACGCGCCCTTCCTCTTCCGATTTACCGCGCATGCATCTTCGCCCAGCTTCCCATGCGCATGCACCGCGTGCCCCTAGCAGCCATCACAGCTAGCGTCGGTCGCCTTCCGGCCAGCCACCGCCTCCGCGACCTGCCCCACACGCAGAAAGCTTCCATCGCGTGCTGGTCCTCACCGCTGTCGTTGTGCTGCCAATCCCGATGGTGACAATTTAGGCTTGTCAACCTCACCTCCGAACAATGTCGACCTCGCTAGTCGATTCCCGTCGGAGTCGCAGAAGCTGTGCGAGTCTATGTCGACCCGTGATCACCGCGCCTCCACCGCGTTGTTTCCACCCCGACACTGTCGGTGTGCTCGGAGGGTCACCTTTCACTGTCGTAGCTATTTCCGACACTGCCAGGAACCCCGTCGTCGTCTCCCGCTCAGCTGGGACTAGAATCCGACGATCGGCGATTGGAATTAGAAACAAGGGAAGGTTTTCGATTTTAGTTGATTAATCTAAGTATGTTAGTTAATTTAGTTGATAAATTAAAAGCCATAGGATTTTATTTATTTGACTTAGGTTGTTAAAATGCGGATCAATCCAGATTTAATTGATTAATTAGCTTATGATTAATTAATCAAAATCTTGATCAATTGATTTAGTGGGCTAGAATAATTGTTTGGATATTTTTGGTAGGAAAAGATTAATAAGATAGTTAAGATATTGGAAATTAAATTGGATAACTGATAGATGAGTTAACGATGGTTTAATTATAACAGAGTTGGGAGCTGAAGCACATTCTCGGAGTTAGAGATAGATTGAACACTCTGTAGTCAGAGGTTTTGGTGACGGGACAGGTTCACGAGCTTAGAGACAGTGGGTATTCTTCATAACAGGCGGGTATTTTGACTTATCTCTTAGATATAGTCATGTTGATATGCTAGTTAGTATAGCTTGCAATAATTTTCATGTTTATTTGCCTTGTATGTAACTCCACCCATGATAAGTTAACCTTGTCGTGGCCGGTCCCAAGCTCGGATAAAGGAGGAGGGTTGTGTTAGGTTGCCAACCAGTGTTAAACTAAGGAAAATATTCAATGTATGGATCAATCAAAATATTGTGCTAATGCTAGGTTGTTCCCCGGAAGGAACATGTTACAGGGTCCGACTGTAACGTCTTGGCAAGGACCGCTACATTTTCAGAAATAGGGTGTAGTGAAAAATATGCTATTGTTCGCGTTGCAGGGTCCGACTGCAACGTATCGGCAAGGACTGCTACATCTCCATGAGAACTTGAGTGTAGTGTTAAATAAGCAAGAGTTCTCATACCATAAGTTGGATAAGAACAAATATTATAGAAAAACTAATAGTCTAAGATTTGGTACGTGGAATATAGGAACCCTCACTGGTAAAACGATGGAATTAATAGATACGATGATTAGTAGAAAAATTAATATTGTATGTGTACAAGAGACAAAATGGGTAGGTGAGAAGGCAAAGATGATAGAGAACTCGAGTTTTAAGTTATGGTATACAGGAAAGAGTAAAACAAGAAATGGAGTGGGTATTATTGTTGATAGTTCGTTAAAAGATGAAGTTTTAGGAGTAATTAGAAAGGGGGATAGAATTATAGCTCTCAAAATTATAGTGGAGAAAGAAACTATGAACGTAATTAGTGTATATGCACCTCAAATTGAAACACCCCAAATTTTAGTTCCTATATTTTTATTAGAGGAAAATATAAATAAGAATAAGAATAGAAATAATAAAAATAGGAATAGAATAATAATAATAATAAAAGAATAGAAATAATTAAAAATAGAAATAAAAAAAAAATCGAATAAATGGTTCGTTAGTCGGGGCTCGAACCATGAACCGTCGGTTTGGGGGAATAGGCTCCCTACCACTAAGTCATAAGATTACCAATGAGTAGGATATAACAAAATATATCTATAGGCGAAAAAAAATAGAGATTGGTTAATTTGACTAATTATTTAAAGGGGTAATTAGGCTAAGAAAAATCCTAATTTATATATATATTTCTTTCTTTATCTCTCCTTAAATCTCACGCCTCTCTTCTCCCTCTCGTTTTGTTTTTCTAGCTGCCTCTCTCTCTCTCCCTTCTCTCTCCAACGCTGATGCCCACCCTCTCTCTACCTCTCTCTCTCTCTCTCACTCGTTTTTCTCCAGGCGCCGAGAAAAACAAGAGAGAAAAAAAGAAGAGAGTCTCTATAATTTCTCCATCATGGGATAATTCAAGAGGAGATTTTTGAGAGGGATCTCCTCAAGAACATGATAGAAGATCACGCTAAAGCCAAGGAACACGTAGGAGGTTTTCTCTTTACGAAATCTAGCGGTATAAATTGGTGAAAAGCGTAGGAAGTAAGTATTGCTCACCTGCAGTATAAGTAGTTATTGTATGTCATTTATATATTTTTATGTGCTTGTTATTTCTAGTTACCTAGTTGAGCAATTTATACGCATGTATATGAGCCAGTTATACATCGTATTTTTAGTTACATGATTTTTACTAGTTATGTCATGTTTGATTTAACATCATCTTTAGATCCATGATAAGAAGGTGATTTATGATCATGCATATTGTAGATGAGTTGTAGCTTATAATTATATGCATGATGTAGAGTAAGATGTAAAAATATTTCCTTTATAAAGAAAATTTAAAGATGCTCCCATTCGAATTGGGGATTAAGAGCACAACGATCTTCAGTATGCTCCCCATTTCAGTTTTGGGGGTCAAGAGCATAATGATCTTTATGGAGCTCCCCATTCGTGGTTTAGGGGATTAAGAGCATTTTTTCAGTATATATAAGAATATAAGTATAAATGAAGTATTTTATTTTTGACAGGGCATGTACCAGGCATCAGTTTCGCCCACGGGTCAAGGCCCTCAGTTTCAGTTACCCTAGTAGGTTCAGTGGTTGGTCACCCCGGCTTATTAGGAAAGCATGCATTGGTACTATGCCGGGCCCATTCTAGGATGATTATTATTTTGATGTATCAGTATAAGTATAAGTAAAAGTTTTCAAAGTTAATCATTCCAGATCAGATACACTGTTTACAAGTTTTAAAATACTTAAAGCATGATTTATACAAGAGACATGTAATCAGAGTTATGATTTCCAGTTATGTTTGCATGTGTATCAATGTATCCATGGCAAGAGAACTAGTTGCATGATTTCATATAGTGCATATTTTGTGAGCATAGAAAGTACTTACTAAGCGTTATTGCTTATAGTTTGCATTTCCTTATACTGCAGATAAAGGTAAAGAAAAGTTTCAGTGAGGTGGTTTGGCGGACGAAGTGCTGGGTGTGTGTGGCGACGGAACAGTGGAATAAAAGATCCTAAGTGCAGATGCCTAACCCATATTTTAATTTTTTAGTTGTTTTTTTTATATTTTTGAAGTTCAACTGGATTTCTTATGGTTGAGACCAAAGAATGCTAGAGTCAAGTTGGGTTAGTCTTAATACTTGCATGTCATGTGAACATCTTGAAATGGTTCTTATTTAAGTGATGTCATGGTCCTTATGATCATTTTAGTTATTAGCATATTGCGTTAGTATATTGCATGAATTTAAGAATAAGATAGTAAAGTAGTGACATCTCCTCTAGTAGAGAGTGGAAAGACTAGGGGGGGGGTGTTATCAGATGGTATCAGAGCGGGTTCCGCCCTTCCGTCACACACACATCGAGCATCAGTCCTGCCGCCTCCAAGTAAGCAAGTATTTATCTGCTTTATTTAATTTATGAGTAGTAAGGAATGCTTCTTTTAAGTTAAATATACTCACCTAGAATGTTCTCTTTGAGTTAAACATGCTTGCATATATATATATGAAGATGATAGACAGTAAGTGTCACGTCCCGAGAGTATGTCGTGTCGAAAAGCAAACGGATGGCATCTCCCTTGTACGTGGCAACATCTCGTGTTAATACAAGGCCCGTAGGCCACAACAATAACAACATATATATATATATATATGTAAATAAAACACAACAACATAAAAAACTAATTACAACAAAGACACAGCGGAAACATGAATCAACAACAACCCAACCTACACACATGCATACCGATATGACTAACACCAGAACATAAAGGAAACCCTGTCAAAACTCGCACAAACATGTGTGTACATCACATAACTCATAACATCACGAAAAACTTAGAATACATAACAAGATATGCTGAAAACCCAAAAACCCAGACTCTCGGAGTTGAGATGAGACGATGCCAGGCAGCGGTGCTCCAAGTCCATCACGTAGTCGGCTACCTGTTACCTGGGCGATAGAAAAATCCAGGGTCTGTGGGGGTGAGTAAAAATCAGCAGGTAATAGATAAACATGTATATATTAATATCACATGTATTTCGACAGAAAAATCTATAGATATCACTAGCATGATAACATATCCTTGTTTATATCTTCTAACCAAGAGTCAATATGAAATGCAGACATACCTGAACGTCTACTACGCTACCCCTATCCAACCTGAGCACATATCCACAACATAAGGTATAAAGAATAGTACTAACTCATACTACATCCTGATATGGGTCGAGGGTTTCACAGTGAATAACCAACAAGTATACAAGTACCGGCCTACTACCATGCAGAAAATTCAATAGCATGTATGAATATGTACAAACAAATGCAACAAGCATAGTACATACAAATGCAGCATCACAATAAGCATATATATATATAAACTGCATCTATATATGTATACTAATCACAATCATCCATATATATATATATATATATACATGCATATATGTATATATATGGCAATATGCAAAAATGCCATAAGTCAGCAATGCAGCATGCATGGTCATGTCGGCTCAACCTGAAGCTACCACGACCCCAGTGTGGCCTCGGTGGCTCGAGCATGACAACTGTCCCAACTCAACACCAACCACTACTCTCGAGTGGTCGAGTGGGCAGTATGATCGAGTAGCATATAAGCATAAAGAGCAAGCTACACGATGGGTGTCACGCCCCGAAGGAGACCCCGCCAGATAAAAATCCGACAGCATCTCCCCTGTACGGGTGACAATTGCCAATTTACATACAAGGCCTACACGACCACTATATATCGGTCAACACGACCGGAATCCAAACACGCACGTAGGTAATAAAATAGGCCTTTGGCTAACTATCACAGTAAATGATAAGCAGTCTACAATGACTAGACTTACCCCTTCTGCCATCTGGGCAGGAATACTGAACCAAATCCAATCGAAACAAAACCGAATAAAGGTCCATACGGACACCAAAAATCCAAGAATACAAATATCCAACTCCAATCCTAAACATGTCCTCTAATTAAAATATCCAAAACCATAAAAAAAATAACCAAATAAACTTCCACGATGAGGGGGTTTGACAGTTGGACTCTCCTGACAGCTTCAACCTGAAATAGATATAAATCAACGGGGTAAGTTCAAAGAACTCAGCGGATATAGTCGATATGCAAGTATGGTATAGCTAACAATAAAAATCATGCTAGTGCAATCTCACATATAGGGTAAGCAAGAAAGAAATGTATAAGGATTGTACTCACTTGAATCTCCTACCCTGATATGGGAGCATGTGCCCTACTATAAGAGATAAAAAAATCATCACCATATACGAATATGAATCATGTATGCATGGCAATCATATGCAACATCCAAGGCATCAATAAAAATGCATCAAACACAATACAAATGCAAACCATGCAAAATGCATGCCGTGCAAATGACATGGTCACCCCTGACGCCAGTCAGCCGCCTCACACGAGATGGTGAAGTCGAGTGGGTAGGGCTATAACAACTGTGCACTCTATCATCACTGCTCCTGAGTCACCGAGTGGACAGGATGCTGTCGGAGTACACCTATCCTCCTGCCCCAAATAGAGTGGGGGGAGCTAAGCTCTCATCTCCCGGTGTCATAGACCAGAGGAGGGATCCCTGCCTGCTACCACGCTGCCTCATCGCTACCCATGAGCGAACCAGCGAAGCTTGGCAGTGCAACTGCACACACCCTCCTGATGTACCACTAACCCATGAGTGGCAGTGTGTGCAGGCCATGTAACTGGCTGCGGGCTCAACTATAAATGAACCCCGTCCAGCTAGCATGCAATCATGCAAAAATTGTGCATGATACTAAAGCATGTAAATCCTACTCAAAATACCTATCCAAATAATATGTACGATCAATATGTACATATCCATAATCCAAGTAACTATGATCCAAATAAAATAGGTAAGATATAATAATATCCAATCACATGCATGTATCAAGTAGGCACCAAAAACATACTATGCATATAAATATGAAAATTATTGCAAGCTATCCTAACTAGCACATCAACTTGACTATATCTAAAAGATAAGTCAAAATACCCGCCTGAATATAAAAAGATGTCCGCAAAAAGAATGAAAACGTCACGACCGGGGACCTGCCTCGTGACCGAAACCTGCATATAGCATAACTATTGTTAAACACCAAAAAAAATGCAATTCACCGCTAAATCGAATACTTAATCGATTTCCTTCATAACCCAATTAACCCAAACTATTTCCAATTTTCCCTAATTTTCCAACCGTCTTATTAATCTTTTCCTACCAAAAATATCCATACAATTAATTTAGCCCACTAAATCAATTGATAAAATTTTTGATTAATTAATGATAAGATAATTAATCAATTAAACCTGGATTAACCCGCATTTTAACAACCTAAGCCATATAAATAAAAATTCTATGGCTTTTAATTTATCAATTAATTGTACAAACCAATTTACCCAATTAATTCCTAATCAATTAACCTAATTCATCAACTAACTGGGACCTCATAGCTTTGATTCACCCTACCGACACAACCCCTCTAATTTACAGAATCAAATTGGACCGAATGGAAACAAGGAAGTCAAAAACATATACCAACAATAGAAGCTATGCCGGTGCAACTTCATTATTCACATTCGCAGCCAGGCGTCGGCTTACTTGCGAGCGTGGCGGTGCTATGGGTGGCAATGCATTGGCGGCGTAGGGGAAAAGGAGGCTCGGGCGATCCTGTGGCCGTAGAGACCGGCGCTCGTCATCTAGGGCAGAGGAGTCCGGCGACAATCCCATGGCTTTGGAGGTTGACGGACGCCTTGGCCGGAGGTTGGCGAGCAGCGAGAAGTCGTCAGGCGGCGGCGGAAGAACCTTCAGGCGATAATTCGAGGGGCGGCGATCTCGGCGTCGAGCGTGGAGGAACCCGGCGCATACGCGTGGGCCAGCAAGCTCGTGTCATGTCGAAGCGGCGGTGCTCATGGCCGAGGAGGGCGTTAGGAGCGTTAGGGATCGTGATCGGTCGTCAGCGTGAGAAGAGAACGAGGAAGAAGGGATGGCTTCGGCACGTGAAGGAACTACCGAAGGAGGTCGGGGCAGAGAAAATAGAAAAAGAAAAGAAATTTTAGGTTTTCTATTTAGGTTAATACCCCTTAAATAGTCTCCACAAAAGCCTATTTATTTTATCCCCATAATAATCTCGTAAGGACTCCGTTTAAATCCAGAAAAATTATGGAAAAATTCCTAAAATTTCCTAAAAATCCCAAAAAATTTCTAGGATTATTTCCTTAACTCTTTGGCCTTTTAATTTAATATTTTAAATTTTTAGTATTTAACATTCTCCCCCACTAATAAAAATTTGGTCCCCAAATTTCCTACTAAGATGCATAACGAGTAAGAAATACCACAAGTACTGAAAAATATATACCTCATGTACCTTAAGTAAACAAGTGGGGGTATTGAGATCGAATCTTTTCTTCAAACTCCCAAGTAGCCTCCTCATCGGTGTGGTGACTCCACCCGACCTTGACAAGTCGCACAACCTTGTTCCGCAACTGTCGTTCCTTGTGATCAAAAATCCGCACCGGAACCTCTGCGTAAGTAGCATCAGGTTGAATGGAACCTGACACATCTGATAGAATATGTTGTTAAGGCAACCTCTTGCCTTGATAAGGTTTTGTTGTGTGTGGCAAAGGGTTTAAGTTAGGTTGGTATTGTGTTATTTGATATGTGTGTTGGAGTCTTGCAGGGCTTAGTAATTTGCACATGGAGCCTTGGCGGGTTCACCACTCACAACCTCGTGCCTAAGTCGGAGAAGGAGCATTGAAGAGTCGTGCGCTTGATGCTGCCGAGGGACCGCCGGACGAGATGACTTGAAGTAAAGCAAAGGAAGCAGACTTCGGAGGCAAGAGACGCGAAGGAGCATTGTAGAGCCGTGTGCCTGATGCTGCCGAGGGATGTGGCCGCGAACAAAGAGAGCTTCGAAGAGGGACTTCGAGTGAGATGAGAGAATGAGTGAAATGTAAGTATCTCATTAGGTGAACTTGGCCGTATGGCTGAGTGTCGGAGACTTAACTGCAAGGGTTAAGGTTTACTCGACCGCCGGAAGCTCAAACTTATGTTATGATCGCCATATGTGGGCGGTCGATGCACAACATCGATCATTCTTTGAAGCGTGATCGCAATGATCGGAAGGGTTCGACCACAGGAGCTCATAGCCATAGGCGATCGACTCACGATGAGATCGGTGATGGGATCCATCAGTCGACTACCAAGTGTTCCTTTGGCCTACAACGGTCGGGATCCAACGTGTTCGGATGCCGTTGTAGTGGCGGCAGTCGACTGCCAAGGGCAGCAGTCGACTGATGGCGGCCAACGGGAAGAAAAGCTTCCTCTCTATAAAAAGAGAGGGTGTGGAGCTTTGGGAGGTTAATGTTCATGCTCTAAGTGATCCTCCTAGTGCTCCACAAGCTTTAAACTCTTCTTACTTGCTTTTACTTCATTCCTATTGTAAGAAGAGTGATCTTGATTGTAAAGGTTACCTCCACCTAGCTTGGTGCAAAGGAGAGACCAATAGTGGATTGGTTTTGGCGGAGTGATTCACCGAGGATGAATCGGGGACCGTGGATTAGCGGCGTAGCCATGAACCACGTTATACCATCGTGTTAGCGTTTGTTTTATTGTTTATCTTTTGCTTTGCCTATTTGTATTTGTATATTCCTCTTGCGCTAACGATTGTGTAGACGAGCAAACGATCGAGAGAATTCCGACATACAACAAAAGAGGGCTATTCACCCCCCTCTAGCCGGCCAACCGATCTCCAACAAGTGGTATCAGAGCGAGGAAAGCTTGTCAAGGACTAATCGCCAAAACAAGCAACATCAAAAATGGCCGGCTTCATCCATCCACCGAAGTTCGAAGGCGAATTCTCTTGGTGGAAAAAGAGAATGGAGGTATTCTTTGAAACCAATTTCGATATAATGCTTATAATGGAAAACGGTTTTGAGATGCCTAGGGATGAAGAGGGTGAACCAATAGAGAAGACAAGGTGGACTAAAAAGCAAAGGAAGGAGCACCTTGAAAACTCAAAGGCCAAGCACCATCTCTTCAATGTGCTCCCCCAACAAGAGATCAACCGGATAGGGGAGTGTACGAGTGCCAAGGAAATGTGGGAGAAATTAATAGAAATTCATGAAGGCACATCCGAGGCGAAACTAGCAAGGAGAGATGTCCTTCGCTCCCAATTATCCAACATCAAACTCGAAAAGGGAGAGAAGGTAAAATCCCTACACTCTAGATTTAAGGAAATTCTAACCGGCTTAACAAGTGTAGGTGAAAGGCTCTCCAACTGGGATATGGTAATGAAGGCCATAGATGCCTTTCCCCGGTCCTCAAGATGGAGCTCCATGGTGGACTCGTTTTACATCTCCAAGAACTTGGAAGTGAGCACCTTGGAGGAGTTCTTTTCAACAATGGAGCTCCACGAAACGAGGCTTGAAGGAATACAAGAAGAGCCAAAAATTCAACCTTCAAGAGGAGTAGCTTTGATGGCAAACAAGGGGAAGAAGAAGATGGAGATCCCCTCCTCCTCCGATGATGAAGCCACCTCATCCTTCTCCATGGATAGCACGGAAGAGGCATATATGGTAAGGAGGGTAAGACATGCTTTAAAAGGTTTTCATTTTAATAAATCAAATGACAGGAGGAGAAGAACAAGAGGGAAGATCATTTGCTATAATTGCCAAGGGGAGGGACATATAAGGGATAATTTTCCCCTCCTAAAAAAGAGCAAGGAAGAGAGGAAGAAGAAAGAAGAAAAGAAGAAGAAAAAGGGGAGCAAGAAAAAGGAAGAAGAAAAGAAGGCAAAAGAAAAGGGGAAGGCCAAAGCTCTCAAGGCAAGGACTTGGGATGATCCATCCTCATCCTCTTCATCATAGGAAGAAGAGAATGCATTTGTCACCAACATTGCATTGATGGCCTTCGACGACTTGGATTGCTCCTCCACCGATAATGAAGAAGCAAGCTCAAGTGGAGAGAGCTCAAGTGAAGGGGGAGCCTCCTCTACATCCTCCTCATCCGAAGAAGAAGAAGACATGGAAGCTATGGTAACAAATCTAACTCCCAAGAAAATAGTTTCCATGGTTTCTAGCCTAACTAGGGATTTATTTAGAGCAAAGAAGAAAAATAAGAGCATGCTAGATCAAATTAAGGACTTAGAAAATAAACTAGAAAAAGCATGCTTAAATGAAAATGAAAATATTTCTTCTTGCCATGATGATGCATGCTGACATGATTAATATATGCCATTTAATGTTAGTGATGCATGTATGGATGAAAATAGGGATCTAAGGGAAAAGGTAGATTATTTAACAAAAGCCCTAGAAAAATTCACTATAGGCTCCAACACCTTGAACATGATCATAGGGAGCCAAAGGGCAAGTTTCAATAAAAAAGGCCTAGGATATAAAGAAAAGAAAAATGGAAAGGCCTACAAATGCATAATAGCTAGGGGACAAGATAAGAAGAAGGTAATTGCTAGGAAATGGATCCCCAAAGAATATTTAGTGAACCCCATAGGCAAAAATCTATATTGGGTTGCAAAATCCATCCTTAAGGGTTAGGAAAACCCTATGGTAGTCAACCATATGCAATTGACCTAAATCATATGGTGGTTGACTTAGGATGGCGGGACAACATTTTTGAAATAGTGTTGGGTGATGATAATGTGCCCATAAATAGATAATCATGCTTAAATCATGATGTTTGATGTAATTGTTACATATGTTTGCAATCATGATTTATGATTTTAATATTTGGCACAAAATCATGAGAAATAGGGTTAAAATCATGCTTTGGGTGATATTTGATAATTATCATCATATAATACCTAATGCATGATTATAAATCAATTAATACATTTGTTTAATGATCATAATATGTAATTCATTCATATATGTCATTATGATCATGTAGATTGTTAGGGTGATACTTAACCTTGATAGAATTGCATGAATGTAATGGTTAAGTATATACAAATCCCTCTAGGATACATCTCACACTCACCATAGGCTACCATGATTGAAAACTTAGCATGGGTGAGATGTTAGGATGATACAAATGTCCACTAATGCCTATGGCATTTAGATGGTCATTTAATGTATCAAATTAGCAATAATAGACCAATCATGGGGAAGACTTATGTTTAATTCATAGACATATTGCCCAAAGATCATGGTTGGATATTTCATGGGTTTCAAAACAATTTCTTACTTTAAAATATGTGTATTCATGTTTTGAAACAATCCAAACCAAAACTAGGTGCTAAACTTGATACTATCATGATCAAAAACTATTAGTTTTTAAAGCTTTTGGATTTTTGGCAAATATCAGAAAATATAATGATTTTTCATGTAAAACTAGTTTTCATTGATAGATATACTTAAAAGAAATGTGCTCCCCAAATTTCATGATTTTTAGAATTTTTTGGAATTTTTAATGCATTTCTGAATTTCGGCTCGAAAATTAGAATTCCTGAAAACCTTGTGCCAGTCAACTGGTAGTCTGAACCAGTCGACTGGTGACCTGAAAAACTGAACAGTGAAGGCCGAATTCAAGTTTTAATCCAATTTTTGGTATTTTCCTTCTATCATACTTGATGCCATGAGTTTATAACTTAATGTTAATCTTTTTGATGGTGTCAAAGGGGGAGAAATAATTATGTTTAAGTAAATTGTGATAGGGGGAGAAATTGTTAAAATGTGATATGGGGAGAAAATTATATGGAGAATTTCATGTATTAAGGGGGAGTTGCATGTTGCTATATCATGTTATGTTTACATGCTTTCTTACCTTTAAAATTTATATCAATTGTTTTTACCTAACTTAAACGGATTAACACACATCAAAAAGGGGGAGATTGTTAGGGCAACCTCTTGCCATGATAAGGTTTTGATGTGTGTGGCAAAGGGTTTAAGTTAGGTTGGTATTGTGTTATTTGATATGTGCGTTGGAGTCTTGCAGGGATTAGTAATTCGCACATGGAGCCTTGGCGGGTTCACCACTCACAACCTAGTGCCTGAGTCGGAGAAGGAGCATTGCAGAGCCGTGCACTTGATGTTGCCGAGGGACCGCCGGACGAGATGACTTGAAGTGAAGCCAAGGAAGCAGACTTCGGAGGCAAGAGATGAGAAGGAGCATTGCAGAGCCGTGCGCCTGATGCTGCCGAGGGACGTGGCCGCGAACGAAGAGAGCTTCGGCGAGGGACTTCGAGTGAGATGAGAGAATGAGTGAAATGTAAGTAGCTCATTAGGTGAACTTGGCCATATGGCTGAGTGTCGGAGACTTTACCGCAAGGGTTAAGGTTTACCCGACCGTCGGAAGCTCAAACTTATGTTAAGTTTGAGTTTCACACGGCACTAGTCGACTGCCATGAAATGGCAGTCCACTGCCATATGTGGGCAATGATCGCAGAAAGATCACCGATCAAGGCGAATGATCGGGTCAGAAGGGTTTCGACCATAGAACCGCTCGTAGCCGACTGGGCAGTCGACTACGAGGGCATCAGTCGACTGATGGGATCCATCAGTCGACTGCCAAGTGTTCCGTTGGCCTACAACGGTTGGGATCCGACGTGTTCGGAGGCCGTTGTAATCGCGGCAGTCGACTGCCTAGGGTAGCAGTCGACTGATGGCGGCCAACGGGAAGAAAATCTTCCTCTCTATAAAAAGAGAGGGTGTGGAGCTTTGGGAGGTTAATGTTCATGCTCTAAGTGATCCTCCTAGTGCTCCACAAGCTTTAAACTCTTCTTACTTTCTTTTACTTCATTACTATTGTAAGAAGAGTGATCTTGATTGTAAAGGTTACCTCCACCTAACTTGGTGCAAAGGAGAGACCAATAGTGGATTGGTTTTGGTGGAGTGATTCACCAAGGACGAATCAGGGATCGTGGATTAGCGGCATAGTCGTAAACCACATTATACCATCGTGTTAGCGTTTGTTTTATTGTTTATCTTTTGCTTTGCCTTTTTGTATTTGTATATTCCACATGCGCTAACGATTGTGTAGACGAGCAAACGATCGAGAGAATTCCGACATACAACAAAAGAGGGCTATTCACCCCCCTCTAGCCGGCCAACCGATCCCCAACATATGTGTAGTGTCTGGCACATACTTCCTCAGCATGGACACATGGAACACATCATGAATACCCATCAAAGATGGTGGTAGTGCTAGACGATAAGCGACTACTCAAATCCTCTCCAAAATCTCAAACAGATCGATGTATCTAGCAACTAGCTTACCATGGAGGCCAAACCTCTTCACCCCTTTCGTGGGTGAGACTCGCAGGAATACATGATCACCAATAGAGAACTCCAAAGGTCTCCGTCTACGATCTGCATAACTCTTCTGGCGATCTTGCGCCTCTACCATCCTATGTCTGATACTACGGACTAACTCTGCCTCATGCTGAGCTCTCTGGGGTCCTAGAAATTGGGCCTCCCCAACCTCCTCCCAGAGGGTGGTTGTACGACACTGTCTACCAAACAATGCCTCATACGGGGCTATTTGGATAGCCGAATCATAGCTGTTATTGTAGGCGAATTCCACTAACGGCAAGTGATCTTCCCAGTTGCCTCCGAAATCTATAACACAGGACCTCAGCAAATCCTCTAGTGTCTGAATGGTCCGCTCAGACTGTCCATCTGTCTGCGGATGGAATGCAGTACTAAATCAAAGTTGCATGCCTAATGCCTGCTGCAGACTCTGCCAGAACCGAGACGTGAACCGGGGATCTCTATCTGATATAATGCTCAAAGGAACACCATGTAATCTGATGATCTCCCGACAATATACCTCTGCCAAACGATCCAGAGAGTCGGTCTTCTGAATCGCTAAGAAGTGCATGGATTGCTTAGTCGGTCAACGACTACCCAAATCATGTCATGGCCTTGACGTGTCCTAGGCAAACCCACCACAAAATCCATGGTAATGTGATCCCACTTCCACTCGGGAATAGGAATCCTCTGAAGTAATCTGGCTGGTCTCTGGTGTTCAACTTTTACCTGCTGACAAATCAGACATCTAGCCACAAAATCCGCGATGTCTTTCTTCATACCGTTCCACCAATATAAACGCTTTAAATTTCGATACATGCGGGTTCCGCCTGGGTGGATCACAAATCGAGAGCGATGAGCCTTTTGAAGTAACTCCTCCATAACCGGGTGAGGCTAAGGTACGCATAATCTGCCTCGGAAATAAATTATACCTTCATCATCGTGGGTGAAATCAGTCTGTTGTCCAGAAGTTATCTGACTACCAATGAACTGTAAATGTTGATCACTGGCCTGAGCCTCCCGGACTCTCGTCCGGATAGACGACTGAGCAACCATGGTAACCAGAATGCCCTGCTCTGTCGATCCCTGCTCCTCAAGGCTCAACTCAGAGAAACCCTGAATCAAATCCGTGACCAAAACTCGGAAGGAAGCTAAAGTCCCTCGGGACTTCTGGCTAAGTGCATCGGCAACCACATTGGCTTTCCCTGGGTGGTAGCTGATGGTACAGTCATAATCCTTCAGGAACTCCATCCATCTCCTCTTTTGGAGATTGAGTTCCTTCTGCGTAAATAGATATTTGAGACTCTTATGATCAGTAAGAATCTCAAACGTAATTCCATACAAATGATGCCTCTAAATC
This sequence comes from Wurfbainia villosa, assembly GCA_025175895.1. Classification (NCBI taxonomy): domain Eukaryota; kingdom Viridiplantae; phylum Streptophyta; class Magnoliopsida; order Zingiberales; family Zingiberaceae; genus Wurfbainia; species Wurfbainia villosa. The sequence goes on from CM046002.1 coordinate 87,851,835, forward strand.
TTCAAGGCAAAGATAATAGCGGCTAACTCTAAATCATGAACTGAGTAGTTTTTCTCATGCTCCTTCAACTGTCGAGAAGCATAAGAGACTATCCTACCGTGCTGCATCAATACTGCGCCTAAACCCTGTAGAGACGCATCGGTATAAAGAACGAAACCGTCGTCCCCTGATGGCAATACCAGAATCGGTGCTGACACCAGTCTCCTCTTCAACTCCAGAAAACAAGTCTCGAACGCCTCTGTCCACATGAACTTCATGCCCTTCCTAGTAAGTCATGTCAATGGCATAGCAATGCTCGAAAAACCCTCAACGAACCATCTGTAATAACCGGCCAAGCCTAAGAAACTGCGAACCAGTTGAACTGATTTGGCTCCCATTGTTCTGACCTCGATCTTATACCTCTACTAGAAACCACATGTCCCAGAAAACCGACTGAGTGTAACCAGAATGCGCATTTATTAAACTTCGCATATAGTCCCTTCTGTCGGAGCCTATCAAGAACAAGACAAAGATGCTGTGTGTGTTCCTCCTCAGAACGAGAATAGACCAGAATGTCATCGATAAAAATAGTGACGAACCTATCTAGGAAATCCATAAATTCATGGTTCATCAAATCCATGAATACCACTGGAGCATTGGTAAGCCCAAATGGCATTACCAAAAACTCATAGTGTCCATATCGGGGTACGGAACACTGTCTTCTGAACCTCTGAGTCTCTAACCCTTAATTGATGATATCCGGACCGCAGATCAACCTTAGAATAGACTGATGTACCTCTGATCTGATTAAACAAGTCCTCAATACGTGGCAGGGGATATTTATTCTTGATAGTGACAGCGTTCAACTGCCTGTAGTCGATGCACAATCTCATCGAACCGTCTTTCTTCTTCACGAAGAGAATCGGAGAACCCCAGGGTGATAAAATAGGGCGAATAAAACCTCTATCCAAAAGTTCCTAGAGCTGAACCTTTAACTCGTCCAACTCTCTCGGGGCCATACGATAAGGAGCTTTCGATGTCGGCGACGTCCCAGGTATTAACTCAATCATGAACTCCACTTGCCTTCTGGGAGGCAGACCCGGTAACTCCTCTGGAAAGACATCTGGATATTCTCGGACAATAGGAATGTCCGCGATCTGAGAGTCACCACTGTCTTCTACGTTGATCATAGATAATAGAAAACCCTGACAACCATGCAATAAAAGCTTCTGAGCCTGAATCGTAGAAATGGTTGATATGCCATCGTCCCGGATGGCAGTGAAATCCCATGAGGGTTATTTCGGAGGTCGAAATGTGACCACCCTCGTCTGGCAATCTACTGTGGCATGATATGTTGACAGCCAATCCATGCCAAGGATAATATCGAACTCGACCATGTCCAGTACCAACAAATCTACAGTAAGGATGATGTTACCGAAATCTAAGAGACAACCTCGGACCTCCTGGGTAACGTCCAATGTATCTCTGGACGGTAGAGAGACGACTAATCTCTGTGATCTACTCATAGGTAGTCTACCAATCTCTCTCATAAAAGTACGAGAAATAAACGAATGTGAACTACTAGTATCAATTTGCATAATAGCTGAAAATGCATAAAGTGAAACCGTACCACGAAATATGGATTCGTTGGCTCGCTGCGCATCCTCTTTGGTAATCGCATGAATCCGCCCAGTCTCCGGTGGAGGTGGAGGTGGTATCACTGCAAGAGGTGGCTGTGTCTGAGCCTGAGACTAATACGAAGGTAGATATGTAGGCTGATAGGAAGGCGATACGTAGGTTGCACCGGTATGCACGGTAGGCTGCGGCGGTCCGAACGATGGCGGGGCTGCGGTGATCTTTATGTCGGTGGCTCGCTGCGAATGGTCTTTATACTGCACAGGATTGCATCAGTCGCGGTCCTAAAATTGAACCCTGTGACACCGTACGGGCACTGGTGTACTCTTGTCCATGGATGCCATAGGCGACTACTGTAGAGGGAGCTATCCTTTGCGGGCGTTGCGAAGGTCTGGCTGTCTCCCCCCCTCTCTGAGTCCTAGCCTGACGCAACGGTCCTCCCTGGATAGAAACCCCGGAAGCCACATGCTGAGCCTTCAACGAACAATCTCGGCTCAGGTGTCCAGGCAGTTTGCAATAATAGCAAATTGAATGTTCCAAGGTGCAGGCTGAGACGATATGCTCTCTTGATCCACAACGAGTATAGTGGGTGTCACTAGTGGGCGGCCTCCGACTCTGCTGAGAAGACTGGGAGGGCCCAGCTGAAGATCGTCCTGATTTTTGAGGCCGGCTAGATGCCCCAGAATGACTACGATCCGTGGCCGTAGCCGCTTTGTTGTCCGGTGATGCATGGGCCTCTTCATGTCTGTATTAACTCTCTATTGAGCCGACTCAATCAACAAAGCTCTATCCGATGCCTCTCGGTAGGAAGAACTGCCAAATCCTGCCATCTTGACTCGCAGATGCCCATCTACTCCCTGAACAAACTGCATCATGCATGACCTATCCTCAGCAACTAACTCTGGACAAAACTGTTGGCAATGTGCTATTCCTCGGAGGCTCATTGGCTCCGATGTCCCCGGATTAAAATTTTCACTAATGATAACTAATCCGGAGGGGATGAGTTTCCTAAGCACAACCAATTCATCGTCGTGCTAACGACTCGAGCGATCACTTGAACAAATTGGTTGTTCAAGCAACACAACTTTTCTAGTCGGTTAGCCGCGGAAGAGACGACGGACGGATCGCCGGTTTTTGTGTTTCTTATCGGGGTCCATGATTATTCAAATACATGCAAATGTAACCTAGTATAATCAACATATACTAACATAAAGAACATAAGCTAGCATATCAAATAAGAACATGCAAAGAACAATAATAAAAGTTGTAAAACTTTTATACCTCTTGATCTTCTATCGTATGTCCTAACCTCCTTGTAGACTTCGTGTGAGCGAAGATCCTCCACAAGTTGAAGCATCCTAGATCTTCTTCAATCCAAAGAAAGAAGAACTCTCTTTCCCTTCTTGCTTGAGCCAACCACCAATCCACAAAGGATTGATGCCGCCGGCCCCAAGAATAGAGAGAACAAAATGGAAACAAAACTCATCTCTTATCTAGGACCAACCATCAAGCTCCAAGCATGATGTTTGCCGCCGGTCCAAAGAGAAGATGGAATGGAGTATGGAAGCCAACCGAAAGAGAAACCCCAAGGGTATGGGCGCCGGCCAACACTTGGAGAAAGGAAAAGAATCCTCCTCCTTGTTGCCACCCAAACCCTAGACAAAGCTTTCCTAATTTCCGGCCAAGGATGAAGGGAAGGAGAATAGGTTGAGCTCCAGCCAAGGTATAGGTAACATGGATAGTGGCCGGCCAACACTTAGAAGGAAGAAGAAAAAGATCTTCATCTCCATGTTGCCGCCCACCCTAATCCCAAAACCCTAACCCTAGCCGCCCAACCCCAATCCTATCCCATCTAGGTTTTGGTTGCCGCCCAAGGGAAGCCATCCTAATTCCATCCAACCTAAGCCATAGAAGGAAAGGTAAAACTTGGGCGCCGGCCAAATCAGGGAGGAATAGGGAGGATGGGTTGCCGGCCAACTATTGGAAGAAGGAGAAGCCTTGCCGCCCAACACCATCAACCAAACCCTAACCTATATCCAAATTATATCTCTTCCGCCCAAGCCTAAGCCTCTATTTATAGAACTTAGGAGAAAGTTGGTTATTGATGAGGTAGCCAAAAATATAGGAACTAATTCCCAATTTTCTTGCCGCCCAATGGTAGCAAGGAATTAGTAAATTTTTTCTTCCTATAATCTTGCCGCCCAAGGTGGCATAGGAAAATTTTTTTTCACCAATTCTAATCTTAAAAAATTTTCTTTAACTAATTCTAATCTTGCCGCCCAAGGTGGCATAGAATTAGGAAAAAAAAATTTTATCAATCTTTTAAACTTGCCGCCCACCTTATCCAACCTTTCCTCTCCCTTTCCTTTCCTTTCCCTCCCCTTTCCTTTCCCTCCCCTTTAATCTCCACCGTCGGATCTAGAGATTTAATCTCAACCGTCGGTTCTAGGGTTTTAATCCCAACCGTCGGATTTAGAGATTTAATATCAACCGTCGGTTCTAGGGATTTAATCCCAACCGTCGGATCTAGAGATTTAATCTCAACCGTCGGATCTAGAGATTTAATCTCAATCGTCAGTTCTAGGAATTTAATCCCAACCGTCGGATCTAGAGATTTAATCTCAACCGTCGGTTCTAGGGATTTAATCCCAACCGTCGAATCTAGAGATTTGTTTTCCATCATTTGATCTATACTTCATGAGGTTTATATTAGGCTACGATAGGGACCATGAGGAGGAGTTGGGTCTTGGCCACCCGATGGATCAGAACCACACAAACTTGATCCATCAATGATGTTCCATTCCACTAGAGGATCATCATCGAACTACCTCACCAACCCCCATAAATTAATATGGGCTCCATATATTATTTGTACATCCATCTCCCCGTGTTTAAGATATCGAATGTCCGTCAATTGATTGATTTACTGACCATCAATCAATTAACATCTAACTCCTCGAGTAGTACCACTCAACCTTATCATCATGTTGACTAAGTCAACCTGCAGGGTTTACATGATGAACCTTATGAGCTTTTCAAGGGGACATCATCAACCTAATATATAGGACACGGTTTCCTCCTATAATCAATGGCACACCATGTAAATAATATCATTTCCCAACTTACCGGGCATATTGATTTAATCCATAGAAATCTCACCCTCTGGTAAATCAAAGAAATAAATATTAAGTACATGTGCCCGTTATTATATCGGGATTAAGAGCATATACAACATAATATCCGAGGTCCGATTCAATTATGTAGTCAGCAATAAATTGAATCACCTCTATGTCGGTCCTGCTCAATACACCTAAGTGTACTAGTGTAACTCTATGTTCAAGACAAAACAATACCAAGCTACACTACAACCATGCCAATGGTTTATCCAAAACCATCTTGGTTGTGAGCCTTTACTTATATTCTAAAAGGGACTGATAACATGATCTTCTGTGCCGCACCCAGGTACCATGTTATCTACAATGTAAAATTTTAGACAATATGCATACATATAAATATAACGTTCAAACAATGATCATGTGATTCTTATTTCAAAATAAAGATGTCCATACAAAAGAGCTAGGCTTTCAGTATACATCCCAACAATAACCTGGCTAACCGATGAAATTCTATATTATACTCCATCACTGAGCGATTATTCTGTCGTAGGCTCATAAAATCCTGACGACGCATCATCTGATATGCCCGTGGGAAGTACTGACTCTCAAAAGCCTCTCTAAATCTCGCCCATGTAATCTGATGCTCGCCGATAATCGAGCGCTGGATATCCCACCAAATCTCGGCCTCGCCTTGTAAATGGAAGGCCGCCAACTCTGCCTTCTCCCACTCGGAGCAGACCATATAGTAGAAGGTATGCTCCATCGTCTCGATCCAAGACTGATCCACGATCGGATCAGTCTCTCCACCGAATAAAGTGAACCAGGTTTTCATTGACTTTGCTAATCTTGGAATCTGGGCTCGTGCCACAGCTACATCAGTAGGATGAGTAGGGGACGATACTGAGTGAAGGCCGACCGGCTCCACTGATGGGCCTGTCGGGTCTATAGTAGCAGGCCCTACTGACGGGGGTGTCTGATGTGTATCAGCAGGGTCTCCCGCTGGTACATCGGATACCCCAGTAGTGGGTATCTCGGGAGGAGGATCCGCCGAAGACTAAGGATCCACAACTCCCGCAGCACCCTGTGGAATCTGACCCTGATCAACAAGCTCACCCTAAGTAGATCCTCCTGGCAACTCTATCGCCAAAGATCTCAGGGTCCACTGGCATGATCGTCCCACACCACGTCCTGGCGCAGATGCACGCCCACCTCGTCTCATATCTGTTAAATGAATACAAATATTACTAGAAGTAAAAACATATAAAATTTTTCTAGCATACCTATTTCACTGTCAGGAGAGGTCCCGTCGCTGCCAAATCCCCATATTAATCTCGTCAAAAAAATCCTCGAATTTCCGAAACATAAAAATCATCGAAAATCCATACCAAATCCAAAATTTCCAGATTGCCTCGCAAAAACCTGCCAATACATGGCGAACTCCGAAAAATCCAAAATCCCTTAGGAACTCGAAAACCTAGGCGCTCTGATACCAAATAAATTATCATGCCCCAAAGGAGAGCCCGCCAGACAAAAATCCGGCAGCATCTCCCCTGTAAGGGTGACAATTGCCAATTTACATACAAGGCTTACACGACCACTATACATCGGTCAACACGATCGGAATCCAAACATGCACACAGGTAATAAAATAGGCCTCTGGGCAACTATAACAGTAAATGATAAGCAGTCCACAATGACTTGACTTACCTCTTCTGCCATCTAGGCAGGAATACCGAACCAAATCCAATCGAAACAAAACCGAATAGAGGTCCATACGGACACCAAAAATCCACGAATACAAATATCGAACTCCAATCCTAAACATGTCCTTTAATTAAAATATCCAAAACCATAAAACAAATAACCAAATAAACTTCCACGATGAGGGGGTTTGGCAGCTGGACTCTCCTGACAGCTTCAACCTAAAATAGATATAAATCAATGGGGTAAGTTCAAAGAACTCAGTGGATATAGTCGATATGCAAGTATGATATAGCTAACAATAAAAATCATGCTAGTACAGTCTCACATATAGGGTAAGCAAGAAAAAATGTATAAGGACTGTACTCACCTGAATCTCCTACCCTGGTATAGGAGCATGTGACCTACTATAAGAGATAAAAAAAATCATCACCATATACGAATATGAATCCTGTATGCATGGCAATCATATGCAACATCCAAGGCATCAATAAAAATGCATCAAACATAATACAAATGCAAACCATGCAAAATGCATGTCGTGCAAATGACATGGTCACCCCTGATGCTAGTCAGCCGCCTCACACGCGATGGTGAAGCCGAATGGATAGGGTTATGACAACTGTGCACTCTGCCATCACTACTCCTGAGTGACTGAGTGGACAGGATGCTGTCGGAGTACACCTATCCTCCTGCCCCAAACAGAGTGGGGGGAGCTAAGTTCTCATCTTCCGATGTCATAGACCAAAGGAGGGATCCCTGCCTGCTACCACGCTGCCTCATCGCTACCCATGACCGAACCAACGGAGCCTGACAGAGCAACTGCACACACCCTCCTGATGTACCACTAACTCATTGTTGGTGCAATCGGCCCAGGTTGACTCGAGTTTGACTCGAGCAGTACCTTGATGGTATTTTGATGATAGACAAAACTCATGACATGGGATTGTCATGGGAAAGTCCAACATGGAGTTGGCATGGAAAATCCAAGCATGGAGCTTGGTGTGGAAGTCCAAGGAGGAAGCCTTGGTATGGGTAAGTCCAAAGCATTGCGAAGCCGTGCGCTTGGTGCTTTGTGAGAAATGCATTGCGAAACCGTGCGCTTGGTGCATATGGGAAGTCTTGAGAACTTAACAAGTTCACTAGGCTCGGGGTCCTTGAGTCGGTGAAGGATGGCATTGCGAAGCCGTGCGCTTGGTGCATCTGAGGGACCGCCGGACGTGGAGAGAATGGAGTGAGCCCAAAGGGGAAGCATACTTCCAGGGCATGAGACGCGAAGGATTGCATTGCGAAGCCTTGCGCTTGGCGCATCCGAGGGACGTGGGCCGAGGGAAGTGAGCTTCGGTGGGGAACTCTATGAGGGATAAGGTGGACTTGGCCAAGTGGATAAGACTGAGTGTTGGAGGCTCAAACTTGATGTTTGAGGGTTTACCCGACGGACGGAGGCTCAAACAACTTGGTGTTTGAGATTTTGCCCGACGGCAGTCGACTGGCGTAGGTGCCGGTTCGACTGGTCCAAGTCGACTAGGGTTCGATTGGTTTAAGGCAATTTGTTGGGCGCGATCGATCGCCATGGGTGTGGATTAGTTGATCGATCGACGATATGATCGCCGAGGAAGCAATGATCGTGATGGGAATGTCGCGAGCATAGAATGCTCCATAGCCGACTGGGCAGTCGACTACTATGTCACCAGTCGACTGATGGACATCATCAATCGACTGGTAGGTGATCCGTTGGAACTTGTCCGACGTGGATCTGGCCGTTGTGAGACAACGGCCACAGGGGCAGTCGACTGGGGCCTTTTGGCAGTCGACTGATGGGTTTGAAAATAGCTTGATGCAGGTTATAAATGGAGCACGAGTTGGAGGATTTCGCCAAGACTTTAAGGAAGCGATTGAAGGGGATTTGCTGCTGCATTCCAGTCCTTCAAGAGCCATCCAAAGCAAGCAACAAGAAAAGGGTCAAAGAAAAGATTTGTAAAGCATTCTTTACTTGTATTTCTTGTGTCTTTGTATTTCTTGTAGTATTACTATTGTAATAGCTTGTATGAGGTTTCTCCACCTCCGACGTGTAGTTGAGAAGGAGTTTAGTTAGTGCCGTGTGCATAACTAGAGCTCGAGGAGCTCGCCTGTGGAGTAGGAACCATTCAGTTCCGAACCACGTATATCGCTTGTGTTTGCGTGTGCTTTTTTGTTGTTAGTATCATTATTGTTTTCTATTGTTTCCGCTGCGCTAACGACAATCGTAGATAAGCAACGCAACGAGAATGAGCAAATACCGACATACAACGAACGAGGGCTATTCACCCCCCTCTAGCCGGCCAACCGATCCCCAACAAGTGGTATCAGAGCCGAGGTCACTCTTCAAGGACTAACCGCCGCGAGAGCAATTCAAGATGGCCGACTATAACCTTCAACCACCAAAGTTCAAAGGAGATTCCCTATGGTGGAGAAGAAAAATGGAGGTATACCTAGAAATCAATTTTGATTTTATGCTAATCCTAGAAAACGGTTTCGAATTGCCTAGGGATGAAAGAAATAGGCAAATTGAGAAGTCAAAATGGACCCAAGATCAAATAAAGGACTTCAAGACAAATCTCGAGGTAATTAAATTACTTAGTGATTTGTTACCTAATCATATTTGGTCTAGATTGGGTAATTTTAGGGATGCAAAGGAATTGTGGGAGAAGATAATGAAATTTCAAGAAAACTCTCAATCGGCACAAGTAGAGGATGATGCCGAGGAAGAAGCTCCATCCACTTTCGAAGATGTGGATGATTTGATGGAGACCTCCACCTCTAGCATTGAGGGGGAGGAAAGGCAATCTTCCATCCCGGAGCAAGAACAAGAAGCATCCACATCCGGGAGAAGTGAAGATCAAGAAGAGACCTCCACCACCTCCCTAGGTAACTCAAGCGTTGTAATTTTAAATAAGAATCACATAATATGCTTTGAGTGTAGGGAGAAAGGGCTCTACAAGAGTAAATGCCCTAAATTGGCTAAGGAAAAGGTATCAACACCAAAAGTCAACTCAAAGTCAAAGGATGCCGGTGTTCCCAAAACTAGAAGCAAAGAGCACATTGTGTGTTTTAAATGCAATCAAAAGGGGCACTACCGAAGCCAATGCCCTAGGGGGAGGAAGGAAGGGTAAGAAGGTGTAATTCATGTAGGGGGAGCTTCCCAAGCTAACCCAAAGGTAAATTTATTTAATGCACCTTTACTTCCAAAAGTCAAAAAGCATGCAAAAAATTATTTTAGCTCTCTTGCTATTATCAATGAAAAGCATGTTAGAAGAAACAATAAGGTTTATTGTCTAGGTGCTAAGCATGTTCATATATCTAAGGACAAACCTAGGACCAATAATTCTAGAAATATTTTGCCTAGGGAGTCAATTAGGAGAATAGAAGAATATTTGGGTATTAACCCCAAGAAATCTAGGCATATGCCTAAAAGGAAAAATATTTCCCAAAAGATAAATGAAAATTCAAAATTGAGGAAATTGGAGTTAGAAAACCAAGCCTTGAGGTCAAGGCTAGAAAAATTAGAGAAGACCCTAGCTTTAATATCAAATTCGGTTCAAGGGTCTAATGCCCAAAAGTCAAGACCTAGAGTTCAAAAATGGTCTAAGGGCAAGGAAGGTTTGGGTCACAAACCAAAGCCCAAGGAGACTTATCATAATGTTCCATTTAATTATGGAACAATTTCTAGGTCTAGGAAAACCAAGGCTAATAGGGAAGCTATCCCTAAGTCTAGCCATGGTGTTTGCTTAGTGGCTAAGGACCTAAGGAAAACCAAGAAAGACACTAAGAAGGTCAATGGAGGAGTCACCTCTAGAGTTGACCCAAGTAAGACCCATTTGACTAAGGCTTCAAAGCCAAAAATTGTCATTAGGAAGGTATCTAGGGAAGTTATCCCTAGAGAATACCTTGTTAACCCAAGGAGCTCCAATAGATATTGGGTTCCTAAAAGCGTGATTGATTCACGCTAGATGAGTTAGGGTGTGTCAACCCTAAATGGATGAGTAGTTAACCTAACCATAGTAGAGTTGACACATTAGGATGTGCCAATGTGTTTGAGAAGTTAAAAATGATTAAATTGGCACAATTAGGTCATAGAGGTCATGGTGTGCCATTTTGGGTTTTTGGCACACTAGGGAAATGAATGACATTAAGGCAAAATTGAATTAACTTATAGAAATGGCAATTTGGATTTTAACATTTAGGTATTCTATACCTTAGTATATTTTACTTGCCATGTTTTATTTGCCTTGCCATGTCATGATATCATTTTCATTTTTATCTCTAAAAATGTCATGATCATGTTGAGACTTATTTTTAGATGTCATGTATGCTTAAGTTTCATTCACATGCCATGACATCATGATATTGGCATATGTTTTTATCTAAATCATATTTATGCCATAATCATCATCATGCATAAATTAAAATGAAATTAAGGACTATGGCACGATTTGATGGGAATCAAAGAATATTGCCTTAGAAATATGCATGAGAACATAAAGAAAACAAAACCCACATCTCACTAAAAACTTGACTTGAATGTGTTTTACACATCTAGATATAAGTGAGATGTTTAAGGAAAATAAATTAAAGGTTTTGAAAACATTTTGAAAAACCTTGGTGAAGTCTATCTTTTGATAGCTATCACCATTGAATGGGATGATACAAAGAAGGCTTATTATTGAAGCTTTTCTAAACTTTTGAACTTTGTATCAATCTCCTAATTTAATGGGTAAAATAATTTTCCAACATTTTTCACCCATAATGATTGTGATAAGTAATATACATACCAAATTTCAAGATTTATCAACCTATGTATATTTACTTATGAATTTCGGAAAGTCATTTCTGAAATTGAGCTACAAATCGATTGTCGATCGCCGAGGAGGTCGATCGTGATGAATGTTGGTTAGGCCCATGTTCATCTAGGTTAAGGTCCCCTAACCATTCCTAACCCTAGGATATGCTTGGGAGAGCATAAGAGGGTGGAAATCCATTGGACATGGATTAGAAGTTGGGTTGAGGGTGAGTATCAATTTTAAGGTGGAAGAGAGTTCATTGTTGAACTTTGCCTTAATTTTGATTTGGTTAATGTTCCTATTGGCTTAGGGACTCTCCAAGGACATTGTTGGTGCAATGGTCATGGGGGAGCAAGCCTCTAGGGGGAGGAATCCATCATGGGAGGATGGATTTGTATTTCCTCATGGGAGGAAAATTGGGTTGCCTCTCTTTAAGTGATATGGGATCACTAGAAAGATGGTAGGCATGTGTTTCTCCAAGGGAGAGATATAAGATCTCATTGGGATATGAGACATTCATACCCTTGGGGAGGACGTTTTTGATGTAATGTCAAAAAGGGGGAGATGTTACCAAGTTACCAATTAGGTTTGGAATTCTCATTTGGGATGTGAGAATTGCCAATATGGGAGAATTTGTAGACTTGAGATGGTAGTTTTGTCAATCATCAAAAAGGGGGAGATTGTTGGTGCAATCGGCCCAGGTTGACTCGAGTTTGACTCGAGCAGTACCTTGATGGTATTTTGATGATAGAAAAAACTCATGACATGGGATTGTCATGGGAAAGTCCAACATGGAGTTGGCATGGAAAATCCAAGCATGGAGCTTGGTGTTGAAGTCCAAGGAGGAAGCCTTGGTATGGGAAAGTCGAAAGCATTGTGAAGCCGTGCGCTTGGTGCTTGGCATGGGAAATCCAAAGCATTGCGAAGCCGTGCGCTTGGTGCATATTGGAAGTCTTGAGAACTTAGCAAGTTCACTAGGCTCGGGGTCCTTGAGTCAGTGAAGGATGACATTGCGAAGCCGTGCGCTTGGTGCATCCGAGGGACCGCCGGACGGGGAGCAAATGGAGTGAGCCCAAAGGGGAAGCATACTTCGAGGCATGAGATACGAAGGATGGCATTGCGAAGCCGTGCGCTTGGCGTATCCGAGGGGCGTGGGCCGATGGAAGAGAGCTTCGGTGGGGAACTCCATGAGGGATAAGGTGGACTTGGCCAAGTGGCTAAGACTGAGTGTCGGAGGCTCAAACTTGATGTTTGAGCGTTTACCTGACGGTCGGAGGCTCAAACAACTTGGTGTTTGAGGTTTTGCCCGACGGCAGTCGACTGGCATAGGTGTCGGTTCGACTGGTCCAAGTCGACTAGGGTTCGACTGGTTTAAGACTGCTATTTTCTTCTTGGCGGTTCGCCATGGATCATTCGCTAGGAGAGCAATCGGTGATGGGAATGTCGCGAAACGCAGAATGCTCGCGTAGGTGGACGATCGACTACTAGGTCACCAGTCGACTGATGGGCATCATCAGTCGACTGGTAGGTGATCCGTTGGAACTTGTCCGACGTGGATCTGGCCGTTGTGAGACAACGGCCATAGGAGCAGTCGACTGGGGCCTTTTGGCAGTCAACTGATGGGCGCGAAAATAGCTTGATGCAGGTTATAAATGGAGCACGAGTTGGAGGATTTCGCCAAGACTTTAAGGAAGCGATTGAAGGGGATTTGCTGCTGCATTCTAGTCCTTCAAGAGCCATCCAAAGCAAGCAACAAGAAAAGGGTCAAAGCAAAGATTTGTAAAGCGTTCTTTACTTGTATTTCTTGTGTCTTTGTATTTCTTGTAGTATTACTGTTGTAATATCTTCTACGAGGTTTCTCCACCTCCGACGTGTAGTCGAGAAGGAGTTTAGTTAGTGTCGTGTGCATAACTAGAGCTCGAGGAGCTCGCCCGTGGAGTAGGAACCATTCAGTTCCGAACCACATATATCGCTTGTGTTTGCGTGTGCTTATTTGTTGTTAGTATCATTATTGTTTTCTATTGTTTCCGCTGCGCTAACGACAATCGTAGATAAGCAATGCAACGATAACGAGCAAATAACGACATACAACGAACGAGGGCTATTCACCCCCCACTAGCCGGCCAACCGATCCCCAACACTCATGAGTGGTAGTGTGTGCAGGCCATGTAACTGGCTGCGGGCTCAACTATAAAGGAACCCCGTCCAACTAGCATGCAATCATGCAAAAATGGTGCATGATACTAAATCATGTAAATCCTACTCAAAATACCTATCCGAATAATATCTACGATCAATATGTACATATCCATAATCCAAGTAACTATGATCCAAATAAAACAGGGAAGATATAATAATATCCTATCACATGCATGTATCAAGTAGGCACTAAAAATATACCAGGCATATAAATATGAAAATTATTGTAAGCTATCCTAACTAGCACATCAACTTGACTATATCTAAAAGATAAGTCAAAATACCCTCCTGAATATAAAAAGATGTCCGCAAAAAGAAAGAAAACGTCACGACCAGGGACCTGCCTCGTGACCGAAACCTGCATATAACATAACTATTGTTATGCACAAAAAAAATGCAATTCACTGCCAAATCGAATACTTAATCGATTTCCTTCATAACCAAATTAACCCAAACTATTTCCAATTTTCCCTAATTTTCCAACCGTCTTATTAATCTTTTCCTACCAAAAATATCCATACAATTAATTTAGCTCACTAAATCAATTGATAAAAATTTTGATTAATTAATGATAAGCTAATTAATCAATTAAACCTGGATTAACCTGCATTTTAACAACCTAAGCCATATAAATAAAAATTCTATGCCTTTTAATTTATCAATTAATTGTACCAACCAATTTACCCAATTAATTCCTAATCAATTAAGCTAATTCATCAACTAACCGGGACCTCATAGCTTTGATTCACCCTACCGACACACCCCCTCTAATTTACAGAATCAAATTGGATCGAATGGAAACAAGGAAGTCAAAAACATATACCAACAATAGAAGCTACACCGGTGCAACTTCGTTATTCCCTGTTCACCGTCAGAACATGCGGCTACTTACAGAGGCGGCGACCGGTGCTGTGGGTCGCGATGCGTCGGCGGCGTAGGTGAAAAGGATGCTCGGGCGGTCCTGTGGCCGCAGAGACCGGCGCTCGTCGTCTAGGGCAGAGGAGTCCGGTGACGATCCCGTGGCTTTGGTGGTCGGCGCGCGCGGCTGGGGTCGGCGAGCATGCAGAGAGTCGTCGGGGCAACGACGGAAGGGCACTGCGGCGACAATTGCGGAGGGACGACCGATCTCGGCGTCGGGCAATGGAGGGGAGCCCGGCGCATACCGCGGTGGACGGCGAGCTCGTGTCACATCGGGGTGGCGGTGCTCACGGCGAGGAGGATGTTAGGGAACGTTAGGGATCGGCGGTCGGAGCGTCGTGCGTAAGAAGAGAACGAGGAAGAAGGGATGGCTTCGGCGCATGAAGGAAGTGGCGAAGGAGGCCGGGGTGGAGAAAATAGAAAAAGAAAAGAAATTTTAGGTTTTCTGTTTAGGTTAATACCCCTTAAATAGACTCCACAAAAGCCTATTTATTTTATCCCCGTAATAATCTCGTACGGACTCCGTTTAAATCCAGAAAAATTCTGGAAAAATTCTTAAATTTCCTAAAAATCCTGAAAAATTTCCACGATTATTTCCTTAACTCTTTGGCCTTTTAATTTAATAATTTAAAATTTCAGTATTTAACAATGGGGGTCCCTACTATTGGCCACTCCGACAGTCACTACCCATGAGTGGTCGAGTGCCGCACACACAAGACTACGACACACAAATCTAACTACCACCATCTACAGTGGTAGAGTGCGGCACCACAATGCTCTGCCCTCACACCGATTACTCCTCCTATGAGTAACCGTGGAGGTAGGATGACTGGCGACACTCTCAACCACAAGGGAGACCTCGTCGCCAGCGTGCATGCAAATGACATGAATGGAATGTCTCACATACATACATCCACCATAGACTCTATTCTATAGATAATCATACTAACCAGATCAACACACTCTCTATCTTGCAGAGAGTCGTACTCAACTGATCATAATACTCTCTATCCTATAGAGAGTCATACAAATCTAATCGACGCACTCTCTATCCTGTAGAGAGTCATACGAATCTAATCGGCGCACTCTCTATCCTGTAGAGAGTCGTACTCATCTGATTATAACAAGCTAAGACCACCGATCCATAGAGACACACTAAGTATCATTCCCCTGACCATTTAAACAATACCTGGTCGGTGGTAACATGCAACCTAAGGGTACTAGAACTAACCCTAGGTTCAAGACATTATCTACCTACGGATGACCTTTTTGCCCAATGTACAATCAGGTTGTCATCCGGACTTTACTATTTGCCCTTAACTTAAACAAATTCTAGGTTACTTATATCACCTATCTATATAACTCCTAATCATGATAAGATCAAACATGATAGCAGCAATGGAGTTAACATTCAACGGTAAAGTATCAAGCATACGATAAATAAGAACGGAGTCAAGGTAACATGATCATATAAGATGATCATGCATCTAAATCTGTATGCATTAAACTACCTGACCATAGTGGGAATTACCCACATGCTTTGTAGACACCAATTTTCTTTACGTCCGTGAATATCTGCCTTGTATCAATGTCCTGCAAATATCATCAGTTACGATTAATTTCCAGCACACGACAACATACTAATTTACTAGTATATTGTTTCTATATTCGTATCCTTTTATTAAATACAAATTAGAAACCCCCTAATCACTCATGGCCAATTCACACCAATTTAGCTCTTTCTATTAAACTCCCAACTTATTCACACGAATAGCATTCATTCAACTCGCTCCGGCGCACCACTCGATCAATCACAGCCCCACCATGGGACATAAATAGAACATTCAAATCTGCAGTTTTACCACAACTCATAGCTGCAACACTTTCTATTTCAACCGAACTCACATTCAACTCACAATTCTTGGCCCTACACTCGAGTATCCCCATACAGAGCATCTCAGCCTCATTCACAGCCCCTACACAAAGCATAACAGAGCATCACAGACACAACCTTGTTCACAGCTACTCCCGTAACACCCAATTAGGGATCTAACACCCTAATTGGAACACCCCACTCCAAATCAATCCTTCTCACTAAACCACAGCCTAGCAACCCTCCAAATCACAGCAACCACACAATCAACACAGAACCAAAATGGACTGCAAAAATACAAAGGGAATCAAGATATATACCAGCGCTTGCAAATGCACCGACGACCCAATTTACTCAGTTCGTCGTAAATTTGTAGATGCCCTAGCACCAGTAGTTTATGACCTACACGGGAGCAAGGCTTTCAGTCGGATATGGATTTCATCTGAGATCGGGGAAAGGAGACACTTACCGATCAGCAAAGGAGAGATCGTCAGCTCCGGCAGAAATCCCGAAGGCCTCCAATTCTTCTGTTCACCGGTGCAATCGGCGGCCACAAACTTACTTCCCTAGCTCCACCAGCAGCCTACCCCCAACAACCGCTAGCCCTCTTTTCCCTATCCCTTGCTCCGGCGGCAATCGACTAAACTCCCCCAAATCGGCAGCTCACTGTCGGAACGTCGCCGATTCAAGCTCCCGCTGGAATCCCTACCCCAGAAGTCGCTTTTCCCTATCCACTGATGTCGCCACCGACCCAGCCTCCAAATCTTCGCTCATGGCAATCCGCCACAAACTTACTTCCTAGCTCCACCAAGAAATTTACCCCAACAACCGCTAGCCCTTTTCCTATCCCTTGCCCGCCGCACCGACTAACTCCCCAAATCGGCAGCTATAGAACGTCACGATTCAAGCTCCCGCCGAATCCCCTACCCGGCAAGAAGTCGCCTTTCCCTATCCAAGCACCGCCGCCGCCACCGAAGCTCAAATCGCGAGCCCTTTATTGCTAGGTTATGAGAGCCGCGAGGGATGTCGCTGCCGCTGGCCCACTCGTAAGGAGCCGGCGATGTTCCGGCAGGAGTCGGAGAGGTCGCTGAGAAAGTCCCCGGGTCCTAACGCAGAGTCGAGAGGTTGCGCAGAAAGCAACACATGTAACTGAAACGTGGAGAGGTTGCGCAGAGAAGAGTCGCGCTGAGATTCGGGGAGAAAAAGTTGTCGTCATGAGAAATAAAGATTGCGGCTGGCCTTAAAAGAAAGCGGCTACGAGAAAATGCTCGGCTTAATGGTAATGGATCGGGTTTGGCAGATAAATGGATCGAATTTTCTGACCCGTTAAGCCCTTTAACTCCTTTCAAGCAAAGAAGGTTTTAAAAACCTCCATTCGAGTCCAGAAAATTCCTAAAAATTCCTGAAAAATTTCATAGGATATTCTCCTAATTACCCAACATTTATTTTATTTTTATTTATTTTATTTTTATTTATTTATTTTTTATGGTATTTTACATTCTCCCCCACTTATAAAAATTTGGTCCCCAAATTTCGTACTAACTTGCAAGAACCAACTCAAGAGATTTATTGAACTACTACATGCCTCAAGTGAACAAATGAGGATATCGAGCTCGGATGGTATCTTCGAGCTCCCATGTAGCCTCCTCTTCAGTAGGATACTGTCATCCAACCTTTACGAGTCGGATGGTCTTGTTTCACTACTGTCGCTCCTTGCGACCCAAATCATTTCACCCCTTTCGAAGGTGAAATACGCAGAAATACCTATTTCCCGACTTCCTCTCACAACACGGGAGATCTACAGAGTCTACCGTATAGGGCCTCA
This sequence comes from Wurfbainia villosa, assembly GCA_025175895.1. Classification (NCBI taxonomy): domain Eukaryota; kingdom Viridiplantae; phylum Streptophyta; class Magnoliopsida; order Zingiberales; family Zingiberaceae; genus Wurfbainia; species Wurfbainia villosa. The sequence continues at coordinate 87,869,901 of CM046002.1, forward strand.
GAAGGATTCATCTGAATGGAGGAGTGATAACTTTTCTTATAGTCAAATTCCACTAAAGGAATGTAATTCTCCCAACTACCTCCATAATTCCTGACACAAGATCTTAATAGATGCTCCAGAGTCTTCTAAATGGTACGCTCCGACTATTTGTCTGTCTGCGGATGAAATGTTATACTGAGCCGATGCTCTGTGCCCATAGCTTGCTGTTGACTCTGCTAACATCGCGAGGTAAATCGCGGGTCTTTTCCAGATATGATACTAATAGGCACCCCATGAAATCTGATCTTCAGTCTTCACCTACGGGCATACTAAACATCGAGAAGCAAAAATTTGCTATATCTCTCTTTATACCGTCCCCACCAGTATAAACATCTCAAATCTCGGTACATCCCAGTACCACCAGGATGTATAGCAAATCTCAAATAAGGTGCTTCTTGTAGCAACTCTATAGTAGCAACCCAGTAGCTAGTAAAAATCCCATGAGCATTCATGCTCCATATATCCACATATCAAGATAACATCCAAATAATAACTACTAAAGCCACGTCATATATATGACAACCTATCTCGTAGTTTCTTAATCGACGTAGGCATAAGATACGTCTCATGCAACTGTATCGGATTCGCTTCGATCCCTGAAATGATATATTTGCGTACAACATCCTTTTACCCACTCCGGAAAGATTAACTAATACTCGTGTAAAAGTTAACCGCCGTCTAGGTCTTGTAACTGGTTCACAAGCTTCCGACTAAACAATTACCATCATCACCCATGTTAAACCAGTCAGTGATATGCTAAGGCTCAAAAGCATCCTATCCACATTCGTCGGAATAACCAAACCATACAAGACAAACCACCATCTATGGTGGTCGAGTGCGCTACTCCAACTACCACAATCAACAGTGGCCAGGTTACGCAACTCCAACAATCGCGAACGGATCCAATCGTGTTCAGGATACACGATTCTCAAATCTAATGATGACTAAATCGTTAATTAGTCTCACAACTTAATCACAACTCAATAAAATTCATACTACGTATGAAATTGTCATATTTACACACCTGCATCCTCTTTAATCTTCACTGATGATATATCAATCATCACAACGACCTTGATAATGTTAGGTAAATCTCTTGCCGTGATATGGTTTTGATGGTGTGGTAAAGGGTTTAAGTTAGGTTGGTATTGTTGATTTGATATGTGCGTTGAAGTCGTGCAGGACTTAGTAATTCGCACATCGAGCCGTGGCGAGTTTCACATTTCATCACTCGTGCCTTGAGTCGGTGAAGGATTGCTTTGCGGAAGCCGTGCGCTTGGAGCATCCGAGGGACCGCCGGACGAGAAGCTTGGAGTGAAGACGGAGGAAGTAGACTTCGAGGCAAGAGACGCGAAGGAGCATTGCAGAGCCGTGCGCCTGATGCTGCCGAGGGACGTGGCCGCGAACGAAGTGAACTTCGAAGGCGAGGGACTCCGAGAGATGAGAGTGAGCGATTGTAACCCGGGGAAGGGTAGCTCTTAGGTGAAACTTGGCCATTTGGCCAAGTGTCGGATGGGTTTCGACACGCCGATCGCCATGACATGGCAATGATCTGAATCGATGGTCGATCGACCGTCTAAGACCGGAGGCCGGCCGATCGCCAGATCGGGCAATGATCGATGTCGACCGCCGATCGCCAAGGGACGGCAATGATCGATGGCACCGCTGCGGGCACAGAGTGGAGTCGACTCGACTGAGCACTCGACTGATCGATCATCAGTCGACTGATGGGTGCCATCAGTCGACTGATGTCAATACCGTTGGATGGAATCCAACGTGGAAAGCAGCCGTTTTTGGGCAACGGCTACAGCACCAGTCGACTGATGGGTGCCATCAGTCGACTGCTCCTGTGTCAACGGGAAGAAACCCTCTTCCTCTATAAAAAGGAAAGGGTTGGGGCTTTGGTGGAAAAATGCTTGAACGCCCAACTACTCCCAAAGTGCCCTAAACGATTTTCCACTCTTCTACTAGCTCTAATCTTCATTCCATTGTAGAAGAGTGATCTTTGTGTTGTAAAGGTTACCTCCACCTAGCTTGGTGCAAAGGAGAGACCAATATTGGATTAGCTTTGAAGGAGTGATTCACCTCGGACGAATCGGGATTGTGGATTAGCGGCGTAGCCGTGAACCACGTTACGACATTGTGTTAGCATTGTCTATTTCCTTTGCTTTGTCTTTATTTGTTTAATTTGCTTGTATTGTTGTTTCCGCTTGCGCTAATCTAATTGTAGACGAGCAAATTCCGATAACCAACGAACGAGGGCTATTCACCCCCCTCTAGCCGGCCATCCGATCCCCCAACAAGTGGTATCAGAGCCAAGGAAAGCTTGTCGAGGACTAACCGCCACAACAAGCAACATTTAAAATGGCCGGCTCCAACATCCATCCTCCGAAATTTTAAGGAGAATTCGCTTGGTGGAAGAAGCGAATGGAGGTATTTTTCGAAACCGACTTTGAAATATTATTAATAATGGAAAACGGTTTCGAGTTGCCTAGGAACGAGAATGGGGAGCCATTGGAGAAATCTAGGTGGAGCAAAAGGCAAAGAGAAGAATACTTGGCAAATTCAAAGGCCAAGCACCACCTATACAATGTGCTCCCTCAACAAGAAGTAAATAGAATAGGGGAGTGCTCAAGTGCCAAGGAGATGTGGGAGAAGTTGGTTGAACTTCATGAAGGCACTTCGGAGGCAAAGCTAGCAAGAAGAGATCTCCTCCGCTCCCAATTATCAAATATCAAGCTTGAAAAGGGAGAAAAGGTAACTTCCCTACATTCTAGATTTAAAGAAATATTAATTGGGCTAACGAGTGTAGGTGAGAAGCTATCGAACCGGGATATGGTAATGAAGGCCATAGATGCCTTTCCCCGGTCCTCAAGATGGAGCTCCATGGTGGACTCATTTTACATCTCCAAGAACCTAGAAGTAAGCACCTTGGAGGAATTCTTTTCAACCATGGAGCTTCATGAGACAAGGCTTGAAGGTATACAAGAAGAGCCTAGAGTCCAAACTTCAAGGGGAGTAGCCTTGATGGCCAACAAAGGGAAAAAGAAGATGGAAATCCCTTCCTCCTCATCCGATGAAGCATCTTCCTCCTCCTCCATGGATAGCACCGAAGAGGCATATATGGTAAGGAGGGTAAGACGTGCTTTAAAGGGTTTTCATTTTAACAAATCAAATGATAGGAGTAGAAGACCAAGGGGGAAGGTGATATGCTACAATTGCCAAGGAGAAGGGCACATAAGGGATAATTGTCCCCTCCTAAACAAGAGCAAGGAAGAAAGGAAGAAGAAAGAAGAAAAGAAGAAGAAAAAGGGGAGCAAGAAGAAAGAGGAGAAGAAGGCCAAGGAAAAAGGGAAGGCCATGGCACTCAAAGCCAAGACATGGGATGACCTTGCCTCTTCATCCTCATCCGAAGAAGAAGAGCATGTCTACTCCAATCTAGCCCTAATGGCTCTTCATGACTCGGATTGCTCCTCCTCCACCGAAAATGAAGAATCAAGCTCAAGTGGAGAGAGCTCAAGTCAAGGGGGAGCTTCTACATCATCCTCATCGGAAGAAGAGGACTTGGTAAGTGAGGTAACGAATCTACCCCCTAAACAAATTATGTCTATGATTTCTAGCCTCACTAAGGACTTATTTAGAGCTAAGAAGAAGAACAAAAGCATGCTAGATCAAATTAAGGACCTAGAACAAAAATTAGAAAAAGCATGCTTAAATGAAAATGAAAATATTTCTTCTAGTCTAAATGATGCATGCTCACATGATAATTATGTGCCTTTAGATGTTAGTGATGCATGCATAGAAGAAAATAGGACATTAAGGGAAAAGGTAGATTATTTAACCAAAGCCCTAGAGAAATTCACAATAGGCTCCAATACCCTTAACATGATAATTGGGAGCCAAAGGCCAAGTTTTAACAAGAAGGGCCTAGGATATAAAGAGAAGAAAAATGAGAAGGCCTATAAATGCCTAATTGCTAGGGGACAAGACAAAAACAAAGTAATAGCTAAGAAATGGATCCCCAAGGAGTACTTAGTGAACCCAATAGGAAAGAACTTATTTTGGGTTCCAAAATCCATCCTTAAGGGTTAGAATAACCCTAGGGTAGTCAACCACATGGACCTAGCCTATATCATATTTTGGTTGACTTAGGATGACGGGACAATATTTTTTAGATAGTGTTGGGTGATGATAACGTGCCCATAAATAGATAATATTGCTTAAATCATGATGATTAATGTAATTTCTATGCATATGTGCAATCATGATTTATGATTTTGAAATTGGGCACATAATCATGAGAAATAGGATTTAAATCATGCCTTAGGTAATATTTGAATTTTTATCATAAGTAATACCTAATGCATGATTATAATTTAATGAAAACATGTATTTCATGATCATAATGTGAAATTAAATCATATATGTCATTATGATCATGTAGATTGTTAGGTTGATACTTAACCATGATAGAATTGCATGAATATATTGGTTAAGTATATAAAAATACCCCCTAGGATACATCTCACACTCACCATAGGTTACCTTGATTGAAAACTTAGTTTGGGTGAGATGTTAGGATGATACAAATGTCCACTAATGCCAATGGCATTTAGATGGTCATTTAAAGTATCAAAATAGCAATAATAGACCAATCATGGGGAAGGCTTATGTTTAATTCATAGACATATTGCCCAAAGATCATGGTTGGATATTTCATATGTTTTCAAAACAATTTCTTACTTTAAAATACATGTATTTATGTTTTGAAACAATTGGAACCAAAACTAGGTGTTAAACTTGATACTATCATGATCAAAAACCTAGTAGTTTTTAAAGCTTTTGGATTTTTGGCAAAAACGTGGAAATATAATGATTTTTCATGAAAAACTATTTTTCCCTGATAGATACACTTAAATGAAATGTGTTCCCCAAATTTCATGATTTTTCAAATTTTCTGAATTATAGAAATTCAGAAAAACACGTGCGATCGTAGTATCTGACGATCGTGATGGCACTGCATTTCAGAGACGATGAACGGCTGAATTCCAATTTTTTTATCAACTTGTGGTATTTTCTTTCTATTAGATTTGATGCCATATGTTTCTAACTTAGTATTCATATTTTTGATGGTGTCAAAGGGGGAGAAATGAATATGTTTAAGTTATGATAGGGGGAGAGATTAAGGGGGAGCATCATGGATTAAGGGGGAGTTGCATGTTGCTATCAAATGTTTATGTTTACATGCTTTCTTTCCTTAAAAATTTATATCAAATGTTTTTACCTAACTTAAACGGATTGCCACACATCAAAAAGGGGGAGATTGTTAGGGCAATCTCTTGCAGTGATATGGTTTTGATGGTGTGGTAAAGGGTTTAAGTTAGGTTGGTATTGTTGATTTGATATGTGCGTTGAAGTCGTGCAGGACTTAGTAATTCGCACATCGAGCCGTGGCGAGTTTCACATTTCATCACTCGTGCCTTGAGTCGGTGAAGGATTGCTTTGCAGAAGCCGTGCGCTTGGAGCATCCGAGGGACCGCCGGACGAGAAGCTTGGAGTGAAGCCGGAGGAAGTATACTTCGAGGCAAGAGACGCGAAGGAGCATTGCAGAGCCGTGCGCCTGATGCTGCCGAGGGACGTGGCCGCGAACGAAGAGAACTTCGAAGGCGAGGGACTCCGAGAGATGAGAGTGAGCGATTGTAACCCGGGGAAGGGTAGCTCTTAGGTGAAACTTGGCCATTTGGCCAAGTGTCGGATGGGTTTTCGACACACCCGACCGCCATGACATGGCCGATCGATCCGAGTCGATGGGTCGATCGACCGTCTAAGAGCCGGTTGAGTGAGCCGATCGCCAGATCGGGTGATCGTCGATGTCGACGATCGATCGCGCTAAGGACGAGCGATCGATGGCACTGCACGGCGCGTGGAGTCGACTGATCGAGCACTCATCGATCGATCATCGGGCCGATCGATGGGTGCCATCGGTCGACCGATGTCAATACCGTGATGGAATCCAACAGCGTGGAAAACGGATTTTGGGCAGATCTACGACCGATCGGGATGGGTGCCATCACCGCGCTCTGTCAACGGGAAGAAACCCTCTTCCTCTATAAAAAGGAAAGGGTTGGGGCTTTGGGGGAAAAATGCTTGAACGCCCAACTACTCCCAAAGTGCCCTAAACGATTTTCCACTCTTCTACTAGCTCTAATCTTCATTCCATTGTAGAAGAGTGATCTTTGTGTTGTAAAGGTTACCTCCACCTATCTTGGTGCAAAGGAGAGACCAATATTGGATTGGCTTTGAAGGAGTGATTCACCTCGGACGAATCGGGATCGTGGATTAGCGGCGTAGCCGTGAACCACGTTACGACATTGTGTTAGCATTGTCTATTTCCTTTTCTTTGTCTTTATTTGTTTAATTTGCTTGTATTGTTGTTTCCGCTTGCGCTAATCTAATTGTAGACGAGCAAATTCCGATAACCAACGAACGAGGGCTATTCACCCCCCTCTAGCCGGCCATCCGATCCCCCAACAGATAATTGTATGACATCCTGACATTACAATATTAATACTCTAGTCGTAAATCAACCTTAGAGTATACACAAGTGTCCTTTGTTGATCTAAAAAGATCATCTATCCCCAATGGAGGATATTCACTTTTAACAGCTATCGCATTCCATCATCGATAATCGATGCATAATTTCAAAGGTCCATATCTCTTTCAAAAAAAAGAGTTCCGGATCTTCTCAAGGAGGAATACTGGGATAGATAAATATCCCCTCCAACATCTCCTATAATCGCAACTTATATTTTTCCAATTCCCATAGTGTTTAGTAACACTTATACCAGTCAAATTATCACCCGGCATGGGATCTTCGATATCGGAACTATTTTTCGCAATCATTTCGATCACCTACTCCACTTGCTTATGCAACGGCAAGCCTTGGAGTTCATCCAAAACTACATCCGAAGGCTCTCGGATTATACACACATCCGAGAGACATATCATACCATAATCTCAACAATTTGACCATCCGTAAGGATATGTCTACAGTAAAGATATGTCTTTCCAAGTCTAAAGGCATCCCTTAACTTCTTAATTGTTGGTCCACATCTCTCCTGACAGTAGAGATGCCATCGACCCATAAGTTGATGCATAGTAACCCTGAACGATCAATTATCTGTCGATCCGATCTAAAGGCTCCTCGTAAGTCTGGGCCTTTCTCTAAGAGAAAAAAGATCAAATCCAACAATCCGCGATAAAGCGATCGCATTTCTATGACGAATGACTCGAGGATTTTCCCGGATCATCTGATCACATCACTTAATCCTACGAGCTACAACTGTAGAATACGAATAGATACGACCATCGTCGTATACTCTCTCCTCTGTACTAAGCAAATCACATCTGGAGGTAACTGTTGTTGTCTGTTGAATCTTCTAAGATGTATTCTGCTGATGCTGCTTCATAAATCACTTCCCTTGAAGGGAAGTATCACGGAACTCCCCCCACGCCTGAGGTAGTAGGTTGCTGCTGATGAGATAATCCAAATCTTCTATGTTGATCTCTGCTGTCGAGATGGTACATCATTCTCCCGGAACACCATTAGTAGTCTTCAAATGAGTCTTCAAAGTATACCTCCTCAACTGTACTGGTTGCTCAAAATATCAACAGATGAACTGTTCCAACGGATAATCGGACTTCACGTGTCTTCGTGATCTGCACTGCACACATACAATCCCTTCAAAGTCTTTGTTCTTATTTTACTGATATCCACGAGAACATCCTGATGATCTGCAGTTGGTCTTCTATAATCGAAAAATAGCTCAAAGCCTATGACTCTGATCTTGCTCCTTTATCCAACAATCGGAGACTTCTGACTCTATTAAGTTGGCTTGCAATATTTGCTTATAGGTCTCCAACTCTTAAACTCTTGTACGGAGTCATTTCTAAACTCTTGTCTCAATCCAACATCTTCCGGCAGGATCTGATAGAAGATCCAATCATCTTAATCCAACAGTAAGCCAACAATTGTGGGTGGCTTAAAACATCCATTCACATTCTTGAGCTATTGGGTGGTCATAACCTTTGCAAGTCTCACGACTCTGCACATTACACTATTACTAACCGATCACCCTTTCTTGAAGCTCAACAATTCCTTACAATATGTCACTAAAAGTGACACAGGGAAATACAATCTTTCAACATCACTAAACCATGATCAAGTGATATATTATTCCCCGAAGATTATTTTCTGTATTTATCACCAAATACCGACCTGATCCCGATAATGGTATGCAAACAACTCTTCTTTCTCGGTATAACATGAGTTAAGTACTCAAAAGTACTCTCGAAGTTATACAACTCAGTACGAACAACTCAGGGATAAAATCCCTATGAAACATCGTAACCTAGCCTTTCGCTATCTGCATCAACAATAGTCTACTTGTCTTGTCCATTACCCAACAGGTAATGATATGACTAACATAATTAGTGAAAATCTCTAAGACCGTAGTCTCAGATTTCAACAAGAAATGTGACGACTTGACCCATGTTTTCCGACTCGGTATCAGTCGGCTCTCAAAGACAAATCACCTTTTTGATAAAGGTTCAAGACTCACAGACTTAACCGGTCATTTTCGGGGTCAACTCATACACGGTTACGAACAATAACCAACAAACTACAGGTTATTCCCTGTTATATACACTAAAAGCATAGCCAACAAAACCGGGAGTATAAACCCTATCGGCAACTCCGGTTGGTCGCCTCAGTGGATGACCCCTACTACAAGTCTGCACAGGTGTCATAACTCTATTATATACACCTACTGATCAAGTTTAGATAAATATCTACTAAACAATAAGTTATCAGGAATTCTTACCTCGTGCTGCTTGGAGCTCAGGCCGCTGTCCATCTCATCTCGAAAAATCAAAACCGAAAAAATCGACTCTCGAGAATCCAAGACTCGACTCAAAAACAACATTGTATGGCATCGCAGAACCTAGGGCTTTGATACAAATTGTTAGTGCCTATAAGATTCATATATCTCCATAATGACATGATATTGTCCACTTTAGGCCCAAGCCCTCATGGTTTTATTTTTGGGCTTTATACAAAAGGCCTCATGTCAATTGAGATATCTTTTCATTTTATAAGCACATGATCTTTTCCATGTCTTATCAATGTGGGACTTTGATTGTATTCCCAATACTCCAACAATCCCCCTCTCAAACGAAGGACCACATTGACCCTCCCCTCAAGCATATGCGTCCTCCAAGGACATCCTCTGCTTGATGTCCGATCCTCAATCCACAGGACTTCCTGCCAAATGTCTGGTCCTCTTGACCCAGCTGGACTTCCTGTCAGTTGTCCAACCCTTCTGACCCAACTGGACTTCCTGCCAGTTGTTCGGTTCTCCCGACCCAACTGGACTTCCTGCCTGGTGTCTGGTTTTGTTGATCCGAACCTGGGAGCTCAACTTCCTTCGTTCGAGGTTCATGGCTTGACATGAACCATGACTCTGATACCAATAAAGTTATCACGCCCCGAGAGTATGCTGTGCCGAAAAGCAAACGGACAACATCACCCCTGTACGTGGCAACATCTCGTGTCAATACAAGGCCCATAGTCCACAACAATAACAACACACACACACAAATATATATATATATATATATGTAAACAAAACACAACAACATAATAAACTAATTACAACAAAGATGTTAGTAATATATGAGAGATGTCCTAAGGCAATCGCCTTATGTATGAACCATTTATATGATAAATGAAGATTCACTATTTGAGTATACATGTTTTATGTATTTGATTGGATCTTAAACTCATTTACTGAATGTCCACGATACGATTCACAGCATGAGAGAATTTGTGATTGGATCACAACTAGTGAGTATCTCTACATGTGTAATTGTGATGTATCGGAATAATCCCTAGTCGATGAATTGATGGATCTGGACACCATCAATTCTGTTGAGACTAGCACGAGGTATACTCCTTGGTGTATCCAAGCAGCTGATTCTCACTGGCTGGAGACATAGTGATGTCCGGAGTTAATCGTGGATGCTAGTTATGGTAACTAGTTCATTGGAGTGACCAGCCGTAAGACTTCATATGGTTCTCTGCATATATAGATATGTCAATGAAGTTCTTACTGTGGCTTAAGTGCGATGTTCCTTTGACTTGCGGTATTCAAGTCATCTTGATCATGGAGACTTATGCTTTGACATCTTAAGCAAACATCTCTAAGGAGATGTGGACCCGGGATGATTGGGTATAAGTCGAAGTGATCGAAGGTGTTTGAATAGCCTATAAAGGATTCACCACTCCTTGCGAGGAGATGTATACCCATGGCCTCTCGTTGGATTGTTACTAAAGTCTTTGGCCAAAGCATTACATGTTTAGAGTAAGGTACTCTTCGATACATGTGGAGTAACTAGAATCCGTAGGACGAGGAAATAATACTTGGGCTAGGTGTGACGTAGTCAGCCTAGTGGGGACTGACACAATAGACCATGTCCTGAACCAAGTGGGTATAAGATGAGTGAAGGGAATGGGGCACGATTCATTCGAGCTACTGAAGGGTTTCAGAAATAGTTCTGGATCAACCGTTGATCTTTTCGGTTAATTGGGGATCATGATGTACTACTAGGTGCCACTTATGATCGTTCTATAATTAATGGTTAATTATAGACGGCCAACATAAACCGAGAACCTATTTGGTCACACGCACAACGAGTGTAATCCAAAGGATTTAAAACGAGCTTGAGAATGGGATTCTCAGACCGAGAGAAACTATGTTTGGTTGGACCAAACATAAAGCGAGCATGAAATTGTTTCAGTCGCAATGGAAGCGTGGATGGGCAACGTCTTATGAAGACATAATGGATGGACCAAAATGGTTTGGTTCTAATCCAATGGATAAGAATAAACCAAAGGGTTTGGTTTATTTTAAACGAATGAACCAAAAGTTGGTTCGGTTCGTTTTAACTTAAAATAAACCATCATGGTTTGGTTTATTTTAACTTATCTTAATGGAGCGGGTTAACGGGCTTTATGGATATGATCCATTAACCATTAAGTGAATTAGTTCTCTATAAAAGTGGGCTTAAGGGATTGTTAAACCCTAATCCAAAAATCAAAACCCTAGCCTCCAAGGAGTTGCCGCCCAACCAGGTTGTGCCGCCCAAGCTCCTTGCTGCCCAGCTTGATTGTGCTGCCGTCAAGACCCTTGCCGGCGTCCAAGCTCCAGCCGGTGAACCTCCGGCGACCCTCCGGTGATCTCCTATAGGTTTTGCATCAAGGTGAGGCTTTTCTCTCCTTGTTTTGGCCGGCACCTACTCCTCCACCAAGCTGTCCAGTTTTCTGGACAGCTTCTCCTCCTCTCGTCGGAGCGTCGTTTGGACGACGGTTAGTGCTCCGACAGCGGCTAACATACCGGGGATTTGATCTCCGGTAATCCTCTGAGGTGGAGGACGAAGGATTCGTCAAACGGTTGACGAATACCTCTCCGGAGAAGCGAGTTTTGAGAACTCGTTTTTGGATCCGAATTTGGATTCAGATCGTGATCATCTCTCGATCACGTCGTCTTCAACACGAGGCTAGTAACCCGTACGAAGACGAAGCTCGTGACTTAGCGAAGTCATCCCAAGGAGCTCGGCGTGGATACGGATAGAGACGATTCTTACGAGGATCGTTCCGGTTGATGCCGTTCCCGCTACACGTCATACGGAAGGTATAACGTAGTTTAATTTCCTTTTATTGCAATTTTAATTTACGGTTATGTCTACACTTGTTGTAATAGCATGCGTGTGTTGTGTGTGTTGTAATAAATAGGAGTATTTATTATTTTTATTGCTTCCGCTGTGCTCATGTTTACGAAACATGATCGAACACACACACGCCGCGGTGCCGGAAACCCAACAAAAGACACAGCGGAAACATGAATCAACAACAACCCAACCTACACACATGCATACCGGTATGACTAACACCAGAACATAAAGGAAACCTTGTCAAAACTCGCACCAACATGTGCGTACATCACATAACCCATAACATCACGAAAAACTCGGAATACATAATAAGATATACTGAAAACCCAAAAACCCAGACTCTTGGAGTTGAGATGAGACGATGCCAGGCAGCGGTGCTCTAAGTCCATCACGAAGTTGGCTACCTGTTACCTGGGCGATAGAAAAATCCAGGGTCTGTGGGGGTGAGTAAAATTCAGCAGGTAATAGATAAACATGTATATATTAATATCACATGTATTTCGACAGAAAAATCTATAGATATCACTAGAATGATAACATATCCATTTATATATCTTCTAACAAAGAGTCAATATGAAATGCAGACATATCTGAACGTCTGCTACGCTACCCCTATCCAACCTGAGCACATATCCACAACATAAGGTATAAAGAATAGTACTAACTCATACTACATCCTGATATGGGTCGAGGGTATCACAGTGAATAACCAACAAGTATACAAGAACCGGCCTACTAACATACAGAAAATGTAGCATGTATGAATATATACAAACAAATGCAACAAGCATAGTACATACAAATGCAGCATCACAATAAGCATATATATATAGACTGCATCTATATATGTATACTAATCACAATCATCCATATATATATATATATATATATATATATATATATATATATATATATATATATATATATATATATATATATACATGCATATATGTATATATATGGCAATATGCAAAAATGCCATAAGTCGGCAATGCAGGATGCATGGTCATGTCGGCTCACCCTAAAGCTACCAAGACCCCAGTGTGGCCTCGGTGGCTCGAGCATGACAACTGTCCCAACTCAACACCAACCACTACTCTCGAGTGGCCGAGTGGACAGTATGATCGAGTTGCATATAAGCATAAAGAGCAAGCTACACGATGGGGGTCCCTGCTGTTGGCCACTCCGACAGTCACTACCCATGAGTGGTCGAGTGCCACACACACAGGACTATGACACACAAATCAAACTACCACCGTCTATAGTGGTAGAGTGTGGCACCACAATGCTCTGTCCTCACACCGGTTACTCCTCCCATGAGTAACCGTTGAGGCAGGATGACTGGCGACACTCTCAATCACAAGGGAGACCTCATCACTAGCGTCCATCCAAATGACATGAATGCAATGTCTCACATACAGACATCCACCATAGACTCTCTATTCTATAGGGAATCATACTAACCAGATCAACGCACTCTCTATCCTGCAGAGAGTCGTACTCAACTGATCATAATACTCTCTATCCTGTAGAGAGTCATACCAATCTAATCGACGCACTCTCTATCCTGTAGAGAGTCATACTCAACTGATGGACGCACTCTCTATCTTTTAGAGAGTCGTACTCATCTGATTATAACAAGCTAAGACCACCGGTCCATAGCAACACACTAATTATCATTCCCCTGACCATTTACACAATACCTTGTCGGTGGTAACATGCAACCTAAGGGTACTAGAACTAACCCTAGGTTCAAGACATTATCAACCTACGGATGACCTTTTTGCCCAATGTACAATCAGGTTGTCATCCGGACTTTACAATTTGCACTTAACTTAAACAAATTCTAGGTTGCTTACATCACCTATCTATATAACTCCTAATCATGATAAGATCAAACATGATAGCAGCAATGGAGTTAACATCCAACGGTAAAGTATCAAGCATACGATAAATAAGAACGGAGTCAAGGTAACATGATCATATAAGATGATCATGCATCTAAATCTGTATGCATTAAACTACCTGACTAGGGTAGGAATTACCCACATGCTTTGTAGACACCAATTGTCTTCACGTCCATGAATATCTGCCTTGTATCAATCTCCTGCAAATATCATCAGTTATGATTTATTTCCATCACATGACAACATACTTATTTACTAGTATATTGTTTCTATATTCGCATCCTTTTATTAAATACAAATTAGAAACCCCCTAATCACTCATGGCCAATTCACACCAATTTAACTCTTTCTATTAAACTCCCAACTTATTCACACGAATAGCATTCATTCAACTTGCTCCAGCGCACCACCCGATCAATCACAGCCCCACCATGGGACATAAATAGAACATTCAAATTTGCAGTCTTACCACAAGTCATAGCTACAACACTTTCTATTTCAACCGAACTCACATTCAACTCACCATTCTTGGCTCTACACTCGAGTATCCCCAAACAGAGCATCTCAGCCTCATTCACAGCCACTACACAAAGCATAACAGAGCATCACAGACACAACCTTGTTCACAGCTACTCCCATAACACCCAATTAGAAATCTAACACCCTAATTGGAACACCCCACTCCATATTAATCCTTCTCACTAAACTACAGCTGAGCAACCCTCCAAATCACAGCAACCACACAATCAACACATAACCGAAATGGACCGCAAAAATACAAATGGAATCAAGATATATACCAGCGCTGGCAGATGCACCGATGTGTTGGGGATCGAATGGCCGGCTAGAGGGGGGTGAATAGCCCTCGTTTGTTGGACGTCATAAATTGCTCGTCTACAAAAGATTAGCGCAAGCGGAATATACAAATACAAATAGACAAAGCAAAAGATAAACAATAAAACAAACGCTAACACGATGGTATAACGTGGTTCACGGCTACGCCGCTAATCCACGGTCCCCGATTCGTCCTCGGTTAATCACTCCGCTAAACCAATCCACTAAATGGTCTCTCCTTTGCACCAAGCTAGGTGGAGGTAACCTTTACAATCAAGATCACTCTTCTTACAATAGGATTGAAGTAAAGACAAGTAAGAAGAGTTTAAAGCTTGTGGGGCACTAGGAAGATCGTTAGGAGTATAAGCATTAGCCTCCCAAAGGCTTACACCCTCTCTTTTTATAGAGAAGGCCAACTTCTTCCTCGCCACTCGGCTACAACGGCCTCCGAACACGCCGGATCCCGACCGAGTAGTCCAACTCTTCGGTCGGGCAATGACCGATAGACTCACCGACCGTCGACCTCCGTAGTCGATCCCACCGGCTATGAGCGGTTCTCGCGTTCGCTCGCGATATCTTCGGTAATCGCCGGGCATAAACCCATCACGGATACCAATGAACTCCACTGAGAGCGATCACCGCCATTCCATGGCGGCAATGATCGGTGTGTGAAACTCAAACTTAACATAAGTTTGAGCTTCCGGCGGTCGGGTAAACCTTGACCCTTGCGGTCAAGTCTCCGACACTCAGCCATTCGTCCATGTTCACCTAATGAGCTACTTACATTTCACTCATTCTCTCATCTCACCAAGTCCTCGCCAAGCTCTTCGCTCAGGCCACGCCCCTACAAAGATCAGCGACGTCTCGCAATGCTCCTTCGCCTCTTGCCTCAAGTCCGCTTTCCTTGGCTTCACTTCAAGTCATCTCTTCCGGCGGTCCCTCGGATGCTCCAAGCGCACGGCTTCCGCAAAGTCATCCTTCACCGACTCAAGGACCGAGGTTGTGAGGGTGAACCCGCCAAGGATCCATGTGCGAATTACTAAGTCCTGCAAGACTCCAACGCACATATCAAATAAATAATATCATCCTAACTTAAACCCTTTGCCATACCATCAAAACCATATTACGGCAAGAGATTACCCTAACAATCTCCCCCTTTTTGATGTGTGGCAATCCGTTTTAGTTAGGTAAAAACATTTGATATAAATTTCTAAGGTAAGAAAGCATGTAAACATAAACATGATATAGCTACATGCAACTCCCCCTTAATCCATGAAACTTCACATAAAAATTTTCTCCCTTATCATATATTTCTCCCTCTAAAACAATTAACTTAAACATAATTATTTCTCCCCCTTTGACACCATCAAAAAAAGATTAACACGGAGTTATAAACTCATGACATCAAGTATAATGGAGGGAAATACCAAAAACATGATTAAAATCTGAAATCAGAAAATTGCAGGCTGATTTTCAGGTGAGCAATCGACTGCTATCGATGGCGTAATGATCGAGCATGATTGAATTCAAAAATCGATTTTCTCGTAATTTCAGAAATGTATTAAAAATTCCAGAAAATTCGAAAAATCATGAAATTTGAGGAACATATTTCTTTTAAGTATATCTATCAAGGAAAAATAGTTTTTCATGAAAAATCATTATATTTTCCGAGATTTGCCAAAAATCCAAACACTTGAAAAACCACTAGTTTTTGAGCATGTTAGTATCCATTTTAGCACCTTGTCTTGCTTTTAATTGTTTCAAAACATGAATACATGTATTTTAAGGTAAGAAATTGTTTTGAAAACATATGAAATATCCAACCATGATCTTTGGGCAATATGTCTATGAATTAAACATAAGCCTTCCCCATGATTGGTCTATTATTGCTATTTTGATACTTTAAATGACCATCTAAATGCCATAGGCATTAGTGGACATTTGTATCATCCTAACATCTCACCCATGCTAAGTTTTCAATCAAAGTAGCCTATGGTGAGTGTGAGATGCAGCCTAGGGGGTATTTGCGTATACTTAACCAATGTATTCATACAATTCTATCAAGGTTAAGTATCAACCTAACAACCTACATGATCATAATGATATATATGATTTAATTCTACATTATGATCATGAAATACATGTCTTCATCAAATTATAATCATGCATTAGGTATTATGTGATGATTATAAGTAAAGTATCACCTAAAGCATGATTTAAACCTATTTCTCATGATGATGTGCCCAATATCATAAATCATGATTACACATATACATAGCAATTACATTAATCATCATGATTTAAGCATTATTACCTATTTATGGGCACGTTATCATCACCCAACACTATCTAAAAAATGTTGTCCCGTCATCCTAAGTCAACCAAAATATGATATAGGTCAAGTTCATATGGTTGACTACCCTAGGGGTTTTCTAACCCTTAAGGATGGATTTTGGAACCCAAAATAAATTCTTTCCTATTGTGTTCACTAAATACTCCTTGGGGATCCATTTCCTAGCAATTACTTTCTTTTTATCTTGTCCCCTAGCAATTAAACATTTGTAGGCCTTTACATTTTTCTTTTCTTTATATCCTAGGCCTTTCTTATTGAAACTAGCTCTTTGGCTCCCTAAGATCATATTTAAGGTGTTGGAGCCAATTGTGAATTTCTCTAGGGCTTTGGTTAAATAGTCTACCTTTTCCCTTAATGCCCTATTTTCCTCTATGCATGCATCATTAACATCCAAAGGCATATAATCATGTGAGCATGCATCATTATGGCAAGAAGAAATATCATTATTATTTAAACATGCATTTTCTAGCTTATATTCCAAAGCCTTAATTTGATTAAGCATGCTTTTATTTTTCTTTTTCATTCCAAATAAGTCCTTAGTTAAACTAGAAATTATGGAAACTATTTTCTTAGGAGAAGCTTTCGTTACCATAGTTTCCATATCTTCTTCTTCTTCTTCGGATGAGGAGGATGTAGAAGCTCCCCCTTCACTTGAGCTCTCTCCTCTTGATCTTGATCCTTCACTTTCGGAGGAAGAGTAATCCAAGTCATCAAAGGCCATCAAGGCCAAATTGGCGACAAAGGCATTCTCCTCATCCGATGATAAGGAGGAGGATGAGGATGGGTCATCCCAAGTCCTTGCCTTTAGGGCTTTGACCTTTCCCTTTTCCTTAGTCTTCTTCTCCTCTTCCTTTTTCTTCTTGCTCCCCTTTTTCTTCTTCTTTTCTTCCTTCTTTTTCTTCTTGCTTTTGTTTAGGAGGGGACAATTATCCCTTATTTGCCCTTCTCCTTGGCAATTGTAGCATATGACCTTCCCCCTTGGTCTTCTATTCCTATCATTAGATTTATCAAATCTAAAATTCTTAAATGCACGTCTTACCCTCCTTACCATATAGGCTTCTTCGGTGCTATCCATGGAGGAGGAGGAAGACGCTTCGTCATCAGAGGAGGAGGGGATTTCCATCTTCTTCTTCCCCTTATTTGCCAACAATGCTACTCCTCTTGAGGGTTGAATTCTAGGCTCCTCTTGTATTCCTTCAAGCCTAGTTTCGTGGAGCTCCATTGTTGAGAAGAACTTCCTCCAAGGTACTTACTTCCAAGTTCTTGGAGATGTAGAACGAATCCACCATGGAGCTCCACTTTGAGGACCGGGGAAAGGCATCTATAGCCTTCATGAGCATGTCCCGGTTTGATAGCTTCTCACCTACACTTGTTAGCCCAATTAAAATTTCTTTAAACCTAGAGTGTAGTGAGGTTACCTTTTCTCCCTTTTCTAGTTTTATATTGGATAGTTGGGAGCGGAGGAGGTCTCTCCTTGCTAGCTTGGCCTCGGATGTGCCTTCATGGAGTTCTACAAGCTTCTCCCACATCTCTTTGGCGCTAGCACATTCTCCGATCCGGTTGATCTCTTGTTGAGGGAGCACATTGAAAAGATGATGTTTTGCCTTTGAGTTTGCAAGGTGCTCCTCTCTTTGCTTCTTAGTCCATCGAGATTTTTCGATTGGCTTCCCTTTCATCTCAGGCAACCTCAAACCATTTTTTTTCCATTATTAGCATAATATCAAAATCGGTCTCGAAGAATACCTCCATTCTCTTTTTCCACCAAGAGAATTCGCCGTCGAACTTCGGTGGGTGGATGTTTGAGCCGGCCATTTTTGATGTAGGGCTTGTTGCGGCGGTTAGTCCGGTGACAAGCAACCTCGGCTCTGATACCACTTGTTGGGGATCGAATGGCCGGCTAGAGGGGGGTGAATAGCCCTCGTTCGTTGGATGTCGTAAATTGCTCGTCTACAAAAGATTAGCGCAAGCGGAATATACAAATACAAATAGACAAAGCAAAAGATAAACAATAAAACAAACGCTAACACGATGGTATAACGTGGTTCACGGCTACACCGCTAATCCACGGTCCCCGATTCGTCCTCGGTGAATCACTCTGCTAAACCAATCCACTAAATGGTCTCTCCTTTGCACCAAGCTAGGTGGAGGTAACCTTTACAATCAAGATCACTCTTCTTACAATAGGATTGAAGTAAAGACAAGTAAGAAGAGTTTAAAGCTTGTGGGGCACTAGGAAGATCATTAGGAGTATAAGCATTAGCCTCCCAAAGGCTTACACCCTCACTTTTTATAGAGAGGGCCAACTTCTTGCCTCCGAACGGATCCCTACCTGTAGTCGGAACTCTTGGCTTCACCGATCGGCTGCGCCTCTCTCGGCCATCGGCTGGTTACGCGAGATCCTCCTGGCGATCGCATTCCATGATCAATGACCGGCGCATAAACTCATCGATCGGATATCACGATCGAACCCACTCGACTCGAGCAATGATGGTGTGAAACTCAAACTTAGCATAAGTTTGAGCTTTCGGCGGTCGGGTAAACCTTGACCCTTGCGGTCAAGTCTCCGACACTCAGCCATTCGGCCAACTTCACCTAATGAGCTACTTACATTTCACTCATTCTCTCATCTCACTCGAAGTCCCTCGCCGAAGCTCTCTTCGTTCGCGGCCACGTCCTCCCACGCCAGCGCCGCGGCTCGCAATGCTCGCCGGCGTCTCGCCTTCAAGTCCGCCTCGGCTTCACTTCAAGTCATCTCGTCCGGCGGTCCCTCGGATGCTCCAAGCGCATGGCTTCCGCAAAGTCATCCTTCACCGACTCAAGGATCGAGGTTGTGAGGGTGAACCCGCCAAGGCTCCATGTGCGAATTACTAAGTCCTGCAAGACTCCAACTCACATATCAAATAAACAATATCATCCTAACTTAAACCCTTTGCCATACCATCAAAACCATATTACAGCAAGAGATTGCCATAACACGATGACCCAATTTACTTAGTTCGTCGGAAATTTATAGCTGCCCTAGCACCAGCAGTTTATGACCTACACGAGAGCAAGGCTTTCAGTCGGATATGGATTTCATCTGAGATCGGGGAAAGGAGACACTTACCGATTAGCAAAGGAGAGATCGTCTGCTCCGGCAGAAATCACGAAGGCCTCCAAATCTCCTATTCATCGGTGCACCTACAAAACAGCCCACTAGCGACCTCTAGCAAACGCCAACAATCTCTCTTTCCCTATCCCTTGCTCCGGTGGCAATCGACAAAAATCCCCCAAATCGGAAGCTCACCGTCGGAACGTCGCCGATCAAGCTCCCGCTGGAATCCCTAGGCTCCAATAGCAAGTCACCTCTTTCCCTATCCAAGCACCGTGCTGTCGCCACCGACCCAAGCCCCCAAATCGCTAGCCCCCCTTTTGTTCTCTAGTCTGTCCGCAAGTGCTGTCGAGGGGATGTCGCTTGCCGCCTTACACTCCCACAAAGGAGCCGATGAAGTTTGGGCAGCAGGAGTCGGAGAGGTCGCGCGGAGAAGTCGGCGAAGTCCGGCGGCAGGAGTTGGAGAGGTTGCGCGGAGAAGAGTCGTGCTGAGATTCGGGGAGAAAAAGTTGTCGTCGTGAGAAATAAAGATCGCGGCTGGCATTAAAAGAAAGTGGTTGCGTGAAAACACTCGGCTTAATGGTAACGTATCAGGTTTGGCAGATAAACGGATTGAATTTTCCGACCCGTTAAGCCCTTTAACTCCTTTCAAGCAAAGAGGGTTTTAAAAACCTCCATTAGAGTCCAGAAAATTCCTAAAAATTTCTGAAAATTTTTATAGGATATTCTCCTAATTAACCAACATTTATTTTATTTTTATTTATTTATTTTTTTGTGGTATTTTACATTCTCCCCCACTTACAAAAAATGGTCCCCAAATTTCGTACTAACTTGAAAGAACCAACTCAAGAGATTTCTTGAACTACTACATGCCTCAAGTGAACAAATGAGGATATCGAGCTCGGATGGTATCTTCGAGCTCCCATGTAGCCTCCTCTTCAGTAGGATACTGTCATCCAACCTTTACGAGTCGGATGGTCTTGTTCCGCTATTGTCGCTCCTTGCAACCCAATTCGTTTCACCCCTTTCGAAGGTGAAATACGCAGAAATACCTATTTCCCTACTTCCTCTCACAAAACGGGAGATCTACAGGGTCTACCGTATAGGGCCTCAGAAGGATTCATCTGAATGGAGGAGTGATAACTTTTCTTATAGTCAAATTCCACTAAAGGAATGTAATTCTCCCAACTACCTCCATAATTCCTGACACAAGATCTTAATAGATCCTCCAGAGTCTTCTAAATGGTACGCTCCGACTATTTGTTTGTCCGCGGATGAAATGTTATACTGAGCCGAAGCTCTGTGCCCATCGCTTGCAGCTGACTCTGCCAAAATCGCGAGGTAAATCGTGAAGGGTTTTGCTTAACGAGTCTGTGAGGGTAAACTTCGCTTCCCACTTCACCTCGGTAGCTTGTCTATGGTGATCCCTTCTTCGATGTCCCCGGATTAAAAAAATTTAATCGTAGACAAAAGGGATTGCCAAAGCAACCAAATCATCATCGTGCTATTCGTTTAGAGAGGTCACTTGAACAAACAAGTTGTTCAAGCGACCAACCTCTATTCTACGAGTAGTCGCGGAATAGATGATGTCCGGATCGCCAGTTTTTGTGTTTATTCTTGGGATCCAAGTATTATTTAGCCATATACAGATTTATATCATGCTCATAAATCAAAAACAAATACAAACATGTAACATATAAAAATTAGAGAATCGATATACCTCTCGATCTTCTAATGTATGTCCTTCCACCTTTCGGACGTCGTGTGGGCTACGCTCTACCAAAAGTCGAAGATCCTAGATCACACATCTTCCTTCCTTGCTCATCCAAAGCAAGAGGAAGAGTAGAAACAAGGTTCATCTCCTTCCTATGGCCAACCAACAAGCAACAAGGAAAGTGCTTGCCGCCGACCAACAAGGAGAAGGAGATAAATGTGGAAACCGGCCAAGACACCAAGGGAAAACCCTATATCTTATTTCCACCACTTAAGGAGAAGGAAAAGGAGTCTTTGGATGCTGCCCAAGGGCTGGGATAGGGCTGTGGGCGCCGGCAACCAAAGGAGGAAGAAGAAACGAAACTTTCCTTAATTGGTCCCACCCAAACCTCCTAAACCCTAAGCTTCCAAACCCTAATCCTAGCTCTCCTTATGGCCGACCATGGAAGAGGGGAAGAAGAATAGGATGAGCTCAAGCTAAGGTAGAGAGGAGAAGCAAAGGGGCATTCCAACCATTGGAAGAAGAAGAAACCCCTCCTTGAGTTGCCGCCCACCCCTAGCTCCCAAAACCCTAACCCTAGCCACCACTCCCAATCCTAATCCAATTAGGATTGGTTGCCGCCCACCCTTATCCCCTCATCCATCATCTAAAGATGGAAAGGAGAAGCTTGGGCGCCGGCCAAAACCAAGGGGAGAATAAGAAGGAAGGGTTTCGACCACCAAAGGAAGAAGAAGAAAGAAACTTTCCTTAATTGTGGCCACCCAAAACCCTAACCCTAATCCCAATCCTATCTCAACTAGGATTGCCCCTCTCTTGCCGCCCAAGCCTTGCTCCTATTTATTATCCACGCCAACTCCCCATGCCCTACTTTTATAGAGTTAGGGATAAGACATGAATTAATCTCCTCGATTGGTTCTAGGGATTTAATCTCAACCGTCGGATCTAGAGATTTAATCTTAACCGTCGGATCTTAGAGATTTAATCTCTACCAATGGATCTTTGAGTTTTGTTTCTATCCTTTGGATCTAAGCTTCATGAGGTGTTAATAGGCTACATTAGGGACCATGAGGAGGAGTTGGGTCTTGGCCACCCATGGATCAAGCCCACATAAAGTCCGATCCACTAATGATGATCAAATCCACTAAAGGTTCGTCATTGATCTACCTCACCAACCCCCATATGATAATATGGGCTTCATATATTATTTGTACATTTTGTTTAAGATCTCGAATGTCCGTCGATTAATTAATTTACTGACCATTAATTAATCAACATCTAACACTTTGAGTAGTACCACTCAACCTTTTCATCATGCCGGACCAAGTCCACCTGCAGGGTTTACATGATGAACCTTATGAGCTCCTCAAGGGGACATCATCATCCTAATATATAGGACACGGTTTCCTCCTATAATCAACGGCATACCATATAAATAATATCATCTCCCAACTTACCGAGTCTATCGATTTAATCTATAAATCTCGCCCATTGGTAAATCAATGAGATGTCTACTAAGTATATGTGCCCGTTATTATATTGGGATTAAGAGCATGTACTAAATAATATCTGAGGTACGATTCGATTATGTAGTCAGCAATAAATCGAATCACCTCTATGTCGGTCCTGCTCAATACACACAAAGTGCACTAGTGTGATTCTATGGTCAAGACAAACCAACACCAAATCACACTACAACCATTCCGATGGTTTGTCCAAAGCCATCTCGGTTGTGAGCCTTTACTTATACTTTTCAAGGGGCCGATAACATGATCTCCCGTGTGACACCACACACCATGTTATTGTTGGTGCAATCGGCCTAGGTTGACTCGAGTTTGACTCGAGCAGTACCTTGATGGTATTTTGATGATAGACAAAACTCATGACATGGGATTGTCATGGGAAAGTCCAACATGGGGTTGGCATGGAAAATCCAAGCATGGAGCTTGGTGTGGAAGTCCAACGGGGAAGCCTTGGCATGGGAAAGTCCAAAGCATTGCGAAGCCGTGCGCTTGGTGCTTGGCATGGGAAATCCAAAGCATTGCGAAGTCGTGCGCTTGGTGCTTGGTGAGAAATGCATTGCGAAGCCGTGCGCTTGGTGCATGTGGGAAGTCTTGAGGACTTGGTAAGTTCACTAGGCTCGGGGTCCTTGAGTCGGTGAAGGATGGCATTGCGAAGCCGTGCGCTTGGTGCATCCGAGGGACCGCCGGACGGGGAGCGAATGGAGTGAGCACAAAGGGAAGCATACTTCTTGGGTATGAGACGCGAAGGATGGCGTTGCAAAGCCGTGCGCTTGGCGCATCCAAGGGACGTAGGCCGAGGGAAGAGAGCTTCGGTGGGGAACTCCATGAGGGATGTGGACTTAGCCAAGTGGCTAAGACTGAGTGTCGGAGGCTCAAACAACTTGGTGTTTGAGGTTTGCTCGCAATGGTCGACCGCATAGTGCCGGTTGGGTTCAAGTCGACTAGGGTTCTGGTGTAAGGCATTTGATGGCCGGTCGCTACCATTTGGATCGGTGATGATCGGCCGATCGATTCAGCAATGCCGATCGCCGTGATGGCAATGATCGATGGAAGTGTCGCGAGCACGCCGTGGATGGCGGTCGACTACTTAGGTCCCGATCACCGAACTGGCGATGACTATAGATACGTTGGAACTTGTCCGACGTGGATCCGGTGTTGTGAGACAACGGACGAGCGATCAGGGCCTTTTGATCGATGGGCGCGAAAATAGCTTGATGCAGGTTATAAATGGAGCTCGAGTTGGAGGATTTCACCAAGGTTTTTATGAAGCTATTGGAGGGGAATTGCTGCTGCATTCCAGTTTTTCAACAGCCAATCAAAGCAAGCAACAAGCAAAGGGTTCAAAGCAAGCGTTGTAAAGTGTTCTTTACGTGTATTTCGTATTTGTCTTTGTATTGCTTGTATTTCATTACTTAGTGTAATTGCTTGTGAGAGGTTTCTCCACCTCCGACGTGTAGTCGAAAAGGAGTGTTATAGTTAGTGACGTGCGCATAACTAGAGCTCGGTGAGCTCGTCCGTGGAGTAGGAACCATCCGGTTCCGAACCACGTATATCTTGTGTTGTGATTGTGTATTGTTGTTAATTTCATTATTATTGTTATTCACAGCTAACATGACGTAGACAACCAACGCAAGAAGAATGAGCAAATTACGACATCCAACGAACGAGGGCTATTCACCCCCCTCTAGCCGGCAATTCGATCCCCTACAAGTGGTATCAGAGCCGAGGTCGCTCTTCAAGGACTAACCGCCGCGAGAGCACTACAAAATGGCCGGCTTCATCCTTCCACCGAAATTCGATGGAGATTTTGCTTGGTGGAGGAAACGGATGGAGGTATATCTCGAAACCAATTTTGATTATATGATTATTGTAGAAAATGGTTGTGAGATGCCTAGGGATAAAAACAACAAGCCTATTGAGAAGTCAAGGTGGACCCAAGACTAAATTAAGAACTTCAAGACAAATCTCGAGGTAATCAAGTTGATTAGTGATTTGTTACCTAACACTATTTGGTCTAGATTGGGTGATTATTGGGATGCAAGGGAATTATGGAATAAGGTAATAAAATTTCAAGAAAATTCCCAATCCGCACAAGTAGAGGAGAATGCCAAAGAAGAATCATCATCCACCTTTGAAGATGTGGATGATTTGGTGGAGACCTCCACCTCTAGCATTGAGGGGGAGGAAAGGGTCTCTACTCCGGAGAAAGGTCAAGATGAAGCTTCTACCTCCGGAAGAAGTGAAGAGGCCTCCACCACCTCCCTAGGTAACTCAAGTGTTGTAATTTTAAATAAAAATCACATAATATGTTTTGAGTGTAGGGAGAAAGGGCATTACAAGAGCAAGTGCCCTAAATTGGCTAAGAAGAAGACATCGACACCAAAAGTCAACCCAAAGTCAAACGATGCCGGTGTTCCCAAAATCAAGAGCAAAGAGCACATTGTGTGCTTCAAATGCAATCAAAAGGGACACTATCGAAGCCAATGCCCTAGGGGGAGGAAGAAAGGACAAGAAGGTGCAACTCATGTAGGGGGAGCTCCTAAAGCTAACCCTAAGGTAAATTTACTTAATACACCTTTAATTCCTAGAGTTTAAAAGCATGCTAAGAATTATTTTAGTTCTCTTTCCATTATCAATGAAAAGCATGCTAAGAGAAATAATAAGGTGTATTGTCTAGGTGCCAAGCCTGTTCATATAACTAAGGACAAATCCAGGACCCAAAACACTAGACCTATATTACCTAGGGAGTCAATTAGGAGAATTAAAGAAAACTTGGGTGTTAATCCCAAGAAATCTAGGCATATGCCTAAAAGGAAAAACAATTCCCCTAAACCTAATGAAAATTCAAAATTGGGAAAATTAGAGCGAGAGAACCAAGTCTTGAGGTCAAGGCTTGAGAGAATGGAGAAAACCCTTAGAATCATAGAAGACTCAATTCTAGGGTCAAATGCCCAAAAGTCAAGACCTAAGATTCAAAAACGGTCTAAGGGCAAGGAAGGTTTGGGTCACAAACCTAAGCCCAAGAAGACTTACCATAATGTTCCATTTAATTATGGGACAATATCTAGGTCTAGTAAAACCAAGGCTAATAGGGAAGCCATCCCTAAGTCTAGCCATGGTGTGTGTTTAGTGGCTAAGGACTCAAGAAAAACCAAGAAAGTCACTAAGAAGGTCAATGGAGGAGTCACCTCTAGAGTTGACCCAAGTAAGACCCATTTGACTAAGGCTTCAAAGCCTAAAAAGGTCATTAGGAAGGTATCTAGGGAAGTTATCCCTAGGGAATACCTTGTCAACCCAAGGAGCTCCAATAGATATTGGGTTCCTAAGGGCGTGATCGATTCACGCTAAATGGGTTAGGGCGTGTCAACCCTATGTGGATGGGTAGTTAACCTAACCATAGTAGAGTTGACACATTAGGGTGTGCCAATATGGTTTGAGAAGTTAAAAATAATTTAAATTGGCACAATTAGGTCTTAGAGGTATTGGTGTGCCATTTTGGGTTTTTGGCACACTAGGGAAATTAATGGCATTAAGGCAAAGTGAATTTAATCCCTAGAAATGGCAAATTAATTTTAACACTTAGGTATTTTATACCTTAGTATGTTTTTCTTGCCATGCTTTATTTGCCTTGCCATGTCATGACATCATTTTCAGTTTATCTATAAAAATGTCATGATAATATTTAGACTTATGATTGTATGTCATGAATGCTTAAATTTTCATTCACATGCCATGACATCATGATGTTGGCATATGTTTTTATCTATATCATATTTATGCCATAATCATCATGCATAAATTAAAATGAAATTAAGGACTATGGCATGATTTGATGGGAATCAAATAACAGTGCCTAGAAATATGCATGAGACCAATTAAAGAATAAAAACCCACATCTCACAAAAAGATTACTTGTATGTGTTTTACACATCTAGATATTGGTGAGATGTTTAGGAAAAATAAAATAGAGGTTTGAAAAACATTTTGAAAACTTTTTGAAAAACCTTGGTGAAGCCTATCTTTTGATAGCTATCACCATTGAATGGGATGATACAAAGAAGGCTCTTTATTGAAGCTTTTCTTAAATTTTAGACTTTGTATCAATCTCCTAATTTAATGGGTAAAATAATTTTCCAATATTTTTCACCCATAGTGTTTAGGATAAGTAATATACGTAACAAATTTCATGATTTATCTACGTATGTATATTTACTTATGAATTTCAGAAATCCATTTTCAAATCAAAATCAGAATTAGCTATCACCGACCGCTGAATGGCAATGATCGATGGTAAGTCCAATGATCGATCCGACGATTTCGATCGCACAGTGCCGATTTCGTAAATCTTGATGGTTAGGCCCATGTTCAGCTAGGTTAAGGTCCCCTAACCATTCCTAACCCTAGGATATGCTTGGGAGAGCATTAGAGAGGGTGGAAATCCATTGGATATTGATTAGGAGTTGGGTTGAGGGTGAGTATCAATTTTAAGGTGGAAGAGAGTTCATTGTTGAACTTTGCCTTAATTTGTTTGATTTAATGTTCCTATTGGCTTAGGGACTCTCCAAGGACATTGTTGGTGCAATGGTCAAGGGGGAGCAAGCCTCTAGGGGGAGGTATCCATCATGGGAAGATGGATGTGTATTTCCTCATGGGAGGAAAATTGGGTTGCCTCTCTTAAGTGATATGGGATCACTAGAAAGATTGTAGGCATGTGTTCCTCCAAGGGAGATTGTAAGATCTCATTGGGATATGAGACATTCATACCTTGGGGGAGGACCTTTTGATGTAATGTCAAAAAGGGGGAGAAGTTACCAAGTTACTAATTAGGTTCGCTGGAATTCTCATTGGGATATGAGAATTGCCAATATGGGAGAATTGGTAGATTTGAGATGGTAGTTTTGTCAATCATCAAAAAGGGGAGATTGTTGGTGCAATCGCCTGTTGACTCGAGTTTGACTGAGCAAGACCTTTGATGGTATTTTGATGATAGACAAAACTCATGACATGGGATTGTCATGGGAAAGTCCAACATGGGGTTGGATGGAAAATCCAAGCTTGGCATGGAAATCCAAAGCATCATGGCCGCGGCGCTTGGTGCTTGGCATGTGAGAAATGCATTGCGGCCGCGGCGCTTGGTGCATTTGGGAAGTCTTGAGAACTTGCAAGTTCACTAGGCTCGGGTCCTGAGCTCGTGAAGGATGGCATTGCGGCCGCGGCGCTTGGTGCATCCGAGGGACCACGGACGGGAGCGAATGGAGTGAGCCCAAAGGGAAGCATACTTAGGCATGAGACGCCGAAGGATGGCGCTATGGCGGCCGCGCGCTTGGCGATCCGAGGGACGAGGCCGAGGGAAGAGAGCTTCGTGGGGGAAATTCCATGAGGGATGACTTGGCCAAGTGGACTTAGCCAGTGTCGGCTAAGACTTGTTGAGGTTTACAGGCTCAAACAACTTGGTGTTTGAGGTTTTGCCGGATCAATGATCGCATAGGTGCCGGTCGATCGGGTCCAAGTCGACTAGGGCTGGTGTAAGGCTATTTTGTGCTTGGTAGTCGACCGCCATGGAATGGTGATCGATGTCGGCAATCGGATGTGATCGATATCGATGATGGAAGTTAGGAGCAAACGCTCCGTAGCCGACGGGCGACGATCACTAGGTCACTACGATCATGATGGGCATCATCGGCCAGTAGGAGATCCGTTGGAACTTGTCCGACGTGGATCTAGCCGTTGTGAGACAACGGACACAGGGACAGTCGACTGGGGCCTTTTGGCAGTCGACTGATGGGCGCGAAAACAGCTTGATGCAGGTTATAAATAGAGCTCGAGTTGGAGGAATTCGCCAAGGTTTTTGTGAAGCTATTGGAGGGGAATTGCTGCTGCATTCCAGTCCTTCAAGAGCCAATCAAAGCAAGCAACAAGCAAAGGGTTCAAAGCAAGCGTTGTAAAGTGTTCTTTACGTGTATTTCGTATTTGTCTTTGTATTGCTTGTATTTCATTACTTAGTGTAATTGCTTGTGAGAGGTTTCTCCACCTCCGACGTGTAGTTGTAAAGGAGTGTTATAGTTAGTGTCGTGCGCACAACTAGAGCTCGGTGAGCTCGTCCGTGGAGTAGGAACTATCCGGTTCCGAACCACGTATATCTTGTGTTGTGATTGTGTATTGTTGTTAATTTCATTATTATTGCTATTCTGCTGCGCTAACGACAATCGTAGACAACCAACGCAAGAAGAACGAGCGAATTACGACATCCAACGAACGAGGGCTATTCACCCCCCTCTAGCCGGCAATTCGATCCCCTACAGTTATCTACAATGTAAAGTATTAGACAAAATTGCATAACCATAAAAATATGCAAAAAATGATAATGTGATTCTTATTTCAAAATAAAGATGTTCATACAAAAGAGCTAGGCTTTTAGTATACATCCCAACAATCTCCCACTTATACTAAAAGACTATGCTGTCATCACACTGCCATACATCTGATTCCCCTTCCCTCCACATGCCTATCAAATCTCTCGCTAGAAGGGCCTTAGTGAAAAGGGTCTACCAGGTCATCCTCTGATGCAATCTAGGCGACAACAACTTCTACCTCCTTTATGATTTCTCGTATCAGGTGGTACTTGCACTCTATTCATTTACTTACCTTATGGGCTCGTGGTTCCTTCGAGTTTGCAACTGCACCATTATTATCACAATAAATTGTGATAGTTCTGGGCAAACCAGGAATCACATCCAAGTCCATCAGGAAGTTCCTGAGCCAAACGGCTTCTTTGGCAGCCTCAGAGGCTGCCATATACTCAGCTTCCATGGTGGAGTCCGCCACTCATTTCTGCTGGACACTCCTCCATACAATGGCTCCACCTCCCAAAGTAAACACAAAACCTAAGGTAGACTAACTGTTATCCCTATCTGATTGGAAGTCGCAATCCATGCAACCCAGAGGGAGTAATTTGCAGAAATCATATAAACTATAGTCCCCAGTCCTTCTCTTACACTATAATATATGCTTTCAAATATCCTTCGATATATAATTATCTCACATGCTAGAGATGATGGGTCTCCTAAGGCATTTCATAGAAAATCTGCGAGCATAAGGAACCGCCTTCATCTCCTCTAGCTCCTCAGATGATCTAGGACACATCTCCTTAGATAGAGGTACTCCATGCCTGAAAGGTAGAAAACCCTTCTTGGAGTTTTGAATGCTAAAATGCTCCATAATCGTGTCTATGTATGAAATTTGGGATAAGCACAACATCCTTTTCTTGCGATCCCTTATAACCTTGATCCCAAGGATGTGTCCCACTTCTCCCAAGTCCTTCATATCAAAGTGTTTGGACAACCATACCCTTACGTCCGATAACACTTTGATGTTGTTGCCAACAATTATGTTATCTCAAGCAAATACCACTATGTTTTGTCTTACATTTCATACAGACTCATCCGAACTTTGAATAAATCCATAAGACTGGATTGCCTCATCAAAGTGGATGTTCCAAGATCTTGAAGCTTGCTTCAATCCATAAATGGACCGATTAAGCTTACAAACAAGATGCTCTTTGCCCTTAGCAATGAATCCCTCTGGTTGCTTCATATAGATGGTTTCCTCAAGACTTCCATTAAGGAAAGTTGTCTTGACATCCATATGCCACACCTCATAATCCATATGAGCTGCTAGGCATAGGAGCCTGACTTGAATCCATTCAATCCATTCAGATTCATTGGTTTGCACTTTGCTAAGATACTGCATCTTTATCTTGGATTGCCTCGTCATATGTCCAGGGATCAGGTTCATGTTCGCCAGGGACCAAATCAGAAGATTCTCCCAAGAACATGAATCTTATCTTCCGTGTCTACAACCTCTCCCACCGAGGTATCACTTGTATCCTCCCGTGACGCCGCGTGTGGTGACATGTATATCCTCTTGTACCGGTGGTACTAAAGAAGTGACTTCCCTTTTTAACTCCACCAGAACAATTTTACTCTTGGGCTTGTGGCTCATCACATAGTCTTCCTCTAGAAATCTAGCGTTCGTGCTAACGATCACCCTCTGATCTCTAGGACTATAAAATAAACCACCTTCGTTCCTAGGATAGCCGAACAAGCGTATACGTGCAAGGTTCTACTACAAATATTATATGCCTTCTTATGGATACAATACAATATGTAGACTAGGCTTTCGTCCAGTCTACAACTTTGTGGGAGGAGAAGGCACTGATTAAGATGGAACCAAGTTCAGAATGTACACCGCCATATCTAGAGAATATCCCCAGAACGAATCTTGCAAGTCAGAACAACTCATCATCGATATAACCATCCCTATAAGAGTCCTATTCGTTCGCTCTGCTATATCGTTACGCTCGCTTGAGGTGTCAATTGGGATTGAATCCGCCTCGATAAGTAGTTCCTAAATTCTCCCAAGAGGTACTCTCCACCACGATCAGATCATAGTGTCATCCATATTTTGAACAATCATCTATGAAAAAGATGAAATGTTCAAAACTACCTCTTGCCTGGATAGACATAGGATCATACGAATCAGAATGAACCAATTCCAACACATCTTTGGATCTATACCCCTTGGCCTTGAAAGGCCTCTTGGCAATTTTACCCTCCAAGCAAGATTCGCAGGTTGGGAGATGCTCCACCACTAATTAACCCAAAGGTCCATCAGCTATCAACCTTTGAATTTTACTTAGGTTAATATGACCAAGCCTAAGATCCCAAAGATATGTTTGGTTCATCTTCGAAGGTTATTTTCTCTTATCGGAATTAGAAGATGAGTTAATAACTTCTATTTGCATCATGGGAGCTTGTGGTTCAAGTTATAAATTTCCTATCTATGTATAGATAGATCTGTCCCTAAATATATCCTTTATAACAAATCTATCATTAAAAGAAATAGATTATCCATCCATAATTTAGAAACCGAAATCAATTCTTTCTAAATAAAGGTACATAAAGGGAATTTTCCAGAACCAAAGTTTTATTTTCCTCAAAAGATAAATAAAACTTCTCCCACTGCAATAGCCACCACCTTAGTGGCATTGCCCAAGTAAATGGTATTCTCCCCTTTAGCTAGTCTGGGTTTCACGAACCACAGTATGTTCTGGACATGATTAGTGTGATCTACACAAGTGTCGATGATGTACACCACTAATCATGTATAATGTTTCAATATACCATTGTTCCATTGATACAAACCTTCTTCCAAAGTCCATCCTGCTTGTAAGTGAAGTACTTGCCTTTCAACTTCTTCACTCTTCCATGAGATCCTCCCACCACCTTTGCTTCACCTTGTTTCTTCTTTTTCTTGCCTTTCGGCTTATAAGTAGAAACCTTTTTGAGCAACCATGGTTTGAGGACACTCTTCGAAGAGTGCATACTTGTACTCCTTAGCAGATAAGACATTATCTAGATTCCTTTCCAATCAACATTATCTGGGTACAGTAAGTTTATTTCCTTTAGTATCATAGTAAGTGGACTGAAAGTCATTTTTGAAAATCTTAAGAATCACATAGATCATTACTGTAGATTTCAAAAAATTATTGATTCTTCAAACAATAAAATTTAAAAATCAACTAACACCTCTACACACCGAGAATATCGCATGCCACGATCGTGTGGATGTATACGAATTCTACATTTGCAAGAGGAAGTTTTACCCATTAATTTTACTATCTTGTCAACCTAACTTTTTGACAAGTAAAATTAATAGTTGGTTTTCCTTCGGCCCTACAAATAAAAGCAGTGACTCCAATGGGGAGGATACTTATATTTGTATCTAAGTGTTCACCATTACTCGATACTAAGATAATTATCTCGAGTTATGTGCCTTACGATGGGCAAGTACACATGCTCCTTAATAATTTCCTATAACCATATTCGACCTTGTGATCCGCAAATAAACTCATCCGATGGGGAGGAAGGCACTCAGAGCCGACGCGCAAGTTTGCTTGCATCACATGTCAAATCGTAATGGAGGCCGTGAGAATTTATAAAAATATCCCTCTCCCACTTAGTTATTTGAAAATGAGGAATTTTCGTACGACATGCATATCAAACAAAAAGCAATAAATATGAAAAATAAAAATATTCCAACTATTATGGCTTTTGTCTTCAATATGTCTCCCGTCCATCGCCACTCGTCCGCTCCTCCTACGCCATGTACAAGGCCTCCGGAGATCCGAGCCGAGACTAAAACCTATTTTAATTTACATCCATCGATCCTATACTCCACGAGGGAGTGTACATGAAATCTAGATCGAAAGTAAAATAAAATAAAGAGCAGCTAAACAATGCCGTATTTAATTTACAAAAACTAAATACTAGCCTCTTCAACCCCGAGGATTCAACAAAATAAATATTTACACACATTCAATCACATACACACATATGGCCATAATAGTCGGATCTTATGCCTGCAACCAAAGAGTTAAACTACGCATATCCTACTATTATCCGGCACATATAATATATGAAAAATGCATAAAAATTAACCGAATCCTAAACACACAAAACCGGAAACCTTGGCTCTGATACCAATTGAAGGGTTTTGCTTATCGAGTCCGTGAGGGGAAACTTAGCTTCCCACTTCACCTCGGTAGTTGTCCATGGCGATCCCTTCTTCAATGTCCCCAGATTAAAAAAATTTAATCCTAGACAAAAGGGATTGCCAAAGCAACCAAGTCATCATCGTGCTATTCGTTTAGAGAGGTCACTTGAACAAACAAGTTGTTCAAGCGACCAACCTCTATTCTACGAGTAGCCGCGGAATAGACGATGTCCGGATCGCCGGTTTTTGTGTTTATTCTCGGGATCCAAGTATTATTTAGCCATATACAGATTTATATCATGCTCATAAATCAAAAACAAATTCAAACATGTAACATATAAAAATTAGAGAATCGATATACCTCTCGATCTTCTAATGTATGTCCTTCCTCCTTTCGGACGTCGTGTGGGCGATGCTCTACGAAAAGTCGGAGCTCCTAGATCGTACATCTTCCTTCCGTGCTCATTCAAAGCAAGAGGAAGAGTAGAAAAAAGTCTCATTTCCTTCCTATGGCCAACCAACAAGCAACAAGGAAAGTGCTTGCCGCCGGCCAACAAGGAGAAGGAGATAATGGTTTAAACCGGCCAAGACACTAAGGGAAAATCCTATATCTTATTTCCACCAGCTAAGGAGAAGGAAAAGGGGTCTTTGGATGCTTCCAAAGGGCTGGGATAGGGATGTGGGTGCCGGCCACCAAAGGAGGAAGAAGAAACAAAACTTTCCTTATTTGGTGCCACCCAAACCTCCTAAACCCTAAGCTTCCAAACCCTAATCCTAGCTCTCCTTATGGCCGACCATGGAAGAGGGGAAGAAGAATAGGATGAGCTCAAGCTAAGGTAGAGAGGAGAAGCATAAGGGCCGCCCAACCATTGGAAGAAGAAGAAACCTCTCCTTGAGTTGCCTCCCACCCCTAGCTCCCAAAACCCTAACCCTAGCCACCACTCCCAATCCTAATCCAATTAGGATTGGTTGCCGCCCACCCTTATCCCCTCATCCATCATCTAAAGATGGAAAGGAGAAGCTTGGGCGCCGACCAAAACCAAGGGGAGAAGAAGAAGGTAGGGTTTCGACCACCAAAGGAAGAAGAAGAAAGAAACTTTCCTTAATTATGGCCACCCAAAACCCAAACCCTAATCCCAATCCTATATCAACTAGGATTGCCCCTCTCTTGCCGCCCAAGCCTTGCTCCTATTTATTATCCACGCCAACTCCCCATCCCCTCCTTTTATAGAGTTAGGGATAAGACATGAATTAATCTCCTCCATTGGTTCTAGGGATTTAATCTCAACCGTCGGATCTAGAGATTTAATCTCAACCGTCGGATCATAGAGATTTAATCTCTACCAATGGATCTTTGAGTTTTGTTTCTATCCTTTGGATCTAAGCTTCATGAGGTGTTAATAGGCTATATTAGGGACCATGAGGAGGAGTTGGGTCTTGTCCACCCATGGATCAAGCCCACATAAAGTCCGATCCACTAATGATGATCCAATCCACTAAAGGTTCGTCATTGATCTACCTCACCAACCCCCATATGATAATATGGGCTCCATATATTATTTGTACATTTTGTTTAAGATCTCGAATGTCCGTCGTTTAATTAATTTACTAACCATTAATTAATCAACATCTAACTCCTTGAGTAGTACCACTCAACCTTTTCATCATGCCGGACCAAGTCCACCTTCAGGGTTTACATGATGAACCTTATGAGCTCCTCAAGGGGATATCATCATCCTAATATATAGGACACAGTTTCCTCCTATAATTAATGGCATACCATATAAATAATATCATCTCCCAACTTACCGAGTCTATCGATTTAATCTATAAATCTCGCCCATTGGTAAATCAATGAGATGTCTACTAAGTATATGTGCCCGTTATTATATCGGGATTAAGAGCATGTACTAAATAATATCTGAGGTCCGATTCGATTATGTAGTCAGCAATAAATCGAATCACCTCTATGTCGGTCATGCTCAATACACACAAAGTGCCCTAGTCTGATTCTATGGTCAAGACAAACCAACACCAAATCACACTACAACCATTCCGATGGTTTGTCCAAAGCCATCTCGGTTGTGAGCCTTTACTTATACTTTTCAAGGGGCCGATAACATGATCTCCCGTGTGACACCACACACCATGTTATCTACAATGTAAAGTATTAGACAATATTGCATAACAATAAAAATATGCAAACAATGATAATGTGATTCTTATTTCAAAATAAAGATGTTCATACAAAAGAGCTAGGCTTTCAGTATACATCCCAACAATCTCCCACTTATACTAAAAGACTATGCTGTCATCACACTGCCATACATCTGATTCCCCTTCCCTCCACATGCCTATCAAATCTCTCGCTAGAAGGGCCTTAGTGAAAAGGGTCTACCAGGTCATCCTCTGATGCAATCTAGGCGACAACAACTTCTACCTCCTTTATGATTTCTCGTATCAGGTGGTACGTGCACTCTATTCCTTTACTTACCTTATGGGCTCGTGGTTCCTTCGAGTTTGCAACTGCACCATTATTATCACAATAAATTGTGATAGTTCTGGGCAAACCAGGAATCACATCCAAGTCCATCAGGAAGTTCCTGAGCCAAACGGCTTCTTTGGCCGCCTCAGAGGCTGCCACATACTCAGCTTCCATGGTGGAGTCTGCCACTCATTTCTGCTGGACACTCCTCCATACAATGGCCCCACCTCCCAAAGTAAACACAAAACGTGAGGTAGACTTACTATTATCCCTATCTGATTGGAAGTCGCAATCCATGCAACCCAGAGGGAGTAATTGGTCTGCCCGGTAAACTAGCATATAATCCCTAGTCCTTCTCAGACACTATAATATATGCTTTACCGCAGTCCAATATCCCTGTCCTGGATTACTCTGATATCTGCTGACTATGCTCACAACAAAGAAGATATTGGGTCTCCTACATAACATCGCATACATGAGGCTTCCTACTGCCGAAGCATAAGGAACCGCCTTCATCTCCTCTAGCTCCTCAGATTATCTAGGACACATCTCCTTAGATAGAGGTACTCCATGCCTGAAAGGTAGAAAACCCTTCTTGGAGTTTTGAATGCTAAAACGCTCCATAATCATGTCTATGTATGAAGTTTGGGATAAGCACAACATTCTTTTCTTGCGATCCCTTATAACCTTGATCCCAAGGATGTGTCCCACTTCTCCCAAGTCCTTCATATCAAACTGTTTGGACAACCATACCCTTACATCCGATAACACTTTGATATTGTTGCCAACCAACAAAATGTTATCTACATATAGTACAAGAAATACCTCTACGTTTCCGTCACATCTCTTGTATACACAAGACTCATCCGAACTTTGAATATATCCATAAGACTGGATTGCCTCATCAAAGCGGATGTTCCAAGATCTTGAAGCTTGCTTCAATCAATAAATGGACCGATTAAGCTTACATACAAGATGCTCTTTGCCCTTAGCAATGAATCCCTCTGGTTGCTTCATATAGATGGTTTCCTCAAGACTTCCATTAAGGAAAGCTGTCTTGACATCCATATGCCACACCTCATAATCCATATGAGCTGCTAGGCATAGGAGCTCTCAAACCTGACTTGAATCCATAGATTCAATCTCAGTATTCATTGCACTTTGCTAAGATACTGCATCTTTATCTTGGATTGCCTCGTCATATGTCCAGGGATCAGGTTCATGTTCGCCAGGGACCAAATCAGAAGATTCTCCCAAGAACATGAATCTTATCAGGCTGTCTCACAACCCTCCCACTACGACGAGGTATCACTTGTGTATCCTCT
This sequence comes from Wurfbainia villosa, assembly GCA_025175895.1. Lineage (NCBI taxonomy): Eukaryota > Viridiplantae > Streptophyta > Magnoliopsida > Zingiberales > Zingiberaceae > Wurfbainia > Wurfbainia villosa. The sequence goes on from CM046002.1 coordinate 87,907,513, forward strand.
GTGACACGCGGTGCAGTGACATGTGGTATATCCTCTTGTACCGGTGGTACTAATGAAGTGACTTCCCTTTTTAACTCCACCAGAACAATTTTACTCTTGGGCTTGTGGCTCATCACATAGTCTTCCTCTAGAAATCTAGCGTTCGTGCTAACGATCACCCTCTGATCTCTAGGACTATAAAATAAACCACCTTCGTTCCCCTGGGATAGCCAACGAACAAGCGTACTTCTGTACAAGGTTCCTACTTACCAGCATATGCCTTCAGCACATGTGCTGGACTCCCCATATCCGAATATGTCTTAGACTAGGCTTTCGCCCAGTCCACAACTCTGTGGGAGGAGAAGGCACTGATTTAGATGGAACCAAGTTCAGAATGTACACCACCATATCTAGAGAATATCCCCAGAACGAATATGGCAAGTCAGAACAACTCATCATCGATATAACCATCCCTATAAGAGTCCTATTCCTTTGCTCTGCTACACCGTTCTGCTGGGGTGTGCCAGGTGCAGTCAATTGGGATTGAATCACAGCCTCTGATAAGTAGTTCCTAAATTCTCCCAAGAGGTACTCTCCACCACGATCAGATCGTAGTGTCATCCATATTTTTAACAATCATCTATGAAAAAGATGAAATGTTCAAAACTACCTCTTGCCTGGATAGACATAGGACCATACGAATCAGAATGAACCAATTCCAACACATCTTTGAATCTATACCCCTTGGCCTTGAAAGGCCTCTTGGTCATTTTACCCTCCAAGCAAGATTCGCAGGTTGGGAGATGCTCCACCACTAATTAACCCAAAGGTCCATCAGCTATCAACCTTTGAATTTTACTTAGGTTAATATGACCAAGCCTAAGATCCCAAAGATATGTTTGGTTCATCTTCGAAGGTTATTTTCTCTTATCGGAATTAGAAGATGAGTTAATAACTTCTATTTGCATCATGGGAGCTTGTGGTTCAAGTTATAAATTTCCTATCTATGTACCTGAATAGATAATGTCCTTATTCCTTTTATAACAAATCTGTCATTAAAAGAAATAGATTATCCATCCATAATTTAGAAACCGAAATCAATTCTTTCTAAATAAAGGTACATAAAGGGAATTTTCCAGAACCAAAGTTTTATTTTCTCAAAGATAAATAAAACTTCTCCCCTTTACAATAGCCGCCACCTTAGTGGCATTGCCCAGTAAATGGTAATTCTCCCTTTAGCTAGTCGTGGGTTTCTGGAACCCAGCAGTATTGCGGACATGATTAGTGGCTCTCGTATCTACACACCAGGTGTCGGTAGATAACACCACTAATCATGTTTCAACGACTAGTTCAAAGGATATACCATTGTTCTGTTTCGGACTGGGACAGTCCTTCTTCCAAAGTCCATCCTGCTTGTAAGTGAAGTACTTGCCTTTCGGCTTCTTCACTCCTCCCTGAGATCCTCCCACCACCTTTGCTCCACCTTGTTTCTTCTTCTTCTTGCCTTTCGGCTTAGAAGTAGAAACCTTTTTGAGCAACAATGGCTTAAGGACACTCACCGAAGAGTGCATACTTGTACTCCTTAGCAGATAAGACAATATTTAGATTCTTTTCCAATCAACATTATTTAGGTACAGTAAGTTTATTTCCTTTAGTATCATTATAAGTGGACTGAAAGTCATTTTTGAAAATCCTAAGAATCACATAGATCAAAACTGTAGATTTCAAAAAATTATTGATTCCTCAAAACAATAAAATTCCGAAATCAACCAACACCTCTCACCACCGAGAATATCGCATGCCACGATAGTGTGGACGTATACGAATTCTACATTTGTAAGAGGAGGTTTTACCCATTAATTTTACTATCTTGTCAACCTAACTTTTTGACAAGTAAAATTAATAGTTGGTTTCTCTTCGGCCCTACAAATAAAAGCGTTGACTCAGATGGGAGGATACTTATATTTGTATCTAAGTGTTCACCATTACTGATACTAAGATAATTATCTCGGGTTATGTGCCTTACGATGGGAAGTACACATGCTCCTTAATAATTTCCTATAACCATATTGACCTTGTGATCCATAAAATAAACTCATCCAATGGGAGGAAGGCACTCAGGCAGATCGCTGAGTTTCTTGCATCACATGTCAAATTGTAATGGAGGCCGTAGGAATTTATAAAATATCCCTCTCCCACTTAGTAATTTGAAAATGAGGAATTTTCTAGCTCGACATGCATATCAAACAAAAAGCAATAAATATGAAAAATAAAAATATTCCAACTATTATGGCTTTTGTCTTCAATATGTCTCCCGTCGCATCGCCAACTCGTCCGCTCCTCCTACGCCATGTACAAGCCCTCCGGAGATCCGAGCCGAGACTAAAACCTATTTTAATTTACATCCATCGATCCTATACTCCACGAGGGAGTGTGCATGAAATCTAGATCGAAAGTAAAATAAAATAAAGAGCAACTAAACAATGTCGTATTTAATTTAAAAAAACTAAATAGTAGCCTCGTCAACCCCGAGGATTCAACAAAATAAATATTTACCCACATCCAATCACATACACACATATGGCCATAATAGTCGGATCTTATGCCTGCAACCAAAGAGTTAAACTACGCATATCCTACTATTATTCGGCACATATAATATATGAAAAATGCATAAAAATTAACCGAATCCTAAACACACAAAACCGGAAACCTTGGCTCTGATACCAATTGAAGGGTTTTACTTATCGAGTCCGTGAGGGGAAACTTAGCTTCCCACTTCACCTCGGTAGTTGTCCATGGCGATCCCTTCTTCGATGTCCCCAAATTAAAAAAATTTAATCCTAGAAAAAAGGGATTGCCAAAGCAACCAAGTCATCGTCGTGCTATTCGTTTAGAGAGGTCACTTGAACAAACAAGTTGTTCAAGCGACCAACCTCTATTCTACGAGTAGCCGTGGAATAGACGATGTCCGGATCGCCGGTTTTTGTGTTTATTCTGAGGATCCAAGTATTATTTAGCCATATACAGATTTATATCATGCTCATAAATCAAAAACAAATTCAAACATGTAACATATAAAAATTAGAGAATCGATATACCTCTCAATCTTCTAATGTATGTCCTTCCTCCTTTCGGACGTCGTGTGGGCGACACTCAACCAAAAGTCGGAGCTCCTAGATCGCACATCTTCCTTCCTTGCTCATCCAAAGCAAGAGGAAGAGTAGAAACAAGGCTCATCTCCTTCCTATGGCCAACCAACAAGCAACAAGGAAAGTGCTTGCCGCCGGCCAACAAGGAGAAGGAGATATTGGTTTAAACCGGCCAAGACACTAAGGGAAAATCCTATATCTTATATCCACCAGCTAAGGAGAAGGAAAAGGGGTCTTTCCAAACCCTAATCCTAGCTCTCCTTATGGCCGACCATGGAAGAGGGGAAGAAGAATAGGATGAGCTCAAGCTGAGGTAGAGAGGAGAAGCATAGGGGCCGGCCAACCATTGGAAGAAGAAGAAACCCCTCCTTGAGTTGCCACCCACCCCTAGCTCCCAAAACCCTAACCCTAGCCACCACTCCCAATCCTAATCCAATTAGGATTGGTTTCCGCCCAACCTTATCCCCTCATCCATCATCTAAATATGGAAAGGAGAAGCTTGGGCGCCAACCAAAACCAAAGGGAGAAGAAGAAGGAAGGGTTTCGACCACCAAAGGAAGAAGAAGAAAGAAACTTTCCTTAATTATGGCCACCCAAAACCCTAACCCTAATCCCAATCCTATATCAACTAGGATTGCCCCTCTCTTGCCGCCCAAGCCTTGCTCCTATTTATTATCCACGCCAACTCCCCATGCTCTCCTTTTATAGAGTTAGGGATAAGACATGAATTAATCTCCTCCATTGGTTCTAGAGATTTAATCTCAACCGTCGGATCTAGAGATTTAATCTCAACTGTCGGATCGTAGAGATTTAATCTCTACCAATGGATCTTTGAGTTTTGTTTCTATCCTTTGGATCTAAGCTTCATGAGGTGTTAATAGGCTACATTAGGGACCATGAGGAGGAGTTGGGTCTTGGCCACCCATGGATCAAGCCCACATAAAGTCCGATCCACTAATGATGATCCAATCCACTAAAGGTTCTTCATTGATCTACCTCACCAACCCCCATATGATAATATGGGCTCCATATATTATTTGTACATTTTGTTTAAGATCTCGAATGTCCGTCGATTAATTAATTTACTGACCATTAATTAATCAACATCTAACTCCTTGAGTAGTACCACTCAACCTTTTCATCATGCCAGACCAAGTCCACCTGCATGGTTTACATGATGAACCTTATGAGCTCCTCAAGGGGACATCATCATCCTAATATATAGGACACGGTTTCCTCCTATAATCAACGACACACCATATAAATAATATCATCTCCCAACTTACCGAGTCTATCGATTTAATCTATAAATCTCGCCCATTGGTAAATCAAAGAGATGACTACTAAGTATATGTGCCCGTTATTATATCGGGATTAAGAGCATGTACTAAATAATATCTGAGGTCCGATTCGATTATGTAGTCAGCAATAAATCGAATCACCTCTATGTCGGTCCTGCTCAATACACACAAAGTTCACTAGTGTGATTCTATGGTCAAGACAAACCAACACCAAATCACACTACAACCATTCCGATGGTTTGTCCAAAGCCATCTCGGTTGTGTGCCTTTACTTATACTTTTCAAGGGGCCGATAACATGATCTCCCGTGTGACACCACACACCATGTTATCTACAATGTAAAGTATTAGACAATATTGCATAACCATAAAAATATGTAAACAATGATTATGTGCTTCTTATTTCAAAATAAAGATGTTCATACAAAAGATCTAGGCTTTCAGTATACATCCCAACAAATCGCGGGTCTTTTCCAGATATGATACAAATAGGCACCCCATGAAATCAGATCTTCAGTCTTCACCTACGGGCATACTAAACATCGAGCAGCAAAAATTTGCTATATCTCTCTTTATACCGTCCCCACCAGTATAAACATCTCATATCTCGGTACATCCCAGTACCACCAGGATGTATAGCAAATCTCAAATAAGTTGCTTCCTGTAGCAACTCTATAGTAGCTACCCAGTAGCTAGTCAAAATCCCATGAGCATTCCTGCTCCATACATCCACAAATCAAGATAACATCCAGATAATAACTACTAATGCCACGTCATATATATGACAACCTATCTCGTAGTTTCTTAACCGACGTAGGCATAAGATACGTCTCATGCAACTGTATCGGATTCGCTTCGATCCTTGAAATGATATATTTGCGTACAACATCCTTTTACCCACTCCGGAACGATTAACTAATACTCGTGTAAAAGTTAACCACTGTCTAGGTCTTGTAACTGGTTTCACCAGCTTCTGACTAAACAATTACCATCATCACCCTTGTTAAACCAGTCAGTGATATGATAACGCTCAAAAGCATCCTATCCACATTCGTCGGAATAACCAAACCATACAAGACAAACCACCATCTATGGTGGACGAGAGCGCAACTCCAACTACCATAATCAACAGTGGCCAGGTTACGCAACTCCAACAATCGCGAATGGATCCATTCGTGTTCAGGATACACGATTCTCAAATCTAGTGACGACTAAATCGTTAATTAGTCTCACAACTTAATCACAACTCAATAAAATTCATACTACGTATGAAATTGTCATCTTTACACACCTACATCCTCTTTACTCTTCACTGATGATATATCAAACATCACAACAACCTTGATAATTGTATGACATCCTGTCATTACAGTATTAATACTCCAGTCGTAAATCAACCTTAGAGTATACACAGGTGTCATTTGCTGATCTAAAAAATCATCTATCCCCAATGGAGGATATTCACTTTTAACAACTATCGCATTCCTTCATCGATAATCGATGGATAATTTCAAATGTCCATCTCTCTTTCAAAAAAAAGAGTTCCGGATCTTCTCAAGGAGGAATACTAGGATAGATAAATATCCCCTCCAACATCTCCTATAATCGCAACTTACATTCTTCCAATTCCCATAGTGTTTAGTAACACTTATACCAGTCAAATTATCACCCGGCGTGGGATCTTCGATATCGGAATTATTTTCCGCAATCATTTCGATCAACTACTCCACTTGCCTATGCAACGGCAAGCCTTGGAGTTCATCCGAAGGCTCTCGGATTATACGCACATCCGAGAGACATATCATACCATAATCTCAACAATTTGACCATCCATAAGGATATGTCTACAGTAAAGATATGTCTTTCCAAGTCTAAAGGCATCCCTTAACTTCTTAATTGTTGGTCCACATCTCTCCTGACAGTTGAGATGCCATCGACCCATAAGTCGATGCATAGTAACCGTGAACGATCAATTATCTGTCGATCCGATCTAAAGGCTCCTCGTAAGTCTCGGCCTTTCTCCGAAGAGAAAAAATATCAGATCCAACAGTCCACGATAAAGCGGTCGCATTTCTACGATGAATGACTCGAGGATTTTCCCGGATCATCTGATCCCATCACTTAATCCTACGAGCTACAACTATAGAATACGGAATAGATACGACCATCGTCGTATTCTCTCTCCTCTGTACTAAGCAAATCACATCTGGAGGTAACTGTTGTTGTCTGCTAAATCTTCTAAGATGTCTTCTGCTGATGCTGCTTTATAAATCACTTCCCTTGAAGGGAAGTATCACGGAACTCCACCCACGCCTGAGGTAGTAGGTTGCTACTGATGAGATAATCTAAATCTTCTATGCTGATCTCTACTGTCGAGATGGTACATCATTCTCTCGGAACACCATTGGTAGTCTTAAAATGAGTCTTCAAAGTATACCTCCTCAACTGTACTAGTTGCTCACAATAGCAACAGATGAACTTTTCCAATGGATAATCTGACTTCACGTGTCTTCGTGATCTGCATTGCATGCACACAATCCCTTCAAAGTCTTTGTTCTGATTTTACTGATATCCAAGAGAACATCCTGATGATCTGCAGTTGGTCTTCTATAATCGGAAAATAGCTCAAAGCTTATGACTCTGATCTTGCTCCTTTATCCAACAGTCAGAGACTTCTGACTCTATTAAGTTGGCCTGCAATATTTGCTTATCGGTCTCCAATTCTTAAACTCTTGTACGGAGTCATTTCTAAACTCCTGTCTCAATCCAACATCTTCCGGCAGGATCTGATAGAAGATCCAATCATCTTAATCCAACAGTAAGCCAACAATTGTGGGTGGCTTAAAACATCCATTCACATTCTTGAGCTATTGGGCGGTCGTAACCTCTGCAAGTCTCACAACTCTACACAGTACATTATTACTAACCGATCACCCTTTCTTGAAGCTCAAGAATTCCTTACAATGTGTCACTAAAAGTGACACGGGGAAATACACTCTTTCAACATCACTAAACCATGATCAAGTGATATATTATTCCCCGAAGATTATTTTCTGCATTTATCACCAAATACCGACCTGATCCCGATAATGGTATGCAAACAACTCTTCTTTCTCGGTATAACATGAGTTAAGTACTCAAAAGTACTCTCAAAGTTATACAACTCAGTACGAACAACTCAGGGATAAAATCCCTATGAAACACCGTAACCTATCCTTCCACTATCTGCATCAACAATAGTTTACTTGTCTTGTCAATTACCCAACAGGTAATGATATGACTAACATAATTAGTGAAAATCTCTAAGACCATATTCTCAGATTTTAACAAGAAATGTGACGACTTGACCACTGTTTTTTGACTCGGTATCAGTCGGCTCTCAAAGGCAAATCACCATTTCGACAAAGGTTCAAGACTCACAGACTTAACCGGTCATTTTTGGGGTTAACTCATACCATGATTACGAACAATATCCAACAAACTACAGGTTATTCCCTGTTATATATACTAAAAGCATAGGCAACAAAACCGGGAGTATAAACCCTATCGGCAACTCCGGTTGGTCGCCTCAGTGGACAACCCCTACTACAAGTCTGCACAGGTGTCATAACTCTATTGTATACACCTACTGATCAAGTTTAGATAAATATCTACTAAACCATAAGTTATCAGGAATTCTTACCTCGTGCTGCTTGGAGCTCAGGCCGCTGTCCATCTCATCTCAAAAAATCAAAACCGAACAAATCGACTCCCGAGAATCCTTGACTCGACTCAAAAACAACATTGTATGGTATCACAGAACCTAGGGCTCTGATACCAATTGTTAGTGCCTATAAGATTCATATATCTCCACAATGATATGATATTGTCCACTTTGGGCCCAAGCCCTCATGGTTTTATTTTTGGGCTTTATGCAAAAGGCCTCATGCCGATGGAGATATCTTTTCATTTTATAAGCACATGATCTTTTCCATGTCTTATCAATGTGGGACTTTGATTGTATTCCCAATACTCCAACAATCCCCCCCTCAAACGAAGGACCACATTGACCCTCCCCTAAAGCATATCCGTCCTCCAAGGACATCCTCTGCTTGATGTCCGATCCTCAACCCACCAGGACTTCCTGCCAACTGTCTTGTCCTCTTGACCCAGCTAGACTTCCAGCCAGTTGTCCAACCCTTCTGACCCAACTGGACTTCCTGCCAGTTGTTTGATTCTCCCCAAGCCCGACTTCTGCACGTGTGCGGTTCTTGATCCGATCGGACACAACTTCTTCGCCGTTCGAGGTTCATGGCTTGACATGAACCATGGCTCTGATACCAATAAAGTTGTCACACCCCGAGAGTATGCCGTGGCAAAAAGCAAACGGACGGCATCTCCCCTGTACGTGGTAACATCCCGTGTTAATACAAGGCCCATAGGCCACAACAATAACAACACACACACACACATATATATATATATATATATATATATATATATATATATATATATATATATATATATATATATATATATATATGTAAACAAAACACAACAACATAACAAACTAATTACAACACAGACATAGCGGAAACATGAATCAACAACAACCCAACCTACACACATGCATACCGGTATGACTAACACCAGAACATAAAGGAAACCTCGTCAAAACTCGCACCAACAAGTGCATACATCACATTCCCCATAACATCACGAAAAACTCAGAATACAAAACAAGATATACTGAAAACCCAAAAACCTGGACTCTCGGAGTTGAGATGAGACGATGCTAGCCAGCGGTGCTCCTAGTCCATCACGAAGTCGGCTACCTGTTACCTGGGTGACAGAAAAACCCAGGGTCTGTGGGGGTGAGTAAAACTCAGTAGGTAATAGATAAACATATATATATTAATATCACATGTATTTCGACAGAAAAATCAACAGATATCACTAGCATGATAACATATCCATGTATATATCTTCTAACAAAGAGTCAATATAAAATGCAGACATACCTGAACGTCAGTTATGCTACCCCTATCCAACCTGAGCACATATGCACAACATAAGGTATGAAGAATAGTACTAACTCATACTACATCCTGATATGGGTCGAGGGTATCTGTAAAATACCACAGAAAAAAAATAAAAATAAAAATAAAAATAAAATAGATGTTGGGTAATTAGGAGAATACCCTATGGAATTTTTCTAGACTCGAACATAAATTTCTAAACCCTTTTTGTTTAAGTGTTAGTGGGCTTAACGGGTCTGAAATCTAACCCATTAAATAAAAGAAACCCGACCCGTTATCTCCCATTAACGCCAAGCCGCACTTTTCGTCCGGTTAAGGTTTCACCTTGCGACTTAAACCGAGCGCTCCTTCGTTCACCGTGACTTCCGTTTTCTTTGCCATCACACGCAACGATTCCCCTCTCTGCGTGATATCGCCTCCACGGAATGCCGGCCGCCGAACGCCCTCTCCTCACTGGTATTCTCGCCTCATGACTCTCGCATTCGCAAGCAATAGCCGACGACCTCGACATCCTGTAGGGAGTTGCTTCGGAGGCTCATTGGCTCCCATGTCCCCGGATTAAAATTTTCACTAATGAAAGAATTAATTCGGATGGGATGAGTTTCCTTAGCACAACCAATTCGTCGTCGTGATAACAACTTGAGTGGTCGCTTGAACAAACTAGTTGTTCAAGCGACACAACTCTTCTAGTTGGTTAGCTGCGGAAGAGACGACGGACGGATCGCCGGTTTTTGTGTTTGTCTTCGGGGTCCATGATTATACAATATATTTAGTAATTTACACATGCACAATCAAAACATAAAAGAACAAGCTCAGATCTGTAAATAAATTTAAAATAACTTTATACCTCATGATCTTCTACCGTATGTCCTATCCTTCTCGTGGACAACGAGTGGACGAAGATCCTCCACGAGTAGAAGCCTTCTATATCGCTTTCTTCTCTACCTTGTCCACTGCGAACAAAGAGAAGAACTTACAAATACCTATCCTTTCTAGAGACGGCCACCAAATTAGGGAATTTGGTGCAACCGCCGACCAAGGATCAAATGGATGATGCGCCGACCACCAAATGAAGGAGAACCGCCGGCCACCTTGGAGAATAGGGAGGAGGAATAGAACCGGCCACCAATGGGAGGAGAACCGCCGGCCAAGGAAGAAGGGAGAGGCCTCTAGGATGGGCGCCGTCCAAGGAATGATGAAAGGAGATGGGTGCCGGCAATCAACAAGAAGGAAGAAGGTTGCCGCCCACTTTGCTTCAAACCCTAGCCGCCCACTTTTGCTCCAAACCCTAATCCCAATTCAATTCAATTATCTTGCCACCCAACCCTTAGCCAACTATATATAGAGTTGGGCCTAAGCCTCCTTTAATCTCCACCGTCAGATCTAGGGATTTAATCTCCACCATCGGATCTAGGGTTTTATCCAAACCATCGGATCTAGGGTTTCATCCCAACCGTCGGATCTAGGATTTCATCCCAATCGTCGGATCTAGGGTTTCATCCCAACTGTCGGATCTAGGGTTTTATCCCAACCGTCGGATCTAGGGATTTAATCCTAACCGTCGATTCTAGGGGTTCATCCTAACCATCGGATCTTAGGGATTTAATCCCAACCGTTGGTTCTAGGGTTTCATCCTAACCATCGGATCTTAGGGATTTAATCCCAACCGTTGGTTCTAGGTTTTGTTTTACATTCTTGGATCTAGACTTCACAAGGATTATATTAGGCTACGATAGGGACCATAAGGAGGAGTTGGATATTGGTCACCCGATGGATCGGAACCACACAAACTTGATCCATCAATGATGTTCCATTCCACTAGAGGATCATCATTGAACTACCTCACCAACCCCAATAAATCAATATGGGCTCCATATATTATTTGTACATTTATCTCCCCGTGTTTAAGATATCGAATGTCCGTCAATTAATTGATTTACTAACCATCAATTAATTAACATCTAATTCCTCGAGTAGTACCACTCAACCTTATCATCATGTTGACTAAGTCAACCAGCTGGGTTTACATGACGAACCTTATGAGCTCCTCAAGGGGACATCATCAACCTAATATATAGGACACGGTTTCCTCCTATAATCAACGACACACTATGTAAATAATATCATTTCCCAACTTACCGGCCATATTGATTTAATCCATCTAAATCTCACCCTCTGGTAAATCAAAAAAATAAATACTAAGTACATGTGCCCGTTATTATATCGGGATTAAGAGCATGTACAACATAATATCCGAGGTCCGATTCAATTATGTAGTCAGCAATAAATTGAATCTCCTCTATGTCGGTCCTGCTCAATACACCTAAGTGTACCAGTGTAACTCTATGTTCAAGACAAAACAATACCAAGCTACACTACAACCATGCCAATGATTTGTCCAAAACCATCTTGGTTGTGAGCCTCTACTTATATTTTACAAGGGACTGATAACATGATCTTCTGTGCCACACCAAGCACCATGTTATCTACAATGTAAAATATTAGACAATATGCACACACATATAATAAATATATAAAGTGCAAACAATGATCATGTGATTCTTATTTCAAAATAAAATGTTCATACAAAAAGAGCTAGGCTTTCAGTATACATTCCAACAATCTCCCACTTATACTAAAAGACTATGCCGTCATCACACTGTAATACATCTGATCCCCATGTCTTCCACATGCCTATCAAATGCTTTCGCTGGAAGGCCCTTAGTGAATGGATCCGCCAGGTTATCCTCTGATGCAATCTTGGCGACAGCAACTTCTTCTCGCTTTACGATCTCTCGTATATGGTGGTACTTGCGCTCTATGTGTTTACTCGCCTTATGGGCTCGTGGTTCCTTTGAGTTTGCAACTGCACCACTATTATCACAATAAATTGTGATAGTTCTGGGCAAACCAGGAATCACATCCAAGTCCATCAAGAAGTTCCTGAGCCATACAGCTTCCTTGGCTGCCTCAGAGGCTGCCACATACTCAGCTTCCATGGTAGAGTCCGCCACGCATTTCTGCTGGACACTCCTCCATACTATGGCTCCACCTCCAAAAGTAAACACAAACCACGAGGTAGACTTACTCTTGTCCCTATCTGATTGGAAATCCGAATTCGTGTAACCCACAGGGACTAATTGATCTGCCCGGTAAACCAGCATATAATCCCTAGTCCTTCTCAGGTACTTCAATATATGCTTTACCGCAGTCCAATGTCCCTGTCCAGGATTACTCTGATATCTGCTAACCATGCCCACGACAAAGCAGATATCCGGTCTCGTACATAGCATAGCATACATGAGACTTCCTACTGCCGAAGCATAAGGAATCGCCTTCATGTCTTCTATCTCTTTTAATGTTTTGGGACACATCTCTTTAGATAAAGGAACTCCATTCCTAAAAGGTAGAAAACCTTTCTTGGAGTTTTACATGCTAAAACGAGCAAGGATAGTGTCAATGTATGAAGCTTGAGACAAGCACAACATCCTTTTCTTGCGATCCCTTATAACTTTCATCCCAAGGATGTGTCCCACTTCTCCCAAGTACTACATATCAAACTGTTTGGACAACCATACCCTTACGTCTGATAACACTTTGATATTGTTGCCAACTAACAAAATGTCATCTACGTATAGTACAAGAAACACCACTACATTTTCGTCACATCTCTTGTATACACAAGGCTCATCCGGACTTTGAATAAATCCATATGACTGGATTACCTCATCAAAGTGGATATTCCAAGATCTAGAAGCTTGCTTCAATCCATAAATGGACCGATTAAGCTTACATACAAGATGCTCTTTGCCCTTAGCAATGAATCCCTCTGGTTGCCGCATATAGATGTTCTCCTCAAGACTTCCGTTAAGGAAAGTTGTCTTGACATCCATCTGCCAAATCTCATAGTCCATATGAGCAGCTATAGATAAGAGAATCCGGATAGACTTAAGCATAGCTACCGGCGAAAAGGTCTCCTCATAATCGATACCCTCTTTCTGAGTATACCCTTTCGCAACAAGCCTAGCTTTGAAGGTCTCAACCTTCCCGTCTACTCCTCTCTTTCTCTTGTAGATCCACTTGCATCCAATGGTTTTAACACCATCGGGTGGCTCTACTAGCTCCCAGACCTGATTAGAATCCATAGATTCTATCTCTGAATTCATTGCTCTTTGCCAAGATACCGCATCTCTATCTTGGATTGCCTCGTCATATGTCCAGGGATCAGGTTCATGTTCACCAAGGACTAAGTCCGAAGACTCTCCTAAAAACATGAATCTATCGGGTTGTCTAACAACCCTCCCACTACGACGAGGTGCCTCCTGTGTATTCTCTGTGACACGCGGTGCAGTGACATATGGTGTGTCCTCTTGTACCGGTGGTACTGAAGTCGGGACTTCCCCTGTCAACTCCTCAAGAACAATCCTACTCGTGGGCTTGTGGTTCATCACATAGTCCTCTAGAAATCTGGCATTCGTACTCACGATCACCTTATGATCTCTAGGACTATAGAATAAACCACCCTTCGTTCCCTTAGGGTAGCCAACAAACAAGCGTACTTCTGTACGAGATTCCAACTTACCAGCATCCCCTTTCAGCACATGTGTTGGACTACCCCAAATCCGAATATGTCTTAGACTAGGATTTTGCCCAGTCCACAACTCTGTGGGAGTAGAGGGTACTGACTTAGATGGAACCAAGTTCAGAATGTGCGCTGTTGTTTCCAGAGAAAACCCCTAGAACGAATCAAGTAACTCAGAATAACTCATCATCGATCTGACAATCTCCATAAGAGTCCTATTCCTTCGCTCCGCCACACTATTCTGCTGGGGTGTGCCAGGTGCGTACAATTGGGATTGAATCCCAGCCTCTGATAAGTAACTCCTAAACTCTCCCAAGAGGTACTCGCCACCACGATCAGATTGTAATGTCTTGATACCTTTACCTTGACGGTTCTCCACATCAGCTTTGAATTCTTTGAACCTGTCACAGCATTCAGACTTGCGGCGCATCAAGTAAATGTATCCATACCTTGAATCATCGTCTATAAAAGAGACAAAGTATTCAAAGCCACCTCTTGCCTGGATAGACATAGGACCGCACAAATCAGAATGAACCAGTTCTAACACATCTTTGGCTCTATACCCCTTGGCCTTGAAAGGCCTCTTGGTCATTTTACCTTCCAAGCAAGATTCGCAGGTTGGGAGATCCTCCACCACTAATGAACCCAAAGGTCCATCAGCTATCAACCTTTGAATTCTGCTTAGGTTAATATGACCAAGCCTTAGATGCCAAAGATATGTTTGGTTCATTTGTGAAGGTTCTTTTCTCTTATTAGACTTAGAAGATGAGTTATTGATTTCTATATGCATCGTGGGAGTTTTTGGTTCAAGAGTATATAAATTGCCAACCAATGTACCAGAACAGATAATCTCTCTGTTCCTTTTTATAACCACTTTGTCATTAAAAGAAATAGAATACCCATCCATAAATAATTTAGAAACTGAAATTAAATTCTTTCTAAAAGTAGGTACATAAAGACAATTTCTCAAAACAAAAAATTTATTCCTATCAAAAGATAAATAAACGTCTCCCACTGCAATAGCCGCCACCTTTGAAGCATTGCCCATGAAGACGGTAATCTCTCCCTCAGCTAGTCGTCGGGTTTCCTGGAACCCCTGCAAAGTATTGCAGACATGATCAGTGGCTCCTGTATCTACACACCAGGCACTGGTAGATAACATCGCTAAACATGTTTCAACAACTAAACAAGAAGATATACCTTTGTTCTTTCGGCGAGGACAGTCCGCCTTCCAATGTCCAGTCTGCTTGCAAGTGAAGCACTTGCCTTTCGGCTTCTTCACTCCTGCCTGAGGTCCCACTGCCACTTTCTTCGCTCCACCTTGCTTCTTCTTCTTCTTACCTTTCGGTTTAGAGGAAGAAACCTTCTGAGCGACCATGGCTTGAGCACTCTGACGAAAAAGCCCCTCTGCCGCCTGGAGTTCTGTCAGAAGCTCCGCCAACGAATACAACCTCTTGTTCATGTTGTAGTTGAGGCGGAACTGTTAGTAATATATGAGAGATGTCCTAAGGCAATCGCCTTATGTATGAATCATTTATATGATAAATGAAGATTCACTATTTGAGTATACATGTTTAATGTATTTGATTGGATCTTAAACTCATTTACTGAATGTCCACAATACGATTCACAACATGGGAGAATTTGTGATTGGATCACAACTAGTGAGTATCTCTACATGTGTAATTGTGATGTATCGGAATGATCCCTAGTCGATGAATTGATGGATTTGGACACCATCAATTCTGTTGAGACTAGCACGAGGTATACTCCTTGGTGTATCCAAGCAGCTGATTCTCACTGGCTGGAGACATAGTGATGTCCGGAGTTAATCGTGGATGCTAGTTATGGTAACTAGTTCATTGGAGTGACCAGCCGTAAGACTTCATATGGTTCTTTGCAAATATAGATATGTCAATGAAGTTCTTACTGTGGCTTAAGTGCGAAGTTCCTTTGACTTGCGGTATTCAAGTCATCTTGATCATGGAGACTTATGCTTTGACATCTTAAGCAAACATCTCTAAGGAGATGTGGACCCGGGATGATTGGGTATAAGTCGAAGTGATCGAAGGTGTTTGAATAGCCTATAAAGGATTCACCACTCCTTGCGAGGAGATGTATACCCTTGGCCTCTCGTCGGATTGTTACTAAAGTCTTTGGCCAAAGCATTACATGTTTAGAGTAAGGTACTCTTCGATACATGTGGAGTAACTAGAATCCATAGGATGAGGAAATGATACTTGGGCTAGGTGTGACGTAGTCAGCCTAGTGGGGACTGACACTATAGACCATGTCCTGAACCAAGTGGGTATAAGATGAGTGAAGGGAATGGGGCACGAATCATACGAGCTCTTGAAGGTTTTGAGAAATAGTTACGGATCAACGTTGATCTTTTGGTTAATTGGGGATCATGATGTACTACTAGGTGCCACTCATGATCGTTCTATAATTAATGGTTAATTATAGGCGGCCAACATAAACCGAGAACCTATTTGGTCACACGCTCGAGTGTAATCCAAAGGATTTAAAACGAGCTTGAGAATGAGATTCTCAGACCGAGAGAAACTAGGTTTGGTTGGACCAAACATAAAGCGAGCATGAAATCGTTTCAGTCGCAATGGAAGCATGGATGGGCTGCGTCTTATGAAGACATAATGGATGGACCAAAATGGTTTGGTTCTAATCCAATGGATAAGAATAAACCAAAGGGTTTGGTTTATTTTAAACGAATGAACCAAAAGTTGGTTCGGTTCATTTTAACTTAAAATAAACCATCATGGTTTGGTTTATTTTAACTTATCTTAATGGAGCGGGTTAACGGGCTTTATGGATATGATCCATTAACCATTAAGAGAATTAGTTCTCTATAAAAGTGGGCTTAAGGGATTGTTAAACCCTAACTAATCCAAACCCTAGCCCCCCTTTGAGTTGCCGCCCACTCCTTGGAGGAGTTAATCGGCGCCAACCCAAAAGCTGCCGCCGCCCAGCTTTGTGCCGCCGTCCAAGACCCTTGCCGGCGTCCATGCTCCAGCCGGTGAACCTCCGGCGACCCTCCGGTGATCCCCTATAGGTTTGGCATCAAGGTGAGGTTTTTCTCTCCTTGTTTTTGGCCGGCACCTACTCCTCCACCAAGCTGTCCAGTTTTCTGGACAGCTTCTTCTCCTCTCATCGGAGCGTCATTTGGACGACGGTTAGAGCTCCGACAGCGGCTAACATACCGGGGATTTGATCTCCGGTAATCCTCTGAGGTGGAGGATGAAGGATTCTTCAATCGGTTGACGAATACCTCTCCGGAGAAGCAAGTCTTGAGGACTTGTTTTTAGGTCCGAATTTGGATTCGGATCGTGATCATCTCTCGATCACGTCATCTTCAACACGAGGCTAGTAACCCGTACGAAGACGAAGCTCGTGGCTTGGCGAAGTCATCCCGAGGAGCTCGGCGTGGATTCGGATAGAGACGATTCTTACGAGGATCGTTCCGGTTGATGCCGTTCCCGCTACACGTCATACGAAAGGTATAACGTAGTTTAATTTCCTTTTATTGCAAATTTTAATTTACGGTTATGTCTACACTTGTTGTAATATGCATGCGTGTGTTGTGTGTGTTGTAATAAATATAGATTTATTATTTTTAATTGCTTCCGCTGTGCTCATGTTTACGAAACATGATCGAACACACACACGCCGCGGTGCCGGAAACCCAACAGTGGTATCAGAGCCCAGGTTGTTTTTCGACATAATCGTAAAAATGGTTTTGCGATAGTCATAATGTATTTCTGGAAATTTTCTAAATTTTGGAAATTTAGAAGTATTTATGGAAATTTTTAATTTTGGAAAGTCTAGAAGTATTTATTGAAATCTTCCACTTTTGGAAAGTTGAAAGTATTTATGGAAATTGATATTTTCCATAAATAAAATATTTGATTAGATTCTGGAAATTTGTTTCCTAATTTAATCATGATTTGATTTGGGAAATCAAATCTTAAAATATTTTATTTCCATAAGTAGTTTCGATGATTTAGGAAATTGGTTTCCTAAATAGATTTTCCTTAATCAAATAATTCCATGAATAAAATATGTGATTGGATTTGGAAATTTGTTTCCTAATTTAATTATGATTTGATTTGGAGAATCAAATCTTAAACATATTTTATTTCCATAAATAGTTATGACATATAAGGAAATATTGTACATGACATAATTGTATGACATGTAATTGCATTAGATGCATAACATAATGCCATGCGTGTCATGACATGTAGATGTATGCCATGTATGCCATGCCATGTAGATAATAGTTATTTGCATGCAAAGAGGATGAGACATAAAAACCTTTAAATAATATTAAAGCCTACACCTTCCATTAATATGGTTTGAACCAGAGTTCCGTTTCTTGTTTGGGTTGTTGGACTCTCTCCAAGCCCGGCTCGAACCCGAACATGTTCAAACCATGGAATAGTTTAATACTAATATGGTAAGAGTCAGAGGTCAATCGTTAGCGTTGGTTGTTGGACTCTCTCCAAGCTGGGCTAATTGGTTGAATGCGCTCTAACCATATTAAAACTATTCTTGATTAATGGGTTGGCTTTAACCTGGAGCATCGGCTTGTTGGACTCTCTCCAAGGTCGATGTAAAGGGAGGTGAAGTTGGGTGCTATGCATATGATGCATACTTGTTAATGTGTTAACAACCCAATGTATGTGTGAACATTCAATTAGTTGATAGCACATTGTGATAGTTGCATATACGTGATATGCAATCGGTATAGATGATACCTACCGTCGTAGCTATGAATGGCTTGTTGGACTCTCTCCAAGGTTGTTCATAACTATGATGGATATCAACCCATTCGGAGATGAACCTACAATCTCCCGAAGTGATTTTGAGGTTTTTGAAATTCGAAAAATGAATGGGATTTATAAATGTATATTGATGCATTTTAAATTGTTTTCTCATATATGCTCGTTTTGTATTTCTAGGTCAATAAATTGATCATGACGTCTTTGAATTTGCGCACTATTTTGGATTCGAACAAACTGACTGGGCCTAACTTCTTGGACTGGCTTAGAAACCTGAGAATTGTTCTCAAGGCGGAAAAGCTTGCATATGTCCTTGAAGAGCCTCTTCCTGACCGTCCTAAGGACGATGCAACTCCAGACCAAATGTTGGTCTATCAGAAGCATGTGGCAGATTCTGAGCTGGCGAGTTGCATCATGCTAGCGGCGATGGTACCTGAGCTGCAAAAGCAGCATGAGCATATGGATGCTAACACTATGGTCTTCCATCTTCATGAGTTGTTCGATGAGCAAGCGAGATCCGAAAGGTTCGAGGTCTCTAGGCTCCTCTTCACCACGAAGATGCAAGAAGGTTCGTCTGTAGTACAGTTTGTGCTAAAGATGAACGGGTACATCGAGCGGCTAGCCACCCTCGGGTTTGTGATGGATCATGAGTTAAATATTGATTTAATTATGCATTGTTTGCCCAAGAGTTTCTCACAATTCGTGATGAACTATCAGATGAACAAATTGGAATCCACTATTCCCGAGCTCCTCAATATCTTTGAAGTGGAGCCTTCATGAAGCATGAGGAGAAAGCGGTTACATTGATAGTTGATTCCTCAAAGAAAGGTTCTAAGAGGAAGGCAAAAGAACGAGAAAGGGAAGAACAAAAAGGCGAAGAAGGCGGAACGGTATAAAGGGCACTTGCCATCATCCTTTGTGGCAAGGAAGGCCTTTGGCGAAGAAAGCGCAAGATTTATCTTGAGTCCATGAAGAAGAAGAAGGCATCCGATGCCCCATCCTCTTCAGGTATCTTCGTTATTGATTGTCATTCTATTTCCTTAGACACTTGGGTATTGGATACTGGGTGTGGCTTACATATATGTAATGACATACAGGGGCTAAGGAATAGAAGAAGACTTGTCAGAGGGGAGTCAAATTTGCGAGTTGGCAATGGAGCAAAGGTTGCTGCGGTCGCCATCGGAACTTATTTGCTGAAGCTCCCTAGTGGACTAGTCTTGGAACTGGATAATTGCTATTATGTTCCTTCTCTAATAAAGAACATTGTTTCTATTTCCTGTTTAAATAGAAATGGTTTCCATTTGACGTTTAGTAACAATTGTTGTTATATAACTTTGAATGGCGTACTTTATGGAACTGGAACTTTGAGTAATGGCATTTACACGTTGGACGTATCCAGTGACATTTTCAATATCGAAGCGAGCAACACGCGTGCTCGAAAGGATAATCAAATAGACTCCTATATGTGGCATTGTCGTCTTGGCCATATAAGCAAGAAACGCATGTCCGAATTACACCGATGTGGAATTCTAGAATCGTTTGAATTGGATTCATACGATACATGCGAATCATGCTTAAAAGGCAAGATGACTAAGTTACCTTTTACTGGAAAAGGTGAACGAGTGGGAGAGTTACTAGGACTAATACATACTGATGTATGTGGACCTATGTCAACTCAAGCATTAGGAGGCTATAACTACTTCATTACCTTCACCGATGATCACTCACGGTTTGGGTATGTGTTCTTGATGAAACACAAGTCTGAAGCCTTTGAAAGGTTCAAACAATTCAGAAATGAAGTAGAGAAACAACATGACAAAAGTATTAAAATACTTCGATCGGATCGAGGTGGTGAATACTTAAGTCAAGAGTTTCTTGATTATCTAAGAGACAATGGCATATTGTCTCAATGGACTCCGCCCTATACACCACAGCATAATGGTGTATCTGAGAGGCGTAACCGGACCTTGTTGGACATGGTCAGGTCAATGATGAATCATGCGACTCTTCCCAAGTCCTTTTGGGGTTATGCACTTCAGACAGCTGTTTACTTGTTAAACAGAATGCCTACTAAGGTAGTCTCAACTACTCCATATGAGATATGGAATGGTAAGAAACCTCATGTATCTTACTTGAAGATATGGGGTTGTCCTGCTTATGTGAAGCGGACTGTATCAGACAAACTGGATGCTAAGTCTGATAAATGTCTATTTATTGGATACCCTAAGGAAACAAGGGGTTACCAATTCTATCATCCTGTGGAACAAAAGGTGTTTGTTTCAAGGCATGCTGTGTTTCTAGAGAAAGAGTTTCTCTTGCAAGAAAACAGTGGGAGTGTCGTCGAGCTTGAGGAGGCTCGAGAGACTCAAATAGACATTGATGAGAGACCTGGTGAAGCACAACAGCCGACAACTCATAGTGATGAGCAATCGGCTGGACCTATTGTAACACCACATCTTCGTAGATCTGGTAGAACACGCAATATTCCTGAGAGATATGGATTTCTCGTAAGTGAATCGAACGATGTGTTACTCATTGATGATGAGGAGCCTACCAGTCATGAAGAAGTGCTGACAAGTTCAGAAAGGGATAAGTGGCTTGGTGCCATGAAGTCGGAAATGGATTCCATGTATGAAAACCAAGTTTGGAACTTAGTTGACCCACCTGAAGGGATAAAGCCTATAGGGTGCAAGTGGGTTTTCAAGAAGAAAACCGACATGGATGGTAATGTGATTACCTATAAGGCTAGATTGGTGGCGAAAGGATATCGTCAAAAACAAGGTGTTGATTATGACGAAACCTATTACTTTGTAGCTATGCTTAAATCCATTCGGATGCTCTCTGGCCATAGCGGCTCATTATGATTATGAGATATGGCGGATGGATGTGAAAACAGCTTTCCTTAATGGAAACACGCTCGAGGCGTGTATATGATACTGACTGAGGTTTCACATCGGTTGATAAAACCAAGGTATGCAAATTGCGACGATCCATTTATGGATTGAAGCAAGCATCCGAGAGTCTGGAATATCCGTTTTGATGAGACGATCAAAAGTTTGATTTCTCACAAAATCGACGAACCTTGTGTGTACAAGAAGGTTAGTGGGAGTGCGATCGTGTTCCTAGTATTGTATGTCGATGACATATTACTTATAGGAAACAATGTGTCAATCTTCTGATCGATTAAGGTTTGGTTATCCAAGACATTCTCCATGAAAGACACAGGAGAAGCAACCTACATCCTTAGGATTAAGATCTATAGAGATAGATCGAAACGGTTGCTTGGTCTTTCGCAGTCTACATATATAGACCGAGTGCTAAAGAGGTTTAGCATGTCGGAATCCAAGAAAGGTTATCTGCCCATCAGGCATGGGGTACACCTTTCGAAGTCTATGTGTCCGCGCACAGAAGACGAGAGGATTTGCATGAGTAAGATTCCCTATGCATCCGCAATAGGATCTATCATGTATGCTATGTTATGTACGAGGCCCGATGTATCGTATGCTCACGAGTGTCACGGCGGATGCATCTAATCGAGGAATGGATCATTGGGGCGGTATTAAGGCGATCCTTAAGTACTTAAGAAGAACTAAGGATGTGTTCCTAATATATGGAGAAGGGACATGGTGATATGCGGGTATACGGATGCGGCTTCGAGACAGACAAGGATGATTCGGTCTCGATGCGGATACGTGTTCACCTTGAATGAGCGCGATGAGTTGGAAAAGTTCCAAACAAGAGGCATGGCGGATTCTACCCGAGGCGAGAATATATTGCGGCGAGCGAAAGGAAGGCGGTTTGGATCAAGAAGTTCGTTCATGAACTTGGTGTGATTTGCCATTGTTGAAGCAATACCAGGTCTCTGCGACAACAATGGAGCAATTGAGCGAAGAGCCAAGGTCTCATCAACGATCCAAACATGTGCTTCGCCGCTATCATCTTATCAGAGAGATCATCAGTAGGAACGAAATACAAATCGAGAAAATTCCCACTGAAAGGAACTTAGCGGATCCTTTGACTAAAGCATTATCTCAAAGTAAGTTTGAGGGTCATGTTAGAGCTTATGGTATTGGATACCGTAGCGATTGGCATTAGGCCAAGTGGGAGTCTGTTAGTAATATATGAGAGATGTCCTAAGGCAATCGCCTTATGTATGAACCATTTATATGATAAATGAAGATTCACTATTTGAGTATACATGTTTAATGTATTTGATTGGATCTTAAACTCATTTACTGAATGTCCACGATACGATTCACAACATGGGAGAATTTGTCATTGGATCACAACTAGTGAGTATCTCTACATGTGTAATTATGATGTATCGGAATGATCCCTAGTCGATGAATTGATGGATTTGGACACCATCAATTCTGTTGAGACTAGCACGAGGTATACTCCTTGGTGTATCCAAGCAGCTGATTCTCACTGGCTGGAGACATAGTGATGTCCGGAGTTAATCGTGGATGCTAGTTATGGTAACTAGTTCATTGGAGTGACCAGCCGTAAGACTTTATATGGTTCTTTACATATATAGATATGTCAATGAAGTTCTTACTGTGGCTTAAGTGCGATGTTCCTTTGACTTGCGGTATTCAAGTCATCTTGATCATGGAGACTTATGCTTTGACATCTTAAGCAAACATCTCTAAGGAGATGTGGACCCAGGATGATTGGGTATAAGTCGAAGTGATCGAAGGTGTTTGAATAGCCTATAAAGGATTCACCACTCCTTGCGAGGAGATGTATACCCATGGCCTCTCGTCGGATTGTTACTAAAGTCTTTGGCCAAAGCATTACATGTTTAGAGTAAGGTACTCTTCGATACATGTGGAGTAACTAGAATCTGTAGGACGAGGAAATGATACTTGGGCTAGGTGTGACGTAGTCAGCCTAGTGGGGACTGACACTATAGACCATGTCCTGAACCAAGTGGGTATAAGATGAGTGAAGGGAATGGGGCACGAATCATTCGAGCTACTGAAGGGTTTCAGAAATAGTTCGGGATCAACCGTTGATCTTTTTGGTTAATTGGGGATCATGATGTACTACTAGGTGCCACTCATGATCGTTCTATAATTAATGGTTAATTATAGACGGCCAACATAAACCGAGAACCTATTTGGTCACATGCTGCGAGTGTAATCCAAAGGATTTAAAACGAGCTTGAGAATGAGATTCTCAGACCGAGAGAAACTAGGTTTGGTTGGACCAAACATAAAGCGAGCATGAAATCGTTTCAGTCGCAATGGAAGCGTGGATGGGCTGCGTCTTATGAAGACGTAATGGATGGACCAAAATGGTTTGGTTCTAATCCAATGGATAAGAATAAACCAAAGGGTTTGGTTTATTTTAAACGAATGAACCAAAAGTTGGTTCGGTTCGTTTTAACTTAAAATAAACCATCATGGTTTGGTTTATTTTAACTTATGTTAATGGAGCGGGTTAACGGGCTTTATGGATATGATCCATTAACCATTAAGAGAATTAGTTCTCTATAAAAGTGGGCTTAAGGGATTGTTAAACCCTAACTAATCCAAACCCTAGCCCCCCTTTGAGTTGCCGCCCACTCCTTGGAGGAGTTAATCGGCGCCAACCCTAAAGCTGCCGCCGCCCAGCTTTGTGCCGCCGTCCAAGACCCTTGCCGGCGTCCAAGCTCCAGCCGGTGAACCTCCGGCGACCCTCCGGTGATCCCCTATAGGTTTGGCATCAAGGTGAGGTTTTTCTCTCCTTGTTTTTGGCCGGCTCCTACTCCTCCACCAAGCTGTCCAGTTTTCTGGACAGCTTCTTCTCCTCTCGTCGGAGCGTCGTTTGGACGACGGTTAGAGCTCCGACAGCGGCTAACATACCAGGGATTTGATCTCCGGTAATCCTCTGAGGTGGAGGACGAAGGATTCGTCAATCGGTTGACGAATACCTCTCCGGAGAAGCAAGTCTTGAGGACTTGTTTTTAGGTCCGAATTTGGATTCGGATCGTGATCATCTCTCGATCACGTCGTCTTCAACACGAGGCTAGTAACCCGTACGAAGACAAAGCTCGTGGCTTGGCGAAGTCATCCCGAGGAGCTCGGCGTGGATACGGATAGAGACGATTCTTACGAGGATCGTTCCTGTTGATGCCGTTCCCGCTACACGTCATACGAAAGGTATAACGTAGTTTAATTTCCTTTTATTGCAAATTTTAATTTACGGTTATGTCTACACTTGTTGTAATATGCATGCGTGTGTTGTGTGTGTTGTAATAAATATAGATTTATTATTTTTAATTGCTTCCGCTGTACTCATGTTTACGAAACATGATCGAACACACACACGCCGCGGTGCCGGAAACCCAATAGGAACTGCTCAAAACTCCTAGGCAGAGACTGGAGAATGATATCGACCTGGGTTTCCCCATCGATCTCAGCTCCGAGGACTTCCATCTCATTAAGATGGGCCATCATCTTGAGAACATGATCCCTCACGGGTGTTCCCTCGATCATGGTAGTCGTCATCAAGTTTCTCATTGCCTCCTGCCTAGCCGCCCTACTCTGATGTCCGAAAAGTTCCTTGAGATTGAACATCATGTCATAAGCTGTGGCTATTGCCTGATGCTGATGTTGCAGCACATTTTACATAGATGCCAAAAGGTAACACCGCGCCATCTCATCTGCCTTGACCCATTTCTTATAACGTTCTTTCTCCTTTTCGTCAGAGTCATTGGTGGGCTTAGGAGGACAGACCTCGAAGAGTACAAATTTGTACTCCTCCGCAGTTAAGACAATATCCAGGTTTCTTTTCCAATCAATGTAATTTGGTCCAGTAAGTTTGTTTTCTTTTAAAATCACAGCAAGTGGGTTGAAAGCCATTTGAAAATCCTAAAAATCACAATGATCAAAATATTAGATTTCAAATATTATTGATTCATCAAAATAATAAAATTCCGAAATCAACCAACACCTCAAAACACCGAGAATATTGCATGCCACGATAGTGTGGACATATACGAATTCTACATTTGTAAGAGGAGGTTTTACCCATTAAATTTATTATCTTGTCAACCTTACTTTTTGACAAATAAAATTAATAGTTGGTTCCTCTTAAGCCCTACAAATAAAAGCAGTGACTCCGATGGAGAGGATAATTTTTATTTGCATCTAAGTGTGCACCATTACACGATACTAAGGGAATAATTTCGGATTATGTGCCTTACCGATGGGGAAGTACACACGCTCCTAAATAATTTTCCTATAACCATTATTTGATTAGTGATCCGCAAACAAACCCATCTGATGGGGAGGAAGGCACTCAGAGCCAACGCGCAAGTTTGTTGCATCACATGTCAAATTGTAATGGAGGCCGCGAGAATTAATTAAAATGTCCCTCTCCCACTTTGTAAATTGAAAATGAGTAATTTTAAAACATACACAACATGCATATAAAACAAATAACCAATAAATATGGAAAAAACAGAATTTTTCCAACTATTATAGCATTGTCCTCCAATATGCATCCCGTCGTGTCGCCACCTCGTCTGCTCCATCTTTTCCCGTGCGCAAGTCACCAAAGAGTTCCGAGCCGAGATAAAACTATTTTAATTTACATCCATCGATCCTATACTCCACGAAGGAGTGTACAAATAATCTAGATCGAAAGTAAGCTAAAATGAGCGGCTAAACAATGATGTATTTAATTACAAAAAATAAATACTAATCTAGCCTCGTCAACCCCGAGGATTCAAATAATAAATATTTACATACATCCATTCACATACACACATATGGCCATAATAGTCGGATCTTATGCCTGCAACCAAAGAGTTAAACTACGCATATCCTACTATTATCCGGCACATATAATATATGAAAAATGCATAAAAAATTAACCGAATCTTAAACACACAAAATCGGAAACTTGTGGCTCTGATACCACTTGTAGGGAGTTGCTTCGGAGGCTCATTGGCTCCCATGTCCCCGGATTAAAATTTTCACTAATGAAAGAATTAATCCGGATGGGATGAGTTTTCTTAGCACAACCAATTCATCGTCGTGCTAACAACTTGAGTGGTCACTTGAATAAACTAGTTGTTCAAGCAACACAACTCTTCTAGTTGGTTAGCCGCGGAAGAGACGACGAACGGATCGCCGGTTTTTGTGTTTGTCTTCGGGGTCCATGATTATACAATATATTTACTAATTTACACATGCACAATCAAAACATAAAAGAACAAGCTCAGATCTGTAAATAAAGTTAAAATAACTTTATACCTCACGATCTTCTACCGTATGTCCTATCCTTCTCATGGACGACGTGTGGACGAAGATCCTCCACGAGTAGAAGCCTTCTAGATCGCTTTCTTCTCTACTATACCTTGTCCGCTGGGAACAAAGAGAAGAACTTACAAATACCTATCCTTTCTAGAGCCGGCCACAAAATTAGGGAATTTGGTGCAACCGCCGGCCAAGGATCAAATGGATGATGCGCCGGCCACCAAATGAAGGAGAACCGCCGGCCACCTTGGAGAATAGGGAGGAGGAATAGAACTGGCGACCAATGGGAGGAGAACCACAGGCCAAAGAAGAAGGGAGAGGCTTCTAGGATGGGTGCCGGCCAAGGAATGATGAAAGGAGATGGGCGCCGGCAATCAACAAGAAGGAAGAAGGTTGCCGCACACTTTGCTCCAAACCCTAGCCGCCCACTGTTGCTCCAAACCCTAATCCCAATTCAATTCAATTATCTTGCCGCCCAACCCTTAGCCATCTATATATAGAGTTGGGCCTAAGCCTCCTTTAACCTCCACCGTCGGATCTAGGGATTTAATCTCCACCGTCGGATCTAGCGTTTTATCTCAACCGTCGGATCTAGGGTTTCATCCCAACCGTCGGATCTAGGATTTCATCCCAACCGTTGGATCTAGGGTTTCATCCCAACCGTCGGATCTAGGGTTTTATCCCAACCGTCAGATCTAGGGATTTAATCCTAACCGTCGATTCTAAGGTTTCATCCTAACCATCGGATCTTAGGGATTTAATCCCAACCGTTGGTTCTAGGGTTTTATCCTAACCATTGGATCTTAGGGATTTAATCCCAACCGTTGGTTCTAGGTTTTGTTTTACATTCTTGGATCTAGACTTCACAAGGATTATATTAGGCTACGATAGGGACCATAAGGAGGAGTTGGATCTTGGCCACCCGATCGATCGGAACCACACAAACTTGATCCATCAATGATGTTCCATTCCACTAGAGGATCATCATTGAACTACCTCACCAACTCCCATAAATCAATATGGGCTCCATATATTATTTGTACATTTATCTCCCCGTGTTTAAGATATCGAATGTCCGTCAATTAATTGATTTACTGACCATCAATTAATTAACATCTAATTCCTCGAGTAGTACCACTCAACCTTATCATCATGTTGACTAAGTCAACCAGCTGGGTTTACATGATGAACCTTATGAGCTCCTCAAGGGGACATCATCAACCTAATATATAGGATATGGTTTCCTCCTATAATCAACGGCACACCATGTAAATAATATCATTTCCCAACTTACCGAGCATATTGATTTAATCCATCTAAATCTCACCCTCTGGTAAATCAAAGAAATAAATACTAAGTACATGTGCCCGTTATTATATCGGGATTAAGAGCATGTACAACATAATATCCGAGGTCCGATTCAATTATGTAGTCAGCAATAAATTGAATCACCTCTATGTCGGTCCAACTCAATACACCTAAGTGTACCAGTGTAACTCTATGTTCAAGACAAAACAATACCAAGCTACACTACAACCATGCCAATGGTTTGTCCAAAACCATCTTGGTTGTGAGCCTCTACTTATATTTTATAAGGGACTGATAACATGATCTTCTGTGCCACACCAAGCACCATGTTATCTATAATGTAAAATATTAGACAATATGCACACACATATAATAAATATATAAAGTGCAAACAATGATCATATGATTCTTATTTCAAAATAAAATGTTCATACAAAAAGAGCTAGGCTTTCAGTATACATTCCAACACAGCCTTCCCGGGATGGCTGGAAGCACCGATTTGGGCGGTGGAAGCTATCAGAGCCGCCGATCATGGGAGAGGAGTTGCGGCCGCTGACAGTCGGTAATAGGTAAGGATTTTCCTCCCTGCCTTTGTCGAATTCTGCAATTTCGGTGCTCTCTTGTTGATTGAGCATTGGGTTTGTGAAATAGGGCGGCGACGGTGTTCTTGAAGTTTCCGGCAAACCGAGTAGTCCACTGTCGTTTCGAGTCGGGGAAAGTTGAGCACCGGTTGTACTACTCCCTACCTTTGATGTCAATTAATTGTTGCGATAGATCCATATGCTAAGGTCGAGTTTCATGTAGGGCAGTGGCTTGATTAGTGAACGGGGGGCTGCCAGGTTTTGGGGACCTTGTTGCCGGTGGAGGTTCCAACGATTGGTAAGTTCAATTTATTCTATCTCTTATCTGAAATTTCTAAATTTTGTGTGTTGTGATGATCTGCCTTGGTTGTGTCCGATTATGTTGAGTTTGGGCAGTGATCTCGGGCGGTTGAACAGGGCAGAGTTAGGGAGGATTGCCACTAGTGAAACTTCTAGGGTTGGTAAGCTGATCTATGCTCTAGTTATGCCTTGTATTAGAGCGGTAGTTGTTGGTTGTGAATAAGGTTGATTTTGGGTCTAAAAAGGGGGGTTGTGAGGTGATGTTTTGACCGGCGGTGAGTGAGTCGTAAACGGGTCTATGGGTGTCGATGTAGCTATTCATAGGCTATGATCGATTGCGGGTTGAGGTTTGATCATGTAGGGTTGTTAGATTTTATATTTGTATAGTGCACTGGGGTGAAGCCCTATTTATGTTGCGAGTGGATCTGTTGTTGGAATGTATACTGAAAGACTTGCTCTTTTTGTATGGACAATTTATTTTGAAATAAGAATCACATGATCATTGTTTGCATATTTTTATGGTTATGCAATATTTTCTAATACTTTACATTGTAGATAACATGGTGTGTGGTGTCACACGGGAGATCATGTTATCGACCCCTTGAAAAGTATAAGTAAAGGCTCACAACCGAGATGACTTTGAACAAACCATCGGAATGGTTGTAGTGTGATTTGGTATTGGTTTGTCTTGACCATAGAATCACACTAGTGCACTTTGTGTGTATTGAGCAGGACCGACTTAGAGGTGATTCGATTTATTGCTGACTACATAATCAAATCGGACCTCGGATATTATATTGTACATACTCTTAATCCCGATATAATAACGGGCACATATATTTAGTACTCATCTCTTTGATTTATCAATGGGTGAGATTTATAGATTAAATCAATAGACTCGGTAAGTTGGGAGATGATATTATTTATATGGTGTGTCGTTGATTATAGGAGGAAACCGTGTCCTATATATTAGGATGATGATGTCCCCTTGAGGAACTCATAAGGTTCATCATGTAAACCCTATAGGTGGACTTGGTTCAGCATGATGAAAAGGTTGAGTGGTACTACTCATGGAGTTAGATGTCGATTAATTAATGGTCAGTAAATTAATTAATCGACGGACATTTGAGATCTTAAACACGGGGAGGAAATGTACAAATAATATATGGAGCCTATATTATCATATGGGGGTTTGTGAGGTAGATCAATGATGAACCTTTAGTGGATTGGATCATCATTAGTGGATCAGACTTTATGTGGGCTTGATCCATGGGTGGCCAAGACCCAACTCCTCCTCATGGTCCCTAATGTAGCCTATTAACACCTCATGATGCTGTTGGGGTTGATCCGTGAGGGGAAACTTCGCTTCCCCTTCGCCTCGGTTGCTTGACCATGGTGATCCCTTCGATGTCCCCGGATTAAAATTTAATCCTAGACAAAAGGGATTCCCAAAGCAACCAAGTCATCGTCGTGCTATTCGTTTAGAGAGGTCACTTGAACAAACTAGTAGTTCAAGCGACCATCCTCTATTCTACGAGTAGCCGCGGAATAGACGATGTCCGGATCGCCGGTTTTTGTGTTTATACTCGGGATCCAAGTATTATTTAGCCTATTTACAGAAATATAACATGCTTATATTTTGAAAAACAAACACAAGCAATGAATAAAAGAGATAGAAGAATAGTTATACCTCTTGGTCTTCTAATGTATGACCCCTTTTAACTCCTCCAGAACAATTTTACTCGTGGGCTTGTGGTTCATCACATAGTCCTCCTCTAGAAATCTGACATTCGTACTCACGATCACCTTCTGATCTCTAGGACTATAGAACAAACCACCCTTCGTTCCCTTAGGGTAGCCAACAAACATGCACACTTCTGTACGAGGTTCCAACTTACCAGCATCTGCCTTCAGCACATGTGCTGGACTCCCCCATATCCGAATATGTCTCAGACTAGGCTTTCGCCCAGTCCACAATTCTACGGGAGTAGAAGGCACTGATTTAGATGGAACCAAGTTCAGAATGTATACCGCCGTATCTAGAGCATATCCCCAGAACGAATCTGGCAAGTCAGAATAACTCATCATTGATCTAACCATCTCCATAAGAGTCCTATTCCTTCGCTCTGCTACACCATTCTGCTGGGGTGTGCCAGGTGCAGACAATTGGGATTGAATCCCAGCCTCTGATAAGTAATTCCTAAACTCTCCCAAGAGGTACTCACCTCCACGATCAGATCGTAGGGTCTTGATACTTTTACCTTGACGGTTCTCCACATCAGCCTTGAATTCTTTGAACCTGTCAAAGCATTCAGACTTGCGGCGCATCAAGTAAATGCATCCATATCTTGAATAATCGTCTATAAAAGAGACGAAATATTCAAAACCACCTCTAGCCTGGATAGACATAGGACCACACAAATCAGAATGAACCAATTCTAACACATCTTTGGCTCTATACCCCTTGGCCTTGAAAGGCCTCTTGGTCATCTTACCCTCCAAGCAAGATTCACAGGTTGGGAGATCCTCCACCACTAATGAGCCCAAAGGTCCATCAGCTATCAACCTTTGAATCCTGCTTAGGTTAATGTGACCAAGCCTAAGATGCCAAAGATATGTTTGGTTCATCTTCGAAGGTTCTTTTCTCTTATTGGATTTAGAAGATGAGTTATTAACTTCAATTTGCATCGTGGGAGGTTTTGGTTCAAGTGTGTACAAATTTCCTATCAATGTACCCGAACAGATAATGTCCCTATTCCTTCTTATAACAACTCTGTCATTAAAAGAAATAGAATATCCATCCATAAACAATTTAGAAACTGAAATTAAATTCTTTCTAAATAAGGGTACATAAAGGCAATTCTTAAGAACCAAAAGTTTATTTTTCTCAAAAGATAAATGAACGTCTCCCACTGCAACAGCCGCCACCTTTGTGGCATCGCCCAAGTACACGGTAATCTCCCCTTCAGCCAGTCGTCTGGTTTCCTGGAACCCCTGCAAAGTATTGCAGACATGATCAGTGGCTCCCGTATCTACACACCAGGTGCCGGTAGATAACACCGCTAAACATGTTTCAACGACTAGTCCAAAAGATATACCTTTGTTCTTGCGGTTGGGGCAGTCCTTCTTCCAGTGTCCAGTCTGCTTACAAGTGAAGCACTTGCCTTTCGGCTTCTTCACTCCTCCCTGAGTACCTCCCACCGCCTTTGCCCCGGTTTGTTTCTTCTTCTTCTTGCCTTTCGGCAAGCGAAACCTTACAGGTCATCACGGCATGCACCGAGCACTGACGAAATAGTCCTCTGCGCACTGGAGTTACATCGGAAGTTCCGCCAATGAATACAACCTCTTGTTCATGTTGTAGTTGGAGGCGCTCAAAACTCCTAAGCGGATCGAGTATGATATCGACACAGGTTTCCCCATCGATCTCGGCTCCTAGGACCTCGGCTCATTCAAATGAGCCATCATCTTGAGAACATGATCCCTCACGGTGTTCCCTCGATCATGGCGGTCGTCATCAAGTTTCTCATGGCCTCTTGCCTCTCGCAGAGTGTCCGAAAAGCTCCTTGAGATTGAGCATCATATCATAAGCAGTGGGCATGGCTTGATGCTGATGTTGGAGTACATTTGACATAGATGCCAAAATGTAACACCGTGTCATCTCATCGGCCTTGATCCACTTCCTATAGCTCTCTCTCTCCTTTTCCCCAGAATTATCTACAGTCTTGGGACGGCACTCTTCGAGGAGTACATATTTGTATTCCTCAGCAGTCAAGACAATGTTTAAATTCCTCTTCCAATCTACATAGTTGGGTCCAGTAAGTTTGTTCTCTTTCAATTTCACAGCAAGTGGGTTGAAAGTCATTTTGAAAAAAAAAACTAAGAATCACATAAATCAAAACATTATATTTCAAAAAATTATTGATTCCTCAAACAATAAAATTTTAAAATCAACCAACACCTCTAAACACCGAGAATATCGTATGCCACGATAGTGGACGATATCTGAATTCTACATTTGTAAGAGGAGGTTTTACCCATTAATTTTATTATCTTGTCAACCTTACTTTTGACAAATAAAATTAATAGTTGGTTCCTCTTTGGCCCTACAAATAAAAGCAGTGACTCCGATGGGGAGGATACTTTTAATTTGCATCTAAGTGTGCACCATTACACGATACTAAGGGAATTATTTCGGATTATGTGCCTTACCGCTGTGGAAGTACACATGCTCCTAGATAATTTCCTATAACCATTATTTGACCTAGTGATCCGCAAACAAACTCATCCGCAGGGAGGAAGGCACTCAGAGCCAACACGCAAGTTTGTTGCATCACATGTCAAATTGTAATGGAGGCCGCGGGAATTAATTAAAATATCCCTCTCCCACTTAGTAAATTAAAATGAGGAATTTTCCTACGACATGCATATCAAACAAAAAGCAATAAATATGAAAAATAAATTATTTTCCAACTATTATGGCCTTTGTCTTCAATATGGCTTCCGTCGCATCGCCATCTCGTCCGCTCCTCCTACGCCATGTACAAGCCCTCCGGAGATCCGAGCCGAGACTAAAACCTAATTTAATTTACATCAATCGATCCTATACTCCACGAGCGAGTGTACATGAATCTAGATCGAAAGTAAAATAAAATAAAGAGCGGCTAAATAATGCCGTATTTAATTTACAAAAAACTAAATACTAGCCTCGTCAACCCCGAGGATTCCAAAAAATAAATATTTACACACATACAATCACATACACACACATGCCATAATAGTCGGATCTTATGCCTGCAACCAAAGAGTTAAACTACGCATATCCTACTATTATCCAGCACATATAATATATGAAAAAGTGCATAAAAATTAACCGAATCCTAAACACACGAAACCAGAAACCTTGGCTCTGATACCAATTGTTGGGGTTGATCCGTGAGGGGAAACTTCGCTTCCCCTTCGCCTCGGTTGCTTGACCATGGTGATCCCTTCGATGTCCCCGGATTAAAATTTAATCCTAGACAAAAGGGATTCCCAAAGCAACCAAGTCATCGTCGTGCTATTCGTTTAGAGAGGTCACTTGAACAAACTAGTTGTTCAAGCGACCATCCTCTATTCTACGAGTAGCCGCGGAATAGACGATGTCCGGATCGCAGGTTTTTGTGTTTATACTCGGGATCCAAGTATTATTTAGCCTATTTACAGAAATATAACATGCTTATATTTTGAAAAACAAACACAAGCAATGAATAAAAGAGATAGAAGAATAGTTATACCTCTTGGTCTTCTAATGTATGACCCTCCTCCTTTTGGACGTCGTGTGGGCGACGATCCACCAAAAGTCGAAGCTCCTAGATCGC
The DNA here is from genome assembly GCA_025175895.1 of Wurfbainia villosa. Lineage (NCBI taxonomy): Eukaryota > Viridiplantae > Streptophyta > Magnoliopsida > Zingiberales > Zingiberaceae > Wurfbainia > Wurfbainia villosa. Next base: position 87,942,138 of record CM046002.1, read on the forward strand.
AAAACTTCCTTCCTTGCTTTTCCCAAGCAAGAGGAAGAAGAGAAACAATGTTTTTCACCTTCAAAAACTCAACCAACAAAGAACTATAGAAGTTCTTGCCGCCGGCCAACTAGAAGGAGAAGAAGATGATGGAAAACTACCAAGACACCAAGGGAAACCCTATATCTTGTTTCCACCACCTAAGGAGAAGAGAGGGGAGTGTTTTGGGCGCCGGCCAAGGGCTGGGAAGGGCTGGAATAGCTGCTAGACGTTGGCCACAAGGCAAGGAAGAAGAAGGAAAACTTGCCTTATTTGGTGCCACCCTTGCTTCCAAACCCTAACCCTAATTCCAATCCTATCTCAACTAGGATTGCCCTATTCTTGCCGCCCAAGCCTTGCTCCCTCTCAATCATGATATCCACGGCCACTCCCCATGCCCTCCTTTTATAGAGTTAGGGATAAGTCATGAATTAATCTCCTCCATTGGTTCTAGGGATTTAATCTCTGTTGGTGCAGGGGCACTAGATAATCGAACCTGTGTTTTGATTATGGCAAAGACACAAAGTTAAGTTTATATTGTTATCTCACGAGCTAAATCAAGTGTGCAGAAAAGTACTAAAGCTGGAGCTGAAGGCTAGCGACACCCGGAGGAAGCCGTGGTGGTCGGGCGACACTTGAGTGAATTCGGAGGGAGCCGAAGGAATCGAGTGGAAGGCCGGAAGCGAGAGCTACTATCGAGGTAAGCTCGTGTGAGTGAGAGATTGTAAGGTCGTGTCCTCTTTACGGGGACGACCGTAGGCGACGATTCGACTAAGACTTCCTGTGGAAGGTCTAGGTCGAGATCGGACGGTTAGAAACCGTCGTATTTATCATTTTCCGAGCTAATCTCTTACTACAGGAAGTAGCGGTGGCAATCACCGGACATTGGGCGATCGTTATCGCTGATCGATGAGATGCATCGATCGCCATCATCGATCGTGATGAGGCATCGATCGATGATGGCGGCGATTACTTTGCGCTAGGTCAAAACGGATAACGTTTGACGCGGCCACTTCGCGATAAAAATTTGGAAAAATTCATGATCCGTTCCAAAGAAATAGGAGACAAATTCAGAGGCTAAAGTCTATAAAAGGAGGGGAGGATTCATCTCCAAATATCATCAATTATTCATCAAGTGCTCCTACAATGCCAACGCTTCAACACCGTCATAACGCCGACGCGACGACAACCTCAGATCTTCTTCGTCCGCAGCAGATTCAAGTAATATTTTTGATATTATATTCTGTGTTTTTTATCTTCATAACGAGGTGAGGTAGGCTTGTTGCCTCATCCTCGTGTATTCGGTTTTTGTATTCGTTGTCTCCTACCTCCAACGAGGAGGAGACGTTTTAGTGCTTTGCCCTCCGTACGCGGTCTAGGACCGATAGGGCCTTGGAGTAGCAACCGCTGGGTTGTGAACCAAGTAAAATAAACGTGTTCATTTATTTTCCGCTGTGCTTACTTTGCGTATTGAACGAACGAAAAAGAAAATATTTACGATCGCTATTCACCCCCCCCTCTAGCGACGCTTCTCGATCCAACAATCTCAATCGTCGGATCTAGAGATTTAATCTCAACCGTCGGATCTTAGAGATTTAATCTCTACCAATGGATCTTAGTGTTTTGTTTCTATCCATTGGATCTAAGCATCTTGAGGTGTTAATGGGCTACATTTGGGACCATGAGGAGGAGTTGGGTCTTGGCCACCCATGGATCAAGCCCACATAAAGTCCGATCCACTAATGATGGTCCAATCCACTAATGGTCCATCATTGATCTACCTCACCAACCCCCATATGATAATATGGGCTCCATATATTATTTGTACATTTTCTCCCCGTGTTTAAGATCTCGAATGTCCGTCGATTAATTAATTTACTGACCATTAATTAATCAACATCTAACTCCATGAGTAGTACCACTCAACCTTTTCATCATGTCGGACCAAGTCCACCTGCAAGGTTTACATGATGAACCTTATGAGCTCCTCAAGAGGACATCATCATCCTAATATATAGGACACAATTTCCTCCTATAATCAACGGCACACCATATAAATAATTTCATCTCCCAACTTACCGAGTCTATCGATTTAATCTATAAATCTCGCCCATTGGTAAATCAAAGAGATGAGTACCAAGTATATGTGCCCGTTATTATATCGGGATTAAGAGCATGTACTAAATAATATATGAGGTCCGATTCGATTATGTAGTCAGCAATAAATCGAATCACCTCTGTATCGGTCCTGCTCAATACACACAAAGTGCACTAGTGTGATTCTATGGTCAAGACAAACCAATACCAAATCACACTACAACCATTCCGATGGTTTGTCCAAAGCCATCTCGGTTGTGAGCCTTTACTTTTACTTTACAAAGAGCCGATAACATGATCTCCCGTGTGACACCACACACCATGTTATCTACAATGTAAGGTATTAGACAATATTGCATAACCATAAAAATATGCAAACAATGATCATGTGATTCTTATTTCAAAATAAAGATGTTCATACAAAAAATAGACTTTTAAGTATACATCCCTACAGATGCTTAGATCAAAAGGATAGAAACAAAACTCTAAGATCCATTGGTAGAGATTAAATCTCTAAGATCCGACGGTTGAGATTAAATCTCTAGATCCGACGGTTGAGATTAAATCCCTAGAACCAATGGAGGAGATTAATTCATGACTTATCCCTAAACTCTATAAAAGGAGGGCATGGGGTTGGCGTGAAGGACAATTGAAGAGAGGCTTAGGTTTTCTAGTTGGCGGCAAGATTAGGGTTAGGGTTTTAGGAGGGTGGCGGCACCAATTAAGGAAAGAAATTCCTTTTCTTCTTCTTCCTCCAAGGGTGGCCGGCATCCAACTCCTATTCGAGCCCTATTCCAGCTCTTGCCCGGCGGCAAAATCTCTCTTCTCCCTCTCCTTAGGTGGTGGAAACAAGATATAGGGTTTCCCTAGGTATCTTGGTTGTTTTCCACCATCTTCTCCTTCATTTAGTTGGCCGGCGGCAAGGAAGGCATTGAGTTCATTGTTGGTTGAGTTTTTGAAGGAGAAAAACATTGTTTCTCTTCTTCCTCTTGCTTGGGAAAAGCAAGGAAGGAAGTGTTGCGATCTAGGAGCTTCGACTTTTGGTGGATCGTCTCCCACACGACGTCTAAAAGGAGGAAGGTCATACATTAGAAGACCAAGAGGTATACCTATTCTTCTTTCTCTTTTATTCATTGCTTGTTTTTGTTTTACAAATATAAGCATGTTATATTTCTGTAAATGGCTAAATAATACTTGGATCCCGAGTATAAACACAAAAACCGGCGATCCAGACATCGTCTATTCCGCGGCTACTCGTAGAATAGAGGTTGGTCGCTTGAACAACTTGTTTGTTCAAGTCACCTCTCTAAACGAATAGCACGACGATGACTTGGTTGCTTTGGCAATCCCTTTTGTCTAGGATTAAATTTTTTAATCCGGGGACATCGAAGGGATCGCCATGGATAAGCTACCGAGGTGAAGTGGGAAGCGAAGTTTCCCCTCACGGACTCGATAAGCAAAACCCTTCAATTGGTATCAGTGCCAAGCTTTCTGATTTTGTGTGTTTAGGATTCAGTTAATTTTTATGCACTTTTCATATATTATATGTGTCGAATAATAGTAGGATATGCATAGTTTAACTCTTTGGTTGCAGGCATAAGATCCGACTATTATGGCCATATGTGTGTATGTGATTGGATGTGTGTAAATATTTATTTTGTTGAATCTTCGGGGTTGACGAGGCTAGTATTTAGTTTTTGTAAATTAAATACGGCATTGTTTACTCGCTCTTTATTTTATTTTACTTTGATCTAGATTTCATGTACACTCCCTCGTGGAGTATAGGATCGATGGATGTAAATTAAAATAGGTTTTAGTCTCGGCTCGGATCTCCGGAGGGCTTGTACATGGCGTAGGACGAGCGGACGAGATGGTGATGCGACGGGAGACGTATTGAAGACAAAGGCCATAATAGTTGGAAAATAATTTATTTTTCATATTTATTGCTTTTTGTTTGATATGCATGTCGTAGGCTAAGAAAATTCCTCATTTTCAATTTACTAAGTGGGAGAGGGATATTTTAATTAATTCCCGCGGCCTCCATTACAATTTGACGTGTGATGCAACAAACTTGCGTGTCGGCTCTGAGTGCCTTCCTCCCTACGGATGAGTTTGTTTACGGATCACTAGGTCAAATAATGCTTATAGGAAATTATATAGGAGCGTGTGTACTTCCACGGCGGTAAGACACATAATCCGAAATAATTCCCTTAGTATCGTGTAATGGTGCACACTTAGATGCAAATTAAAAGTATCCTCCCCATCGGAGTCACTGCTTTTATTTGTAGGGCCAAAGAGGAACCAAGTATTAATTTTATTTGTCAAAAAGTAAGGTTGACAAGATAATAAAATTAATGGGTAAAACCTCCTCTTACAAATGTAGAATTCGTATACGTCCACACTGCGTGGCATGCGATATTCTCGGTGTTTTGAGGTGTTGGTTGATTTCGGAATTTTATTGTATTGAGGAATCAATAATTTTTTGAAATCTAATGTTTTGATTTATGTGATTCTTAGGTTTTCTTTCAAAATGACTTTCAACCCACTTGTTGTGATAATCTTGAAGAGAACAAACTTCTTGGACCCAACTATGTAGATTGGAAAAGGAATCTGGATACATTGTCTTGATCACGAGGAATACAAATATGTACTCTCAAGAGTGCCCTCCCAAGCCTGCAGATGAATTCTGGGAAAAGGAGAGAGAGAGCTATAAGGAAGTGGATCAAGGCCGATGAGATGGCACGTGTTACATTTTGGCATCTATGTCAAATGTACTCCAACATCGATCAAGCCATGCCCACTGCCTATGATATGATGCTCAATCTCAAGGAGCTTTTCAGACACCAGAATCGGGCTGCGAGGCTAGAGGCCATGAGAAACTTGATGACGACCACCATGATCGAGGGAACACCCGCGAGGGATCATGTTCTCAAGATGATGGCTCATTTGAATGAGCTGGAGGTCCTAGGAGCCGAGATCGATGGGGAAACCTGTGTCGATATCATACTCCAGCCTACCTAGGAGTTTTGAGCAGCTACCTCAACTACAACATGAACAAGAGGTTGTATTCGGCGGAACTTCGATGTAACTCCAGCCAGAGGGACTATTTCGTCAGAGTGCTCAGGCGCATGCTGTGATGACCCAGAAGGTTTCTGCTTCTAAGCCGAAAGGCAAGAAGAAGAAGAAAAAAACCGCAAAGGCGTGGGAGGTACTCAGGAGGAGTGAAGAAGCCGAAAGGCAAGTGCTTCACTTGTAAGCAGATCGACATCGGAAGAAGGATCGCCCCAACCGCAAGAACAAAGGTATATCTTTTGGTCTAGTCGTTGAAACATGTTTAGCGTGTTATCTACCGCACTGGTGTGTAGATACGGAGCCATCGATCATGTCCGCAATACTTTGCAGGGTTCCAGGAAACCGAGACGGCCGAGGGGAGATTACGGTACTTGGGCGATGCCAAAGGTGGCGTAGAAGGGGAGATGTCATTTATCTTTTGAGAAAATAAACTTTTGGTTCTTAAGTATTGCCTTTATGTACCCTTATTTAGAAAGAATTTAATTTCAGTTTCTAATTTGTTTATGGATGGATATTCTATTTCTTTTAATGACAGAGTTGTTATAAAAAGGGATATGGACATTATCTGCTGCATTGATAGGAAATTTGTACACTTGAACCAAAACCTCCCACGATGCAAATTGAAGTTAATAACTCATCTTCTAATTCCAATAAGAGAAAAGAACCTTCGAAGATGAACCAAACATATCTTTGGCATCTTAGGCTTGGTCACATTAACCTAAGCAGAATTCAAAGGTTGATAGCTGATGGACCTTTAGGCTCATTAGTAGTGGAGGATCTCCCAACCTGTGAATATTTCTTTGAGGGTAAGATGACAAAGAGGCCTTTCAAGGCCAAGAGGTATAGAGCCAAAGATGTGTTAGAATTGGTTCATTCTGATTTGTGTGGTCCTATGTCTATCCAGGCTAGAGGTGGTTTTTAATATTTCGTCTCTTTTATAGACGATTATTCAAGATATGGATGCATTTACTTGATGCGCCGCAAGTCTGAATGCTTTGACAGGTTCAAAGAATTCAAGGCTGATGTGGAGAACCGTCAAGGTAAAAGTATCAAGACCCTACGATCTGATCGTGGTGGTGAGTACCTCTTGGGAGAGTTTAGGAATTAATTATCAGAGGCTAGGATTCAATCCCAATTGTCTGCACCTGGCACACCCCAGCAGAATGGTGTAGCAGAGCGAAGGAATAGGACTCTTATGGAGATGGTTAGATCGATGATGAGTTATTCTGAGTTGCCAGATTCATTCTGGGGGTATGCACTGGAAACGACAGTGTATATTCTGAACTTGGTTCCATCTAAATCAGTGCCTTCTACCCCCGTAGAATTGTGGACTGGGCAAAAGCCTAGTCTGAGACATATTCGGATATGGGGGAGTCCAGCACATGTGCTGAAGGCAGATGCTGGTAAGTTGGAACCTCGTACAGAAGTGTGTATGTTTGTTGGCTACCCTAAGGGAACGAAGGGTGGTTTGTTCTATAGTCCTAGAGATCAAAAGGTGATCGTGAGTACGAATGTCAGATTTCTAGAGGAGGACTATGTGATGAACCACAAGCCCACGAGTAAAATTATTCTGGAGGAGTTAAAAGGGGAAGTCACTTCTTTAGTACCATCGGTACAAGAGGATATACCACATGTCACTGCACCGCGTGTCACAGAGGATACATAGGTGATACCTCATCGTAGTGGAAGGGTTGTTAGACAACCTGATAGATTCATGTTCTTGGGAGAATCTTCTGATTTGGTCCCGGGCGAACATGAACCTGATCCCTAGACATATGATGAGGCAATCCAAGATAAAGATGCAGTATCTTAGCAAAGTGCAATGAATACTGAGATTGAATATATGGATTCAAGTCAGGTCTGAGAGCTCTTTTGCATAGCAGCTCATATGGATTATGAGGTGTGACATATGGATGTCAAGACAGCTTTCCTTAATGGAATTCTTGAGGAAACCATCTACATAAAGCAACCAGAGGGATTCATTGCTAAGGGCGAAGAGCATCTTGTGTGAAAGCTTAATCGGTCCATTTATGGATTGAAGCAAGCTTCAAAGACCTTGGAACATTCGCTTTGATGAGGTAATCCAGTCTTATGGATTTATTCAAAGTCTGGATGTGTCTTGTGTATACAAGAGATGTGACAGAAACGTAGTGGTATTTCTTGTACTATACGTAGATGACATTTTGGTGGTTGGCGACAACATCGAAGTGTTATCGGATGTAAGGGTATGGTTGTCCAAATAGTTTGATATGAAGGACTTGGGAGAGATGAGACACATGCTTGGGATCAAGGGATCGCTGGAAAAGGATGTTGTGCTTATCCCAAGCTTCATACATAGACACGATTATGGAGCATTTTATCATGCAAAAACTCCAAGAAGGGTTTTCTACCTTTCAGGCATGGAGTTCCTTTATCTAAGGAGATGTGTCCTAGATCATCTGAGGTGATAGAGGAGATGAAGGTGGTTCTTTATGCTTCGGCAGTAGGAAGCCTCATGTATGCGATGCTCTGTACCAGACCAGATATCTGCTTTGCTGTGGGCATGGTCAGTAGATATAAGAGTAATCCAGGACAGGGACATTGGACTGCGGTAAAGCATATATTGAAGTACCTGAGAAGGACTAGGGATTATATGCTGGTTTATCGGGCAGACCAATTACTCCCTATAGGTTACACGGATTTCGACTTCCAATCCGATAGGGATAACAGTAAGTCTACTTCAGGTTTTGTGTTTACTTTGGGAGGTGGAGCCATTATATGGAGGAGTGTCAAGCAGAAGTGTGTGCGGACTCCACCATGGAAGTTGAGTATGTGGCAACCTCTGAGGCAACCAAAGAAGTTGTATGGCTCAGGAACTTCTTGATGGACATGGATGTGATTCCTGGTTTGCCCAGAACTATCACAATTTATTGTGATAACAGTGGTGCAGTTGCAAACTCGAAGGAACCACGAGCCCATAAGGCGAGTAAACACATAGAGCACAAGTACCACCTGATAGGAGAGATCGTAAAGCGAGGAGAAGTAGCTGTCACCAAGATTGCATTAAAGGATAACCTGGCGGATCCATTCACTAATGCCCTTCCAGCAAAAGCGTTTGATAGGCATGTGGAGGACATGGGGATCAGATGTATGGCAGTATGATGATAGCATAGTCTTTTAGTATAATTGGGAGATTGTTGGATTGTATACTGAAAGCCTAGCTCTTTTTGTATGGACATTTTATTTTGAAATAAGAATCACATGATCATTGTTTGTATATATTTATGGTTATGCAATATTTTCTAATACTTTACATTGTAGATAACATGGTGTGTGGTGTCACACAGAAGATCATGTTATCGGCCCCTTGAAAAGTATATGTAAAGGCTCACAACCAAGATGGCTTTGGACAAACCATCGGAATGGTTGTAGTGTGATTTGGTATTGGTTTGTCTTGACCATAGAATCACTCTAGTGCACTTTGTGTGTATTGTGCAGGACCGACTTAAAGGTGATTCGATTTATTGCTGACTACAAAATCGAATCGGACCTCGAATATTATATTGTACATACTCTTAATCCCGATATAATAACGGGCACATATACTTAGTACTCATCTCTTTGATTTACCAATGGGCGAGATTTATAGATTAAATCAATAGACTCGGTAAGTTGGGAGATGATATTATTTATATGGTGTGTCGTTGATTATGGGAGAAAACCGTGTCCTATATATTAGGATGATGATGTCCCCTTGAGGAGCTCATAAGGTTCATCATGTAAACCCTGCAGGTGGACTTGGTCCGGCATGATGAAAAGGTTGAGTGGTACTACTCATGGAGTTAGATGTCGATTAATTAATGGTCAGTAAATTAATTAATCGACGGACATTTGAGATCTTAAACACGGGAAGGAAATGTACAAATAATATATGGAGCCCATATTATCATATGGGGATTGGTGAGGTAGATCAATGATGAACCTTTAGTGGATTGGATCATCATTAGTGGATCAGACTTTATGTGGGCTTGATCCATGGGTGGCCAAGACCCAACTCCTCCTCATGGTCCATAATGTAGCCTATTAACACCTCATGATGCTTAGATCCAAAGGATAGAAACAAAACTCTAAGATCTATTGGTAGAGATTAAATCTCTAAGATTCGACGGTTGAGATTAAATCTCTAGATCCGACGGTTGAGATTAAATCCCTAGAACCAATGGAGGAGATTAATTCATGACTTATCCCTAAACTCTATAAAAGGAGGGCATGGGGTTGGCTTGAAAAACAATTGAAGAGATGCTTAGGTTTTCTAGTTGGCGGCAAGATTAGGGTTAGAGTTTTAGGAGGGTGGCGGCACCAATTAAGGAAAGAAATTCCTTTTCTTCTTCTTCCTCCAAGGGTGGCCGGCGTCCAGCTCCTAGCAGCTCTTGGCTGGTGGCAAAACCTCTCTTCTCCCTCTCCTTAGGTGGTGGAAACAAGATATAGGGTTTCCCTAGGTATCTTGGTTGTTTCCCACCGTCTTCTCCTTCATTTAGTTGGCCGGCGGCAAGGAAGGCATTGAGTTCCTTGTTGGTTGAGTTTTTGAAGGAGAAAAACATTGTTTCTCTTCTTCCTCTTGCTTGGGAAAAGCAAGGAAGGAAGTGTTGCGATCTAGGTGCTTCGACTTTTGGTGGATCGTCGCCCACACGACGTCCAAAAGGAGGAAGGTCATACATTAAAAGACCAAGAGGTATACCTATTCTTCTTTCTCTTTTATTCATTGCTTGTTTTTGTTTTACAAATATAAGCATGTTATATTTCTGTAAATGGCTAAATAATACTTGGATCCCGAGTATAAACATAAAAATCGGTGATTCGGACATTGTCTATTCCACGGCTACTCGTAGAATAGAGGTTGGTCGCTTGAACAACTTGTTTGTTCAAGTGACCTCTCTAAACGAATAGCACGACGATGACTTGGTTGCTTTTGCATTCCCTTTTGTCTAGGATTAAATTTTTTTAATCCAGGTACATCGAAGGGATCGCCATGGACAAGCTACCGAGGTGAAGTGGGAAGCGAAGTTTCCCCTCACGGACTCGATAAGAAAAATCCTTCATCTGTGAACTCGGTTAATTATGGTGTTAAATGGTCAAGTCTAGTTAATTGGGGTTTCTAATTTGTATTCGATTAAGCGACGTGAATATAGAAATAGGAGAATAGCGAAGTTATATATATGTATTGTCGTGTGCTTGGATTGGATTGTAATTGACCACAATGTTTGAAATTTGCAGGACGTGGATACGAGATGGGTCCACGGACGTGAGGACTCTATTACTATGAGCATTGACAACAGGTGGGTAATTTCCTACCTGGTCAGGTAGGTGTAATGGTTTTCAGATTTAGAAATAGATATTAACATGTTAGGTGTTCATATCATCTTGACCCTGCTCTGTTTATCGTATGCTTGTTAATTATCGTTGGATATGTTTATGCTCAGTTGTTGATATCACATGTTCCCTATCATGATTTAGGAATTTCAGATGTGATGTAGGTAGGTCTAAATGTTTAGTAGGATTTATTTCATACCTGTATGATGCACACTTATTTACCAACCACGTGTTGTGTAAATGGTCAGGTGAGTCTTGTATAGTATGTCGCTACGGACCGATGGTCATAGCTTGCGATCGATGAGTACACTCTAAGGATAGAGAGTGAAAATCATGTGACTTCAGAGAGTCTATGGTAGATGTATGTATGTGAGAAGGTACCCTCATGTCATTGCATGCATACTGACGACATCGTCTCACCTTGGGGTTGAGAGAGAGTAAATATCTCCCTACCCAAGAGGAGTAATGTGACGAGCATTTGTTGTGCCACACTCTACCACTATAAATGGTGGTAGTTGGAGTTGCGTGCAGTTGTCCTGGGTGCGTGGTACTCGACCACTCATTGGTAGTGTGAGTCGGAATGGCTAGCAGAAGGGACCCCCGTTATATAGCAAGCTACTTACGCTCATATGCTACTTGGTCATACTGCCCACTCAGCCACTCTATAGTAGTGGTTGGTGTGAGTTGGGACAGTTGTCATGTCGTGCCACCTAGGCCACACTGGGGTCATGGTAGCGAGTAGGGGTGAGCAGGCATGACCATGCATGCTGCATTGCCGTATCATACGGAGTTTTGCATATGGTTATATATATATATACATACATGCTTGTATATATGTATATACATGATGATGGTGATTAGTATACATATCGATACAGTCTATATGTATACTCACTTTGATGATGCACTTGTATATACTATGCTTGTTGCATTTGTTTGTACATATTCATACATGCTACTGCATTTGTATGGAGTAGTAGTTTCTGTATACCAAGGTTATTCAATGATACCCTTGACCCATATCAGGATATTGTGTGAGTTAGTACTATTCTTTTATACCCTATGATGTGGTTATACGCCAGGTTGGACTAGGATAGAGTAGCTGACTGTCAGGTATGTCAGCATCGTAGTTGTTCAGTTTATTTAGTGTATGCATGCATATATACTTGTTATGCTGATGTATACCTGTTGTACGAGTAGATTAAACTATTGAATGACATGTAATATTGATACATATATTTACATGTTTTCTCTTATTACCTGCTGAGTTTTACTCACAACCACAGACCCTGGGTTTTTCTGTCGCCAAGGTAATAGGTAGAAGTCTTCATGACGACTTGGAGCTGCGCCGACCGATCCATCCCATCTCCGTTTTCTGAGTCTCCCGAGGAGTTCATTTTTGGTTTTGTCTTGGACTCTGTTTATGTGTTATGGATTTTGGATCGTATGTCTTGGACCCTAGTCTTTTTATGGATTTTTTCATGATTTTGTGGACTTTATTTGTGTAGTCATTGTTTTATTTATGGTTTTATTACTATGGACTTGTCAGGTGGTGTACACCTGTATGTTTTTGGTATGTATGTTGTGGGTATGTGGTTTCTATTTCCACTGTTGTTATTATGTTATATTATGTTGTTGTTGTGGGCCTACGGGCCTTGTATTAACCCGAAATGTTACCACGTACAGGGGAGATGCCGTCCGTTTGATTTTTAGTACGGCATACTCTCGGGGCATGATAACTTTATTGGTATCAGAGCCGAAGGTTCTGCGATGTCGTACAATGATTTTTGTTTTGAGTCTTGGATTCTCGAGAGTCGGTATATTTTTTTGATTTGGTTTTTGTGAGATGGGATTGACCGTGGCATAAGCTCCAGGCATCAAGAAGTAAGAATTTCTGATAACTCATATTTCAGATAGTTACTTATCTAATTTGTTCAACAGGTGTATATAGTAAAAGTTATGCCACCTATGCACTGTAGTAATCGCCCATCGAGATCCGAGTGAGACAGGAGGCCGCTACAGAGCTGTATTTGGGAACAACCTCATTTCCCTATAGGTGATCGAGCCTCATGGATGTACCACCGACTATGCGAGCGGAGTCCGCTGATGATAAGGCAAGGATACTCGGGTTAGCACATTCGGCCAAGGAAAAGTTCACTTTGTTCATGAGTCCACCCATGGATTGCTCTGCCTTGGAAAATATCAAGACACCTTGAGTATAGAATTGTACATGGAGAAGATGGGCCTTGCTGCATATCATCTCAGAGATCAGGGTGTCACTTGGTGAAATTGCATAAGACTCTACTCGGAGCGGATTACTTGGGCCATCTTTGAGACGCTCGAGATGATTTCCTTCGGTGCTCCATCATCGAATTTTGAGCTCAAGCAAGGTGATCATTCTCAAGAGGAGTACAGAGTTCACCAAACTTTAGTTTTGCTCTCATCTGGCACAAGATGCGATCGATACCGTCACGCAAGGGCTATATATACGGAGCCGGATGTCAGGATCTAGCATTACCTCATACAGGAAGGCATTGGACCGTGCCCTCTTCATCGAGATGACTTCCCAACAAATTTCCAGGGAGAAAGATATCGAGAAGAAGATGACTAAGGGCAGAACTGTGGTTCAAATTTAGGGACTCGAAGAAAGGGAGCAAAAGGAACTACAGAGGATCAATGTAAAATACCAGAAAAAAAAAATGTTAGGTAATTAGGAGAATACCCAATAAAAATTTTCCAGAAATTTTTAGGAATTTCTCTAGAATCGAATGGAGATTTCTAAGGCCTCTTTGCGTAGAAGGGGTTAAAGGGTTTAATGGGTCAAAATCGCTAGAAATTCCCGAGCTAAACAAATTAACACCGCTGCTTTTTTCCTTCGACCGACCTCGGATTTCTTCAAGGTGAGCGTTTCACGACGGTGCCTAACGCCACGCCGTGACGTGTCGAGCCCTTTTCCTCTTCTTCTCACGCGACATCTCCACTTCCTCACCGCACACACACGACGACTCTTCTCCCTCACATCATCTTTTCTCTCGCGACCACGCGATCTCAGTCCCAGATCCGGTTTCTTTCGTGAGGGAGAAGATCTGAGATCAACACCGGCCAGGCTTGAGGGATCTTGGGATTTTGGGAAGAGCACTGGAAAATTCCCCCTCTTCTCAATCGGTGAACAGAGGGTAGAGGGAGGTGCTGTTGGGTTTCCGGCACCGCGGCGTGTGTGTGTTCGATCACTTTTCGTAAACATGAATACAGCGAAAGCAATAAAAATAATAAATCTACATTTATTACAACACACACAACACACGCATGTATATTACAACAAGTGTAGACATAACCGTAAATTTAAATTTGTAATAAAAGGAAATTTATCTACGTTATACCTTTCGTATGACGTGTAGCGGGAACGGCATCAACCAAAACGATCCTCGCTAGAATCGTCTCTATCCGTATCCACGCCGAGTTCCTCGGGATGACCTCGCTAAGCCATGAGCTTCGTCTTCGTACGGGTTACTAGCCTCGTGTTGATGACGACGTGATTGAGAGATGATCACGATCCGAATCCAAATTCGGATCCTAATACGAGTTCTCAAAACTCGCTTCTCCGGAGAGGTATTCGTCAACCGATTGACGAATCCTTCGTCCTCCACCTCAGAGGATTACCGGAGATCGAATCGTAAGTTAGCCTGTCGAGCACTAACCGTCGCCCAAACGACGCAAGAGAGAAGAAGCTGTCCAGAAAACTGGACAGCTTGGTGGAGGAGTAGGCGCCGCCAAAACAAGGAAGCCAAGTGCTCACCTTTTCACCCCTAGGAAGATCAGGAGGTTGCCGGAGGATCACCGAAGCTTGACGCAAGGAGCTAGACGGCAGCACAACAAGCTGGGCGGCAATGGAGGTTGGGCGGCACAACTAGGTTGGGCGGCACAACTAGGTTGGGCGGCACAACTAGGTTGGGCAGCAACTCCAAGCTAGGGTTTTAGATTAGTTAGGGCTTAACAATCCCTTAAGCCCTCTTTTATAGAGAACTAATTATCTTAATGGTTAATGGATCATATCCATAAAGCCCGTTAACCCGCTCTATTAAGATAAGTTAAAATAAACCAAACCATGATGGTTTATTTTAAGTTAAAACGAACCGAACCAACTTTTGGTTCATTCGTTTAAAATAAACCAAACCCTTTGGTTTATTCTCATCCATTGGATTAGAACCAAACCATTTTGGTTCATCCATTACGTCTTCATAAGACACATTCCACGCTTCCATTGCGATCAAACAATTTCATGCTCGCTTATGTTTGGTCCAACCAAACCTAGTTTCTCCCGAGAATCCCATTCTCAAGCTCGCTTTAAATCCTTTGGATTACACTCGTTGTGCGTGTGACCAAATAGGTTCTCGGTTTATGTTGGCCGTCTATAATTAACCATTAATTATAGAATGATCATGAGTGGCACCTAGTAGTACATCATGATCCCCAATCGTAAAGATCAACTTGATCCGAACTATTTAAAACCCTTCAAGACGAATGATTCGTGCCCCATTCCCTTCACTCATCTTATACCCACTTGGTTCAGACATGGTCTATAGTGTCATCCCACTAGGTGACTCACGCCACCTAGCCCAAGTATCAATTCCTCTTCCTACGGATTCTAGTTACTCCACATGTATCGAAGAGTACCTTACTCTAAACATGTAATGCTTTGGCCAAAGACTTTAGTAACAATCCGACGAGATGCCATGGGTATACATCTCCTCGCAAGGAGTGGTGAATCCTTTATAGGCTATTCAAACACCTTCGATCACTTCGACTTATACCCAATCATCCCGGGTCCACATCTCCTTAGAGATGTTTTCTTAAGATGTCAAAGCATAAGTCTCCATGATCAAGATGACTTGAATACCGCAAGTCAAAGGAACATCGCACTTAAGCCACAGTAAGAACTTCATTGACATATCTATATATGCAGAGAACCATATGAAGTCTTACGGCTAGTCACTTCAATGAACTAGTTACCATAACTAGCATCCACGATTAACTCCGGACATCACTATGTCTCCAGCCAGTGAGAATCAGCTGCTTGGATACACCAAGGAGTATAACTCGTGCTAGTCTCGACAGAATTGATGGTGTCCAAATCCATCAATTCATCGACTAGGGATAATTCCGATACATCACAATTACACATGTAGAGATACTCACTAGTTGTGATCCAATCACAAATTTTCTCATCTGAATCGATCGTGATTCGAAAATGAGTTTAAGATCCAATCAAATACATAAAACATGTATACTCAAATAGTGAATCTTCATTTATCATATAAATGGTTCATACATAAGGCGATTACCTTAGGACATCTCTCATATATTACTAATAGTCGCGGAGCGAGCGTCGAGGTTTCACCGATTAGTATAAGGGCATCGGAGTTCTAGCGATGAAAGGGTTTGATTCTGAACAGGATTTGGGAAGGATCATTCTACGGATTGGGGATTGTTACGAAGGCTCCAATCGCTGGTGAAATCTTCTTTGTTATGCCAATCCGGTCTTTTGTTGAATCTGGGAATATTGAATTTTTTGTGTTGTGGCGTGATTGTAGTTGCGTGAGCGGTTGGAAGTTGATTCACGATTTCGCCAAAACTAGGGCAGTGAGCTTGGATCTCTTCAATGAGAGGTTCCAATTTGCGACCTAACTGTTTGGCTGAACACCAGGAGGGGTTGGTAATTTGGAGGAATACTAGGTGAAATTCTAACTATCGATAAGCCTAGTTCTCCTTAGGTTCTGTGATACTCTCTGACATCATTGTGAAAATTGGAGCAGGGCTTCTATCGTAGATTGAGGATTTGAAGGTTTGGCCGGTGAAAATCAAATTGCCGAAGCAAATTATTTTCCTTTTAATTCTCATCTGTAGATCACCATTTTTGCCTTTGAGTTAGCTAATTAACAGTGGGAAGGTAGTTGTATTGTTGTAAGGAATGTAAACTATTTTGGGAGGGTTGTCGGTCGATGGATTTAGCCGGTTGTGTTTATATCCCCAATTGTAATGGCTATAAACGATTGTAGGTCAGCATATTGGTTAACCGAGAGTGATGGAGGTAATTATAGAACTAATTGTAATAGGGGGCAACTGTGATTTAAGGGATGTGTTTATGAATTAGATTTGTAAACTGATTCTGTTGATGATACTATTACAATAGGATGGGGGTAAAAAGGTTAAATCTTTATGAGATTAACTTTGTTAAGTCGTATACAGAATTGGATCAGGGAGTTAACACTTTTGCTAATTGAAACCGATGGATTTAAAATGAATGGTCAAGTTTGGCTAATTGGGGTTTCTAAATCATACTCGATGAGGGATACGAATATGTGGATAACATAGTAGCTAATTCGTATTGTTGTTGTATGCTTTCACTGAATGATAATTGATGATATTTGCAGGGCGTGGATACGAGACTGGTCCGCGGACGTGAGGACTCTATTACCACGCACATTGACAGCAGGTGGGTAATTTTCCTACCTGGTCGGGTAGATGTAAAGTTTGTTCTAGATTTAGACATAGATATGAACATGTTAGATGTTCATATTACCTTGATCATGCTCTTCTTATCATATGCTTGAACTTACCGTTGATATATATGCTCAATTGCTGATATCTCATTTCCCTATCAAGATTTAGGAGTACAGATGAGATGTAAGTAGGTCTAACTATTTAGTAGGGTGTAGATGTTAGAGTACGGAGGATGACCCAAATTGTAAATTTGGCAAAAAGGTCCTCCGTGGATAAGTAAGGCCCTAGATGTAGGACTTATTCCATACCTTTATGTTGCACATTTATTCACCAACCACGGGTTGTGTGAATGGTCATGTGAGTCGTGGACAGTGTGTCGCTACGGACCAATGGTCCTAGCTTGTCATGATCAAATGAGTGACTCTCTAGGGGAGGAGTGTCTTGTGTGACTCTTAAAGAGAGTCTAGCAGATTTTCAGATGTGAGACCGCTCTCATGTCATTGCATGCATATGATGATATGCCTCCCCTTGTGGTTGAGAGAGTCGTCATCCCGCCTCCTAGGTTACTTCAGGAGAATGTGAGGGCAACATTTGTTGCGCCGCACTCTACCATTATGACGATGGTTGTTGGAGTTGCGCTTGTCAGCGTGGCACTCAGCTCATTAGTGTGTCGACCGAGTAGCCGCAGAGGACCCCATTGTGTAGTGAGCTCTTTACACTCACATGCTACTTGATCATATGCCACTACCACTCTATAGCGGGTTGGTGTGAGTTGGGCGTCATGTCGCCACCTAGGCCAGGGTCGCGGGTAGAGAGTAGGGGTGAGCAAACATGACCATGCATGCTGTATTGTTGTATCATACGGTGTTTTGCATATGGTTATATATATATATATATATATATATATATATATATATACATGGATGATGGTGATGAGTATACATACAGATACAATCTATATGTATACTCACTTTGATGATGCATTTGTATGTACTATGCCTGTTGCATTTGTTTGTACATATTCATACATGCTATTGCATATTTCTGTATGGTATATGATGGTACTAGTATACCTATCGAATATTCACAGTGATACCCTTGACTCAGGTTAAGATATTGTGTTAGTACTATTCTTTTATAGCCTATGATGTGATTATATGCCCAGGTTGGATCAGGATATAGTAGCTGACTGTCAGGTATGTCAGCATCGTTGATGTTCAGTTTATTTAGTGTATGCATGCATATCTATTGTTATGATGATGTATACTTGTTGTACGAGTAGATTAAACTGTTGAATAACATGTAATATTTACACATATATTTACATGTTTTCCCTTATTACCTGCTGAGTTTTACTCACCACCACTTCGACCCTGGGTTTTTTTGTCGCCCAGGTAACAGGTAGAGGTCTTCGTGACGTCTTGGAGCTGAACCAACCGATCCATCCCATCTCCATTTTTCCGAGTCTTTCGAGGAGTTCATTTTGTTTTTCTCTGTTATGTCTCGGACTTTGATATGTATGGACTAGTTGTTGTTATGGATTTTGTCGTGATGCCGTGGACTCTATTTGTGTAGTCGTTTTATTTACGATTTTATGATTGTGGATTTGTCAGGTGGTGTACACCTGTGTGTTTTTGGTATGTATGTCGTGGGTATGTGCTCTTTATTTCCGCTGCTGTTATTTTGTTATCTTATGTTGTTGTTGTGGGCCTATGGGCCTTGTTGTAACGCTTGTAAAATTCCTAGAAATTTTACAAGAATTTTTGACTTGATGATTATGGGCTTTATGTGGGACTTTTTCAAAAATAAAAGAAAATAAGCCAAAAAGGGGTGCAAGGCCTAGGAATTGAACCCCAAACCTCTAGAGATAGCCAAGCCCTATAGATGCACCCACTTGTTGGAATGTATACTGAAAGCCTAGCTCTTTTTGTATGAACATTTTATTTTGAAATAAGAATCACATGATCATTGTTTGCACTTTATATATTTATTATATGTGTGTGTATATTGTCTAATATTTTACATTGTAGAAAACATGGTGCTTGGTGTGGCACAGAAGATCATGTTATCAGTCCCTTGTAAAATATAAGTAGAGGCTCACAACCAAGATGATTTTGGACAAACCATTGGCATGGTTGTAGTGTAGCTTGGTATTGTTTTGTCTTGAACATAGAGTTACACTGGTACACTTAGGTGTATTGAGCAGGACCGACATAGAGGTGATTAAATTTATTGCTGACTACATAATTGAATCGGACCTCGGATATTATGTTGTACATGCTCTTAATCCCGATATAATAACGGACACATGTACTTAGTATTTATTTCTTTGATTTACCAGAGGGTGAGACTTAGATGGATTAAGTCAATATGCCCGGTAAGTTGGGAAATGATATTATTTACATGGTGTGTCGTTGATTATAAGAGGAAACCGTGTCCTATATATTAGGTTGATGATGTCCCTTGAGGAGCTCATAAGGTTCATCATGTAAACCCAGCTGGTTGACTTAGTCAACATGATGATAAGGTTCAGTGGTACTACTCGAGGAATTATATGTTAATTAATTGATGGTCAGTAAATCAATTAATTGACGAACATTCGATATCTTTAACACGGGGAGATAAATGTACAAATAATATATGGAGCCCATATTGATTTATGGGGGTTGGTGAGGTAGTTCAATGATGATCCTCTAGTGGAATGGAACATCATTGATGGATCAAGTTTGTGTGGTTCCGATCCATCGGGTGGCCAAGATCCAACTCCTCCTTATGGTCCCTATCGTAGCCTAATATAATCCTTGTGAAGTCTAGATCCAAGAATGTAAAACAAAACCTAGAACCAACGGTTGGAATTAAATCCCTAAGATCCAATGGTTAGGATGAAACCCTAGAACCAACGGTTGGGATTAAATCCCTAAGATCCGATGGTTAGGATGAAACCCTAGAATCGACGGTTAGGATTAAATCCCTAGATCCGACGGTTGGGATAAAACCCTAGATCCGACGGTTGGGATGAAACCCTAGATCCGACGGTTGGGATGAAATCCTAGATCCGACGATTGGGATGAAACCCTAGATCCGACGGTTGGGATAAAACCCTAGATCCGACGGTGGAGATTAAATCCCTAGATCCGACGGTGGAGATTAAAGGAGGATTAGGCCCAACTCTATATATAGATGGCTAAGGGTTGGGCGGCAAGATAATTGAATTGAATTGGGATTAGGGTTTGGAGCAAAAGTGGGCGGCTAGGGTTTGGAGCAAAGTGGGCGGCAACCTTCTTCCTTCTTGTTGATTGATGTTGCCCATCTCTTTTCATCATTCCTTGGCCGGCGCCCATCCTAGAGGCCTCTCCCTTCTTCCTTGACCGGCGGTTCTCCTCCCATTGGTGGCCGGTTCTATTCCTCCTCCCTATTCTCCAAGGTGGCTGGCGGTTCTCCTTTATTCGTGGCACGATCATCCATTTGATCCTTGGTCGCTGCCCCATATTCCCTAATTTGGTGGCCGGCTCTAGAAAGGATAGGTATTTGTAAGTTCTTCTCTTTGTTCGCAGTGGACAAGGTAGAGAAGAAAGCGATCTAGAAGGCTTCTACTCATGGAGGATCTTCGTCCACACGTCGTCCACGAGAAGGATAGGACATACGGTAGAAGATCGTGTGGTATGAAGTTATTTTAACTTTATTTACAGATCTGAGCTTGTTCTTTTATGTTTTGATTATGCATGTGTAAATTAGTAAATATATTGTATAATCATGGACCCCGAAGACAAACACAAAAACCGGCAATCTGTCCGTCGTCTCTTCCGCGGCTAACCAACTAGAAGAGTTGTGTTGCTTGAACAACTAGTTTGTTCAAGCGACCAATCAAGTTGTTAGCACGACGACAAATTGGTTGTGCTAAGGAAACTCATCCCATCCGGATTAATTCTTTCATTAGTGAAAATTTTAATCCGGGGACATGGGAGCCAATGAGCCTCCGAAGCAACTCCCTACAAGTGATATCAGAGCCTCAGGTTTCCGGTTTTGTGTGTTTAGGATTCGGTTAATTTTTTATGCATTTTTCATATATTATATGTGTCGGATAATAGTAGGATATGCGTAGTTTAACTCTTTTGTTGCAGGCATAAGATCCGACTATTATGGCCATATGTGTGTATGTGAATGGATGTGTGTAAATATTTATTATTTGAATCCTCGGGGTTGACGAGGCTAGATTAGTATTTAATTTTTGTAATTAAATATGGCATTGTTTAGCCGCTCATTTTAGTTTACTTTCGATCTAGATTATTTGTACACTCCTTCGTGGAGTATAGGATCGATGGATGTAAATTAAAATAGTTTTATCTCGGCTCGAAACTCTTTGGTGACTTGCGCACGGGAAAAGATGGAGCGGAAGAGTGGCGACATGACGGGATGCATATTGAAGGACAATGCCATAATAGTTGGAAAAATTCTGTTTTTTCCATATTTATTGCTTATTTGTTTTATATGCATGTTGTGTATGTTTTAAAATTCCTCATTTTCAATTTACTAAGTGGGAGAGGGACATTTTAATTAATTCTCGCGGCCTCCATTACAATTTGACGTGTGATGCAACAAACTTGCGCGTTGGCTCTGAGTACCTTCCTCCCCATCGGATGGGTTTGTTTGCGGATCACTAGGTCAAATAATGGTTATAGGAAATTAATTAGGAGCGTGTGTACTTCCCCATCGGTAAGGCACATAATCCGAAATAATTCCCTTAGTATCGTGTAATGGTGCACACTTAGATGCAAATAAAAAGTATCCTCCCCATCGGAGTCACTGCTTTTATTTGTAGGGCTTAAGAGGAACCAACTCTTAATTTTATTTGTCAAAAAGTAAGGTTGACAAGATAATAAAATTAATGGGTAAAACCTCCTCTTACAAATGTAGAATTCGTATATGTCCACACTATCGTGGCATGCGATATTCCGCCTCAACTACAACATGAACAAGAGGTTGTATTCGTTGGCGGAGCTTCTGACAGAACTCCAGGCGGCAGAGGGGCTTTTTCGTCAGAGTGCTCAAGCCATGGTCGCTCAGAAGGTTTCTTCCTCTAAACTGAAAGGTAAGAAGAAAAAGAAGCAAGGTGGAGCGAAGAAAGTGGCAGTGGGACCTCAGGCAGGAGTGAAGAAGCCGAAAGGCAAGTGCTTCACTTGCAAGCAGACTGGACATTGGAAGGCGGACTGTCCTCGCCGAAAGAACAAAGGTATATCTTCTTGTTTAGTTGTTGAAACATGTTTAGCAGTGTTATCTATCAGTGCCTGGTGTGTAGATACAGGAGCCACTGATCATGTCTGCAATACTTTGCAGGGGTTCCAGGAAACCCGACAACTAGTTGAGGGAGAGATTATCGTCTTCATGGGCAATGCTTCAAAGGTGGTGGCTATTGCAGTGGGAGACGTTTATTTCTCTTTTGATAGGAATAATGTTTTGGTTTTGAGAAATTGTCTTTATGTACCTACTTTTAGAAAGAATTTAATTTCAGTTTCTAAATTGTTTATGGATGGGTCTTCTGTTTCTTTTAATGACAAAGTGGTTATAAAAAGGAATAGGGAGATTATCTGTTCTGGTACATTGGTTGGCAATTTATATACTCTTGAACCGAAAACTCCCACGATGCATATAGAAATCAATAACTCATCTTCTAAGTCTAATAAGAGAAAAGAACCTTCGCATATGAACCAAACATATCTTTGGCATCTAAGGCTTGGTCATATTAACCTAAGCAGAATTCAAAGGTTGATAGCTGATGGACCTTTGGGTTCATTAGTGGTGGAGGATCTCCCAACCTGCAAATCTTGCTTGGAAGGTAAAATGACCAAGAGGCCTTTCAAGGCCAAGGGGTATAGAGCCAAAGATGTGTTAGAATTGGTTCAATCTGATTTGTGCAGTCCTATGTCTATCCAGGCAAGAGGTGGTTTTGAATACTTCGTCTCATTTATAGATGATTATTCAAGATATGGATACATTTACTTGATGCACCGCAAGTCTGAATGCTTTGACAGGTTCAAAGAATTCAAGGCTGATGTGAAGAACCGTCAAGGTAAAAGTATCAAGACATTACGATCTGATCGTGGTGGCGAGTACCTCTTGGGAGAGTTTAGGAGTTACTTATCAGAGGCTGGGATTCAATTCCAATTGTCCGCACCTGGCACACCCCAGAAGAATGGTGTGGCGGAGCGAAGGAATAGGACTCTTATGGAGATGGTCAGATCGATGATGAGTTATTCTGAGTTACCTGATTCGTTCTGGGGGTTTGCTCTGAAAACAGCAGCACACATTCTGAACTTGGTTCCATCTAAGTCAGTACCCTCTACTCCCACAGAGTTGTGGAATGGGAGAAAGCCTAGTCTAAGACATATTCGGATTTGGGGTAGTCCAGCACATGTGCTGAAGGGAGATGCTGGTAAGTTGGAATCTCGTACAGAAGTACGCTTGTTTGTTGGCTACCCTAAGGGAACGAAGGGTGGTTTATTCTATAGTCCTAGAGATCAGAAGGTGATCGTGAGTACGAATGCAAGATTTCTAGAGGAGGACTATGTGATGAACCACAAGCCCACGAGTAGGATTGTTCTTGAGGAGTTGACAGGGGAAGTCCCGACTTCAATACCACCGGTACAAGAGGAGACACCACAAGTCACTGCACCGCGTGTCACAGAGCATACACAAGAGGCACCTCGTCGTAGTGGGAGGATTGTTAGACAACCCGATAGATTCATGTTTTTGGGAGAGTCTTCGGACTTAGTCCCTGGTGAACATGAACCTGATCGCTGGACATATGACGAGGCAATCCAAGATAGAGATGCGGTATCTTGGCAAAGAGCAATGAATTCAGAGATAGAATCTATGGATTCTAATCATGTCTGGAAGCTAGTAGAACCACCCGATGGTATTAAAACCATTGGATTCAAGTGGATCTACAAGAGAAAGAGAGGAGTAGACGGGAAGGTTGAGACTTTCAAAGTAGGCTTGTTGCGAAAGGGTATACTCAGAAAGAGGGTATCGATTATGAGGAGACCTTTTCGCCGGTAGCCATGCTTAAGTCTATCCGGATTCTCTTATCTATAGCTGCTCATATGGACTATGAGATTTGGCAGATGGATGTCAAGACAGCTTTCCATAACGGAAGTCTAGAGGAGAACATCTATATGCGGCAACCAGAGGGTTTCATTACTAAAGGCAAAGAGCATCTTGTATGTAAGCATAATCGGTCCATTTATGGATTGAAGCAAGCTTCTAGATCTTGGAACATCCGCTTTGATGAGGTAATCCAGTCATATGGATTTATTCAAAGTCCGGATGAGCCTTGTGTATACAAGAGATGTGACGGAAACGTAGTGGTGTTTCTTGTACTATACGTAGATGACATTTTGTTAGTTGGCAACAATATCAAAGTGTTATCAGACGTAAGGGTATGGTTGTCCAAACAGTTTGATATGAAGGACTTGGGAGAAGTGGGACACATCCTTGGGATCAAAGTTATAAGGGATCGCAAGAAAAGGATGTTGTGCTTGTCTCAAGCTTCATATATTGACACTATCCTTGCTCGTTTTACCATGCAGAACTCCAAGAAAGGTTTTCTACCTTTTAGGCATGGAGTTCCTTTATCTAAAGAGATGTGTCCCAAAACATCAAAGGAGATAGAGGACATGAAGGCGGTTCCTTATGCTTCGGCAGTAGGAAGCCTCATGTATGCTATGCTGTGTACGAGACCGGATATCTGCTTTGCCATGGGCATGGTTAGCAGATATCAGAGTAATCCTGGACAGGGACATTGGACTGCGGTAAAGCATATATTGAAGTACCTGAGAAGGATTAGGGATTATATGCTGGTTTACCGGGCAGATCAATTAGTCCCTGTGGGTTAGACGGATTCGGATTTCCAATCAGATAGGGACAAGAGTAAGTCTACCTCGGGGTTTGTGTTTACTTTTGGAGGTGGAGCCATAGTATGGAGGAGTGTCAAGTAGAAATGCGTGGCAGACTCTACCATGGAAGCTGAGTATGTGGCAGCCTCTGAGGCAGCCAAGGAAGCTGTATGGCTCAGGAACTTCTTGATGGACTTGGATGTGATTCCTGGTTTGCCCAGAACTATCACAATTTATTGTGATAATAGTGGTGCAGTTGCAAACTCGAAGGAACCACGAGCCCATAAGGCGAGTAAACACATAGAGCGCAAGTACCACCTTATACGAGTGATCGTAAAGCGAGGAGAAGTTGTTGTCGCCAAGATTGCATCAGAGGATAATCTGGAGGATCCATTCACTAAGGCCCTTCCAGCGAAAGCGTTTGATAGGCATGTGGAGGACATGGGGATCAGATGTATGGCAGTGTGATGACGGCATAGTCTTTTAGTATAAGTGGGAGATTGTTGGAATGTATACTGAAAGCCTAGCTCTTTTTGTATGAACATTTTATTTTGAAATAAGAATCACATGATCATTGTTTGCACTTTATATATTTATTATATGTGTGTTCATATTGTCTAATATTTTACATTGTAGATAACATGGTGCTTGTTGTGGCACAGAAGATCATTTTATCAGTCCCTTGTAAAATATAAGTAGAGGCTCACAACCAAGATGGTTTTGGACAAACCATTGGCATGGTTGTAGTGTAGCTTGGTATTATTTTGTCTTGAACATAGAGTTACACTGGTACACTTAGGTGTATTGAGAAGGACCGACATAGAGGTGATTCAATTTATTGCTGACTACATAATTGAATCGGACCTCGGATATTATGTTGTACATGCTCTTAATCCCGATATAATAACGGGCACATGTACTTAGTATTTATTTCTTTGATTTACCAGAGGGTGAGATTTAGATGGATTAAATCAATATGCTCGGTAAGTTGGGAAATGATATTATTTACATGGTGTGTCGTTGATTATAGGAGGAAATCGTGTCCTATATATTAGGTTGATGATGTCCCCTTGAGGAGCTCATAAGGTTCATCATGTAAACCCAGCTGGTTGACTTAGTCAACATGATGATAAGGTTGAGTGGTACTACTCGAGGAATTAGATGTTAATTAATTGATGGTCAGTAAATCAATTAATTGACGGACATTCGATATTTTAAACACGGGGAGATAAATGTACAAATAATATATGGAGCCCATATTGATTTATGGGGGTTGGTGAGGTAGTTCAATGATGATCCTCTAGTGGAATGGAACATCATTGATGGATCAAGTTTGTGTGGTTCCGATCCATCGGGTGGACAAGATCCAACTCCTCCTTATGGTCCCTATCGTAGCCTAATATAATCCTTGTGAAGTCTAGATCCAAGAACGTAAAACAAAACCTTGAACCAACGGTTGGGATTAAATTCCTAAGATCCGATGGTTAGGATGAAACCCTAGAACCAACGGTTGGGATTAAATCCCTAAGATCCGATGGTTAGGATGAAACCCTTGAATCGATGGTTAGGATTAAATCTCTAGATCCGACGGCTGGGATAAAACCCTAGATCCGACGGTTGGGATGAAACCCTAGATCCAATGGTTGGGAAGAAATCCTAGATCCGACGGTTGGGATGAAACCCTAGATCCAACGGTTGCGATAAAACCCTAGATCCGACGGTGGAGATTAAATCCCTAGATCCGATGGTGGAGATTAAAGGAGGCTTAGGCCCATCTCTATATATAGATGGCTAAGGGTTGGGCGGCAAGATAATTGAATTGAATTGGGATTAGGGTTTGGAGCAAAAGTGGGCGGCTAGGGTTTGGAGCAAAGTGGGTGGCAACCTTCTTCCTTCTTGTTGATTGCCGGCGCCCATCTCCTTTCATCATTCCTTGGCCGGCGCCCATCCTAGAGGCCTCTCCCTTCTTCCTTGGCCGGCGGTTCTCCTCCCATTGGTGGCCGGTTCTATTCCTCCTCCCTATTCTCCAAGGTGGTCGGCGCATCATCCATTTGATCCTTGGCCGGCGGTTGCACAAAATTCCTTAATTTGGTGGTCGGCTCTAGAAAGGATAGGTATTTGTAAGTTCTTCTCTTTGTTCCCAGAGGACAAGGTAGAGAAGAAAGCGATCTAGAAGGCTTCTACTCGTGGAGGATCTTCGTCCACACGTCGTCCACGAGAAGGATAGGACATACGGTAGAAGATCGTGAGGTATAAAGTTATTTTAACTTTATTTACAGATCTGAGCTTGTTCTTTTATGTTTTGATTGTGCATGTGTAAATTAGTAAATATATTGTATAATCATGGACCCCGAAGACAAACACAAAAACTGGCGATCCGTCCATCGTCTCTTCCGCGGCTAACCAACTAGAAGAGTTGTATTGCTTGAACAACTAGTTTGTTCAAGCGACAACTCAAGTTGTTAGCACGACGACGAATTGGTTGTGCTAAGGAAACTCATCCCATCCGGATTAATTCTTTCATTAGTGAAAATTTTAATCCGGGGACATGAGAGCCAATGAGCCTCCGAAGCAACTCCCTACACCACTAACCAGAAGCCGAATAGGATTATTTCATTAGAGGAAGAGGGGAAATTGTAGATAAGTGTGATGAGGGTAAATGAAGAGGCATGGAAAAGAGAAGATAAACTTCTCTTCCTCCCTTTATAAAGAAGAGGGAAGGTTCCACTTGGCCACTTCTTCTCCTCTTCTTCTTCCTCACCGAAAATCATCCCTCTCCCTCTCCATTTTCACCCTTTGGCCTAACCCCATCCAAGCAAGGAGAAGGCTAGGTTTTGTTCTCCTTAGGTCATCTTCCCACTCAAAACAAAGCGAAGGATGTAAGTATCCCTCACCTGCATACGAGTAGCTTCGATTGATGTTTTATAAAAGAAATCCATATGCTATATTCGGCCACCCCTAGATCTTGATGATCAAATGAGGTTTTAATCCATATTTTTGTAGGATTATGATGTTGTTGTTATGTTTAATGAATTAGGTTGAAGGTTAACCCTAAAAACCCTACATGGACCATTCGGCCACCCCTAGATCTTGATGATCCAATGAAGTTTTAATCCATGTTTTTGTAGGATTATGATGTTGTTGTTATGTTTAATGAATTAGGTTGAAGGTTAACCCTAAAAACCCTACATGGACCATTCGGCCATCCCTAGATCTTGATGATCCAATGATGTTTTAATCCATGTTTTTGTAGGATTATGATGTTGTTGTTATGTTTAATGAATTAGGTTGAAGGTTAACCCTAAAAACCCTACATGGACCATTTGGCCACCCCTAGATCTTGATGATCCTATGAAGTTTTAATCCATGTTTTTGAAGGATTATGATGTAGTTGTTATGTTTAATGAATTAGGTTGAAGGTTAACCCTAAAAACCCTACATGGACCATTCGGCCACCCCTAGATCTTGATGATCCAATGAAGTTTTAATCCATGTTTTTTTAGGAGTATGATGTTGTTGTTATGTTAAATGAATTAGGTTAAAAGATAACCCTAGAACCCTTATGGACCATTCGGCCATCATGTAATTTTGGGTGATTAAATGAAGTTTAATTCATGCTCTATATGCAAATGAAGTTGTTGTTGTGTTAAATGAATTAGGTTGAAAGATAACCCTAGAAACCCCTATGGACCATTCGGCCATCATGAAATTTTGGGTGATTAAATGAAGTTTAATTCATGTCCTATGTGCAAATGAAGTTGTTGTTGTGTTAAATGAATTAGGATGAAGGATAACCCTAGAAACCCCTATGGGCCATTCGGCCACCATATATTTTTGGGGATTAAATGAAATTTTAATTCAAGTTTTATATGCACATGAAGTTATTGTTATGATTAATGAATTATGAAGTTATTGTTATGATTAACAAATTAGGTTAACATGTGTTTTATGTTTGGGTGAATTCATGTTGATTTGTGATATTAAATGATGCTAGATGAAGATAATATGCCTTAGGTTAGTGTTTACTTACTCTTGATGCCATGCCTTACGCCATGCCCTATGTGTATGTGGTATTTAAAATATGTTATGAAATCGAATACGATAAGATTAGGAAATGAATCAAAATGATATGTTCACGAAATGAATATGATATGATGATGAAATGAAGTATGATATGTATGAAACGAAGTATGGTATGTTCATGAAATGAAAGTTGATATGTTCACAAAGTGAAGCATGTAATGTTATGAAGTGAAGTATGCTATGTTGCAAAGTGAAATAAGTTATGTTATAAAATAAGCATATAAGTATTTTACCTTCTGCATGGCTTGTACCAAGACCTTAACAAGGTCCAAGAAGGGATGTGATCCTAAGATGCCCTAGGTCGATGGAATAAGACTCGGGCCTAGGATGGGTTTCTATGTATGATTGCCCCTAGGTCGATGGAATAAGACTCGGGCCTAGTACGGGATGGGCTCCAAGATGCCCTAGGTCGATGGAGTAAGACTCGGGCCTAGGATGGGCTTCTACGCTATGATGATTGCCCTAGGTCGATGAACTAAGATCGGGTCTAATAACCTAGTAGGTTCGAGACTTGCTACCTCGGGCCTATTTAGGGATGCGCGCTATGATAATGAAGAAGTGGTACAATGTCGGGCCCAAATATGTTGAGATTATGTTTACGTACCTAAAAATATATGTTTTCAAAAGCATCCTGCATGTGTTTACCTGATTGATTGTTATGTTCACATGTTATGTTTGATATGCCATGTTTACGCCCCTATGTTTCATATGTTGTATGTTATGTTGATTTTCTATGTTACGTAAGTTATATGTTATGTTTGATCAAGTCATATATTTACATGATATACTGCTATGTTATAGATGATACATGTTATGCTGCCATGTTATGGATGATACATGTTATGTTTACTTATGTTACTTATGCTACATATTAAGTTGATTACGCCATGTACGTTACATGTTATATTGCTTATATGTTATGAATGTTACATGCCATGATTAATGACGATGTATGGTTTTTGTGAGTAGGACAGGATCTTACTAAGCCTATGTGCTTATAGATTATCTTTCCCTCGTACTACAGATAAGGGTAAGGGATGGATAAACTAAAGGGAGCAGCAGGAGGGGCCAAATGTGTGTGGTAGTGGCATGGTGGAGAAGATCCGTTAGGTTTATATATATATATTTACTTATGATGATGATGTCTATGGGAGTCCTTACTTATGTCTCCTTATGACGATAATGTTTATGAACCTGAACTAAGCACTAAGTATCTATATATATGATGCATGCTCTATGTTGATAAGAAGAAGTAATAAGAAGTATCTATACATGTTATGAAGCATACTCTATGTTAAAAAGAAGAAGTATATATATATATATGTCAATGCATGTTTATGTTCTAAAAGAAAAAAAAATAGGTCTAATGTCTTCCGCTGTAAGAATTAAGAAGTATGTATAAAGTCTTCCGCTGTATGTAATGTATGTATGTACGGTCGCATCACGCGCCGCCCCTCCGGGTTCTGGTTCGAAAAGGGCGGGCGTGACAGGTTGGTATCAGAGCGGATCTGCCTTTCCACTACACACACATCAAGCTCCGATTCCTGCCGCTCCAAGTAAGAATTCTATGTCTACTCTAATTTTGTTAATTTTTTTTATGTATGATAGGAAATGTTTCTAGCTTAAATATGCATGAAAATATGTATGATACCCTTATGCTTGTTCATATATGATGTAAAATACCTTAAGCTTAAATTATGCATGAGAACATGAATGATGCCTTAAGCTTAAAACGACTTTATGCTAGCTTTAGTCTAATTATGCGTAGGTAAACGAACGAAAAACTTATACTAGCTTCACAAGAAATACTTGTGATTGGTCAATTTAAATATTAACCCAAGTGTCGAATAGTGTTAGTACAACTTTAATTCGGAATAAAAACTAGGGGAGTCGATTGTTCAGTTGAAAAAAAAATTCCTAAAATTACGAAGAATTGATTTTCGTAATTAATTGTGTGAAGTCTATGCTCATATAAATTGAATTAAGCCGGATTCGCACTGGTTAGTCGGTTTCGTACTGACTTCATTTACATCAATTTCATATGGCACGGACGATGACTACAATGACCCGTCGTGATGTGTTACGAAACAAATTGAGGGAAGCTATTGAAGAGATAGTTTATAAACCTAATGGTGGGGTCATCGGACACATAAAAAAGGCTCGATGGTCTTTTTAGGAGACTCGAGCAGCAGGAGTTTTCGTTACTAGACAATTATCGGATATGGGCCTTGGTACGCTCTCTTCCAAATGATTTCATGGTAGTTGCGCATCACTTATGGGGCCGCTATGAAGGGCGGATAACATATCTTTGAGTTGTCTTTGGGAACTACTGGAGCACAAGGTTCAAGAGAATCCTGTGGTAGCTGGCCTCGAAAAGACTGAAGAGAGTTCTACGAACAGTCAACTTATTGGCCAGCCTGAGACTACCCTAATGAGGCCAAGGAAGATAGGACTAAGAATAATTACAACTGCACTAGGGTTTGTCCTAGTGGGAGTCGTAATAAACTATCTTCTCAAGTAGTTTTGTTTCGATTAGAAATAAGGAATGTTATATGTTAACAATTTTCTTTTCTGAAAGTATGAATAAGAAATGATGAGCTCGTTTCCTTTTAAATTAGTGATTAGTTCATTGCATGGGATGTATGTGGTATAGTTGATCAATGTCGGTTAGATTGGGACATACGAATGATGAGTGGAAACGAAGTTGCCGCTTGATGTTGTAAACCAATTCAAATTGACATTGAGTCAATCAGAGACTGCATGTGACCTATCAGTCAGTGAAGCCGTGAAGAGTTTTAGCCGACTCGCATGCCTATATCCAGAGTTGGTCAGCACGGAAAGAGAAAGTGGCAGACTCATGCTGAAGATGCTCCGACCAAAAATAACTCGGAATGTGGTCGGCGGAGCTCATAGACTGCAGACCGTAGAGGAGTTGTTCAGTAGTGCCCTGATTACCGAGCATTACCTGAACATGAGACAGCGCAGATGGCTCGAGCTCGTCAAGGATTATGATTGCGAGATTCTCTACCATCCGGAGAAAGCTAACAAGGTGGCTGATGCACTCAGCAGGAAGTCCTGCGCCACCTTGATGTCCCTATCAGTGTTATCTCGACCCTTAGAAAAAGATATTATGCGTTACGGGGTTGAAATCATTTCCGAACAGCTCTCGACCATGATGATAGCACAAATGCTGTTCGATGATATACTGGAAAAGCAAGCCCATGACCCAAGCCTTCAGAGGATCAAGCAAGAGGTCTTAGAAGGAAAGGACGACGGGTTTCGGATCTCTGATAGTGGAGTACTCTACCTCAGGGATCGCTTGTGTATTCCCGACGATCCAGAATTATGGAAGGAGATATTTGAGGAAGCTCACGGAACTCCTTATGCGATGCATCCTGGAACCACCAAGATGTACCAAGACCTAAAACGAAAGTTCTGATGGTTCGGAATGAAAATAGATGTGGCTCAAGATGTCGATCGCACGACTGCGGAGGGTTAAGGCGAGAACACGAGACTGGAGGAACACTGCAGTCGATCCAGATTCCAGAATGGAAATGGGAAGACATTTCTATGGATTTCATCTCAGGATTGCCCAAGACGACAAATGGTTATGATGCTATATGGGTAATTGTGGACAGATTGACGAAGTCCGGCCACTTCTTAGCAATCAGGATGACCTATTCGACGGAGAAACTGGCTCAGTTATATGCTAGGGAAATTATCAGACTACATGGAATTCCTAAGACCATCATTTCTGACAGAGATGGTCGTTTTATTTCCCATTTCTGGGAATGTGTTCAGAAGGCCCTAGGCACGGTTATTGTTCAAGATCGCCTTCCATCCCCGAGACATGCAGCCAGAAAGAGTAAATCAAGTACTGGAGGATATGTTACAATCTTGCACCCTGGATTTCAAAGGTACCTGGTGTCGATACTTATGTTTGGCAGAATTCGCCTACAATAATAGTTACCAAGCTACTATTGGAATGGCACCCTACGAGGCTCTATACGGGAGGAAATGTAGATCTCCCATATGCTGGTACGAGGGTGGTGAAAAGAAGAGGATGGGACTCCAGACGGACTTCATCGACGACACCACCCGAGCTATACGTAACATCCGTCAGAGAATTGAAACTGCTCAGAGCCGACAAAAGAGCTATGGGGATTTGCGGCATAGACCGTTGGAATTTGAAGTCGGGAACCTGGTATTCCTCAAAGTGGCTCCTATGAAAGGAGTGATGATATTCGAAAGGAAGGGTAAATTGAGTCCACGCTACGTGGTACCGTATCCGATATTGCAGAGGATTGACAAGGTAGCTTACAAGCTAGAGCTGCCTCAAGAAATGTCGGTTATTCACAACGTGTTCCATGTCTCTGTGCTCAAGAAATGTATTTCCAGTGCGGACCAAGTGATCGAGCCACAAACAATACAAGTTCAAGAGGACCTGAGTATTGAAAGTCGGCCTATCCAGATACTAGACCAAGAAGTCAAGATGCTAAGGAACAAAGAGGTGCCCTTAGTAAAGGTCCTGTGGCAGAATCAACGGTACGAGGAAGCTACCTGGGAACGCAAGGAGGACATGAAGCAGAAGTACCCAGAATTGTTCTAAGTTTCGAGGACGAAACTTTTAAATGGTATGAAGGATTGTAACGCACGTAAAATTCCTAGCAATTTTACAAGAATTTTTGGCTTGATGATTATGACCTTTATGTGGGCCTTTTTCAAAAATAAAAGAAAATAAGCCAAAAAGGGGTACAAGGCCTAGGAATTGAACCCCAAACCTCTAGAGATAGCCAAGCCCTATAGATGCACCCACTAACCAGAAGCCCAATAGGATTATACATTAGAGGAAGAGGGGAAATTGTAGATAAGTGTGATGAGGGTAAATGAAGAGGCATGGAAAAGAGAAGAGAAACTTCTCTTCCTCCCTTTATAAAGAAGAGGGAACGTTCGACTTGGCCACTTCTTCTCCTCTTCTTCTTCCTCACCGAAAACTATCCCTCCCCCTCTCCATTTTCACCCTTTGGCCGAACCCCATCCAAGCAAGGAGAAGGATAGGTTTTGTTCTCCTTAGGTCATCTTCCCACTCAAAGCAAAGCGAAGGATGTAAGTATCCCTCACCTGCATACGAGTAGCTTCGATTGATGTTTTATAAAAGAAATCCATATGCTATATTCGGCCACCCCTAGATCTTGATGATACAATGAGGTTTTAATCCATGTTTTTGTAGGATTATGATGTTGTTGTTATGTTTAATGAATTAGATTGAAGGTTAACCCTAAAAACCCGACAAGGACCATTCGGCCACCCCTAGATCTTGATGATCCAATGAAGTTTTAATCCATGTTTTTGTAGGATTATGATGTTGTTGTTATGTTTAATGAATTAGGTTGAAGGTTAACCCTAAAAACCCTACATGGACCATTCGGCCACCCCTAGATCTTGATGATCCAATGATGTTTTAATCCATGTTTTTGTAGGATTATGATGTTGTTGTTATGTTTAATGAATTAGGTTGAAGGTTAACCCTAAAAACCCTACATGGACCATTCGGCCACCCCTAGATCTTGATGATCCAATGAAGTTTTAATCCATGTTTTTGTAGGAGTATGATGTTGTTGTTATGTTAAATGAATTAGGTTAAAAGATAACCCTAGAACCCTTATGGACCATTCGACCATCATGTAATTTTGGGTGATTAAATGAAGTTTAATTCATGCTCTATATGCAAATGAAGTTGTTGTTGTGTTAAATGAATTAGGTTGAAAGATAACCCTAGAAACCCCTATAGACCATTCGGCCATCATCAAATTTTGGGTGATTAAATGAAGTTTAATTCATGTCCTATGTGCAAATGAAGTTGTTGTTGTGTTAAATGAATTAGGATGAAGGATAACCCTAGAAACCCCTATGGGCCATTTGGCCACCATGTATTTTTGGGGATTAAATGAAGTTTTAATTCAAGTTTTATATGCACATGAAGTTATTGTTATGATTAATGAATTAGGTTAACATGTGTTTTATGTTTGGGTGAATTCATGTTGATTTGTGATATTAAATGATGCTAGATGAAGATAATATGCCTTAGGTTAGTGTTTACTTACTCTTGATGCCATGCCTTACGCCATGCCCTATGTGTATGTGGTATTTAAAATATGTTATGAAATGGAATACGATAAGATTAGGAAATGAAACAAAACGATATGTTCACGAAATGAATATGATATGATGATGAAATGAAGTATGATATGTATGAAACGAAGTATGGTATGTTCATGAAATGAAAGATGATATGTTCACAAAGTGAAGCATGTAATGTTATGAAGTGAAGTATGCTTTGTTGCAAAGTGAAATAAGTTATGTTATAAAATAAGCATATAAGTATTTTACCTTCTGCATGGCTTGTGCCAAGACCTTAACAAGGTCCAAGAAGGGATGGGCTCCTAAGATGCCCTAGGTCGATGGAATAAGACTCAGGCCTAGGATGGACTTCTATGTATGATTGCCCCTAGGTCGATGGAATAAGACTCGGGCCTAGTACGGGATGGACTCCAAGATGCCCTAGGTCGATGGAGTAAGACTCGGGCCTAGGATGGGCTTCTACGCTATGACGATTGCCCTAGGTCGACGGACTAAGATCGGACCTAATATCCTAGTAGGTTCGAGACTTGCTACCTCAGGCCTATTTAGGGATGCGCGCTATGATAATGAAGAAGTGGTACAATGCCGGGCCCAAATATGTTGAGATTATGTTTACGTACCTAAAAATATATGTTTTCAAAAGCATCCTGCATATGTTTACCTGATTGATTGTTATGTTCACATGTTATGTTTGATATGCCATGTTTACGCCCCTATGTTACATATGTTGTATGTTATGTTGATTTTCTATGTTACGTAAGTTATATGTTATGTTTGATCAAGTCATATATTTACATGATATGCTGCTATGTTATAGATGATACATGTTATGTTGCCATGTTATGGATGATACATGTTATGTTTACTTATGTTACTTATGCTACATGTTAAGTTGATTACGCCATGTACGTTACATGTTATATTGCTTATATGTTATGAATGTTACATGCCATGATTAATGACGATGTATGGTTTTTGTGAGTAGGACAGGATCTTACTAAGCCTATGTGCTTATAGTTTATCTTTCCCTCGTACTGCAGATAAGGGTAAGGGATGGATAAACTAAAGGGAGCAGCAGGAGGGGCCAAATGTGTGTGGTAGTGGCATGGTGGAGAAGACCCGTTAGGTTTATATATATATATTTACTTATGATGATGATGTCTATGGGAGTCCTTACTTATGTCTCCTTATGACGATAATGTTTATGAACCTGAACTAAGCACTAAGTATCTATATATATGATGCATGCTCTATGTTGATAAGAAGAAGTAAAGAAGAAGTAAGAAGAAGTATCTATACATGTTATGAAGCATACTCTATGTTAAAAAGAAGAAGTATATATATATATATATGTCAATGCATGTTTATGTTTTAAAAGAAAAAAAAAATAGGTCTAAAGTCTTCCGCTGTAAGAATTAAGAAGTATGTATAAAGTCTTCCGCTGTATGTAATGTATGTATGTCCGCCGGCGTGACACTTGTATTAACCCAAAATGTTGCCACGTACAGGGGAGATGCCGTCCGTTTGATTTTTGGTACGGTATATGTTGGGTTTCCGGCACCGCGGCGTGTGTGTGTTCGATCATGTTTCGTAAACATGAGCACAGCGGAAGCAATTAAAAATAATAAATCTATATTTATTACAACACACGCATGCATATTACAACAAGTGTAGACATAACCGTAAATTAAAATTTGTAATAAAAGGAAATTAAACTACGTTATACCTTTCGTATGACGTGTAGCGGGAACGGCATCAACCGGAACGATCCTCGTAAGAATCGTCTCTATCCGTATCCACGCCGAGCTCCTCGGGATGACTTCGCCAAGCCACGAGCTTCGTCTTCGTACGGATTACTAGCCTCGTGTTGAAGACGACGTGATCGAGAGATGATCACGATCCGAATCCAAATTCGGACCTAAAAACAAGTCCTCAAGACTTGCTTCTCCGGAGAGGTATTCGTCAACCGATTGACGAATCCTTCGTCCTCCACCTCAGAGGATTACTGGAGATCAAATCCCCGGTTTGTTAGCCGCTGTCGGAGCACTAACCGTCGTCCAAACGACGCTCCGACGAGAGGAGAAGAAGCTGTCCAGAAAACTGGACAGCTTGGTGGAGGAGTAGGCGCCGGCCAAAACAAGGAGAGAAAAACCTCACCTTGATGCCAAACCTATAGGGGATCACCGGAGGGTCACCGGAGTGTTCACCGGCTGAAGCTTGGTCACCGGCAATGACTTGGACGGCAGCACAAAGGCTGGGTGGCGGCACTTAGGGTTGGGCGCCGAATTCACCAACAAGGGGTGGGCGACAACTATATGTTGGGCGGCAACAACTTGATTAGGGTTTTGGGATTAGGGTTTAAGCCCTATTTTATAGAGAACTAATTCTCTTAATGGTTAATGGATCATATCCATAAAGCCCGTTAACCCGCTCCATTAAGATAAGTTAAAATAAACCAAACCATGATGGTTTATTTTAAGTTAAAACGAACCGAACCAACTTTTGGTTCATTCGTTTAAAATAAACCAAACCCTTTGGTTTATTCTTATCCATTGGATTAGAACCAAACCATTTTGGTCCATCCATTACGTCTTCATAAGACGCAGCCCATCCACGCTTCCATTGCGACTGAAATGATTTCATGCTCGCTTTATGTTTGGTCCAACCAAACCTAGTTTCTCTCGGTCTGAGAATCCCATTCTCATGCTCGTTTTAAATCCTTTGGATTACACTCGTTGTGCGTGTGACCAAATAGGTTCTCGGTTTATGTTGGCCGTCTATAATTAACCATTAATTATAGAACGATCATGAGTGGCACCTAGTAGTACATCATGATCCCCAATTAACCGAAAAGATCAACGGTTGATCCAGAACTATTTCTGAAACCCTTCAGTAGCTCGAATGATTCGTGCCCCATTCCCTTCACTCATCTTATACCCACTTGGTTCAGGACATGGTCTATAGTGTCAGTCCCCACTAGGCTGACTACGTCACACCTAGCCCAAGTATCATTTCCTCATCCTACGGATTCTAGTTACTCCACATGTATCGAAGAGTACCTTACTCTAAACATGTAATGCTTTGGCCAAAGACTTTAGTAACAATCCGACGAGAGGCCATGGGTATACATCTCCTCGCAAGGAGTGGTGAATCCTTTATATGCTATTCAAACACCTTCGATCACTTCGACTTATACCCAATCATCCCGGGTCCACATCTCCTTAGAGATGTTTGCTTAAGATGTCAAAGAATAAGTCTCCATGATCAAGATGACTTGAATACCGCAAGTCAAAGGAACATCGCACTTAAGCCACAGTAAGAACTTCATTGACATATCTATATATGCAGAGAACCATATGAAGTCTTACAGCTGGTCACTCCAATAAACTAGTTACCATAACTAGCATCCATGATTAACTCCGGACATCACTATGTCTCCAGCCAGTGAGAATCAGCTGCTTGGATACACCAAGGAGTATACCTCGTGCTAGTCTCAACAGAATTGATGGTGTCCAAATCCATCAATTCATCGACTAGGGATAATTCCGATACATCACAATTACACATGTAGAGATACTCACTAGTTGTGATCCAATCACAAATTCTCTCATGTTGTGAATCGTATCGTGGACATTCAGTAAATGAGTTTAAGATCCAATCAAATACATTAAACATGTATACTCAAATAGTGAATCTTCATTTATCATATAAATGGTTCATACATAAGGCGATTGCCTTAGAACATCTCTCATATATTACTAACAGACTCCCACTTGGCCTAATGCCAATCGCTACGGTATCCAATACCATAAGCTCTAACATGACCCTCAAACTTACTTTGAGGTAATGCTTTAGTCAAAGGATCCGCTAAGTTCCTTTCAGTGGGAATTTTCTCGATTTGTATTTCGTTCCTACTTATGATCTATCTGATAAGATGATAGCGGCAAACCACATGTTTGGATCGTTGATGAGACCTTGGCTCTTTCGCCTGTGCAATTGCTCCATTGTTGTCGCAGTAGACCGGTATTGCTTCAACAATGGCCGGAATCACACCAAGTTCATGAACGAACTTCTTGATCCAAACCGCTTCCTTTCTTGCGAAGCGCAATATATTCTGCCTCAGTGGTAGAATCCGCTACAGTCTCTTGTTTGGAACTTTTCCAACTCACTGCGCCCCCATTCAAGGTGAACACGTATCCAGACTGAGACCTGGAATCATCCTTGTCTGTCTGGAAGCTGGCATCCGTATACCCGCGTATCACCATGCCCCCTTCTCCATATATTAGGAACACATCCTTAGTTCTTCTCAAGTACTTAAGGATCGTCTTAACAGCCGCCCAATGATCCATTCCTGGATCAGACTGGTATCTGCTCGTGACACTCATGTTAGTGCATATAAGATCCACATATCTCCACAATGGTATGATATTGTCCACTTTGGGCCCAAGCCCTCATGGTTTTGTTTTTGGGCTTTACCCAAAAGGCCTCATACCAATGGAGATATCTTTTTTCTTATAAGTACATGATCTTTTCCATGTCTTACCAATGTGGGACTTTGATTGTATTCCCCATACTCCCAACAATCCCCCCCTCAAACGAAGGACCACATTGGGCCCCCTCGAACCTATCCTCCTCGAAGGATTTTCTCTCGCTTGATGTCCGATCTTGACCCACGGGACTTTCTAGGTTGTTCGGTCCCCAGGAACTAGACTTCCTTCCTGATGTCTGGTTCTCTTGATCCGGACGTGGGAGCTCAACTTCCTTCGTTCGAGGTTCATGGCTTGACATGGACCATGGCTCTGATACCAATTGTTAGTGCATATAAGATCCACATATCTCCACAATGGTATGATATTGTCCACTTTGGGCCCAAGCCCTCATGGTTTTGTTTTTGGGCTTTACCCAAAAGGCCTCATACCAATGGAGATATCTTTTTTCTTATAAGTACATGATCTTTTCCATGTCTTACCAATGTGGGACTTTGATTGTATTCCCCATACTCCCAACAACTCAGAGCATACGATACATCGGGCCTCGTACATAACATAGCATACATGATAGATCCTATTGCGGATGCATAAGGAATCTTACTCATGCAAATCCTCTCGTATTTTGTGCGCGGACACATAGACTTTGAAAGGTGTACCCCATGCCTGATGGGCAGATAACCTTTCTTGGATTCCGACATGCTAAACCTCTTTAGCACTCGGTCTATATATGTAGACTGCGAAAGACCAAGCAACCATTTCGATCTATCTCTATAGATCTTAATCCCAAGGATGTAGGTTGCTTCTCCCAGGTCTTTCATGGAGAATGTCTTGGATAACCAAACCTTCACTGACTGTAAGATTGACACATCGTTTCCTATAAGTAAAATGTCATCGACATACAATACTAGGAACACGACTGCACTCCCACTAACCTTCTTGTACACACAAGGTTCGTCTGGATTTTGTGAGAAATCAAACTTTTTGATCGTCTCATCAAAATGGATATTCCAGCTCCTGGATGCTTGCTTCAATCCATAAATGGATCGTCGCAATTTGCATACCTTGGTTTTATCAACCGATGTGAAACCCTCAGGCTGTATCATATACACGTCCTCGAGCAGGTTTCCATTAAGGAAAGCTGTTTTCACATCCATCTGCCATATCTCATAATCATAATGAGCCGCTATGGCGGGAGCATCGAATGGATTTAAGCATAGCTCTGAGCGAATAGGTTTCGTCATAATCAACACCTTGCTTTTGGCGATATCCTTTGCCACCAATCTAACCTTATAGGTAATCACATTACCATCCATGTCGGTTTTCTTCTTGAAAACCCACTTGCACCTATAGGCTTTATGCCTTGGTGGGTCAACCAAGTTCGAACTTGGTTTTCGTACATGGAATCCATTTCCGACTTCATGGCACCAAGCCACTTATCCCTTTCTGAACTTGTCAGCACTTCTTCATAACTGGTAGGCTCCTCATCATCAATAAGTAACACGTCGTTCGATTCACTTATGAGAAATCCATATCTCTCAGGAATATTGCGTGTTCTACGGATCTCGAAGATGTGGTGTTACAATAGGTCGACCGATTGCTCATCACTATGAGTTGTCGGTGATGTGCTCACCAGAATCTCATCAATGTCTATTTGAGTCTCTCGAGCCTCCTCAAGCTCGACGACACTCCCACTGTTTTCTTGCAAGAGAAACTCTTTCTCTAGAAACACAGCATGCCTTGAAACAAACACCTTTTGTTCCACAGGATGATAGACTTGGTAACCCCTTGTTTCCTTAGGGTATCCAATAAATAGACATTTATCAGACTTAGCATCCAATTTGTCTGATACAGTCCACTTCACATAAGCAAGACAACCCCATATCTTCAAGTAAGATACATGAGGTTTCTTACCATTCCATATCTCATATGGAGTAGTTGAGACTACCTTGGTAGGCATTACATTTAACAAATGCTTGATCTGAAGTGCATAACCCCAAAGGACTTGGGAAGAGTGCATGATTCATCATTGACTGACCATGTCCAACAAGATCGATTCGCCTCTCGGATACACCATTATCTTTGTGGTGTATAGGGAGTCCATTGAGACAATATGCCATTGTCTCTTAGATAATCAAGAAACTCTTGACTTAAGTATTCACCACCTCGATCCGATCGAAGTATTTTAATACTTTTGTCATGTTGTTTCTCTACTTCATTTCTGAATTCTTTGAACCTTTCAAAGGCTTCAGACTTGTGTTTCATCAAGAACACATACCCAAACCGTGAGTGATCATCGGTGAAGGTAATGAAGTAGCTAAAGCCTCCTAATGCTTGAGTTGACATAGGTCCACATACATCAGTATGTATTAGACCTAGTAACTCTCCCACTCGTTCACCTTTTCCAGTAAAAGGTAACTTAGTCATCTTGCCTTTTAAGCATGATTCATGTATCGTATGAATCCAATTCAAGCGATTCGAATTCCACATCGGTGTAATTCGGACATGCGTTTCTTGCTTATATGGCCAAAACGACAATGCCACATATAAGTCTATGTGATTATCCTTTGAAGCAGCGTGTTGCTCGCCGATATTGAAAATGTCCTTTGGATCGTCCAGCGTATAAATGCCATTACTCAAAGTTCGGTTCCATAAAATCGCCATTCAAAGTTATATAACAACAATTGTTACTAAGCGTTAAATGGAAACCATTTCTATTTAAGCGGGAAATAGAAACAATGTTCTTTATTAGAAGGAACATAATAGCAATTGTCGGTTCCAAGACTAGTCCACTAGGGAGCTTGACAAATAAGTTCGATGGCGGCCGCGGCAACCTTTGCTCCATTGCCAACTCATAAATTTGACTCCCCTCGACAAGTCTTCTTCTATTCCTTAGCCCCTGTATGTCATTACATATATGTGAGCTACACCGTATCCAATACCCAAGTGTCTAAGGAAATAGAATGACAATCAATAACGAAGATACGAAGAGGATGGGGCATCGGATGCCTTCTTCTTCTTCATGGACTCAAGATAAATCTTGCGATTTCTTCGCCCGGTGGCCTTCCTTGCCCACAGTGATGGCAAGTGCCCTTTCTTATTTAGTTCGCCTTCTTTGCCTTTTTGTTCTTTCCTTTCTGTTCTTTTGCCTTCCTCTTAGAACCTTTCTTTGAGAATCAACTATGAGAACCGCCTTCTCCTCATGCTTCACGAAGGCTCCAGTCTTGACATATTGAGGGCTCGGGAATTAGTGGATTCCAATTTGTTCATCCGATAGTTCATCACTAATTGTGAAAAACTCTTGGGCAAACAATGCAGAATTAAATCAATATTTAACTCATGATCCATCACAAACCCGAGGGTGGCTAGCCACTCGATGTACCGTTCATCTTTAGCACAAAGCTCATACGGAACCTTCTTGCATCTTCGTGGTGAAGAGGAGCCTAGAGACCTCGAACCTTCGGATCTCGCTTGCTCATCGAACAACTCATGAAGATGAAAGACCATAGTATTAGCATCCATATGCTCATGCCGCTTTGCGGCTCGGTACCATCGCCGCTAGCATGATGCAACTCGCCTCGAATCGCCACATGCTTCGATAGACCAACATTTGATGCAGGTTGCATCGTCCTTAGGACGTAGGAAGAGGCTCTTCAAGGACATATGCAAGCTTTTCCGCCTTGAGAACAATTCTCGTGTTTCTAAGCCATCCAGAAGTTAGGCCCGATGTTCTTGAATCCAAAATAGTGCACAAATTCAAAGACGTCATGATCAATTTATTGACCTAGAAATACAAAACGAGCATATATGAGAAAATGATTTTAAAATGCATCAATATACATTTATAAATCCCATTCATTTTTCGAATTTCAAAAACCTCAAAATCACTTCGGGAGATTGTAGGTTCATCTCCGAATGGGTTGATATCCATCATAGTTATGAACAACCTTGGAGAGAGTCCAACAAGTCATTCATAGCTACGACGGTAGGTATCATCTATACCGATTGCACATCACGTATATGCAACTATCACAATGTGCTATCAACTAATTGAATGTTCACACATACATTGGGTTGTTAACACATTAACAAGTATGCATCTTATGCATAGCACCCAACTTCACCTCCCTTAACATCGACCTTGGAGAGTCCAACAAGCCGATGCTCGGGTTAAAGCCACCCATTAATCAAGAATAGTTTTAATATGGTTAGAGCGCATTCAACCAATTAGCCCAGCTTGGAGAGAGTCCAACAACCAAAGCTAATGATTGACCTCTGACTCTTACCATATTAGTGTTAAACTATTCCATGGTTTGAACATGTTTGGGTTCGAGCCGGGCTTGGAGAGAGTCCAACAACCAAAACAAGAAACGGAACTCTGGTTCAAACCATATTAATGGAAGGTGTAGGCTTTAATATTGTTTAAAGGTTTTTATGTTTCATCCTCTTTGCATGCAAATAACTATTATCTACATGACATGGCATACATGGCATACATCTACATGTCACGACACACATGGCATTATGTTATGCATCTAATGCAATTACATGTCATACAATTAATGTCATGTACAATATTTCCTTATATGTCATAACTATTTATGCAAATAAAATATGTTTAAGATTTGATTCTATAAATCAAATCATAATTAAATTAGGAAACAAATTTCCAAATCTAATCACATATTTTATTCATGGAATTATTTGATTAAGGAAAATCTATTTAGGAAACCAATTTCCTAAATCTTCAAAACTACTTATGGAAATTAAATATTTTTAAAGATTTGATTTCCCAAATCAAATCAAGATTAAATTAGGAAACAAATTTCCAAAATCTAATCAAATATTTTATTTATGGAAAATATCAATTTCCATAAATACTTCCAACTTTCCAAAAGTGGAAGATTTCCATAAATACTTCTAGACTTTCCAAAATTAAATAATTTCCATAAATACTTCTAAATTTCCAAAATTTAGAAAATTTCCAGAAATACATTATGACTATCGCAAAACCAATTTTACGATTATGTCGAAACACAACCTGGGCTCTGATACCACTGTTGGGTTTCCGGCACCGCG
This sequence comes from Wurfbainia villosa, assembly GCA_025175895.1. Taxonomy (NCBI): domain Eukaryota; kingdom Viridiplantae; phylum Streptophyta; class Magnoliopsida; order Zingiberales; family Zingiberaceae; genus Wurfbainia; species Wurfbainia villosa. Next base: position 87,986,857 of record CM046002.1, read on the forward strand.
GCGTGTGTGTGTTCGATCATGTTTCGTAAACATGAGCACATCGGAAGCAATTAAAAATAATAAATCTATATTTATTACAACACACACAACACACGCATGCATATTACAACAAGTGTAGACATAACCGTAAATTAAAATTTGCAATAAAAGGAAATTAAACTACGTTATACCTTTCGTATGACGTGTAGCGGGAACGGCATCAACCGGAACGATCCTCGTAAGAATCGTCTCTATCCGTATCCACGCCGAACTCCTCGGGATGACTTCGCCAAGCCACGAGCTTCGTCTTCGTACGGGTTACTAGCCTCGTGTTGAAGACCACGTGATCGAGAGATGATCACGATCCGAATCCAAATTCGGACCTAAAAACAAGTCCTCAAGACTTGCTTCTCCCGAGAGGTATTCGTCAACCGATTGACGAATCCTTCGTCCTCCACCTCAGAGGATTACCGGAGATCAAATCCCTGGTATGTTAGCCGCTGTCGGAGCACTAACCGTCGTCCAAACGACGCTCCGACGAGAGAAGAAGAAGTTGTCCAGAAAACTGGACAGCTTGGTGGAGGAGTAGGCGCCGGCCAAAACAAGGAGAGAAAAACCTCACCTTGATGCCAAACCTATAGGGGATCACCGGAGGGTTGCCGGAGTGTTCACCGGCTGAAGCTTGGTCGCCGGCAATGACTTGGACGGCGTGCAAAGGCGCGGCACTTAGGGTTGGGCACCGAATTCACCAACAAGGGGTGGGCGGCAACTCTATGTTGGGCGGCAACAACTTGATTAGGGTTTTGGGATTAGGGTTTAAGCCCTATTTTATAGAGAACTAATTCTCTTAATGGTTAATGGATCATATCCATAAAGCCCGTTAACCCGCTCCATTAAGATAAGTTAAAATAAACCAAACCATGATGGTTTATTTTAAGTTAAAACGAACCGAACCAACTTTTGGTTCATTCGTTTAAAATAAACCAAACCCTTTGGTTTATTCTTATCCATTGGATTAGAACCAAACCATTTTGGTTCATCCATTATGTCTTCATAAGACGCAGCCCATCCACGCTTCCATTGCGACTGAAATGATTTCATGCTCGCTTTATGTTTGGTCCAACCAAACCTAGTTTCTCTCGGTCTGAGAATCCCATTCTCAAGCTCGTTTTAAATCCTTTGGATTACACACATTGTGTGTGTGACCAAATAGGTTCTCGGTTTATGTTGGCCGTCTATAATTAACCATTAATTATAGAACGATCATGAGTGGCACCTAGTAGTACATCATGATCCCCAATTAACCGAAAAGATCAACGGTTGATCAGAACTATTTTGAAACCCTTGATGGCTCGAATGATTCGTGCCCCATTCCCTTCACTCATCTTATACCCACTTGGTTCAGGACATGGTCTATAGTGTCAGTCCCCACTAGGCTGACTACGTCACACCTAGCCCAAGTATCATTTCCTCGTCCTACGGATTCTAGTTACTCCACATGTATCAAAGAGTACCTTACTCTAAACATGTAATGCTTTGGCCAAAGACTTTAGTAACAATCCGACGAGAGGCCATGGGTATACATCTCCTCGCAAGGAGTGGTGAATCCTTTATAGGCTATTCAAACACCTTCGATCACTTCGACTTATACCCAATCATCCCGTCTCCACATCTCCTTAGAGATGTTTGCTTAAGATGTCAAAGCATAAGTCTCCATGATCAAGATGACTTGAATACCGCAAGTCAAAGGAACATCGCACTTAAGCCACAGTAAGAACTTCATTGACATATCTATATATGTAGAGAACCATATGAAGTCTTACGGCTGGTCACTCCAATGAACTAGTGACCATAACTAGCATCCACGATTAACTCCGGACATCACTATGTCTCCAGCCAGTGAGAATCAGCTGCTTGGATACACCAAGGAGTATACCTCGTGCTAGTCTCAAAAGAATTGATGGTGTCCAAATCCATCAATTCATCGACTAGGGATAATTCCGATACATCACAATTACACATGTAGAGATACTCACTAGTTGTGATCCAATCACAAATTCTCCCATGTTGTGAATCGTATCGTGGACATTCAGTAAATGAGTTTAAGATCCAATCAAATACATTAAACATGTATACTCAAATAGTGAATCTTCATTTATCATATAAATGATTCATACATAAGGCGATTGCCTTAGGACATCTCTCATATATCACTAACAGTATACTCCCGGGGAATGACAACTTTATTGGTATCAAAGCCGAAGGTTCTGCGATGCCATATTATGATTTTGTTTTTGAGTCTTGGATTCTCGGGAGTTGGTATATTTTTTGGTTGTGGTTTTTGTGAGATGGGATTGACAGTGGCATAAGCTCCGGGCAGCACGAAGTAAGTATTGCTGATAATTTATACTTTAGTTAGATGCTTATCTAGACTTGTTCAATAGGTGAATACTGTCAGAGTTATGCCTCTTGTTCAGACTCGTGGTCGAGGTCGTCCATCCAGGTGAGCAGCCAGAGGGAGAGGACGAGATACCGTTGTGACTGAGCCTGCTACTCAAGCACCACCTCAGCAAACCCCTATTAGTGATTCGGAGCCTCAGAATCCGGATGTACCACTGACTACGCCAGAGGCCACAGAGTCCAGTTGGCTCAATGATAAGTCATGGATACTCGTGTTAGCACGATCAGCCAAGGAGAAGTTCACCTTGTTCCGAGGGGAGTCCGACCCATGGATTGCCCGATCTTGGCTGGAAAATATGGAAGACACCTTCGAGTATATGAACTGCACAGATGTGGAGAAGGTGAGCCTTGCTGCATATCATCTCAGAGATCAGGCTGTCACTTGGTGGAAATTGCAGAAGACTCTATCTTGGGAGCGTGGGATTACTTGGGCCAGCTTTCGAGATGCTTTCTGGAGGCAGTACTTTCCTTCGGCATTTTCTACAGTACGTCGTCAGGAATTTCTAAGCCTAAAGCAAGGTGATCGTTCTGTTATGGAGTACAACGCAGAGTTTAGATATCGTACTCTCACCTAGTAGCTCAGATGCATCGGATGCACCACCCAGTGGTCTCGCTATATACGGAGCCGAATGTCAGGATCTATTATTACCTCATATAGGGAGGCACTGGACCACACTCTCTTCATCGAGATGACTTCCCAGCAAATTTCCAGGGAGAAGGATGTTAGTAATATGTGAGAGATGTCCTAAGGCAATCACCTTTTGTTTGAACCATTTATATGATAAATGAAGATTCACTATTTGAGTATACAAGTTCTCATGTATTTGATTAGATCTTAAACTCATTTACTGGATGTCCACGATACGATTCACAACATGAGAGAATTTGTGATTGGATCACAACAAGTGAGTATCTCTACATGTGTAATTGTGATGTATCAGTATCCCTAGTCGATGAATTGATGGATTTGGACACCATTAATTCTGTCGAGACTAGCACGAGGTATACTCCTTGGTGTATCCAAGCAGCTGATTCTCACTGGCTGGAGACATTGTGATGTCCGGAGTTAATCATGGATGCTAGTTATGGTAACTAGTTCATTGAAGTGACCAGCCGTAAGACTTCATATGGTTCTCTGCATATATAGATATGTCAACGAAGTTATTACTGCAGCTTAAGTGTGATGCTCCTTTGACTTGCGGTGTTCAAGTCATCTTGATCATGAAGACTTATGCTTTGACATCTTAAGCAAGCATCTCTGAGGAGATGTGGACCCGGGATGATTGGGTATAAGTCGAAGTGATCGAAGGTGTTTGAATAGCCTATAAAGGGTTCACCACTCCTTGCAAGGAGATGTATACCCTTGGCCTCTCGTCGGATTGTTACTAAAGTCTTTGACCAAAGAATTACATGTTTATAGTAAGGTACTCTTCGATACATGTGCAGTAACTAGAATCCGTAGGACGAGGAAATGATACTTGGGTTAGGTGTGACGTAGTCAACCTAGTGGGGACTGACACTATAGACCATGTCCTGAACCAAGTGGGTATAAGATGAGTGAAGGGAATGGGGCATTCATTCGGGTCAAGGGTTTCAGAAATAGTTCTGGATCAACCGTTGATCTTTTCGGTTAATTGGGGATCATGATGTACTACTAGGTGCCACTCATGATCATTCTATAATTAATGGTTAATTATACACGACCAACATAAACCGAGAACCTATTTGGTCACACGCACACCGAGCGTAATCCGAAGGATTTAAAACGAGCTTGAGAATGAGATTCTCAGACCGAGAGAAACTAGGTTTGGTTGGACCAAACATGGAGCGAGCATGAAATCGTTTCAGTTGCAATGGAAGCATGGATGGGTCGTGTCTTATGACGACATAATGGATGAACCAAATTGGTTTGGTTCTAATCCAATGGAGGAGAATAAACCAAAGGGGTTTGGTTTGTTTTAAACGAATGAACCAAAGTTGGTTCGGTTCGTTTTAACTTAAAATAGACCATCATGGTTTGGTTTATTTTAACTTAAATTAATGGAGTGGGTTAACGGGTCTTTGGTTATGATTAAATAACCATTAAGAGAATTTGTTCTCTATAAAATAGGGCTTAAGGGTATTTGTTAAGCCCTAACCCTAGTTGTGCCACCCCCTCCCTCTCTTCTCCGATAGCCGGCGCCCAACTCCATTGCCGTCGCCCAAAGGTTGCCGCCGTCCAAATTGTTGCCGGCGTCCAAGCTCCTCCGGCGACCCTCCGGTGATCTTCCTTGGCTTCGGCGATAAGGTGAGCACTTTGCTTTCCTTATTTGGTCGGCGCAAGGTCTCCACCAAAGCTGTCCAGATTTCTGGACAGCTTGTTTCCTTCTTGTCGGAGTGTCATTTGGACGACGTCTGGAGCTCCGACAGCGCCTTCCTTTCCAGGGATTCGATCTCCGGTAATCCTCATAGGTGGAGGATGAAGGATTCGTCAAACGGTTGACGAATACCTCTCTGGAGAAGCGAGTTTTTGAGGACTCATTTTAGATCCGAATTTTTATTCGGATCGTGATCTTCTCTCGATCACATCGTCTTCAACACAAGGCTAGTAACCCGTATGAAGATGAGGCTCGTGACTTTGTGAATTCATCCCGAAGATACTCGGCATGGATACGGATAGAGACGATTCTAGCGAGGATCGTTCCGGTTGATGTCTTTCCCGCTACACGTGATACGTCAGGTATACGTAGTGTAAATTTCCTTTTATTGCAAAATTTGAATTTACGGTTATGTCTAGACATGTTGTACTATGCATGCGTGTGGTGTGTGTGTTGTAATAAATTAGATTTATTATCTTTATTCCTTCCGCTGTGCACATGTTTACGAAACATGTTCGAACACACACTCGCTGCGGTGCCGGAAACCCAACAGTGGTAACAGAGCCCAGGTCGTGTTTCGACATAATCGTAAAATTATTTTGCGATAGTCATAATGATATTTCTGGAAATTTTCTACTTTTGGAAAGTTAGAAGTATTTATGGAAATTTTTAATTATGGAAAGTCTAGAAGTATTTATGAAAATCTTCTACTTTTGGAAAGTTGGAAGTATTTATGGAAATTGATATTTTCCATAAATAAAATATTTAATTAGATTTGGAAATTTATTTCCTAATTTTATCATGATTTGATTTTGAAAATCAAATCTTAAAATATTTTATTTTCATAAAGTAGTTTTGATGATTTAGGAAATTGGTTTCCTAAATTGACTTTCCTTAATCAACTCTTTCCATAAATAAAATATGTGATTAGATTTGAAAATTTGTTTCCTAATTTAATCATGATTTGATTTGGAGAATCAAATCTTAAACATATTTTATTTCCATAAATAGTTATGACATATAAGGAAATTTTATACATGACATAATTATATGCCATGTAATTGCATTAGATGTATATCATTATGTCATGCGTGTCGTGACATGTAGATGTATGTCATGTATGCCATGCCATTTAGATAATAGTTATTTGCATGCAAAGAGGATGAGACTTTAAAACCCTTATATAATATTAAAGCCTACACCTTCCATTAATATGATTAGAACCAGAGTTTTGTTTCTTGTTTGGGTTATTGGACTCACTCCAAGCCCGGCTCGAACCTGAACATGTTCAAATCATTGGAATAGTTTAACTCTAATATGGTAAGAGTCAGAGGTCAATCGTTATTTTGGGTTGTTGGACTCACTCCAAGCCTGGCTAATTGGTTGAATGCGCACTAACCATATTAAAACTATTTCGCGATTAATGGGTCGGCTCTAACTTGGAGCATCAATTTGTTAGACTCACTCCAAGGTCAATGTGAAGAGAGGTGAAGTTGGGTGCTATGCATATGATGCATACTTGTTAATGTGTTAACAACCCAATGTATGTGTAAACATTCAATTAGTTGATAGGACATTGCGATAGTTACATATACATGATATGTAATCGGTATACTTGATACCCACCATCATAGCTAAGAATGGCTTGTTGGACTCACTCCAAGGTTCTTCTTATCTATATTGGATATCATCCCATTCGGAGATTGACCTACAATCTCCCGAATTGATTTTGAGGGTTTTTGAATTCGAAAAATGTATGGGATTTTGTAAATGTATGTGGATGCATTTTAAATCATCTTTCTCATATATGCTCGTTTTGTATTTCTAAGTTAATCTATTGATCATGATGTCTTTGAATTTCCGTTCCATTTTGGATTCGAATAAATTGACTTGGCCGAACTTCTTGGATTGGCTTAGAAACTTGAGAATTGTTCTCATGGTTCAAAAGCTTGCAAATGTCCTCGAAGCGCCTCTTCCCGCCCGTCCTAGTGACAATGCAACTCTGGACCAATTGTTGGCCTATCAGAAACATGTGACTGATTCTGAAATGCCGAGTTGTATCATGCTAGCCACGATGGTACCTGAGCTGCGGAAGCAGCATGAGCATATGGATGCTCATACCATAGTCTTTCATCTCTATGAGTTTCTTGATGAGCAAGTGAGATTCGAAAGGTTCGAAGTCTCCAAGCTCCTCTTCACCTCTGAGATGCAAGTAGGTTCATCTGTGGTACTGCTCAACATGCTGAAGACTATGGAGCCTTCTGAGAAGCATGAGCAGGGGACGATGCTGTTAGTTGATTCCTCGAAGAAATGTTCTAAGAGGAAGTCAAAGGAATAGAAGAACGGGAAGAAAAAAAGCTAAAAGGCAGAATCAACTAATAAAAGGGCACTTGCCATCATTATGGCAAGGAGGGCCATTGGCGAAGAAACTGCAAGATTTATCTTGAGTCTGTAAAGAAGAATAAGGCATCAGATGCCCCATCTTCTTTAGATATCTTCGTTATTGATTTTCATTCTATTTCCTCAAACACTTGGGTATTGGATACTGGGTGTGACTCACATATATGTAATGACATACATGAGCTAAGAAATAGAAGAAGACTCATTAAGGGAGAGTCAAATTTACGTGTTGGGAATGGAGCAAAGGTTGCTGCACTCGCCATCGGAACGTATTTGTTGAAACTCCCTGCAGGACTTGTCTTAGAACTGGACAATTTCTTTTATGTTCCTTCGTTGATAAAGAACATCATTTCTATTTCTTGTCTAAATAGAAATGGGTACCATTTGACTTTTAGTAACAATTGTTGTTACATAACTTTGAATGGAGTTCTTTATGGGACTGGAACTTTAAGCAATGGTATTTATACGTTGGACGTATCCAGTGACATTTTCAATATCGAAGCGAGCAACAAGCGTGCTAAAAAAGATAATCAATTAGACTCCTATATGTGGCATTGTCGTCTTGGCCATGCAAGTAAGAAAAGCATGTCCGAATTACACCGATGTGGAATTCTGGAATCGTTTGAATTGGATTCATACGATACATGCGAATCATGCTTAAAAGGCAAGATGACTAAGTTACCTTTTACTGGAAAGGTGAGCAGTGGGAGAGTTGCTAGGTCTAATACATACTGATGTATGTGGACCTATGTCAACTCAAGCTTTAGGAGGCTATAGCTACTTCATTACCTTCACCGATGATCACTCACAGTTTGGGTATGTGTTCTTGATGAAACACAAGTCGAAGCCTTTGAAAGGTTCAAAAAATTCAGAAATGAAGTAGAGAAACAACATGACAAGAGTATTAAAATACTTGATCGGATCGAGGTGGTGAATACTTAAGTCAAGAGTTTCTTGATTATCTAAGAACAATGGTATATTGTCTCAATGGACTCCGCCATATACACCACAACATAATGGTGTATCGAGAAGGCGTTTAGGACCTTGTTGGACATGGTCAGTCAATGATGAATCGAATCTTCCCAAGTCCTTTTGGGGCTATGCACTTGACATGTTTACTTGTTAAGCAGAATGCCAAAGAGTAGTCTCTACTACTCCATATGAGATATGGAATAGTAAGAAACCTCATGTATCTTACTTGAAGATATGGGGTTGTCCTGCTTATGTGTGGATGTATGTCGGACAAATTGGATGCTAAGTCGATAAATGTCTATTTATTGGATACCCTAAGGAAACAAGGGGTTACCAATTCTATCATCTGTGGAACAAAAGGTGTTTGTTTCAAGGCATCTTTGTGTTTCTAGAGAAAGAGTTTCTCTTGCAAGAAAACAGTGGGAGTGTCATCGAGCTTGAGGAGGCTCGAGAGACTCAAATAGACATTGATGAGATACCTGGTGAAGCACAACAGCCGACAACTCATAGTGATGAGCAATCGGCTGGACCTATTGTAATACCACATCTTCGTAGATCTGGTAGAACACGCAATATTCCTGAGAGATATGGATTTCTCGTAAGTGAATCGAACGACGTGTTACTCATTGATGATGAGGAGCCTACCAGTTATGAAAAAGTTCTGACAAGTTCAGAAAGGGATAAGTGGCTTGAGGCCATGAAGTCGGAAATGGATTCCATGTATGAAAACCAAGTTTGGAACTTGGTTGACCCACCTGAAGGCATAAAGCCTATAGGGTGCAAGTGGGTTTTCAAGAAGAAAAACGACATGGATGGTAATGTGATTACCTATAAGGCTAGATTGGTGGCGAAAGGATATCGTCAAAAACAAGGTGTTGATTATGACGAAACCTATTCGCCTGTAGCTATGCTTAAATCCATTCGGATGCTCCTGGCCATAGCGGCTTATTATGATTATGAGATATGGCAGATGGATGTGAAAATAGCTTTCCTTAATGAAAACCTTCTCGAGGACGTGTATATGATACAACCTGAGGGTTTCACATCAGTTGATAAAACCAAGGTATGCAAATTTCGACGGTCCATATATGGATTGAAGCAAGCATCTAGGAGCTGGAATATCCATTTTGATGAGACAATCAAAAAGTTTGATTTCTCACAAAATCCAGAACCTTGTGTGTACAAGAAGGTTAGTGGGAGTGCAGTCGTGTTCCTAGTATTGTATGTCAATGACATATTACTTATAGGAAATGATGTTTCAGTCTTGCAGTTAGTTAAGATTTGGTTTTCCAAGACATTCTCCATGAAAGACACGGGAGAAGCACATCCTCGGGATTAAGATCTATAGAGATAGATCGAAACGGTTGCTTGGTCTTTCGCAGTCTACATATATAGACCGAGTGCTAAAGAGGTTTAGCATGTCGGAATCCAAGAAAGGTTTCCTACCGATCAGGCATGGGGTACACCTTTCGAAGTCTATGTGTCCGCACACAGAAGACGAGAGGATTTGCATGAGTAAGATTCCCTATGCATCCGCAATAGGATCTATCATGTATGTTATGTTATGTACGAGGCCCGATGTATCGTATGCTCACGAGTGTCACGAGTAGATACCCGATCTGATCGAGAATGGATCATTGGGTGGTATTAAGGCGATCCTTAAGTACTTAGAAGAACTAAGGATGTGTTCTAATATATGGAGAAGGGACATGGTGATACGGCGGGTATATCGGATGCGGCTTCGAACGGACAAGGATGATTCAGGTCTCGATGCGGATACGTGTTCACCTTGAATGGGGGCGCAGTAAGTTGGAAAAGTTCCAAACAAGACACTGTAGCGGATTCTACCACTGAGGCAGAATACATTGCAGCAAAAGAAGCGGTTTAGATCAAGAAGTTCATCTCTGAACTTGATGTGGTCTCATCAATGATCCAAACATGTGCTTCGCCGCTATCATCTGATCAGAGAGATCATTAGTAGGAAGGAAATACAAATCAAGAAAATTCCCACTAAAAGGAACTTAGCAGATCCTTTGACTAAGGCATTACCACAAAGTAAGTTTGAGGGTCATATTAGAGCCTATGGTATTGGATACCGTAGCGATTGACATTAGGCCAAGTGGAAGTTTGTTAGTAATATGTGAGAGATGTCCTAAGGCAATCGCCTTATGTTTGAACCATTTATATGATAAATGACGATTCACTATTTGAGTATACATGTTCTCATGTACTTGATTAGATCTTAAACTCATTTACTAGATGTCCACGATATGATTCACAGCATGAGAGAATTTGTGATTGGATCACAACTAGTGAGTATCTCTACATGTGTAATTGTGATGTATCGGAATTATCCCTAGTCGATGAATTGATGGATTTGGACACCATCAATTCTGTCGAGACTAGCACGAGGTATACTCCTTGGTGTATCCAAGCAGCTGATTTTCACTGGTTGGAGACATTGTGATGTCCGGAGTTAATCGTGGATGCTAGTTATGGTAACTAGTTCATTGGAGTGACCAGCCGTAAGACTTCATATGGTTCTCTGCATATATAGATATGTCAATGAAGTTCTTACTGTGGCTTAAGTGCGATGTTCCTTTGACTTGCGGTATTCAAGTCATCTTGATCATGGAGACTTATGCTTTGACATCTTAAGCAAACATCTCTGAGGAGATGTGGACCCGGGATGATTGGGTATAAGTCGAAGTGATCGAAGGTGTTTGAATAGCCTATAAAGGATTCACCACTCCTTGCGAGGAGATGTATACCCATGGCCTCTCGTCGGATTGTTACTAAAGTCTTTGGCCAAAGCATTACATGTTTAGAGTAAGGTACTCTTCGATACATGTGTAGTAACTAGAATCCGTAGGACGAGGAAATGATACTTGGGCTAGGTGTGACGTAGTCAACCTAGTGGGGACTGACACTATAGACCATGTCCTGAACCAAGTGGGTATAAGATCAGTGAAGGGAATGGGGCACGATTCATTCGAGCTGCTAAAGGGTTTCAGAAATAGTTCTGGATCAACCGTTGATCTTTTCAGTTAATTGGGGATCATGATGTACTACTAGGTGCCACTCATGATCATTCTATAATTAATGGTTAATTATAGACGGCCAACATAAATCGAGAACCTATTTGGTCACACGCACAACGAGCGTAATCCGAAGGATTTAAAACGAGCTTGAAAATGAGATTCTCAGACCGAGAGAAACTAGGTTTGGTTGGACCAAACATGGAGCGAGCATGAAATCGTTTCAGTTGCAATGGAAGCGTGGACAGGCCGTGTCTTATGAAGACATAATGGATGAACCAAATTGGTTTGGTTCTAATCCAATGGAGGAGAATAAACCAAAGGGGTTTGGTTTATTTTAAACGAATGAACCAAAGTTGGTTCGGTTCGTTTTAACTTAAAATAGACCATCATGGTTTGTTTTATTTTAACTTAAATTAATGGAGTGGGTTAACGGGTTTTTGGTTATGATTAAATAACCATTAAGAGAATTTGTTCTCTATAAAACGCGCCAAAGGTTGCCGCCGCCCAGCCCTTGTGCCGCCGTCCAAGTTGTTGCCGGCGTCCAAGCTCTTCCGGCGACCCTCCGGTGATCTTCCTTGCCTTCGGCGATAAGGTGAGCACTTTGCTTTCCTTATTTGGTCGGCACAAGGTCTCCACCAAAGCTGTCCAGATTTCTGGACAGCTTGTTTCCTTCTTGTCGGAGCATCGTTTGGATGACGTTTGGAGCTCCGACAGCCCCTTCCTTTCTGGGGATTCAATCTCCGGTAATCCTCATAGGTGGAGGGAAAAGGATTCGTCAAACGGTTGACGAATACCTCTCCGGAGAAGCGAGTTTTTGAGGACTCATTTTAGATCCGAATTTTGATTTGGATCGTGATCTTCTCTCGATCACATCGTCTTCAATACGAGGCTAGTAATCCGTACGAAGATGAGGCTCGTGACTTTGTGAAGTCATCCCGAAGATACTCGGCGTGGATACGGATAGAGACGATTCTAGCGAGGATCGTTCCGGTTGATGTCTTTCCCGCTACACGTGTTACGTCACGTATACGTAGTGTAAATTTCCTTTTATTGCAAAATTTGAATTTACGGTTATGTCTAGACATGTTGTATTATGCATGCGTGTGGTGTGTGTGTTGTAATAAATTAAATTTATTATCTTTATTCCTTCCGCTGTGCACATGTTTACGAAACATATTCGAACACACACTCGGCGCGGTGTCGGAAACCCAACAAAGGATATCGAGAAGCAGATAACTAAGGGCAAGCAGCAGAACCAGGGTTCAGCTCAGGGGACTCAGAAGAAAGGGGAGCAAAAAGGAACTACGTGAAGTGTTGCAGAAGGGTCAGCTAGATCACAGAAGGGGAAGCGTCCAGCATCAGAGTTTTTTGGAGGATCTCAGAGTAGCCGTAAGGGCCGAGGTAGGAATGGATGCTACAAATGTGGATCTGAAAGCCACAGAGTATTAGAGTGTCCGTTGGAGCAGCCGGTTTGCTATTATTGCAACCAACCGGGTCATACTACCCGTGATTGTACACTGAAAGCACAGTTAGAGTTTCCTGATAGCTCCAACAAGGGGAAGAAGTCTACCCAGCAGTGGCAGCAGAGGACAGCACCGCGGACTCAGACATATGGACAGAGGCACCAAGACTTCCACCCGCACACTTGTATCGATGCGGGAGTGCCCCTTGATGATGCCAGATCCAAGATTCTCGCATCTCCTGGTGATCTACTACCCGAGTATCCACGCGTAGCCTACTGTACCAACTTTCAGGGATATCATCCGCCGATCGCTGACTCACCTCCAAGATCACAGTCGATCCAGCCGGAGTGGAGGCACACTACTACTTCGTCCGGGATGCAGCCGACGAATATAGAGACTGGACGAGTTTTTGCTATCACTAGAGATGAGGCATAGCGGGCTGAGGGATCAATCATACGCGGTATGGTTTCAGTTTATTCTATATATGCTGATACTTTAATTGATACCGGTAGTTCTCATTCATTCGTATCTAGAATATTTCTGGGTAGAGTTGGAAGAATCCCTATGGTTCGTTCTTGTGGGTTAGCAGTGTCCTTGCCATTAGGAGAGGTGCTGACTAGCCACCAAGAAATCAAGGGTTGCCCATTAGACATTGACGGGCATATCTTTACAGTGGACCTTCAAGTGTTGGAAATGATATAGTTCGATATTATTCTCAGTATGGACTGGTTGGCCGCTTATCACGCTACAGTGGATTGTAGAGCACGAGTGGTGACATTCCGACCACAAGATCAACCAGCTTGGGAATTTGTTGGTACCAGAGATGATGGATTATCTATTATATCAGCCCTACAGGCTCAGAAGCTATTGGCTCTGGGTTGTCAAGGTTATCTGTTATCTCTAGTCAAAGTTGAGAACGAAGGACTACCGCCCCTCTCTGATGTGCAAGTAGTCCGAGAATTTCCAGATGTATTTCCCGATGAACTTCCAGGCTTGCCGCCTCCTAGGCAAGTGGAATTTGCGATAGAGGTGATTCCAGGAACCGAGTCTATATCGAAACCTCCTTATCGGATGGCGCCAAAGGAGCTGAATGAACCTAAAGTTCAACTGCAAGAGTTGCTGGATAATGGATTCATCCGCCCTAGTGTTTCACCATGGGGAGCACCGGTACTCTTTGTCAAGAAGAAGGATGGATCGTTGGGGTTATGTATTGACTATCTATCCAATACAATACAAGAAGAACAAATATCCACTGCCGAGGATAGAAGATTTGTTTGATCAGCTTAAGGATACATGTGTGTATTCTAAAATTGATCTGCGCTCAGGATATCACCAGCTTTGGATAAGAGATGAGGATGTTCATAAAATAGTTTTCCGCACCCGTTATGGACATTATGAGTTTCTAGTGATGCCGTTAGGTCTCACGAATGCCCCAGCTGCATTTATGGACTTAATGAACCGGGTATTCCTGAGGTATATAGGTCAATTCATGATCATGTTCATCGATGACATAATGATTTATTCTCGATCCGAGGAAGAGCATGAACAACATCTACGGATTGTATTAGAGACGTTGCGACAGGAGCAGTTATATGCCAAATTTAGCAAGTGTGCATTCTGGTTATCCTCAGTAAGTTTTCTTGGACATGTGGTGTCCAACAGAGATATTTCTGTAGATCCCCAGAAGATTGAGGCGATTATCAGTTGGGAGCAGCCAAAATCAGTTCAGGAGGTCCATAGTTTCCTTGGTCTGGCCGGGTATTATTGGAGATTCGTGGAGGGATTCTCGAGTATCGCCATGCCACTCACTCGTCTGACTCAGAAAGGGGTCAAGTTCACCAGGTCAGTGTTAGTTATAGCCCTAAGAACCAATCATGTGATGGTTGAATAGGGAACATTTTGTATCATATTCTATAAAGGCAAAGGATTGGTTATTATATTTAAGTCTTGCTTGTGCCAGCTAAATTAAATATAGTAATGCCCTAGAAAAGTAGGTTCTTATCTACAGCACATCAATTGGCAGAATTGATTATGAGAGGCTGTAGAGAACACTTTCTAAATGTTCCTAGTCAAGTATTAATATGCAAGGGCAATATTAATACATAAAGACTAGCATGTAGGTCAATTGATGACTTGATCTCACAAGTCATGGATATATGATATCAAGTTGACACATGGGTATATATTAGAGAATATATACTGAACTGACCCGCCATGAGAAAGTTTCATGGATCGTTATATGAGTGTCATAAACTTTCTCATGTGACTATTGTTATGAATAGTCCTAAGACCTGAATTCACTACTTATCACTACATAAGGAGTTATTTACTTTGCTATCGTCAGCGTCACGTGATAGCGGTGGACCATAAAGCGATTCTTGGGTATATAACAAATTATGAGGATGTGAGTGATGTAGATGGGATCTATCCCTCTCATATGACGAGTGATATCGGTGGGGTAGAACTACTAAAATGCATGGCCATGCTCGAATGAGTCAATATGAGATATTGAGCTCATTTGTTTGAGTTAGTTTACTCAGGGATCAAGAAACACATAGATTGATCGAGGATGACACGGTCTATGCCTCATTGATCAATCTGATATCAAGGATAGAAGGACACGGTCATACATTATAGTAGTCACGGAAAGGTTAGTCGGATCTTGACTTATCTCGTAACTTGGGTAGCAATGATGTATTGCTAGATGCCGCTCATTGCTTGTGTATCTAAAAGAGTTTAGGTCCACTGCCAACGTTATGAGAGCCTATAGGGTCACACACAAAGAGCATGATAATTAGAGGAATTAGAGTATTCTGGTTTGACTAGAATAATATGGGAATAAGCTTAAGTACAAAATGGTTTTTGGACTTTAAGCTTAATGAGAATTTTAGCTAATTGATTTAATGAGATTAATTCAATATGTTACCTTATTGATTTAATAAGATTAATTCAATATGATAACATAAGCTTAATTGAATTAATAAGATTAATTCAATATGATAACATAAGCTAAATTGAATTAATAAGATTAATTCAACATGCATGAATGCCACATAAGAATGCCACATAAGCATGCCACATAAGCATGCCACCTAAGCATCCACCTAAGCTAGTTAAGGTGGAATGAAACAAAATGGTTTTGTCTCCTTAAGTGGCCGGCCAAACAAGGATATGTCTCAATGCAATGGATTGCATTGAATGTGTGGAGGTGAAAGGGTTTTTCCAACCCTATAAAAGACACCTCAAGTGGCCGGCCAAATGAGAGCATTGGCTTTGTTGTTGGTGGAAGCTTTGGTTGTGTTGTTGTGGTTGTGAGAGAGCTTGGTGGAAGCTTTGGTTGTGTGGGTTTGTGAGTGTAGGCTAGCAAGAAGAGGAGTCTTCTTCTTCCTTTCTCCTTTTCCCTCTCTTCCTCTCCTTTAGGGACTTCTCTAGCAAGAAGTAAAGGAGAGCTCTTCTAGTTTTCCTTTTGTGAGACAAGAGCTTGCTCGTGTGGATACATATAGAGGCACGAACATTTGAACGTGCTAAAGATCCAAACAACCAAAAAGGAAAAGCGGGATTAACAAGGGCACGCAACAAAGGTAATCCTCTCCTATAAGATAGGTTTGGTTTAGAGAAATTTATTTTATACGAGTTTGCTTTCGCATGGATCACTTGGAAGGGATCCTAATTTCCAAGCATATGCCATTTGGCATAAAGAATTCCCTACAAAGGTATCAGAGCCACTTGTAAAATAGGTTTTCTCTATTTTATATATGATATAGAAGTAGGATAAATTTTATTATGAGTTGATAATTGCATTAGCAAATTTTCAAACATAATAAAATATCCAATGTCTTTTAAAAGTTAAATTGACATGGTGCATGGTTATGGCCTAGTCCCAAAAAGTTTGTGATTGTGTGTTGTAATTCTTAATACGGCCTGCGTGTCGTGCCTTTCTCCTAATAATTCTTGTTGTAAAATTAGTTTTAGACTCGAATGTAACTCGAGTATTTCTCCTTTTGTAATGTACAAAACAAAGATGGAGGGTCCATTGGAAGATGAGGTTACAAGGAGGAAGTCAACACACAAGACAACCAAAAGGAAGTACTTAGGAGAAGATGCTATCCCTAGGTTGACCAATCAATCTTTTCATTGGCTTGAGAAGATTGTAGAATAAGGGCCATAACCATGACACGCTTAGTTTAATATGTATGTGATGCATGTTAGTTTAGCTTGTATGTGATGCATGATTAGTTTAGCTTATATGTGATGTATGCTAATATGTATATGATACATGTTTATTTCTTAATAAGTCTAAACGATATGCCTACCAAAGTTGGTACTCACTACTTCCTCGATCATTTGTTATTGGGTTTGCCAAAGCAAAGCAATGCATTTTATCTTGGAGTGCAGTGGACAATCGTGATGTCCATTCTCAGTCTTGGTTAAGACTTAATTAAGTGTTTCTTAATTGGTTAAGAAAGTAGAGGCATATATTAGCTTTGAACATAAGTGTTAACATTAGTTTTGTGTGATTTAGAACATCGACTTTGTCTTAGAAGTGGTCGTTGCTCGATATCCAAGAAGGCCCTGTGCCTCGCCTACACTGAAGTGGTTTAGGAATAAACACTAAAACTAATCTAAAACTTAACCAAAGCTATTAAAGAGTTACATCAGATGTAATTGGCAAAAGATTGCCTACCTAATTATACTACGTCTTGGGCGATTAGCCAAAGCTAACTCAAGACGAATTATGATGTGGATCTTTATCCCATATAAATTTATAGCTAAATAGTAGCTATGAGAATTTAGTGGGAGCCTCATTTAATTAAAGGCCTAATTAAATGATTTAGGTATGATACTTAAACTTTGCATTTTAATGTTGTAGATCACCATGTCATCTAACACGACACACCCCCTCAACTTGCGATCTGTCCTTGAGAAGGACAAGCTCAATGGAGCAAATTTTCTTGACTGGTATAGGAACTTGAGGATTATCCTCAAGCAAGAACGCAAACTATATGTCCTAGAGCAGTCTACCCCTGAAATACCGCTGCCCACTCGTCTTTGAAAAGGATGCTTATAAAAAGCATCAAGATGACGCATTAGATGTGTCATGCCTTATGCTTGCCACCATGAACTCTGAGCTTCAGAAGCAACATGAGAACATGGATGCCTATGATATGGTTGAGCACTTGAAACAACTATATCAAGGACAAGCTAGGCACGAGCGTTTTGAAGTGTCTAAGGCTCTTTTTGCATGCAAGATGCAAGAAGGAACACCTGTAGGAACTCACGTACTCAAAATGATTGGTGCGTTGAGAACCTTGAAAGACTAGGTTTTCCACCGAGCCAAGAATTGGCAATCGATGTTATCCTGCAATCGTTCAAGCATATAATCAATTCGTCATGAATTATAACATGAATGAAATTGATAAACCTTTGCACTGAGATTCTCGGCATGTTGAGAACTGGCGAACCGATCTCAAGAAGAAAGTTAGTAAGTACTAATGGTCAAGAAGGACAAAGGTAGCGCAAAGGCAAGGGTAAGACCCAAGCCAAAGCAAGGCCAATTCATCCACTTCAAAGGGTAAAGGTAAAGTACCTAAGGAAGGGGCTTCCATTGCGGTAAGGTGGACACTAGAAGCAGCTAAAGTCTACCTTGAGGAAGTAAAGAACAAGAGAAGTGGGACTTCTGCCTCAGGTATACATGTTATAGAGGTTAATCTATCTATTTCTTCTACATGGGTATTAGATACCGGATGTGCATCTCACATTTGTACTAATGTGCGTGGAGAGAAATAGTAGAATAATGGCAAAGGCGAAGTGGACCTACGAGTAGGCAATGGCGCAAAAGTTGTCTTGTATGTATGTAGGAACATATTCTTTGTCTTTGCCTTGGCTTATCTTAGAACTAGAGGAGTGCTTTTATGTACCTGCATTGACAAAGAACATAATCTCTGTATCTTGTTTAGACAAGAAAAACTTTTCTTTTATAATAAAGGATAAATGTTATTCCATTTATTTAAATGAAATGTTCTATTGTAATGCACCACTTATGAATGGTCTCTATGTTCTAGATTTAGAAAACCCAATTTATAACGTAAATACCAAGCGGTTCAAATCGAATGATTTGAACCAAACATATCTCACGCCTCGCCTAGGTCACATAAATGAAAAACGCATATCCCAACTCCATAAAGATGGATTATTGGACTCATTTGATTTTGAATCATATGAGGTATGCGAGTCTTGTCTTTTAGGAAAGATGACTAAAACTCCATTTAGTGGACATGGCGAGAGAGCGACGGACTTGTTAGGACTCATACATACTGATGTATGTGGCCCTTTCAATGTCGAAGCCAGAGGAGGCTATAAGTACTTTATTACTTTCACTGATGATATGAGTAGATTTGGCTACTTATATTTGATGAGACATAAGTCGAATCCTTTGAAAAGTTCAAAGAATTCAAGAATGAAGTACAAAACCAACTTGGTAGCGTGTTAAGCTACTTCGATCGGATCGAGGTGGTGAATACCTTAGTCAAGAGTTTCGTGATCACTGGTGAGTGTGGGATAATATCCTAACTCACTCCCCTGGAACACCACAATGGAATGGTGTATCGAGAGGAGAAATCGTACTCTATTAGATATGGTACGATCAATGATGAGCAGATCTACCTACTTCCTTTTGGGGTTTAGCTCTAGAGATGATCTTTCACACTTAATCGCGTTCCATCAAAAGCCGTAGAGAAAAGACACCATATACGATATGGGACGGAAGAGTCCCAAAATGTCTTTTATAAAGATTTGGGGTTGTGAAGCTTACGTTAGGCGTCAAGTCTCGGATAAACTAGGACCCAAATCGGATAAGTGTTATTTTGTAGGATATCCCAAGGAAACTAAGGGATATTACTTTTACAATCCCACACTTGGCAAGGTGTTTGTTGCAAATCATCTTTCTAGAAAGAGAATTTATTTCTAGAAATACTAGTGGGAGTAAAATTCATCTTGAAGAAGTTCAAGATGATGATAACACTAAGGCTTCGATGGAAAATGAGCAGGCACCACAAAGTGTTGTGGATGAGGAATTTGTTGCCCAAAGAGTTGTGGAGCAAACACTGCTCAAGTAGACCAACCTCTTCGTAGATCTAATAGGATCCGTCGTCAACCGAGAGATATTCTTTTCTCTTGGTGACAACGGTGAGGTATTGCTTGTCGATCTTGACGAGCCTACATCCTATCAAGAAGCTATGATGAGCCCAGATTCGAGAAATGGCTAGAGGCCATGAGATCGAAATGGAATCCATGTACACTAACCAAGTATGGACTTTGGTTGATCCACAGGGTAAAACCCATTGGGTGTAAGTGGGTCTTTAAAGTAAAGTGACATGGATGGTAATAAGCATACCTATAAAGGTAGATTGGTGGCTAAAGGATTCAAACAAATTCATGGTATTGACTATGATGAAACCTTTTCACCGATTGCGATGCTTAAATCCATTCGGATCATACTTGCTATTGCGACCTACCACGATTATGAGATCTGGCGGATGGATGTCAAAACCGCTTTTCAATGGAAAGCTACTCGAGGATGTGTACATGACACAGAGGGTTTTGAAGATCCAAAGCATCTGGAAAGGTATCAACGCAAAGGTCCATTTATGGACTAAAGCAAGCCTCTCATGGAATCTTGATTCGATGATGCAATCAAGGAGTTTGGTTTCATCAAGAATGAAGATGAACCTTGTGTCTACAAGAGAAATAGTAGAACCTGAGTTGTATTTCTTGTCTTGTATGTAGATGACATACTTCTCATCGGAAATGATATTCCCTCACTCCGATGCTGTGAAGATGTGGTTAGGAATTGTTTCTCGATGAAGACTTAGGTGAAGCTGCCTATATTCTAGGCATCAAGATCTATAGAGATAGATCTAAAAGATTACTTGGCCTAAGTCAGAGTACATACATTGATAAAGTGCTAGATCGTTTTGCTATGCAAAATTCCAAGAAAGGATTTACGCTTTATCACATGGTGTGAGTCTTTCAAGACTCAATGTCCCTCTTCTAGGAGAGAGAGATCGCATGGATAAGATCCCTTATGCATCCGCCATAGGGTCTATCATGTACGCCATGCTTTGTACTTTCGGCGTCGTATGCTTTGAGCATGCGAGTAGATACGATCGGATCCGGTGAAAGTCATCTGGATAGCGGTCAAAATATTCTTAAATACTTACGAAGAGCGAAAGAATATTTCGATATTTGGAAGGCAATGAGGAGCTAGCGTAAAGGGTTACATGATGCAAGCTTCCAAACGGACAAGGATGACTATAGATCGCAATCGAGTACGTGTTTTGCACGAATGGTGGAGCCGTGTGAGTCGGAAGAGTTCAAAGGACACGATTCTTGATTCTACAAAGAGTATATTATTGCAGATCACGTGCAAAGGAAGGAGGTTTGTTTGGCTCAGTAAGTTCATCGATGAACTTGGGGTAGTTCCTAGCATTGCAGATCCAATAGACCTCTATTATGACAACAATGGGGCTATTGCACAGGCTAAGGAACCTCGATCACATCAGCGGACCAAACACATACTGCGGCGCTTCCATCTCATTCGAGAGATCATCGATAGAGGAGATGTGAGGATATGCAGAGTACCGACAGAAGCTAACATCGCAGATCCATTGACCAAGGCTTTGGCACAGAGGAAGCATGATGGTCACACTAGGTCACTAGGTATTACATATCATAGTGATTGGTAATAGTGCTATTGGGAGATTGTTAGTTATAGCCCTAAGAACCAATCATGTGATGGTTGAATAGGGAACATTTTGTATCATATTCTATAAAGGCAAAGGATTGGTTATTATATTTAAGTCTTGCTTGTGCCAGCTAAATTAAATATAGTAATGCCCTAGAAAAGTAGGTTCTTATCTACAGCACATCAATTGGCAGAATCGATTATGAGAGACTGTAGAGAACACTTTCTAAATGTTCCTAGTCAAGTATTAATATGCAAGGGCAATATTAATACATAAAGACTAGCATATAGGTCAATTGATGACTTGATCTCACAAGTCATGGATATATGATATCAAGTTGACACATGGGTATATATTAGAGAATATATACTGAACTGACCCGCCATGAGAAAGTTTCATGGATCGTTATATGAGTGTCATAAACTTTCTCATGTGACTATTGGTATGAATAGTCCTCAGACCTGAAGTCACTACGATTCCCTACATAAGGAGTTATGTACTTTGGTATCGTCAAACGTCACCCGTAACAGGGTGGACCATAAAGGCGATTACTGGGTATATAACAAATTATGCGGAGGGATGTGAGTGATGTAGATGGGATCTATCCCTCTCATATGACGAGAGTGATATCGGTGGGCCCCTTGATTGAGTAGAACTACTAAAATGCATGGCCATGCTCGAATGAGTCAATATGAGATATTGAGCTCATTTGTTTGAGTTAGTTTACTCAGGGATCAAGAAACACATAGATTGATCGAGGATGACACGGTCTATGCCTCATTGATCAATCTGATATCAAGGATAGAAGGACACGGTCATACATTATAGTAGTCACGGAAAGGTTAGTCGGATCTTGACTTATCTCGTAACTTGGGTAGCAATGATGCATTGCTAGATGCCGCTCATTGCTTGTGTATCTAAAAGAGTTTAGGTCCACTGCCAACGTTATGAGAGCCTATAGGGTCACACACAAAGAGCATGATAATTAGAGGAATTAGAGTATTCTAGTTTGACTAGAATAATTTGGGAATAAGCTTAAGTACAAAATGGTTTTTGGACTTTAAGCTTAATGAGAATTTTAGCTAATTGATTTAATGAGATTAATTCAATATGTTACCTTATTGATTTAATAAGATTAATTCAATATGATAACATAAGCTTAATTGAATTAATAAGATTAATTCAATATGATAACATAAGCTTAATTGAATTAATAAGATTAATTCAACATGCATGAATGCCACATAAGAATGCCACATAAGCATGCCACATAAGCATGCCACCTAAGCATCCACCTAAGCTAGTTAAGGTGGAAGGAAACAAAATGGTTTTGTCTCCTTAAGTGGCCGGCCAAACAAGGATATGTCTCAATGCAATGGATTGCATTGAATGTGTGGAGGTGAAAGGGTTTTTCCAATCCTATAAAAGACACCTCAAGTGGCCGGCCAAATGAGAGCATTGGCTTTGTTGTTGGTGGAAGCTTTGGTTGTGTTGTTGTGGTTGTGAGAGAGCTTGGTGGAAGCTTTGGTTGTGTGGGTTTGTGAGTGTAGGCTAGCAAGAAGAGGAGTCTTCTTCTTCCTTTCTCCTTTTCCCTCTCTTCCTCTCCTTTAGGGACTTCTCTAGCAAGAAGTAAAGGAGAGCTCTTCTAGTTTTCCTTTTGTGAGACAAGAGCTTGCTCGTGTGGATACATATAGAGGCACGGACATTTGAACGTGCTAAAGATCCAAACAACCAAAAAGGAAAAGCGGGATTAACAAGGGCACGCAACAAAGGTAATCCTCTCCTATAAGATAGGTTTGGTTTAGAGAAATTTATTTTATACGAGTTTGCTTTCGCATGGATCACTTGGAAGGGATCCTATTTTCCGTTGCGCATATGCCATTTGGCATAAAGAATTCCCTACAGTCAGAGGCTTGTGAAACTAGCTTTCAGGAGCTTAAGTGACGGCTAGTTTCTGCACCAATCTTAGAGATTCCTTTTGGTGTTGATGGTGTTGGGTTTTTCCGAACCGCAAAAACCGCTTTTTGCGTTGCGAAAACCTCGGAAGCCCCGGCCACGGATCCATGCGAAGTATAATAAATATAAAATATGTATGTGCTTACAGAAATCCTAGATCTACCTTAGATCTAAGAGGTTAGAGCATTACCCTCGTAGCGACCCCCTTCGCTTATCCCGCTCGTCCAAAAGTTCGCAGGAACTCGAGAGTGTCAAGTGCACACTCCTCTATGGTATCCACACAAGCAATAGGTGGAGGAAAAACAATCTTGAGTGTGCTAGCACTCCTAGAAAGTTTCGGCCAAGAGGTTGGGAGAGGGAGAAAGCTTGAGAGGAAGATGATCCAAGGTTGAAGATGAATTAATAAGAGTAACTCACACAAAATGAATACCACCCTTGAAACCCCTAAAGTGGACGGCCACTTCATGGAAGGGGGGGTTACATGCATGCATGTAACTCCCATGACCCTTGGTCTCCCTCATGATGTGGCACCAATTGACCAAGTCAATGATGATATGGAGCATCATCATTGGCCGGCCATGCCTAGTCATCATCATGACATGGCATTTGGTCAAGTCAAACTTGACCTTTCATCTTCCCTCTCAAGTCAAGTCAAACTTGACCTCTAATCTCCCATGGTTGATCAAATCTAACCACTTGACTCAAGTCAATTTAATTTAATGAATCTTTATTCATTAATTTAAATTGATTTGATGAATCAAATCAAAATTAGACTCATTCAACACTTGAATCAACTTGAGTCTAACTCAATTAGTCTAATTTGGATTACTCTTAATCCAATTTGGTTCATCCCATGAACCTAATCCTCATGGTTCATCATATGAACCTAATCTCCATCTAATTGCTCTTATGTGTGTGACCCTATAGGTTCTTGTAACGTTAGCAATGTCCCTAAACCGATTTAGGAACATAAGCAATGAGCGGTATCTAGCAACACATCATTGCTACCCAAGTTACAAGAATGTTGAGCTCCAACATCACCTTTG
The DNA here is from genome assembly GCA_025175895.1 of Wurfbainia villosa. Lineage (NCBI taxonomy): Eukaryota > Viridiplantae > Streptophyta > Magnoliopsida > Zingiberales > Zingiberaceae > Wurfbainia > Wurfbainia villosa. The sequence continues at coordinate 88,011,275 of CM046002.1, forward strand.
TGACTACTAATTGTGACTCTCACAATATGTGACAATGTCCCTCTATCCTTGACATCTAGATTGACCAATCGAGGCATAGACCGTGTCATCCTCGGTACAATCTAAATCTTGAACCCCAAGTAGACTCACTCTAATCAAATGAGCTCAATATCTCATATTGATTCATTTGGGCATGGCCATGCACTTCGTGGTCTCACTCTATCAAGAATATCGATGTCACCCCCATCATATAGGAGGGATAGATCCCATCTACATCACTCACATTCCTCCGCATAATTTGTTACATACCCAGTAATCGCCTTTATAGTCCACCCATTTACGGGTGACGTTTGACGAAGCCAAAGTATGCAACTCCTTATGTAGGGAACCATGGTGACTTCAGGTCTAAGGACTAATAGTCATACTAATAGCCACATGAGAAAGTTTATGACACTCATATAACGATCCATGATACTTTCTCATGGCGGGTCATTCAGTATACATTCTCCAATGCATACCCATGTGTCAACTTGATATCTCATATCCATGACTTGTGAGATCAAGTCATCTTGTTGACCTACATGCTAGTCTCTCATTAACAATGTTAATACTCGACTAGGAATGATTAAGAGTAGTGTTCTCTATATCATCTCATTATCGATTCAACCAATCGATTGATATAGATAAGAACCTACTACTCAAGGACATTATTATATTTAGTTATTTGACACCAATACAAGTAAATATAATAACCATGCCTTTATAAATAGGAATATGATACAATAAAGTCCATACAACAATCATCACATGATTGGCTCTAGGGCTTTTCACTAACAATCTCCCACTAGCACTAGTGCCAATCACCGTAGTATCTAATACCCAATGACCTAGTGTGACCTGTCACGCCCGCCCTTCCGGGACCTATGTCCGGAAAGGCGGCGCGTGACGCGACCGTACATACATTTCATACAACGGAAGACTTTATATATATATACTTCTTATTTCTTACAGCGGAAGACTTAAGACCTAAATACTTTTTTTTTTCTTTCAAACATAAATATGCATTAACACTTCTTCTTAACATAGAGCATGTTTCATAGCATAGCATGCATAGATACTTCTTCTTTACTTCTTCTTATCAACATAACGCATTCTTCTTTACTTCTTCTAATCAACATAAAGCATGCATCATATATATATATAGATACATAGGGCTTAGTAGGTTCATAACATCATTGTCATCGGGAGACATAAGTAAAGACATCCATAGGCATCATCATCATAGGTAATACATGTATAAGTAGACTTAACGGATCTTCTCCACCATGCCACTACCACACACATTGACCCCTCCTGCTGATCCCTTTAGTTTATCCATCCCTTACCCTTATCTGCAGTACGAGGGAAAGATAACTATAAGCACATAGGCTTAGTAAGATCCTGTCCTACTCACAAAAACCATACATCATCATTAATCATGACTTGTAGCATTTATAACATATAATCAATATATCATGTAACATACATGGCATCATCAACTTAACTTGTAGCTTAAGTAACATAAAATAATATAGCATGGACCATCCCGAACTTAGCAGCATAACATGAAATATATACTTAATCAGCATAATATGCATCATATGTAACCTAGTAACATAACATCATAGCGTACCATCGAACATAACATGTAACGTATACATCATGACATATCATCTAACATAACATGTAACTTAAACATTATGGCATATCATCTAACATAACATGTAACTTAAACATTATGGCATGTCATCCAACATAACATGTAATGTAAACATTATGGCATATCATCTAACATAACATGTAACTTAACAATCATGGCATATCATCTAACATAACATGTAACGTAAACATTATGGCATATCATCTAACATAACATGTAACTTAAACATTATGGCATATCATCTAACATAACATGTAACTTAAACATTATGGTATGTCATCAAACATAACATGTAACGTAAACATTATGGCATATCATCTAACATAACATGTAACTTAACAATCATGGCATATCATCTAACATAACATGTAACTTAACAATCATGGCATATCATCTAACATAACATGTAACTTAAACATTATGGCATATCATCTAACATAACATGTAACTTAAACATTATGGCATGTCATCAAACATAACATGTAACGTAAACATTATGGCATATCATCTAACATAACATGTAACTTAACAATCATGGCATATCATCTAACATAACATGTAACTTAACAATCATGGCATATCATCTAACATAACATGTAACATAAACATTATGGCATATCATCTAACATAACATGTAACTTAAACATTATGGCATGTCATCAAACATAACATGTAACGTAAACATTATGGCATATCATCTAACATAACATGTAACTTAACAATCATGGCATATCATCTAACATAACATGTAACTTAACAATCAACAGGTAAACGTATGCAAGATGCTTTTGAAAACATATATGTTAGGTACGTAAATATAAATCTCAACATATTTGGGCCCGGCATTGTACCACTTCTTCATTATCATAGCGCGCATCCCTAAATAGGTCCGAGGTAGCAAGTCTCGAACCTAATAGGTTTCTAGGCCCGAGTCTTATTCCATCGACCTAGGGGCAATCGTCATAGCGTAGAAGCCCATCCTAGGCCCGAGTCTTACTCCATCGACCTAAGGCATCTTGGAGCCCATCCCGTACTAGGCCCGAATCTTATTCCATCGACCTAGGGGCAATCATACATAGAATCCCTTCCTAGGCCCGAGTCTTATTCCATCGACCTAGGGCATCTTAGGAGCCCATCCCTTCTCGGACCTTGTTAAGGTCTTGGTACAAGCCATGCAGAAGGTAAAATACTTATATGCTTATTTTACTACATATCTTATTTCATTAACATAGCATAGCATACTTCGTTTCATAACACATCATGCTTCATTTCATTAACATAGCATAGCATACTTCATTTCATACACCTCATGCTTCATTTCATTAACATAGCATAGCATACTTCATTACATACACATCATGCTTCATTTCATTAACATAACATGGCATACTTCATTTCAAACACATCATGCTTCATTTCATTAACATAGCATAGCATACTTCATTTCATACACATCATGCTTCATTTCATTAACATAGCATAGCATACTTCATTTCATACACATCATGCTTCATTTCATTAACATAGCATGGCATACTTCATTTCATAACAACATAGCTTATTTCATTAACATAGCATGGCATACTTTATTTCATAACAACATAACCTATTTCATTAGCATAGTATACAATTCATGGTATGAACTTCATTGTAACCTAAAAGACCAAAGGTGGCCGAATGGCTCCTAGGCTTTTAGGGTTTAGACTTTTAACCTAATTCAAGTAACATACAAATGCATATAATTCCATAAAATTCATGGTATGAACTTCATTGTAACCTAGAAGCCAAAGGTGGCTGAATGGGTCTTTGGTGGCTATTAGGGTTAGCTTTTGTCCTAATCCACTTTAACCCCTAACATCATCATCTAGTTACAAAAACATGGCATGGAACTTCATTGAAACCCTAAAAGTAGGGTTTGGCCGAATAGGTCTTTAGTGTTCATTAGGGTTAGCTTTTGTCCTAATCCACTTTAACCCCTAACATCATCATCTAGTTATAAACAACATAGCATAGAGCTTCATTGAACCCTAAATCATGGCTTGGCCGAATGGCCTTTAGTGGGTATTAGGGTTAGCTTTTGTCCTAATCCCCTTTTAACATACTTATAAAATCATATGCATACCAACATGGATTAAACTTCATTAGGACATCAATATAAGGGGGGGTGGCCGAATGGCCTATGTAGACTTTTAGGGTTAGATCTTTATCCTAAACCCCCTAACATGTTAACATCATTAATTACAAGTAAAACAAGCTATAAAACTTCAATAAACACCAAAATCCATATTGGCCGAATGGTTCTTAGGGTTTCCTAGGGTTAACTTTTGACCTAATCCATTTTTAACCCTAACATCATCATATAGTTTCAAAGCATGGCATATAACTTCATGGAGACCCTAAATCATAGTTTGGCCGAATATAACAATATAGGTTTCTTTTTTTTTTTCAAAAATAGAAATCGGAACTACTCGTATGCAGGTGAGGGATACTTACATCCTTCGCTTTGCTTGTAGTGTGAAGAAGATGACCTAACACAAACCCTAGCCCTTGCTTCTTGCTTGGAGGAGTTTCGGCCAAAGGTGGAGAAGGGCTAGAATTTTGGTGAGGAGAAGAAGAAGAAGAGTGGAAGTGACCAAATCCAACCTTCCCTCTTCTTTATAAAGGGGGGAGGAAGAGAAGTTCCTCTTTTCTTTTCCATGCCTCTTCATTTACTCTTAGTCCCACTTATCTATAGTTTCCCCCTCTTCCTTAATCATATAATCCTATTGGGCTTCTGGTTAGTGGGTGCATCTATAAGGCTTGGCTATCTCTAGAGGTTTGGGGTTCAATTCCTAGGCCTTGCACCCCTTTTTGGCTTATTTTCTTTTATTTTTGAAAAGGCCCACATAAAGCCCATGATCATCAAGCCAAAAATTTCTGTAAAATTGCTAGGAATTTTACGGGCGTTACAATCCTTCATACCTTTAAAAAGTTTCGTCCTCGAAACTTAGAACAATTAATGGGTATACCTTCATGTCCTCCTCGCGTTCCCAGGTAGCTTCCTCGTACCGTTGATTCTGCCACAGGACCTTTACTAAGGGCACCTCTTTGTTCCTTAGCCTCTTGATTTCTCGGTCTAGTATTTGGATAGGCCGACTTTCAATACTTAGGTCCTCTTGAACTTGTACTGTTTGTGGCTCGATCACTTGGTCTACATCTTGGAAATGCATTTCTTGAGCACGAGACATGGAAACACGTTGTGAATAGCCGACATCTCTTGAGGCGCTCTAGCTTGTAAGCTACATTGCCAATCCTCTGCTATATCGGATCGGTCCCACATAACGTGGACTCGGTTTACCCTTCCTTCGAACCTCATTACTCCCTTCATGGGAGCCACTTTGAGAATACTAGGTCCCCAACCTCGAATTCTAATGGTCTCTCGCCTCTTATCCGCATAGCTCTTTTGTCCTTTGGCGATTCAATTCTCTGGCGGATGTTCCGTATAGCTCTTGTGGTGTCTCGATGAAATCCGTCGAGTCCCATCCTCTTCTTTTCACCACCCTCGTACATGGGAGATCTACATTTCCTCCGTATAGAGCCTCGTAGGTGCCATTCCAATAGTAGCTTGTAGCTATTATTGTAATTCTGCCAAACATAAGTATCGACACGGCTACCTTTGAAATCCGAGCGCGGGCTCTTAACATATCTTCCTTGATTTACTCTTTTCATCTCGTCTGCTGGGATGGAAGGCGATCGAATAATAGCTTTGTGCCTAAGGCCTTGAACGCATTCCGAAATGGGAGATAAGCGACCATCTCTGAAATGATGGTCTTAGGAATCCCATGTATCGATAATTTCCTAGCATATAAGCCCGGCATTTGCTCGTGAATAGGTCATCTTGATTGCTAAGAAATGGGCGGACTCACAATCTGTCTCACAATCACCCATATAGCATCATAACCGCTTGTCGTCGCCTTGGGCAATCCCGAGATGAAATCCATAGAAATGTCCTCCCATTCCATTCTCGGAATCTGGATCACGCAGTGTTCCTCCAGTCTTTGTCGTGCCTTAACCCTTGGCAGTCGTGCAAATCTTGACATACTGAGCCACATCTCTTTTCATTCCGAACCACCAGAACTTTCGTTTGAGGTCTTGGTACATCTTGGTGGTTCCAGGATGCATCGCATAGGGAGTTCTGTGAGCTTCCTCGACTATCTCCTCCCGCAATTCTGGATCGTCGGGAATACACAAGCGATCCCTGAGGTAGGGTACTCCACTATCAGAGATCCGAAACCCGTCGCCCTTTCTCTCTAGGACCTCTTGCTTGATCCTCTGAAGGCTTGGGTCACGGGCTTGCTTTTCTAGTATATCATCGAACAGCGTTGGTGCTATCGTCGAGTCAGTGTCCGGAGATGATTTCCACCCCAACGCATAATCTCTTTTTCTAAGGGTCGAGATAGCAGAGGACATCAAGGTGGTGCAGGACTTCTGCTGAGTGCATCGACCACCTTGTTAGCTTTCCCGGATGGTAAAGAATCTCGCAGTCATAATCCAGCCCGAGCCATCTCATCTCATGTTAAGGTCCTTCCAGGTGAAGAAATATTTGACTACTGTGGCAGATAGATCCTGCCGAGCTCCATAGAGATAATGCCTCCATGTTTTGAGAGCAAAGACCACGGCCGCTAGCTCTAAATCATGTGTGGGATAATTCCTTTCGTGTTCCTTGAGTTTCCTAGAGGCGTAGGCAATGACCTTGCCATTCTGCATAAGTCTGACTCAGAGTCCCAACTTGGAAGCCTTTGTCGATCGAAGCCGTTCTTGTCGGAAGAGCAAGAATTGGGTATGGTCAGTCTCCTTTTTAACTCTGTGAAACTCCTCTCGCAGTGTCCGTCCACTCATATTTCTTGTCCTTTCTGGTGAGGATTTGTCATAGCGGCAATCACGGAGAAGTTCTCTACAAACTTCCGTAGTAGCTTGCTAGCCCAAGAAAGCTCGATTTATTGGCATTCTTTGGTCGGTTCGATTACTCACGGCTTCAATCTTTATTGGGTCTACCATTACTCAGTGCTTGGATATTACGTGACCCAAAAAATGATACTTGTTGACGAACTCGCATTTGGAGAACTTTGCGAATAGTTGTTTTCGAAGAATCTGCAATACCATTCACATTCGGTGTTACGCATGCTCCTCGGGGTCCTCGAATATATTAGTATGTCGTCTATGAAGGCGATCACAAACTTAATCGAGAATGCCGAGAATACTCGATTCATCAAATCCATGAACAGGGCAGGTGCATTCGTTACTCCGAAGGGCATAACTACGAACTCGTAATGTCCATACCTTGTCCGGAAGGCCGTCTTTGGTATATCATCTGGTTTTACTTTTACTTGATGATAGCCGGACCTCAGGTCAATCTTTGAGAAGACGGCAGCACCTTTTAGTTGGTCGAACAGGTCATCAATCCGCGGTAAAGGATCTGGTTCTTGATCGTCACATTGTTGTGCTCATTAATTAAGGCACTCTTTGAGCGGCTCCTCTGCGATGCGCGGTCTATGAACTCCGCGGCCACATTCGGAGATATTTCTGGTGGAGCATCTTGGCGCATGAGTCTGACCCTTTCTCTTTCCGTGCTGACCAACTCTGGGCACAGGCGTGCGAGTCGGTTGAATCTCTTCACGGCTTCGCTGACCGATAGGTCACCTTGTCGGAAACCAGTGAACTCGTCGTAATGCTTGTTGGTCACCCTCATGTGGAAGAATTCTTCGAAGAATTCGTACTCGAAATCTGCCCATCTCATCTGATTTACTTGTCTCTTGGTTTTAACCCGTTCCCACCACATCCGAGCATCTCCCGACAGGCAGAATGATACACACTTAATCTTCTCGCATTCGGGCCAGTCCAGCAGCTCCACGATGCTTTCCGTCTTGAACCGAGCTTGGGCATCCCATGGTTCACCGATGCGAAGAAATTTTCGGCTTTAGTCTACGCCCTTTGGATCGAGGTAAGCTTCTGTCGAACCATCGGGCGGGCCGCGTTGGTGCGATAGGGTTTCCTCGATTCATTAGGGTAGTTATTACTTGTTGTTGTTCTGTAACTTGTCGTTGGAGTTCTGTGACTATGTGTGTAAGGTCATGCGGGGGTGCTAGCTCATCAGTTCTACTACTGCGTCTTCCAGACATGTTTATCTTCATACATTAAGGTAAAACTAGTATAAGTTCCCGTTCGTTGTCCTACGCATACTTAGACTAAAGCTAACATAAAGTCATTTTAAGATTAAGGCATCATTCATGTTCTCATGCATAGTTTCAACTTGAGGTATTTTACATCATACCAGAACAAGCATAAGGGTATCATACATATTTTCATGCATATTTAAGCTAGAAGCATTTCCTATTATTCATGAACAAGCATAAGGTAAAGGCTTTTTATAATTAAGCTAGAGGCATTTTATATCATACATGAACTAAATAATTTAAAGACATTTTATATCATGCATGATCAAAATTAACAAAGTTAAAGTATAGACATAGAATTCTTACTTGGAGCAGCAGGATTTGGAGCTTGATGTGTGTGTAGTGGAAAGGCAGATCCGCTCTGATACCAACCTGTCACGCCCGCCCTTCCGGGACCTATGTCCGGAGGCGTAGCGTATGTATGACATACATACATTTCATACAGCGGAAGACTTTATATATATATACTTCTTATTTCTTACAGCGGAAGACTTAAGACCTAAATACTTTTTTTTTTCTTTCAAACATAAATATGCATTAACACTTCTTCTTAACATAGAGCATGTTTCATAGCATAGCATGCATAGATACTTCTTCTTACTTCTTCTTTACTTCTTCTTATCAACATAACGCATTCTTCTTTACTTCTTCTTATCAACATAAAGCATGCATCATATATATATATAGATACTTAGGGCTTAGTAGGTTCATAACATCATTGTCATCGGGAGACATAAGTAAAGACATCCATAGGCATCATCATCATAGGTAATACATGTATAAGTAGACTTAACGGATCTTCTCCACCATGCCACTACCACACACATTGACCCCTCCTGCTGCTCCCTTTAGTTTATCCATCCCTTACCCTTATCTGCAGTACGAGGGAAAGATAACTATAAGCACATAGGCTTAGTAAGATCCTGTCCTACTCACAAAAACCATACATCATCATTAATCATGACTTGTAGCATTTATAACATATAATCAATATATCATGTAACATACATGGCATCATCAACTTAACTTGTAGCTTAAGTAACATAAAATAATATAGCATGGACCATCCCGAACTTAGCAGCATAACATGAAATATATACTTAATCAGCATAATATGCATCATATGTAACCTAGTAACATAACATCATAGCGTACCATCGAACATAACATGTAACGTATACATCATGACATATCATCTAACATAACATGTAACTTAAACATTATGGCATATCATCTAACATAACATGTAACTTAAACATTATGGCATGTCATCCAACATAACATGTAATGTAAACATTATGGCATATCATTTAACATAACATGTAACTTAACAATCATGGCATATCATCTAACATAACATGTAACGTAAACATTATGGCATATCATCTAACATAACATGTAACTTAAACATTATGGCATATCATCTAACATAACATGTAACTTAAACATTATGGCATGTCATCAAACATAACATGTAACGTAAACATTATGGCATATCATCTAACATAACATGTAACTTAACAATCATGGCATATCATCTAACATAACATGTAACTTAACAATCATGGCATATCATCTAACATAACATGTAACTTAAACATTATGGCATATCATCTAACAAAACATGTAACTTAAACATTATGGCATGTCATCAAACATAACATGTAACGTAAACATTATGGCATAACATCTAACATAACATGTAACTTAACAATCATGGCATATCATCTAACATAACATGTAACTTAACAATCATGGCATATCATCTAACATAACATGTAACGTAAACATTATGGCATATCATCTAACATAACATGTAACTTAAACATTATGGCATGTCATCAAACATAACATGTAACGTAAACATTATGGCATATCATCTAACATAACATGTAACTTAACAATCATGGCATATCATCTAACATAACATGTAACTTAACAATCAACAATGCTTTTGAAAACATATATGTTAGATGCGTAAATATAAATCTCAACATATTTGGGCCCGGCATTGTACCACTTCTTCATTATCATAGCGCGCATCCTAAATAGGCCCGAGGTAGCAAGTCTCGAACCTAATAGGTTCTAGGCCGAGTCTTATTCCATCGACCTAGGGCAATCGTCATAGCGTGAAGCCCATCCTAGGCGAGTCTTACTCCATTCGACCTAAAGGCATCTTGGGGCCCCATCCTTCTTGGACCTTGTTAAGGTCTTGGTACAAACCATGCAGGTAAAATACTTATATGCTTATTTTACTACATATCTTATTTCATTAACATAGCATAGCATACTTCGTTTCATAACACATCATGCTTCATTTCATTAACATAGCATAGCATACTTCATTTCATACACCTCATGCTTCATTTCATTAACATAGCATAGCATACTTCATTACATACACATCATGCTTCATTTCATTAACATAACATGGCATACTTCATTTCATACACATCATGCTTCATTTCATTAACATAGCATAGCATACTTCATTTCATACACATCATGCTTCATTTCATTAACATAGCATAGCATACTTCATTTCATACACATCATGCTTCATTTCATTAACATAGCATGGCATACTTCATTTCATAACAACATAGCTTATTTCATTAACATAGCATGGCATACTTTATTTCATAACAACATAACCTATTTCATTAGCATAGTATACAATTCATGGTATGAACTTCATTGTAACCTAAAAGACCAAAGGTGGCCGAATGGCCCTTATAGGCTTTTTAGGGTTTAGACTTTTAACCTAATTCAAGTAACATACAAATGCATATAATTCCATAAAATTCATGGTATGAACTTCATTGTAACCTAGAAGCCAAAGGTGGCCGAATGGGTCTTTGGTGGCTATTAGGGTTAGCTTTTGTCCTAATCCACTTTAACCCCTAACATCATCATCTAGTTACAAAAACATGGCATGGAACTTCATTGAAACCCTAAAAGTAGGGTTTGGCCGAATAGGTCTTTAGTGTTCATTAGGGTTAGCTTTTGTCCTAATCCACTTTAACCCCTAACATCATCATCTAGTTATAAACAACATAGCATAGAGCTTCATTGAACCCTAAATCATGGCATGGCCGAATGGGCTTTAGTGGGTATTAGGGTTAGCTTTTGTCCTAATCCCCTTTTAACATACTTATAACATCATATGCATACCAACATGGATTAAACTTCATTAGGACATCCATATAAGGGGGGGTGGCGATTAGATCTTTATCCTAAACCCCCTAACATGTTAACATCATTATTTACAAGTAAAACAAGCTATAAAACTTCAATAAACACCAAAATCCATATTGGCCGAATGGTTCTTAGGGTTTCCTAGGGTTAACTTTTGACCTAATCCATTTTTAACCCTAACATCATCATATAGTTTCAAAGCATGGCATATAACTTCATGGAGACCCTAAATCATAGTTTGGCCGAATATAACAATATAGGTTTCTTTTTTTTTTCAAAAATAGAAATCGGAACTACTCAGATAGAGTGAGGGATACTTACATCCTTCGCTTTGCTTGTAGTGTGAAGAAGATGACCTAACACAAACCCTAGCCCTTGCTTCTTGCTTGGAGGAGTTTCGGCCAAAGGTGGAGAAGGGCTAGAATTTTGGTGAGGAGAAGAAGAAGAAGAGTGGAAGTGACCAAATCCAACCATCCCTCTTCTTTATAAAGGGGGGAGGAAGAGAAGTTCCTCTTTTCTTTTCCATGCCTCTTCATTTACTCTTAGTCCCACTTATCTATAGTTTCCCCCTCTTCCTTAATCATATAATCCTATTGGGCTTCTGGTTAGTGGGTGCATCTATAAGGCTTGGCTATCTCTAGAGGTTTGGGGTTCAATTCCTAGGCCTTGCACCCCTTTTTGGCTTATTTCCTTTTATTTTTGAAAAGGCCCACATAAAGCCCATGATCATCAAGCCAAAAATTTCTGTAAAAATTGCTAGGAATTTTATGGGCGTTACATGACCATCATGCTTTTTCTGTGCCAAAGCCTTGGTCAAGGGATCTGTGATGTTAGCCTCTGTGGGTACTCTACAAATCTTCACATCTCCTCTATCGATAATCTCACGAATGAGATGGAAGCACCGATATATTCGGCCTCTGTTGTAGAATCAATAACTGTGTCCTGCTTGGAACTCTTCCAGCTCACAGTGCTACCTATTTAAGCAAAACACGAACCCTGACTGCGATCTATAATCTTCCTGGTAAGTTTGGAAGTTGGCATCGCTGTAACCCCTTTATAGCCAGCTCCTCATTGCCTCCAAATATCAAGAAATATTCTTTAGTCCTTCTCAAGTACTTAAGAATATTCTTGACTGCTATCCAGTGACGCTCACCTGGATCTGACTGGTATCTACTCGTCATGCTCAAAGCATACGAGACATCAGGATGAGTACATAGCATGGCGTACATGATAGATCCTATAGCAGATGCATAAAGGATCTTATCCATGCGGTCTCTCTCCTCTCTAGAAGAGGGACTTTGAGTCTTCGAAAGACTCACACCATGTGACATCGACAGAAGTCCTTTCTTGGAATTCTGCATGGCAAACCGAAGTAATACCGTGTCAATGTATGTACTCTGACTTAGGCCAAGCAATCTCTTAGATCTATCTCTATAGATCTTGATGCCTAGAATACAGGTTGCTTCACCTAAGTCTTTCATTGAGAAGCACATCCCGAGCCAAGTCTTCACAGACTGTAGCGAAGGGATGTAATTCCCAATGAGCAGTATGTCATCCACATACAATACAAGGAAGACAACTGTGTTCCTATTAACCCTCTTGTAGACACAGGGTTCATCTTCATTCTTGATGAAACCAAACTGTTTGATCGCATCATCGAATCGAAGATTCTAGCTCCGAGAAGCTTGCTTTAGCCCATAGATGGACCTTTGCAGCTTGCATACCTTCCCAGTATGCTGTGGATCTACAAAACCCTCAGGTTGTGTCATGTACACATCCTCGAGCAAGTTTCCATTCAGAAACGCAGTTTTGACATCCATCTGCCAGATCTCATAATCGTGGTATGCTGCAATAGCAAGCAAGATCCGAATGGACTTAAACATTGCCACCGGAGAAAAGGTTTCATCATAGTCAATACCATGAATTTTCTTGAAACCTTTAGCCACCAATCGACCCTTATAGGTATGCGTAAGTCCATCCATGTCAGTCTTTCTCCTAAAGACCCACTTACACCCAATGGGTTTGACCCCTTCAGGTGGATAAACCTGTTGGTGCAGTAGGCACCTAAGTCGAACCTAAGTTTTGATTATAGCAAATGATACAAAGTTAAGCATATATTGTTATCTCACGAGCTAAATCAAGTGTGCAGAAAAGTCTCAATGCTGGAGCTGAAGGCTAGCGACACCCGGAGGAAGCCGCGGTGGTCGGGCGACACTCGAGTTACTTCGGAGGGAGCCGAAGGAATCGAGTGGAAGGCCGGAAGCAAAAGCGACACATAAGTATCGAGGTAAGCTCGTGTGTGCGAGCGTAAGTGAGGTCGAATCCTCTTTACGGAGATGATCTTAGGCGACGATCCGACCCAAGACTTCCCATGGAAGGTCTATGTTGAGATCGGACCGCAAGTGGCCGTCGAATCCACTTATATTTTGAGGTAACTCTTTATTATTGTCGAAAAGTCTAAAAATCAGTTCAAAAATGAACCCGCTTTTTACTACAAAATTTAATATATGCCGACCGGGAATGGTAGCTAATTTCTACTCAGAATCCTCGGGATATCCAACAAAAGAGCATTGTCTATGAGTTCTTAAGGCACCAACAGGACATAAATAAGAGCAATACGTAAGAGTTTTGTGCCCATTTGTGATTGGTTGAAGACCCATTCGTTGAGGGCTTAAAGGCTATAAAGGAGGGCCAAACCTAGGGTTTTTCATGAATTTCTAAGTGCTCAAAAGCTTCCACAACGCTTTCGACTCTCAAACTCTCTCGACAGCGAAGTCTGCCAACAACCCTAGCTTAAGTTCTTTCTTTTTAGTTGTTGGTATAATCCTTGTTTTCAATATTGCAATTATTTTACTCGAGAGTTTTCTATCGTTGCATTTTACTTTTAATAGAAGAGAGGGTGTGTCTCTCTATCATTTTTCTTCGAAAGTTTTTTTTGTAATCGTCAAACTCCTACCTCCAACGAGGAGGAGTGTTTTAGTGAATTGCCCTCCGTACACGGTCTAGGACCGTTAGGGCCTTGGAGTAGTAGCCGAAGGCTACGAACCAAGTAAAAAAATAAACTTGTCTCTTTTTGTTTCATTTATCTTTCCGCTGCACTTATTTGTTTTGATACGAACTCGTAAAAGAAGAAAAAGGTTTTGCGCTATTCACCCCCCCCCTCTAGCGCTCACTTCGATCCTACAAAACCAAAGTCCATACTTGGTTGGTGTACATGGATTCCATCTCGGATCTCATGGCCTCTAGCCATTTCTCAGAATCTGGGCTCATCACAGCTTCCTGATAGGAGGTAGGCTCATTCTCAATGAGCATTACGTCATCATGGTCAGACAAGATAAATGAGTATCTCTCAGGCTGACGACGTACCCTATCAGATCTGCGAAGAGGTAGGTCTACCTGAATAGGTGGTTGTTCCACAACTCTTTGTGCAACAACCTCATCACCCACAACACTTTGTGGTACCCGTTCAGCCTCCATCAAGGCCTCAGTGCTATGGTTCTTATCTTGAATTTCTTCAAGATCGAAGGTACTCTCACTAGTTTTTCTAGAAACAAAATCCCTTTCTAGAAAAACTCCAGTCTTTGCCACAAACACTTTGTGCTGACTGGGAATGTAGAAGTAATATCCCTTTGTATCCTTGGGATATCCAACAAAATAGCACCTATCGGATTTGGGTCCCAGTTTGTCTGAGACTGGATGTCGAACGTAAGCCTCACAACCCCAAATCCTCATAAAAGACATCATGGGATTTCTCCCAGTCCATATCGTATATGGTGTCTTTATCACAGCCTTGGATGGTACACGGTTAAGAGTAAAGGCTGCTGTGTCTAGAGCATATCCCCAAAAGGATATAGGAAGATCTGTGTGACTCATCATAGATCGTACCATATCCAATAGGGTACGATTCCTCCTTTCGGATACACCATTCCACTGTGGTGTTCCAGGAGGAGTGAGTTGGGATAGAATCCCACACTCAGCTAGATAGTCACGAAACTCATGGCTAAGGTATTCACCACCTCGATCTGATCGAAGTATCTTAATACTCTTGCCAAGTTGGTTTTGTACTTCATTCTTGAATTCTTTGAACTTTTCAAAGGATTCTGATTTATGTGTCATGAGATACACATAACCATATCTACTGAAGTCATCAGTAAATGTAATGAAGTACCTGTAACCACCTCTAGCAACATTGAAAGGACCACATACATCACTATGTATAAGTCCTAACAAATCTGTTGCTCTTTCGCTGTGTCCACTAAAGGGAGTCTTGGTCATCTTGCCTAAAAGGCAAGATTCGCATGTCTCATATGATTCAAAATCAAATGAGTCTAGCAGCCCATCCTTATGGAGCTGAGATAAGCGACTCTCATTTATGTGACCTAAGCGACAGTGCCAGAGATAAGTTTGGTTCAACTCATTTGACTTGAACCTCTTGGTACTTATGTTATAGATAGGGCTCTCTAAGTCTAGGAAGTAGAGTCCGTTCATTAGAGGTGCTCTACAATAGAACATATCATTTAAATAAACTGAACAACATTTGTTCTTTATTATAAATGAAAATCCTTTCTTGTCCAAACAAGAAACTGAAATGATGTTCTTGGTTAAGGCAGGCACATAACAACATTCATCTAATTCTAATACAAGCCCAGAGGCGAGATAGATCATAAGTTCCTACGATAGCGAGAACCCTTGCTCCATTGCCTACTCGTAGGTCCACCTCGCCCTTTGTCAATGCCCTGGTATTTCTCAGCCCCTGCACATTGGTACAAATGTGAGATGCACATCCGGTATCTAATACCCATGATGAAGAAATAGATAGATTGACTTCTATAACATTTATACCTGAAGTAGAAGTCTCACTTCTCTTCTTCTTAAGATCTTCCAGGTATGCCTTGCAGTTACGCTTCCAGTGTCCTGCTTCCTTGCAGTGGAAGCAAGCCCCTTCCTTTGCTACCCCTCCTTTGGGTTTAAGTTCTTTTCCTTAGCCCTTGGCTTGGGACTTTCCCTTACCTTTAGGCTTGCCCTTGCCTTTCTTCTTCTGCACCATCAAAATGGTGTCAGATTTACCCTTCTTAAGGTTAAGCTCAGCAGTTCTCAACATGCTGAGCATTTCAGGCAATAACTTATCAATTTCATTCATGTTATAATTCATGACAAATTGATTGAAGGCTTGTGGCAAAGATTGAAAGATCAGGTCAGTGGCCAGCTCTTGGCCAAGTGGGAATCCCAGCCTTTGTAGGTTTTCTACGTACCCAATCATCTTGAGTACATATGTACCTACGGGAGTCCCTTCTTGCATTTTGGACCCAAATAATGCCTTAGAGACTTCATATCTCTCATGCCTAGCTTGTCCTTGATATAGTTGACGAAGATGTCCAACCATATCATAAGCATTCATGAACTCATGTTGCTTCTGAAGCTCAGAGTTCATGGTCATGAGCATTAGACATGACACATCTAATGCATCATCTTGATGCTTCTTGTAAGCATCTTTGTCAGCTCGCGAGGCACTGGCAGGAGGTGCCTCCGGAATGGGCTGCTCCAGGACGTACAACTTCCTTTCTTGGGTGAGAACAATTCTCAAGTTCCTGTACCAGTCCAGGAAATTTGTTCCATTGAGCTTGTCCTTCTCAAGGACAGATCGCAGAGAGAGTGTTCGTGTTTGTCGACATAGTTATCTACAACATACAATGCAGAGAATTAATATCATATTCCTTTTATCATTTAATTAGGCCTTTAATCAAATGATGCTCCCACTGAATTATAGGAATTTTGTAGAATCGAGTTATGGATGTGGTCAAACCACATTTACTAGATTCATACAAACTAGCTATAATTCTTGCGGGACAAGATCCACATCATACTAAGCCTTGAGTTAGCTTTGGCTAAATCACCCAAGACTTAGCACGATCGGTGGGTAACACATTACCGATTACATCTCTATGCAACTCTTGTTTATAGGATCAAGACCCACATTTACAAAAGACCTTGAGTTAGCTTTGGCTAAATCGCCCAAGATTTAGTGTAAATGCGATCTTGACCTATCGTTCCAACGATTGGAATATGCCTATAGTTCTACTCGATCCAATTGAGTTTAACTAGTTTTGCTCAATCTAATTGAGCTTACTCTAACCCAAGCGTGATAGGCGGGACCAAGATTGTCCCTCCGCACCCTACCAAGATAATATGCGTTGCTCTGCTTTGGCAGATTCAACAACAACAAATGATCGAGGTATTGATGGGTATCAAGGCTCGGTAGGCATTTTCGAGTTGATTCGATTATGATCTAATCTAATCGTAATGTGTATCTTATACGCATTTAGGCCTTTATTATCCTATATTAGCATGCATCATATACATACATTCATTATTCTAGCATGCATCATATACATACAAGAAAATTATCCTAGCATGCATCATATACATACAAGCATTATTCTACTAGCATGCATCACATACATACAAGCAAAATCAATTAAATATATATATATATATATATATCAACATATATATATATATATATATATATATATATATATATATATATATATATATATATAATTAAATGTGATATAGTCATGGCCCTACTATGATCTTCTCAAGCCAATGAGAAGATCGGACGGTCAACCTAAGGCTAGCGGCTTCTCCAAGCGCTTCCTTTGACCGCCATGTGTCGTCGTCACCCTTCTCGTAATCTCGTCTTCGAGTGGACTTTCCACCACTCCATTTTGTACATTACAAATATGAAACTCGAGTTACATTCGAGTCTAAAAACTAATTACAACTAGAATATCAAAAGAAGAGGTACGACGCGCAGGTCGCATACACTATACAACACGCACAACCACAAAATGGCACGCAGGCCGTATTATGAATTACAACACACATAAACCAATAAAATTGGGGTCATTGGGCCATGACAATCACAGAATTATACATAATTCTAAATTATATATTTTTACAGAAATTTCTATAATTTTTCCTAATTTATTTCAAATTTATGAGTCACCTCTCCGTAACGGTCCAGCTAAGCGGTTTTCGGGCGCGATCGCGGGACAAGGCCCCTTTCGGGGATAGGGGCAGCGCCCCTACTCGCAAAACAAACTTCGTGAGTGTCCCTACAATGATCTTACAGCGACTTAAGTCACTGTCCCAAAAACCTAAAGCGAGAACTCGCCGATTCGGAGAGTTTTTCTCGACGGTTGAAGCCTACGAGTGTCCCAACACTCGTTGCTTCGACTCTACGAGAAAAATACCCAAAAATTCTATTAAATAAGGAAATTTACAGAAACATATAAATCTGTAATTTTTATATCTAATATAAAAACTACAAAAACTAAACACATACATGCTTCGCACGTGGTTCTGATACCACTGTTGGGTTTTTCCGAGCCGCAAAAACCGATTTTTGCATTGCGGAAACCTCGGAAGCCCCGGCCACGGATCCGTGCGAAGTATAATAAATATAAAACATGTATGTGCTTATAGAAATCCTAGATCTACCTTAGATCTAAGAGGTTAGAGCATTACCCTCGTAGCGACGCCCTTCGCTTATCCCGCTCGTCCAAAAGTTCGCCGGAACTCGAGAGTGTCAAGTGCACACTCCTCTATGGTATCCACACAAGCAATAGGTGGAGGAAAAACAATCTTGAGTGTGCTAGCACTCCTAGAAAGTTTCGGCCAAGAGGTTGGGAGAGGGAGAAAGCTTGAGAGGAAGATGATCCAAGGTTGAAGATGAAGTAATAAGAGTAACTCACACAAAATGAATACCACCCTTGAAACCCCTAAAGTGGCCGGCCACTTCATGGAAGGGGGGTTACATGCATGCATGTAACTCCCATGACCCTTGGTCTCCCTCATGATGTGGCACCAATTGACCAAGTCAATGATGATATGGAGCATCATCATTGGCCGGCCATGCCTAGTCATCATCATGACATGGCATTTGGTCAAGTCAAACTTGACCTTTCATCTTCCCTCTCAAGTCAAGTCACACTTGACCTCTAATCTCCCATGGTTGATCAAATCTAACCACTTGACTCAAGTCAATTTAATTTAATGAATC
Organism: Wurfbainia villosa; assembly: GCA_025175895.1. Classification (NCBI taxonomy): domain Eukaryota; kingdom Viridiplantae; phylum Streptophyta; class Magnoliopsida; order Zingiberales; family Zingiberaceae; genus Wurfbainia; species Wurfbainia villosa. The sequence goes on from CM046002.1 coordinate 88,030,428, forward strand.
TTTATTCATTAATTTAAATTGATTTGATGAATCAAATCAAAATTAGACTCATTCAACACTTGAATCCACTTGAGTCTAACTCAATTAGTCTAATTTGGATTACTCTTAATCCAATTTGGTTCATCCCATGAACCTAATCGTCATGGTTCATCATATGAACCTAATCTCCATCTAATTGCTCTTATATGTGTGACCCTATAGGTTCTTTTAACGTTAGCAATGTCCCTAAACCGATTTAGGAACATAAGCAATGAGCGGTATCTAGCAACACATCATTGCTACCCAAGTTACAAGAATGTTGAGCTCCAACATCACCTTTGTGACTACTAATTGTGACTCTCACAATATGTGACAATGCCCCTCTATCCTTGACATCTAGATTGACCAATCGAGGCATAGACCGTGTCATCCTCGGTACAATCTAAATCTTGAACCCCAAGTAGACTCACTCTAATCAAATGAGCTCAATATCTCATATTGACTCATTTGGGCATGTCCATGCACTTCGTGGTCTCACTCTATCAAGAATATCGATGTCACCCCCGTCATATAGGAGGGATAGATCCCATCTACATCACTCACATCCCTCCGCATAATTTGTTACATACCCAATAATCGCCTTTATAGTCCACCCATTTACGGGTGACGTTTGACGAAGCCAAAGTATGCAACTCCTTATGTAGGGAACCATGGTGACTTCAGGTCTAAGGACTAATAGTCATACTAATAGCCACATGAGAAAGTATATGACACTCATATAATGATCCATGATACTTTCTCATGGTGGGTCATTCAGTATACATTCTCCAATGCATACCAATGTGTCAACTTGATATCTCATATCCATGACTTGTGAGATCAAGTCATCTTGTTGACCTACATGCTAGTCTCTACGCATTAACATTGTCCCTGAATGTTAATACTCGACTAGGAATGATTAAGAGTAGTGTTCTCTATATCATCTCATTATCGATTCGACCAATCGATTGATATAGATAAGAACCTACTACTCAAGGACATTATTATATTTAGTTATTTGACACCAATACAAGTAAATATAATAACCATGCCTTTATAAATAGGAATATGATACAATAAAGTCCATACAACAATCATCACATGATTGGCTCTAGGGCTTTTCACTAACAGATGGGATGATTCTCTTGATGGGAGTCGCTTCGTAGGCTCATTGGCTCCCATGTCCCTGGATTAAAATTTTAACTAATGAAAGAACTAATCCTGATGGGATGAGCTTCTTTAGCACAACCTATTCGTCGTCGTGCTAACAACTTGAGTGATCGCTTGAACAAATGAGTTGTTCAAGCAACACAACTCTTCTAGTTGGTTAGCCGCGGAAGAGACGACGGACGGATCGCCGGTTTTTGTATTTATATTCGGGGTCCATGATTATACAAAATATATATAAATGCACACTTGTATAATCAACACATAAAAGAACATGCTAAGATCAGAAAATAAAGTTGTAAAACTTTTATACCTCAAGATCTTCAACCGTATGTCCTATCCTCCTCGTGGACGACGTGTGGGCGAATATCCTCCAAGAGTAGAAGCCTTCTAGATTACGTTCTTCCCTTCCTTGTTTGCTGCGAACAAAGAGAAGAACCAACAAAACCTTTCCTTTCTAGAACCGGCCACCAAGCAAAGGAGTTTGATGTAACCGCCGGCCAAGGAATGAATGGATGAGCACCGGCCAACCTTGAAGAGAGGTTGCCGCCGGCTACCTAGAGGTTGGAGAAGCGCCGGCCACCAAGGAGCAAAGGAGGAGGAAGAGGGCCGGCCAAAGCTAGGAGAAGGAAGGAGTGAGCGCCGGCCACCAAGGAGCAAAGGAAGAAACCCTAATCTCCTTTCTAGTTGCCGCCCAAACCAAATCCAAATACCCTAGCCGCCTAAAGCACTTGAGAGGCAAAACCCAAATCCAATTGTCCAATTGAACCATTACTTGCCGCCCCACCCAAGCCCTCTATTTATAGAATTGGGTTTAAGCCTCCTTTAATCTCCACCGTCGGATCTAGGGATTTAATCTCCACCGTCGAATCTAGGGATTTAATCTCCACCGTCGGATCTAGGGTTTTATCCCAACCGTCGGATCTAGTGTTTCATCCCAACCGTCGGATCTAGGATTTCATCCCAACCGTCGGATATAGGGTTTCATCCCAACCGTCGGATATAGGGATTTAATCCTAACCGTCGATTCTAGGATTTCATCCTAACCATTGGATCTAGGGATTTAATTCTAACCGTTGGTTCTTAAGTTTTGTTTTACATTCTTGGATCTAGACTTCATGAGGATTATATTAGGCTATGATAGGGACCATAAGGAGGAGTTGGATCTTGGCCACCCGATGGATCGGAACCACACAAACTTGATCCATCAATGATGTTTCATTCCACTAGAGGATCATCATTGAACTACCTCACCAACCCCCATAAATTAATATGGGCTCCATATATTATTTGTACATCCATCTCCCCATGTTTAAGATATCGAATGTCCGTTAATTAATTGATTTACTGACCATCAATTAATTAACATCTAATTCCTCGAGTAGTATCACTCAACCTTATCATCATGTTGACTAAGTCAACCAGCTGGGTTTACATGATGAACCTTATGAGCTCCTCAAGGGGACATCATCAACCTAATATATAGGACACGGTTTCCTCCTATAATCAACGGCACACCATGTAAATGATATCATTTCCCAACTTACCGGGCATATTGATTTAATCCGTCTAAATCTCACCCTCTGGTAAATCAAAGAAATAAATACTAAGTACATGTGCCCGTTATTATATCGGGATTAAGAGCATGTACAACATAATATCCGTGGTCCGATTCAATTATGTAGTCAGCAATTAATTGAATCACCTCTATGTCGGTCCTGCTCAATACACCTAAGTGTACTAGTGTAACATTATGTTCAAGACAAAACAATACCAAGCTACACTATAACCATGCCAATGTAAAATATTAGACAATATGCACACACATATAATAAATATATCAAGTGCAAACAATGATCATGTGATTCTTATTTCAAAATAAAAATGTTCATACAAAAAGAGCTAGGCTTTCAGTATACATTCCAACATCTCTATACGGATGCTTCTATCCAAGGGTTGGGAGCAGTTCTGATGCAGTCCAACCGTGTGGTATCTTATGCCTCCTATCAACTAAAAGATCACGAGAGAAATTACCCCAGTGCACGATCTGGAGTTAGCTGCCATTATTTTCGCATTGAAGATATGGAGGCACTACTTGTACGGGATTACCTTTGAGATCTACACAGACCATAAAAGTCTGAAGTACTTGTTCACACAGAAAGAGTTGAATCTGAGACAGAGACGGTGGATGGAGTTCTGAAAGATTATGACTGCACCATCCAGTTTCATCCGGGAATGGCTAATATGGTAGCAGATGCTCTGAGCAGGAAGTCTCGTGGAGTTCTGGCCAATCATCTGACAGCGGTTACTGACCTAGTTCGATAGTTCTCAGAGTTAGGGTTGTCTGAACACGGTCAAACATCTCGGGGAGTATTGGTATCTATGGTTGCCCAGTCCGCCATTGCCATGAGGATCAAGGAAGCACAAGTCAGTGATCAGCATCTGCAGTTCTTGAGCAGCACGATAGACTCAGAACGTCAGACGGATTTCTCGAGTGACGAGAATGGTGTACTTCGCTTCCGAGGATGACTATGTGTTCCGGACACACACCCAATTAAAGAAGAATTGCTACAGGAAGCACATCAGTCGAGATTTGCTATACATCATGGTGGTACTCGGATGTATCGAGATTTGAAGCATTTCTACTCGTGGAACGGTATGAAACGGGATATTGTAGATTTTGTGGCACGATGTCTAGTATGCCAGCAAGTGAAGGTTGAACATCAGAAACCTGCTGTCTTACTTCAGGAAATTCTGATCCCAGAATGGAAGTGGGAAAATATCACGATGGATTTCGTTACGGGATTACCCAGACCCCGTAGAGGACATATTGCGATTTGGGTGATCGTGGATCAATTAACCAAATCCGCTCACTTCCTTTCGATTCGTGAGACGGACTCATTGGATCGTCTAGCGGAATTGTACTGCCGAGAGATCATCAGATTACATGGAGTACCATTGAGTATTATATCTGATAGAGATCCGCGATTTACTTCGCGATTCTGGCAGAGTCTGCAGTAGGCCATGGGCACAGAGCTTCGACTCAGTACAGCCTTTCATCCGTAGACAGACGGACAGTCTGAACGTACCATTCAGACTTTAGAGGATCTATTGAGATCTTGCATCATGGATTTAGGTGGCAGTTGGGAGGATCACATTCCTTTAGTGGAGTTTGCCTACAACAACAGCTACCACTCTTCTATCCAGATGGCTCCATTCGAGGCATTATATGGCAGACCCTGCAGATCTCCTGTGTTATGGGAGGAAGTTGGGGAACAACAGATATTGGGGCCTCAGAGTATCCAGCAGGATGAAAAGTTGGTACGAGTGATCAGACAACGGTTATCTGAGGCACAGGATCGGCAGAAAAGTTATGCGGACCGGAGGCGAAGGCCTATGGAATTCTTAGTTGTGGACCATATATTCCTACGAGTGTCACCCACCAAAGGAGTCAAGAGATTTGGGCTAAAAAGGAAATTAGCTCCACGCTACATTGGTCCATTTGAGATATTAGAGCGGATTGGAGGTGTAGCTTATCGGTTGGCCTTACCTCCGACACTTGCGGGTGTTCACAATGTATTCCATGTATCTATGCTGAGGAAATACTTGCCGCGATCTGACCATGTTTTGAATGAAGTTCCGATACCACTCCAGGCGAATGCGACTTATGAGGAGACTCCAGTGCGGATTCTTGATCGCAAGGAGCAGCAGTTGCGGAACAAAACCATCCGACTCGTAAAGGTGGGATGGCAGCATCATACGGATGAGGAGGCTACCTGGGAGCTGGAGGATACTATCCGATCTCGATACCCTCATCTGTTTACTTGAGGTATGTGGTTATTTCAGAATATGCTTGAATTAATTTTTGCATTTAAGTACGAAATTTGGGGACAAAATTTTAATAAGTGGGGGAGAATTTAAAATACCAGAAAAAAAAAAGTTTGGTAATTAGGAGAATACCCGATAAAAATTTTCCAGAAATTTTTAGGAATTTCTCTGGACTCGAATGGAGATTTCTAAGGCATCTTTGTGTAGAAGGGGTTAAAGGGTTTAACGGGTCTGAAATCCGACCCGTTAGAAATTCCCTAACTCGCTAAACTAATTAACACCGCCGTTTCTTTTTCCCTTCCGCGCTGACTCCGCTGTCAACATTTCTTCTACGCGAGCATTTCATGCACGGGTGTCGTTCAACGCCGATGTCGCTGCCCGACGCTGTCCCAGAGCCCTCTCTTCCTCTTCTTCCTCACGCGCGGCGACATCTCCACTTCCTCACCGCACACACACGACGACTCTTCTCCCTCACCACATCTTTTCTCTCGCGACCTCGCTGACTTCTGTCTTCCCAGATCCTGTCGGTTTCTTTACGCGAGGGGACGGCGAGATCTCTGCCGCGGCTGAACACCGGCTACAGTAGGCTTGAGGGATCTTGGGATTTTTGGAAAAGCACTGGTAAATTCCCCCTCTTCTCCATCGGTGAACAGAGGGTAGAGGGAGGTGGTCGCCGGTGAGCAGATCCGTCGATTGGGGTTTCTCACTGCCGATCAGTGCCGGAGCTAGGGCACTGGAGTTCTTGGCAGGCGGTTAGGGCAGTGGTTTGATTCTAGTCGGCTGAGGATTTGGGAAGGATCATTCTGTCGGTTTGGGGATTGTTCTGCTGGTGAAGGCTCCAATCGTTGGTAAGCATGATTCCCTTCTGGTTTGTTATGCCAATCTAGTCTGTTTTGTTGAATCGCTATGGGAATATTGAATTTCCTTTGCGTGTTGTGGCTGTAATTGTAGTTGCAGCAGGCGGTTGGAAGTTGATTCACGATTTCTGCCAAAACTAGGGCAGGTGAGCTTGGATCTCTTCAACAGTAGAGGTTCTGTGAATTTGCCGTGACCTAACCTGTGTTTGGGCAGAATCGGTGAACACGAAGTAGGAGGGGTTGGCTGCCGAATTTGGAGGAATACTCGGCCGGTGAAATTCTAACTATCGATAAGCCTAGTTCTCCTTAGGTTACTGTGATGTTCTGTTCTTGGCTGACATCATTGTGAAAATTTGGAGCAGGGGCTTCTATCGGTAGATTGAGGATTTGAAGGTTTGTGCTGCCGGTGAAAAATCAAATTGCCAGTAAGCAAATTATTTTCCTTTTTAATTCTGTCCGTGCAGATCAGTTCATTTTTGCCTTTGAGTTAGCTAATTAACAGTGGGAAGGCAGTTGTATTGTTGTAAGGAATGTAAACTGTTTTGGGAGGGTTGTCGGTCGATGGATTTAGCCGGCTGTGTTTAAATCCCCAATTGTAATGGCTATAAACGATTGTAGGTCAGCATACTGGTTAACCGAGAGTGATGGAGGTAATTATAGAACTAAATGTAATAGGGGGCAACTGTGATTTAAGGGATGTGTTTATGAATTAGATTTGTAAACTGATTCTGTTGATGATACTATTACAATAGGATGGGGGTAAAAAGGTTAAATCTTTATGAGATTAACTTTGTTAAGTCGTATATAGAATTGGATGAGGGAGTTAGCACTTTTGCTAATTGAAACCGATGGATTTAAAATGAATGGTCAAGTCTGGCTAATTGGGGTTTCTAAATCGTACTCGATGAGGGATACGAATATGTGGATAACATAGTAGCTAATTCGTATTGTTGTTGTATGCTTTCACTGAATGATAATTGATGATATTTGCAGGGCGTGGATACGAGACTGGTCCGCGGACATGAGGACTCTATTACCACACACATTGACAGCAGGTGGGTAATTTTCCTACCTGGTCGGGTAGATGTAAAGTTTGTTCCAGATTTAGACATAGATATGAACATGTTAGATGTTCATATTACCTTGATCATGCTCTGCTTATCATATGCTTGAACTTACCGTTGATATATATGCTCAATTGCTGATATCTCATTTCCCTATCATGATTTAGGAGTACAGATGAGATGTAAGTAGGTCTAACTATTTAGTAGGGTGTAGATGTTAGAGTACGGAGGATGACCCAAATTGTAAATTTGGCAAAAAGGTCCTCCGTGGATAAGTAAGGCCCTAGATGTAGGACTTATTCCATACCTGTATGTTGCACATTTATTCAGCAACCACGGGTTGTGTGAATGGTCATGTGAGTCGTGGACAGTGTGTCACTACGGACCGATGGTCCTAGCTTGTCATGATCAGATGAGTGACTCTCTACAGGGTAGAGAGTGTACTGGTCAATTGGGTGTGACTCTTTGTTGAACAGAGAGTCTAGGGTAGATGTTTTGTATGTGAGATCGTACCCTCATGTCATTGCATGGATACTGACGACATCGTCTCCCCTTGGGGTTGAGAGAGAGTCGTTAGTCATCCTGCCTCCCAGGTTACTTCCAGAGGAGTAACTGGTGTGAGAGCATAGCATTTATTGTGCCGCACTCTACCATTATTGGCGATGGTTGTTGGAGTTGCGTGCAGTTGTCCTGGGTGCGTGGCACTCGACCGCTCATTGGTAGTGTCAGTCGGAGTAGCCAGCAGCAGGGACCCCCGTTGCGTAGTGAGCTCTTTACGCTCACATGCTACTTGATCTTACTGCCCACTCGGCCACTCTATAGCAGTGGTTGGTGTGAGTTGGGACAATTGTCATGTCGTGCCACCTAGGCCACACTGGGGTCGTGGTAGCGAGTAGGGGTGAGCAGGCATGACCATGCATGCTGCATTGCCGTATCATACGGTGTTTTGCATATGGTTATATATATATACATACCTACTTGTATATATATATATACATGGATGATGGTGATGAGTATACATATAGATACAGTCTATATGTATACTCACTTTGATGATGCATTTTGTTGGGAGTATGAGGAATACAATCAAAGTCCCACATTGGTAAGACATGGAAAAGATCATGTGCTTATAAGAAAAAAGATATCTCCATTGGTATGAGGCCTTTTGGGTAAAGCCCAAAAATAAAACCATGAGGGCTTAGACCCAAAGTGGACAATATCATGCCATTGTGGAGATATGTGGAGCTTATAAGCACTAACAATTGGTATCAGAGCCATGGTCCATGTCAAGCCATGAACCTCGAACGAAGGAAGTTGAGCTCCCACGTCCGGATCAAGAGAACCAGACATCAGGAAGGAAGTCTAGTTGGGTCGGGGGGACCGAACAACTGACAGGAAGTCCTGGTGGGTTGAAGATCGGACATCAAGCAGAGAAAATCCTTCGAGGAGGGATAGGCTTGAGGGGGGGCCCAATGTGGTCCTTCGTTTGAGGGGGGGATTGTTGGGAGTATGGGGAATACAATCAAAGTCCCACATTGGTAAGACATGGAAAAGATCATGTGCTTATAAGAAAAAAGATATCTCCATTGGTATGAGGCCTTTTGGGTAAAGCCCAAAAATAAAACCATGAGGGCTTAGACCCAAAGTGGACAATATCATGCCATTGTGGAGATATGTGGAGCTTATAAGCACTAACACATTTGTATGTACTATGCCTGTTGCATTTGTTTGTACATATTCATACATGCTATTGCATATTGCTGTATGGTAGTAGGATGGTACTTGTATATCTATCGGATATTCACAGTGATACCCTTGACTCAGGTTAAGATATTGTGTTAGTACTATACTTTTATACCCTATGATGTGATTATATGCCCAGGTTGGATCAGGATAGAGTAGCTGACTGTCAGGTATGTCAGCATCGTTGATGTTCAGTTTATTTAGTGTATGCATGCATATCTATTGTTATGATGATGTATACTTGTTGTATGAGTAGATTAAACTATTGAATAACATGTAATATTGACACATATGTTTACATGTTTTTTCTTATTACCTGCTAAGTTTTACTCACCACCACTTCGACCCTGGGTTTTTCTGTCGCCCAGGTAACAGGTAGAGGTCTTCGTGACGTTTTGGAGCTGCGCCGACCGATCCATCCCATCTCCATTTTTTCGAGTCTCCCGAGGAGTTCATTTTGTTTTTCTCTGTTATGTCTTGGACTTTGATATGTATGGACTTGTTGTTGTTATGGATTTTGTCGTTATGTCGTGGACTCTATTTGTGTAGTCATTTTATTTACGGTTTTATGATTGTGGATTTGTCAGGTGGTGTACACCTATGTGTTTTTGGTATGTATGTCGTGAGTATGTGCTCTTTATTTCCGCTGCTGTTATTTTGTTATCTTATGTTGTTGTTGTGGGCCTACAGGCCTTGTATTAACCCGAAATATTTCCATGTACAGGGGAGATGCCGTCCGTTTGATTTTCGGTACGGTATACTCCCGGGGCGTGACAGCTGAAGGGTCAACTAGATCGCAGAAGGGGAAACGTCCAGCATCAGAGTATTCTAGAGGGTCTCAGAATAACTGTAAGGGTCGAAGCAGGAATGGATGTTATAAATGTGGATCTGAAAGCCACAGAGTATCAGAGTGTCCTTTGGAGAAGCTGGTTTCCTATTATTAAAAACAACCGGGTCATACTAGTTGTGATTGTACCCTGAAAGCACTCTTGGAGTTTTCTGATAGCTTCAACAAGGGGAAGAAGTCTTCCCAGCAACGGCAGCAGAGGACAGTACTGCGGACTCAGACTTATGGACAGAGGCAGTCAGTACCTCCACTAGCCCAGTTGTATCATATGCAGGGAGGTGCCCCCACAGAGATGCCGACAAGGATCCAGTATCCTAAATCTCCTGTGATCTACTACCCAGGAGTATCTGCACCACAATAGTTCTTACCAGCCAACTCTAAGGGATATCTTATGCCTGCACCAGTAACTCAGCCTCCGGTACCACAGAGCTAGATCCAGCCGGAGTGGAGGCACACTACTACTTCATCAGGGATGCAGCCGACAAATATCGAGACTGGACGAGTTTATGCCATCACCAGAGATGAGGCACGGCGGGCTGAGGGATCAGTCATACGCGGTATGGTTTCAGTTTATTCTATATACGTTGATACTTTGATTGATACCGGTAGTTCCCATTCAATCGTATCTAGAGTATTTCTGGGTAGAGTTGGAAGAATCCAAATGGTTCGTTCTTGTGGGTTAGTAGTATCCTTGCCATCAAGGGAGGTGCTGACTAGCCACCAAGAAATCAAGGGTTGCCCATTATACTTTGACAGGCATATCCTTTCAGTGGACCTTCAGGTTTTGGAAATGATAGAGTTCGATATTATTCTCGGTATGGACTAGTTGGCAGCTTATCATGCTATAGTGGATTGTAGAGCAAGGGTGGTGACATTCCGACCACCAGATCAACCAGCTTGGGAATTTGTTGGTACTAGAGATGATGGATTATCTATTATATCATCTTTATAGGCTCACAAGATATTGGCCTAGGGTTTTCAAGGTTATTTATTATCTCTAGTCAAAGTTGAGAACGAAGGACTACCACCCCTCTCTGATGTGCGAGTAGTCCGGGAGTATCCAGACGTATTTCCAGATGAACTTCCAGGCATGCCACCTCCAAGGCAAGTTGAATTTACGATAGAGGTGATTCCAGGAACTGCACCTATATCGAAACCTCCTTATCGGATGGCGCCAAAGGAGCTGAATGAACTTAAAGTTCAACTGCAGGAGTTGTTGGATAATGGATTCATCCGCCCTAGTGTTTCACCATGGGGAGCACCGGTACTCTTTGTCAAAAAGAAGGATGGATCATTGCTATTATGTATTGACTATCGGCAACTGAATGCAGTCATAGTTAAGAACAAATATCCACTACCGAAGATAGAAGATTCGTTCGATCAGCTTAAGGATACATGTGTGTATTCTAAAATTGATTTGCGCTTAGGATATCATCAGCTTCGGATAAGAGATGAGGATGTTCAGAAAACAACTTTCTGCTCCCGTTATAGGCATTACAAGTTTCTAGTGATGCCGTTAGGCCTCACAAATGCCCCAGCTGCATTTTTGGACTTAATGAATCGGGTATTCCTAAGGTATATAGATCAGTTCGTGATAGTGTTCATCGATGATATACTGATTTATTCTCGATCAGAGGAGGAGCATGAACATCTGTGGATAGTATTAGAGACGTTGCGACAGGAGCAGTTGTATGCCAAATTTAGCAAGTGTGCGTTCTGGTTATCCTCAGTGGGTTTTCTTGGACATGTGGTGTCCAACAGAGGTATTTCTATAGATCCCCAGAAGATTGAGGCGATTACTAGTTGGGAGAAGCCAAAATTAGTGCAGGAGGTTCATAGTTTCCTTAGTCTAGCCGGATATTATCAGAGATTCATGGAGGGATTCTCGAGTATCACCATGCCACTCACTCACCTGACTCGGAAAGGGGTTAAGTTCACTTGGTCAGAGGCCTGTGAAACTAGCTTCCATGAGTTTAAGCGACGGTTAGTTTCTGCACCAATCTTAGTGATTCCTTCTGGTGTCGATGGGATGGTTCTCTATACAGATGCTTCTATCCAAGGGTTGGGGGCAGTTCTGATGCAGTTCAACCATGTGGTATCTTATGCCTCCCGTCAACTAAAAGATCACAATAGAAATTACCCAGTGCATGATCTGGAGTTAGCCGCCATTTTTTTTGCATTGAAGATATGGAGGCAATACTTGTATGGGATTACCTTTGAGATCTACACAGACCATAAAAGTCTAAAGTATCTGTTCACACAGAAAGAGTTGAATCTGAGATAGAGATAGTGGATGGAATACCTGAAGGATTATGACTGCACCATCCAGTATCATCCGAGAAAAGCTAATGTGGTAGCAGATGCGCTGAGCAGGAAGTCTCGTGGAGTTACGGCGATCATCCGCAGATTCATCGATCTAGTTCGACAGTTCTCAGAGTTGGGATTGTCTGAACACGGTCAAACATCCCGGGGGATATTAGTTTCTATGGTTGCCCAGTCCTCTATTGCTGAGAGGATCAAGGAAGCACAAGTCAGCGACCAGCATCTGCAGTTCTTGAGCAGCACGATAGACTCAGAACGTCAGACAGATTTCTCGAGTGATGAGAATGGTGTACTTCATTTTCGAGGATGACTATGTGTTCCAGACACACACCCAGTTAAGGAAGAATTGCTACAGGAAGCATATCAATCGAGATTTTCTATACATCCTGGTGGTACTCGGATGTATAGAGATTTGAAGTATTTATACTGGTGGAATGGTATGAAATGGGATAATGCAGACTTTGTTGCACAATGTCTAGTATGCCAGCAAGTGAAGGCTGAACATCAGAAACCTGCTGGCTTACTTCAAAAAATTCCGATCCTGGAATGGAAGTGGGAAAATATCACGATGGATTTCGTTACGGGATTACCCAGAACCCGTAAAGGACTTGATGGAATTTGGGTGATCATTGATCGATTAACCAAATCAGCTCACTTCCTCCGATTCGTGAGACGAACTCATTGGATCGTCTAGCAGAATTGTACTGCCGAGAGATCATCAGATTGTATAGTGTACTATTGAGTATCATATCTGATAGAGATCCACGATTTACTTTGCGATTCTGGCAGAGTCTGCATCAGGCCATGGGCATAGAGCTTCGACTCAGTACAACCTTTCATCCGCAGATAGACGGATAGTCCGAACATACCATTCAAACTCTGGAGGATCTATTGAGATCTTGTGTCATGGATTTCGGTGGCTGTTGGGAGGATCACATTCCTTTAGTGGAGTTTGCCTATAACAACAACTACCACTCTTCCATTCAGATGGCTCCTTTCGAGGCATTATACGGCAGACCCTGCAGATCTCCTGTGTTATAGGAGGAAGTTGGGGAATGGCAGATACTGGGGCCTCAGAGTATCCAACAGGATGCAGAGTTGGTGTGAGTGATCAGACGACGGTTATCTGAGGCACAAGACCGACAGAAGAGTTATGCGGATTGGAGACAAGGCCTCTGGAATTTTCAGTCGGGGACCATGTATTCCTACGAGTGTCACCCACCAAAGGAGTCAAGAGATTTAGGATAAAAGGAAAATTAGCTCCACATTACATTAGTCCATTTGAGATATTGTAGCGGATTGGAGGTGTTGCTTATCGGTTGGCATTACCTCCGACACATTTGCAGGTGTTCACAACATATTCCATGTTTCTATGTTGAGGAAATACGTGCCGCGATCTGACCATGTTCTGAAAGAGGTTCCGATACCACTCCAGGCGAATGCGACTTATGAGGAGACTCCAGTGCGGATTCTTGGTCGTAAGGAGCGACAGTTGCGGAACAAAACCATCCGCCTTGTAAAGGTGGGATGGCTGTAAAATACCGAAAAAAAAATCCCTTGCTAATTGGGAATTATCTTGTGGAATTTTTCAGAATTTTTCAGAAATTAAAAATGGAATAGTATGCCCGTTTGGAGGAAGGTCAAAGCCTAAATGGGTGTTGGGTCAAGTTGGATTAGCTCGGATTTAAGCTAGGCTAACTCAACCACTTAGCGTTAAAAACCCACTCGTCTTCTCCCCTTTAACACGAGCCGAGCCATTTTCTTCCATTTTCCCCTTATTTCCCGATCGCGTCATTTCTTTCCCCTCCCGACCCTCTCTCTTTCACGCGATTTCCTCACCGAGGCTGCATCTCCGTCGTCGCAATCCATTTCGCGTGCCGGCCACAACAACCGCTGTCGCCGTGCTGCTGCCCATGGTCGCCGTCCCAGGGCTACCTCTACAAGTCGCTCGGTGTGCGGTTGTCAAACCACCCGTCGCTATCCCTTCACTCCCGCCGGCAGTCGGTGCTCTATCACCGACGATCGGACCTTCCGTCATCTGAGACCTCTACCAGAGTAGACGGCAACTGGGAAGGAAGTCAGTGCCCCTCTGCTTCTCCGCGATACAGAGGCTGTCGATGCATGTCTTCGATCCCGGGAGCGGAGAGTTCTGTTGGCACAAGCCAGAGCTTCGTGTTTGGGACTACGGCAGTGATGGTTCTGTTGGTTTCCGATGGACTGTGGATATTGGGCAGTGGTATGTTTCGACGAACGGTGGAATCTGTGAAAGGGGTGGCTGCCGATTTTGAGGATTTGCTTTGCCGGAGATTGTCGAAATTAGGTAAGGGCGCCGATTTCTCCTTGTCTAATCCCTTGCTTTGATTTCCTTGGTTGAAAAGGGATTTTGGGTGTATGGGCAAGAAATCGACAGCGGCTTTGTGGCTGATCGGTTGGAAGTTGTCTCTGCTCGATCTCTGCAAGTGTTAGGGCAGTGCTACTGACGTTGGATTTTTTTCCAGCGAATAGAGCCTTTGGGGGAGAAGTGCTGACGGGGAAGCTCCAAACTCTGGTAAACCTCTCATCTTGTTTTCCATTTTCTTTTCTGTCCAGTGTTGTCTCTTTGGATCGATGATGTTATAGGGTTGTCGATGTGTGAGTTAAGGGGCAGTGGCTATAGTTGAGCGGTGGAGTAAACTGGACGGAGTTTGGTTGTGCATAAATGGAGGGGTTGTGAAGCTGTGTCGGTTGTGATGAGTGGATGAAGTTGTGCTGAGGATCGAATCGGGATAAGCAATGTGTGGTAAGCCTTGATATGAAAACGACATCAATAGATACGATGCTAGTTATATATATGTAGTTGTGGATTCTTGATTTTGTTTTCAGGTAAGAAGGATAATCAGATCAAGGGTTGTGATTGAACAAGTTGATCATTCCAGATTTGGAAACCTCAAATTGTTGAATCTAAAAGTTGAGTAGCTGGGATCGATAAAGGTAAGTTTGATCTAGACGATTGATGATGATGTTATTAGTTCCAATTGTGAATTTATATATATGGAGTGTTTGGGTATCTTAGAGATGACCATGAATTGTATGAATCCATAAAAGGGAATGATTAGTAAGAGTTAACTAATAAGAGTTTGGATTGATTTAGGATTATGCTAGAGATCTATTGATATGCATATTGCACGTTGCACGTTGCCAGGTTTTGGTTCAAGACACTCACGCGCGTGAAGACGATTTGTATCTACATAGTAGGTGGGTAATTTCCTACCTGGTCCGGTAGATGTAAATGCATTCAGATTTAGTCATAAATATGAGCATGTTAGGTGTTCATATTATCTTGACCCTGCTCTTATTATCTTATGCTTGATCTTATCATTGGCTATTAACTCCATTGCTGCTATCATGTTTATTGTACCATGATTAGGAGTTATACATATAGGTGATGTAAGTAACTTAGAATTTGTTTAAGTTAAGTGAAAATAGTAAAGTCCGGATGACAACCTGATTGTACATTGGGCAAAAAGGTCATCCGTATTTAGATAATGTCTTGAACCTAGGGTTAGTTCTAGTACCCTTAGGTTGCATGTTACCATCGACCATGTATTGTATAAATGGTCAGGGGAATGATACTTAGTGTGTCGCTACGGACCGGTGGTCCTAGCTTGTTATAATCAGATGAGTACGACTCTCTACAGGATAGAGAGTGCGTCCATCAGTTGAGTATGACTCTCTACAGGATAGAGAGTGCGTCGATTAGATTGGTATGACTCTCTACAGGATAGAGAGTATTATGATCAGTTGAGTATGACTCTCTGCAGGATAGAGAGTGCGTTGATCTGGTTAGTATGATTCTCTGTAGAATAGAGAGTCTATGGTGGATGTCTGTATGTGAGACATTGCATTCATGTCATTTGCATGCACGCTGGCGACGAGGTCTCCCTTGTGGTTGAGAGTGTTGCCAGTCATCCTGCCTCCACGGTTACTCATAGGAGGAGTAACCGGTGTGAGGGCAGAGCATTGTGGTGCCACACTCTACCACTACAGACGGTGGTAGTTAGATTTACATGTCGTAGTGGTACGTGTGTGGTACTCGACCACTCACGGGTAGTGACTGTCGGAGTGGCCAACAGCAGGGACCGCCATCGTGTAGCTTTCTCTTTACGCTTATATGCTACTCGATCATACGACCCACTCGGCCACTCGAGAGTAGTGGTTGGTGTTGAGTTGGGACAGTTGTCATGCTCGAGCCACCAAGGCCACACTGGGATCGTGGTAGCTTTACCATGCATGCTGCATTGCCAACTTTTGGCATTTTTGCATATTGCCATATATATACATATATGCATGTATATATATATATATATATATATATATATATATATATATATATATATATATGGATGATTGTGATTAGTATACATATATAGATGCAGTCTATATAAGTATGCTTATTGTGATGTTGCATTTGATTGTATTATGCTTGCTGCATTTGATTGTACATCATATTCATGCATGTTTCTTGCATATGTTATACTGGTATGTGTTGGACAACCCATTAGATACCTTTACCTGTAGCATGAGTAGATTATGAGTTGGTATTATTCTTCCTGTTATATATATATGTTGGATATATGTTCAGGTTGGATCAGAGTAGCGTAGCAGACTTCAGGTATGTATGCATTTTATGTTGTTCATTTGGTTAGACGGTATATGCTTGTATTTATATACTATGTTGATATACCTGTTGTACATCTAGATTATGTCATTGAAATACATGTGATATTACATATATACATGTTTTATATTACCTGATGAGTTTTACTCACCCCCCAACCACAGGTTTTCTATCGCCGAAGTAATAGTGCTGACCGTGATGGACTTGGAGCACCGCTGGCTAGCATCATCTCGTCTAAACTCTAAGAGTCTAGATTTTTGGTGTTCTCATTGGCATTCTGTTATGGATTTATTTTATGTGATGATTGTAGTTGTGATTATTGATGTTGTACCCCTTTCTTCTTTTCTGGTTTTATTATAGTGTTCTGAGTCGGTGTTAGTCATACCGGTATGCATGATGTGGATGTATTGTATATGTGGGGTTATGGGTATGTCGTTGTATTAGTTTCCGCTGTGTTTCGTTAGTTGTTGATTTCATATATATATATTGTTGTTATTATGGGCCTACGAGCCTTGTATTAACCCGAAATATTGCCACGTACAGGGGAGATGTCGTCCGTTTGATTTTCAGCTCGGCATGCTCTCGGGGCATGACAACTTTAGTGGTATAAGAGCCAAAGGTTCTGCGATGCCATACAATGTTGTTTTGTGTCGAGTCTTGGATTCTCGGGTGTCGATTAGTTCGGTTTTGGTCTTCTGAGATGAGATGGACAGCGGCCTGAGCTCCAAGCAGCACGAGGTAAGATTTCCTGAAAAACTTATGTTTTAGTAGATATTTATCTAAACTTGATTAGTAGGTGTATACAATATAGTTATGACACCTGTGCAGACTTGTAGTAGAGGTCGTCCACCGAGGCGACCAACCGGAGTGACCTTTAGGGTTTATACTCCCGGTTATGTTGGCTATGCATTTAGATCCTTATACTGTTGGGATGTATACTGAAAGCCTAGCTCTTTTGTATGAACATCTTTATTTTGAAATAAGAATCACATGATCATCGTTTGCACTTTATATTTATGATATGTGTGCATATTGTCTAATACTTTACATTGTAGATAACATGGTGCTTGGGTGTGGCACAGAAGATCATGTTATCAGTCCCTTGTAGAGTATAAGTAGAGGCTCACAACCAAGATAGTTTTGGACAAACCATTGGCATGGTTGTAGTGTAGAATGGTATTGTTTTGTCTTAAACATAGAGTTACACTAGTACACCTCGGTGTATTGAGCTGGACCGACATAGAGGTGATTCAATTTATTGCTGACTACATAATTGAATCGGACCTCGGATATTATGTTGTACATGCTCTTAATCCCGATATAATAACGGGCACATGTACTTAATATTTATTTCTTTGATTTACCAGAGGGTGAGATTTCTATGGATTAAATCAATATGCCCGGTAAGTTGGGAAATGATATTATTTACATGGTGTGTCGTTGATTATAGGAGGAAACCGTGTCCTATATATTAGGTTGATGATGTCCCCTTGAGGAGCTCATAAGGTTCATCATGTAAACCCTGCAGGTTGACTTAGTCAACATGATGATAAGGTTGAGTGGTACTACTCGAGGAGTTAGATATTAATTAATTGATGGTCAGTAAATCAATTAATTGACGGACATTCGATATCTTAAACACGGGAAGATGAATGTACAAATAATATATGGAGCCCATATTAATTTATGGGGGTTGGTGAGGTAGTTCGATGATGATCCTCTAGTGGAATGGAACATCATTGATGGATCAAGTTTGTGTGGTTCCGATCCATCGGGTGGCCAAGACCCAACTCCTCCTCATGGTCCCTATCGTAGCCTAATATAAACCTCATGAAGTCTAGATCAAACGATTGAGATTAAATCTCTAAATCCGACGGTTTAGATTAAAACCCTAGAACCGACGGTGGAGATTAAACCAAGGCCTAAACCTAACTCTATATATAAGGGAGCATGGGTTGGGTGGCAACTAAGTTTTTTGGTTGGAGTTGGATGGCTTGGGTTGCAAGAAACCCTAAGGAGGAAACCCTAATTAGGGTTTGGCTCCTAGGGTTGGGCGGCCAAGGTTTGGAAGGGGAATGGGCGACAACTTGAGGAAAAGTTCTTCTTCTTCCTAGAGAAGGTTGCCGGTTCTAGATCTCCTCCATCCACCATGGTTGGGCGGCAAGAAACCCTAAGGAGGATACCCTAATTGGATTAGGGTTTGGCTCTTTTGGGTTGGGCGGCCAAGGCATGGAAGGAAGGTGGGCGGCAACTTTTAGGACGAGTTCTTCTTCTTCCTAGGAAAGGTGGCCGGTTAGATCTCTTCCTTCCTTCTTGGTTGGGCGGCAAGAAGACCTAAGGAGGAAACCCTAATTAGGGTTTGGCTCCTATGGTTGGGCGGCTTGGGTATGCAAGGAAGGTGGGCGGCAACTATAGGAGAGGAGCTCTTCCTCTTCCTAGGTTGTGGCTGGCTCCTTCCTCTATTCCCTCTCCCATGGTCGGCGCCCAATATATTCCCTTTCTCCTCTTCACTCCATCTTGGACGGCGGCATTAGGAGCAAGGGTTTGTCCCTAGTTCGGCTCCTTGGTTGTTTCCATTATGTTCTCTCTATTCTTGGGGCCGGCGGCATCAATCCTTTTATGGATTGGTGGTTGGCTCAAGCAAGAAGGGAAAGAGAGTTCTTGTTTCTTTGGATTGAAGAAGATCTAGGAAGTTTCAACTTGTGGAGGATCTTCGCCCACACGAAGTCTACAAGGAGGTTAGGACATACGATAGAAGATCAAGAGGTATAAAAGTTTCACAACTTTTATTATTGTTCTTTGCATGTTCTTATTTGATATGCTAGCTTATGTTCTTTATGTTAGTATATGTTGATTATACTAGTTTACATTTGCATGTATTTGTATAATCATGGACTCCGATAAGAAACACAAAAACCGGCGATCCGTCCGTCGTCTCTTCCGCGGCTTACCGACTAGAAGAGCTTGGTTGCTTGAACAACTAGTTTGTTCAAGCGATCACTCAAGTCGTTAGCACGACGACGAATTGGTTGTGCTTAGGAAACTCATCCCATCCGGATTAGTTTTTGTTAGTGAAAATTTTAATCCGGGGACATGGGACCCGATGGGCATTCCGAGGATTAGCACATCACCAACAAATGGTATCAGAGCCACGGTTTTCGGTTTTGTGTGTTTTGGATTCGGTTACTTTCACGCACTTATCATATATTTTGTATACCGGATAATAGTAGGATGTGCGTAGGCTAACTTTTTGGTTGCATGCATAAGATCCAACTATTATGGCTATATATGTGTGTATGTGATTGCATGTGTGTGTGATTGTATATTATTTGAATCCTCGGGGTTGACGAGGCAAAATTAGTATTTAATTTTTGTAATTGAATACGACATTGTTTAGCCACTCTTTATTTTATTTTACTTTCGATCTAGATTTCATGTACACTCCCTCGTGGAGTATAAGATCGATGGATGTAAAATAAAATAGGTTTTATTCTCGGCTCGGATCTCCGGATGGCTCGTACATGGCGTAGGAGGAGCGGACAAGGTGGCGACACGACGGAAAGCATATTGGAGAGCAATGCCATAATAGTTGGAAAAATTCTGATTTTTCCATATTTATTGCTGATTTGTTTTATATGCATGTTGTGTGTGCTTGAAAATTCCTCATTTTCAATTTACTAAGTGGGAGAGGGATATTTTAATTAATTCCCGCGGCCTCCATTACAATTTGACATGTGATGGAACAAACTTGTGCGTCGGCTCTGAGTGCCTTCCTCCCCATCGGATGAGTTTGTTTGCGGATCACTAGGTCAAATAATGGTTTTAGGAAATTATTTAGGAGCGTGTGTACTTCCCCATCGGTAAGGCACATAATCCTAGATAATTCCCTTAGTATCGTGTAATGGTGCACACTTAGATGCAAATAAAAAGTATCCTCCCCATCGGAGTCACTGCTTTTATTTGTAGGGCTAAAGAGGAACCAACTATTAATTTTATTTGTCAAAAAGTAAGGTTGACAAGATAATAAAATTAATGGGTAAAACCTCCTCTTACAAATATAGAATTCGTATACGTCCACACTAACGTGGCATGCGATATTCTCGGTGTTTTGAGGTGTTGATTGATTTCGGAATTTTATTGTTTTGAGGAATCAATAATATTTGAAATCTAAATTATTGATCATTGTGATTCTTAGGATTTTCAAAATGACTTTCAGTCCACTTATTTTGATACTAAAGGAAATAAACTTACTGTACCCAAATAATGATGATTGGAAAAGAATCCAGATATTGTCTTATCTGCTAGGAAGTACATGTATGCACTCTTGGAAGTGTATCCTCAAGCCATGGTTGCTCAAAAAGGTTTCTACTTCTAAGCCGAAAGGCAAGAAGAAGGAGAAACAAGGTGGAGCAAATGTGGTGGGAGGATCTCAGGGAGGAGTGAAGAAGCCGTAAGGCAAGTACTTCACTTACAAGCAGGATAGACATTGGAAGGAGGATTGTCCCAATCCAAAATAGAACAAAGGTATATCTTTTGGACTAGTCATTGAAACATGATTAGCGGTGATATCTACCGACACCTGGTAAGTAGATACAGCAGCCACTAATCATGTCTGTAACAATTTGCAGGGGTTCCAGGAAACCCGATGACTAGCTAAAGGGGATATTATCATTTACTTGGGCAATGCCATGAAGATGGCGGCTATTGCAGTGGGAGATGTTTTATTTATCTTTTGAGAAAAATAAAGGTTTTGGTTCTTAAGAATTTCCTTTATGTACCCTTATTTAGAAAGAATTGATTTCGGTTTCTAAATTATTTTTGGATGGATAATCTATTTCTTTTCATGACAGATTTGTTATAAAAGGAATAGGGACATTATCTATTCAGGTACATAGATAGGAAATTTATAACTTGAACCACAAGCTCCCACGGTGCAAATAGAAGTTATTAACTCATCTTCTAATTCCAATAAGAGAAAAGAACCTTCGAAGGTGAACCAAACATATCTTTTGGCTTCTTAGGCTTGGTCACATTAACCTAAGCAGAATTCAAAGGTTTATAGCTGATGGACCTTTGGGTTCATTAGTGGTGGAGGATCTCCCAACTTACGAATCTTGCTTGGAGGGTAAGATGACCAAGAGGCCTTTTTAAGGCCAAGGGGTATAGAGCCAAAGATGTGTTAGAAATGTTTCATTCTGATTTGTGAGGTCCTATGACTATCTAGGCAAGAGGTAATCTTGAATATTTCGTCTCTTTTATAGACGATTATTCAAGATATGGATGACACTACGATCTGATCGTGTTGGTGACAACCTCTTGGGAGAGTTTAGGAACTACTTATCAGAGGTTGGGATTCAATCCAAATTGACTGCACCTAGCACACCCCAGCATAACAGTGTAGCAGAGTGAAGGAATAGGACTCTTATGGAGATGGTTAGATCGATGATGAGTTATTCTGACTTGGTTTATAGTCCTAGAGATCAGAGGGTGATCGTTAACACGAACGCCAGATTTCTAGAGGAAGACTATGTGATGAGCCACAAGCCCAAGAGTAAAATTATTCTGGAGGAGTTAAAAGGGAAGTCACTTCTTTAGTACCACCGGTATAAGAGGACATACCACATGTCACTGCACCACATGTCACAGAGGATACACAGAAGATACCTCGTCGTAGTGGGAGGGTTGTTAGACAACCTCTTAGATTCATGTTTTTGGACAAATCTTCTAATTTGGTCCCTATCAAACAAGAACCTGATCCCTAGACATACGACGAGGCAATCCAAGATATAAATACAGCATCTTTTCAAAGTGCAATGAATACTGAGATTGAATCTATGGATTCAAGACAGGTCTGGGAGCTCTTATGCATAGCAACTCATATGGATTATGAGGTGTGACAGATGGATGTCAAGACAGCATTCCTTAGTGGAAGTCTTGAGGAATCCATCTACATGAAGCGACCAGAGGGATTCATTTCTAAGGGCAAAGAGCGTATTGTATATAAGCTTAATCGGTCCATTAATGGACTGAAGCAAGCTTTGAAGTCTTGGGACATCCGCTTTGAGGAGGTAAATCCAGTCTTATGGATTTATTCAAAGTTCGGATGAGTCTTGTGTATATCAGAGATGTGACGGAAACGTAGTGGTATTTTTGTACTATACGTAGATGACATTTTGGTGATTGGCGACAACATCGAAGTGTTATCAGACGTAAGGGTATGGTTGTCCAAACAGTATGATATGAAGGACTTGGGAGAAGTGGGTCACAACCTTGGGATCAAGGTTATTGTGCTTATCCCAAGCTTCATACATAGACATGGTTTTGGATCGTTTTAGCATACAAAACTCCAAGAAGGGTTTTCTACCCTTCAGGCATGGAGTTCCTTTATCTAAGCAGATGTGTCCTAGATCATCTGAAAAGATAGAGGAGACATAGGCAGTTCCTTATGCTTCGGCGGTAGGAAGCCTAATGTATGCTATGTACGAGACCATCTGCTTTATCGTAGGCATGGTCAGTAGATGTCAGAGTAATCCAGGACAGGGACATTGGACTGCGGTAAAGCATATATTGTAGTGCCTGAGAAGGACTAGGGATTATATGCTAGTTTACCGGGCAGACCAATTACTCTCTGTAGGTTACATGGATTCTGATTTCCAATCATATAGGGATAACAGTAAGTCTACCTCAGGTTTTGTCTTTACTTTTTGAGGTGGAGCCATAGTATGGAAGAGTGTCAAGCAGAAATGCCTGGCGGACTCTACCATGGAAGCTGGGTATGTGGCAGCCCCTGTGGCGGCCAAAGAAGTTGTATGGCTCAGGAACTTCTTGATGGACTTGGATATGATTCCTGGTTTTCGTAGAACTATCACAATTTATTGTGATAATAATGGTGCAGTTGCAAACTCGAAGGAACCACGAGCCCATAAGGCTAGTAAACACATAGAGTGCAAGTACCACCTGATACGAGAAATCGTAAAGGAGGTAGAAGTGCCGCTAGATCAGATTGCATCAGAGGATGACCTGGTAGACCCTTTCACTAAGGCCCTTCTGGCGAGAGCTTTGATAGGCATGTGGAGGGAAGGGGAATCAGATGTATGGTAGCATGAGGACAACATAGTCTTTTAGTATAAGTGGGAGATTGTTGGGATGTATACTGAAAGCCTAGCTCTTTTGTATAAACATCTTTATTTTGAAATAAGAATCACATGATCATCGTTTGCACTTAATATTTATGATATGTGTGCATATTGTCTAATACTTTACATTGTAGATAACATGGTGCTTGGGTGTGTCACAGAAGATCATGTTATCAGTCCCTTGTAGAGTATAAGTAGAGGCTCACAACCAAGATGATTTTGGACAAACCATAGGCATGGTTGTAGTGTAGCTTGGTATTGTTTTGTCTTTAACATAGAGTTACACTAGTACACCTCGGTGTATTGAGCAGGACCGACATAGAGGTGATTCAATTTATTGCTGACTGCATTATTGAATCGGACCTTGGATATTATGTTGTACATGCTCTTAATCCCGATATAATAACGGGCACATGTACTTAATATTTATTTCTTTGATTTACCAGAGGGTGAGATTTCTATGGATTAAATCAATATGCCCGGTAAGTTGGGAAATGATATTATTTACATGGTGTGCCGTTGATTATAGGAGGAAACCGTGTCCTATATATTAGGTTGATGATGTCCCCTTGAGGAGCTCATAAGGTTCATCATGTAAACCCTACAGGTTGACTTAGTCAACATGATGATAAGGTTGAGTGGTACTACTCTAGGAGTTAGATGTTAATTAATTGATGGTCAGTAAATCAATTAATTGACAGACATTCGATATCTTAAACACGGGGAGATGAATGTACAAATAATATATGGAGCCCATATTAATTTATGGGGGTTGGTGAGGTAGTTCGATGATGATCCTCTAGTGGAATGGAACATCATTGATGGATCAAGTTTGTGTGGTTCCGATCCATCGGGTGGCCAAGACCCAACTCCTCCTCATGGTCCCTATCGTAGCCTAATATAAACCTCATGAAGTCTAGATCAAACGATTGAGATTAAATCTCTAAATCCGACGGTTGAGATTAAAACCCTAGAACCGACGGTGGAGATTAAACCAAGGCCTAAACCTAACTCTATATATAAGGGAGCATGGGTTGGGCAGCAACTAAGTTTTTTGGTTGGAGTTGGATGGCTTGGGCAGCAAGAAACCCTAAGGAGGAAACCCTAATTAGGGTTGGCTCCTAGGGTTGGGCGGCCAAGGTTTGGAAGGGGAGTGGGCGACAACTTGAGGAAAAGTTCTTCTTCTTTCTAGAGAAAGTTTCCGGTTCTAGATCTCCTCCATCCACCATGGTTGGGCGGCAAGAAACCCTAAGGAGGATACCCTAATTGGATTAGGGTTTGGCTCTTTTGGGTTGGGCGGCCAAGGCATGGAAGGAAGGTGGGCGGCAACTTTTAGGAAGAGTTCTTCTTCTTCCTAGGAAAGGTGGTCGGTTAGATCTCTTCCTTCCTTCTTGGTTGGGCGGCAAGTAGACCTAAGGAGGAAACCCTAATTAGGGTTTGGCTCCTATGGTTGGGCGGCTAGGGTATGCAAGGAAGGTGGGCGGCAACTATAGGAGAGGAGCTCTTCCTCTTCCTAGGTTGTGGCTAGCTCCTTCCTCTATTCCCTCTCCCGTGGCCGGCGACCAATATATTCCCTTTCTCCTCTTCACTCCATCTTGGCCGGCGGCATTAGGAGCAAGGGTTTGTCCCTAGTTCGGCCCCTTGGTTGTTTCCATTACGTTCTCTCTATTCTTGGGGCTGGCGGCATCAGACCTTTTGTGGATTGGTGGTTGGCTCAAGCAAGAAGGGAAAGAGAGTTCTTCTTTCTTTGGATTGAAGAAGATCTAGGAAGCTTCAACTTGTGGAGGATCTTCGCCCACACGAAGTCTACAAGGAGGTTAGGACATACGATAGAAGATCAAGAGGTATAAAAGTTTCACAACTTTTATTATTGTTCTTTGCATGTTCTTATTTGATATGCTAGCTTATGTTCTTTATGTTAGTATATGTTGATTATACTAGTTTACATTTGCATGTATTTGTATAATCATGGACCCCGATAAGAAACACAAAAACCGGCGATCCGTCCATCGTCTCTTCCGCGGCTAACCGACTAGAAGAGCTTGGTTGCTTGAACAACTAGTTTGTTCAAGCGATCACTCAAGTTGTTAGCACGACGACGAATTGGTTGTGCTTAGGAAACTCATCCCATCCGGATTAGTTTTCGTTAGTGAAAATTTTAATCAGGGGACATGGGACCCGATGGGCATTCCGAGGATTAGCACATCACCAACATATACCAGGGAATAACCTGTAGTATGTTGGTTATTATTCGTAACCGTGGTATGAGTTTACTACGGAAACGACCTGTTGAGTCTCTGAGTCTTGAACCGTGTCGAAAAGGTTGTTAGAATATATACTGAAGCCTAGCTCTTTTTGTATGAACATTTTATTTTGAAATAAGAATCACATGATCATTGTTTGCACTTTATATATTTATTATATGTGTGTGTGCATATTGTCTAATATTTTACATTGTAGATAACATGGTGCTTGGTGTGGCACAGAAGATCATGTTATCAGTCCCTTGTAAAATATAAGTAGAGGCTCACAACCAAGATGGTTTTGGACAAACTATTGGCATGGTTGTAGTGTAGCTTGGTGATGTTTTATCTTGAACATAGAGTTACACTAATACACTTAGGTGTATTTAGCAGGACCGACATAGAGGTGATTCAATTTAGTGCTGACTACATAATTGAATCGGACCTCGGATATTATGTTGTACATGCTCTTAATCCCGATATAATAACGGGCACATGTACTTAGTATTTATTTCTTTGATTTACCAGTGGGTGAGATTTAGATGGATTAAAACAATATTCCCGGTAAGTTGGGAAATAATATTATTTACATGGTGTGTCGTTGATTATAGGAGGAAACTGTGTCCTATATATTAGGTTGATGATGTCCCCTTGAGGAGCTCATAAGGTTCATCATGTAAACCCAGCTGGTTGACTTAGTCAACATGATGATAAGGTTGAGTGGTACTACTCGAGGAGTTAGATGTTAATTAATTGATGGTCAGTAAATCAATTAATTGACTGACATTCGATATCTTAAACACGGGGAGATTAATGTACAAATAATATATGGAGCCCATATTAATTTAGGGGTTAGTGAGGTAGTTCAACGATGATCCTCTAGTGGAATGGTAGATTAATGCACGGTAAAACTTCGATCCATCAATGAGCAATACGTAACCGGAACGAAGTACAACAGATCCATGGTTATCGAAATCCAAATTTGATTAGGCACGTGTAAAATAATAGAAACCGGGCTGGCAAGAGATTAAAACCTAGATCTTTAGATGAAATATCCTCGAACCCAAGGTTCCCTAGATCCGACGGTTGGGAATGAAACCATTTTTTAAAGATAAAACCATCAGATCCGACTTTTTGATAGATAAAACCTTCGAGGTTGGAGAAACCTATTCATAAAGATTATAATCAGTAATACTTAGGGGGTAAAGAAGACTCAATAATCAAAATAAAGATAAGGCTTAGGACAAAGTGAACTTTGAGCAAACTTAATGGAACTTGCTATGATTTTGAAGGCTAGTTTGTCCTTCCTAGAATCACAAGTTTCGCAAATTTGTTTATTGCTAGATCATTAAGGCTCTTTTAAGCTCTTCCCTAATTTTCTTGAGTCAGATTCGGTATTTGTTCGTCCTTTTCCCGCAGTGGACAAGGTCAGAGAAAACTTCTAGTATTCATTTCTTGCAATCCAGGAAGATTCAAGACAATGATAGCACTGTCAAGGAAAATAGATATTAGTTTGTTCGGTGTTATTGATATAGAGGAAACACGTTCTTATTAGGATCACCGATGTCCCCCAAGGAATTAGGTATATGTAACGCTTAAAGACATTTATGATTCAAAAGGTTGAGGTGTGTATGAATATATATTAGCATGACCTAATGGTATGCCAAAACCAATCTAATATTGTGGATCGCTCTTGAAGGGAGAAACGAATTCTGGGCGCATGGAGCCTATTATTAAGCTTATGATTGTGACCGCTATAAGTCACTCATACCATATTAGTGAAAATTTTAACCGACCGTAGAATGATAATTTAATTAATTCATTGAGTGATAAGATAACTCTCCTTATGGCTCAAGGATTAGATCTATACTTAACCATTTATAGATCCAAATAGATGAAAATAAATAGTAGGATTAGTCACGCCTATTAAATCTCTCCAGATAGGATGAAAGCTGTCTATCCATTAATTAAACTAGAATCCTGGTGAGTGTATAATTAATTATGATCTAATTATGCCAAGTTGGTCTATAGGATCCCATTAGAGATAAATGTTAAGACACGCGCTTGGAAGACTTTATGGCTAAAATTGGACCTGAATGGTGCCAAAAAGACTATCTATTAGACTTTTGGTGGGTAGTCAATTGATTTCTGCGAAAACATGTCGACTTTCCAATCTCAATATGCAAGATCATTAATTTCAAGACCTATGTGGAATTTCCATGCTCATTCTCATGACACTTTCGTGGCAAGCAACACAAGACTTGACTTTCCATGGTGCTCCCAAGTAGGATGAAGGTTTGTTTCTATTCTTCCTCGGTCTAGGGAATTATGGAGAATTTGTACTGTCTTCGGTAAGGCGCATAGATCTACAATTCCAAGTAAAAGAAGAATGTGCACACTTAGATGCAAATCAAAAAGTAAGACTTGCTCCATTATTTGTAGGGCTAAAGAGGAAACCAACTATTAATTTTATTTGTTAAAAGTAAGGTTGACAAGATAATAAAATTAATGGGTAAAACCTCCTCTTACAAATGTAGAATTAAAACGCGCCAATTTATGATGCATGTCTATTTCAGGTATTTTGAGGAATCAATATTTGAAATCTAAACATCAATATTCTAAATAGTCCAACTCAAATGATCGAATCTGTGATTTAATGTTGTACAAACTCCCTTTTAGATGGAAAAAAACTATTAATCCATCGAAGTTAGGCTAATTACTCAAATCTCCTACTAATTGTCTCTGAAAAGGAGAAAGAACGTTATAAGAAATGGGTTAATTTGAGATGGCACGGTTAATCTCTCCCTATGTCAAGCCGAGTGATCCGTGCCATACCAAGATCACATTTTCTCATATCCTCAAATGAGATCTTATAAAGTCAAGGGCACCTTGGCTAGTGAGGATGCTTACATGGTCCTAAAGATCTATCATCATTTCTCAAGATGATGGCTCATAAACTCTAATGAGTCTCAAGATCTATAGCACATTCTCCCAAAGGCTACATTCATCATACACAAAGATAGATACTTCCCAAAGGAGGCTTCTGCCTCGACCCTACTGCACCAATGTCCTCTGAGCTAGGATCGCAAAGAATAAGAGCCTTCCTGATGCAGGTGAAGAAGTGTCACCTTGAACTCAAGTTAAGATGATTGTCACCCTAAACAAAGGTCCTAATTCATATCAGGATTTTCATTTTATATGTTTCTACTGAAAAAATCCTGAGGGTTAGGGTGACTTGCAGTGGTGGTTTTCGCAACATAGTTGAAATCATGGGCAAAGTTTATTCTAGACCGCCCTAGATATAATCGTTCACAAGTTGTCTTTATGGGCAATGCTTCAATTAGAACAAAAAGAGTGAAATTTATTTATCTATAGAAATGTTTGATTTTCTCAAATTCAATGTCAAACTACTGAAATAAGTTAATTTTCTAAATTATTTAGTCATGAGATTACCACATTACGGAGCAAACACTATAGTTGAAAAAATTTATATACTCTTAGTGCATTTGACACAGTTCAAAACTTCGAAAAGAACCTTCATGAAGCCGCCATATCCGTAATCAAATCTAATGGCAACGGTGATCATATCAAAAAGGTAGACTGCACTAAGGTTTTCAAAGATTGATTTTAAAAGTTTGGACCTTAGTTGATCGTGATCAGGAGTGATCTTGCACATTAATCATGAGGATCCACCCATGGTATATGAGGCCTGATTCAAGGCCAAGGGGTATAAGGCCAAAGATCATTTGATGGTTCACTATGTGCCTATCTAGTCCTATATCACTTGCAAATGATGTTCAATCTTTTGGCTATCTTAAAACTAAGGTCCAAACATTTAAAACAAAGTACTTGATTCCTTATACATGATCAAGTCATGCAAAGTCAGGTGAAATGATTTTAACTTAATGGTGAAGTATCAAGTGACATAAATGATATGGCTAAATCAGGCAATCAGGATAATCACGATTGTCATCGATATGATCAAGTGACTTACGAATGGTGTCACGGAAGGAATGAAACCAATTTTGGAGCAATGACAATGGAGGTTACATTCCGTATTCTCAGGACATGACATTGACAAGGCGCTTCAAATAAAATACTCGCGGAGTTGACGTTGGGGGATCAACGGGCCACAGAGGGGGTGAATAGCCTTTCGCTGATGTCGATTTTGATGCTCGCTATTGTTATGTGTCTACAATTGTTACAGCGGAATAACAATAGAAATAAATAAATACAACAATACACACAAGCACATGCAATACATAAGATATATCGCGGGTTCGAACTCAATGGTTCCTACTCCACGTGAGCCCTGAGCTCAGTTATGCACATACAATAACCAAACTCCTTATCGACTACACGCCTGGAGGTGGAGAAACCTCTCACAAGCTATTACAACAAGTAATATGAAAATACAAACAAGAAATACAAAATACAATACAAAGAGAACTTTTAGACAATTGCTTTGATCGCTTGTTTGTTTGCTTGTTTTGCTTGCTCTTGAAGGTCCGAATGCAACAGCAATTCCTCCAATAGCACCACAAAAGCCTGGCGAAATCCTCCAACTCGAGCTCCATTTATAACCTCGTGATCAAGTTTAACGCCATCAGACTCGATCGTGACTATCATCCGATCGGTCCTCAGAGCCATTGTCTCACAAACCAAGATCCACGCTGGCATAAGTTTCCAACGGATCACACATCAATGATATCACGATCGGGTCCTATCACCGATCGACGGGGCGAGGCCGCGACACCCATCACCGATCGTGCTAGCGACCCATTCGTCGCCATCATCGATCGATCTTCCAATGCTAATCGATCCTACCTCAATCGATCACTCCTTGATTCAATGGCCGAACCGCGACGATTCAATGACCGACAGCCGCTCCACACTTGCGAGATCCGACCGATCGTCGTAAAACCTCAAACAACTATGTTTGAGCCTCCGACACTCAGCCTTAGCCACTTGGCCAAGTCCACCTTATCCTCATGGAGTTCCCCACCGAATTTCTTCCGCCTACGCCCCTGATGCGCGCGCATGACCCGCAACGCCATCCTTCGCTCTCATACCCTAGAAGTATGCTTCCCTTGGGCTCACTCCATTCGCCCCGTCCGCGGTCCCCTGATGCACCAAGCGCAGACGGCCGCAAATGCCATCCTTCACCGACTCAAGGACCCCAGCCCAGTGAACTTGACCAAGTTCCTCAAGACTTCCCAAATGCACCAAGCGCAGACGGCAATGCATTTCTCACCAAGCACCAAGACGCCACTGTAAATGCTTTGACTTTCCCATGCCAAGGCTTCCTTGACTTCCACACCAAGCTCCATGCTTGGATTTTCCATGCCAACCCCATGTTGACTTTCCCATGACAATCCCATGTCATGAGTTTTGTCTATCATCAAAATACTATCAAGGTACCGCCAGTCAAACTCGAAGTCAATTGCACCAACAATCCACCAACAATCTCCCCTTTGATGATTGACAAAAACTATCTCAAGTCTACCAATTCTCCCATATTGGCAATTTCATATCCCAATGAGAATCTAACCAAATCCCTAATTGGTAACTTGGTAACTTCTCCCTTTGACATTACATCAAAAAGGTCTACTCCAAGGGTATGAATGTCTCATATCCCAATGAGATCTTATAATCTCTCCCTTGGAGGAATATATGCCTACAATCTTTCTAGTGATCCCATATCACTTAAAGAGAGGCAATCCAATTTTCCTCCCATGAGGAAATACACATCCATCTTCCCATGATGGATACCTCCCTAGAGGCTTGCTCCCTCACCATTACTGCACCAACAATGTCCTTGGAGAGTCCCTAAGCCAATAGGAACATTAACCAAATCAAAATTAAGGCAAAGTTCAACAATGAACTCTCTTCCACCTTAAAATTGATACTCACCCTCAACCCAACTCCTAATCCATATCCAATGGATTTCCACCCTCTCTAATGCTCTCCCAAGCATATCCTAGGGTTAGGAGTGGTTAGGGACCAAAACCTAGCTGAACATGGGCCTAACCAACAAATCGATCGGTCACACTTCATCACTATCGATCGCATCCCGCGGCAATGATCGATAATCGATTTATAGCAAAATTTCGTAAATGACTTTTCGAAATTCATAAGTAAATATACATAAGTAGATAAATCTTGAAATTTGGTATGTATACTACTTATCACAAACATTATGGGTGAAAAATATTAGAAAATTATTTTACCCATTAAACTAGGAGATTGATACAAAGTTCAAAATTTTAGAAAAGCTTCAATAAAGAGCCCTCTTTGTATCATCCCATTCAATGATGATAGCTATCAAAAGATAGGCTTCACCAAGGTTTTTCAAAATGTTTTCAAAATGTTTTTCAAACCTTTATTTTCTTTTTCCTAAACATCTCACCAATATCTAGATGTGTAAAACACATACAAGTCAAATTTTTGTGAGATGTGGGTTTTGTTTTGTTTATGTTCTCATGTATATTTCTAGGCAACATTAATTTGATTCCCTTCAAATTGTGCCATAGTCCTTAACTCCATTTTAAACTATGCATGATATGATTATGGCATAAATATGATTTAGATAAAAACATATGTCAATATCATGATGTCATGGCATGTGAATGAAAACTAAGCATACATGACATTTAAAAAGAATTCTAAACATGATCATGACATTTTATAGATAAAAATGAAAATGATGTCATGACATGGCAAGGCAAATAAAGTATGGCAAGAAACATATGCTAAGGTATAAAATACCTAAGTGTTAAAATCAATTTGCCATTTCTGGGGATTAAATTCATTTTGCCTTAATGCCATTCATCTCCCTAGTGTGCCAAAAACCCAAAATGGCATACCATGACTTCTATGACCTAATTGTGCCAATTTAATAATTTTTAACTTCTCGAACCATATTGGCACACCCTAATGTGTCAACTCATCATGGCTAGGTTAACTACCCATCCACTTATGGTTGACACACCCTAACCCATCTAGCGTGAATCAATCACGCTTTTAGGAACCCAATATCTATTTGAGCTCCTTGGGTTAACAAGGTATTCCCTAGGGATAACTTCCCTAGATACCTTCCTAATGACCCTTTTAGGCTTTGAAGCCATAGTCTTTTGGGTCTTTCCTAGATCGACTCTAGAGGTGACTCCTCCATTGACCTTCTTAGTGGCTTTCTTGGTTTTCCTTAAGTCCTTAGCCACTAAACACATACCATGGCTAGACTTAGGGATGACTTTCCTATTAGCCTTGGTTTTCCTAGACCTAGTAATTGTTCCATAATCAAATGGAACATTGTGATAAGTCTTCTTGGGCTTAGGTTTGTTACCCAAACCTTCCTTGCCCTTAGACCGTTCTTGTCTCCTAGGTTTTGACTTTTGGGCATTAGACCCTTGAACCAAATTTGATATTATTGCTAGGGTCTTTTCCAATTTTTCTAGCCTTGACCTCAAGGCTTGGTTTTCTAACTCTAATTTTCCCAATTTTGAATTTTCATTTATCTTTTGGGAAATGTTTTTCTTTTTAGGCATATGCCTAGATTTCTTGGGATTAACACCCAAGTTTTCTTCAATTCTCCTAATTGACTCCCTAGGTAATATAGGTCTAGTGTTTTGGGTCCTAGGTTTATCCTTAGTTATATGAACATGCTTGGCACCTAGACAATACACCTTATTATTTCTCTTAGCATGCTTTTCATTGATAATGGCAAGAGAGCTAAAATAATTTTTTGCATGCTTTTTGACTTTAGGAATTAAAGGTGCATTATTTAAATTTACCTTAGGGTTAGCTTTAGGAGCTCCCCCTACATGAGTTGCACATTCTTGCCCTTTCTTCCTCCAACTAGGGCATTGGCTTCGGTAGTGTCCCTTTTGATTGCATTTAAAGCACATAATGTGCTCCTTGCTCTTGATTTTGGGAACACCGGCATCCTTTGACTTTGGGTTGACTTTTGGTGTCGATGCCTTCTTGTTAGCCAATTTAGGGCATTTGCTTTTGTAATGCCCTTTCTCCCTACACTCAAAGCATATTATGTGATTTTTATTCAAAATGATAACACTTGAGTTACCTAGGGAGGTGGTGGAGGCCACTTCTTGATCTTCACTTCTCCCGGATGTAGATGCTTCTTGTTCTTGCTCCGGGATGGAAGATTGCCTTTCCTCCCCCTCAATGCTAGAGGTGGAGGTCTCCACCAAATCATCCACATCTTCGAATGTGGGTGTCAATTCTTCCACGGCATTTTCTTCTACTTGTGCCGGTTGGGAGTTTTCTTGAAATTTCATTATCTTCTCCCATAATTCTTTTGCATCCCTAAAATTACCCAACCTAGACCAAATAGTGTTAGGTAACAAATCACTAATCAACTTGATTACCTCAAGATTTGTCTTGAAATCCTTGATTTGGTCTTGGGTCCATTTTGACTTCTCAATTTGCTTCTTGTACTTGTCCCTAGGCAATTCGAAACCGTTTTCTAAGATAAGTATAAAATCAAAATCGGTTTCTAGGTATACCTCCATTTTTCTTCTCCACCATAGAAAGTCTCCTTCGAATTTTGGTGGTTGAAGGTTGTAGCCGGCCATCTTGAATTGCTCTCGCGGCGGTTAGTCCTTGAAGAGCGACCTTGGCTCTGATACCACTTGTTGGGTCGGATCGAATGGCCGACTAGAGGGGGGTGAATAGCCCTCGTTCGTTGGATGTCGTATTTCGTTCGTTCTCGTGTGCTTGTCTACAATTGTCGTTAATATACGCAGCGGAATAACAATAGAAATAACAACAATACACAAGCACAATCAATACACAAGCATATACGTGGTTCGGAACCGAATGGTTCCTACTCCACGGGGTGAGCTCAACGAGCTCGTGTTATGCGCACGGCACTAACAACACTCCTTATCGACTACAAGTCGGAGGTGGAGAAACCTCTCACAAGCTATTACAACATGTAATATGAAATACAACAAGAAATACAAAAACAATACAAAAGAGAACTTTTACACAATTGCTTTGATCGCTTTCTTGTTGCTTGCTTTTGCTTGCTCTTGAAGGTCTTGAATGCAACAGCAATTCCCCTCCAAAGTCACCTCAAAAGCCTTGGCGAAATCCTCCAACTCGAGCTCCATTTATAACCTGCATCAAGCTGTTTTCGCGCCCATCAATCGACTGATCGTGACCATCAGTCGACTGGTCCTGTAGCCGTTGTCTCACAACGACAAGATCCACGTTGGCAAGTTTCCAACGGATCACACATCAGTCGACTGATGGCACCCATTAGTCGACTGATCGACCATCAGTCGAGTGCTGGCGAGCTCGACTCCATTTTGTGCCCGTGCACAGTATCATCAGTCGACTTCCATCCCTGGCGGTCGATCGATCCCAATACCGATCGCCCTCCTAGCCGATCGATCACCAGACTGATTTCGAACATCGGTCGAACCACTTGGCTAAGTCCACCAATGCCAGTCGACTGATGTCGGCTAAAACCTCAAACATAACAATGTTTGAGCCTCCGACACTCAGTCTTAGCCACTTGGCTAAGTCCACCTTATCCCTCATGGAGTTCCCCACCGAAGCTTTCTTCCCTCGGCCTACGTCCCTCGGATGCGCCAAGCGCACGACTTCGCAACGCCATCCTTCGTGTCTCATACCCTAGAAGTATGCTTCCCTTTGGGCTCACTCCATTCGCTCCCCGTCCGGCGGTCCCTCGGATGCACCAAGCGCACGGCTTCGCAATGCCATCCTTCACCGACTCAAGGACCCCGAGCCTAGTGAACTTGCCAAGTTCTCAAGACTTCCCAAATGCACCAAGCGCACGGCTTCGCAATGCATTTCTCACCAAGCACCAAGCGCACGGCTTCGCAATGCTTTGGATTTCCCATGCCAAGCACCAAGCGCACGGCTTCGCAATGCTTTGGACTTTCCCATGCCAAGGCTTCCCCCTTGGACTTCCACACCAAGCTCCATACTTGGATTTTCCATGCCAACCCCATGTTGGACTTTCCCATGACAATCCCATGTCATGAGTTTTGTCTATCATCAAAATCCTATCAGGGTACTCTGGGACGATTGCA
The DNA here is from genome assembly GCA_025175895.1 of Wurfbainia villosa. Taxonomy (NCBI): domain Eukaryota; kingdom Viridiplantae; phylum Streptophyta; class Magnoliopsida; order Zingiberales; family Zingiberaceae; genus Wurfbainia; species Wurfbainia villosa. The sequence goes on from CM046002.1 coordinate 88,066,392, forward strand.
CCAACAATCTCCCAACATTGTGGACTGGGCGAAAGCCTAGTCTAAGACATATTCGGATTTGGGGTAGTCCAGCACATGTGCTGAAGGGAGATGCTGGTAAGTTGGAATCTCATACAGAAGTGCGCTTGTTTATTGGCTACCCTAAGGGAACAAAGGGTGGTTTATTCTATAGTCCTAGAGATCAGAAGGTGATCGTGAGTACGAATGCCAGATTTCTAAAGGTGGACTATGTGATGAACCACAAGCCCACGAGTAGGATTATTCTTGAGGAGTTGACAGGGGAAGTCCCGACTTCAGTACCACCAGTACAAGAGGAGACACCACAAGTCATTGCACTGTGTGTCACAAAGCATATACAGGAGGCACCTCGTCGTAGTGGGAGGGTTGTTAGACAACCCGACAGATTCATGTTTTTGGGAGAGTCTTCGGACTTAGTCCCTGGTGAACATGAACCTGATCCCTGGACATATGATGAGGCAATCCAAGATAGAGATGCAGTATCTTGGCAAAGAGCGATGAATTCAGAGATAGAATCTATGGATTCTAATCAGGTCTGGGAGCTAGTAGAGCCACCCGATGGTGTAAAAACCATTGGATGCAAGTGGATCTACAAGAGAAAGAGAGGAGTAGACGGGAAGGTTGAGACCTTCAAAGCTAGGCTTGTTGCGAAAGGGTATACTCAGAAAGAGGGTATCGATTATGAGGAGACCTTTTCGCCGGTAGCTATGCTTAAGTCTATCCGGATTCTCTTATCTATAGCAGCTCATATGGATTATGAGATATGGCAGATGGATGTCAAGACAACTTTCCTTAACGGAAGTCTTGAGGAGAACATCTATATGCGGCAACCAGAGGGATTCATTGCTAAAGGCAAAGAGCATCTTGTATGTAAGCTTAATTGGTCCATTTATGGATTGAAGCAAGCTTCTATATCTTGGAACATCCGATTTGATGAGGTAATCCAATCATATGGATTTATTCAAAGTCCGGATGAGCCTTGTGTATACAAGAGATGTGACGGAAATGTAGTGGTGTTTCTTGTACTATACGTAGATGACATTTTGTTAGTTGGCAACAATATCAAAGTGTTATCAGACGTAAGGGTATTGTTGTCCAAACAGTTTGACATGAAGGACTTGGGAGAAGTGGGACACATCCTTGGGATCAAAGTTATAAGGGATCGCAAGAAAAGGATGTTGTGCTTGTCTCAAGCTTCATATATTGACACTATCCTTGCTCGTTTTAGCATGCAGAACTCCAAGAAAGGTTTTCTACCTTTTAGGCATGGAGTTCCTTTATCTAAAGGGATGTGTCCCAAAACATCAAAGGAGATAGAGGACATGAAGGCGGTTCCTTATGCTTCGGCAGTAGGAAGCCTTATGTATGCTATGCTATGTACGAGACCGGATATCTGCTTTGCCGTGGGCATGGTCAGCAGATATCAGAGTAATCCTGGACAGGGACATTGGACTGCGGTAAAGCATATATTGAAGTACCTGAGAAGGACTAGTGATTATATGCCGGTTTACCGGGCAGATCAATTAGTCCCTGTGGGTTACACGGATTCGGATTTCCAATCAGATAGGGACAAGAGTAAGTCTACCTCGGGGTTTGTGTTTACTTTTGGAGGTGGAGCCATAGTATGGAGGAGTGTCAAGCAGAAATGCGTGGCGGACTCTACCATGGAAGCTGAGTATGTGGCAGCCTCTGAGGCAGCCAAGGAAGCTGTATGGCTCAGGAACTTTTTGATGGACTTGGATGTGATTCCTGGTTTGCCCATAACTATCACAATTTATTGTGATAATAGTGGTGCAGTTGCAAACTCGAAGGAACCACGAGCCCATAAGGTGAGTAAACACATAGAGCGCAAGTACCACCATATACGAGAGATCGTAAAGCGAGGAGAAGTTGCTTTCGCCAAGATTGCATCAGAGGATAACCTGGCGGATCCATTCACTAAGGCCCTTCCAGCGAAAGCGTTTGATAGGCATGTGGAGGACATGGGGATCAGATGTATGGCAGAGTGATGACGGCATAGACTTTTAGTATAAGTGGGAGATTGTTAGAATGTATACTGAAAGCCTAGCTCTTTTTGTATGAACATTTTATTTTGAAATAAGAATCACATGATCATTGTTTGCACTTTATATATTTATTATATGTGTGTGTGCATATTGTCTAATATTTTACATTGTAGATAACATGGTGCTTGGTGTGGCACAGAAGATCATGTTATCAGTCCCTTGTAAAATATAAGTAGAGGCTCACAACCAAGATGGTTTTAGACAAACCATTGGCATGGTTGTAGTGTAGCTTGGTGTTGTTTTATCTTGAACATAGAGTTACACTAGTACACTTAGGTGTATTGAGCAGGACCGACATAGAGGTGATTCAATTTAGTGCTGACTACATAATTGAATCGGACCTCGGATATTATGTTGTACATGCTCTTAATCACGATATAATAACGGGCACATGTACTTAGTATTTATTTCTTTGATTTACCAGTGGGTGAGATTTAGATGGATTAAATCAATATGCCCGGTAAGTTGGGAAATAATATTATTTACATGGTGTGTCGTTGATTATAGGAGGAAACCGTGTCCTATATATTAGGTTGATGATGTCCCCTTGAGGAGCTCATAAGGTTCATCATGTAAACCCAGCTGGTTGACTTAGTCAACATGATGATAAGGTTGAGTGGTACTACTCGAGGAATTATATGTTAATTAATTGATGGTAAGTAAATCAATTAATTGATGGACATTCGATATCTTAAACACGGGGAGATAAATGTACAAATAATATATATGGAGCCCATATTAATTTATGGGGGTTGGTGAGGTAGTTCAATGATGATCCTCTAGTGGAATGGAACATCATTGATGGATCAAGTTTGTGTGGTTCCGATCCATCGAGTGGCCAAGATCCAACTCCTCCTTATGGTCCCTATCGTTGCCTAATATAATCCTTGTGAAGTCTAGATCCAAGAATGTAAAACAAAACCTAGAACCAACGGTTGGGATTAAATCCCTAGATCCGATGGTTGGATGAAACCCTTGAACCAACGGTTGCGATGAAATCCCTAGATCCGATGGTTAGGATGAAATCCTAGAATCGACGGTTGGGATTAAATCCCTAGATCCGACGGTTGGGATAAAACCCTAGATCCGACGGTTGGGATGAAACCTTAGATCCGACGATTAGGATGAAATCCTAGATCCGACGGTTGGGATTAAACCCTAGATCCGACGGTTGGGATAAAACCCTAGATCCGACGGTGGAGATTAAATCCCTAGATCCGACGGTGGAGATTAAAGGAGGCTTAACCCCTATTCTATAAATAGATGCTTAGGGTTGGGCGGCAAGAATAATCAAGGATTTGAATTAGAGAATTAGGGTTTGGCTCTTGGAGAAGTGGGCGGCTAGGGTTTGGAGCAAAAGTGGGCGGCAACTCTCTTCTTCCTTCTAGTTGTTGCCGGCGCCCAACTTCCACCTTCAATACTTGGCCGATGCCCATCCTTAAGGCTTTTCTCTTCTTCCTAAGCCGGCGATTCTCCTTCCATTGGTGGCCGGTGGTCTTCCTCCTTCCTTCTCCTTGGTGGCCGGCGGCAACTCATCTTCAAGTTGGCGAATTCCCTAATTTGGTGGCCGGTTCTAGATAGGAGAGGTATTTGTTCATTTTTCTCTTTTTTCGCAGCAGACAAGGTAGAGGAGAACTCGATCTAGAAGGCTTCTACTCGTGGAGGTTCTTCGTCCACACGTCATCCACGAGAAGGATAGGACATACGGTAGAAGATCGTAAGGTATAAAGTTATTTTAACTTTATGTACAGATCTGAGCATGTTCTTATTTGTTTTGATTATGCATGTGTGTGTATGAATATATATTGTATAATCATGGTCCCCGAAGACAAACAAAAAAACCGGCGATCCGTCCGTCGTCTCTTCCGCGGCTAACCAACTAGAAGAGTTGGGTTGCTTGAACAACTAGTTTGTTCAAGCGACCACTCAAGTTGTTAGCACGACGACGAAATGGTTGTGCCAAGGAAGCTCATCCCATCCGGATTAATCCTTTCATTAGTGAAAATTTTAATCCGGGGATATGGGAGCCAATGAGCCTCCGAAGCATCCACCTACAAAGGTGATTTACCTTTGAGAGTCGACTGATACCGAGTCGGAAAAAAAACATGGGTCAATTCGTCACATTTCTGGTTGAAATCAGAGATTTCAGTCTTAGAGATTTCCACTAACTGTGCTAGTCAGATCATTACCTGTGGTTAATGAATAGACTTGTAGACTATTGTTGATGCACATAGCGGAAGGCTAGGTTAAGGTGTTTCATAGGGATTTTATCCCTGAGTTGTTCGTACTGTGTTGTATAACTTTGAAAGTGCTTTTGAGTACTTAACTAATGTTATACCGAGAAAGAAGAGTTGTTTGCATACCATTATCGGGATCAAGCCGGTATTTGGTGATAAATGCAGAAAATAATCTTCAGGAAATAATATATCACTTGATCATTGTTTAGTGATGTGGAAAGAGAGTATTTTCCCGTGTCACTTTTAATGACATATTGTAAGGAATTTTTGAGCTTCCAGAAAGGACGATCGGGTAGTAATAGTGTACTGTGCAGAGTCATGAGACTTGCAGAGGTTACTACCACCTAATAGCTCAAGAAGATGAGTGAATGATTTAAGCCACCCAGAGTTATTGGCTTAAAGTTGGATTAGGATGCTGGGATCTTCTACCAGATCCTGCCGGAAGACGTTGGATTGAGATAGAAGTTTAGAAATAACTCCGTACAAGAGTTTAAAAGTTGGAGACCGATAAACAAATATTACAGGTCAACTTAATAGAGTCAGAAGTCTCTGACTATTGGATAATAAGGAGCAATATCGGAATCATAGGCTTTGAGCTATTTTTCGATTATAGAAGACCAATCGCAGATCATCAGGATGTTCTCGTGGATTCAGCAAAGTCAGAACAAAGACTCCGAAGGGATTATTTGCATACAGTGCAGATCACGAAGACACGCGAAGCCAGATTATTTGTTAGATCAGTTCATCTGATGCTATTGTGACCAACCAGTACAATGGAGGTGGTGTACTTTGAAGACTCAGTTGAAGACTACCAATTGTGTTCCGGAAGGATGATGCTCCATCTCGATAGCAGAGATCAGCACAGAAGCAGTATCAGCAGAAGACATCGTAGAAGACTCATGCAGACAACAACAGTTACCTCCAGATGTGGATTGACTTTGTACAGAGGATAGAGTATACGACGATGGTTGTATCTATTCGGTAGTCTTCAGTTGCAGCCCGTAGGATTAAGTGATGTGATCAGATGATCTAGCAAGATCCTCGGATCACTCATCGTAGAAATGCGACCGCTTTGTCGTGGACTGTTGGATCTGATCTTGTTCTCTTCGGAGAAAGGACGAGACCTGTGTGGAGCCTTTGGGATCGGATCGACAGATATTTGATCGTTCAGGGTATTACTCTAGTTTACCCTCTGAGTTAATATATTGAGAGATACTTGTAGTTTATGGGTATCTTTGTCTAGAACATTCTTGGTGTGGATTAGAAGGATTCTTATACATCGACTGGTGGGTCGGTGGTATCTCTACCGTCAGGTGAGATGTGGACCAATAATTAAGAAGTCAAGGGAGGCCCTTCGACTTTGATAGACATACTTTTACTGTAGACATATCCTTACGGATGGTCAAATTTTTGGAAGTATGGTATGATATGTCTCTCAGATGTGTGTATAATCCGAGAGCATTCGGATGCAGTTTCGGATGAACTCCTAGGCTTGCCGCTGCATAGGCAAGTGGAGTAGGCGATCAGAGTGATTTCGACGATAGTGTTGATATTGAATACCCCATATGAGGGATAATTTTGTTGATATAAGTGTTACTAAACACTATGGAAATAGGAAGAACATAAGTTGCCATTATAGGAGAAGTTGGAAGGGATGTTTATCTATCCCAGTATTCCTCCTTGAGAAGATCCGAAACTCTTTGTTGAAAGAGAGATGGACCTTTGAAAGTATGCATCGATTATCGATGGTGGAATACATAGTTGTCGTGATGAATATCCTCCGTTGGGGATAGATGATCTATTTAGATCAGCAAAGGACACCTGTGTATACTCTAAGGTTGATTCGCGACTGGAGCGTTGATATTGTAATGACATGGTGTCATAAAAATTATCATTGTCGTTGTGATGATTAATATATATCATCGGCGTAGAGTAAAGGGGATGCAGGTGTGTGGAGACGACAATTTCATACTTGGTATGAATTGTATGAGTTTTGATTAAGTTGCTAGACTAATTAATGATTTAGTCGCCATTGGATTTGAGAATCGTGTATCCTGGACATGATTGGATCAGTTTGTGGTTGTTGGAGTTGCGTAACCTGGCCACTATTGATTGTGGTAGTTGGAGTTGCACACTCGACCACCGTGGATGGTGGTTTGCCTTGTATGGTTTGGTTAGTACTATAGATGTGGATAGAATGTCTTAGCATTACTATATCACAAATTTGTTTGACAAAGGTGATGTTGGAAATCATTTAGTCGGAAGCTGGTGAAACCAGTTACAAGACCTAGATGGTGATTAACTTTTACACGAGTATTAGTTAATCCTTCCGGAGTAGATATAAAGGAGGTTGTACGTGGATGCATCGTTTCAGGGATCGGAGCGATTCCGATGCAGTTGAATGAGGCGTACCTTATGCTTACGACAGTTAAAAACAAGGAGATAGGCTGTCATATACATGACGTGGCTTTAGTAGTTATTATCTGGATTTGTGGATGTATGGAGCAGGAATGCTCATGGGATTTTAACTAGCTACTGGGTAGCTACAATGGAGTTGCTGGAGCGTGAACAGTTGCAACAATAGCAACGACTGAGATTCATCGCTATACTCTTCCATGCATTTACAGAGTGTGTGGTAGAGTGGATTTTTGAATGGTTGATGGACTTCTCTTTTGAGAAGATAATTCCCTGTCTCTGATAAGGATAGTGTGTTCCGGACACGCGTCCAGTTAAGGAAGAACTACTACAGAAGGCACATTATTTGAGTGTTTCTATGCATCCTGGTGGTACTCGGATGTATCGAGATTTAAGATGTCTATACTGGTGGGAACGGTATGAAGAGTGATACCGTAGATTTTGTTGCTGGATATTTAGTATACCAATAGGTGAAGGTTGAACATCAAAAACCTGATGGATTTCTCCAGGAAGTTCCGATTTCGGAATGGAGGTGGGAGCGTATGACTATGGATTTCGTTACGGGATTGCCTAGGACTCGTAAAGGACGTGATGCGATTTGGGTGATTGTGGATCGACTGACCAAATCAGCTCATTTCCTTCCTATTCATGGGTCGTACCCATTGGATCATCCGACAGAGTTGTATCGCCGAAAGATTTTCAGATTGCGTGGGGTACTTTTAAGTACTATATCTGATAGAGACCCATGTTTTACCTTGCGATTTTGATAGAGTCTACATCAGACTATGGGCACAGAGCTTCGTCTCAGTACAACATTTCATCTGCGGACTGATGGGTTGTCTGGGCGTACAATTCAGACATTGAAGGATCTATTAGGATCTGGTGTCAGGAATTATGGAGGTAGTTGGGAGAATCACATTCCTTTAGTTGAATTTGGCTGTAAGAACCGTTATCACTCATCCATTCAGATGACTTCTTCTGAGGCCCTATACGGTAGACCCTGTAGATCTCCCATGTTGTAGGAGGAAGTCAGGGAATGGCAATTGTTGGAGGCCACAGAGTATCCAACATGATGCAGAGTTGGTGCATGTCATTGGATGAGAGTTATTAGAGGTTCCGAATTCTACCTCAGTCTAATGCGACTTACGAGAAGATTTCAGGGTTAATCCTGGGTCGCAAGGAGCGACAGTAGTGAGACGAAAACCATCCGACTCGTAAAGGTTGGATGACATCATCATATCGATGAGGAGGCAACTTGGGAGCTAGAAGATACTATCCGAGCTCGATATCCTCATTTGTTTATTTGAGGCATGTAGTAGTTCAAGAAATATCTTGAGTGGTTTCTCGTATGTAAGTACGAAATTTGGGGACCAAATTTTTATTAATGGGGGAGAATGTAAAATACCGGAAAAAAATCCCTTGCTAATTGGGAATTATCTTGTGGAATTTTTCAGAAATTTTCAGAAATTAAAAAGGGATTTGTATGCCCGTTTTGAGGAAGGTCAAAGCCTAAATGGGTCTTGGGTCAAGTTGGATTAGCTCGGATTTAATCTAGGCTAACTCAACCACTTAGCGTTAAAAACTCACTCGTCTTCTCCCCTTTAACACGAGCCGAGCCGTTTTCTTCCATTTTCCCCTTATTTCCCGATCGCGTCATTTCTTTCCCCTCCCGACCCTCTCTCTCTCGCGCGTTTTCCTCACCGAGGCTACGTCTCCGTCGTCGCCATCTCTTTCACGCATCGGCCATAACAACCGCTATCGCTGTGCCACTGCCCATGGGCCTCACGGCTACCTCTACAAGTCGCCGGTGTGGTTTATCCGAATTCGTCACTATCTCTTCCGCCAAGTGGTCGGTGTTCGCCACGATGATCGGACCTTCTTTGGAGACCTCTACCGAGCGACGGTGGAAGGAAGTCGGTGCCCCTCTGCTTCTCCGCGATCCAGAGACTGTCGACGTGCATCTTCGATCTTGGGAGCGACGAGTTCTGTTGGCACAAGCCAGAGCTTCGTGTTTTGGACTACGACAGTGATGGTCCTGTTGGTTTCCGATGGACTGTGGATATTGGGCAGTGGTATGTTTTGGTGGACGATGGAATCTGTGAAAGGGGTGGCTGCCAATTTTGAGGATTTGCTTTGCCGGAGATCGTCGGAATTAGGTAAGGGCGCCGATTTCTCCTTGTCTAATCCCTTGCTTTGATTTCCTTGGTTGAAAAAGGATTTTGGGTGTATGGGAAAGAAATCGACAGCGACTTTGTGGCTGCTCGGTTGGAAGTTGTCTCTGCTCGATCTCTACGAGTGTTAGGGCAGTGCTATTGACGTTGGATTTTTTTCCAGCGAATAGAGCCTTTGGGGGAGAAGTGCTGATGGGGAAGCTCCAAACTCTGGTAATCCTCTCATCTTCCTTTCCATTTTCTTTTCTGTCCAGTGTTGTCTCTTTGGATCGATGATGTTATAGGGTTGTTGATGTGTGAGTTAAGGGCAGTGGCTATAGTTGAGCGGTGGAGTAAACTGGACGGAGTTTGGTTGTGCGTGAATTGAGGGGTTGTGAAGTTGTGTCGGTTGTGATGAGTGGATGAAGCTGTGCTAAGGATCGAATCGGGATAAGCAATGTGTGGTAAGCCTTGATCAGAAAACGACATCAATAGATACGATGCTAGTTATATATATGTAGCTGTGGATTCTTTATTTTGTTTTCAGGTAAGAAGGACAATCAGATCAAGGGTTGTGATTGAACAAGTTGATCATTCAAGATTTGGAAACCTCAAATTGTTGAATCTAAAAGTTGAGTAGCTGGGATCGATAAAGGTAAGTTTGATCTAGACGATTGATGATGATGTTATTAGTTCCAATTGTGAATTTATATATATGGAGTGTTTGGGTATCTTAGAGATCACCATGAATTGTATGAATCCATAAAAGGGAATGATTAGTAAGAGTTAACTAATCAAAGTTTGGATTGATTTAGGATTATGCTAGAGATCTATTGATATGCATATTGCACGTTGCAGGGTTTTGGTTCGAGACACTGAAGATGGGTAATTTCCAGATGTAAATGCATTCAGATTTAGTCATAAATATCATGTTGTGTTCTTATGCTTGAACTTATCGTTGGCAATTAACTCCATTGCTGCTATCATGTTTATTGTACCATGATTAGGAGTTATACATATAGGTGATGTAAGAAACTTAGAATTTGTTTAAGTTAAGTGAAAATAGTAAAGTCTGGATGACAACCTGATTTTACATTGGGCAAAAAGGTCATCCGTATTTAGATAATGTCTTGAACCTACGGTTAGTTCTAGTACCCTTAGGTTGCATGTTACCATCGACCATATATTGTATAAATGGTCAGTGGAATGACACTTAGTGTGTCGCTACGGACCGGTGGTCCTAGCTTGTTATAATCAGATGAGTACGACTCTCTACAGGATAGAGAGTGCGTCCATCAGTTGAGTTTGACTCTCTACATGATAGAGAGTGCGTCGATTAGATTGGTATGACTCTCTACAGGATAGAGAGTATTATGATCAGTTGAGTACGACTCTCTGCAGGATAGAGAGTGCGTTGATCTGGTTAGTATGATTCTCTGTAGAATAGAGAGTCTATGGTGCATTCATGTCATTTGAATGCACGCTGGCGACGAGGTCTCCCTTGTGGTTGAGAGTGTCGCCAGTCATCCTGCCTCCACGGTTATTCATAGGAGGAGTAACCGGTGTTAGGGCAGAGCATTGTGGTGCCGCACTCTATCACTATAGATAGTGATAGTTTGATTTGCGTGCCGTAGTCCTGCGTGTGTGGTACTTGACCACTCATGGGTAGTGACAGTCGGAGTGACCAAAAGCAGGGACCCCCATCGTGTAGCTTGCTCTTTACGCTTATATGCTACTCGATCATACTGCCCACTCAGCGACTCGAGAGTAGTAGTTGATGTTGAGTTGGGACAGTTGTCATGCTTGAGCCACCGAGGCCACACTGGGGTCGTGGTAGCTTTAGGGTGAGCCGACATGACCATGCATGCTGCATTGCCGACTTATGACATTTTTGCATATTGCCATATATATACATATATGCATGTATATATATATATATGGATGATTGTGATTAGTATATATATATAGATGCAGTCTATATATATATGCTTATTGTGATGGTGCATTTGTATGTACTATGTTTGTTGCATTTGTTTGTACATATTCATACATGCTATTGCATTTTCTGTATGGTAGTAGGCCGATATTTGTATACTTGTTGGTTATTCACTGTGATACTCTCGACCCATATCAGGATGTAGTATGAGTTAGTTCTATTCTTTATACCTTATGTTGTGGATATGTGCTCAGGTTGGATAGGGGTAGCGTAGCAGACGTTCAGGTATGTATGCATTTCATATTGACGTTTTGTTAGAAGGTATATACATGGATATGTTATCATGCTAGTGATACCTGTAGATTTTTCTGTCGAAATACATGTGATATTAATGTACATGTTTATCTATTACCTGCTGAGTTTTACTCACTACCTCGGACCCTGGGTTTTTCTGTCGCCCAGGTAACAGGTTGAAGCCTTCGTGACGGCTTGGAGCTGCGCCGGTGATCCATTCCATCTCCATGTTTCTGAGTCTCCTGAGGATTTATGTTTGTGTTATGGATTTTTTTCTATGTTATGGACACTAGTTTATGTATGGACTTCGTCTTTATGTTGTGGACTTGTTTTGTGTCCATGCTTTATGTACGGTTTTAGTACTGTAGTCTTGTCAGGTGGTGTACACCTGTATGTGTTTTGGTATATTTGTTGTGGGTATGTGTTTTCTATTTCCGCTGTGATTGTTATGTTATATTAAGTTATTGTTGTGGCCCTACGGGCCTTGTATTAACCCGAAATGTTGCCACGTACAGGGGAGATGTCGTCCGTTTGCTTTTCAGCACGGCATACTCTCGGGGCATGACAACTTTAGTGGTATCACAGCGCAAGGTTCTGCTATGCCATACAATGTTGTTTTGTGTCGAGTCTTGGATTCTCGGGAGTCGATTTATTCAGTTTTGGTTTTCTGAGATGTGATGGACAACGGCCTGAGCTCCAAGCAACACGAGGTAAGAATTCCTAATAACTTATAGTTTAGATGATATTTATCTAAATTGGATCAGTAGGTGTATCTGATAGAATTATGACACTGTGTGGACTTGTAGTAGAAGTCAGAGCGACCAAGGAGTTACCTTTAGGGTTTATACTCCCGGTTTTATTGGCTATGCTTTTAGTGTATATAAAAGGGAATAACATATAGTGTGTTGGTTATTGTTCATAACTGTGGTATGAGTTGACCCTGGAAATGACCTGTTAAGTCTGTGAGTCTTGAACCTGTGTCGAAAAAGTGATTTGCCTTTGAGAGGCGACTGATACTGAGTCGGGAAAACAGGAGTCAAGTCGTCACATTTCTACTGGAAATCAGAGATTACAGCCTTAGAGATTTTCACTAATTATGTTAGTCAGATCATTACCTATTGGGTAATGGACAAGGCAAGTAGACTAATGTTGATGCAGATAGCGGAAGGATAAGTTATGGTGTTTCATAGGGATTTTGATCCCTAAGTTTGTTCATATTGGGTTGTATAACTTTGAGGGTACTTTTGAGTACTTAACTCATGTTATACATAGGAAGTAGAGTTGTTTGCATACCATTATCGGGATCAAGCCGGTATTTGGTGGAAAATGCAGAAAATAACCTTCGGGGAATAAAACATCACTTGATCATGGTTTAGTGATGTTGAAAGAGAGTATTTCCCTGTGTCACTTTTAGTGACACATTGTAAGGAATTCTTGAGCTTCCAGAAAGGGCGATCGATTATTAATAGTGTATTGTGCAGAGTCGTGAGACTTGCAGAGGTTACTACCACCTAATAGCTCAAGAAAATGAATGAATGATTTAAGCCACCCAGAGTTATTCGCTTACTATTGGATTAAGAAGGGATATTTTATCAGATCTTGCTGGAAGACGTTGAATTGAGACAGGAGTTTAGAAATGACTCCGTACAAGGATTTAAGAGTTGGAGATCGGTAAGCAAATATTGCTGGTCAATTTAATAGAGTTAAAAGTCTCCGACTGTTGGGAAAAAAGGAGCAAGATCAGAGTCATAGGATTTGAGCTATTATCCGATTATAGAAGACCAACCGCAGATCATTAGGATGTTCTCGTGGATATCAGTAAATCAGAACAAAGACTTCGAAGGGATTGTGTGCGTGCAGTGCAGATCACGAAGACACTTGAAGTCAGATTATCCGTTGGATCCATTCATCAGTTGCTATTATAAGCAACCAGTACATTTGAGGAGTTATACCTTGAAGACTTAGTTGAAGACTACCAAAGGTGTTTTGGGAGGATGATGCACCGTCTCGACAGCTGATATCAGCACAGAAGCAGCATCAACAGAAGACAACGCAGAAGACTCATGCAGACAACAATAGTTACCTACAAATGTTAGTTACTTTGTACAGAGGAAAGAGTATACGACGATGGTCATATCTATTCGGTATTCTATAGTTGTAGCTCGTGGGGTTAAGTGATAGGAACAAATGATACGGGGAAAATCCTCGAGTCGTTCGTCGTAGAAATGTGACCGTTTTATCGTGGACTGTTGGATCTGATCTTTTTCTCTTTGGAGAAAGGCCAAGACTTGCGAGGAGCCTTTAGATTGGATCGACAGATAATTGATCGTTTAGGGTATTACTCTAGTTTACCCTCTAAGTTAATACATTGGGAGATGCTTGTATTTACAGGTATCTTTGTCTAGAACGTTCTCAGTTTGGATTAGAAGGGTTCCTACACATCGACTTGTGGGTCGGTGGTATCTCTATCGTCAGGTGAGATGTGGACCAACAATTAAGAAGTTAAGGGATGCCCTTAGACTTTGATAGACATACTTTTACTGTAGACATATCCTTACGGATGGTCAAATTATTGGAAGTATTTTACGATATGCTCTCGGATGTGCGTATAATATGAGAGTATTCGGATGTAGTTTCGGATGAACTCCAAGGCTTGTCGTTGCATAGGCAAGTGGAGTAGGCGATCAGAGTGATTTCGAAGATAGTGTCGATATTGAATTCCTCATACGAGTGATAATTCTGTTGATATTAGTGTTGTTAAACACTATAGAAAATTGGAAGAAGGTAAGTTGTTAGACTAATTAACGATTTAGTCGCTACTGGATTTGAGAATCATGTATCATGGATGATTGGATCAGTTTGTGGTTGTTGGAGTTGCGTAACTTAGCCACTGTTGATTGTGGTAGTTGGAGTTGCGTACTCGACCACCGTAGATGGTGGTTTGCCTTGTATGGTTTGGATATTACTGTAGATGTGGATAGAATGTTTTAGCATTACTATACCACAGACTTGTTTGACAAAGGTGATGTTGGAAATCATTTAGTCGGAAGATGGTGAAACCAGTTTACAAGACCTAGACTGCAATTAACTTTTACACGAGTATTAGTTAATCCTTCCGAAGTGGATAAATGGATATTGTATGCAAATGTATCGTTTCAGGGATCGGAGCGAATCTGATACAATTGCATAAGACGTATCTTGTGCTTACGTCGGTTAAGAAACTACGAGATAGGCTACCATATACATGACGTGGCTTTTGAAATTATTTGGATTTGTGGATATATGGAGCAGAAGTTCTCATTGAATTTATCTAGCTACTCGGTAGCTACTATAGAGTTGCGGGAACGCGAACAGTTGCAACTTGCGAGATTGATCGCTATAGTCTCCCATGCACTTACAGCGTGTGTGGTAGAGTGGATTATGGACGGTAGATGGACTTCTCTTGTGAGAAAATAATTCCCCGTCTCTGATAAGGATAGTGGGTTCCAGAGTTGCAGTGTTTAAGGAAGAGTTGCTACAGAAAGCACATCATTCGAGATGGGCTATATACCTTGGTGGTACTCAGATGTACTGAGAGTTGAAACGTTTATACTGGTGGAATGGTATAAAGAGAGTTATAGCAGATTTTGCTGCTCGATGTTTAGTATGCCAGTAGGTGAAGGTTGAACATCAGGAACTCGCTGGATTGCTCTAGAAAATTCCGATTCCGGAATGGAAGTGGGAGCATATCACGATTGATTGCGTTACGGGATTGCCTAGAACCCGTAAAGGACGTGATGCGATTTGGGTGATTGTGGATCGACTGACCAATTCAGCTCATTTCCTTCCTATTCGTGGGTCGTACTCGTTGGACCATCCGGCAGCGTTGTATTACCGAAAGATTATCAGATTTCTTGGAGTACCTTTAAGTATCATATCTGATAGAGACCCGTGAATTACCTCACAATGTTGGTAGAGTCAGCAGCAAGCTATGGGCACCGAGCTTCGGCTCAGTATAACATTTCACCCGCAGGCAGACAGACAGACGGTCGGAGCATACCATTTAAACTCTGGAGGATCTATTAAGATCTGATGTCATGGATTATGAAGGTAGTTGGGAGAATTACATTCCTTTAGTGGAATTTGACTATAACAATAGTTATCACTCATCCATTCAGATGACTTCTTATGAGGCCCTATACAATAGACCCTGTAGATCTCCCGTGTTGTGGGAGGAAGTCGGGGAATAGGTATTTCTGCGTGTTTCACCTTCGAAAGGGGTGAAACAATTTGGGTTGCAAGGAGCGACAGTAGCGGAACAAGACCATCCGACTCGTAAAGGTTGGATGACAGTATCCTACTGAAGAGGACATGGGAGCTGGAAGATACTATCCGAGCTCGATATCCTCATTGGTTCACTTGAGGCATGTAGTAGTTCAAGAAATCTCTTGAGTTTGTTCTCGTATGTTAGTACGAAATTTGGGGACAAAATTTTATTAAGTGGGGGAGAATGTAAAATACCATAGAAAATAAATAAATAAATAAATAAATGTTGGGTAATTGGGAGAATACCCTATGGAATTTTATAGGAATTTTCAGAAATTTTTCTAGACTTAAATGGAGATTTCCAAAACCCTCTTTGCTTATAAGGAATTAAAGGGCTTAAAAGGGCTTAACGGGTCTGAAATCTGACCCGTTTATTTCCCAAAACCCGTTAATGGACTAGATCCCTTCCGTTCGGCCGTTTCCTCAACGCCGACTTTTCCCTTCCCGAGCATTTCTTTTCCTTCTCATGCCGCGATTTCTATCTTTCCCTTCTTCTTCCCGATCCGCCTCCTCTCCTTCCCGCTCACTGCCGCCTTCTCCCCGTGCGCCGGCCACTCCTAGCTCGCCCTCTCCGCTCAGCGACGGCTATTGCCCTCTCCCGATCGTGACTCCTCTCTGTGCTCACCGTCGCCGATGAGCCAGCTTGCCGCGCCTGATCTCGTTGCTGCCGCTCGTTGTCGCGCTTCTTCTTCTCCGCCGAATCACTTATCGCCATCCCTTCACTCCCGCCAGGGATTGGTGCTCCATCACCGGCGATCGAACCTTATGTCGTTTGTGATCTCTACCGAAGCAGACAGCGATTGGGAAGGAAGTCAGCGCCCTTGCTTCTCCGCAATCCAGCGATTGTCGACGGGCATCCTCGATCTCGGGAGGTAGGGAGCGATAGGGGTTCACGCTGTCGGATTTAGGAGTCATCTTTGCCAGATCGATTTCCTATTTCCCCGATCGTGCGTCGCTAGGACGACGGCCAGCCACTCCGATAAGCCAGGTTCTTCGTCTTTTCCCCTGCTCTGCGATTGTCGCTGTGGCTGATATATATTTCTTCTATCGTAGATCTCCTCTTCCGCCATTCATCATCGGAATATCTCCACTGTGAGTGATAGTTTGTTACCCTTTGTTCAGGCTGCCACATCTCGTGTAAGCCTTGCTTAACCACCCTGTTGTTTCTATGATTTCTTGTCAGCCATCCTCTGCCGTAGCTCAGACAGTTGCCACCCCTCTTTTCTGGCCAGGCACAACATTGGTATTGGTTTCTGAATCTGGTACAAACCCATACGATTAATTGGATTGATTGATAGGTTAGTTAATCTGATGGGATTTGCTTGCAGTTATATTGATTGGATTTAGATCTAATGTGAGTAAGATTGCTGATCAGAAGCTTTGGAATTGAAGTCGGGCTGGGTAAGTTTCAGTTTGTATCCATTGTGATAGATGGTTATAGTTGTTGGTTGTTGTTTACTGATTTACCGTTACTGGAAGGAGTTCTATATTTGATAGAAATCCGATTAATGTATTTATGTGGATCGTTGATGCTAGATGTGCAGATCGGATTGTTTGTTGTATCAAGAAGCTGGATGATTTTGGAAGGGGGGGTTGTTTTTCTAGATAAGCTATGAGAATGGATACGGTGTAAGCATGAGTTATATACCCGGACGTTGATTCAAGACAAATCATGGATGTGAGGACTATTGACATGATCTATGAATCAAGTGGGTAATTCCTACCCTGGTCAGGTAGTTTAATGCATACAGATTTAGATGCATGATCATCTTATATGATCATGTTATCTTGACTCCGTTCTTATTTATTGTATGCTTGATACCTTACCGTTGGCTATTAACTCCTTTGCTACTATCATGTTTATTGTACCATGATTAGGAGTTATATATATAGGTGATGTAAATAACTTAGAAATTGTTTAAGTTAAGGGTAAATAGTAAAGTCCGGATGACAACCTGATTGTAAATTGGGCAAAAAGGTCATCTGTAGGTAGATAATGTCTTGAACCTAGGGTTAGTTCTAGTACCCTTAGGTTGCATGTTTATTACCAACCATGTATTATGTAAATGGTCAGGTGAATGATATTTAGTGTGTTGCTACGGACCGGTGGTCCTAGCCTGATATAACCAGTTTGAGTACGACTCTCTACAAGATAGAGAGTGCGTTGATCTGGTTAGTATGACTCTCTGTAGAGTTGAGAGTCTATGGTGGATGTCTATATGGCATTGCATTCATGTCATTTGCATGAACGCTGGTGACGAGGTCTCCCATGTGTTTGAGAGTGTCGGCAGTCATCCTGCCTCCACGGTTACTCATAGGAGGAGTAACCGGTGTGAGGGCAGAGCATTGTGGTGCCGCACTCTATCACTATAGATGGTGATAGTTGGATTTGCATGTCATAGTCCTGCGTGTGTGGTACTCGACCACTCATGGGTAGTGACTATCGGAGTGACCAATAGCAGGGACCCCCATCGTGTAGCTTGCTCTTTACGCTTATATGCTACTCGATCATACTGCCCACTCAGCCACTCGAGAGTAGTGGTTGGTGTTGAATTGGGACAGTTGTCATGCTCGAGCCACCGAGGCCACACTGGGGTCGTGGTAGCTTTAGGGTGAGCCGACAGGACCTTGCATGCTGCATTGCCGACTTATGACATTTTTGCATATTGCCATATATATACATATATGCATGTATATATATATATGGAAGATTGTGATTAGTATACATATATAGATGCAGTCTATATATATATGCTTATTGTGATGCTGCATTTGTATATACTATGCTTGTTGCATTTGTTTGTACATATTCATACATGCTATTGCATTTTTTGTATGGTAGTAGGCCGGTACTTGTATACTTGTTGGTTATTCACTGTGATACTCTCGACCCATATCAGGATGTAGTTTGAGTTAGTTCTATTATTTATACCTTATGTTGTGGATATGTGCTCAGGTTGGATAGGGGTAGCGTAGCAGACGTTCAGGTATGTCTGCATTTCATATTGACGTTTGGTTAGAAGGTATATACATGGATATGTTATCATGCTAGTGATACCTGTAGATTTTTCTGTTGAAATACATGTGATATTAATGTACATGTTTATCTATTACCTGCTGAGTTTTACTCACTACCACAGACCCTGAGTTTTTCTGTCGCCCAAGTAACAGGTTGAAGTCTTTGTGACGGCTTGGAGCTGCGCCGACGATCCATCCCATCTCCACATTTCTGAGTCTCATAAGGATTTATGTTTGTGTTATGGATTTTGTTCTATGTTATGGACTCTAGTTTATGTATGGACTTCATCTTTATGTTGTGGACTTGTTTTGTGTCGATGCTTTATGTACAGTTTTAGTATTGTAGTCTTGTCAGGTGGTGTACACCTGTATGTGTTTTGGTATATTTGTTGTGGGTATGTGTTTTCTATATCCGCTGTGATTGTTATGTTATTGTTGTGGGACTACGGGCTTTGTATTAACCCGAAATGTTGCCCTTGTCACGATGTCAAAGTCCTTTGCTTTAAGGCACCATATAATCGATGTGACATTATTGAAGGAGATAGACAAAGATCCTAGCATCCAAAGGATAAAGCAAGAGATCCAAGAAGGGAAGGATGAAGGATTCCGTGTCTCTAATAGTGCGGTATTATATTTAGGTGAACGCCTATGTATTTCAACGACTCGACAAGAAAGAAGATCCTACGAAGCTCAAGGAATATTCAGTATGATCCACCAAGATGTATCAAGATATAGAAAAATCTACTATAAGAATGTCAGAGCAAAGAAGGCTTATCTACATGTCGACAAATGGAAAAGAATAGAGACTAGAAGTTCAAATTTTATCCTATAGATTCCGCATGAAGTGGGAGGAACTAGCCATGGATCTTTTATAGGACTACCCAAAACAAATAGGCTACGATTCTATTTGAGATTTATAGATGACAAATTGGATTATGTATGGATCATATACTATGAAACAAAGCAGAAATATGTCAAGAAGTGATTAGAAAATGAGATAAGACATTTTCATAGATGAAGCCGCCACTTAGACATCCTGTATGGTTCGTACAGTACTAAAGTTCAAGTCAGATTTCATCCTTAGACTAAGAAAATGAAAAGAGTAATGATTTTGTAGACATGCTTAGAGTTGTCCTTAGATTTTAAAGGAAGCTTAAATATTTGTGTTCATGTAATGAAAAAGTTACAAACCAAATGAATGACACCCATAGTTTGTATAAGGAGACAGTAAGTTATAAGTCGATGGCAGAAGAAATAAAGTCGATTTTTATAGTGATGCAAAAGTTTATAAAGAAATAGAAATAATAGGCTAGAAATAAGAGATAAAAGTAATAATAATTTATTAAGGAATGAATAGTAATAAAATAGAAATAATAATAATAAAGAAATAATAATAGAATAAATAATTGGTAGTAATTATGAAATAGGTCAAATAAGAATAGGCTCCATAAGTCCAATAAATGAGTAGGATATAACAAAATATATCTATAGGCGAAAAAAAAGAGAGATTTGTTAATTTGACTAATTATTTAAAGGGGTAATTAGGTTAAGAAAATTCCTAATTTATATATATATATTTCTTTCTTTATCTCTCCTTAAATCTCACGCCTCTCCCTTTTTTATTTTTCCTCTCTCTCTCTCTCTCTCCAACGCCACTCCCCACCCTCTCTCTCTCTCATTTTTCTCCAACCGCCGAGAAAAACAAGAGAGGAAAAAAAAAGAGAGCCTCTATAATTTCTCCACCATGGGATAATTCAAGAGGAGATTTTTGAGAGGGATCTTCTCAAGAACTTGATAGAGGATCATGCTAAAGCCAAGGAACACGTAGGAGGTTTTCTCTTTATGAAATATAGCGGTATAAATTAGTGAAAAGCATAGGAAGTAAGTATTGCTCACCTACAGTATAAGTAGTTATCGTATGTCATTTATATGTTTTTATGCGCTTGTTATTTCCAGTTACCTAGTTGAGCAGTTTATAAGCATGTATATGAGCCAGTTATACATGGTATTTTTAGTTACATGATTTTTACCAGTTATGTCATGTTTGATTTAACATCATGTTTAGATCCATGATAAGAAGGTGATTATGATCATGCATATTCTAGATGAGTTGTAGCTTATAATTATATGCATGATGTAGAGTAAGATGTAAAAATATTTCCTTTATAAAGAAAATTTAAAGATGCTCCCATTCGAATTGGGAATTAAGAGCACAACGATCTTCAGTATGCTCCCCATTTCAGTTTTGGGGGTCAAGAGAATAATGATTTTTATTGTGCTCCCCATTCGTGGTTTAGGGGATTAAGAGCATTTTTTCAGTATATATAAGAATATATGTATAAAGGAAGTATTTTACTTTAAAAGGCATGTACGCATCGCTTCTGCCAAGGCTCGGCCATACTTCCTAGTAGGTTCGTGGTTGGCCACCCTACTTATTAGGAAAGCAATACATTGGTACTATGCCGGGCCCATATCCATGATGACTATTATTTTGAAGTATCAGTATAAGTATAAGTAAAAGTTTTCAAAGTTAAACATTCCAGATCAGATACACTGTTTACAAGTTTTAAAATACTTAAAGCATGATTTATACAAGAGACATGTAATCAGAGTTATGATTTCTAGTTATGTTTGAATGTGTATCAATGTATCTAGGGCAAGAGAACTAGTTGCATGATTTCATACAGTGCATGTTTTTGTGAGTATAGAAAGTACTTACTAAGCGTTATTGCTTATAGTTTGCATTTCCTTATACTGCAGATAAAGGTAAAGAAAAGTTTCAGTGAGGTGGCATGGCAGACGAAGTGCTTGGTGTGTGTGGCGACGGAACCGTGGAAATAAAAGATCCTAAGTGCAGATGCCTAACCCATATTTTAAGTTTCTAGTTGTTTTTTTTATATTGTTGAAGTTCCACTGGATTGCTTATGGTTGAGACCAAAGAATGCTAGAGTCATGTTGGGTTAGTCTTAATACTTGCATGTCATGTGAAGATCTTGAAATGGTTATTATTTAAGTGATGTCAAGGTCCTTATGATCATTTTAGTTGTTAGCATATTGCGTTAGTATATTGCATGAATTTAAGAATAAGACAGTAAAATAGTGACATCTCCCCTAGTAGAGAGTGGAAAGACTAGGGGGGTGTTACACAAATAGGGTTAGATGAAAATACCAAATTAAGGTTTTGGGAGGACTTGGATGAAGTATTACAAAATATTCCGTCAAATGAGATGATTTAAATAGGAGGTGATTTAAATGGGTATGTCAGAGTGAAAAATGATGAATATGAGAGGGTGCATGGGGGTTATGGGTTTGGAACAAGAAATGAAGAAGGTAAAACTATATTGGATTTTGCAATAGCATATGATCTTATACTAGCTAATACATTTTTTAAGAAAAGGGAAGAACACTTGGTCACGTTCAAAAGTGGAAATAATAAATCACAAATTGACTTTCTTATAGTTAGGAAGAGAGATAGAAAAATTTGTAAAGATTGTAAGGTCATCCCTGGAGAAAGTTTAACTACTCAACATAGATTAGTAGTATTGGATATACGCCTCAAATATAATATTAGTAGAAGGAAAATATACACGACTCATAGAATTAAGTGGTGGAAGTTAAAGGACGAGAAACTAAAAGTATTCAAAGAGAAGGTAGGGGTACAAGTATTAGATGAAATATACAGTGACCCTAATACGATGTGGGATAAGATGGTATCAAAATTGAAAATAGTAGCCAAGAGTGTACTCGGTGAGTCAAAGGGACATGCACCACCAAGTAAAGAATCTTGGTGGTGGAATGAAAAAGTGCAAGAGAAAGTCAAGGAAAAACGAACAACATATAAGAAATTATATATTTATAAAAATGAGGAAAATTTGAAAAAATATACAATAGCCAAGAAAGAAGCTAAGAAAGAAGTGAATGAAGCTACGACTGAAACTTTTAAACGGTTATATCGAAAATTAGATACAAAAGAAGGGGAAAGAGACATTTATAGAATAGGTAAAGTGAGAGAGGCGAAGACAAAAGATATTAATCAAATAAGATGTATTAAAGATGAATGTAATAGGGTATTAGTACATGATGAAGAAATAAAAGAGCGGTGGAAGAGATATTTTCATCAACTTTTTAATGAAGGTTTAGGAGACCAACTTAATTTAGGTAATTTAAGTAGGTCAAATGAGTATAGAAATTTAAATTTTTATCATAGAATTCAAATTTCAGAAGTAGAAAAAGCTTTAAATGGAATGAAAAATGGAAAAGCCATTGGACCAGATGATATTCCGATAAAGGTATGGAAGTGTCTAGGGAAACAAGGTATTGAATGGCTTACAAAATTATTTAACATGATATTGAAAACAAAAAGGATGGCTGATCAATAGAGGGTAATTATCGTAATTCCCATATATAAGAATAAGGGATACATACAAACTTGTGAAAACTATAGGGGTATTAAACTAATGAGTCATACCATGAAACTTTGGGAAAGAGTAATAGAAAAAAGAGTAAGGAAAGAGACCACGGTTCTCGAAAATCAATTTGGATTTATGCAAGGAAGGTCGACAATAGAAGCTACACATCTTCTTAGACAACTAATTGAAAAGTATAGAGAGCAAAAACAACATCTACACATGGTATTAATTGATTTAGAAAAAGATTATGATAGAGTTCCAAGAGAAATAATATGGAGAATTTTATAAAAAAGAGGTGTTAGTGTAACATATATTGAACTAATTAAGGATATGTATGAAGAAATAATGACAAGAGTGAAGACTTCAAGTGGATGCACTGAAGCATTTCCAATAAATATAGGGTTACATCAAGGATCAACTTTAAGTCCCTATCTTTTTACACTAATCATGGACGAACTCACTGGACACATTCAAGAGACAGTACCGTGGTGTATGTTTTTTGCAGATGATATTGTTTTGGTAGATGAGACACGTGAAGGAGTAAATGTTAAACTAGAATCTTGACGAAAAACACTAAAAGTGAAAGGTTTTAAGCTTAGTAGAGTAAAGACAGAATATATGGAATTTAAATTTAGCAATATTAGACGTAATGAGGCAAGTGTTAAGATAGGAGATGATGAGTTATCTGGAACTGAGAGTTTTAAATATTTGGGATCATTTTTACAAGATGATGGAGGGATTGAGAGATATGTCTTACATAGAATACAAGCAGGATGGTTGAAATGGAGGAAAGCGTCGGGTGTTTTATGTGATCGTAAAGTGCCTCTAAAACTTAAAGGAAAGTTCTACAAAATGGCGATTAGACCTGCTATGTTATATGGAGCTGAATGTTGTGCTACGACTCGAGTACATGAGCAAAAGATGAGAGTTGCAGAGATAAAAATCTTAATGTGGATGTGCGGACATACGAGGATGGATAGGATAAGAAATGAGAGCATTATAGAAAAAGTTGGTGTTGCATCTATTGAAGGAAAGCTTCGAGAGAAACGTTTAAGGTGGTATGGACATGTACTTAGACGACCAATAAATGCTCCAGTTAGGCGATGTAAAATGATGCCAAATAGACACATCAAATGAGGAAGAGGAAGACCAAAATAGACTTGGTTAGAAACAATAAAATAAGATAAAATTTATTTAAATATTGATGATGATATAGTAGGGGACAGAGTTCAATGGCGTAGAATGATCCATATAGCCGACCCCACCTAGTGGGATAAGGCTTTGTTGTTGTTGTTGTATTTGCCTTGTATGTTATTGTGCTTACTTGATACATGCATTGAATCAGTTTATAGATATATCTTCCCTGTTTCACTTGGATCATTGATATGTACTTATTGGTTGTGCATATTTTTCGGATATGTATTTTAGTTGGTATTACATGCTTTAGTATAATGCACCATCTTGCATGATTGCATGCTGGCTGGACGGGGTTCCTTTATAGTTGAGCCTACAGCCAGTTACATGGTCTGCATACGCTGCCACTCATGGGTTAGTGGTACATCAGGAGGGTGTGTGCAGTTGCTCTGTCAGGCTCCGCTGGTCCGCTCATGGGTAGCGATGAGGCAACTGTTGGTTGATCCGTGAGGGGAAACTTCACTTCCCACTTCAACTCGGTCGTTTGTTCATGGCAATCCCATCGATATCCCCGGATTAAAAATTTAATCCTGGACAAAAGGGATTGCCCAAGCAACCATGTCATCGTCGTGCTATTCGTTTAGAGTAGTTACTTGAACAAACTTGTTGTTCAAGCGACCAACCTCTATTCTACGAGTAGCCGCGAATAGACGATGTACGGATCACCGATTTTCATGTTTTATGTTCGGGGTCCAAGTTTATTTAGCCACAAAACAAAATATATCATGCTCATAATTGAAAAACAAAAACAAACATGTTACAAAAGAGAATAGAGAATCGATATACCTCTCGATCTTCTATTATATGACCTTCCTCCTTTCGGACATCGTGGGCGATGATCTACCAAAAGTTGAAGCTCCTAGATCACAAATCTTCCTTCCTTGCTCGTTCCGAGCAAGAGGAAGAATAGAAACAAGATTCTTCTCCTTCCTTTAGCCAACCAACAAGAAACAAGCACCTTGCTTCCCGCCGGCAAACAAGGAGAAGGGAAACAATGGTTGCCGGCCAAAAGCTCCAAGGGAGGACCCTAAGCCTTGGTTCCACCGGCCAATGAGAAGGAGAAGAGAAGGTTTCAATGCCGGCAAAGGGAGGAGAAGAAGGAGAGAGGTGCCGGCCACCAAGGAAGAAGAAGAAGAAAGGAAATCTTTTCCTTATTTGGTGTCGCCAACACCTAAACCCTAAGCCTCACAACTCTTGCCGCCCAATCCTTAAGCCCCTTGTTTCTAATCCATCTCCACGCTAACCCTTAAGCATCCTTTTATAGAGCTAGGGATAAGCCTTGTTTTAATCTCCACCATTGGTTCTAGGGATTTAATCTCAACCGTCGGATCTAGAGATTTAATCTCAACCGTCGGATCTAGAGATTTAATCTCTACCTTTGGATCTAGAGTTTTTTTTCTATCCATTGGATCTAAGCTTCATGAGGTATTAATAGGCTACAATAGGGACCATGAGGAGGAGTTGGATCTTTGCCACCCAATGGATCAAGCCCACATAAAGTCTGATCCATTAATGATAATCCAATCCACTAAAGGATTATCATTGATCTACCTGACCAACCCCCATAATTTAATATGGGCTCCATATATTATTTGTACATTTTCTCCCCGTGTTTAAGATCTCAAATGTCCATCGATTAATTAATTTACTAGCCATTAATTACTCAACATCTAACTCCATGAGTAGTACCACTCAACCTTTTCATCATGCCGGACCTGTAGGTTTTGCCCGGAAGCTCTGATACCAATTGAAGGGATTTCCCTTGTCGAGTCCGTGAGGGGAAACTTCGCTTCCCCTTCGCCTCGGTTGCTTGACCATGGTGATCCCTTCGATGTCCCCGGATAAAAAAAAAAATTAATCCTAGACAAAAGGGATTCCCAAGGCAACCAAGTCTGTAACGCCCGTGAAATTCTAGCAATTTTACGAGAATTTTTGGCTTTATGATGATGGGCTTTATGTAGGCCTTTTTGGAGAAATAAAAGAAAATAAGCCAAAAAGAGATGCAAAGCCTAGGAATTGAACCCCCCACCTCTAGAGATAGCCAAGCCTTATAGATGCACCCACTAACCATAAGCCCAATAAAATCATATCATTAGAGGAAAGGGGGAACCTATAGATAAATGGGAGGAGGGTAAATGAAGAGGCTTGACAAGGAGAAGAGAAACTTCTCTTCCTCCCCTTTATAAAGAAGAGAGAAGTTCCACTTGGCCACTTCTTCCTTCCTTCTTCCTCTTCTCTTCATTCTCACCGAAACCCCAAGCTCTTCTTCCTCCTTTGGCCGAGAGCTCCTTGCAAGCTAGGAGAGAGCTAGGTGACCTCCATTAGGTCATCTCCCCAAGCAAAGCGAAGGAAGTAAGTTTTCCCCTCACTGCGATATATTAGTTTGATAGGGTTGGTTGCTTGAAAGAAATATGAAATTGTAGCCTTATAAGTTTCGGCCAACTAAGTTGGTGGGCTAGGATTCATGAAAATGCTACTAAGGGAGGTTTTTATGGGTGATATGTTTCAAGTAGATACCTTTAGGAGACCAAAGTGCAAAGGTGATGACCTTATATG
Source organism: Wurfbainia villosa (assembly GCA_025175895.1). Lineage (NCBI taxonomy): Eukaryota > Viridiplantae > Streptophyta > Magnoliopsida > Zingiberales > Zingiberaceae > Wurfbainia > Wurfbainia villosa. The sequence goes on from CM046002.1 coordinate 88,092,990, forward strand.
GTTCGCCAACCCCAAGATATGTGCTCTGAAAGATTGGGTTAGGTTGTCAATGAAGGTATGAACTTTTGGTATGTTTCAAGTAAGACCCTTGGGTATCCACCATCCAAGATGATGCCCTTGTAGGTTTCGGCCACCCTAGGTAATTAGGGTTAGGGTTGCATGAAAATATCCCTAATGATGCTATGCTAGATGATAATGCTCATGAATGAATATTAGGTGGCAAGAACCCTAGTTGAGCCCCTTGTAGGTTTCGGCCACCCTAGGTAATTAGGGTTAGGGTTGCATGAAAATATCCCTCATGATGCTAAGCTAGGTTATAATGCTTTATGAATGAATTTTTGGGGACCAAACCTAAGCTTGAACCCCCTTACAAGTTTCGGCCAACCCATGGTTTTAGGGTTAGGGTTTCATGAAAACACCCTATATGTAATTGTGCTATGTGTATAGTTTTTAATATGACATGAACTTTGCTTGGGTGATGAATATGTTATGATTCAATGCAACATGAAATTAGGCTATGTGATGAACATGTTTTACGATTTAATATGCCATGAATAGGCTTAGGAAATATGCTTCCTGTTATGATGTAATGTGTCATGTAATATGCCATGATGAACATGTTGTGTGAAGTAATATGCCATGTATATGCTTCGGGAATGTGCTTCAAGTTATGGAGTATTGTGCCATGAAATATACCTAGGTGAAGAACATGTTTTGTGATTTAATATGTCATGAATATGCTTAGGAAATATGCTTCATGTTTACGATGCAATATGTCATGAAACATGCTTATGTGATGAACCCGTTTATGCTTTAGGACCCCTTTAGGGTACTCTTATGTTATGAATGCATGTGTCCTTATAAAATGACTAAGATGGAGATGCTTCCCTTTCAAGTAGGGATCAAGAGCTCTCCTTATGATAAGATAAGATAGAGATGCTTCCCTTTCAAGTAGGGATCAAGAGCTCTCCTTATGATAAGATAAGATGGAGATGCTTCCCTTTCAAGTAGGGATCAAGAGCTCTCCTTATGATAAGATAAGATGGAGATGCTTCCCTTTCAAGTAGGGATCAAGAGCTCTCCTTATGTCAAGATAAGATCAAGATGCTTCCCTTCTTATGATGGGGATCAAGAGCATTCTTTATATTATGTCCGAAAAGAAAAGAATTAAGTATTTTACTTTGCAAGAGGTTAAGTACCCGACCCGTCGGTGGTCGTTAATCAAATCCATAGGGACACAAGAAGGCGTAAGAGGTCTTGCTGGTAAGACGTAAGAGGTCTTGCTCTAATAGGATGGTGGCTCGCTACTGCCCTATTAGGGAATGCGATTATGTGGTACTTAACACAGGGCCCCCAAACAAGTTATGATGATATTGAAGTATTTATAAGTATATGTTTTGAAAAGAAAAGACTTTTATGATAATGTATGTATGCCTATGTTAAATGCTCAATGAATGCTACGAATTAGGTTCTTTATGCATGCTAGATGTTATGAAGTTATGATGATATTGAAGTATTTATAAGTATATGTTTTGAAAAGAAAAGACTTTTATGATATTGTGTATGCCTATGTTAAATGCTCAATGCTTACGAACTAGGTTCTTTATGCATGCTAGATGTTATGAAGTTATGATGATATTGAAGTATTTATAAGTATATGTTTTGAAAAGAAAAGACTTTTATGATCAGTGTATGCCTATGTTAAATGCTCAATGCTTACTGAACTAGGTTCTTTATGCATGCTAGATGTTATGAAGTTATGATGATATTGAAGTATTTATAAGTATATGTTTTGAAAAGAAAAGACTTTTATGATATTGTGTATGCCTATGTTAAATGCTCTGAATGCTTACGAACTAGGTTCTTTATGCATGCTAGATGTTATGAAGTCATGATGATATTGAAGTAGTTATTAGTATATGTTTTGAAAAGAAAAGACTTTTATGATATTGTGTATGCTTATGTTAAATGCTCTGAATGCTTACGAACTAGGTTCTTTATGCATGCTAGATGTTATGAAGTTATGATGTTTAGAGTTAAGTCTAAGTATGTGGTGACTATGTACTTTATGCTAGTTTAGAATTTATGATGTGGTGAAGGTTATGGGTAAGGTTAAGAATACTTGCGATTATGTTCCTTCTGCATGATTAGGGTTTATGTTATTACAAATGTTTATGTTCAAGTTAACCAAATGCTTATGATTACGTCCTTTATGCATGTTTGGATTTTCCTAATGAATGGTTATGGTTACTTTGAAGAATGTTCGTACCTATGAACTTTATGTAGGTTTAAGATGTATGTTGTTACGAAGGCTTAGGTTAGGAATGCTTATTGTTAAGTTTTAAAACGCTTATGAATACGTCTTTCATGCATGCTTAGTTTTATGCAGTTATAACGCTCATGTTCAAAGTATGCCCTGCTTAGATTAATTATGCTTAACCTGCTTATGAACAATTCTATGCCATGCTTAGTTCTTTTTGTACTATTACCTGGATATGTTGTGGATTAGGGTTGCTATGAAAGGCTTAGGTCATTTCTATGCCAGCATGCTCATGTTCTAATAGTTTGATGAAATCGTGGCTTTTGTGAGTAGGCAAGGATCTTACTAAGCTATATGCTTATAGTTTATGTTGTCCATATACTGCAGATAAAGGAAGTCTGCACTAGAGGAAGTGGCAGGAGGGGCCATGTGCGTGTGTGATAGTGGCATGGTGGAAGAAGACCCTTCACTATCTGCTTATATTTATATGCTCTAAGAACAATTTAAGACATTGCTTCCGCTTATAAGACTTGTGTTTAATGAGTATCCCTTTATTTAAGAGGTTCGATATGTTAGAACTCATGAACGAATCCTTTCGTTATGCATGTTATGAAATGAGATAAGATATGTGGTCATGCTAATGATGAATAAGATAGGTGATGCATGTGCCAAAGAAGGTTTCAGTTATGATAACCTGTTTAAGAATGTAGACTTTGAACGGATCCATATGTAGTATGCTAATAAAAAAAAATATATAGACTAAAGTAGCGCCGCCCTGAGAGCAGATAAGGGCGGGCGTTACAAAGTCATCGTCGTGCTATTCGTTTAGAGAGATCACTTGAACAAACTAGTTGTTCAAGCGACCATCCTCTATTCTACGAGTAGCCGCGGAATAGACGATGTCCGGTCCAAGTATTATTTAGCCTATTTACAGAAATATAACATGCTTATATTTTGAAAAACAAACACAAGCAATGAATAAAAGAGATAGAAGAATAGTTATACCTCTTAGTCTTCTAATGTATGACCCTCCTCCTTTTGGACGTCGTGTGGCCGACGATCCACCAAAAGTCGAAGCTCCTAGATCGCAAAACTTCCTTCCTTGCTTTTCACAAGCAAAAGGAAGAAGAGAAACAATGTTTTTCTCCTTCAAAAACTCAACCAACAAGGAATCAATCCCTTCCTTGCCGCCGGCCAAGTAGATGAAGGAGATGGTGATGGAAAACAATCAAGATACCTAGGGAAACCCTATATCTTGTTTCCACCACCTAAGGAGAGGGAGAAGAGAGGTTTTACCGCCGGCCAAGAGCTGGAATAGGGCTGGAAAAGGAGCTGGACGCCGGCCACCCTTGGAGGAAGAAGAAGAAAAGGAATTTCTTTCCTTAATTGGTGCCGCCACCCTCCTAAAACCCTAACCCTAGTCTTGCCGCCAACTAGAAATCCTAAGCCTCTCTTCAATTGTTCTTCACTCCAACCCCATGTCCTCCTTTTATAGAGTTTAGGGATAAGTCATGAATTAATCTCCTCCATTGGTTCTAGGGATTTAATCTCAACCGTCGGATCTAGAGATTTAATCTCAACCGTCGGATCTTAGAGATTTAATCTCCACCAATGGATCTTAGTGTTTTGTTTCTATCCATTGGATCTAAGCATCTTGAGGTGTTAATGGGCTACATTAGGGACCATGAGGAGGAGTTGGGTCTTGGCCACCCATGGATCAATCCCACATAAAGTCCGATCCACTAATGATGGTCCAATCCACTAAAGGTCCATCATTAATCTATCTCACCAACCCCCATATGATAATATGGGCTCCATATATTATTTGTACATTTTCTCCCCGTGTTTAATATCTCGAATGTCCGTCGATTAATTAATTTACTGACCATTAATTAATCAACATCTAACTCCTTGAATAGTACCACTCAACCTTTTCATCATGCTGGACCAAGTCCACCTGCAGGGTTTACATGATGAACCTTATGAGCTCCTCAAGGGGACATCATCATCCTAATATATAGGACACGGTTTCCTCCTATAATCAACGGCACACCATATAAATAATATCATCTCCCAACTTACCGAGTCTATCGATTTAATCTATAAATCTCGCCCATTGGTAAATCAAAGAGATGAGTACCAAGTATATGTGCCCGTTATTATATCGGGATTAAGAGCATGTACTAAATAATATCTGAGGTCCGATTCGATTATGTAGTCAGCAATAAATCGAATCACCTCTGTGTCGGTCCTGCTCAATACACACAAAGTGCACTACTGTGATTCTATGGTCAAGACAAACCAATACCAAATCACACTACAACCATTCCGATGGTTTGTCCAAAGCCATCTCGGTTGTGAGCCTTTACTTATACTTAACAAGAGCCGATAACATGATCTCCCGTGTGACACCACACACCATGTTATCTACAATGTAACGTATTAGACAATATTGCATAACCATAAAAATATGCAAACAATGATCATGTGATTCTTATTTCAAAATAAAGATGTTCATACAAAAGATAGACTTTTCAGTATACATCCCTACAATCTCCCACTTATACTAAAAGACTATGCTGTGCTCTTACTGCCATACATCTGATTCCCCTTCCCTCCACATGCCTATCAAAGCTCTCGCTAGAAGGGCCTTAGTGAAAGGGTCTACCAGGTCATCCTCTGATGCAATCTAGGCAACAACAACTTCTACCTCCTTTACGATTTCTCGTATCAGGTGGTACTTGTGCTCTATGTGTTTCCTAGCCTTATGGGCTCGTGGTTCCTTCGAGTTTGCAACTGCACCACTATTATCACAATAAATTGTGATAGTTCTAGGCAAACCAGGAATCACATCCAAGTCCATCAGGAAGTTCCTGAGCCACACAGCTTCATTGGCCGCCACAGGGGCTGCCACATACCCAGCTTCCATGGTAGAGTCCGCCACGCATTTCTGCTTGACACTCTTTCATATAATGGCTCCACCTCCAAAAGTAAACACAAAACCTGAGGTAGACTTACTGTTATCCCTGTCAGATTGGAAGTCGGAATCCGTGTAACCCACAGGGAGTAATTGGTCTGCCCGGTAAACCAGCATATAATCTCTAGTCCTTCTCAGGTACTTCAATATATGTTTTACCGCAGTCCAATGTCCCTGTCCTGGATTACTCTGATATCTGCTGACCATGCCCACGGCAAAGCAGATATCTGGTCTTGTATAGTGCATCGCATACATGAGGCTTCCTACTGCCGAAGCATAAGGAACCGCCTTCATCTCCTCTATCTCCTCAGATGATCTAGGACACATCTCCTTAGATAAAGGAACTCCATGCCTGAAAGGTAGAAAACCCTTCTTGGAGTTCTGCATGCTAAAACGCTCCATAATCGTGTCTATGTATGAAGCTTGGGATAAGCACAACATCCTTTTCCTGCAATCCCTTATAACCTTGATCCCAAGGATGTGTCCCACTTCTCCTAAGTCCTTCATATCAAACTGTTTGGACAACCATACCCTTACGTCCGATAACACTTCGATGTTGTCGCCAACCACCAAAATGTCATCTACGTATAGTACAAGAAATACCACTACGTTTCCGTCACATCTCTTGTATACACAAGACTCATTCGGACTTTGAATAAATCCATAATACTGGATCACCTCATTAAAGCGGATGTTCCAAGACCTTGAAGCTTGCTTCAATCCATAAATGGACCGATTAAGCTTACATACAAGATGCTCTTTGCCCTTAGCAATGAATCCCTATGGTTGCTTCATGTAGATGTTTTACTCAAGACTTCCATTAAGGAAAGCTATCTTGACATCCATCTGCCACACCTCATAATCCATATGAGCTATTATGCATAAGAGAATCCGGATAGATTTAAGCATGGCTACCGATGAAAAGGTCTCCTCATAATCGATACTCTCTTTCTGAGTATACCCCTTTGCAACAAGCCTCACTTTGAAGGTCTCAACCTTCCCATCTATTCCTCTCTTTCTCTTGTAGATCCACTTGCATCCAATGGTTTTTACACCATCGGGTGGTTCTACTAGCTCCTAGACCTGATTTGAATCCATAGATTCAATCTCAGCATTCATTGCAATTTGCCAAGATTTTGCATCTTTATCTTGGATTGCCTCGTCATATATCCAGGGATCAGGTTTATGTTCGCCAGGGATCAAATCAGAAGATTCTCCCAAGAACATGAATCTATCAGGCTGTCTCACAACCCTCCCACTACGACGAGGTATCACCTATGTATCCTCTGTGACACGCGGTGCAGTGACATGTGGTATATCCTCTTGTACCGATGGTACTAAAGAAGTGACTTCCCCTTTTAACTCCTCCAGAACAATTTTACTCTTGGGCTTGTGGCTCATCACATAGTCTTCCTCTAGAAATCTGGCGTTCATGCTAACGATCACCCTCTGATCTCTAGGACTATAAAACAATCCACCCTTCGTTCCCCTAAGATAGCCAACGAACAAGCATACTTCTGTACGAGATTCCAACTTACTAGCATCTGCCTTCAGCACATGTGCTGGACTCCCCCATATCCGAATATGTCTTAGACTAGGCTTTCGCTCAGTCCATAACTCTGTGGGAGTAGAAGGCACTGATTTAGATGGAACCAAGTTCAGAATGTACACCGTCGTATCTAGAGCATATCTCCAGAATGAATCTGGCAAGTCAGAATAACTCATCATCGATCTAACCATATCCATAAGAGTCCTATTCCTTCGCTCTGCTACACCGTTCTGCTGGGGTGTGCCAGGTGCAGTCAATTGGGATTGAATCCCAACCTCTGATAAGTAGTTCCTAAACTCTCCCAAGAGGTACTTACCACCATGATTAGATCGTAGTGTCTTGATACTTTTACCTTGACGTTTCTCCACATCAGCCTTGAATTCTTTGAACTTGTCAAAGCATTCAGACTTGCGGTGCATCAGGTAAATGTATCCATATCTTGAGTAATCATCTATAAAAGAGACGAAATACTCAAAATCACCTCTAGCCTGGATAGACATAGGACCACACAAATCAGAATGAACCAATTCTAACATATCTTTGGCTCTATACCCCTTGGCCTTAAAAGGCCTCTTGGTCATCTTACCCTACAAGCAAGATTCACAGGTTGGGAGATCCTCCACCACTAATGGACCCAAAGGTCCATCAGCTATCAACCTTTGAATTCTGCTTAGGTTAATGTGACAAAGCCTAAGATGCCATAGATATGTTTGGTTCATCTTCGAAGGTTCTTTTCTCTTATTGGAATTAGAAGATGAGTTATTAACTTCAATATGCATCGTGGGAGGTTTTGGTTCCAGTGTGTACAAATTTCCTATCAATGTACCCGAACAGATAATGTCCCTATCTCTTTTTATAACAACTTTGTCATTGAAAGAAATAGAATATCCATCCATAAACAATTTAGAAACTGAAATTAAATTCTTTCTAAATAAAGGTACATAAAGGGAATTTTCCAAAACCAAAGTTTTATTTTCCTCAAGCGATAAATAAAACTTCTCCCACTGCAATAGCCACCACCTTCATGGCATTGCCCTAATAAATGGTAATCTCCTTTAGCTAGTCATCGGGTTTCTTGGAACCCCTGCAAAGTGTTGCAGACATGATTAGTGGCTCCCGTATCTACACACCAGGTGCCGGTAGATAACACCGCTAAACATGTTTTAATGACTAGACCAAAAGATATACCTTTGTTCTGCTTTGGATTGGGACAATCCTTCTTCCAATGTCCATCCTGCTTATAAGCGAAGTACTTGCCTTTCGGCTTCATCACTTCTCCCACCACCTTTGCTTTAACTTGTTTCTTCTTCTTCTTGCCTTTCGGCTTAGAAGTAGAAACCTTTTTGAGCAACTATGGCTTAAGGACACTCTTCGAAGAGTGCATACTTGTACTCCTTAGCAGATAAGACAATATTTAGATTCTTTTCCAATAAACATTGTTTGGATACAGTAAGTTTATTTTCCTTTAGTATCATAGCAAGTGGACTGAAAGCCATTTTGAAAATCCTAAGAATCACATAGATCATTACTTTAGATTTCAAAAAATTATTGATTCCTCAAACAATAAAATTTCAAAATCAACCAACACCTCTAAACACCGAGAATATCGCATGCCACGATCGTGTGGACGTATACGAATTTTACATTTGTAAGAGGAGGTTTTACCCATTAATTTTACTATCTTGTCAACCTAACTTTTTGACAAGTAAAATTAATAGTTGGTTTCTCTTCGACCCTACAAATAAAAGCAGTGACTCCGATGGGGAGGATACTTATATTTGTATCTAAGTGTTCACCATTACTCGGTACCAAGGTAATTATCTCGGGTTATGTGCCTTACGATGGGCAAGTACACACGCTCCTTAATAATTTCCTATAACCATATTCGACCCTGTGATCCACAAACAAACTCATCCGATGGGGAGGAAGGCACTAAGAGCCGACGCACAAGTTTGCTTGCATCACATGTCAAATCGTAATGGAGGCCGCGGGAATTTATAAAAATATCCCTCTCCCACTTAATAATTTGAAATTGAGGAATTTTCCTAGCCTACGACATGCATATCATACAAAAAGCAATAAATATGAAAAATAAATTATTTTCCAACTATTATGGCTTTTGTCTTCAATATGACTCCCGTCGCATCGCCATCTCGTCCGCTCCTCCTACGCCATGTACGAGCCATCCGGAGATCCGAGCCGAGACTAAATCCTATTTTAATTTACATCCATCGATCCTATACTCCACGAGGGAGTGTACATGTAATCTAGATCAAAAGTAAAATAAAATAAAGAGCGGCTAAACAATGCCGTATTTAATTTACAAAAACTAAATACTAGCCTCGTCAACCCCGAGGATTCAACAAAATAAACATATACACACAAACAATCACATACACACACATGCCATAATAGTCGGATCTTATGCCTGCAACCAAAGAGTTAAACTACGCATATCCTACTATTATCCGACACATTTAATATATGAAAAAGTGCATAAAAATTAACTGAATCCTAAACACACAAAACCGGAAACCTTGGCTCTGATACCAATTGTAGGTTTTGCCCTAAGCTCGATACCAATTGAAGGGATTTCCCTTGTCGAGTCAGTGAGGGGAAACTTCGCTTCCCCTTCGCCTCGGTTGCTTGACCATGGTGATCCCTTCGATGTCCCCGGATTAAAAAAAAATTTAATCCTAGACAAAAGGGATTCCCAAGGCAACCAAGTCATCGTCGTGCTATTCGTTTAGAGAGGTCACTTGAACAAACTAGTTGTTCAAGCGACCATCCTCTATTCTACGAGTAGCCGCGGAATAGACGATGTCCGGATCACCGGTTTTTGTGTTTATACTCGGGATCCAAGTATTATTTAGCCTATTTACAGAAATATAACATGCTTATATTTTGAAAAACAAACACAAGCAAAGAATAAAAGAGATAGAAGAATAGTTATACCTCTTAGTCTTCTAATGTATGTCCCTCCTCCTTTTGGACGTCGTGTGGGCGACGATCCACCAAAAGTCGAAGCTCCTAGATCGCAAAACTTCCTTCCTTGCTTTTCACAAGCAAAAGGAAGAAGAGAAACAATGTTTTTCTCCTTCAAAAACTCAACCAACAAGGAATCAATCCCTTCCTTGCCGCCGGCCAAGTAGATGAAGGAGATGGTGATGGAAAACAATCAAGATACCTAGGGAAACCCTATATCTTGTTTCCACCACCTAAGGAGAGGGAGAAGAGAGGTTTTACCGCCGGCCACGAGCTGGAATAGGGCTGGAAAAGGAGCTGGATGCCGGCCACCCTTGGAGGAAGAAGAAGAAAAGGAATTTCTTTCCTTAATTGGTGCCGCCACCCTCCTAAAACCCTAACCCTAGTCTTGCCGCCAACTAGAAAACCTAAGCCTCTCTTCAATTGTTCTTCACGCCAACCCCATGTCCTCCTTTTATAGAGTTTAGGGATAAGTCATGAATTAATCTCCTCCATTGGTTCTAGGGATTTAATCTCAACCGTCGGATCTAGAGATTTAATCTCAACCGTCGGATCTTAGAGATTTAATCTCCACCAATGGATCTTAGTGTTTTGTTTCTATCCATTGGATCTAAGCATCTTGAGGTGTTAATGGGCTACATTAGGGACCATGAGGAGGAGTTGGGTCTTGGCCACCCATGGATCAAGCCCACATAAAGTCCGATCCATTAATGATGGTCCAATCCACTAAAGGTCCATCATTGATCTACCTCACCAACCCCCATATGATAAAATGGGCTCCATATATTATTTGTACATTTTCTCCCCGTGTTTAAGATCTCGAATGTCCGTCGATTAATTAATTTACTGACCATTAATTAATCAACATCTAACTCCTTGAGTAGTACCACTCAACCTTTTCATCATGCCGGACCAAGTCCACCTGCAGGGTTTACATGATGAACCTTATGAGCTCCTCAAGGGGACATCATCATCCTAATATATAGGACACGGTTTCCTCCTATAATCAACGGTACACCATATAAATAATATCATCTCCCAACTTACCGAGTCTATCGATTTAATCTATAAATCTCGCCCATTGGTAAATCAAAGGGATGAGTACCAAGTATATGTGCCCGTTATTATATCGGGATTAAGAGCATGTACTAAATAATATCTGAGGTCCGATTCGATTATGTAGTCAGCAATAAATCGAATCACCTCTATGTTGGTCCTGCTCAATACACACAAAGTGCACTAGTGTGATTCTATGGTCAAGACAAACCAATACCAAATCACACTACAACCATTCCGATGGTTTGTCCAAAGCCATCTCGGTTGTGAGCCTTTACTTATACTTTACAAGAGCCGATAACATGATCTCCCGTGTGACACCACACACCATGTTATCTACAATGTAACGTATTAGACAATATTGCATAACCATAAAAATATGCAAACAATGATCATGTAATTCTTATTTCAAAATAAAGATGTTCATACAAAAGATAGACTTTTCAGTATACATCCCTACAGGACCAAGTCCAACTACAGGGTTTACATGATAAACTTTATGAGCTCCTCAAGGGGACATCATCATCCTAATATATAGGACACAGTTTCCTCCTATAATCAATGGCACACTATATAAATAATATCATTTCCCAACTTACCGAGCCTATCGATTTAATCTATAAATCTCCCCAATTGGTAAATCAAAAAAATGAATACTAAGTATATGTGTCCGTTATTATATCAAGATTAAAAGCATGTACAATATAATATCTGAGGTCCAATTCGATTATGTAGTCAGCAATAAATTGAATCACCTCTAAGTCGGTCCTGCTCAATACACACAAAGTGCACTAGTGTGATTCTATGGTCAAGACAAACCAATACCAAATCACACTACAACCTTTCCAATGGTTTGTCCAAAGCCATCTCGGTTGTGAGCCTTTACTTATACTTTACAAGGAGCCGATAACATGATCTCCTGTGTGACACCACACACCATGTTATCTACAATGTAATGTATTAGACAATATACATAACCATAAAAATATGCAAACAATGATCATGTGATTCTTATTTCAAAATATATATGTTAATACAAAAGGTAGACTTTTCAATATACATCCCAACAATCTCCCACTTATACTAAAAGACTATGCTGTCTTCAAACTGCCATACATCTGATCCCCATTCCCTCCACATGGCTATCAAAAGCTCTCGCCGGAAGGGCCTTAGTGAAAGGATCTGCCAAGTTATCCTCCGATGCAATCTTGGCCACAACAACTTCTCCTCTCTTTACGATTTCTCATATCAGGTGGTACTTGCGCTCTATGTGCTTACTTGTCTTATGGGTGTTGGCAATGTGTTAGTCCTCGGAATGCTCATAGGCTCCCATGTCCCCGGATTAAAATTTTCACTAATGAGAACTAATCCGGATGGAATGAGTTTCCTAAGCACAACCAATTCGTCGTCGTGCTAACGACTCGAGCGATCGCTTGAACAAACTAGTTGTCCAAGCAACCAACTCTCCTAGTCGATTAGCCGCGGAAGAGACGACGGACGGATCGCCGGTTTTTGTGTTCCTTATCGGGGTCCATGATTATACAAATATATGCAAATATAAACATGTATAATCAACACATACATAAAGTAAACATCCACATAATAATAGAAACATGCAAAGATCATAAATAAAAGTTATAAAACTTTTATACCTCTTGATCTTCTATCGTATGTCCTAACCTCCTTGTAGACTTCGTGTGGGCGAAGATCCTCCACAAGTTGAAGCTTCTTAGATCCTCTTCAATCCAAAGAAAGAAGAACTCTCTTTCCCTTCTTGCTTGAGGCAACCACCAATCCACAAAGGATTGATGCCGCCGGCCCCAAGAATAGAGAGAACATAATGGAAACAACCAAGCAACCGAACTAGGGACAAACCCTAGCTCCTAGTGCCACCGGCCAAGAGGAAAACAAAAGGAAAAGAGGAATAGGTTGGGCACCACCAAAGGTATAGGAAAAAGGATAGGAACCGGCCAACACCCTAGGAAGAAGAAGAACACTTCCCCTATAGTTGCCACCTACCTTTCCTTCCAAACCCTAGCCGCCCAACCAAGCTTCCTTTGGATTTCTTTCCGCCCAAGGTAGAGGAGGACAAAGTAGTGGCCGGCCAACCCTTAGAAGGAAGAAGATGAGCCCTTCCCCTATAGTTGCCGCCCAACCTAACTTCCAACCTTGCCGCCCAATCCAAAGAGCCAAACCCTAATCTAATTAGGGTTTCCTCCATAGGTTTCTTGCCGCCTAAGCATGGTGGAGAAGAGAGAACTATGAGCTAGCCACCTCCAAGGAAGAAGACAAGCTTCTCCATAGGTTGCCGCCCAATCCAAATCATCACCTTGGCCGCCCAACCTAAGGAGCCAAAACCCTAATTAGGGTTTCCTCCTTGAGGTTGCTTGCCGCCCAAGCAAACTAGGCAAAACCCTAATTTCCTTAGCTTCCATCATGAACCATTGAAAGGATGGAGAAGCTTGGGCGCCGGCCAAGTTAAGGAGGAAAAGGGAGGAAAGGTTTTGCCGGCCATCATTGGGAAGAAGAAGAAGAGAAGCCTCCTTCATGTTGCCGCCCAACACCATGAACCAAAACCTAACCCTAGCCTCCTCCTTGTTTCTTGCCGCCCAAGCCATCCAACTCCATCTCCAAAAAAACTTTTTTTTTGTTGCCGCCCAACCCAAGCCACCCTTTTTTATAGAGTTAGGTTTAGGCCTTGGTTTTATCTCAACCGTCGGTTCTAGGGTTTTAATCCCAACCGTCGGATCTAGAGATTTAATCTCAACCGTCGGTTCTAGAATTTAATCCCAACCGTCGGATCTAGAGATTTGTTTTCCATCATTGATCTAGACTTCATGAGGTTTATATAAGGCTACGATAGGGATCGTGAGGAAGAGTTGGGTCTTGGCCACCCGATGGATCGGAACCACACAAACTCGATCCATCAATGATGTTCCATTCCACTAGAGGATCATCATTGAGCTACCTCACCAACCCCCATAAATCAATATGGGCTCCATATATTATTTGTACATTTATCTCCCCATGTTTAAGACATCGAATGTCCGTCAATCAATTGATTTATTGACCATCAATCAATTAACATCTAACTCCTCGAGTAGTACCACTCAACCTTTTCATCATGTTGACTAAGTCAACCCGTGGGGTTTACATGATAAACCTTATGAGCTCCTCAAGGGGACATCATCAACCTAATATATAGGACACGGATTCCTCCTATAATCAACGGCACACCATGTAAATAATATCATTTCCTAACTTACCGGGCATATTGATTTAATCCATAGAAATCTCACCCTTTAGTAAATCAAAGAAATAAATACTAAGTACATGTGCCCGTTATTATATCGGGATTAAGAGCATGTACAACATAATATCCGAGGTCCGATTCAATTATGTAGTCAGCAATAAATTGAATCACCTCTATGTCAGTCCTGCTCAATACACCTAAGTGTACTAGTGTAACTCTATGTTCAAGATAAAACAATACCAAGCTACACTACAACCATGCCAATGGTTTGTCCAAGACCATCTTGGTTGTGAGCCTCTACTTATACTCTACAAGGGACTGATAACATGATCTTCTGTGCCATCACTCAAGCACCATGTTATCTACAATGTAAAGTATTAGACAATATGCACAACATATAATAAATATAAAAGTGCAAACAATGATCATGTGATTCTTATTTCAAAATAAAGATGTTCATACTAAAGACCTAGGCTTTCAGTATACATCCCAACAATGGGCTCGTGGTTCCTTCGAGTTTGCAACTGCACCACTATTATCACAATAAATTGTGATAGTTCTGGGCAAACCAGGAATCACATCCAAGTCCATCAGGAAGTTCCTGAGCCACACAACTTCTTTGGCCGTCTCAGAGGCTGCCACATACCCAGCTTCCATGGTAGAGTCCGCCACGCATTTCTACTTGACACTCCTCCATTCAATGGCTCCACCTCCCAAAGTAAACACAAAACCTGAGGTAGACTTATTGTTATTCCTATCTGATTGGAAGTCGGAATCTGTGTAACCTACAGGGAGTAATTGGTCTGCCTGGTAAACTAGCATATAATCCCTAGTCCTTCTCAGGTACTTCATTATATGCTTTACCGCAGTCCAATGTCCCTGTCCTGGATTACTCTGATATCTGCTAACCATGCCCATAGCAAAGCAGATATATGGTCTCGTACATAGCATCGCATACATTAGGCGTCCTACCGCCGAATCATAAGGAACCACCTTAATTTCCTCTATCTCCTCAGATGTTCTGGGACACATCTCCTTAGATAAAGGAACTCCATGCCTGAAAGGTAGAAAACCCTTCTTGGAGTTCTGCATGCTAAAATGATCCATAATCGTGTCTATGTATGAAGCTTGGGATAAGCACAACATCATTTTCCTGCGATCCCTTATAACCTTGATCCCAAGGATGTGTCCCACTTCTCCCAAGTCCTTCATATCAAACTGTTTGGACAACCATACCCTTACGTCCGATAACACCTTGATATTGTTGCCAATCAACAAGATGTCATCTACGTATAGTACAAGAAATACCACTACGTTTCTGTCACATCTATTGTATACACAAGACTCATTCGAGCTTTGAATAAATCCATAAGACTAGATTACCTCATCAAAGCGGATGTTCCAAGACCTCGAAGCTTGCTTCAATCCATAAATGGACTGATTAAGCTTACATACAAGATGCTCTTTGCCCTTCGCAATGAATCCCTCTGGTTGCTTCATATAGATGTTTTCCTCAAGACTTCCATTAAGGAAAGCTGTCTTGACATCCATCTTCCACACCTCATAATCCATATGAGCAGCTAAGCATAAGAGAATTCGGATAGGCTTAAGCATGACTATCGACGAAAAAGTCTCCTCATAATCAATACCCTCTTTCTGAGTATACCCTTTCGCAACAAGCCTCGCTTTGAAGGTCTCAACCTTCCTGCCTATTCCTCTCTTTCTTTTGTAGATCCACTTGCATCCAATGGTTTTTACACCATCGGGTGGTTCTACTAGCTCCCAGACCTGATTTGAATCCATAGATTCAATCTCAGCATTCATCGCACTTTGCCAAGATACTACATCTTTATCTTGAATTGCCTCATCATATGTCCAGGGATCAAGTTCATGTTCGCCACGGACCAAATCAGAAGATTATCCCAAGAACATGAATCTATCAGGCTGTCTCACAACCCTCCCACTACGATGAGGTATCACCTGTGTATCCTCTGTGACACGTGGTGCAGTGACTTGTGGTATATCCTCTTGTACCGGTGGTACTGAAGAAGTGACTTCCCCTTTTAATTCCTCCAGAACAATCTTATTGTTGGGCTTGTTGTTCATCACATAGTCTTCCTCTAGAAATCTGACATTAGTGCTAACGATCACCCTCTGATCTCTAGGACTATAAAACAAACCTCCTTTCGTTCCTCTAGGATAGCCAACGAACATGCGTACTTCTGTACGAGGTTGCAACTTACCAGCATCCGCCTTCAGCACATGTGTTGGACTCCCCCAAATCTGAATATGTCTTAGACTAGGCTTTCGCCCAGTCCACAATTCTGTGGGAGTAGAAGGCACTGATTTAGATGGGACCAAGTTCAGAATGTACACCGCCATATCTAGAGCATATCCCCAGAACGAATCTGGCAACTCAGAATAACTCATCATCGATCTAACCATCTCCATAAGAGTCCTATTCCTTCGATCTGCTACACCGTTCTGCTGGGGTGTGCCAGGTGCAGACAATTGGGATTGAATCCTAGCCTCTGATAAGTAATTCCTAAACTCTCCCAAGAGGTACTCACCACCACGATCAGATCGTAGTGTCTTGATACTTTTACCTTGACGTTTCTCCACATCAGCCATGAATTCTTTGAACTTGTCAAAGCATTCAGACTTGCAGCACATCAAGTAAATGTATCCATATCTCGAATAATCGTTTATAAAAGAGACGAAAAACTCAAAACCACCTCTAGCCTGTATAGACATAGGACCACACAAATCAGAATGAACCAATTCTAACATATCTTTGGCTCTATACCCCTTGGCCTTAAAAGGCCTCTTGGTCATTTTACCCTCCAAGCAAGATTTGCAGGTTGGGAAATCTTCCACCACTAATGAAACCAGAGGTCCATCAGCTATCAACCTTTGAATTCTGCTTAGGTTAATATGACCAAGCCTAAGATGCCAAAGATATGTTTGGTTCATCTTCGAAGGTTCTTTTCTCTTATTGGAATTAGAAGATGAGTTATTAACTTCAATTTTCATCGTGGGAGCTTTTGGTTCAAGTGTGTACAAATTTCCTATCAATGCACCAGAACAGATAATATCCCTATTCCTTTTTATAACAACTCTTTCATTAAAAGAAATAAAATATCAATCCATAAACAATTTAGAAACCGAAATTAAATTCTTTCTAAATAAGGGTACATAACGGCAATTCTTAAGTACCAAAACTTTATTTTTCTCAAAAGATAAATGAACGTCTCCCACTACTACAGCTGCCACCTTTGTGGCATCGCCCAAGAACACGGTAATCTCCCCTTCAGCTAGTCGTCGGGTTTCCTGGAACCCCTGCAAGGAATTGCAGACATGATCAGTGGCTCCCGTATCTACACACCAGGTGCCGGTAGAAAACACTGCTAAACATGTTTCAATGACTAGTCCAAAAGATATACCTTTGTTCTGCTTGGGTTGGGGCAGTCCTTCTTCTAGTGTCCAGTCTGCTTACAAGTGAAGCACTTGCCTTTTAGCTTCTTCACTCCTCCCTGAGTACCTCCCACCACCTTCGCCCCAGTTTGTTGTAGGGGATCGTTTGGAAGCTAGAGGGGGGGTGAATAACGTCGTACTCGTTCGATGATGGAATTCATTGCGTTTGTCTCTACAATTTTGTTAGCACAGTGAAAATAGAAATAATACAATAACAAAAAAAGACACACACAATTCACAACACGAGATATAACGTGGTTTAGAACCAAACGGTTCCTACTCCACGGATCGAACTCTAGTGATGCACACACACTCACTAATCAAAAATAACTCCTTCTCGACACAAGTCAGAGGTGGAGAAACCTCGTATAATAGATTACAACAATAATCTAAATTGATACAAGAAAATACAATAATGAAATACAATGCAAGTAAAGAAAACTACTTTACAATTGCTCTTTGAATGCTTGATCACTTGGTTGCTTGATATCAACTTGGAGACCCTGATTTGTAGCAGTAAATCACCCCAAAATCCCTCAAGAAACCATTTGCAAAAACCCTCCCGTCGAGCTCCTTTTATCCTTGCGTGCGACGTGGATTTTCGCCGATCAGTCGACTACCATAAGTCACCAGTTGACTGATGCCACTGTTGTCATGAGACAACGGCTCGATCCACGCTGGAAAAACTCTAACAGATCTCTTGGCAGTCGACTGCCAACATTGGCATTCGATCGCAGTGCATAGTCATTGCCCGATCGGCTCTGAGAGGACTCGTGTGCTCACGACTAAACCGGCGATCATTATGCGTCCCTTAGCGTCATTGCTACATCGACATCGATCGCTTCCGAATGAGCGATCATTGCCGGATAATTCAGCTCTAAATCGGCAGTCGACTCACGGTAGTCGAACCGGCCATAATGCCAGTCGACTACCAACCTCAACATGAGGTTTTAACCCAAGTATGGTGCCCCCATACTTGCTAGACCACCCTTAGCCTAGACCTAAGCCTTCTAGCCACCTCCATCAGCCTCACCCCTCTCGGATCCCTCTAAGTCATCCATGACTTCTTCATCCATCGCGCTAGCCTTCAGGTGCTTCCATCGGCTATGTCATGCTAACGGTGTCTACACCGCCAAGGCACATTGGACTTACGCCGCCAAGACTCTGCTCGGACATTACGCCGCCAACCATTGGACTTATGCTACCAAGACTCCTGCTTGGACGTTACGCCGCCAATATCAATCCCTTTGGACTTCTCATTTGCCAAGACTCAAGCTTGGACTTTCCCTTGGCAACTCATGTTGGACTTTCCATGCCAAGACTCAAGCTTGGAATTTCCTTGCCAAGTGTCCCACTTGGACTTTCCCAATGCCAAGTACCCATGACTTGGACTTTACCTTGCCAAGAACCATGCTTTGACTTTCCCATAAACACATGGTCAACCCTAGTCAACCATCAAAACTCTCCCTCGAGTCAAACTCGAGTCCGGTCAATCATGACCCAGGTCGATTGCTCCAACAATCTCCCCAACATAATAACCGACATCAATGTCAAACATACTTTGTCAAACATCAAAACATCACTCGAGTCAAACTTAAGTCTTGTCAATCGTGACCTGGGCCGATTGCACCAACAATCTCCCCCTTTTTGATGTTTGACAAAACAAACCTTGAGTTAGGCCCCTAATTCAAATCCCCTTACCAATTTCCCAAATTGGTAATTTTACTCTCTCCCTTTTTGACATACATCAAAAAGGTTCTCTCCAAGGTGGTCAATGTCTCATGTCCCAATGAGATCTTACAATCTCCCCCTTGGTCCAACAATACCTAGGATGTCTACCATCTTCCTAGTGATAAGTCCCATATCACTCAAGAGAGGCAATCCTATACACTATCCCAATTTCCAAATTGGGTTTCCAAAAAAAATCTCATTTTCCCTCTCATGAGGAAAAATACCATTCATCATCCCATGATGAATTCCTCCCCCTAAAAGCTTGCTCCCCCTTGACCATTGCACCAACAATGTCCTTGGGAAGTCCCTAAACCAATAGGAACTCTAAACCATCAAAAATAAGGTTCAAAGTTCAAACATTAACTTTCCACACCTTAAATTTGATACAAACCCTAAACCAATCTCCTAATCCATATCTAATGGATTTTCACCCTTTATAATGCTTCCCAAAGCATATCCTAGGGTTAGGAATGGTTAGGAACCTTTACCATGGCTGAAAACGGGCTAAACAACCTTGTTTTCCCTGAAATCAGCTTAGCACTCAACTACTTATAGTTACCGATCGCCACCTTATCATCGATCCACATAAAGCGATCGATAAGCGAAATTTCGAATTTGGTTATCGACTTAATTTCAGAAAATTATAAGTAATTCTACGTATATCGGAAAATCATGAAACTTCATACGTATATTACTTATAGACAATACAATGGGTGAAAAATATTTGAAAATTATTTTACTTATAAAATATCGATATTTTACAAAATCCAAAAGTGACTAAAAACTTTAAAGTTTAAGCTCACTTTGTATCAATCTCATCAATGATGATTGCTATCAAAAGATAGACTTCATCAAGGTTTTTCAAAATGGTTTAAAAACATTTTCAAAACCTTATTTTGGATCATATTCCTTGGGCTCAATGTACATGACTTGTACACAAGCTTTCCTAATGATCCAATTGAAATAAGATGAGTTTTAGTTCATCTAGATGCAAAAACTATGCACCTTGAACTTAACTCATATCCTAGCATCTCACATGTATCTAGGGTGTATAAATACACACACATGTCAATTTAGATGTGAGATGTGGGTTTTGGTTACCTTAATCTAGGGTTTCATGCATTTTTCTAGGCAACCCTACTTGATTCCCTTATAAATGGGACTCCAAGTCTTGCCATTGTCCTTAAATCAATTTTTAATCAAATGCATGAAAAATTATGGCATTAATGATGATATAAATAAGCATATGCTCATAATCATGATGTCATGGCATAATATAAAATCTAAGCATACATGATATAAACTTTAATCCTAAACATGATCATGACATATAAATGATAAGAATAAACATGATGTCATGGCATAATATAAAATCTAAGCATACATGACATAATCCTTAATCCTAAACATGATCATGACATATAAATGATAAAAATAAACATGATGTCATGGCATGTTATAAGGCAAACAAAGCATGGCATATAAAAAGTATAGGTATAATAATACCTAAATTTTAATATTAATTGCCATTTCAAATAATTAGTTATATTTTGCCATATTATCACTTTTCTTCCTAGTGTGCCAAAAACCCAAAATGCCACACTAACCTCTAATCCTAATTGTGACAAATTAATTGATTTTTCATACTTCCAAAAATATATTGGCACATCCTAAAATCTTTTAGGATCATAACATCAAATCTATTTTCAAGGTACCCATAACCTTGAAAATGACCTAAAATGCCACCTTTACCATGGTTAGGTTAACTACCCATCCATTCAAGGTTGGCACACCCTAAACCCATTTAGCGTGAATCAATCACGATCTTAGGAACCCAAAACCGATTTGAGCTCCTAGGGTTAATTAGGTATTCCTTAGGGATAACCTCCCTCGATACCTTCCTAATGACCCATCTAGGCTTATTAGTGTTGGGTTTTTCCGAGCTGCAAAAACCGCTTTTTGCATTGCGGAAACCTCGGAAGCCCTGACCAAGGATCCGTGCGAAGTATAATAAATATAAAACATGTATGTGCTTACAAAAATCCTAGATCTACCTTAGATCTAAGAGGTTAGAGCATTACCCTCGTAGCGACGCCCTTCGCTTATCCCGCTCGTCCAAAAGTTCACCGGAACTCGAGAGTGTCAAGTGCACACTCCTCTATGGTATCCACACAAGCAATAGGTGGAGGAAAAAAAATCTTGAGTGTGCTAGCACTCCTAGAAAGTTTCGGCCAAGAGGTTGGGAGAGGAAGAAAGCTTGAGAGGAAGATGATCCAAGGTTGAAGATGAAGTTGGAATAACTCACAAAATGAATTCCACCCTTGAAACCCCTAAAGTGGCCGGCCACTTCAAGGCTTGGGAGGTTACATGCATGCATGTAACTCCCATGTCTCTTGGTCTCCCTCATGATGTGGCACCAATTGACCAAGTCAATGATGATGTGGAGCATCATCATTGGCCGGCCATGCCATGTCATCATCATGACATGGAATTTGGTCAAGTCAAAATTGACCTTTCATCTTCCCTCTCAAGTCAAGTCAAACTTGACCTCTAATATCCCATGGTTGATCAAATCTAACCACTTGACTCAAGTCAATTTAATTTAATGAATCTCTATTCATTAATTTAAATTGATTTGATGAATCAAATCTCAATTAGACTCATTCAACACTTGAATCAACTTGAGTCTAACTAAATTAGTCTAATTTAGATTACTCTTAATCCAATTTGGTTCATCCCATGAACCTAATCCTCATGGTTCATCATATGAACCTAATCTCCATCTAATTGCTCTTATGTCTGCGAACCTATAGGTTCTTGTAACGTTGGCAATGTCCCTAAACCGATTTAGGAACATAAGCAATGAGCGGTATCTAGCAACACATCATTGCTACCCAAGTTACAAGAATGTTGAGCTCCAACATCACCTTTGTGACTACTAATTGTGACTCTCACAATATGTGACAATGTCCCTCTATCCTTGACATCTAGATTGACCAATCGAGGCATATACCGTGTCATCCTCGGTACAATCTAAATCTTGAACCCCAAGTAGACTAACTATAATCAAATGAGCTCAATATCTCATATTGACTCATTTGGGCATGGCCATGCACTTCGTGGTCTCACTCTATCAAGAATATCGATGTCACCCCCATCATATAGGAGGGATAGATCCCATCTACATCACTCACATCCCTCCGCATAATTTGTTACATACCCAGTAATCGCCTTTATAGTCCACCCATTTACGGGTGACGTTTGACGAAGCCAAAGTATGCAACTCCTTATGTAGGGAACCATGGTGACTTCAGGTCTAAGGACTAATAGTCATACTAATAGACACATGAGAAAGTATATGACACTCATATAACGATCCATGATACTTTCTCATGGCGGGTCATTCAGTATACATTCTCCAATGCATACCCATGTGTCAACTTGATATCTCATATCCATGACTTGTGAGATCAAGTCATCTTGTTGACCTACATGCTAGTGTCTACGCATTAACATTGTCCCTGAATGTTAATACTCGACTAGGAATGATTAAGAGTAGTGTTCTCTATATCATCTCTTTATCGATTCAACCAATTGATTGATATAGATAAGAACCTACTACTCAAGGACATTATTATATTTAGTTATTTGGCACCAATACAAGTAAATATAATAACCATGCCTTTATAAATAAGAATATGATACAATAAAGTCCATACAAAAATCATCACATGATTGGCTCTAGGGCTTTCACTAACAATCTCCCACTAGCACTAGTGCCAATCACCGTAGTATCTAATACCCAATGACCTAGTGTGACCATCATGCTTTTTCTGTGCTAAAGCCTTGGTCAAGGGATCTACGATGTTAGCCTCTGTGGGTACTCTGCACATATTCACATCTCCTCTATCGACAATCTCTCGAATGAGATGGAAGCACCGATATATTCGGCCTCTGTTGTAGAATCAATAACTGTGTCCTGCTTGGAACTCTTCCAGCTCACAGCGCCACTATTCAAGCAAATATCAAGAAATATTGCGATCTATAATTATCAAGTACTTAAGAATATTCTTGACTGCTATCCAGTGACGCTCACCTGGATCTGACTGGTACCTACTCGTCATGCTCAAAGAATACGAGACATAAGGACGAGTACATAGCATGGCGTACATGATAGATCCTATAGCAGATGCGTAAGGGATCTTATCCATGCGGTCTCTCTCCTCTCTAGAAGAGGGACTTTGAGTCTTCGAAAGACTCACACCATGTGACATCGGCAGAAGTCCTTTCTTGGAATTCTACATGGCAAACCAAAGTAATACCGTGTCAATGTATGTACTCTGATTTAGGCCAAGCAATCTCTTAGATCTATCTCTATAGATCTTGATGCCTAGAATATAGGATGCTTCACCTAAGTCTTTCATTGAGAAGCACGTCCCGAGCCAAGTCTTCACAGACTGTAGCGAAGGGATGTCATTCCCAATGAGCAGTATGTCATCCACATACAATACAAGGAAGACAACTGTGTTCCCATTAACCCTCTTGTAGACACAGGGTTCCTCTTCATTCTTGATGAAACCAAACTGTTTGATCGCATCATCGAATCAAAGATTCCAGCTCCGAGAAGCTTGCATTAGCCCATAAATGGACCTTTGCAGCTTGCATACCTTCCCAGTATGTTGTGGATCTACAAAACCCTCAGGTTGTGTCATGTACACATCCTCGAGCCAGTTTCCATTCAGAAACGCGGTTTTGACATCCATCTGCCAGATCTCATAATCGTGGTATGCTGCAATAGCAAGCAAGATTCGAATGGACTTAAACATCGCCACTGGAGAAAAGGTTTCATCATAGTCAATACCATGAATTTTCTTGAAACCTTTAGCCACCAATCGGCCCTTATAGGTATGCGTAAGTCCATCCATGTCAGTCTTTCTCCTAAAGACCCACTTACACCCAATGGGTTTAACCCCTTCAAGTGGATCAACCAAAGTCCATACTTGGTTGGTGTACATGGATTCCATCTCGGATCTCATGGCCTCTAGCCATTTCTCAGAATTTGGGCTCATCACAGCTTCCTGATAGGAGGTGGGCTCATTCTCAATGAGCAATACGTCATCATGGTCAGACAAGAGAAATGAATATCTCTCAGGTTGACGACGTACCCTATCAGATCTGCGAAGAGGTAGGTCTACTTGAACAGGTGGTTGTTCCACAACTCTTTGTGCAATAACCTCATCACCCACAACACTTTGTGGTTCCTGTTCAACCTCCATCAAGGCCTCAGTGCTATGGTCCTTATCTTGAATTTCTTCAAGATCGAAGGTACTCCCACTAGTTTTTCTAGAAACAAAATCCCTTTCTAGAAAAACTCCAGTCTTTGCCACAAACACTTTGTGCTGACTGGGAATGTAGAAGTAATATCCCTTTGTATCCTTGGGATATCCAACAAAATAGCACCTATCGGATTTGGGTCCCAGTTTGTCTGAGACTTAACGTCGAACGTAAGCCTCACAACCCCAAATCCTCATGAAAGACATCATGGGATTTCTCCTTGTCCATATCGTATATGGTGTCTTTATCACAGCCTTGGATGGTACACGGTTAAGGGTAAAGGCTGCTGTGTCTAGAGCATATCCCCAAAAGGATATAGAAAGATCTGTGTGACTTATCATAGATCGTACCATATCCAATAGGGTACGATTCCTCATTTCGGATACACCAATCCACTATGGTGTTCCAGGAGGAGTGAGTTGGGATAGAATCCCACACTCAGCTAGATAGTCACGAAACTCATGGCTAAGATATTCACCACCTCGATCTGATCAAAGTATCATAATACTCTTGCCAAGCTGGTTTTGTACTTCATTCTTGAATTCTTTGAACTTTTCAAAGGATTCTGATTTATGTGTCATGAGATACACATAACCATATCTACTGAAGTCATCAGTAAATGTAATGAAGTACCTATAACCACCTCTAGCAGCAACATTGAAAGGACCACATACATCACTATGTATAAGTCCTAACAAATCTATTGCTCTTTCGCTGTGTCCACTAAAGGGAGTCTTGGTCATCTTGCCTAAAAGGCAAGACTCGCATGTCTCATATGATTCAAAATCAAATGAGTCTAGAAGCCCATCCTTATGGAGCTGAGATAAGCGACTCTCATTTATGTGACCTAAGCGACAATGCCAGAGATAAGTTTGGTTCAACTCATTTGACTTGAACCTCTTGGTACTTATGTTATAGATAGGGCTCTCTAAGTCTAGAAAGTAGAGTCCGTTCATAAGAGGTGCACTACAATAGAACATATCATCTAAATAAACTGAACAAAATTTGTTCTTTATTATAAATGAAAATCCTTTCTTGTCCAAACAAGAAAATGAAATGATGTTCTTAGTTAAAGCAGGCACATAACAACATTCTTCTAATTCTAGTACAAGCCCAGAGGGCAGAGATAGATCATAAGTTCCTACAGGAACAACAGCAACCCTTGCTCCATTGCCTACTCGTAGGTCCACCTCGCCCTTTGTCAATGCCTTGCTATTTCTCAGCCCCTGCACATTGGTACAAATGTGAGATGCACATCCGGTATCTAATACCCATGATGAAGAAATACATAGATTGACTTCTATAACATTTATACCTGAAGTAGAAGTCTCACTTCTCTTCTTCTTAAGATCTTCCAGGTATGCCTTGCAGTTACGCTTCCAGTGTCCTGCTTCCTTGCAGTGGAAGCAAGCCCCTTCCTTGGCTACCCCTCCTTTGGGTTTAAGTTCTTTGCCTTTGCCCTTGGCTTGGGACTTTCCCTTACCTTTAGGATTGCCCTTGCCTTTCTTCTTCTGCACCATCAAAATGGTGTCAGATTTACCCTTCTTAAGGTTAAGCTCAGCAGTTCTCAACATGCTGAGCATTTCAGGCAGTGGCTTATCAATTTCAATCATGTTATAATTCATGACAAATTGATTGAAGGCTTGTGGCAAAGATTGCAAGATCATGTCAGTGGCCAGCTCTTGGACAAGTGGGAATCCCAGCCTTTGTAGGTTTTCTACGTACTCAATCATCTTGAGTACATATGTACCTACGGGAGTCCCTTCTTGCATCTTGGACCCAAATAATGCCTTAGAGACTTCATATCTCTCATGCCTAGCTTGTCCTTGATATAGTTGACGAAGATGTCCAACCATATCATAAGCATTCATGAACTCGTGTTGCTTCTGAAGCTCAGAGTTCATGGTCGCGAGCATTAGACATGACACATCTAATGCATCATCTTGATGCTTCTTGTAAGCATCTTTGTTAGCTCGCGAAGCATTGGCAGGAGGTGCCTCCGGAATGGGCTGCTCCAGGACGTACAACTTCCTTTCTTGGGTGAGAACAATTCTCAAGTTCCTGTACCAGTCCAGGAAATTCGCTCCATTGAGCTTGTCCTTCTCAAGGACAGAACGCAGAGAGAGAGTGTTCGTGTTTGTCGACATAGCTATCTACAACATGCAATGCAGAGAATTAATATCATATTCCTTTTATCATTTAATTAGGCCTTTAATCAAATGATGCTCCCACTAAATTATAGGAATTTTGTAGAATCGAGTTATGGATGTGGTCAAACCACATTTACTAGATTCATACAAACTAGCTATAATTCTTGCGGGACAAGATCCACATCATACTAAGCCTTGAGTTAGCTTTGGCTAAATCGCCCAAGACTTAGCACGATCGGTGGGTAACACATTACCGATTACATCTCTATGCAACTCTTCTTTATAGGATCAAGACCCACATTTACAAAATACCTTGAGTTAGCTTTGGCTAAATCGCCCAAGATTTAGTGTAAATGCGATCTTGACCTATCGTTCCAACGATTGGAATATGCCTATAGTTCTACTCGATCCAATTGAGTTTAACTAGTTTTGCTCAATCTAATTGAGCTTACTCTAACCCAAGCGTGATAGGCGGGACCAAGATTTTCCCTCCGCACCCTACAAAGATAATATGCGTTGCTCTGCTTTGGCAGATTCAACAACAACAAATGATCGAGGTAGTGATGGGTATCAAGGCTCGGTAGGCATTTTCGAGTTGATTCGATTATGATCTAATCTAATCGTAATGTGTATCTTATACGCATTTAGGCCTTTATTATCCTATATTAGCATGCATCATATACATACATTCATTATTCTAGCATGCATCATATACATACAAGAAAATTATCCTAGCATGCATCATATACATACAAGCACTATTCTACTAGCATGCATCACATACATACAAG
This sequence comes from Wurfbainia villosa, assembly GCA_025175895.1. Taxonomy (NCBI): domain Eukaryota; kingdom Viridiplantae; phylum Streptophyta; class Magnoliopsida; order Zingiberales; family Zingiberaceae; genus Wurfbainia; species Wurfbainia villosa. Next base: position 88,120,550 of record CM046002.1, read on the forward strand.
GAAAATCAATTAAATATACATATATATATATCAACATATATATATATCATTAAATGTGATATAGTCATGGCCCTACTACGATCTTCTCAAGCCAATGAGAAGATCGGACGGTCAACCTAAGGCTAGCGGCTTCTCCAAGCGCTTCCTTTGACCGCCATGTGTCGTCGTCACCCTTCTCGTAATCTCGTCTTCGAGTGGACTTTCCACCGCTCCATTTTGTACATTAAAAATATGAAACTCGAGTTACATTCGAGTCTAAAAACTAATTAGAACTACAATTTCAAAATAAGAGGTACGACGCGCAGGTCGCATACACTATACAACACGCACAACCATAAAACGACACGCAGGCCGTATTATGAATTACAACACACTTATTCAATCAAATTGGGGTCATTGGATCATGAAAATCACAGAATTATACATAATTCTAAATTATGTAATTTTACAGAAATTTCTATAATTTTTCCTAATTTATTTCGAATTTATGAGTCAACTCTCCGTAACGGTCCCGCTAAGCGGTTTCCGGGCGCGATCGGGGGACATGGCCCCTTTCGGGGATAGGGGCAGCGCCCCTACTAGCAAAATAAACTTCGCGAGTGTCCCTACAATGATCTTAAAGCGACTTAAGTCGCTGTCCCAAAAACCTAAAGCGAGAGCTCGCCGATTCGGAGAGTTTTTCTCGACGGTTGAAGCCTACGAGTGTCCCAACACTCGTTGCTTCGACTCTACGAGAAAAATACCCAAAAATTTTATTAAATAAGGAAATTTACAGAAAAATATAAATCTGTAATTTTTATATCTAATACAAAAATTAAAAAGATGAAACACATACATGCTTCGCACGTGGCTCTGATACCACTGTTGGGTTTTTCCGAGCCACAAAAACCGCTTTTTGCGTTGCGGAAACCTCGGAAGCCCCGGCCACGGATCCGTGCAAAGTATAATAAATATAAAACATGTATGTGCTTACAGAAATCCTAGATCTACCTTAGATCTAAGAGGTTAGAGCATTACCCTCGTAGCGACGCCCTTCGCTTATCCCGCTCGTCCAAAAGTTCGCCGGAACTCAAGAGTGTCAAGTGCACACTCCTCTATGGTATCCACACAAGCAATAGGTGGAGGAAAAACAATCTTGAGTGTGCTAGCACTCCTAGAAAGTTTCGGCCAAGAGGTTGGGAGAGGAAGAAAGCTTGAGAGGAAGATGATCCAAGGTTGAAGATGAAGTTGGAATAACTCACAAAATGAATACCACCCTTGAAACCCCTAAAGTGGCCGGCCACTTCAAGGCTTGGGAGGTTACATGCATGCATGTAACTCCCATGTCTCTTGGTCTCCCTCATGATGTGGCACCAATTGACCAAGTCAATGATGATGTGGAGCATCATCATTGGCCAGCCATGCCATGTCATCATCATGACATGGCATTTGGTTAAGTCAAACTTGACCTTTCATCTTCCCTCTCAAGTCAAGTCAAACTTGACCTCTAATCTGCCATGGTTGATCAAATCTAACCACTTGACTCAAGTCAATTTAATTTAATGAATCTCTATTCATTAATTTAAATTGATTTGATGAATCAAATCTCAATTAGACTCATTCAACACTTGAATCAACTTGAGTCTAACTCAATTAGTCTAATTTGGATTACTCTTAATCCAATTTGGTTCATCCCATGAACCTAATCCTCATGGTTCATCATATGAACCTAATCTCCATCTAATTATTCTTATGTGTGTGACCCTATAGGTTCTTGTAACGTTGGCAATGTCCCTAAACCGATTTAGGAACATAAGCAATGAGCGGTATCTAGCAACACATCATTGCTACCCAAGTTACAAGAATGTTGAGCTCCAACATCACCTTTGTGACTACTAATTGTGACTCTCACAATATGTGACAATGTCCCTCTATCCTTGACATCTAGATTGACCAATCGAGGCATAGACCGTGTCATCCTCGGTACAATCTAAATCTAGAACCCCAAGTAGACTCACTCTAATCAAATGAGCTCAATATCTCATATTGACTCATTTGGGCATGGCCATGCACTTCGTGGTCTCACTCTATCAAGAATATCGATGTCACCCCCGTCATATAGGAGGGATAGATCCCATCTACATCACTCACATCCCTCCGCATAATTTGTTACATACCCAGTAATCGCCTTTATAGTCCACCCATTTACGGGTGACGTTTGACGAAGCCAAATTATGCAACTCCTTATGTAGGGAACCATGGTGACTTCAGGTCTAAGGACTAATAGTCATACTAATAGCCACATGAGAAAGTATATGACACTCATATAACGATCCTTGATACTTTCTCATGGCGGGTTATTCAGTATACATTCTCCAATGCATACCCATGTGTCAACTTGATATCTCATATCCATGATTTGTGAGATCAAGTCATCTTGTTGACCTACATGCTAGTCTCTACGCATTAACATTGTCTCTGAATGTTAATACTCGACTAGGAATGATTAAGAGTAGTGTTCTCTATATCATCTCATTATCGATTCAACCAATTGATTGATATAGATAAGAACCTACTACTCAAGGACATTATTATATTTAGTTATTTGGCACCAATACAAGTAAATATAATAACCATGCCTTTATAAATTGGAATATGATACAATAAAGTCCATACAACAATCATCACATGATTGGCTCTAGGGCTTTCACTAACAATTAGCCTTGGTCATTTTGGTCTTGCCACGGTTGACTTTAGGGGTAACTCCCCTTGCAACCTTCTTAGTGGCTTCCCTAGGTTTCCTTGAAACTCTAACCACTAGGCACACACCTTGGTCAACTCTAGGAATGACTTCCCTGTTTACCTTGGTCTTCCTAGACCTAGTTTGTGTTCCATAATCAAATGGAACACTATTATAAGCCACCTTAGACTTAGGTTTGTGACCCAAACCATTCTTGCCCTTGGATGACTTTTGACTCTTAGGTCCTAGGTGTTGACTTTGACTTTTGGACCTAGACTTTTGATAATTTGGCCCTTTAAATTGATTTTGTATAATCCTAAGGGTCTTTTCTAATTTCTCAAGCCTTGACCTCAAGGCTTGATTTTCTAATTCTAATTGCCAAATTTTTGAATTTTGATTAAGTTTTTGGGCATTACCATTTCCTCTAGGCATATGCCTAGTCCATTTAGGATTAAGACCTAGATGCTCTTGTACCTTTCTAATGGACTCCTTAGGTAGATTTTGTCTAGAGTTATTTAACCTAGGTTTGTCCTTAGATAAATTGTTTTTAGGGATATTAGTCCCAAATTTTTCCTTATTTCCTAAGTGGACATTCTTAGCTCCTAAACAAAAATATTTGTTATTCCTAGCATGCTTTTCACGAATAATCGCAAGATTACTTAAGTTATTTCTAGCATGATTTTTGACATTAAAACTAGAGGAATGAGCATTATTGAAATTATATACCTTAGGGTTTGCCTTAGTGGCTCCCCCTACTTGTGATGCTCCCCTTTGAGTCTTCTTCTCCCCCTTTGGGCATTGATTCCGGTAGTGTCCCGGTTGCCGGCATTTGAAGCAAATCACTTGCTCCTTGCTTTTGGTTTTTGGGGGACCGACATCCTTAACTTTTGGTGCCGGTGGAGCTTTTCTTACTCTCTTTGGCCATTTGCTCTTGTAATGTCCACTTTCCCTACACTCAAAGCAAATTATATGATTTTTATTTAAACTTAAATTGCTTGAGTTACCTAGGGTATTTGTGGTGGTGATCGGAGTGGGTTCCTCATCCCTCCCGGATGTTGAGGCTTCTCCTTGATCATGCTCCGGCTCTGGTGTGGATGGTCTCTCCTCCCCCTCAATCCTTGAAGTGGAGGCTTCTTCCACTTCTTCCACCGATCGGAAAATTGATTCTCTATCAACTTCAGAATCCTCAAGCTCTTTAGATGACGATGTACTTGCTTAAGCTTGAGTGGGTGAGCACTCCTCTTCTTCTTCTACTTCTTGGATTGATGATGATTTTTCATGAAGCTTGGCCAAATCGCTCCATAGCTCTTTGACATCCATGCACTCACCTAGGCTACACAAGAAGTCATTAGGAATTAAACCAAAAATGAAATTGATTACCTTCTTATTTTTCTCAAATCTTTGGAGTTGATCTTCACTCCATTTCTTCTTCTTGAGAAAACCACCCTTTGGTCCTTTTGGATATTCAAATCCTTCCATTAATAAGGACCACTCCTCAAAATCCTTCATCATCAAAAAATCTTCAATTCTTCTCTTCCAAGAATTGAAGCCTTCTCGTCCATAGAAAGAATATGGGACCGCCGTGTTGATATCCCATCCTAGTTGTTCTTGGACTTCCATCTTTACCCTCTAGCGTGCTCCCTTAGTTGTTAAACTTTGAAGAGCGGCCTCGCTCTGATACCACTTGTAGGGGACCATTTGGAAGCAAGAGGGGGGTTAATAGCGTCGTGCTCGTTCGATGATGGAATTTGTTGCGTTTGTCTCTACAATTTCATTAGCGCAGTGGAAATAGAAATAATACAATAACGAAACAAGACACACACAATTCACAACACAAGATATAATGTGGTTCAGAACCGAACGGTTCCTACTCCACAGATCGAGCTCTAAAGAGCTCTAGTGATGCACACACACTCACTAATCACAAATAACTCCTTCTCGACACAAGTCGGAGGTGGAGAAATCTTGTACAATAGATTACAACAATAATCTAAATGGATACAAGAAAATACAATAATGAAATATAATGCAAGTAAAGAAAACTACTTTACAATTGCTCTTTGAATGCTTGATCACTTGGTTGCTTGATATCAACTTGGAGACCCTGATTTGCAGTAACAAATCGCCCCAAAAGCCCTCAAGAAACCATGTACAAAACCCTCCCGTCGAGCACCTTTTATCCTTGCACGCGACACGATTTCCGATCACCGATCGCCATAAGTCGATGATGCCATTGTCGTGAGACAATTCAATCCATGCCGAAAAACTCCAACGGATCTCGGGCGATCACAACATTGGGCCGATCGCCACCACGAGTCGACGCCTGCGGCTACGGAGCACTATGTTGCTCACGACTAAAACTAGCAATGACAATGTCCCTTGGCGCCAATCATTGCCGACATCACCGATCAATGCCAATGAGCGCATCGCCAGAGCAATTTCAGCTCTAAACCGGCAGTCGAACTCTAGTCGACTCATGGCAGTCGAATCGGCCATAATGTCAGTCGACTACCAAACTCAAACATGAGGTTTTAACCCAAGTATGGTGCCCCCATACTTGCTAGACCACCCTTAGCCTAGGTCTAAGCCTTCTATCCACCTCCATCAGCCTCACGCCTCTCGGATCCCTCCAAGTCATCCATGACTTGTTCATCCATCGCGCTAGCCTTCAGGTGCTTCCATCGGCTATGTCATGCTAACGGTGTCTACACCGCCAAGGCACATTGGACTTACGCCGCCAAGACTCCACTTGGACTTTACGCCACCAACCATAGGACTTATGCTGCCAAGACTCCCGCTTGGACTTTATGTCGCCAATATCAATCTCCTTGGACTTCTCATATGCCAAGACTCAAGCTTGGACTTTCCTTGCCAAGTGTCCCACTTGAACTTTCCCAATGCCAAGTACCCATGACTTGGACTTTACCTTGCCAAGACCCAAGCTTGGACTTTCCCATAAACACATGGTCAATCCTAGTCAACCATCAAAACTCTCCCTCGAGTCAAACTCGAGTCCGGTCAATCATGACCTGGGTCGATTGCTCCAACAATCTCCCCAACATAATAACCGACATCAATGTCAAACATACTTTGTCAAACATCAAAACATCACTCGAGTCAAACTCGAGTCTGGTCAATCGTGACCTGGGCCGATTGCACCAACATTTGTTTCTTCTTCTTCTTGCCTTTCGGCTTAGAAGTAGAAACCTTTTGGGTCACCATGGCATGTGCCTGAGCACTCTGACGAAATAGCCCCTCTACCACCTGGAGTTCTATCAGAAGCTCCGCCAATGAATACAACCTCTTGTTCATGTTGTAGTTTAGGCAAAACTGCTCAAAACTCCTAGGTAGAGACTGGAGAATGATATCGACCTGGGTTTCCCCATCGATCTCAGCTCCAAGGGCCTCCAGCTCATTCAAATGAGCCATCATCTTGAGAACATGATCCCTCATGGGTGTTCCCTCGATCATGGTGGTCGTCATCAAGTTTCTCATGGCTTCTTGCCTAGCAGCCCGATTCTAGTGTCTGAAAAGCTCTTTGAGATTGAGCATCATGTCATAAGAAGTGGGCATGGCTTGATGTTGATGTTGTAGTACATTTGACATAGATGCCAAAATGTAACACCGCGCCATCTCATCAGCCTTGATCCATTCTTATAACTCTCTCTCTCCTTTTCCCTAGAATCATATGCAGGCTTACGAGGGCACTCTTCGAGGAGTACATATTTGTATTCCTCAGTAGTCAAGACAATGTCTAGATTCCTCTTCCAATCAACATAGTTGGGTCCAGTAAGTTTATTCTCTTTCAGTATCATAGCAAATGGGTTGAAAGTCATTTTGAAAGAAAACCTAAGAATCACATAGATCAAAACATTAGATTTCAAAAAATTATTGATTCCTCAAACAATAAAATTTTAAAATCAACCAACACCTCAAAATACCGAGAATATCATATGCCACGATAGTGTGGACGTATACGAATTCTACATTTATAAGAGGAGGTTTTACCCATTAATTCTACTATCTTATCAACCTAACTTTTTGACAAGTAAAATTAATAGTTGGTTCCTCTTTGGCCCTACAAATAAAACAAGTGACTCCGATGGGGAGGATACTTATATTTGTATCTAAGTGTTCACCATTACTCGGTACCAAGGTAATTATCTCGGGTTATGTGCCTTCCGATGGGGAAGTACACATGCTCCTTAATAATTCCCTATAACCATATTTGACCTTGTGATCCGCAAACAAACTCATCCGATGGGGAGGAAGGCACTCAGAGTCGACGCGTAAGTTTGCTTGCATCACATGTCAAATCATAATGGAGGTCGTGGGAATTTATAAAAATATCCCTCTCCCACTTAGTAATTTAAAATTGAGGAATTTTCTAGCCTACGACATGCATATCAAACAATAAGCAATAAATATGAAAAATAAATTATTTTCCAACAATTATGACTTTTGTCTTCAATATGTCTCCCGTCACATCGCCATCTCGTCCGCTCCTCCTACGCCATGTACGAGCCATCCGGAGATCCGAGCCGAGACTACAAAACTATTTTAATTTACATCCATCGATCCTATACTCCACGAGGGAGTGTACATGAAATCTAGATCGAAAGTAAACTAAAATAGAAAGAGTGGATAAACAATGTCGTATCTAATTTACAAAAAATTAAATACTAGCTTCGTCAACCCCGAGGATTCAACAAAATATACTATTACACACATACAATCACATACACACATATGGCCATAATAGTCGGATCTTTTGCCTGCAACCAAAGAGTTAACCTACGCATATCCTACTATTATCTGGCACATATAATATATGAAAAATGCATGAGTAACCGAATCCTAAACACACAAAATCGGAAACTGTGGCTCTGATACCAATTGTTGGTTGATCCGTGAGGGGAAACATCGCTTCCCACTTCAACTTGGTCGCTTGTTCATGGTGATCCCATTGATGTCCCCGGATTAAAAATTTAATCCTAGACAAAAGGGATTGCCCAAGCAACCATGTCATCATCGTGCTATTCGTTTAGAGTAGTCACTTGAACAAACTTGTTGTTCAAGCGACCAATCTCTATTCTACGAGTAGCCGCGGAATAGACGATGTACGGATCACCGGTTTTCATGTTTTATGTTCGGGGTCCAAGTTTATTTAGCCACAAAACAGATTATATCATGCTCATAATTGAAAAACAAAAACAAACATGTTACAAAAGAGAATAGAGAATCGATATACCTCTCGATCTTCTATTGTATGACCTTCCTCCTTTCGAACGTCGTGTGGGCGACGATCTACCAAAAGTTGAAGCTCCTAGATCACTAATCTTCCCTCCTTGCTCGTTTCGAGCAAGAGGAAGAATAGAAACAAGATCCTTCTCCTTCCTTTAGCCAACCAACAAGCAACAAGCACCTTACTTGCCGCCGGCCAACAAGGAGAAGGGAAACAATGGTTGCCGGCCAAAAGCTCCAAGGGAGGGCCCTAAGCCTTTGTTCCACCGGCCAATGAGAAGGAGAAGAGCTGGTTTGGATGCCAACCAAGGGAGGAGAAGAAGGAGAGAGGCGCCGGCTACCAAGGAAGAAGAAGAAGAAAAGAAATCTTTTCCTTATTTGGTGCCGCCAAAGCCTAAACCCTAAGCCTCACAACTCTTGCCGCCCAATCCTTAAGCCCCTTGTTTCTAATCCATCTCCACGCCAACCCTTAAGCATACTTTTATAAAGCTAGGGATAAGCCTTGTTTTAATCTCCACCATTGGTTCTAGGGATTTAATCTCAATCGTTGGATCTAGAGATTTAATCTCAATTGTCGGATTTAGAGATTTAATCTCTACCTTTGGATCTAGAGTTTTTTATTCTATCCATTGGATCTAAGCTTCATGAGGTATTAATAGGCTACAATAGGGACCATGAGGAGGAGTTGGATCTTGGCCACCCAATGGATCAAGCCCACATAAAGTCCGATCCATTAATGATAATCCAATCCACTAAAGGATTATCATTGATCTACCTGACCAACCCCCATAATTTAATATGGGCTCCATATATTATTTGTACATTTTCTCTCCATGTTTAAGATCTCGAATGTCTGTCGATTAATTAGTTTACTGGTCATTAATTACTCAACATCTAACTCCATGAGTAGTACCACTCGACCTTTTCATCATGCCGGACCAAGTCAACCTACAGGGTTTACATAATGAACTTTATGAGCTCCTCAAGGGGACATCATCATCCTAATATATAGAACACGGAATCCTCCTATAATCAACGACACACCATATAAATAATATCATTTCGCAACTTACCAAGCCTATCGATTTAATCTATAAATCTCGCCCATTGGTAAATCAAAGAAATGAATACTAAGTATATGTGCCCGTTATTATATCGGGATTAAGAGCATGTACAATATAATATCTGAGGTCCGATTCGATTATATAGTCAGCAATAAATCGAATCACCTCTAAGTCGGTCCTGCTCAATACACACAGTGCACTAGTGTGATTCTATGGTCAAGACAAACCAATACCAAATAACACTACAACCTTTCCAATGGTTTGTCCAAAGCCATCTCGGTTGTGAGCCTTTACTTATACTTTACAAGGAACCTATAACATGATCTCCTTTGTGACACCACACACCATGTTATCTACAATGTAATGTATTAGACAATATGCATAACCATAAAAATATGCAAAAAATGATCATGTGATTCGTTTTTCAAAATAAAGATGTTCTTACAAAAGGTAGACTTTTCAGTATACATCCCAACAGCAGCATGGTAGCAGGCAGGGATCCCTCCTCTAGTCTACGACACCGGGAGATGAGAGCATTGCTCTCCCACTCTGTTTGGGGCAGGAGGATAGGTGTACTCCGACAGCATCCTATCCACTCGGTCACTCAGGTGCAGTGATGGCAGAGTGCACAGTTATCATAGCCCTACCCACTCGGCTTCATCATCGTGTGTGAGGCGGCTGACTTGCGTCAGGGGTGACCATGTCATTTGCATCACATGCATTTTTCATGGATAGCATTTGTATTGTGTTTGCTGCATTTTGATTGCTGCCTTGGATGTTGCATATGATTGCCATGCATACAGGTTACATATTTGTATATGGTCTGACGACTTTATCTCTTCTAGTATGGCACATGCTCCTATATCAGGGTAGGAGATTCAGGTTAGTACAGTCCTTTTGGATTTCTTTCTTGCATACCCTATATATGAGACTGTACTGGCATGATTGTTATTGTTAGCTATATCTTACTTTGCATATCTACTATATCCGCTGAGTTCTTTGAACTTACCCCGTTGTTTTATATCTATTTCAGGATGAACCTATCAGGAGAGTCCATCTGCCAAACCCCCTCGTCGTGATAGTTTTATTGGATATTTGATTTATGGTTTTGGATATTTTGATTAAAAGATATGTTTAGGACTGGAGTTTGATTTATGTATTCGTGGATATTTGGTATGTCCTTATGGACATTTATTTGGATTTTTATTCGATTGGATTTGGTAGAGTATTCCTGCCCAGATCGAAGAAGGGGTAGGTTTAGATGTGATAGACTTTTGGTTATATCCTTTGATTGTTGGCCTGAGGCCTATTTATGACCTGCGTGCGTTGTTTGGATTCCGGTCGTGTTGACTGTGTTAGTGAAAGCCCTAGAGCCAATCTTGTGATGATTGTTGTATGGACTTTATTGTATCATATTCCTATTTATAAAGGCATGGTTATTATATTTACTTGTATTGGTGCCAAATAACTAAATATAATAATGTTTTTGAGTAGTAGGTCCTTATCTATATCAATCGATTGGTTGAATCGATAATGAGATGATATAGAGAACACTACTCTTAATCATTTCTAGTTGAGTATTAACATTCAGGGACAATGTTAATGCGTAGAGACTTGCATGTAGGTTAACATGATGACTTGATCTCACAACTCATGGATATGAGATATCAAGTTGACACATGGGTATGCATTAGAGAATGTATACTGAATGACCCGCCATTAGAAAGTATCATGGATCGTTATATGAGTGTCATATACTTTCTCATGTGGCTATTAGTATGACTATTAGTCCTTAGACTTGAAGTCACCATGGTTCCCTACATAAGGAGTTGCATACTTTGGCTTCGTCAAACGTCACCCATAAATGGGTGGACTATAAAGGCGATTACTAGGTATGTAACAAATTATGCGGAGGGATGTGAGTGATGTAGATGGGATCTATCCCTCCTATATGACGAGAGTGACATCGATATTCTTGATAGAGTGAGACCACGTAGTGCATGGTCATGCCCAAAGGAGTCAATATGAGATATTGAGCACATTTGATTAGAGTGAGTCTACTTGGAGTTCAAGATTTAGATTGTACCGAGGATGACACGGTCTATGCCTTGATTGGTCAATCTAGATGTCAAGGATAGAGAGACATTGTCACATATTGTGAGAGTCACAATTAGTAGTCACAAAGGTGATGTTGGAGCTCAACATTTTTGTAACTTGGGTAGCAATGATGTGTTGTTAAATACAGCTCATTGCTTATGTTCCTAAATCTATTTAGGGACATTGCCAACGTTACAAGAACCTATCGGTTCACACACATAAGGCAATTAGATGGAGATTAGGTTCATATGATGAACCATGAGGATTAGGTTCATGGGATGAACCAAATTGGATTCAGAGTAATACAAATTAGACTAATTGAGTTAGACTCAAGTTGATTCAAGTGTTGAATGAGTCTAATTTAGATTTGATTCATCAAATCAATTTAAATTAAATTAATAGAGATTCATTAAATTAAATTGACTTGAGTCAAGTGTTTAGATTTGATCAACCATGGGAGATTAGAGGTCAAGTTTGACTTGACTTGTGAGGGAAGATGAAAGGTCAAGTTTGACTTGACCAAATGCCATGTCATGATGATGACTTGGCATGGCCGGCCAATGATGATGCTCCACATCATCATTGACTTTGTCAATTGGTGCCACATCATGAGGGAGACCAAGAGGCATTGGAGTTACATGCATGCATGTAACATCCCAAGCCATAATGTGGCCGGCCAACACCATTAGGGAGGAATTCATTTTTTGAAAGTTACTCATTCCATCATCTTCTTCCTTGGTGCTCTTCCTCTCAAGCTCTCCTTCTTCTTCCTCATCTTGCCCAGATCTTCTAGGAGTGCTAGCACACTCAAGATTGTCTCTTTCTCCACCTATTGCTTGTGTGGATACCAATAGAGGAGTGTGCACTTGACACTCTCGAGTTCCGGCGAACTTTTGGACGAGTGGGATAAGCGAAGGGCATCGCTACGAGGGTAATGATCTAACCTCTTAGATCTAAGGTAGATCTAGGGTTTTTTTTAGTAAGCACATACATGTTTTGTTTTAATACATCTTCGCACGGATCCGTGGCTGGGGCTTCCGAGGTTTCCGCAACGCGAAAAGCGGTTTTTGCGGCTCGGAAAAACCCAACAGTGGTATCAGAGCCACGTGCGAAGCATGTATGATTTTCATTTTTGTAATTTTTGTATTAGATATAAAAAAAATTACATATTTATATGTTTCTGTAAATTTCCTAATTTTATAGAATTTTTTAGTATTTTTCTCGAAGAGTCGAAGCAACGAGTGTTGGGACACTTGTAGGCTTCAACCGTCGAGAAAAACTCTTCGAAACGGTGAGTTCTCGCTTTAGGTTTTTGGGACAGTGACTTAAGTCGCTGTAGGATCATAATAGGGACACTCACGAAGTTAATTTTGTGAGTATGGGAGCTGCCCCTATCTCCGAAAGGGGCCTTGTCCCGCGATCGCGCCCGGAAATCGCTTAGCGGGACCGTTACGGAGAGGTGACTCATAAATTTGAAAAAAAAAATTAGGAAAAATTATAGAAATTTTCTGTAAAAATACATAATTTAGAATTATGTATAATTCTGTGATTTTCATGGCCCAATGACCCCAATTTGATTGGATTATGTGTGTTGTAATTCATAATACGACCTGTGTGTCGTTTTGTGGTTGTGCGTGTTGTATAGTGTATGCGACCTGCGCGTCGTACCTCTTCTTTTGATATTCTAGTTGTAAATAGTTTTATACTCGAATGTAACTCGAGTTTCATATTTGTAATGTACAAAAATGGAGCGGTGGAAAATCCACTTGAAGACGAGATTACGAGAAGGGTGACGACGACACATGGCGATCAAAGGAAGCGCTTGGAGAAGCCGCTAGCCTTAGGTTGATCGTCCGATCTTCTCATTGGCTTGAGAAGATCGTAGTAGGGCCATGACTATATCACACACACACACACACACACACACACACACACACACACACACACACACACACACACACACACACACACACACACATATATATATATATATAGTAGAATAATACTTGTATGTATATGATGCATGCTAGGATAATTTTCTTGTATGTATATGATGCATGCTAGAATAATGAATGTATGTATATGATGCATGCTAATATAGGATAATAAAGGCCTAAATGCGTATAAGATACACATTACAATTAGATTATATCATAATCGAATCAACTCAAAAATGCCTACCGAGCGTTGATACCCATCACTACCTCAATCATTTGTTGTTGTTGAATCTGCCAAAGCAGAGCAACGCATATTATCTTTGTAGGGTGCAGAGGGACAATCTTGGTCCCTCCTATCACGCTTGGGTTAGAGTAAGCTCAATTAGATTGAGCAAAACTAGTTAACTCAATTGGATCGAGTAGAACTATAGGCATATTCCAATCGTTGGAAAGATAGGTTAAGATCGCATTTACACTAAATCTTGGGCGATTTAGCCAAAGCTAACTCAAGGTATTTTGTAAATGTGGGTTTTGATCCTATAAACAAGAGTTGCATAGAGATGTAATCGGTAATGTGTTACCCAGTGATCGTACTAAGTCTTGGGTGATTTAGCCAAAGCTAACTCAAGGCTTAGTATGATGTGGATCTTGTCCCGCAAGAATTATAGCTAGTTTGTATGAATCTAGTAATGTGGTTTGACCACATCCATAACTCGATTCTACAAAATTCCTATAATTCAGTGGGAGCATCATTTGATTAAAGGCCTAATTAAATGATAAAAGGAATATGATATTAATTCTCTGCATTGTATGTTGTAGATAACTATGTCGACAAACACGAACACTCTCTCTCTGCGTTCTGTCCTTGAGAAGGACAAGCTCAATGGAGCAAATTTCCTAGACTGGTATAGGAACCTGAGAATTTTTCTCACCCAAGAAAGGAAGCTGAACGTCCTGGAGCGGCCCATTCCAGAGGCACCTCCGGCCACTGCCTCGCGAGCTGACAAAGATGCTTACAAGAAGCATCAAGATGATGCATTAGATGTGTCATGTCTAATGCTCGCAACCCATGAACTCTGAGCTTCAGAAGCAACATGAGTTCATGAATGCTTATGATATGGTTGGACATCTTCGTCAACTATATCAAGGACAAGCAAGGCATGAGAGATATGAAGTCTCTAAGGCATTGTTTGAGTCTAAAATGCAAGAAGGGACTCCCGTAGGTCAATATGTACTCAAGATGATTGGGTACGTAGAAAACCTACTAAGGCTAGGATTCCCACTTGGCCAAGAGCTTGCCACTCACCTGATCTTGCAATCTTTGTCACAAGCCTTCAATCAATTTGTCATGAATTATAACATGAATGAAATTGATAAGCCATTGCCTGAAATGCTCAGCATTTTGAGAACTGCTGAGCTTAACCTTAAGAAGGGTAAATCTGACACCATTTTGATGCTGCAGAAGAAGAAAGGCAAGGGCAAGCCTAAAGGTAAGGGAAAGTCCCAAGCCAAGGGCAAAGGAAAAGAACTTAAACCCAAAGGAGGGGTAGCCAAGGAAGGGGCTTGCTTCTACTGCAAGGAAGCAGGACACTGGAAGCGTAACTGCAAGGCATACCTGGAAGATCTTAAGAAGAAAAGAAGTGAGACTTCTACTTCAGGTATAAATATTATAGAAGTCAATCTATCTATTTCTTCATCATAGGTATTAGATACCGGATGTGCATCTCACATTTGTACCAATGTGTAGGCGCTGAGAAATAGCAGGGCATTGACAAAGGGTGAGGTGGACCTATGAGTAGGCAATGGAGCAAGGGTTGCTGCGGTTGTTGTAGGAACTTATGATCTATCTTTGCCCTCTGGGCTTGTATTAGAATTAGATGAATGTTGTTATGTGCCTGTTTTAACTAAGAACATCATTTCAGTTTCTTGTTTGGACAAGAAAGGATTTTCATTTATAATAAAGAACAAATGTTGTTCAGTTTATTTAAATGATATGTTCTATTGTAGTGCACCTATAATGAACGAACTCTATTTTCTAGACTTAGAGAGCCCTATCTATAACATAAGTACCAAAAGGTTCAAGTCAAATGAATTGAACCAAACCTATCTCTGTCACTATCGCTTAGGTCACATAAATGAGAGTCGCTTATCTCAGCTCCATGAGGATGGGCTGCTAGACTCATTTGATTTTGCATCATATGAGACATTCTAGTCTTGCCTTTTAGGTAAGATGACAAAGACTCCATTTAGTGGACACAGCGAAAGAGCAACAGATTTGTTAGGACTTATACATAGTGATGTATGTGGCCCTTTCAATGTTGCTGCTAGAGGTGGTTACAGGTACTTCATTACATTTACTGATGACTTCAGTAGATATGGTTATGTGTATCTTATGATACATAAATCAGAATCCTTTGAAAAGTTTAAAGAATTCAAGAATGAAGTACAAAACCAGCTTTGCAAGAGTATTAAGATACATCGATCAGATCGAGGTGGTGAATACCATAGCCATGAGTTTCATGACTATCTAGCTGAGTGTGGGATTCTATCCCAACTCACTCCTCCTGGAACACCACAGTGGAATGGTGTATCCGAAAGGAGGAATCGTACCGTATTAGATATGATACGATCTATGATGAGTCACACAGATCTTCCTATATCCTTTTGGGGATATGCTCTAGACACAGCAGTCTTTACCCTTAACCGTGTACCATCCAAGGCTGTGATAAAGACACCATATACGATATGGACAGGGAGAAATCCCAAGATGTCTTTCATCAGGATATGGGGTTGTGAGGCTTACGTTTGACGTCAAGTCTCAGATAAACTAGGACCCAAATCCGATAGGTGCTATTTTGTTGGATATCCCAAGGATACAAAGGGATATTACTTCTACATTCCTAGTCAGCACAAAGTGTTTGTGGCAAAGACTGGAGTTTTTCTCGAAAGCGATTTTGTTTCTAGAAAAACTAGTGGGAGTAACTTCGATCTTGAAGAAATTCAAGATAAGGACCATAGCACTGAGGCCTTGATGGAGGTTGAACAGGAACCACAAAGTGTTGTGGGTGATGAGGTTGTTGCACAAAGAGTTGTGGAACAACCACCTGTTCATGTAGACCTAACTCTTCGCAGATCTGATAGGGTACGTCATCAGCCTGAGAGATACTCATTTCTCTTGTCTGACCATGATGACGTAATGCTTATTGAGAATGAGCCTACCTCCTATCAGGAAGCTGTGATGAGCTGAGATTCTGAGAAATGGCTAGAGGCCATTAGATCCGAGATGGAATCCATGTACACCAACCAAGTATGGACTTTGGTTAATCCACCTGAAGGGGTCAAACCCATTGGGTGTAAGTGGGTCTTTAGGTGAAAGACTGACATGGATGGACTTACACCCATAATGATAATCCAATCCACTAAAGGATTATCATTGATCTACCTGACCAACCCCCAAAATTTAATATGTGCTCCATATATTATTTGTACATTTTCTCCCTGTGTTTAAGATCTCGAATGTCCGTCGATTAATTAGTTTACTGACCATTAATTACTCAACATCTAACTCCATGAGTAGTACCACTCGACCTTTTCATCATGCCAGACCAAGTCCACCTACAGGGTTTACAAAATGAACTTTATGAGCTCCTCAAGGGGACATCATCATCCTAATATATAGGACACGGTTTCCTCCTATAATCAACGACACACCATATAAATAATATCATTTCCCAACTTACCGAGCCTATCGATTTAATCTATAAATCTCGCCCATTGGTAAATCAAAGAAATGAATACTAAGTATATGTGTCCGTTATTATATCGGGATTAAGAGCATGTATAATATAATATATGAGGTCCGATTCGATTATATAGTCAGCAATAAATCGAATCACCTCTAAGTCGGTCCTGCTCAATACACACAAAGTGCACTAGTGTGATTTTATGGTCAAGACAAACTAATACCAAATAACACTACAACCTTTCCAATGGTTTGTCCAAAGTCATCTCGGTTGTGAGCCTTTACTTATACTTTACAAGGAGCCGATAACATGATCGCCTGTGTGACACCACACACCATGTTATCTACAATGTAATGTATTAGACAATATGCATAACCATAAAAATATGCAAAAAATGATCATGTGATTCTTTTTTCAAAATAAAGATGTTCAAACAAAAGGTAGATTTTTCAGTATACATCCCAACAGCAGCGTGGTAGCAGGCAGGGATCCCTCCTCTAGTCTACGACACCGGGAGATGAGAGCATTGCTCTCCCACTCTGTTTGGGGCAGGAGGATAGGTGTACTCCGACAGCATCCTATCCACTCGGTCACTCAAGAGCAGTGATGGCAGAGTGCATAGTTGTCATAGCCCTACCCACTCGGCTTCATCATCGTGTATGAGGCGGCTGACTTGCGTCAGGTTTGACCATGTCATTTGCATCACATGCATTTTTCATTGATAGCATTTGTATTGTGTTTGCTGCATTTTGATTGCTGCCTTGGATCTTGCATATGATTGCCATGCATACAAGTTACATATTTGTATATGGTCTGACGACTTTATCTCTTCTAGTATGGCACATGCTTCTATATCAGGGTAGGAGATTCAGGTTAGTACAGTCCTTTTGTATTTCTTTCTTGCATACCCTATATATGAGACTGTACTGGCATTATTGTTATTGTTAGCTATATCTTACTTTGCATATCGACTATATCCGCTGAGTTCTTTGAACTTACCCCGTTGTTTTTGTAGGGATCCTCTTTATTTTTTTATGCAAAATAGAATATGCGCAACAGAAAAATAGGATCCCTTCCAAGTGATCCTTGCGAAAGAAAACCTCGTACAAAAAATAAATTTCTCTAAAAGAAAAACCTATCTTATAGGAGAATATTACCTTTGTTGCGTGCCCTTTTTAATCCCGCTTCTCCTTGGGTTTGTTGGATCTTTTAGCACGTTCAAATGTCCGTGCCTCTATATGTATCCACACGAGCAAGCTCTTGTCTCACAAAAGAAACTAGAAGAGCTCTCCTTTACTTCTTGCTAGAAAAGTCCCTAAAGGAGAGGAAGGTAGGGAAAAAGAGAAAGGAAGAAGAAGACCACTCTTCTTGCTAGCCTACACTCACAAAAGCCACACAACCAAAGCCTCTCACCACCAACCCGCCAAATGGGTGCCTTTGTCACTATAAAGGCGACAAGTAGCGGCACATGTAACTGGAAACCTTTCACCTCCTATTACATTCAATGCAATCAATTGCATTGAAAAATAATCATGGCTGGCCACATGTGGAGAAATTCCAAAGGTCAAAACCCTTTGTCTCCTTCCACCTCATCAAGCTTAGGTGTCATGCTTATGTGGCATGCTTATGTGGCATTCATGCATGTTGAATTAATCTTATTAATTCAATAAGCTTATGTTATCATATTGAATTAATCTCATTAAATCAATAAGGTAACATATTGAATTAATCTTATTAAATCAATTAAGCTTAGGCTATCATGATAACATATTTATTTAATCATATTAAATTAATAAGCTTAGCATATTGAATTAATCTCATTAAATCAATAAGCTAAAATTCTCAGTAAGCTTAAAGTCCAAAAACCATTTTGTACTTAAGTTTATTCCCAAATTATTCTAGTCAAACTAGAATACACTAATTCTTCTAATCATCATGCTCTTTGTGTGTGACCCTATAGGCTCTCATAACGTTGGCAGTGGATCTAAACTCTTTTAGATACACAAGCAATGAGCGGCATCTAGCAATACATCATTGCTACCCAAGTTACGAAATAAGTTAAGATCCGACTAACCTTTCCGTGACAACTATAATGTATGACCGTGTCCTTCTATCCTTGATATCAGATTGACCAATGAGGCATAGACGTGTCATCCTCGATCAATCTATGTGTTTCTTGATCCCTGAGTAAACTAACTCAAACAAATGAGCTCAATATCTCATATTGACTCATTCGAACATGGCCATGCATTTTAGTAGTTCTACTCAATCAAGGGGCCCACAGATATCACTCCCGTCATATGGGAGGGATATATCCCATCTACATCACTCACATCCCTCCGCATAATTTGTTATATACCCAGTAATCGCCTTTATGGTCCACCCTGTTACGGGTGACATTTGACGATACCAAAGTACATAACTCCTTATGTAGGGAACCATAGTGACTTCATGTTTGAGGACTATTCATACCAATAGTCACATGAGAAAGTTTATGACACTCATATGACGATCCATGAAACTTTCTCATGGCGGGTCAGTTCAGTATATATTCTCTAATATATACCCATGTGTCAACTTGATATCATATATCCATGACTTGTGAGATCAAGTCATCAATTGACCTACATGCTAGTCTTTATGTATTAATATTGCCCTTGTATATTAATACTTGACTAGGAACATTTAGGAAAGTGTTCTCTACAGCCTCTCATAATCAATTCTGCCAATTGATGTGCTGTAGATCAGAACCTACTTTTCTAGGGCATTATTATATTTAATTTAGCTGGCACAAGCAAGACGTAAATATAATAATCAATCTTTTGCCTGTATAGAATATGATACAAAATGTTCCCTATTCAACCATCACATGATTGGTTCTAGGGTTATAACTAACAGTTTTATATCTATTTCAAGATGAAGCTATCAAGAGAGTCCAGCTGCCAAACCCCCTCATCGTGATAGTTTTATTGGTTATTTGATTTATGGTTTTGGATATTTTGATTAGAAGATATGTTTAGGACTGGAGTTGGATTTACGTATTCGTGGATATTTGGTATGTCCTTATGGACCTTTATTTGGATTTTTATTCGATTGGATTTGGTAGAGTATTCATGCCCAGATAGAAGAAGGGGTAGGTTTAGATGTGATAGACTTTTGGTTATATCCTTTGATTGTTGGCCTGAGGCCTATTTATAACCTGCGTGAGTTGTTTAGATTCCAGTCGTGTTGACTTTGTTAGTGAAAGATCTAGAGCCAATCATGTGATGATTGTTGTATGGACTTTATTGTTTCATATTCCTATTTAAAAAGGCATGGTTATTATATTTACTTGTATTGGTGCCAAATAACTAAATATAATAATGTACTTGAGTAGTAGGTTCTTATCTATATCAATCGATTGGTTGAATAGATAATGAGATGATATAGAGAACACTACTCTTAATCATTCCTAGTCGAGTATTAACTTTCAGGGACAATGTTAATGCGTAGAGACTAGCATGTAGGTCAACACGATGACTTGATCTCACAAGTCATGGATATGAGATATCAAGTTGACACATGGGTATCCATTGGAGAATGTAAACTGAATGACTCACCATGAGAAAGTATCATGGATCGTTATATGAGTGTCATATACTTTCTCATGTGGCTATTAGTATGACTATTAGTCCTTATACCTGAAGTCACCATGGTTCCCTACATAAGGAGTTGCATACTTTGGGTTCGTCAAACGTCACCCGTAAATGGGTGGACTATAAAGGCGACTAGTGGGTATGTAACAAATTATGCGGAGGGATGCGAGTGATGTAGATGGGATCTATCCCTCCTATATGACGGGAGTGACATCGATATTCTTGATAGAGTGAGACCACGAAGTGCATGGCCATGCCCAAATGAGTCAATATGAGATATTGAGCTCATTTTATTAGGGTGAGTCTACTTGGAGTTCAAGATTTAGATTGTACTGAGAATGACACGGTCTATGCCTCGATTGGTCAATCTAGATGTCAAGGATAGAGGGACATTGTCACATATTGTGAGAGTCACAATTAGTAGTCACAAAGGTGAAGTTGGAGCTCAACATTTTTGTAACTTGGGCAGCAATGATGTGTTGCTAGATACCGCTCATTGCTTATGTTCCTAAATTGGTTTAGGGACATTGCCATCGTTACAAGAACCTATAGGGTCACACACATAAGGGCAATTATATGGAGATTAGGTTCATATGATGAACCATGAGGATTAGGTTCATGGGATGAACCCAATTGGATTAAGAGTAATCCAAATTAGACTAATTGAGTTAGACTCAAGTTGATTCAAGTGTTGAATGAGTCTAATTTAGATTTGATTCATCAAATCAATTTAAATTAAATGAATAGAGATTCATTAAATTAAATTGACTTGAGTCAAGTGGTTAGATTTGATCAACCATGGGAGATTAGAGGTCAAGTTTGACTTGACTTGAGAGGGAAGATGAAAGGTCAAGTTTGACTTGACCAAATGCCATGTCATGATGATGACTTGGCATGGCCGGCCAATGATGATGCTCCACATCATCATTGACTTTGTCAATTGGTGCCACATCATGAGGGAGACCAAGAGGCATCGGAGTTACATGCATGCATGTAACCTCCCAAGCCATAATGTGGCCGGCCAACACCATTAGGGAGGATTTCATTTTTTGTGAGTTACTCATTCCATCATCTTCTTCCTTGGTGCTCTTCCTCTCAAGCTCTCCTTCTTCTTCCTCATCTTGCCGAGATCTTCTAGGAGTGCTAGCACACTTAATATTGTCTCTTTCTCCACCTATTGTTTGTGTGGATACCAATAGAGGAGTGTGCACTTGACATTCTCGAGTTTCGGCGAACTTTTGGACGAGCGGGATAAGCGAAGGGCGTCGTTACGAGGGTAATGATCTAACCTCTTAGATCTAAGGTAGATCTAGGGTTTTTTTTAGTAAGCACATACATGTTTTGTTTTAATACATCTTCGCACGGATCCGTGGCTGGGGCTTCCGAGGTTTCCGAAATGCAAAAAGCAATTTTTGCGGCTCGGAAAAACCCAATAGACTGAAGTATAGTGGCCGTGTAGGCTTTTTATGCAAGTTCCATATTATCACCCGTACATGGGAGATGCTGCCGGATTTTTGTCTGGCGGGGACTCCCTCGGGGCATGACAATTTATTTTGTATCAGAGCATAGGATCTGAGTTCCTTAGGGTCTTTGGGTTTTTAGAGTTTTCCACGTTTGGCAGGTTAACTGGGGTATTTTCGGATTGGTATGGATTTCCGACGATTTTTATGTTTCAGAAATTCGAGGTATTATTGACGAGGTCAATTTGGGGATTTGGCAGCGATAGGACATCTCCAGACACCTAACAGGTGAATAAACTCTAGAGAAATTTTTTTCTAGATTTAGTGCATATTTGTATTGGTTATATTGGTTATGCGGTTTACTTAGGTGGTATCATGTTTTATCTGGTATTGTTTTAACCTTATATCTGTTAGACTGTTAGATTTTTAGGTTGCTGGTTTATCGTTAGCATATGGATATTAATTGCTATTACTGCTATACGTCGCTAGTAAATGATTAGATATTATAAGTAAATGTTTACCTCTTTCTTTTTGGACTAGTATTAGGATTAGACTAGTATTAGGATTAGACTAGTTGAATAATATGACTAAGATGGATAAATTCGTAGAAGGTATACATATAGGTTCTTTGACTCTCTAGATCCTAGTGCATGATGACATGATTACATTGCTTACGTAGTTTAGGGTATATATAGGCATCTGATGCTTTATTTAGTATTGTCTTGACTTTGTTCTGACATGACCCTTTAGTTATACCCTAATTAATTTCAACCATTGATTTCCATTAGTATGACTATGATGTCGTTTATTAGACAACGTGTTATGTGTTTTTATGGTTATGTGTTTTTGTGGTGGATACCATGATTAAGACTAGTAGAGATAGATTAACTTAGGTGAGGTTATTCTGTAGGAGCGGATCTCAGGAATGAAACAACATTAGTAGAACCCTAGGTGTTGGAACCCTAGGCGTAATAACCCGGATGTGTTTAATGATATATGTTTATCCATTTACTATTTCAGTGTTATGGTGATCGGACTAGTAGAGTTCGTATGGTTAGGATACGATTAATCCTTACTATATCTCCCATTATTGGTTGAGAGAGAGTCTGCAGTAGAGTCTCTCTATGGTTGCTTTGTATATCTGTGGTCGAATATGGCTCCCATACATGGTTGAGATAATCTACTGTAAGGTTATATTCTTGCGTTATCCGCTCGGAGTTGGTGATAATCGGATTTGTATGATGTCTGTAGCTAGATAACTACTTTACATCTTAAGTACCCACGAGATCTGTTCGTGGTAGCATGTTACAGCATGCATGATTGAACTGGTAGAAATGGTATAATTTAGGCTTAACCCTCGTGCCGTGCTTGTTAGTAGATTTGTTGTCCTTATTGGCCTTGATAGGCGTTTCCTGTTAGTTTGGACGAAACTCTATGATTTATCATCCTGATGTGTTTAGTAGTGGACTTATGATTTATATCGACCTTGATAACCGTTCATGTTAGAAGGGTTGGAATCCTAGACTTAACCATCTCGACGTATTTATTTATAAGTCGATGATATTTACCGACTTTTGTAAACATTTCGTATTAGAGGTGTGAAAACCCTCGCTAGACCACCTCGATGGGTTTAATTGTAGATCGATGATCTTTGTCGACGTTGATAGTTGTTCTATGCTGGATGTATTGGATAACCTTAGTCTTAACAACCTAGGATAATCGACTGCCCACGCGACCCATTAGTGGTGGCATGCTGTTGCGTGCAGTCAATAACTAGATATCTATATATGCTGTCTGCCCACGAGACCCATTCGTGGTAGCATGTCGTTGCCCAAAGACACTGAGTCTTTCTACTGCCTGTCTACCCACGAGTCACATTTGTGGTAGCATGTAGTTGCGCGTAGACAGTGCTTAGCTATTGATTGTCGGCCCATGACTTACGTTCGCGGTAGCTCATAGACAGTTCCCTTTGTGTGCGAGAGCCACGAGGCATTGTCATGATATCTAGATGTGCATTGCATGTAGATTGCAGTGGTTGTGTATGTTGCAGGTATATCTGTTATACTGCTGACCAGGTTAGTTGCAGACTGATATTAGTACCCTGGGGGTTGGGTTATTCTAGCTTGTTCCCTGTGACTTCCATTATGTGCATTATGATTATGCACTATTATCTATCCATCCACTGAGTGGTTGTACTTATCCCTTCCTCACTTATCCTTTAGGTTAACTGATGGAGGACGTGTCCTGTTGACCTACCTTCGTGTCGCTCAGAGAGTCCCTTGTCATGCTTGTCCCACTGCATCGTTGAGATGCCACTTTATCTACTTTATTGGTATTGCATTTTATTTATGCACTTTGGATTTTGTCACAATTTGATTTGGTGTCATAAAACTATTTTACTTTAATTGATATATGTTTAGTCGTGCATGCATGTAGTTAATAAAATACTTATATTTCTATTATTATTTTGAGGTTTTTACAAGATCTGGTCCATGTATTTTTGAATATTGTCACTAAGGGGCTCCTTCGTCATTTGGATGACGGATATGCCCCCGGGACGTGACAATTTTATTGGTTTGCGATTTTGGTTTGTGGGTTTTGTGTTTTGAGGATTTTCTTTTCCTTGGATTTTTGGGATTTCTCGTGTTTTGGGACAAGGCAAGCTGAAGGATATCTCTGAGCTATAGGAAAAGTAATGTCTTTAGTGGTTACTGTACTTTAGTGGTTAGGAAAAGTATTGACTTAGTGAAAATTGTCCTTACTCATGGTCGTGGACGAGGTTGACCTCGAAAGCGACCTATCGATGCTGCGGGACCTACCCTTGAGCTTGAAAAGGTAGACTCTTTAGAGATGTCAACTGATGTTGAATTAGGAAGCTAGGGTTAGGCCCGCTAGCCACCCAATGGGAGGTCAAGGAGTAACCCCTCAGAAAATATCAGTCCCTACTATTAGTGAGCTGGTTTTGGATAAGGCGTGTATACCTACACTGGTCAAGACGATGAAAGATCGTTTTACCTTATTATAGGAGGTGTTGGATGGGATATTTATCTATCCCAGTATTTCTTCCAGAAAAGATCTGGAACTCTTTGTTAAAGGAGAGATGGACCTTTAGGGTTATGCATCGATTATCGATGATAGAACACGGTAGTTGTAGAAGGAAATGAATATCCTTCATTGTGGAAAGATGATCTATTTAGATCAACTATAGGACACCTGTGTATACTCTAGGATTGATTTATGACTGGTGTGTTGATATTGTAGTGACATGGTGTCATACAATTGTCATTGTTGTTGTGATGATTGGAATATCATCAACCTAGAGTAAAGAAAATGTAGGTGTGTAGCGATGACAATTTCATACTTGGTATGAATTGTATGAGCTTTTGATTATCTTATTAGACTTATTAACGACTTAGTCGTCCAGGGATTTGAGAAGTCGTGTATTCTATACACAATTGGATCAGTTGTGGTCGTTGGAATTGTCTAACTTGGCCGCCGTTAATGGTGGTAGTTGGAGTTGCGCACTCGGCCATCTTAGATGGTGGTTTCCTGGTAGTGATTTGATTATTGCTATAGATAAGGATAGGATGCTCTAGCGGTACTACATCGTTGACTGGTTGGACCAGGAAGGTGATGGAATTTACTTGGTTTGAAGCTTGTGAAACTAGTTTCAGGGTTCAGACGATGGTTGACCTTTTACGCCATTGTTGATTAATCATTCTGGTGTGGATGGAAGGGTAGTGTACATGGATGCATCATTTCGGGGATCGTAGCGATTCCAATGCTATTAAATAAGACGTATCTTAAGCTTACGGCAGTTAAAGAATTGCGAGGTAAGCCATCATATATATGACATGGACTTAGCAGTTATTATGTTGTTTTGTAGAGGTGAGGAGCAGGAATGCTCATGGGGTTTTGGCTAGCTATTGGATAGCTACTATAGAGTAGCTGGAACACGAACAGTTGTAACAAGGGAGTTTGGTCGCTATAGCCTCCCATTAACTTACAGAGTGTGTAGTGGAGTGGATTTTGGACGGTAGATAGACTTCTCTTGTGAAAAGATAATTCCTCATTTTTGACTCTGAGGAGAATAGTGTAGGGATCTCGTATGCAAAATAGCATATGCGCAACGAAAAAATATGATCCCTTCCAAGTGATCCTTGCGAAAGAAAACCTCGTACAAAAATAAATTTCTCAAAACCTATCTTATAGGAGAATATTACCTTTGTTGCGTGCCCTTTGTAATCCCGCTTCTCCTTGGGTTTGTTGGATCTTTTAGCACGTTCAAATGTCCGTGCCTCTATATGTATCCACACGAGCAAGCTCTTGTCTCACAAAAGAAACTAGAAGAGCTCTCCTTTACTTCTTGCTAGAGAAGTCCCTAAAGGAGAGGAAAGTAGGGAAAAAGAGAAAGGAAGAAGAAGACTACTCTTCTTGCTACACTCACAAAAGCCACACAACCAAATGCTCTCACCACCAAGCTCTCTCCAAGCCTCAAGCTTCAACCCTTTTGGCCGGCCACCCCATGGAGTGTTTTATAGGATTAAAAAACTTTTCACCTCCTAACACATTCAATGCAATCAATTGCATTGAAACATAATCAAACAAGGAGTTACCCTTGTTTGGCCGGCCACATGTGGGGGAAATCCAAAGGTCAAAACCCTTTGTCTCCTTCCACCTCATCAAGCTTAGGTGGCATGCTTATGTGGCATGCTTAGGTGGCATGCTTATGTGGCATTCATGCATGTTGAATTAATCTTATTAATCCAATAAGCATATGTTGTCATATTAAATTAATCTCATTAAATCAATAAGGTAACATTTTGAATTAATCTTATTAAATCAATTAAACTTAGCATATTGAATTAATCTCATTAAATCAATAAGCTAAAATTCTCATTAAGCTTAAAGTCCAAAAACCATTTTGTACTTAAGCTCATTCCCAAATTGTTCTAGTCAAACTTGAATGCACTAATTCTTCTAATCATCATGCTCTTTGTGTGTGACCCTATAGGCTCTCATAATGTTGTCAGTGGATCTAAACTCTTTTAGATACACAAGCAATGAGCGGCATCTAGCAATACATCATTGCTACCAAAGTTACGAAATAAGTCAAGATCCGACTAACCTTTCCGTGACTACTATAATGTATGACCGTGTTCTTCTATCCTTGATATCAGATTGACCAATGAGGCATAGACCGTGTCATCCTCGATCAATCTATGTGTTTCTTGATCCCTGAGTAAACTAACTCAAACAAATGAGCTCAATATCTCATATTGACTCATTCGAGCATGGCCATGCATTTTAGTAGTTCTACTCAATCAAGGGGCCCACAGATATCACTCCCGTCATATGGGAGGAATAGATCCCATCTACATCACTCACATCCCTCCGCATAATTTGTTATATATCCAGTAATCGCCTTTATGGTCCACCCAGTTACGGGTTACGTTTGACGATACCAAAGTACATAACTCCTTATGTAGGGAACCGTAGTGACTTCAGGTTTGAGGACTATTCATACCAATAGTCACATGAGAAAGTTTATGACACTCATATGACGATCCATGAAACTTTCTCATGGCAGGTCAGTTCAGTATATATTCTCTAATATATACCCATGTGTCAATTTGATATCATATATCTATGACTTGTGAGATCAAGTCATCAATTTACCTACATGCTAGTCTTTATGTATTAATATTGCCCTTGCATATTAATACTTGACTAGGAACATTTAGGAAAGTGTTCTCTATAGCCTCTCATAATCAATTCTGCCAATTGATGTGCTGTAGATAAGAACCTACTTTTCTAGGGCATTATTATATTTAATTTAGCTGGCACAAGCAAGATGTAAATATAATAACCAATCCTTTGCCTTTATAGAATATGATACAAAATGTTCCCTATTCAACCATCACATGATTGGTTCTTGGGCTATAACTAACAAATAGTGGTTTTCAAAGATGCATTAGTTTAAGGAAGAGATGCTTCAGGAAATTCCAATTCTGGAATGGAGGTGGAAGCATATCATTATGGATTTCGGGGGCAACTGGGAGGACCACTTGCCCTTAGTGGAATTTGCCTACAACAACAATTATCATTCGGCTATCCAAATGGCACAGTTTGGAGCATAGTATGGTAGACAGTGTCGGATACCCACCCTCTGGGAGGAGGTTGGGGAGGCCAGTTGCTAGGATCCCAGAGAGCTCAGCATGAGACAGAGTTGGTCCGTACTATTAGACGAAGGATGAAAGAGGCGCATGATCGTTAGAAGAGTTATACCGATTGGAGACGGAGACCTCTGGAGTTCTCTGTTAGAGACCATGTATTCTTTTGATTTTCACCCACGAATGGGGTGAAGAGATTTGGACTCCGTGGTAAGCTAGATCCTAGGTACATTGGTCCGTTTGAGATTTTGGAGAGGATCGGAGCAATCGCTTACTGCCTAGTGCTACCACCGTCTTTGGCTGGTATCCATGATATGTTTCATGTGTCCATGCTGAGGAAGTATGTGTCATACTATACACATATTCTGTCAGATGTGTCAGGTTCCATTCAACCTGATACTACTTACGAAAATGTTCCAGTACGGATTCTGGATCACAAAAATGACAATTGCGGAACAAGATTGTGCTACTTGAGTGTGCTATTTCTTACTCATTATACATTTGAGTAGGAAATTTGGAGACCAAATTTTTATTAGTGGGGGAGAATGTAATATATCGAGGAATTTTTTTGTATAAAATAAATAAATAAATAAATAATATAAAATTTAATAAAAATAATATACTTAAATCGAAATAAATAAAATAAATTTATTTATTTTATTAAAAGGAATTAGTTATTTATTAATATTTTAGTCGATAATTTCGGGATAAATTTTGATTTGATTAGGTTAATTAAAGCTTAAGTTCGAAAAACTAGGTTTTTATTTGTCCTCTTCCTCATTGCGTGCCTTTCCTTTTCGCCGCCGCACACGTACGCCCAACGTGCCTCTCCTTCTCATCGCCACCACTTGAGCTCGCCCCGCCACCGTCGCCATGTCGGCCGCCGCGAGGTTGATCTGATGCCGAGCATGCCTTCTATTTTTCCCCGAGCTCGTGTCGTCGGCCATCGTTGCCTCCCCAAGCCAGTCGTCGTCTCCCCATTGCGCACCCTTCCTCTTCCGATTCACCGCGCGCGCATCTTCGCCCAGCTTCCCATGCGCACGCACCGCGTGCCCCTAGCAGCCATCACAGCTAGCGTCGGTCACCTTTCGGCCAGCCATAGCCACCGCGACCTACCCTGCACACAAAAAACTTCCGTCGCGTGCTGGTCCTCACCGCTACCGTTGTGCTGCCAGTCCCGACGGTGACAGTTTAGGCTTCCCGACCTCACCTCCGGACAATGTCGACCTCGCTGGTCGATTCCAGTCGGAGTCGCGGAAGCTGCGCGAGTCTATGTCGACCCGCGATCACCGTTCCACCACCACGCTGTTTCCACCCCGACACTGTCGGTGCGCTCATAGGGTCACCTTTCGCCATCGTAGCTATTTCCGACACTGCCAAGAACCCTGCCGTTGTCTCCCGTAAAGCTGGGACTAGAATACGACGATCGCCGATTAGAATCAGAAACAAGGGAAGGTTTTCGATTTTAGTTGATTAATCAAAGTATGTTAGTTAATTTAGTTAATAAATTAAAAGCCATAGGATTTTATTTATTTGACTTAGGTAGTTAAAATGCGGATCAATCCAGATTTAATTGATTAATTAACTTATGATTAATTAATCAAAATCTTGATCAATAGATTTAGTGGGCTAGAATAATTGTATGGATATTTTTGGTAGGAAAAGATTAATAAGATAGTTAAGATATTGGCAATTAAATTGGATAACTGAGAGATGAGTTAACGATGGTTTAATTATAACAGAGTTGGGAGCTGAAGCACATTCTCGGAGTTAGAGATAGCTAGAACACTCTGCAGTCCTAAACGCTGAGTTCTTTGAACTTACCCCGTTGTTTTATATCTATTTCAGGATGAAGCTGTCAGGAGAGTCCAGCTGCCAAACCCCCTCGTCGTGATAGTTTTATTGGTTTTTTTATTTATGGTTTTGGATATTTTAATTAGAAGATATGTTTAGGACTGGAGTTGGATTTATGTATTCGTGGATATTTGGTATGTCCTTATGGACCTTTATTCAGATTTTTATTCGATTGGATTTGGTTGAGTATTCGTGCCTAGATGGAAGAAGGGGTAGGTTTAGATGTGATAGACTTTTGGTTATATCCTTTGATTGTTGGCCTGAGGCCTATTTATGACTGCGTGTGTTATTTGGATTTCGGTCGTGTTGACCGATGTATAGTGGCCGTGTAGGCCTTGTATGCAAGTTCCATATTGTCACCCGTACAGGGGATATGCTGCCGGATTTTTGTCTGGCGGGGACTCGCTCGGGGCATGACACTTATACATGTAAGCCCATAATTTGTGTTCAACTTCCTACCCTTTAATTCTTATGCCATATTTTTCTTATTATTTTGTTTTCATTCTGTATGCTGGTTAACATCTTTTTTTCATCTCCAAAGGTAAGTTTCAATATTTATTATTAAATATTTAACAGATCTTGTATAATGTTATTAATTTATTCGAAGTGATTTTTTGTTAGTTAAATTATTTATTAATTTATCTGAAATGTTGAAATTGGAAGATTTGAAAAATTATTACAAGTTATTATTTTTGACAATATTAAAATTTAAGGAGTAGATAAACATTTGCCATTTTCATCAGTTATGATCTTATTAATTTCACATTCTATTTATTTATTTTACGAAGACCTAAGTCCTCGCAACATTGTGTTCTTAAGCTGTATTAAAAATGAGATTTTAAAAACTTGAGAAGATAAAAAAATAAAATGCCAAAAATAGGTAAACTTATTTTTCAAAAAAAAAGACTATATTTTAATTAATAAAGATAGATTTATTCTGTTAATATTTTTTTTAATTATTATTAACTAATAATAATTTTTTAATTTTTATTATTTATTATTAAAAATTTAAGAGATCCTGTATAATGTTATTAGTTTATCCGAAATGATTTATTATTAGTTAAATTATTTATTAATTTATTCTAAATGATGAAACTGAAAGATTTGAAAATTTATTAAAAGTTTAATTCTTAATTTTGTATATTTTTTGACAATTTTAAAATTTATCGAGTAGATAAAAAATCTTCGTTTCTTTTAATAATAATTATATTAATTTGATGTTCTGTTTATTTATTATACTGAAACCTAAATCCTTGTAGCATTGTGTTCCTAAGTTTTGTTGTCGAAACACCCACAAGACCAGATTTTATTTTATTTTCTATCAAGAACGTACTTTTTGCCCTTTAGTTACCGTCAGCTCTAGCAGAAAGTAAAATGCATTTTTTTTTATATTTCTAAAAGTTGGAAAAGTTTTTAAAATATGTTGATTTTTTAAAATTATATTTAAACAATTGCAGAACATAACAAAATAAAATGTCTAGAATAGGTAAACTTATTTTAAAAAAATTCGGCTATATTTACATTAATAAACAGTCAAATTAAGAAATATTAATTTATTCTATCAATTTTTTTTGAAATTATTATTAACTAATATAATTTTTTTATTTTAATTATTTATTATTAAATATTTAATAGATTATGTATAATGTTATTAATTTATATGAAGTCATTCTTTTAGATAAATTATTTATTAATTTATCCGAAATGATAAATTTAAAGATTTGAAAAATTATTAGAAGTTTTATTTGTATTTTTTTAATTTTTGGAAATTTTAAAATTTAAGGAGTATAAAAATTTGTATTTTGTTTGCAATCTGTATGTTGGTTAACCTCTTTTTTTCATCTCCATTGGTTTAGGAAATGTCATATAATAATTACTTAGATGTCGATACTGCTAGGAATTGTGTATCAGAATTCAAGAACCCTACTTATGTGAGATTGTCAAGCACACAAATTGTGACACCCCAAAGTTAAGTTTCATTATTTATTATTAATTATTTAACAGATCTTGAATAATTTATTAATTTATTTGAAGTGATTTTTTGATAGTTAAATTATTTATTAATTTATCTGAAATGTTGAAATTGGAAGATTTGAAAAATTATTAAAAGTTTTTATTTTTGACAATATTAAAATTTAAGGAGTAGATAAACATTTTTCATTTTAATCAGTTATGATCTTATTAATTTGACATTCTATTTATTTATTTTACGAAGACCTAAGTTCTCACAACATTGTGTTCTTAAGCTGTATTAAAATGAGATTTTAAAAATTTTAGAAGATAAAAAAATAAAATGCCAAGAATAGGTAAACTTATTTTTCAAAAAAATTAGACTATATTTTAATTAATAAAGATAGATTTATTCTGTTAATATTTTTTATTTATTATTAACTAATATTAATTTTTTAATTTTTTTATTTATTATTAAAAATTTAAGTGTAAAATACCGAAAAAAAAAATATATTCCTCGATAATTTATAAAACATCTTGTGGAATTTTTCAGAAATTTTTAGAAATTTTTCTGGATTTAAACGGAGGTCTTGTGGATATTTCGTGGGGATAAAGCGAACAGGCTTTTGTAAAGCCTGTTTATATTGAAGTATTAAATTGTTTAATTATCCGTTTCCCGTCGGTTTCTGTTCACGTGACCGTCTATTTCTTTCCGTGATCCCCCTTCTCTTCGGATTTCTTCGCCAACCCTCACCTCACGACTGGCGGCGTGCAGAAGGTGCTCGCCGACGACTCCTTCCGGTGGGAGAGCAAGCAGGAGGGGAGGATCGACGTTTGGGCTCCGGCGGGCGTCCTCGATCGCGAAAGCTAGGGAGCGACAGGGGATCTCGCTGGCGGATTTGGGAGTCGCCTCTTTCGATTTCTCCTCGCCGTCGCCGCCTGATCGGTGCCACCCTCTTCTTCTTCTCTTTCGATCCGAAAGCAACAAGGGTCGCCGGCCATTGCAGTTGCATCTCCACCGCGCGATTCCGACCCTGCCGACTTCCTCCCTTTTTGTTTTTCATCACGGGAGCCTAGTTCGCCGGAGCTACTCCCTTTCGCTGGCGCATCTCATGGTTCGTCAGCCTCTCTGGCCGCGAGCCACTCCATCGATGCTTGCTTCGCCGTCGACCTGTGATACCGAGTCGAGCCACCATCCGTCGGCCACTGTTTGGGTCAGTCGTCGCAAAAGATAGGTGAGCACTGCTCTTTTCTTGAGCTTGGACCAGATTTAGGGTTACGGTGATCTTCCTTGCGTTGAGCTCGATCTGTGTTGGACAGGTTTGGAGTCAAAGCAGGATAGGTAAAGGTTCGGTGGAGTTCTAAGGTCGATGGCTTTGATTACCTTTTTCTTTTCATCTGTAATTGTTGCATTCTGTGGTGTGTGGATGCTTTTAGATATGATGGGTTTCCGATCGAGGGATCACATTGTATGGAGGCAGTTGTTGGAGTGGTGTCGGCTATGAGTGAGAGGAGAGGATGTGTGGTCTGTCCCGGTGAATAAAATAAGCTGGGATGGCTGTACATGGGCTGTGATGCTTTGTGTTGGAGCTGGGAATGAAGAAAGGGGTATGTTGCGATGATTAGGTTAAATGGATAACTAGATCAATCTAGTTGATCGGGATACTAAGTCATGTAGCATTCGATTCGATCACTTGATGTATAATAGAACTTAATATTTGTTCATGTTGTCTTGCAGGGCTTTGATTAGTGACAGATGCTTGTACGCGTGGATAGCTAGCGAAGCTATATAACAGGTGGGTAATTTCCTACCTGGTCCGGGTAGTTGTTTTTCATTCAAATTTAGTCATTGATATGAGCATGTTAGGTGTTCATATTACCTTGACCATGTTCTTTTTATCGTATGCTTGATCTTCAAGTGGCTATTAACTCTTATTGATATCATGTTTATTTTATCATGATTAGGAGTTATACATATAGATGATGTAAATAACTTAGAATTTGTTTAAGTTAAGTGCAAATAGTAAGGTCCGGATGACAACTGATTGTACTTTGGGTAAGGTCATCCGTAGGTAGATAATGTCTTTAACCTAGGATTAGTTCTGGTACCCTTAGGTTGTATGTTACCACGGAACATGTATTGTGTAAATGGTCAGAGGAATGATACTTAGGGTATCGCTACGGACCGATGGTCCTAGCTTGTTATAATCAGATAAGTACGACTCTCTACAGGATAGAGAGTGTGTCCATTAGTTGAGTACAACTCTCTACAGGATAGAGAGTGTGTCGCTTAGATTGGTATGACTCTCTACAGGATAGAGAGTATTATGATCGATTGAGTACGACTCTCTACAGGATAGAGAGTGCGTAGATCTGGTTAGTATGATTCTCTGTAGAACAGAGAGTCTATGGTGGATGTCGGTATGTGAGACATTGCATTCATGCATATACATGCGCATGGCGAGGTCTCCCTTGTGGTTGAGAGTGTCGCCAGTCATCCTGCCTCCACGGTTACTCATAGGAGGAGTCACCCGTGTGAGGGCAGAGCATTGAGGTGCCGCACTCTATCACTATAGACGGTGGTAGTTGGATTTGCGTGCCGTAGTCCTGCGTGTGTGGTACTCGACCACTCATGGGTAGTAGTGTCGGGTGACCAGCGAGGACCCCATCGTGTAGCTTGCTCTTTACGCTTATATTCTACTCGATCATCTGCCCACTCGGCCACTCGAGAGTAGTGGTTGGTGTTGAGTTGGGACGATTGTCATGCTCTCGAGCCAAGGCCACATGGGTCGTGGTAGCTTTAGGGAGTGAGACATGACCATGCATCTGCATTGCCGTGATCGTTATGCGTTTTGACCATATATATACATATATGCATGTATATATATATATATATGGATGGTTGAGATTAATATATATATATGGATACAGTCTATATATATATATATATGATTATTGTGATGTTGCATTTGTTTGTACTATGCTTGCTGCATTTGGGTGGACATCATATTCATGCATGTTTCTTGCATATGTTATACAATTGTGTCAGATATTGGTATGTGTTGGATAGACCATAGATACCTTGACCTGTAGATAGAGTTTATTTTGAGTTGATCTACTCTTCCTGTTATATATATATATATGTTGGATATATGTTCAGGTTGGATCGAGTAGCGTAGCGAACTTGGTATATCGCATTTTATGTTGTTCATTGATTAGGCGGTATATGCTTGTATTTATATACTATCTTTGATATACATTGTACATCTAGATTATGTTGTCGAAATACATGTGATATTACATATATACATGTTTTCTATTACCTGCTGAGTTTTACTCACCACCCCCATGGACCCTGGGTTTTCATCACCCAGTGCAGTAGAAGACCGTGGCGACTTGGAGCATCGCCGACGTGATGTCATCTCATCTCACGAGGCTTAGTATTTTGTTTTGGGCTCTTTGCCGTGTGTGACATTATATTGTTGTTGTATCGTTTCATTTGTGTATTTTTTTTGTTATGTTGTTGGGGTGTGTTAGTCATACCGGTATGCATGTGTGAGATTGTTGTATTGTTGTGGTTTGTTTCCGCTGTGTCTTGTGTAGTTTTGTTTTCATACATATATATATTGTTGTTATTGTGGGCCTACGGGCTTTGTATTAACCCGAAATGTTGCCGTCAGAGGTCTTTGTCAGTTTGATTTTGTTCGGCATGCTCTCGGGCGTGACAACTTTAGTGGTATCGAGCCCAAGGTTACTGCCATGCCAATGTTGTTTTTGAGTCGAGTCTTGGATTCTCGGGAGTCGATTTATTCGGTTTTGATTTTTCTGAGATGAGATGGACAGTGGCCTGAGCTCCAAGCAGCACGAGGTAAGAATTTCTGATAACTTATGGTTTAGTAGATATTTATCTATACTTGATCAGTAGGTGTATACAATAGAGTTATGACACCTGTGTAGACTTTTAGTAGGGGTCGTCCACCGAGATGACCAACCGGAGTTACCTTAGTATTTATACTCCCAGTTTTTATTGCCTATGCATTTAGATGCTTATACCAGGGAATAACCTGTAGTGTGTTGGTTATTATTTGTAACCGTGGTATGAGTTGACCACGGAAACGACCTGTTGAATCTGTGAGTCTTGAACCTGTGTCGAGAAGGTAATTTACCTTTGAGAGCCGACTGATACCGAGTCGGAAAAACATGGGTCAAGTCGTCACATTTCTGGTTGAAATCATAGATTTCAGCCTTAGAGATTTCCACTAACTGTGATAGTCGGATCATTACCTATGGGTAATGAACAGACTTGTAGACTATTATTGATGCAGATAGCAGAAGGCTAGGTTATGGAGTTTCATAGGGATTTTATCATTGAGTTGTTCGTACTGAGTTGTATAACTTTGAGAGTACTTTTAAGTACTTACTCATGTTATACCGAGAAAGTAGAGTTATTTGCATACCATTATCGGGGTTAAGCCGGTATTTGGTGATAAATGAAGAAAATAATCTTCGGGAAATAATATATCACTTGATCAGGGATTAGTGATGTTGAAAGAGTGTATTTCCCCGTGTCACTTTTAGTGACACATTGTAAGGAATTCTTGAGCTTCAAGAAAGGGTGATCGGTTGAATGGTATCTTGTGCAGTCGTGAGACTTGCGAGAGGTTCACGACCACCTAATAGCTCAAGAAGATAAGTGGATGATTTAAGCCACCCGAGTTATTGGCTTATAGTTGGATTAGGATGCGGGATCTTCTACCGGATCACTCGGAAGACGTTGGATTGAGACAGGAGTTTAGGAATGACTCCGTATAAGTGTTTAGGAGATGAAGATCGATAAGCAGATATTGCAAGTCAGATATTGGAGTAAGAAGTCTCCGATTGTTGGATAAAGGATCAATATCAGGGTCATATGTCTTGAGCTACTTTTCGATTATAGAAGACCAATCGCAGATCATCAGAAGGTTCTTGTGGATATCAGCAAAATCAGAACAAAGACTCCGAAGGGATTGTGTGCGTGCAGTGCATATCACGAAGACACGTGAAGCCAGAATATCTGTTGGAGCAGTTCAGCTGTTGCTATTGTTGAGCAACCAGTATAGTGGAGGAGGTGTACCTTGAAGATTCACTTGAAGACTATCGATGGTGTTCCGGGAGGAAGATGCATCGTCTCGACAGCAGAAATCAGCACAGAAGACTTGGTTATCTTATCAGCATCAACCTACTACCTCAGGCGTGGTTGAAGTTTCCTTGATACTCCCTTCAGCAGAGATCAGCACAGAAGCAGCATCAGCAGAAGACATCTTAGAAGATTCAACAAACAACAACAGTTACCTCCAGATGTGATTTGATTAGTACAGAGGAGAGAGTATACGACGATGGTCGTATTTATTCAGTATTCTATAGTTGCAGCTCGTAGGATTAAGGGATAGATCAGAGGATCTAGGAAAAAAAATCCCCGAGGCATTCGTCGTAGAAATGCGACCGTTTTGTCGCGGACTGTTGAATCTGATCTTTTCTCTTCGGAGAAAGCCTGAGACCTGTGTGGAGCCTTTTGGATCGGATTAATAGATATTTGATCGTTTAGGGTATTGCTCTAGTTTTACCCTCTGGATTAATATATTGAGAGATACTTGTAGTTTACAGGTATCTTGGTCTAGAACATTCTTAGTTGGATTAGAAGGGTCCTTTACATCGACTTGTAGGTCGGTGGTATCTCAACCATAAGGTGAGAAATGGACTAATAATTAAGAAGTCAAGGGAGACCCTTAGACTTTGATAGACATACTTTTACTGTGGACATATCCTTACGGATGGTCAAATTGTTGGAAGTATGATTATGTTTCTCAGATGTGCGTATAATCCGAGAGCATACGGATGTAGTTGCGGATGAACTCCTAGCCTTGCCGTTGCTTAGGCAAGTGGAGTAGACGTTCGAAATGATTGCGGAAATGGTCCGGTATCGAAGATCACATATTGAGTGATAATTTTGCCGGTATCAGTGTTGTTAAACACTATAGAAATTGGAATAACGTGAGTTGCGATTATAGGAGATGTTGGAGGGGATATTTATCTATCCCAGTATCCCTCCTTGAGAAGGATCCAGAACTCTTTATTGAAAGAGGGATGGACATTTGAGATTATGCATTGATTGTCGATGATGGAATGCGATGATTGTTGAAAGTAAATATCCTACGTTGAGGATAAATGATTTGTTAGATCAGCAAAAGACACCTGTGTATACTCTAAGGTTGGTTTACGACTGGAGTATTGATATTGTAGTGACATGATGTCATACGATTATCATTGTCGTTGTGATGATTAATATATATCATCAGCTTAGAGTAAAGGGGATGCAGGTGTGTGGAGACGATAATTTCATACTTAGTATGAATTCTATGAGTTGTGATTAAGTTGTTAGACTAATTAACGATTCAGTCGTCACTGGACTTGAGAATCGTGTATCCTGAACACGAATGAATCTTTTTGGTAGTTGTTGGAGTTGCGTAACTTGGCCACTGTTGACTGTGGTAGTTGGAATTGCGCACTCGACCATCGTAGATGATGGTTTGCCTTGTATGGGTTGGTTAATTCTGTAGATGTGGATAGAATGTTTGACATTACTATACCACGGACTTGTTTGACAAAGGTGACGATAGAAATCATTTAGTGGTGGTGAAACCAGTTTGAGACTTTGATGGCGTTAACTTTTACGCCAGTATTAGTTACTTCTTCTGGAGTGGATAAAAGGATGATGTATGCAAATGCATCGTTTCAGGGATCGGAACGATTCCGATGCAGTGAATGAGGCATATCGTATGCCTACGTCAGTTAAGAAACTACGAGATAGTCTGTCATATACATGACATGACTTTAGTAGTTATTATCTGGATTTGTAGTCGTATGGAGCAGGAATGCTCATTGAATTTAACAAGCTCGGGTAGCTACAATGGAGTTCTGGAGACGAGCATGCAACAATTGCAACAAGGGAGATTGATTGCTATAGTCTTCCATGCACTTACAGTGTGTGTGGAGTGTATCTTGGAAGGTTGATGGACTTATCTGGTGAGAAGATAATTTTCTTTCTCTAATATGGATATGTGTTCTGGACACGCATCCAGTTAAGGAATAGTTGCTACAGGTGACACATTATTTGAGATTTACTATACATCCTGGTGGTATTGGGATGTACCGATATTTGAAACGTTTATACTGGTGGAATGGTATGAAGAGAGATATCAGTAGACTTTGTTCTTTGGATATATACTATACCAAACAGTGATGGTTGAACATCGTAAATCCGATGGATTGCTCGAAAAATTTCGATTTTGGAATGGAAGTGGGAACGTATCCCTATGGATTTCGTTACGGGATTGTCTAGAACCCGTAAAGGGCATGATGTGATTTGGGTGATCGTGGATCGACTAACCGAATCAGCTCATTTCCTTCCTATTCGTGGGTCGTACTCGTTGGATCGTCCGGCAAAGTTGTGCCGAAAGATTATCGATCGCATGAGTACTTTGAGTACTATATCTGATAGAGACCCGTGATTTACCTTGCGATTTTGGGAGAATCTGCATCAGACTATGGGCACAGAGCTTCGGCTTAGTGCAACATTTCATCCATGGATTGAATGCGAGAGTACCATTCGACATTGGAGAATCTTTTGAGATCTGTTTTCGTGGATTATGGAGATGTAGCTTATCGGTTGGCTTTACCTCCGACACTTGTGGGCTCACAACGTATTTCTGTTGTTATCTTGAAATACGTATTGCATGTTGAGCATGATCTGAAGGAGGTACCGATTCCACTTCAGTCGAATGCGACCTATAAGGAAATTGCAGTGCGAATTCTTGGTCGCAAGGGGCGATAGTAGTGGGACGAAAACCATCCGACTCGTAAAGGTTGGATGACAACATCATACCGATGAGGAGGCTACGTGAGAGCTGAAAGATACTATCCGAGCTCGATAGTCTCATCTGGTCACTTGAGGAAGGTAGGTGGTCCCTTCGGAAACTTGCTTGAAGTAATTTTGCATGTTAGTACGAAATTTGGGGACCAAATTTTTATAAGTGGGGGAGAATGTAAAATACCGAAAAAAAAATATATTCCTCGATAATTTATAAAACATCTTGTGGAATTTTTCAGAAATTTTTAGAAATTTTTCTGGATTTAAACGGAGGTCTTGTGGATATTTCGTGGGGATAAAGCGAACAGGCTTTTGTAAAGCCTGTTTATATTGAAGTATTAAATTGTTTAATTATTCGTTTCCCGTCGGTTTCTGTTCACGCGACCGTCTATTTCTTTCCGCGATCCCCCTTCTCTTCGGATTTCTTCGCCAACCCTCACCTCACGACTGGCGGCGTGCAGAAGGTGCTCGCCGACGACTCCTTCCGGTGGGAGAGCAAGCAGGAGGGGAGGATCGACGTTTGGGCTCCGGCGGGCGTCCTCGATCGCGAAAGCTAGGGAGCGACAGGGGATCTCGCTGGCGGATTTGGGAGTCGCCTCTTTCGATTTCTCCTCGCCGTCCGCCGCCGATCGGTGCCACCCTCTTCTTCTTCTCTTCCGATCCAAAGCAACAAGGGTCGCCGGCCATTGCGCAGCATCTCCACCGCGATTCCCCTCGCCGACTTCCTCCTTTTGTTTTTCATCACGGAGCCTAGTTCGCCGAGCTACTCCCTTCGGGCGCATCTCATGGTTCGTCACCTCTCGGCCGGCCACTCCATCGATGCTTGCTTCGCCGTCGACCTATGATACCGAGTCGAGCCACCATCCGTCGGCCACTGTTTGGGTCAGTCATCGCAAAAGATAGGTGAGCACTGCTCTTTTCTTGAGCTTGGACCAGATTTAGGGTTACGGTGATCTTCCTTGCGTTGAGCTCGATCTGTGTTGGACAGGTTTGGAGTCGGCAAACAGGGGATAGGTAAAGGTTACTGCCGGTGGAGTTCTAAGGTCAGTAAGCTTTGATTACCTTTTTCTTTTCATCTGTAATTGTTGCATTCTGTGGTGTGTGGATGCTTTTAGATATGATGGGTTTCCGATCGAGGGATCACATTGTATGGAGGCAGTTGTTGGAGTGGTGTCGGCTGTGAGTGAGAGGAGAGGATGTGTGGTCTGTCCCGGTGAATAAAATAAGTTGGGATGGCTGTACATGGGCTGTGATGCTTTGTGTTGGAGCTGGGAATGAAGAAAGGGGTATGTTGCGATGATTAGGTTAAATGGATAACTAGATCAATCTAGTTGATCGGGATACTAAGTCATGTAGCATTCGATTCGATCACTTGATATATAATAGAACTTAATATTTGTTCATGTTGTCTTGCAGGGCTTTGATTAGTGACAGATGCTTGTACGCGTGGATAGCTAGCGGAGCTATATAACAGGTGGGTAATTTCCTACCTGGTCCGGGTAGTTGTTTTTCATTCAGATTTAGTCATTGATATGAGCATGTTAGGTGTTCATATTACCTTGACCATGTTCTTTTTATCGTATGCTTGATCTTCTACCGTCGGCTATTAACTCCATTGTTGATATCATGTTTATTTTATCATGATTAGGAGTTATACATATAGATGATGTAAATAACTTAGAATTTGTTTAAGTTAAGTGCAAATAGTAAGGTCCGGATGACAACCTGATTGTACTTTGGGTAAAAAGGTCATCCGTAGGTAGATAATGTCTTTAACCTAGGATTAGTTCTAGTACCCTTAGGTTGTATGTTACCACGGAACATGTATTGTGTAAATGGTCAGAGGAATGATACTTAGGGTATCGCTACGGACCGATGGTCCTAGCTTGTTATAATCAGATAAGTACGACTCTCTACAGGATAGAGAGTGTGTCGCTTAGATTGGTATGACTCTCTACAGGATAGAGAGTATTATGATCGATTGAGTACGACTCTCTACAGGATAGAGAGTGCGTAGATCTGGTTAGTATGATTCTCTGTAGAACAGAGAGTCTATGGTGGATGTCGGTATGTGAGACATTGCATTCATGCATTTACATGCACGCTGGCGACGAGGTCTCCCTTGTGGTTGAGAGTGTCGCCAGTCATCCTGCCTCCACGGTTACTCATAGGAGGAGTCACCCGTGTGAGGGCAGAGCATTGAGGTGTCGCACTCTATCACTATAGACGGTGGTAGTTGGATTTGCGTGCCGTAGTCCTGCGTGTGTGGTACTCGACCACTCATGGGTAGTAGTATTGTCGGAGTGACCAGCAGCGGGGACCCCATCGTGTAGCTTGCTCTTTACGCTTATATGCTACTCGATCATCGCCCACTCGGCCACCTGAGTAGTGGTTGGTGTTGAGTTGGGACAGTTGTCATGCTCGAGCCACCGAGGCCACTGCTGGGTCGTGGTAGCTTTAGGTGAGCCGACATGACCATGCATCTGCATTCGTATCGATGGCGTTTGCATATTACCATATATATATACATATATGCATGTATATATATATATATGGATGGTTGAGATTAATATATATATATGGATACAGATCTATATATATATATATATCGATTATTGTGATGTTGCATTTGTTTGTACTATGCTTCTTTGCATTTAGGTGGACATCATATTCATGCATGTTTCTTGCATATGTTATACAATTGTGTCGGATATTGGTATGTGTTGGATAGACCATAGATACCTTGACTAGATAGAGTTTATTTTGAGTTGATCTACTCTTCTGTATATATATATATATATGTTGGATATATGTTGAGTTGGATCAGAGTAGCGTAGCGAACTTGAGTATATG
This sequence comes from Wurfbainia villosa, assembly GCA_025175895.1. Taxonomy (NCBI): domain Eukaryota; kingdom Viridiplantae; phylum Streptophyta; class Magnoliopsida; order Zingiberales; family Zingiberaceae; genus Wurfbainia; species Wurfbainia villosa. Next base: position 88,163,185 of record CM046002.1, read on the forward strand.
CATTTTTATGTTGTTCATTTGATTAGCGGTATATGCTTATATTTATATACTATGCTGATATACCTGTTGTACATCTAGATTATGTTGTCGAAATACATGTGATATTACATATATACATGTTTTCTATTACCTGCTGAGTTTTACTCACCACCCCCATGAGACCACAGGTTTTACATGCCTGAGTAATGGTAGAAGACTTTGTGGCAGCTTGGAGCATCGCCGACTGACGTCATCTCATCTCACGAGGCTTCCGTATTTTGTTTTGGGCCTGCTGCCCGTGTGTGACATTGTATTGTTGTTGTATCGTTTCCGCTGTGTATTTGTCGTAGTAGTTTTGTTATGTTGTTGGGGTGTGTTAGTCATACCGGTATGCATGTGTGAGATTGTTGTATTGTTGTGGTTTGTTTCCGCTGTGTCTTGTGTAGTTTTGTTTTCATACATATATATATTGTTGTTATTGTGGGCCTACGGGCTTTGTATTAACCCGAAATGTTGCCACGTACAGGGGAGGTGCTGTCCGTTTGATTTTCGGTTCGGCATGCTCTCGGGGCGTGACATTAAGAGATCATGTATAATGTTATTAATTTATCCGAAATGATTTATTATTAGTTAAATTATTTATTAATTTATTCTAAACGATGAAACTGAAAGATTTGAAAAATTCTTAAAAGTGTAATTCTTTATTTTTTTTCTATTTTTTGACAATTTTAAAATTTATCGAGTAGATAAAAATTCATCGTTTCTATTAATTATAATTATATTAATTTGATGGTCTGTTTATTTATTTTACGGAAACCTAAATTGTCACGCCCCGAGAGCATGTCATGCCTAAAAGCAAACGGACGACATCTCCGCTATACATGACAATATTTCAGGTTAATATAAGGCCCATAGGCCACAACAACATCAACATATATATATATATATATATGTTAGTGAAAGCCCTAGAGCTAATCATGTGATGATTGTTGTATGGACTTTATTGTGTCATATTCCTATTTATAAAGGCATTGTTATTATATTTACTCGTATTGGTGCCAAATAACTAAATATAATAATGTCCTTGAGTAGTAGGTTCTTATCTATATCAATCGATTGGTTGAATCGATAATGAGATGATATAGAGAACACTACTCTTAATCATTCCTAGTCGAGTATTAACATTCAGGGACAATGTTAATGCGTAGAGACTAGCATGTAGGTCAACAAGATGACTTGATCTCACAAGTCATGAATATGAGATATCAAGTTGACACATGGGTATGCATTGGAGAATGTATAGTGAATGACCCGCCATGAGAAAGTATCATGGATCGTTATATGAGTGTCATATACTTTCTCATGTGGCTATTAGTATGACTATTAGTCCTTAGACCTGAAGTCACCATGGTTCCCTACATAGGAGTTGCATACTTTGAAGCCGTCAAGCGTCACCGTAAATGGGTGGACTATAAAGCGATTCTTGGGTATGTAACAAATTATGCGGAGGGATGTGAGTGATGTAGATGGGATCTATCCCTCCTATATGGCCAGGGTGACATCGATATTCTTGATAGAGTGAGACCACGAAGTGCATGGCCATGCCCAAATGAGTCAATATGAGATATTGAGCTCATTTGATTAGAGTGAGTCTACTTGGAGTTCAAGATTTAGATTGTACCGAGGTCTATGCCTCGATTGGTCAATCTAGATGTCAAGGATAGAAGGACATTGTCACATATTGTGAGAGTCACAATTAGTAGTCACAAAGGTGATGTTGGAGCTCAACATTCTTGTAACTTGGGTAGCAATGATGTGTTGCTAGATACCGCTCATTGCTTATGTTCCTAAATCGGTTTAGGGACTTTGCCAACGTTACAACAACCTATAGGGTCACACACATAAGAGCAATTAGATGGAGATTTGGTTCATATGATGAACCATGAGGATTAGGTTCATGGGATGAACCAAATTGGATTAAGAGTAATCCAAATTAGACTAATTGAGTTAGACTCAAGTTGATTCAAGTGTTGAATGAGTCTAATTTAGATTTGATTCATCAAATTAATTTAAATTAAATGAATAAAGATTCATTAAATTAAATTGACTTGAGTCAAGTGGTTAGATTTGATTAACCATGAGAGATTAGAGGTCAAGTTTGACTTGACTTGAGAGGGAAGATGAAAGGTCAAGTTTGACTTGACTAAATGCCATGTCATGATGATGACTTGGCATGGCCGGCCAATGATGATGCTCCACATCATCATTGACTTTGTCAATTGGTGCCACATCATGAAGGAGACCAAGGGTCATGGGAGTTACATGCATGCATGTAACCCCCCTAAAACAAAGTGGCCGGCCACTTGATGATTATTCAAGTGGAAATTCATTTTTGAGAGTTACTCTTAACTTCATCTTCAACCTTGGATCATCTTCCTCTCAAGCTCTCTCCCTCTCCCAACCTCTTTGGCCGAAACTTTCTAGGAGTGCTAGCACACTCAAGATTGTTTTTCTCCACCTATTGCTTGTGTGGATACCAATAGAGGAGTGTGCACTTGACACTCTCGAGTTTCGGCGAACTTTTGGATGAGCGGGATTAGCGAAGGGCGTCGCTACGAGGGTAATGCTCTAAACTCTTATATCTAAGGTAGATCTAGGATTTCTGTAAGCACATATATGTTTTATAATTTTATACTTCGCATGGATCCGTGGCCGGGGCTTCCGAGGTTTCCGCAACGCAAAAAGTGGTTTTTGCGGCTCGGAAAAACCCAACAGTGGTATCAGAGCCACGTGCGAAGCATGTATGTGTTTCGTTTTTGTAGTTTTTATATTAGATATAAAAATTACAGATTTATATGTTTCTGTAAATTTCCTAATTTTATAGAATTTTTGGGTATTTTTCTCGTAGAGTCGAAGCAACGAGTGTTGGGACACTCGTAGGCTTCAACCGTCGAGAAAAACTCTCCGAATCGGCGAGTTCTCGCTTTAGGTTTTTGGGACAGCGACTTAAGTCACTGTAAGATCATTGTAGGGACACTCGCGAAGTTTATTTTGCGAGTGGGGGCGCTGCCCCTATCTCCCAAAGGGGCCATGTCCCGCGATCGCGCCCGGAAACCGCTTAGCGGGACCGTCACGGAGAGGTGACTCATAAATTTGAAATAAATTAGGAAAAATTATAGAAATTTCTGTAAAAATACATAATTTAGAATTATGTATAATTCTGTGATTGTCATGGCCCAATGACCCCAATTTGATTGGATTATGTGTGTTGTAATTCATAATAGGGCCTGCGTGCCGTTTTGTGGTTGTGCGTGTTGTATAGTGTATGCGATTCGCTGATATTTTAGTTGTAATTAGTTTTTAGACTCGAATGTAACTCGAGTTTCATATTTGTAATGTACAAAATGGAGCGGAGGAAAGTCCACTCGAAGACAAGATTACGAGAATGGTGACGACGACACATGGCGGTCAAAGGAAGCGCTTGGAGAAGCCGCTAGCCTTAGGTTGACCGTCCGATCTTCTCATTGGCTTGAGAAGATCGTAGTAGGGCCATGACTATATCACATTTAATTATATATATATATATGTTGATATATATATATATATATATATATTTAATTTATTTTGCTTGTATGTATGTGATGCATGCTAGTAGAATAATGCTTGTATGTATATGATGCATGCTAGGATAATTTTCTTGTATGTATATGATGCATGCTAGAATAATGAATGTATGTATATGATGCATGCTAATATAGGATAATAAAGGCCTAAATGCGTATAAGATACACATTACGATTAGATTAGATCATAATCGAATCAACTCGAAAATGCCTACCGAGCCTTGATACCCATCACTACCTCGATCATTTGTTGTTGTTGAATCTGCCAAAGCAGAGCAACGCATATTATCTTGGTAGGGTGTGGAGGGACAATCTTGGTCCCGCCTATCACGCTTGGGTTAGAGTAAGCTCAATTAGATTGAGCAAAACTAGTTAAACTCAATTGGATCGAGTAGAACTATAGGCATATTCCAATCATTGGAACGATAGGTCAAGATCGCATTTACACTAAATCTTGGGCGATTTAGCCAAAGCTAACTCAAGGTCTTTTGTAAATGTAGGTCTTGATCCTATAAACAAGAGTTGCATAGAGATGTAATCGGTAATGTGTTACCCACCGATCGTACTAAGTCTTGGGCGATTTAGCCAAAGCTAACTCAAGGCTTAGTATGATGTGGATCTTGTCCCGCGAGAATTATAGCTAGTTTGTATGAATCTAGTAAATGTGGTTTGACCACATCCATAACTCGATTCTACAAAATTCCTATAACTCAGTGGGAGCATCATTTGATTAAAGGCCTAATTAAATGATAAAAGGAATATGATATTAATTCTCTGCATTGTATGTTGTAGATAACTATGTCGACAACCACGAACACTCTCTCTCTGCGATCTGTCCTTGAGAAGGACAAGCTCAATGGAGCTAATTTCCTGGACTGGTACAGGAACTTGAGAATTGTTCTCACCCAAGAAAGGAAGTTGTACATCCTGGAGCAGCCCATTCCGGAGGCACCTCCTGCCACTGCCTCGCGAGATGATAAAGATGCTTACAAGAAGCATCAAGATGATGCATTAGATGTGTCATGTCTTATGCTCGCGACCATGAACTCTGAGCTTCAGAAGCAACACGAGTTCATGAATGCTTATGATATGGTTGGACATCTTCGTCAACTATATCAAGGACAAGCTAGGCATGAGAGATATGAAGTCTCTAAGGCATTATTTGGGTCCAAGATGCAAGAAGGGACTCCCGTAGGTACATATGTACTCAAGATGATTGGGTACGTAGAAAACCTACAAAGGTTGGGATTCCCACTTGGCCAAGAGTAGACTGATCTTGCAATCTTTGCCACAAGCCTTCAATCAATTTGTCATGAATTATAACATGAATGAAATTGATAAGCCATTACTGAAATGCTCATGTTGAGAATCACGAGCTTAACCTTAATAAGGGTAAATCTGACACCATTTTGATGGTGCAGAAGAAGAAAGGCAAGGGCAAGCCTAAAGGTAAGGGAAAGTCCCAAGCCAAGGGCAAAGGCAAAGAACTTAAACCCAAAGGAGGGGTAGCCAAGGAAGGGGCTTGCTTCTACTGCGAGGAAGCAGGACACTGGAAGCGTAACTGCAAGGCATACCTGGAAGATCTTAAGAAGAAGAGAAGTGAGACTTCTACTTCTGGTATAAATGTTATAGAAGTCAATCTATCTATTTCTTCATCATGGTTATTAGATACCGGATGTGCATCTCACATTTATACCAATGTGCAGGGGCTGAGAAATAGCAGGGCATTGACAAAGGGTGAGGTGGACCTACGAGTAGGCAATGGAGCAAGGGTTGCTGCTGTTGCTGTAGGAACTTATGATCTATCTCTGCCCTCTGGGCTTGTATTAGAATTAGATGAATCTTGTTATGTGCCTGCCTTAACCAAGAACATCATTTCAGTTTCTTGTTTTAACAAGAAAGGATTTTCATTTATAATAAAGAACAAATGTTGTTCAGTTTATTTAAATGATATGTTCTATTATAGAGCACCTCTAATGAACGGACTCTACTTCCTAGACTTAGAGAGCCCTATCTATTACATAAGTACCAAGAGGTTCAAGTCAAATGAGTTGAACCAAACTTATCTCTGGCACTGTCGCTTAGGTCACATAAATGAGAGTCGCTTATCTCAGCTCCATAAGGATGGGCTGCTAGACTCATTTGATTTTGAATCATATGAGACATGCGAATCTTGCCTTTTAGGCAAGATGACCAAGACTCCCTTTAGTGGACACAGCGAAAGAGCAACAGATTTGTTAGGACTTATACATAGTGATGTATGTGGTCCTTTCAATGTTGCTGCTAGAGGTGGTTACAGGTACTTCATTACATTTACTGATGACTTCAGTAGATATGGTTATGTGTATCTTATGACACATAAATCAGAATCCTTTGAAAAGTTCAAAGAATTCAAGAATGAAGTACAAAACCAGCTTGGCAAGAGTATTAAGATACTTCGATCAGATCGAGGTGGTGAATACCTTAGCCATGAGTTTCGTGACTATCTAGCTGAGTGTGGGATTCTATCCCAACTCACTCCTCCTGGAACACCACAGTGGAATGGTGTATCCGAAAGGAGGAATCGTACCCTATTGGATATGGTACGATCTATGATGAGTCACACAGATCTTCCTATATCCTTTTGGGGATATGCTCTGGACACAGCAGCCTTTACCCTTAACCGTGTACCATCCAAGGCTGTGATAAAGACACCATATATGATATGGACAGGGAGAAATCCCAAGATGTCTTTTATGAGGATTTGGGGTTGTGAGGCTTACGTTCGACGTCAAGTCTCAGACAAACTGGGACCCAAATCCGATAGGTGCTATTTTGTTGGATATCCCAAGGATACAAAGGGATATTACTTCTACATTCCCAGTCAGCACAAAGTGTTTGTGGCAAAGACTGGAGTTTTTCTAGAAAGGGATTTTGTTTCTAGAAAAACTAATGGGAATCCTTCGATCTTGAAGAAATTCAAGATAAGGACCATAGCACTGAGGCCTTGATGGAGGTTGAACAGGAACCACAAAGTGTTGTGGGTGATGAGGTTGTTGCACAAAGAGTTGTGGAACAACCACCTGTTCAGGTAGACCTACCTCTTCGCAGATCTGATAGGGTACGTCGTCAGTCTGAGAGATACTCATTTCTCTTGTCCATGATGACGTTAATGCTCATTGAGAATGAGCCTACCTCCTATCGAAGCCTGTGATGAGCCCAGTTACGAGAAATGGCTAGAGGCCATGAGATCAGAGATGGAATCCATGTACACCAACCAAGTATGGACTTTGGTTGATCCACCTGAAGGGGTCAAACCCATTGGGTGTAAGTGGGTCTTTAGGAGAAAAGGCATGGATGGACTTACATACCTATAAGGGCCGATTGGTGGCTAAAGGTTTCAAGCAAATTCATGGTATTGACTATGATGAAACCTTTTCTCCGATGCGATGTTTAAGTCCATTCGGATCTTGCTTGCTATTAGATACCACGATTATGAGATCTGGCGGATGGATGTCAAAAGCGCATTTTGAATGGAAACTTGCTCGAGGATGTGTACATGACACAACCCGAGGGTTTTGTAGATCCACAAAGATCTTGGGAAGGTATGCAAGCCGCAAAGGTCCATTTATGGGCTAAAGCAAGCTTCGGTGGAATCTTGATTCGATGATGCGATCAAGCAGTTTGGTTTCATCAAGAATGAAGATGAACCACTGTGTCTACAAGAGGGTTAATGGGAACAGTTGTCTTCCTTGTATTGTATGTGGATGACATACTACTCATTGGGAATGACATCCCTTCGCTCTGATCTGTGAAGACTTGGCTCGGGGCGTGCTTCTCAATGAAGGACTTAGGTGAAGCGACTGTATTCTAGGCATCAAGATCTATAGAGATAGATCTAAGAGATTGCTTGGCCTAAGTCAGAGTACATACATTGACACGGTATTACTTCGGTTTGCCATGCAAAATTCCAAGAAAGGACTTCTGCCGATGTCACATGGTGTGAGTCTTTCGAAGACTCAAAGTCCCTCTTCTAGAGAGGAGAGAGACCGCATGGATAAGATCTCTTATCCATCTGCTATAGGATCTATCATATGCATCATCTTTGTGTACTCATCACGATGTCTCGTATGCTTTGAGCATGGAGTAGATACGATCGGATCGGTGAGCGTCAGCTGGATAGCGATCAGAATATTCTTAAGTACTTGAGAAGGACTAAGAATATTTCTTGATATTTGGAGGCGATGAGAGCTAGGCTGTAAAGGGTTACATGTGATGCGGCTTCCAAACGGCCGGAGATGATTATAGATCACGATCGGGGTTCGTGTTTTGCTTGAATAGTGGCGCTGTGAGCTGGAAGAGTTCCAAGCAGGACACAGTTATTGATTTTACAACAGAGGCCGAATATATCGGTGCTTCCATCTCATTCGAGACTATCGATAGAGGAGATGTGAAGATTTGCAGAGTACCCACAGAGGCTAACAACGCAGATCCCTTGACCAAGGCTTTGGCAGAGAAAAAGCATGATGGTCACACTAGGTCATTGGGTATTAGATACTACGGTGATTGTCACTAGTGCTAGTGGGAGATTGTTAGTGAAATCTCCAGAGCCAATTATGTGATGATTATTGTATGGACTTTATTGTGTCATATTCCTATTTATAAAGGCATGGTTATTATATTTACTTGTATTGGTGCCAAATAACTAAATATAATAATGTCCTTGAGTAGTAGGTTCTTATCTATATCAATCGATTGGTTGAATCGATAATGAGATGATATAGAGAACACTACTCTTAATCATTCCTAGTCGAGTATTAACATTCATGGACAATGTTAATGCGTAGAGACTAGCATGTAGGTCAACAAGATTAATTGATCTCACAAGTCATGGATATGAGATATCAAGTTGACACATGGGTATGCATTGGAGAATGTATACTGAATGACCCGCCATGAGAAAGTATCATGGATCGTTATATGAGTGTCATATACTTTCTCATGTGGCTATTAGTATGACTATTAGTCCTTAGACCTGAAGTCACCATGGTTCCCTACATAAGGAGTTGCATACTTTGGCTTCGTCAAACGTCACCCGTAAATGGGTGGACTATAAAGGCGATTACTGGGTTTATAACAAATTATGCGGAGGGATGTGAGTGATGTAGATGGGATCAATCCCTCCTATATGACGGGGGTGACATCGATATTCTTGATAGAGTGAGACCACGAAGTGCATGACCATGCCCAAATGAGTCAATATGAGATATTGAGCTCATTTGATTAGAGTGAGTCTACTTGGAGTTCAAGATTTAGATTGTACCGAGGATGACACGGTCTATGCCTCTATTGGTCAATCTAGATGTCAAGGATAGAAGGACATTGTCACATATTGTGAGAGTCACAATTAGTAGTCACAAAGGTGATGTTGGAGCTCAACATTCTTGTAACTTGGGTAGCAATGATGTGTTGCTAGATACCGCTCATTGCTTATGTTCCTATATCGGTTTAGGGACATTGCCAACGTTACAAGAACCTATAGGGTCACACACATAAGAGCAATTAGATGGAGATTATGTTCATATGATGAACCATGAGGATTAGGTTCATGGGATGAACCAAATTGGATTAAGAGTAATCCAAATTAGACTAATTGAGTTAGACTCAAGTTGATTCAAGTGTTGAATGAGTCTAATTTAGATTTGATTCATCAAATTAATTTAAATTAAATGAATAAAGATTCATTAAATTAAATTGACTTGAGTCAAGTGGTTAGATTTGATTAACCATGGGAGATTAGAGGTCAAGTTTGACTTGACTTGAGAGGGAAGATGAAAGGTCAAGTTTGACTTGACCAAATGCCATGTCATGATGATGACTTGGCATGGCCGGCCAATGATGATGCTCCACATCATCATTGACTTTGTCAATTGGTGCCATATCATGAAGGAGACCAAGGGTCATGGGAGTTACATGCATGCATGTAACCCCCCTAAAACAAAGTGGCCGGCCACTTGATGATTATTCAAGTGGAAATTCATTTTTGAGAGTTACTCTTAACTTCATCTTCAACCTTGGATCATCTTCTCTCAAGCTCTCTCCCTCTCCCAACCTCTTTGGCCGAAACTTTCTAGGAGTGCTAGCACACTCAAGATTGTTTTTCCTCCACCTATTGCTTGTGTGGATACCAATAGAGGAGTGTGCACTTGACACTCTCGAGTTCCGGCGAACTTTTGGACGAGCGGGATAAGCGAAGGGCGTCGCTACGAGGGTAATGCTCTAAACTCTTAGATCTAAGGTAGATCTAGGATTTCTGTAAGCACATACATGTTTTATAATTTTATACTTCGCACGGATCCGTGGCCGAGGCTTCCGAGGATTCCGCAACGCAAAAAGCGGTTTTTGCGGCTCAGAAAAACCCAACAATATAAACATAACAACATAACGAAACATAGCGGAAACTAATACAACGACATACCCATAACCACACATATACAATACAACCACACACCATGCATACCGGTATGACTAACACCAAAACAATAAAGAAAACCTCATCAAAACCTACACCAACATGTGCGTACATCACATAACACATAACACCATGAAAACTCAGAAATACATAACAAGACATACGGAAAACCCAAAAACCCAGACTGTAACGACCGGGCCCCTATTGGCAGAATTCGATGACCCCTATTGGTCGACGACCGTCGCCCCTGTTGGCGGAAATCGACGACCCCTATTGGTCGACGACCGTCACCCCTGTTGGCCCGTCGTTACTCACCTGGACTTCCCACCCCTGGAAGTGGGTTTTTTCCTTCCCCAGGATTCGAACTCTAGACCTCCAGGCTAAGTACTAAAGTTTATATGAGCAAGTTCTCCACAATTAAATATGTGAAGAAGGGAGCGGTGTCCTTTTGGAATAGTGGAAAACTCAAGATATTAGGTAGAGGTACAATTGAGGTATCCCCCAAGATTGTCATTCACAAAGTTTTACTAGTTGAAAATATGAATTTTAATTTATTAAGTGTTAGTCAACTTTGTGATGCAAACTATCATGTATCCTTTGAATCCTCTAAATGAATGATTAGACACAAGGAATTAAATGATTGCATGTTAGTTGGATATAGGAAATCAAATATCTATTATGTTGATCTTTCATATGCTTCTAACATTTCTACTAAGTATTTTGTTGCAAAAGAAGAGGAAAGTTGGCTATGGCATAGAAGATTGGGGCACATCAACATGAAAAACATAGCCAAGGTAGCCAAGATGGAGTTGGTCAAAGGGCTACCAAAGATCAAGTATGTCAAGAACAAATTGTGTGATGCATGCCAAGAAGGAAAACAAACAAAGGCATCACACAAAGGTAAAACCCTAACCAATACCTCTTTACCATTAGAGTTATTGCATCTTGACTTATTTGATTGCCATAGTACTCCATCTTTAAATGGAAATAAATATTGTTTGGTTATAGTAGATGATTTTTCAAGGTATACTTGGGTCTACTTTATGAAACATAAGGATGATACATTAGAAATAATCATAGGATTTAGTAAAAGGGTTGAAAATGAAAAGAGTCTCAAAATCAACCGGATTCGTAGTGATCATGGTGGGGAATTTGAAAACCTAAAATTTTCACAATTTTGTTTAGAGCAAGGGTACAAGCATGAGTTCTCTTGTCCTAAAACACCCCAATAAAATGGGGTGGTGGAAAGGAGAAATCGTGCCCTACAAGAGGGAGCTAGGACTATGCTTAATGCATATTCTCTACCTAGCTACTTGTGGGAGGAAGCGGTTAATACCGCTTGCTATATCCAAAATAGGGTTCAAATCCATAGGTTTTTAGGAAAAACACCATTTGAATTATGGAATGGGACTATACCCACAATTCATTATTTCAAAGTCTTTGGATGTAAAGTTTATATTCTAAACACCAAAGATAACTTAGGAAATTTTGAATCAAAAGCGGATGAGGGAATCCTAGTTGGATACTCATCCACAAGTAGAGGGTATAGAGTCTACAATAAGAGAACCAAAGGGATTGAGGAGTCTTTCAATGTTCAATTTGATGAAACTACTAGTACCTATCCTAGAAAGTCCTCCATTGATAAGGATATTAATGACAATAATCAAGACATTACACAAAAACTTCAAAATTTGACCATTAGGGGTAATGATCAAGGGGGAGGAAGAGGAGACTCCGATGATGAAAGAAGGGTGGAAGATAACAATGATCAAATTGAAACCCCTTCTAGAAACCTAAGAATTCATCAAGATCATCCACTTGACCAAGTAGTAGGAGATCTATCTTAAGGAGTAAGAACTTGGTCATTTCATAGACCTCCTACTAGTCATGTAGCTCTTATCTCACAAATTGAGCCCAAATCGATCAATGATGCATTACATGATCCGGATTGGATTTTGGCAATGCAAGATGAATTGGCTCAATTTGAGAGAAGTCAAGTGTGGGAATTAGTACCTAGACCCAATGATAGCACCATAATTACTACAAGATGGGTCTTTAGGAATAAGCTAGATGATCAAGAAAATATCACTAGAAATAAGGCTAGGTTGGTTGCTAGGGGATTCAATCAAGTTGAGGGGCTTGACTATGATGAGACTTATGCCCCGGTTGCGAGGTTAGAATCTATTAGGATTCTCTTAGGGTATGCTTTCTACATGGGTTTTAAACTTTACCAAATCGATGTTAAATCGGCATTCTTAAATGGTTATATTAAGGAGGAAGTATATGTAGAGCAACCACCTGGATTTGAGAACATAGATTATCCAAATCATGTATGTAAGCTTAGGAAAGCATTATATGGGTTAAAACAAGCTCCCCGTGCATGGTATGAAAGATTGTCATCCTTCTTAATTTCTAAGGATTTTAGAAGAGGCCAAGTAGATCAAACTTTGTTTATAAAGTCAACATTAAAAGATATATTCATAGCCCAAGTATATGTTGATGATATCATTTTTGGGTCAACGAATGATGATCTTCTTCAAGACTTTATAAAAAATATGGAAAATGAATTTGAAATGAGTTTGGTTGGAGAGCTTACCTTTTTCCTAGGTTTACAAGTCAAACAAACCAATGAGGGTATTCATATTTATTAAACCAAATATGTAAATGAAATGATCAAGAAATTTGGTTTGGAAAATGCCAAAATTGTAACCACTCCTATGGCCACTAACACTAGAATAGATAGTGATTATGAATGTAAATCAATTGATCTTAAAATTTATAGGAGTATGATTGGTAGCCTACTATACCTAACTTTCACACCCCGAGAGCATACCGAGCGGAAAATCAAACGGACAGAACCTCCCCTGTACGTGGCAACATTTCGGATTAATACAAGGCCCGTAGGCCCACAACAATAACATAATATATATCATAATAACAGCAGCAGAAATAAAGAGCACATACCCACAACATACATGCCAAAAACCATACAGGTGTACACCACCTGACAAATCCACAATCATAAAACCGTAAATAAATCGACTACACAAATAGAGTCCACGACATCAGGACAAAATCCATAACAACAACAAGGGTCCATGACATAGGACCAAAATCTATAACCATAAGAGAAACAAAATAAACTCCTCGGGAGACTCGGAAAACGGAGATGGGATGGATCGGTCGGCGCAGCTCCAAGTCGTCACGAAGTCGTCTACCTGTTACCTGGGCGACAGAAAAACCCAGGGTCGGAGGTGGTGAGTAAAACTCAGCAGGTAATCAGAGAAAACATGTAAATATATGTATCAATATTACATGTCATTCAACAGTTTAATCTACTCGTACAACAAGTATACATCAGCATAACTATAGATATGCATGCATATACTAAATAAACTGAACATCAACGATGCTGACATACCTGGCAGTCAGCTACTCTATCCTGATCCAACCTGGGCATATAATCACATCATAGGGTATAACAGTATAGTACTAACACAATATCCTAACCTGAGTCAAGGGTATCACTGTGAATATCCGATAGGTATACAAATATCAACCTACTACCATACAGGAATATGCAATAGCATGTATGAATATGTACAAACAAATGCAACAGGCATAGTACATACAAATGCATCATCAAAGTGAGTATACATATAGACTGTATCTGTATGTATACTAATCACCATCATCCATATATATATATATATATATACAAGCAGTTATGTATATATATATAACCATATGCAAAACACCGTATGATACGGCAATGCAGCATGCATGGTCATGCCTGCTCACCCCTACTCGCTACCACGACCCCAGTGTGACCTAGGTGGCATGACATGACAACTATCCCGACTCCAGCCGCCACCACTCTCGAGTGATCGAGTTGGGTAGTATGATCAAGTAGCATATGAGCATAAGTAGCTCACACAACGGGGTCCCTACGCCTCCGACTGACACTACCAATGAGCGGTCGAGTGCCACGCACCCAGGACAACTGCACACAACTCCAACAACCATCGTCAATAATGGTAGAGTGCGGCACAACAAATGCTATGCCCTCACACCAGTTACTCCTCTGAAAGTAACCTGGGAGGCAGGATGACTGACGACTCTCTCTCAACCCCAAGGGGAGACGATGTCGTCAGTATGCATGCAATGAAATGAGGGTACTGTCTCACATACAGAACATCTACCCTAGACTCTCTGTCCAACCAAGAGTCACACCCAATTGATCAGTACACTCTCTACCCTGTAGAGAGTCACTCATCTGATCATGACAAGCTAGGACCATCGGTCCGTAGCGACACACTGTCCACGACTCACATGACCATTCACACAACCCGTGGTTGGTGCATAAATGTGTCACATACAGGTATGGAATAAGTCCTACATCTAGGGCCATACTTATCCACAGAGGATCTTTTTCCCAAATTTACAATTTAGGTCATCCTCCGTACTCTAACATCTACACCCTACTAAACCGTTAGACCTACTTACATCACATCTGTAAGTTCTAGATCATGCTAGGGAATATGTGTTATCAATAATCGAGCACACATATATATCAACGGTAAGTTCAAGCATACGATAAACAGAGCATGATCAAGGTAATATGAACACCTAACATGTTCATATCTATATCTAAATCTGGAAATCATTACATCTACCCGACCAGTAGGAAATTACCTACCTGCTGTAATGCTCGAAACAATGAAGTCCTCACGGCCGTGGACCTGTCTCGTATCCATGTCCTGCAAATATCAAACAGTATGATTAAGTGCAAGCATACACTGAAGGATCAAATCGACTCCTACATCAACTTTTGTATCCCAATCAACTTGATTGATCCAGTTACCAAATTAACCCAATCAATCCTCACGAGCTGGGCTGGTTGCATTCTTTCCAATTACAATGTTTCACAACTTCTATCAGATTTGTCACCCGATCTAAAACTCCTTGAAACATATAAACAAGAACTCATCAACATCAAGAACTAATGAATCAACCTACCACCCATCAATTCAACACACAAACTCACCTCCCCTAGATGTTATCGTTCAACATCTTGCTCCCCAATTGATATCAAATCCAGATCTATCCAAATCCACTTATCAATGTTATGCATTCATAAATATTCAGATTCAGACTTACCCAAACTCGTTTCATTCCTCCACAACTTCCTCATCGGCTTAGGGAAATCCAATCTGTATCAAACAATTGGACTTAAGCAACATCCAATTCCAATAGACCTCTACAGATATATCAATCCTAATTCATCAATTACATAACCAAACAACCGCATAAAAATCCTTACCTAGTTTAGCATTAATTGAACATAGCCGAGGGAATTCGTTGGAGCTTGCTGCTAACTTCCCAACTCCTCTTGCTTTGGTGATTAATGCTCATAGCCGGTGATCGGTGAGTGAAGTGTAGCACAGCAGTGATCATGTACAGGAATGCCATCCCCAAGCTGAGCTCACACTAAGAGGGGTCGATAATCGATCCAAGCAGCAGGAGAGCAGCGGTTGAGCGAGGGCTTACAGGAGGAGATGTGTCGGCCCGAACAGATGGTGACCAACTGTTGCTTGTGACAGAGGCAGTCGGCTATCGCCTGCGGTGGAGGGGTAGGGGCCGATGGTGTATGGTTGCAGCGGACGGAGGTACACCACAGTAGATTTGTCACCCACAGTGAGGATTGGCTCCTACTAAACTTAGCGACGACCGATCCCAGCGGTGGCCGGAGTATGGGAAGAGACGGATGTCGGATCGCAAACAGGGGATCGGCAACGCAGGTGGCTCGGCGGACGGGTCGGATTCGCGACTCGGACTCCCCGCCGCTTAAGCGGTGACACGCGAAGGGGCCGACGATGAGAAAAGATGACCGATCAGCTTGCCGGTGAGGCAAGCGACTATGGGCGGTGACGATGAGGGAATCGCGCAGTGGAAGAGGGATACGACGACGGGTGGTAGTAGATCCCTCATGGCGGCGTTGGCTCGCGCCGATCCGCTAGGTTGTGCAAGCAGAAGGCCAGCGATGAAGGTGTCGTCGCTGTGCTCGCACGTAGCGA
Organism: Wurfbainia villosa; assembly: GCA_025175895.1. NCBI lineage: Eukaryota > Viridiplantae > Streptophyta > Magnoliopsida > Zingiberales > Zingiberaceae > Wurfbainia > Wurfbainia villosa. Next base: position 88,179,315 of record CM046002.1, read on the forward strand.
TGGTAGGATGCGAGGTGCTCTCTGTCGGCGACGAGTTTCTTCACGCCGTCGGTCGCGAGGAGGTTGCTGCGAAGAAATTGGGAGAAAAGAAGCTGGCACGGCAGAGAAAAGTCACGGTGGTTGGAAGAGAAAGGGATCGGGCGAAGATGAGAAGAAGAGAAGGCGATCGGGAAGAGGGATCGGGCTCTGATCGGTCCGGAGACGAAGGGGAGAGGTTGCACGACAGAGAAACGGCTGACGGTGTGTCGCGATAAGAAACCGACGGGAAATGAAGGAATCAGATTTATTTAGAAATTTAACACCTCATTATAGTCTAAACAGGCTTTACAAAAGCCTATTTACTTTATCCCCATGAAATATCTATAAGACCTCCATTAAATCTAGAAAAATATCTAAAAATTCCTGGAAAATTCCATAGCGTATTCTCCCAATTATCCAACAATTTTTTTTTCTGCGGTATTTTACACTAACCGGTAGTAGACCCGAAATTTTATTTGCGGTAGGTATGTGTGCAAGATACCAATCTTGTGCCAAAGAATCACATTTAGTAGCCATCAAAAGAATATTAAGATATATTAAAGGCACCCTAAATATAGGACTTTGGTATCCTAGGACTAGGTCATTTGAATTGCTTGGTTATACCGATTCCGATTATGCCGGGTGCAAATTGGATAGGAAGAGTACTAGTGGTGGATGCCAATTTCTTGGGTCCTCCGTAATTAGTTGGAGTAGTAGGAAGCAACATTGTGTTGCTTTATCAACCACCGAAGCTGAATATGTGGCTATGGGTGGTTGTGTAGCTCAATTACTTTGGATGAGACATACTCTTGTGGATTATGAGCTACACTACTCTAACATTAAAGTTTATTGTGATAATGTGAGTACCATCAACTTGACCAAAAATCCGGTACATCACTCTAGGACCAAGCACACTGAAGTGAAACATCACTTCATAAAAGATCATGTGGCAAGAGGGAACATTGAACTTAATTATGTAGAATCTAAGTCCAACCTTGCCGATATCTTCACCAAAGCTCTTCCCGAAGCCGAATTTTCATCATTAAGGAGAGAGCTTGGTATGTGCTTTGTAGAGTAAAACTCTAGGTTTGCATGATCCTATACTTTTATAGTAGCTTTATACCTTGATGCATCTCACAAAAAGCCTTAAGAAACCTTGATTTTTGTATTGAGACACTTAGAACCATGTGAGATGATAGGGAAGGTGTACTTGGCTCATCATGCTTGTTATGATGCATTAATATGAGCCAATACCACACCTAGAGACATAAAAACCTTATGGACCAATCATTGGGAAGGCTTGTATTCAAATAATGAATACATAGCTCAAAGAACATGGTTGGAAATTCCAAATAATATATATTTTAAACTATGTTCATCATATTTTGAAAAATAGTTTTCAAATGAAACACAAAAGTGATACAAAGTTTGCAAAATCTTTAGAACTTTTGATAGGTTCCAAGTTTGTATCAATCTTGTAATCTGGAAAACATATATTTTTCAAATTATTTTTCCTTGATAAAGTATGATTTCAGAAATGTGTAAGCAAAATTTCGTGATTTTTCGAGATTTCTGGAATTTATACCGCATTTCTGAAATTGGGATGAAAAGGCTGAAATTTCGATTTCAGGCCTGGCAGTCGACTAGTTCAGAAACCAGTCGACTGATACACTGTGTTTTCTGATAATAAACTCCATTTTCTGATATTTGGTGTATCTTTGATGTCCTAACACTATAGTGTGATAAAATTGCGTATAAACAAGTTTTAGGACTGATCAATGCAGTGTTTTAGGGGGAGTTTTCATAAATTATATCTTTTTCATCCCCAAAACCATTGTTGGTGCAAAGTTAGGACTTAATTTTTGAATTTTTGGTATGCTTTGCTTCAACTATTGTTTACATATTATAAAGCATATCTTGGATTAAGGGGGAGCATAATTTGAATCTTATACCTTAGTCCAAGATCCAACATATGAATTCTTTTATGTTTGAATCCTTCTCTTTTTGATGTATGTCAAAGGGGGAGAAGGAGTGTTTTAAGTTATAATTCATATTATGTGCATACTTTTAAAAGACCTAACTTAAATGATTGCCAAATATCAAAAAGGGGGAGATTGTTGGTGCAACAATACTCCAAGCATTTATATATGTTTTGATGTTTGGATAATCATCTAAGTTAGGCAATGTTTTGTGATCTAATATGTTTAAGTGACATGGAAATCCAAGGATGAAGCCTTGGTAAAAGAGAAGTCCAAGTATGATCTTGGCAAAGGAAGTCCAAGGGATGGACTTGGCAGCGTAAGACCAAGCTTGTAGTCTTGGCAGCGTAAAGTCCAAGTGAACCTTGGCAAAGGAAGTCCAAAGTAAAGTCTTGGCAGCATAAGTTCAAGCTTGTAGTCTTGGCAGCGTAAAGTCCAAGCATTTGGCAACCCAAGACATGAAGAAACCAAAGGAAGCTCTTGGAAGCAAAGCACAAAGGATGAACAAGTCGCGGACTCGGAGGGATCCTGAAGGCGCAAGGATTACTGAGGAGCTAGAAGGTTGAGTCTAGGTCTAGGGTGTAAAATCAAGTGTGAATTACTCATACTTGATAAGTATCAGTCGACTGATACGATGTATCACCGACCGTCAGCGCTCGATCCGAGTCGGTGAAACCTTGGCCATCGATCGCTTTGGTCATGGCAATGATCGATGATTACGATCGATCGCCAAGGGCAGCAATGACCGATCAAGGAGAAAATTACCGCGAGAATGCGATCGCCGCTTGATCACTTGATCGATCACTCCATCACCGATCGATGGAGGGATCACGATCCGATCACCTGGTCGTTGGAAATTGCGGCTACGAATCTCCGCAGAGATCGCATTTCAGAAGCCGTTGGTTTCGGTGGCAGTCGGCTGATGGCAAGCATCAGTCGACTGATCGAGGCCAAACGGGAAAAACAGCCCCTCTTCTATAAAAAGAGGCCTTGGGGAGCTTGGTGAAGCTAGTGCTCTTACTCCTAACTACACCCTCGTTCTCACCAAGCTTTCCAAGTATTTTTAGCAATCCAAAACCTCCTCTTCTCTAGTTCTTAATCATCCATCATTGTAAAGAAGAGGAGATCATTGTAAGAAAGGTTTCTCCACCTTGGTTCATCCAAAGGAGAAGATAGTGAAGCTTGGCTAGGACTAATCCACCTTACGGATTGCCGTGGAGTAGGAGCGTCATCTCCGAACCACGTACATCGGGTGTTAGCATTGGTTTCTTATTTCTTATTCGTATTCATTTTCGTATTTGTATTGCATCCACTAACTTGTTTGTAGAAACGAAGAAACGCTAATCACCCCCCTCTAGCCGTTACAAGATTCCTAACAAAAGCATGGACATTCATGGGAATCATGTATAGGGGGGTTGGCCGAGAGTTTCATGAAGCTTGAAGATCAAACACTTAAACCAAACCTATCTAGAATCATGTTATCATCATATTCATACAAAACAAAGCATGGACAATCTTGGGAAGCATGTATAGGGTGTTGGCCGAAAGTTTCATGAAGCTTGAAGATCAAACCCTTAAACCAAACCTATCTAGAAACATGTTATCATCATATTCATACAAAACAAAGCATGGACATTCATGGGAATTATGTATAGGGGGTTGGCCGAGAGTTTCATGAAGCTTGAAGATCAAACACTTAAACCAAACCTATCTATAATCATGTTATCATCATATTCATACAAAACAAAGCATGGACAATCATAGGAAGCATGAAGAAAGGTCTTGGCCGAAAGTTTTATAAAGAAATTTCTTAACAACCATCAACCGAAGCAACTTGACTGCAGGTGAGGGGATACTTACATCCTTCGCTTTTTTTTTTTGGTTGGAAAATGACCTAAGGGAAGCAACCTAGCCTTGCTTCTTGCTTGGATGAGTTTCGGCCAAAGAATGGAGAGGGGGGAGCTCTAGGGTTCGGTGAGGAAGAAGAAGAAGAGGAGAAAGCAAGTTTGATAACTCATGCCCCCTCATTCCCCCTATTTATTCACTTGAAGAGTCCCTTAATCTCCCTTACACCTAACTATAATTTCCCATATCCCTCTAATAATAAAACCTTATTGGGCTTCTGGTTAGCAGATGCATCTATAGGGTTTGGCTACTTCTAGAGGTTTGGGGGTTCAATTCCTAGGCCTTGCATCCTTTTTGGCTTATTTTCTTTTATTTTTGAAAGAGCCCACATAAATCCCATTATCATCAAGCCAAAAATTCTTGTAAAATTGCTAGAAATTTTACGGGCATTACATATTGATCAGATGGGTACGACTCTTTGTTGAACAGAGAGTCTATGGTAGATGGTTGTACGTGTGACAACATACTCATGTCATTTGCATGCATTCTGATGACTTAATCTCCCTTGGGGTTCAGAGAGTAGTCAGTCATCTTGCCTCCCAGGTTACTCCCCGAGGAGTAATTGGTGTGAGGGCAGAGCATCTATTGTGCCGCACTCTACTACTATAGACGGTGGTAGTTGGAGTTGCGTGCAATTATCCTGGGTGCATGGTACTCAACCACTCATTGGTAGTGTTAGTCGGAGTGGCCTGCAGCAGAGACCCCCATTGTGTAGAGAGCTCTTTACGCTCATATGTTACTTGATCATACTGCCCACTCGGCCACTCTAGAGCAGTGGTTGGTGTGAGTTGGGACAGTTGTCATGTTGTGCCACCTAGGCCACACTAGGGTCGTGGTAGCAAGTAGGGGTGAGCAGGCATGACCATGCATGCTGCTTTGCCGTATCTGATGGCGCTTTACATATTACCATATATATATACATATATGCATGTATATATATATATATATATGGATGGTTGAGATTAATATATATATATATATGCAGTCTATATATATATTCTTATTGTGATGTTGCATTTGATTGTATTATTCTTGCTGCATTTGATTGTACATCATATTCATGCATGCTTCTTGCATATGTTATACGGTTGTGTCATATACTGGTATTTGTGTTGGACAGACCATTAGATACCTTGACCTGTAGCTTGAGTATATTGTGAGTTGATCTTACTCTTCCTATTATATATATGTTGGATACATGTTCAGGTTGGATCAGAGTAGCGTAGCAGACTTTAGGTATGTCTGCATTTTACGTTGTTCATTTGGTTAGAAGGTATATGCTTGTATTTATATACTATGCTGATATACCTATTGTACCTCTAGATTATATTGTTGAAATACATGTGATATTATATATATACATGTTTTTCTATTACCTGCTGAGTTTTACTCACCACCACCACGGACCCTGGGTTTTTCTGTCGCCCAAGTAACAGGTAGAAGTCTTCGTGACGGCTTGGAGCATAGCTTGCTGACATCTCATTTCATCTCCGGTACTCTAGTGTTTGTTTGGGCTTATCGTACATTGTGTTATGTATTTGGAGTTTTCCTGATCTACTGTGTTGTGGACTTGTGGATTTGGATTTTGTCACGATTCTGTTATGTTGTGATGTGTCAGTCATACCGGTATGCACTATGTAGTTGTGATGGTGTTGTGTTTTATGTTTTTGCTGTGTAGTTGTTGTAGTTATTTGGTTATGTTGTTGTGGTTGTTTTATATATTTATATGTTGTTGTTATTGTGGCCCTACGGGCCTTGTATTTACCAGAAATGTTGCCACGTACAGGGGAGATGTCGTCCGTTTGATTTTTGGCTCGGCATGCTCTCAGGGCATGACAACTTTAATTGTATCAGAGCCCTAGGTTCTGCGATGCCATACAATGTTATTTTTCTGTCGAGTCTTGGATTCTCGGGAGTCTATTTGTTCAGTTTTGGTTTTCTGAGATGAGATGTGACAATGGCCTGAGCTCCAAGCAGCACGAAGTAAGTATTCCTTATGACTTATTTTCTAGTTGGATACTTATCTGGACTTGATCAATAGGTGTATACAGCTAGAGTTATTATACTTGTATAGACTCGTAGTAGGAGTCGCCCACAGAGGCGACCAACCGGAGTTGTTGTTAGAGTTTATACTGTCGGTTTTGTTGGCTATGCATTTAGATTCTTATAATAGGGAATAATCGGTAGTATATTGGTTATTATTAATAATCGTGGTATTAGTTGACCACTGGAATGACCTGTTAAGTCTGTGAGTCTTGAACCTGTGTCGAAAAGGTGATTTACCTTGGAGAGCCGACTGATACTGAGTCAAAAAACAGGGGTCAAGTCGTCACATTTCTTGTGGAAATCAGAGACTACAGTCTTAGAGATTTTCACTAATTATGCTAGTCAAATCAATACCTGTTGGGTAATGGACAAGACAAGTAGTCTATTGTCGATGCAGATAGTGGAAGGCTAGGTTACGGTGTTTTATAGGGATTTTGATCCCTGAGTTTGTTCGTACTAGGTTGTATAACTTTGAGGGTACTTTTGAGTACTTAACTTGTGTTATACAGAGAAGGTAGAGTTATTTGCATACCATTATTGGGATCAAGCCGGTATTTGGTGGTAGATGCAGAAAATAACATTCGGGGAATAAAACATCACTTGATCATGATTTAGTGATGTTGAGAGAGAGTATTTCTCTGCATCACTTTCAGTGACACCTTGTAGGAAATTCTTTAGCGTCGAGTAGGGTGATCGTCGGTAACGAGAATATCATGCAGAGTCGTTAGACTTGCAGAGTTTATGCTCACCTAATAGCTCAAGAAGAAGAAGGAATGTTTTAAGCCACCTACGGTTATTGGCTTACTTTTTGAGTAAGATCACTGGATCTTCTATCAGATCCTACCAGAAGACATTGGATTGAGTCAGAGTTTAGAAATGACTCTGTACAAGTGTTTAAGAGTTGGAGACCGATAAGCAAATATTACAGGTAAACTTAATAGAGTCAGAAGTCTCCGACTGTTGGATAAAGGAGCAAGATCGAAGTCATAGGCTTTGAGCTATTTTCCGATTATAGAAGACCAACCGCAGATCATCAGGATGTTCTCGTAGATATCAGTAAAATCAGAACAAAGACTCCGAAGAGATTATAAGCATGCAGTGCAGATCACGAAGATATGCGAAGTCAGATTATCCGTTGAATCAATTCATCAGTTGCTATTGTAAGCAACCTGTACAGTTGAGGAGGTATACTTTGAAGACTCAGTTGAAGACTATCAATGGTGTTCCGGGAGGATGATGCACCGTCTCAATAGTAGAGATCAACACAGAAGATTGGGTTATCTCATCAGCAGTGATCTACCACCTCAGGCGTGGTTGGAGTTTCGTGATACTTCCCTTCAAGGGAAGTGACTTATGCAGCAGTATCAGTAGAAGACATCTTGGAAGACTCATGCAGACAACAACAGTTACCCCTAGATATGATTTGCTTAGTACAGAGGAGAGAGTATACGACGATGGTCGTATCTATTCGGTATTCTACAGTTGTAGCCGGTAGGGTTAGGTGATAGGATGGGATGATCTAGGAAAATTTCTCGGATCATTCATCGCAAAAATGCGACCGCTTTGTCACGGACTATTGGATCTGATCTTGTTCTCTTCGGAGAAAGGCAGAGACCTGCGGGGAGCCTTTGGATTGGATCGACAGATAATGGATTGTTCAGGGTATTACTTTAGTTTACCCTCAAGGTTAATATATTGAGAGATACTTGTAGTTTACGGGTATCTTAGTCTAGAACATTCTTTGTTTGGATTAGAAGGGTCCTTTACATCGACTTTTAGGTCGGTGGTATCTCTACCGTCAGGTGAGAAGTGGACCAACAATTAAGAACTCAAGGGAGGCCGTTAGACTTTGATAGACATACTTTTACTGTAGACATATCCTTATGGATGGTCAAATTGTTGGAAGTATGGTATGATATGTCTCTCGGATGTGCGTATAATCCAAGAGCCTTCGGATATAGTTTCGGATGAACTCCAAGGCTTACCGTTGCATAGGCAAGTGGAGTAGGGGATCGAAATGATTGCGAAAAATAGTTCTGGTATCGAATATCACATACCGGGTGATAGTGTTGTTGGTATCAGTGTTGTTAAACACTATAGAAATTGGAAGATTGTGAGTTGCGATTATAGGAGAAGTTGGACGGGTTATTTATCTATCCCAGTATTCCTCCTTGAAAAGATCCGGAACTCTTTGTTGAAAGAGAGATGGACCTTTGAAATTATGCATCGACTATCGATGATGGAATGCGATAGTGGTTAAAAGTGAATATCTTCCGTTGTGGATAGCTGATCTGTTTAGATCAGCTAAGGACACCGGTGTATACTCTAGGGTTGATTTACGATTGGAGTGTTGATATTGTAGTGACATGATGTCATACAATTATCATAGTCGTTGTGATAATTAATATATATCATCAGCATAGAGTAAAGGGGATGCAGGTGTGTGGAGATAACAATTTCATGCTTGGTATGAATTGTATGAGTATTGATTAAGTTGCTAGACTAATTAATGATTTAGTCGCCACTGGATTTGAGAATCGTGTATCCTGGACACGATTGGATCAGTTTGTGGTTGTTGGAGTTGCGTAACCTGGCCACTGTTGATTGTGGTAGTTGGAGTTGCGCACGACCACCGTAGATGGTGGTTTACCTTATATGATGTAGTTATTACTGTATATGTGGATAGTATGTTTGACATTACTATACCACGAACTTGTTTGACAAAGGTGATGATGGAGACCATTTAGTCGGAAGCTGGTGAAATTAGTTTACAGGACCAAGATGGCGGTTAACTTTTACATAGGTATTAGTTAATCCTTCCAGGGTGGATAAAAGGATGTTGTACGCAAATGCATCGTTTCAGGGATCGGAGCGATTCCAATGCAGTTGCATGAGACGTACCTTATGCTTACGACAGTTAAGAAACTACGAGATAGGTTGTCATATACATGACGTGGCTTCAGTAGTTATTATTTGGATTTGTGGATGTATAGAGCAGAAGTGTTCATTGAATTTAACTAGCTACGGGGTAGCTACTATAGAGTTGCTGGAGCGCGAACAGTTGCAACAATTGCAACAAGGGAGATTGGTCGCTATAGTCTCCCATACACTTACAGAGTGTGGTGGAGTGAATTTTGGAAAGTTGATGGACTTCTCTATTGAGAAGATAATTTCCCGTCTCTGATAAGGATAGTGTGTACCGGACACGCATCCAGTTAAGGAAGAGTTGCTACAGAAAGCACATCATTCGGTATGGGCTATATACCTTGGTGGTACTCAGATGTACCGAGAGTTGAAACGTTTATACTGGTGGAATGGTATGAAGAGAGATACCGCAGACTTTGTTGCTGGGTTTTTAGTATACCAACAGGTAAAGGTTGAACATCAGAAAACCGCTGGATTGATGCAGGAAATTTCGATTCCGGAATGGAAGTGGGTGAATATCACGATGGATTTCGTTACGGGATTACCTAGAAACCGTAAAGGACATGGTGTGATTTGGTGATCGTGGTTCGACTAACCAAATTAGCTCACTTTTTGCCTATTCGTGGAATGGACTCGTTAGATCTTCTGACAGAGTTGTACTGTCGAGAGATTATCAGATTGTATGGGGTACTTTTGAGTACCTTATCTGATAGAGATTCGTGATTTACCTCGTGATTTTGGCAGAGTCCGCAGCAAGCTATGGGCGCAGAGCTTCGATTGAGTACCGCATTTCATCAGCGGATGGAAGGACGGTCTGAGCGTATCATTCATCCGTTGGAGGATCTATTCAGATCCTGTGTCATGGATTTCAGAGGCATTTTGGAGGACCCTGTTCATTTAGTGGAAATCTGCCTATAACAACAACTACCATTCTTCTATTCTGATGGCTCCATTCGAGGCCTTATAAGGTAGACCCTGTAGATCTCCTGTATTGTGGGAGGAAGTCGGGGAATGATAGCTATTGGGACCACCGAGTATCCAACATGATGTAGAGTTGGTGTGCGTCATCAGGTGAGGGTTATAAGAGACACAGGGTCGACAGAAGAGTTATGCAGACTGGAGGCGAAGGCCTTTAGAAATTCTCAGTTGGGGAATAGGTATCTCTGCGTGTTTCACATTCGAAAGGGGTGAAACGATTTGGGTCGCAACGATCGACTGTAGCGGAACAAGACCATCCGACTCGTAAAGGTTGGATGACAGTATCCTACTAATTAATGAGGAGGCTACATGGGAGCTGGAAGATACTATCTGGGCTCGATAGTCTCATTTGTTCACTTTAGAAAGGTATATGGTCATTTTGAAAACATGCTTGAATTAATTTTCGCATTTAAGTACGAAATTTGGGAACCAAATTTTAATAAGTGGGGGAGAATATAAAATACCATAGAAAATAATAATAATAATAATAATAATAATAATAATAGTCTTTGTTAATTAGGAAAATACCCTATGGAATTTTCCAGAAATTTTTAGAAATTTTCTTTGACTTAAAGGGAAATTTCTAAGGCAATTTACGGAGAAAGATTTAATAGTCTTAAAGGGGTTTTAAGCTCAACCCGTTAAAAACAAAACCCGACCCGCTTTATTAAAACCCAACCCGTTCCAAGTCACAACGCCAAGCCGCTTCATTTTCTCCCTTCTGTTTCTTCGGTTCCTCGCCTCCGAACTTATAGATCGAGCGGCTTCCTCGTGCAGTTCATCTCCTTTCGTCTTCCACATCGAAATCTGCCTCTCCTCTCACTGATTCTTCCCCTCATGATTTTTCTTCTCGCGATCCTCTTTTCCTCGCGCCGCATCTCAAATTCTCGGCCACCTCTCCCCCTTCTCTATAAGGAACGACCGACCACTGCTCGTCGGTACCCACGGACGATCCAGAGCAGTTAGCTTAGGGCGACGGTGTCTACAACATGTGTTGGTCGAAGGCTGAGATCTCTGCTGGAGCATATGATCGTTGGCAGCGGTTAAGCGACGAAAGTGAGAAGAGCTGTTGATTTTGGGGATTGCTCTACCAGTGTAATCAAAATTTGGTAAGGGTTGGTTTCTTCTTACCTTGGACGAGCTATAGTCTTCCTTTCGTTGAGATCGATCTATTTTGGGCAGTGGGTTTTTCGACGGATTGGACAGTTAGGGAGGAAAGCTGCCGAGGGGAGGTTTCAATCACTGTTGTGGATTTGGTTGAGTTCAAAGGGGGCGGTGGAAGGCTGGATCGAAGCCATGAATTCACATTGAGGTGAGTTTTGTATTGATCTGTGATGTTTGCAGTAGATTACTTAGTTACAACTGTTCACAGGTTGTGCCGGTGAATAGAATAGGTTGGAATGGTTGTGCATAAGCTGTGATGTTTGGGAGTTAGCGATGATGGTTTGTGTTGGAGCTGGGAATGGAGAAATGGGTTGTAAATAGTTGTGGATGGTAACGTAAATTAATTGAGGTTGAATTGGGGAATTTGAGGTGTGGTTGAGTGAAGAAAGCTTGGGGGTGTTGTGTGTTCATCAAGGCTACGACAGAATTCTATGTCTTTGTGTGCGAATGGTGGGTGGTTGTAACGCCCGTAAAAAAATTCTAAACTATGCCAAGTAATGATATAGATTTTAAGGCCATAAAAAGTTTAGAATAAAGTAAAATAAACGTTGGTTATAGGTAGGATTTGAACCATGAACCTCCTAATAGGAAGGTAGCCTTGACACCACTAGACCATAGGATGATTCATGGATAAGATATATAAAGAATATACAAAGAATGTAGATGGGAAGATGAGGAGTGGGTTCATCCCCTCCCATGAAAGGATGGAGAGTGTTCATTCCCTAGGTATTAAAGAGGAGAATTAAGAAAAGAGAGGAAGTAAAACCCCACTTTCCTTCTTCATTCTCCTTCTTCCTCATCCTTGGTCGAATTCCCCATTTCCCTTCCTCCCTTTTCATCCCAAGCTCTAGAAATTTTATAATAATTTTTGTATAGAATCTAATTTCATGTCTAGGAGATTATATATGGAATCTTGGAAAAATGGTGATAAAAGAATAAAAAGTGGAGAGGTGAGGTTTGAACCTTAAACCTCTTGGTGAGAGTTAACTCTTACCATGCATGTGATGACCAAGTGTTCAGCAGTAGCTTACTGTTGGAGAAAGAGGGGAAATTTTAGATAAGTGTGATGAGGGTAAATGAAGAAGCATGAAAAGAGAAGAGACACTTCTCTTCCTCCCTTTATAAAGAAGAGGGAAGGATCCACTTGGCCACTTCTTCTTCCTTCTTCCTCCTTCCACCGAAACCCTAAGCCTCCTTCCTTGAAGTTTCAGCCAAAGCAAGCTAGGGTTCCCCCCTAGTGAGTTAAGCAAAGAGAAGGGTTCATTTAAGGGGCTAATCTTCATCTAAGGGTCAAGAGCACCAAGAAGGGTTCTAGGGCAAGATTAATTCTTGTCTCCTCTCCAATCAAGGTCTCTCTTATAAGGGGTAACAATTATAAGTGGTAAGATTTCCTCACCTGCAGTATATTAGTTTTTGTAGGACATGTTACATGAAAGAAATATGATGTTTTGTGCCCTACATGTTTCGGCCAACCCTGTTTTTGGGCTAGGGTTTCATGAAAATGCTACTAAGGAAACTTTTATAGGGTGTATGCTTCATGTAGGAATTTTTAGGTGACCAAAAATCTATGTTTTGTGCCCTACATGTTTCGGCCAACCATGTTTCTGGGCTAGGGTTTCATGAAAATGCTACTAAGGAAACTTTTATAGGTTGTATGCTTCATGTAGGAATTTTTAGGTGACAAAAATCTATGTTTTGTGCCCTACATGTTTCGGCCAACCATGTTTTTTGGGCTAGGGTTTCATGAAAATGCTACTAATGAAGTTATGTTAGGTTGTATGCCTTCATGTATGGATTTATGTAACCAAAAATAAAACTTTTGGTACCCTCCAAGTTTCGGCCAACATTGGTTTTGGGGCAAGGGTTTCATGAAAACACCCCTTAGGAAATTTGATATGTTGTTTGTATGCCTATATGAGGAACATGTTTATAATTTAATCTGTCATGAAATATGCCTATATGATGAACATGTTTATGATTTTAATATGTCCTGAAATTTGCCTATGTGAGGAACATGTTTATGATTTTAATATGTCATGAATTATGCTTATGTGATGAACATGTTTAAGATTTTAATATGTCAAGAATTATGCCTATGTGATGAACATGTTTATGATTTTCATATGTCATGAAATATGCCAATGTGATGAACATGATTATGATTTTAATATGCCATGAATTATGCTTATGTGATGAACATGTTTATGATTTTAATATGTCATGAATTATGCCTATGTGATGAATAGGTTTATGATTTAATATGCCATGAAATATGCCTAGGTGATGAACAAGTTGATGATTTTAATATGCCATGAAATATGCTTATGTGATGAACATGATTATGCTTAAAGACCCCTTTAGGGTATTCTTATGTTATGAATGCATATATGCTATGACATGTCTAAAAAGGTGCTTCCCCTTTTTATGTTGGGATTAAGAGCTCTCCTTATGATAAGATAAGATGAGATGCTTCCTTTCAAGTAGGGATAAGAGCTCTCCTTATGATAAGATAAGACGGAGATGCTTCCTTTATGTTGGGGATTAAGAGCATTCTTTATGATATGACAAGAAAGAAAGGAATTAAGTATTTTACTTTGTAAGAGGTTAAGTACCACCGTGTGGTCGTTAATCAAATCCAAAGGGACATAAGAAGACGTAAGAGGTCTTGCCCTGGTAAGACGTAAGAGGTCTTGCTCTAGTAGGTCTGGTGGCTCGCTACCCCAGCCTATTAGGGACCGCGCATTATGTGGTACTTAGCCTGGGGCCCCCCATTCAAGTTATGATTATGTTGAAGTACCTATATGTATATGTTTTGAAAAGAAAGGACTTGTATGAAATTATGAATGCTTATGTCAAGTTTAAGAATGCTTATGATTATGTCCTTGATGCTTGTTTAGGATTTATGATATTATGAATGCTTATGTCAAGTGTAAGAATGCTTATGATTATTTTCTTGATGCTTGTTTAGGATTTATGATATTATTAATGCCTATGTCAAGTTTAAGAATGCTTATGATTATGTCCTTGATGCTTGTTTAGGATTTATGATATTATGAATGCTTTTGTTCAAGTTTAAGAATGCTTATGATTATGTTTTTGATGCTTGTCTATGATTTATGAAATTACGAATGCTTATGGTTAAGTTTAAGAATGCTTATAATTATGACCTTTATGCATGTTAGAATTGAGGATGTTATGAATGCTTATGATTATGTCCTTTGTGCATGTTTAGGGTTGATGATGTCATGAATGCTTATGTTTAATTTATGCCCTGCTTAGAGTTAATTATGTTTAGCATGCTTATGTAAATTGTATGCCTTGCTTATGTTTTCGTTACGTTGGTATGTTGATGAATAGTGTTGTTATGAAATACTTATGCTATTTATGCTAGTATGGTCCTGTTTTCTAATTGTTTGATGAAGTTTGTGGCTTTTATGAGTAGGCAAGAATCTTACTAAGCTATATGCTTATAGTTTATGTTGTCCATATACTGTAGACAAAGGAAACATGAACTAAGAGGAAGTAGCAGGAGGGGCCAAGTGTGTGTGATAGTGGCATGGTGGAAAAAGACCCTATTACTATCTGCTTATATTTATATGCTCAGTGAACACCTTAAGACATTTGCTTCCACTTATAAGACTTGAGATTTATTAGTACCATGTTGAATGTTTCTTAGTTATGTTACTGTTCAATTACTTATAAAAGTTTGATATGCTAGAACTCATGAATGGATCATTATGTTATGCATGTGATAAAATGAGATAAGATATGGAACATTCCAAATATGATTATGATATGTGATGCATGTTATAAAAGAAGCTATGATATGTTAACATGCTAATTAGGAATATGATATGTGATGCATGCATAAAAGAAGGTTTATGTCATGATAACATGTCTAAGTATGTAGATTGTGAAATGATCTCTATACGTTATGATATAAGAAAAAAAAAGTAGCGTCGCCCTGAGAGCAGATAAGGGAGGCCGTTACAGGTTGGTATCAGAGCGGGTTCACCTTTCCACTATCACACATCAAACCTCCATCCTGCTATTTTCCAAGTAAGTAACTTTATGCATGCCAAAATATTTTTTTTTATAATGAAGAATGTCTTTTATCTAGATAGAAGTAATACCTCATCCTGTTTTAGTAGAATGGAACCATACTTGTGACTTAGATTGAAATAATACCTCATCATGTTTTAGTAGAATTGAACCATACTTGTGACTTAGATAGAAATAATACCTCATCATGTTTTAGTAGAATGGAACCATACTTGTGACTTAGATAGAAATAATACCTCATCTTGTTTTAGTAGAATGGAACCATACTTGTGACTTAGATAGAAATAATACTTTATCATGTTTTAGTAGAATGGAACCATACTTGTGACTTAGATAGAAATAATACCTCATCATGTTTTTGTAGAATGGAACCATACTTGTGACTTAGATAGAAATAATACCTCATCATGCTTTAGTAGAATGGAACTATACTTGTGACTTAGATAGAAATAATACCTCATCTTGTTTTAGTAGAATGGAACCATACTTGTGACTTAGATAGAAATAATACCTCATCATGTTTTAGTAGAATGGAACCATACTTGTGACTTAGATAGAAATAATACCTCATCATGCTTTAGTAGAATGGAACCATACTTGTGACTTAGATAGAAATAATACCACATCATGTTTTAGTAGAATGGAACCATACTTGTGATTTAGATAGAAATAATACCTCATCATGTTTTAGTAGAATGGAACCATACTCGTGACTTAGATAGAAATAATACCTCATCATGTTTTAGTAGAATGGAACCTTACTTGTAACTTAATGATACCTTACCATGCTTTATATGATGGAAACATGTTTCTAACCTAGAAATACAACTAGAAAGGATACCTTACCTTGTTTATGATAAGGAATGTTTAGATGCATGTATATGAGTAGAAATTATAATAATACCTTAATTATTTATTTATCACTTAGATAACATGGATGGGAGACGTAGTAATAAAGGGAAGGAATCAGCACCCCCACCAGATTTGATGCATGTGGTTATCGAGCTACAACGTCAAGTCACAGAACAACAACAAGTAATTAATGCTTTAATGAACCAACGAGGAAACCAGTAGTTAGAAATAAAGCAAGGTTAGTCGCCAAGGTTTTTAGTCAAGTCGAAGGATTAGATTACGATGAAACATATGCCCCCGTAGCTAGACTAGAATCCAACTGAATGTTGTTAGCCTACACTGCACATCGAGGATTTAAGTTATGTCAAATGGATGTCAAGTCAGCGTTTTTAAATGGACTTATTAAAGAAGAGGTGTAATCTAGCCAACCCTGTGATTCAAAGCCTAGAAAACTCGATCAAGATGGCTTTCCGAACAAGATACGGACATTATGAGTTCGTAGTTACGCCCTTCGGAGTGACGAATGCACCTGCGAGGTTTATGGATCTGAGGAATCAGGTCTTCTCGGCATCTCTCGACAAATTTGTGATCATCTTCATCGACGATATACTGATATAATCGAGAACCCAAGAAGAGCACGCCGAACACCTGAATACGGTGTTGCAGATTCTTTAGAAAAAAAAGCAGCTAAATGTGAAATTCTTCAAATGTGAATTCTGGCAATCAAGTATCGTACTCAATGGAACAACTAGCTCAGTTGTATGTTGAGGAGGTGATCAGAATGCATAGAGTCCATAAGACCATGTGATCGAGCCACAAACGGTACAAGTTCAAGAAGATTTAAGTTATGAAAGTCGACCTATTCAGATAATAGATCGAGAAATCAAGAAATAGAGAACCAAAGAAGTGCCCTTAGTGAAAGTCATATGGCAAAATCAAAAGTTGAAGAAGCAACTTAGGAACGTGAGGATGACATGAAATAAAAGTATCCGGAGTTGTTCTAAGTTTCGAGGACGAAACTTTTATAGGTATGAAGGATTGTAACGCCCGTAAAAAAATTCTAAACTATTCCAAGTAATGATATAGGTTTTAAGGCCATAAAAGGTTTAGAATAAAATAAAATAAACGATGGTTATAGGTAGGATTTGAACCATGAACCTCCTAATAGGAAGGTAGCCTTGACACCACTAGACCATAGGATGATTCATGGATAAGATATATAAAGAATATACAAAGAATGTAGATGGGAAGATGAGGAGTGGGTTCATCCCCTCCCATGAAAGGATGGAGAGTGTTCATTCCCTAGGTATTAAAGAGGAGAATTAAGAAAAGAGAGGAAGTAAAACCCCTCTTTCCTTCTTCATTCTCCTTCTTCCTCATCCTTGGCCGAATTCCCCATTTCCCTTCCTCCCTTTTCATCCCAAGCTCTAGAAATTTTATAATAATTTTTGTATAGAATCTAATTTCATGTCTAGGAGATTATATATGGAATCTTGGAAAAATGATGATAAAAGAATAAAAAGTGGAGAGGTGAGGTTTGAACCTTAAACCTCTTGGTGAGAGTTAACTCTGTTGGTATTGCCCAGAAGCTCTGATACCCATTGTTGGCATTGTGCTAGTCCTCGGAATGCTCATTGGCTCCCATGTCCCCGGATTAAAATTTTCACTAATGAGAACTAATCCGGATGAGATGAGTTTCCTAAGCACAACCAATTCGTCGTCGTGCTAACGACTCGAGTGATCGCTTGAACAAACTAGTTGTTCAAGCAACCAACTCTCCTAGTCGATTAGCCGCGGAAGAGACGACGGACGGATCGCCGGTTTTTGTGTTTCTTATCGGGGTCCATGATTATACAAATATATGCAAATATAAACATGTATAATCAACACATACATAAAGTAAACATCCACATAATAATAGAAACATGCAAAGATCATAAATAAAAGTTATAAAACTTTTATACCTCTTGATCTTCTATCGTATGTCCTAACCTCCTTGTAGACTTCGTGTGGGCGAAGATCCTCCACAAGTTGAAGCTTCTTAGATCCTCTTCAATCCAAAGAAAGAAGAACTCTCTTTCCCTTCTTGCTTGAGCCAACCACCAATCCACAAAGGATTGATGCCAAGAATAGAGAGAACATAATGGGAACAACCAAGCAACCGAACTAGGGACAAACCCTAGCTCCTAGTGCCGCCGGCCAAGAGGAAAACAAAAGGAAAAGAGGAATAGGTTGGGCACCACCAAAGGTATAGGAAAAAGGATAGGAACCGGCCAACACCCTAGGAAGAAGAAGAACACTTCTCCTATAGTTGCCACCTACCTTTCCTTCCAAACCCTAGCCGCCCAACCAAGCTACCTATGGATTACTTGCCGCCCAAGGTAGTGGAAGACAAGGTAGTGGCCGGCCAACCCTTAGAAGGAAGAAGATGAACCCTTCCCCTATAGTTGCCGCCCAACCCAACTTCCAACCTTGCCGCCCAATCCAAAGAGTCAAACCCTAATCTAATTAGGGTTTCCTCCATAGGTTTCTTGCCGCCTAAGCATGGTGGAGAAGAGAGAACTATGAGCTAGCCACCTCCAAGGAAGAAGACAAGCTTCTCCATAGGTTGCCGCCCAATCCATCTTCATCATCTTGGCCGCCCAACCTAAGGAGCCAAAACCCTAATTAGGGTTTCCTCCTTGAGGTTGCTTGCCGCCCAAGTAAGCTTGGCTAAACCCTAATTTCCTTAGCTTCCATTATGAACCATCAACCCCCTTGCCGCCCAACCCATAGCCATCCTTTTATAGAGTTAGGGTTAGGCCTTGGTTTAATCTCCACCGTCGGTTCTAGGGTTTTAATCTCAACCGTCGGATTTAAAGATTTAATCTCAACGGTCGGTTCTAGGAATTAATCCCAACCGTCGGATCTAGAGATTTAATCTCAACCGTCGGTTCTAGGGATTTAATCCCAACCTTCGGATCTAGAGATTTAATCTCAACCGTCGGTTCTAGGAATTTAATCCCAACCGTCGGATCTAGAGATTTAATCTCAACCGTTGGTTCTAGGAATTAATCCCAACCATCGGATCTAGAGATTTAATCTCAACCGTCGGTTCTAGGAATTTAATCCTAACCGTCGGATTTAGAGATTTGTTTTCCATCATTTGATCTAGACTTCATGAGGTTTATATAAGGCTACGATAGGGACCATGAGGAGGAGTTGGGTCTTGGCCACCCGATGGATCGGAACCACACAAACTCGATCCATGAATGATGTTCCATTCCACTAGAGGATCATCATCGAACTACCTCACCAACCCCCATAAATCAATATGGGCTCCATATATTATTTGTACATTTATCTCCCCGTGTTTAAGATATCGAATGTCCGTCAATTGATTGATTTACTGACCATCAATCAATTAACATCTAACTCCTCGAGTAGTACCACTCAACCTTATCATCATGTTGACTAAGTCAACCCGCGGGGTTTACATGATGAACCTTATGAGCTCCTCAAGGGGACATCATCAACCTAATATATAGGACACGGATTCCTCCTATAATCAACGACACACCATGTAAATAATATCATTTCCCAACTTACCGGGCATATTGATTTAATCCATAGAAATCTCACCCTCTAGTAAATCAAAGAAATAAATACTAAGTACATGTGCCCGTTATTATATCGGGATTAAGAGCATGTACAACATAATATTCGAGGTCCGATTCAATTATGTAGTCAGCAATAAATTGAATCACCTCTATGTCGGTCCTGCTCAATACACCTAAGTGTACTAGTGTAACTCTATGTTCAAGATAAAACAATACCAAGCTACACTACAACCATGCCAATGGTTTGTCCAAGACCATCTTGGTTGTGAGCCTCTACTTATACTCTACAAGGGACTGATAACATGATCTTCTGTGCCATCACCCAAGCACCATGTTATCTACAATGTAAAGTAATAGACAATATGCACAACATATAATAAATATAAAAGTGCAAACAATGATCATGTGATTCTTATTTCAAAATAAAGATGTTCATACTAAAGAGCTAGTCTTTCAGTATACATCCCAACAAACTCTTACCATGCATGTGATGACCAAGTGCTCAGCAGTAGCTTACTGTTGGAGAAAGAGGGGAAATTTTAGATAAGTGTGATGAGGGTAAATGAAGAGGCATGAAAAGAGAAGAGACACTTCTCTTCCTCCCTTTATAAAGAAGAGGGAAGGTTCCACTTGGCCACTTCTTCTTCCTTCTTCCTCCTTCCACCGAAACCCTAAGCCTCCTTCCTTGAAGTTTCGGCCAAAGCAAGATAGGGTTACCCCCTAGTGTGTTAAGCAAAGAGAAGGGTTCATTTAAGGGGCTAATCTTCATCTAAGGGTCAAGAGCACCAAGAAGGGTTCTAGGGCAAGATTAATTCTTGTCTCCTCTCCAATCAAGGTCTCTCTTATAAGGGGTAACAATTATAAGTTGTAATATTTCCTCACCTGCAGTATATTAGTTTTTGTAGGACATGTTACATGAAAGAAATATGATGTTTTGTGCCCTACATGTTTCGGCCAACCATGTTTTTGGGCTAGGGTTTCATGAAAATGCTAATAAGGAAACTTTTATAGGGTGTATGCTTCATGTAGGAATTTTTAGGTGACCAAAAATCTATGTTTTGTGCCCTACATGTTTCGGCCAACCATGTTTTTGGGCTAGGGTTTTATGAAAATGCTACTAAGGAAACTTTTATAGGTTGTATGCTTCATGTAGGAATTTTTAGGTGACAAAAATCTATGTTTTGTGCCCTACATGTTTCGGCCAACCATGTTTTTTGGGGTAGGGTTTCATGAAAATGCTACTAATGAAGTTATGTTAGGTTGTATGCCTTCATGTATGGATTTATGTAACCAAAAATAAAACTTTTGGTACCCTCCAAGTTTCGGCCAACATTGGTTTTGGGGCTAGGGTTTCATGAAAATACCCCTTAGGAAATTGGATATGTTGTTTGTATGCCTATGTGAGGAACATGTTTATGATTTAATCTGTCATGAAATATGCCTATATGATGAACATGTTTATGATTTTAATATGTCCTGAAATATGCCTATGTGAGGAACATGTTTATGATTTTAATATGTCATGAATTATGCTTATGTGATGAACATGTTTATGATTTTAATATGTCAAGAATTATGCCTATGTGATGAACATGTTTATGATTTTCATAGTCATGAAATATGCCTATGTGATGAACATGATTATGATTTTAATATGCCATGAATTATGCTTATGTGATGAACATGTTTATGATTTTAATATGTCATGAATTATGCCTATGTGATGAATTGGTTTATGATTTAATATGCCATGAAATATGCCTAGGTGATGAACAAGTTGATGATTTTAATATGCCATGAAATATGCTTATGTGATGAACATGATTATGCTTAAAGACCCCTTTAGGGTATTCTTATGTTATGAATGCATATATGCTATGACATGTATAAAAAGGTGCTTCCCCATTTTATGTTGGGATTAAGAGCTCTCCTTATGATAAGATAAGACAGAGATGCTTCCCTTTTCAAGTAGGGATTAAGAGCTCTCCTTATGATAAGATAAGACGGAGATGCTTCCCTTTTTATGTTGGGGATTAAGAGCATTCTTTATGATATGACAAGAAAGAAAGGAATTAAGTTTTTTACTTTGTAAGAGGTTAAGTACCCGACCCGTCAGGTGGTCGTTAATCAAATCCAAAGGGACATAAGAAGACGTAAGAGGTCTTGCCCTTGTAAGACGTAAGAGGTCTTGCCCTGGTAAGACGTAAGAGGTCTTGCTCTAGTAGGTCTGGTGGCTTGCTACCCCAGCCTATTAGGGAACGCGCATTATGTGGTATTTAGCCTGGGCCCCCCATTCAAGTTATGATTATGTTGAAGTACCTATATGTATATGTTTTGAAAAGAAAGGACTTGTATGAAATTATGAATGCTTATGTCAAGTTTAAGAATGCTTATGATTATGTCCTTGATGCTTGTTTAGGATTTATGATATTATGAATGCTTATGTCAAGTTTAAGAATGCTTATTATTATGTCCTTGATGCTTGTTTAGGATTTATGATATTATGAATGCTTATGTCAAGTTTAAGAATGCTTATGATTATGTCCTTGATGCTTGTTTAGGATTTATGATATTATGAATGCTTATGTTCAAGTTTAAGAATACTTATGATTATGTCCTTGATGCTTGTCTATGATTTATGAAATTACGAATGATTATGGTTAAGTTTAAGAATGCTTATGATTATGACCTTTATGCATGTTAGAATTGAGGATGTTATGAATGCTTATGGATAAGTTTAAGAATGCTTATGATTATGTCCTTTGTGCATGTTTAGGGTTGATGATGTCATGAATGCTTATGTTTAATTTATGCCCTGCTTAGAGTTAATTATGTTTAGCATGCTTATGTAAATTGTATGCCATGCTTATGTTTTCATTACGTTGGTATGTTGATGAATAGTGTTGTTATGAAATACTTATGCTATTTATCCTAGTATGCTCCTGTTTTCTAATTGTTTGATGAAGTTTGTGGCTTTTGTGAGTAGGCAAGAATCTTACTAAGCTATATGCTTATAGTTTATGTTGTCCATATACTGCAGATAAAGGAAACATGAACTAAGAGGAAGTAGCAGGAGGGGCCAAGTGTGTGTGATAGTGGCATGGTGGAAAAAGACCCTATTACTATCTGCTTATATTTATATGCTCAGTGAACACCTTAAGACATTTGCTTCCGCTTATAAGACTTGAGATTTATTAGTACCATGTTGAATGTTGCTTAGTTATGTTACTGTTCAATTACTTATAAAAGTTTGATATGCTAGAACTCATGAATGGATCTTTATGTTATGCATGTGATAAAATGAGATAAGATATGGAACATGCCAAATATGATTATGATATGTGATGCATGTTATAAAAGAAGCTATGATATGTTAACATGCTAATTAGGAATATGATATGTGATGCATGCATAAAAGAAGGTTTATGTCATGATAACATGTCTAAGTATGTAGATTGTGAAATGATCTCTATACGTTATGATATAAGAAAAAAAAAGTAGCGCCGCCCTGAGAGCAGATAAGGGCGGGCGTTACAGTGGCAAACTGAGTGGTATAATGCTCTGTTTGTGTGTGTCTGTGATGGTTGTGCATGGTGTTGTAAAAGCTACGAATCGAGATATAAAGTTGATGTAGGATTATGATTTGATCCTAATATTAGAATTGGTATATGATTGGATTATATATGTTTTGTTTGCAAAATTTTGGTTCGAGATATTCACAGACGTGAAGACGATTGGTGTCTACAAAGAAGGTGGGTAATTCCTACCCTTGTCAGGTAGTTTTAATGCATACAGATTTAGATGCATGATCTCTTATATGATCATGTTACCTTGACCCTGCTCTTATTTTCTTATGCTTGAACTTATCGTTGGATTTATATTGTTGGTGCAGTAGGCACCTAAGTCTAACCTGAGTTTTGATTATAGAAAACAATACAAAGTTAAGCCTATGTCGTTATCTCACGAGCTGAATCGAATGTGCAGAATAGTTGGAGCTGAAGGCTAGCGACACCTGGAGGAAGCCGTGGTGGTCGGGCGACACTTGAGTGATTTCGGAGGAAGCCGAAAGAATCGAGTGGAAGGCCGGAAGCAAGAGCAACACAGTAAGTATCGAGGTAAGCTAATGTGTGCGAGCGTAAGTGTGGGCGTATCCTCCTTACAGGGATGATCTTAAGCGTAGATCCGACCAAAGACATCCTGTAGATGGTCTAGGTCGAGATCGGACGGTCGGCAGCCGTTGAAATAATGTTTTTATTAAGCTAACTTTGCCTTGCTGCTAGCATCACCGATCGCTACTAGGAGGACTCGACCGCCGCCTATCAATCCGATCGCTTATGATCGATTCGATCGATGATGCTTCCATCACCGATCGATGATGGCCATCAGTCGACTGATGGTCAATGATCAGCTTCGAGGAGTCAAGGCTTATCACCCCATTTCAAGGAGATTGGTGCTCAATTGTGATTGGCTAGGGGTCCTCTCGAAAAGGGGCTCAAAGGCTATAAAAGGAGGGCCTATCCTAGGGTTTCTTCATCAATTCTAAGTGCTCAAAAATCTCCGCAACGCTGTGACTCTCCGACGACTCTACAACAACGATGTGCTACCAACAACCCTAGTTTAAGTCCTATTTTCGAGTTGTTGGTATAATCTTATTTTGTCATTTCTTTTAATCTTTCAATTCATTTGTTAATCGAGGTTTTCTACCGTTGCATTTTACTTTAATAGAAGAGAGGGTTTGTCTCTCTATTTTTTGCTTCGAAGGTTTTTGTAATCGCCAAACTCCTACCTCCAACGAGGAGGAGTGTTTTAGTGAATTGCCCTCCGTACAAGGTCTAGGACCGTTAGGGCCTTGGAGTAGTAGCCGAAGGCTACGAACCAAGTAAAAAAACTATTTGTCTCATTTAGATTTTATTTACATTTCCGCTGCATTTAATTGTCTACCGAACGATTTAAAAGAAAAAGTTTCTATCGCTATTCACCCCCCCCTCTAGCGATCCGCTTCGATCCAACAATTGGTCCGGGGGCGCTTAGATTTGGTGAAACCACCAATCTAGCATTTTTTACAGATTTTTTTTTCGTTCGTTTAAATTTTTCTCCCGCACTACTAATCCAAGACGAAGTCTTGGTACTCTTCGTTTGGTTTTGTTTTGCAAGTATTCGCTTTTGGAGTAGCCGACGGTAAAACGAGCATAACTTTTCATATAAGTTGACCCACGAAAAAGGCTACCTACCAAAAAGAAGCTCTCGGAGAGATCTACACTTCTTACGAGGGTAAACCCTCGTAACAAGCTGTCTTGATCCCCAAAAACCATCGTTTAGTACCATTTCTGGGACATTGAAGGTTGTAAGTGCTCATCTTTTATTTTAGTTGGTTATTTCTCATTTATTCTTTTTTTTTTCTTTTCATTTCCTACATTACTAATCCAAGGAGAAGTCTTAAAACCTTTTTCTTGTTTTTTTTGGTATTTTTTGTGCAAGGTTTCCCTTCTTAATGGCCCATCTCAAGGATTTTAGCACCGTCCGACCTCCGTTTTACAACGGAGATGACTTCCATTATTGGAAGGGTCGGATGGAATGCTTTCTCAAAACCCAAATTGAGATGTGGATCATAATCCAAACGGGATTCACACTTCCGACTAACGAAGTGGGTGAATCCTTGGATTATGACCAATGGACCATTGCGACAAAATGACAAGTCGAAGCCGACGCTAAAGCAACTCAAATCCTTCAATGCGGCTTGTCCAAGGAGGAGCTAAATCGCGTCGGCCCCTTCATAAGCGCAAAGGACCTTTGGACAAGGCTAGTGGAGCTACACGAAGGGACCGATGAAGCCAAGGTATGTAAGCGTGATCTTTTATTTAATAAACTATATAATCTAAAAATGCAGAAACACGAGTCTGCGACGCAACTTCATGCCCGAGTCCAAGACATAGTCAACAATCTACATGCGATCGGGCAAAAGGTCGAAAACCGCGACCTTATAAGGTATGTCCTAAACTCCTTTCCGAGGACTACCTTGTGGGCATCCATGGTCGATGCCTACAAGGTCTCCAAGGATCTTTCGAAACTTAGGTTAGATGAATTATTTTCCAATTTTGAACTTCATGAGCAGTCTAACTCAGAACCCGAGAAGGGTATAGCACTTTTTGCAGGTTCAAGGAAGAAACCCGCAAGCAAGCCACCTCCGAAGGAAGAAAAGGATGAATTCGATTCGGAGGTCGACTCGGAAATGGAGGTCGAGCTAGTCAACCTAGTTCGGAGAATAGTCAAGGGCCGAAAATGAACCGTCACTCGACCCAACGAAGGTAATACTAGAAGTTCAAATATTAGATGCTATGAATGCAACAGGTTTGGACATATCAAGTCCAAATGCCCAAAACTCAAGAGCAAAGCACCAAAACACAAAAAGGCACTCAATGCTACTTGGGAAGAAGCATCAGAGGAAGAAGATAATGATCGTGTTCTTATGGCTAAACCGATGGAATCAGAGATGGAGTCGGAGCCGGAACTTGAATCGAAAACTGAAGACGAGTCGGACTGCGAAGCACTATTCATGACAAGCCACGGATACGCATCCGGTTCAAAAGATACACTCAAGTTAAGTCGGTCTCTCATCAGTACACTTTATAGTGCAATTAAGTTTTTAACTAGAAAGTTAGCTAAGTCCGAGTCCAAGGTCGAGACCCTGGTTGAGGAGGTTAAACTCCTTAAACACGAGGTCTCCCTAACCTCTTCGACTAGTCGAGTTCAAGAGGAGGACTCAACTCGGGTTGAAAAACTCGAAGTTGAGAACTCACTCTTGAAGAGTCAAGTAGAAGATCTTAGGAATACGTTGGAAAGGTTTACTTTGGGATCCAAAGGACTTGACCTCCTACTTGGATCGCAAAGGGTCATGTACAACAAGGCCGGGCTAGGGTTTAGCTCAAACACGACCAACAAGTAGTATATGTCGATTGTAAGTCGACATAAAAAATGTGTCCAAGCATGGGTCCCTAAGACCACCTTGATTTCCAACCTAGAATCGAACCAGTACCGGGTTGCTAAGGACAAAATCCACTTTGTGGAGAGACCGAATCGATTCAACAGTCCAGGGGGAGCTAGTACGAAACTTGTTTGTGTTTTAACTTAGAAATTGCATGCTTAGGTTTTTATTTAGTTTGATTTTCCTTTTTAGAATGGTTAGATAGGACTATAACTCATCAATACTTGATAACATTGTACCAGGATGTGGCGAGATGATAGTACACTAGGAAAATGGAGTCTAGTGTATTCGAGCTAGATAAGGCATATCTAGTTCGGTTCACTTGACTGAGTGGAACTAGATGAAGCTACCTCGCCGTATCTTAGACTAGTTAGACCAGGAAGTGGTCTTAGGTGAGTCAAGTCACTATTTTCTTGAAAATGGCTTTGTCTAAGGAAGTGGTCGTTGTTCCGATCAAAGAAGGCCTCTGTGCCTCGCCACGACCTGGAAGCCATGATCATGAAAAGTTGACTTGATGAGCCTAAGGTCAAATTCGAATCTAACGCAAGGTTGACAAGTGTTCAATTCATTAAATTTAAATCAAGTAAAATTGGAAGTCATCTCACAAAAACATATAGGGTTAACATATTTGATCATGTAGACATGGGTGAGATGATTTAGGTTAATAATCTTCAACCAATCTTTAATAAATCCAATATCCGATCCAACTACCTTGCGTGTAGGATCAATGGATGTTGGACAGTGGTTGCTCCCGACACATGACCGGGGATAAACTCAAGTTTTCGAAGTTTCGATTCAAACGACAAGGATCGGTAGCCTTCAGAAATAACGACAAGCTCAAAATCATCGGATCAGGTGATATTGAGCTCAACTCAAATTTTATTATTCAAAATATTTTATTAGTAAAAAACTTTCAATATAATTTACTTAGTGTAAGCCAATTGTGTGATAATAACTATAAGGTCATATTTCTGGAAAATGAATGCGTAATTAATACAAATGAAACTTCTAAAACAATTCTTAAAGGAACTAGAAATAACAATATTTACACTATTAACTTAACTAACTCCTCAACTAAGTGTCTTATGACACGGTAAGAGGAATCATGGTTATGTCACCGACGAATCGGTCACTCACACCCAAGACTCATCCACAAGATGAGTCAGAGTGACTTAGTTAGAGGTTTGCCTAACCTCAATAACTTGGATAATAAAATATGTAATGCTTGTCAACAAGGTAAACAATCTAGGACACAACATCAACTAACTTATCAAGAACGAACTAAAAGTGTACTTGAGCTCCTACACATGGATCTATTTGATTCACACAGAGCTAAGCCACTTAATGAGAGTAAATTCTTCTTAGTCATAATTGCTGACTATTCCAAATTTTCTTGGGTTAGGTTCATCAAACACAAAAGTGATACCCTAGATCAATTAATCAACCTATTTAAATTAATAGAAAATCAACAAAGCATTAAAAACAAAAGACTTAGGACTGATCATGGTGGTGAATTCGAGAACCATAGGTTTATAGAATTCTGTAACCTAAATGGATAGCACCATGAGTTCTCTTGCCCTAGAACTCCAGAACAAAATGGCCTAGTAGAACTTAAAAATAGAACCCTACAAGAAGCCGCTAGGACAATGTTAAACGAGTATAACCTACCCGATAGGTTTTGGGCAGAAGCCGTAAGTACAGCATGCTATGTGCAAAATAGGATTCTTATGGTAAAGAGACACCTTAAGACCTCATACGAGATTTATCACGATAAAATACCTAACATCAAGTACTTTAGGGTATTTGGGTGTAAGGTACATATCCTAAACACTAAGGATTACCTAGGGAAATTTACATCCAAAACCACGACCAGAATATTTTCTAGGATACTCTACTACATGTAAAGCCTATAGAGTATATAACCATGACACTCTTAGAGTCGAGGAGACTATCAATGTAGTATTTGATGAAGGACATGAACCTACAAAATCCCCGGCAACCCCAATTAGCGAGCCGACTCATACTAGACCTAACTCTTATCCGAAGATCGGGTCTAGTGTTAATCCTAATCTAAGTCAATCAAGTCACTCTATCGACCAAGTGATAGATGACTCTAACCAAACTAGAACTCAAACGAGTTACTCTATTGACCAAGTGGTAGATGACTCAAACCAAACTAGAACTCAAACAAGTCACCCTATTGATCAAGTAGTAGACTCAAACCTAAACCAAACTAGAACTCAAATGAATCATCCTATTGACCAAGTGATAGGTGATCCAAGTCTAGGAGTTCGAGCTAGAGCGTCATATTGAAACCTTAGTCAAATCTCCTTGATTTCCAAAATTGAACCCAAAACTATTGACCAAGCTCTTCTTGATCCCGATTGGTTTATTGCAATGCAAGAAGAGCTGGCTCAATTCACTAGGAATGAAGTATGGGAATTAGTACCACCACCTAAAGATAAAACAATCGTTGGAACAAGGTGGGTATTTAGAAATAAACTTGATGATAAGGGTGAAGTAGTTAGAAATAAAGCTAGATTAGTCGCTAAAGGGTTTAGTCAAGTTGAAGGTTTAGATTATGACGAGACCTATGCCCCAGTAGCTATATTAGAGTCCATTCGAATTCTATTAGTGTATGCTACACATCGAGGATTTAAGTTGTTTCAAATGGATGTGAAATCTGCGTTCTTGAATGAATACATTAAAGAAGAGGTTTATGTTAGTCAACCCCCCGGTTTCGAAAGTTTAGATAAACCCGACCATGTCCTTAGGTTAAAGAAAGCCCTCTATGGACTTAAACAAGCTCCTCGAGCTTGGTACGAGAGACTTTCGATTTATCTTAAGTCTAAAGGATTTAACCAAGGTGTAGTTGACCCAACCCTTTTCATAAAAACCTTAGGTAAAGACATATTCTAAGGCTAAATCTACGTAGATGATATTATTTTTGGAACCACCAACTCGATCCTACAGAATGAGTTCATTTCACTTATGGAAAGTGAATTTGAAATGAATTTAGTAGGTGAGTTAAGCTTCTTCTTAGGTTTACAAATTAAACAAACTAAAGATGGATATACCTACATCAACGCAAATATACTAGGGAATTAATTAAACGCTTTGGAATGCAAGACGCTAAAATTTTTAATACTCCAATGGCAACTAATGTGAATATAGAAGAAGATGTAATAGGAAATTCAATTGATTTAAAATACTATAGGAGCGTAATAGGGAGTCTCCTTTACTTAACTGCAAGCCGACCCGATATCTTATTTGCAATAAGTATGTGCGCAAGGTTCCAAACCTGTGCCAAGGAGTCTCACCTAACTCTAGTCAAGCGTATCCTTAGATATTTAAAGGGTACAGTTAATGTTGGTATTTGGTACCCTAGATCTACCGAGTTCGAACTAATTGGCTACTCCGATTCGGACTATGCCGGTAGTAAGCTCGATAGAAAGAGTACGAGTGGTTGTTGTCAACTTCTCGGCTCGAGTCTAGTAAGTTGGTGCAGTAGGAAGCAACACTGTGTTGCCTTATCTACCACCGAAGCCGAATACATTGCGATGGGTGAGTGTGTCACTCAGCTTCTTTGGATGAAGCACACTCTCTGTGACTTTAAGTTAAACTTTACGAATACCAAACTTCATGTAGATAACATTAGTTCAATTAATCTTACTAAAAATCCGGTATGTCACTCTAGGACCAAACATATAGAGGTCAAACACCATTTCATTCGAGAACATGTGGCCAATGGAGCCATACAACTCGAATACGTCGAATCGAAGTCTAACTTGGCATACCTATTTACTAAATCCCTACCCGAAGCCGAATTTAGTCTATTAAGATGAAAATTGGGCATGTGCGTAGTAGAATATGAACTTGCAAATTATATTTTCTTACTACTATTTCTTACTTTTCATTTTTCATGGAACTAGTATAGGACATACATTAGATATCCTGCACCTATAGATTTAAGGAGCCAATACATCTCACAACACATAGGACTAATGTGTTTGTGTACTTAGCCACGTAGATGGGCGTGAGATGTTAGGACCTTTCTCCTGGTTCCAGATGTAGAGCTAGTGCATCGCCATGAACCACGGAGTATAATCATACATACTAACCGACTCTGACCAGGACTGGTTGATCTTTCATATCAATCAAGCCAAATATGAGTCTAACATTTTATAGATGAGCCTATTTTCAGTGTATTATTTTCAAAATAATGTGGAACATGATTGTACTTTAAACTTAATACTTATTTTAGTCTTTTACACAGCCCCACTCTTTTTTTATATATGGCAAAAGGGGGAGAAAAAGGCCAAAGTTAAGGGGTCAAATTTTTTTTTGATAACTTAACTCTTACTTCATATTTATTTACATGACCAAAAGTAACTTATTTAACTTTTTAACAAAAGGAAAAGCAACTTACTAAAGGAAGTAAAGGCTAAGTTAAGAGAATTCTTAACTTAACAAAAACGTTAATGTTTTACTTAAGGGGGAGAAAGGGCCAAGTTAAGAAAACCACTTAACTTAAACATTTTACTAAGGCTAACTTTAAGTAATTACTTAAAGCAACCCTCAAGGGAGAGGATTAAGGTCTTTCTTCAAAGACTCACCCTCGGTCAAGGGGGAGGTTTCCTCAAGGGGGAGTACTTGAAGAAAATCTTTACTACTCTAACCTAATTTTCATTTTTGTTTCTCATGCACATTATTATTCTTCATGCTTGCTATTTACTTAACTTTGTATGTGGGTTTTCCATAAATCAAAAAGGGGGAGATTGTTGGTGCAGTAGGCACCTAGGTCGAACCTGAGTTTTTATTATAGTAAACAATACAAAGTTAAGCCTATGTCGTTATCTCACGAGCTGAATCGAGTGTGCAGAATATCTAGAGCTGAAGGGTAGTGACACTCGGAGGAAGCCGTGGTGGTCGGGCGACACTCGAGTGATTTCAGAGGAAGCCGAAAGAATTGAGTGGAAGGCCAGAAGCAAGAGCAACACAGTAAGTATCGAGGTAAGCTCGTGTGTGCGAGCGTAAGTGAGGTCATATCCACCTTACGGGGATGATCTTAAGCATAGATCCGACCAAAGACATCCTATAGATGGTCTAGGTCGAGATCCGACTACCGCCAAATAATGTTTTGTTAAGCTAACTTTGCCTTGCGCAGTAGCATCACCGATCGCAGAGGACTCGATCGCCGCCTATCACACCGGAGGTCAAGATTCAATCGATGCGCCATTAGTCGACTGATGATGGCCATCAGTCGACTGATGGTCAATGATCAGCTTCGAGGAGTCAAGGCTTATCACCGCATTTCAAGGAGATTGGTGCTCAATTGTGATTGGCTAGGGTTCCTCTCGAAAAGGGGCTCAAAGGCTATAAAAGGAGGGCCTATCCTAGGGTTTCTTCATCAATTCTAAGTGCTCAAAAGTCTCCGAAACACTGCAACTCTCCGACGACTCTACAACAACGAAGTGCTACCAACAACCCTAGTTTAAGTCCTATTTTCGAGTTGTTGGTATAATCTTATTTTGTCATTTCTTTTAATCTTGCAATTCGATTGTTAATCGAGGTTTTCTACCGTTGCATTTTACTTTAATAGAAGAAAGGGGTTGTCTCTCTATCTTTTGCTTCGAAGGTTTTTGTAATCGCCAAACTCCTACCTCCAACGAGAAGGAGTGTTTTAGTGAATTGCCCTCCGTACACGATCTATGATAGTTAGGGCCTTGGATTAGTAGCCGAAGGCTACGAACCAAGTAAAAAAACTATTTGTCTCATTTAGTTTTTATTTACATTTCCGCTGCATTTAATTGTCTACCAAACGATTTAAAAGAAAAAGTTTCTATCGCTATTCACCCCCCCCTCTAGCGATCTGCTTCAATCCAACATATTTATGCTCAATTGTTGATATCACATATTCCCTATCATGATTTAGGAGTTATAGATGTGATATAAATTGGCCTAGATATTTAGCAGGGTGTAAATGTTAGTACGGGTGATGACCCAATTTATAAATTGGAAAAAAGGTGATCTGTGGATATGTAATGCCCTAAATGTAGGATATATTTCCAATACCCGTATGTTGAATACTTGTTACCAACCATGTGTTGTGTAATGGTTAAGTGAAGGGTGATTAGTGTGTCACTACGGACTGGCGGTCCCATCTTGATATGATTAGTCAAATACGACTCTCTATAGGATAGAGAGTGCGTCGATAAGTTGAGTATGACTCTCTATTGGATAGAGAGTTATGATTAGTCAAGTACGACTCTCTACAGGATAGAGAGTGCGTCGATCAGTTGAGTCCGACTCTCTATTGGATAGAGAGTTATTATCAGTTGAGTACGGCTCTCTACAGGATAGAGAGTCCATTGATCAGTTGAGTACGACTCTCTATAGGATAGAGAGTGTATTGATCAGATGGGTACGACTCTTTGTTGAACAGAGAGTTTGTGGTAGATGGTTGTACGTGTGATAGCATACTCATCTCATTTGCAAGCATTCTGACGACATAGTCTCCCTTGGGGTTGAGAGAGTCGTCAGTCATCTTGCCTCCCAGGTTACTCCCCGAGGAGTAACTGGTGTGAGGGCAGAGCATCTGTTGTTCCGCACTCTACCACAAAATAATGTGGTAGTTGGAGTTGCGTGCAGTTGTCCTGGGTGCATGGTACTCGACCACTCATTGGTAATGTTAGTCGGAGTGGCCAGCAACAGGGACCCCCGTTGTGTAGTGAGCTCTTTACGCTCATATGCTACTTGACCATACTGCCCACTCAGCCACTCTAGAGCAGTGGTTGGTGTGAGTTGGGACAATTGTCATGTCGTGCCACCTAGGCTACACTGGGGTCGTGGTAGCGAGTAGGGGTGAACAGGCATGACCATGCATGCTGCATTGTCGTATCTGATGGCGCTTTGCATATTACCATATATATATATACATATATGCATGTATATATATATATATATATATATATATATATATATATATATATATATATATATATATATATATATATATATATATATATGGTTGAGATTAATATATATATAGATGCAGTCTATATATATATGCTTATTGTAATGTTGCATTTGATTGTATTATGCTTGCTACATTTGATTGTACATCATATTCATGCTTGCTTCTTGCATATGTTATATGGTTGTATCGGATACTGGTATTTGTGTTCGACAAACCATTAGATACCTTGACCTATAGCTTGAGTATATTGTGAGTTGATCTTACTCTTCCTGTTATATATATGATGGATACATGTTCATGTTGGATCAGAGTAGCGTAGCAGACTTTAGGTATGTCTATATTTTATGTTGTTCATTTGGTTAGACGGTATATGCTTGTATTTATATACTATGCTGATATACCTATTGTACCTCTAGATTATGTTGTTGAAATACATGTGATATTACATATATACATGTTTTTCTATTACCTGCTGAGTTTTACTCACCACCACCACGCACCTTGGGTTTTTCTGTCGCCCAGGTAACATATAGAAGTCTTCGTGACGGCTTGGAGCACCGCTGGCTGACATCTCATCTCATCTCTGAGACTCTGGTGTTTGTTTGGGCTTTTCGTACATTGTGTTATGTATTTGGAGTTTTCCTGATATACTGTGTTGTGGACTTGTGGATTCGCATTTTGTCACGATTCCGTTATGTTGTGATGTGTCAGTCATACCGGTATGCACTGTGTAGTTGTGATGTTGTTGTGTTTTTTATTTTCGCTGTGTAGTTGTTGTAGTTAGTTGGTTATGTTGTTGTGGTTGTTTTACATATTTATTTGTTGTTTTTATTGTGGGCCTACGACCCTTGTATTAACCAAAAATGTTGCCACGTACAGGAGAAATGTCGTCCGTTTTATTTTCGGCTCGGCATGCTCTCGGGGTGTGACACACAACCTTCTATATATATATGTGTGTGTGTGTGTGTGTGTGTGTGTGTGTGTATGGTGATATGCAATGCGCCATTAGATACGACAATGCAGCATGCATGGTCATGCCTGCGCACCCCTACTCGCTACCACGACCCCAGTGTGTCCTAGGTGGCACGACATGACAACTGTCCCAACTCAACACCAACCACCGCTCTAGAGGCCGAGTGGGCAGTATGATCAAGAAGCATATGAGCATAAAGAGCTCGCTACACAACGGGGGTCCCTGCTGCTGGCCACTTCGATTGACACTACCAATGAGTGGTCGAATACCACGCACCCAGGACAACTACACACAACTCCAACTACCACCATCTATAGTGGTAGAGTGCGGCACAACAAATGCTCTGCGCTCACACCAGTAACTCCTCGGGGAGTAACCTGGGAGGCAAGATAACTAACGACTCTCTCAACCCCAAGGGAGATTATGTCGTCAGAATGCATGCAAATGACATGAACGTACTGTCACACGTACAGACATCTACCATAGACTCTTTGTTCAACAGAGAGTCGTACTTGTCTGATTAATACATTCTCTATCCTGTAGAGAGTCGTACTCAACTGATCGACGGACTTTCTATCTTGTAGAGAGTCATACTCAACTGATCATAACTCTCTATCCAATAGAGAGTTGTACTCAACTGATTGACGAACTCTTTATCCTGTAGAGAGTCGTACTCGACTAATCATATCAAGCTGGGACCACTGGTCCATAGCGACACACTAATCACCCTTCACTTAACCATTACACAACACATGGTTGGTAATAAGTATGCAACATATGGGTATTGGATTAAATCCTATCTTTAGGGCATTACCTACCCACGAATGAGTTTTTGCCAATTTATAAATTGGGTCATCACCCGTACTCTAACATCTACACCCTACTAAACATCTAGGACAATATACATCACATCTATAACCCTAAATCATAATAAAGGAAATGTGATATCAACCTTTGAGTAAATATAGCCAACAACAAGTATCGAGCATAAGATAAATAAGAGAAGGGTTAAGATAATATGAACACCTAACATGCTCATATCTACGACTAAATCTGAATGCAATTACATCTACCTTGCAGGGTAGGAAATTACCCACTTGATATGAAAACTTATCTGTGTAACACCCATAAAATTCTAAACTATTCAAAGTAATTATATGGGGTTTTAACGGCTATAAAAGGTTTAAAATAAAATAAAATAAAAGATGGTTATAGGTAGGATTTGCCCATGAACCTCCTAATAGGGAGGTAGCCTTGACACCACTAGACCATAGTATGATTCATGGATAAGATATATAAGGAATATAGAAAGAATATAGATGGGAAGATGAGGAGTTGGTTCATCCCCCCATGAAAGGATGAAGAGTGTTCATTCCCTAGGTATTAAAGAGGAGAATTAAGAGAAGAGAGGAAGAAAAACCCCACTTTCCTTCTTCATTCTCCTTCTTCCTCATCCTTGGCCGAATTCCTTATTCTCCTTCCTCCCTTAGTCATCCCAAGATCTAGGGCTTCTTGTGTAGGGATTCTCAAGAGGGGTTTTCCAAGAGGAGTTCCTCACAAGTCTTAGTAATGCTAGAAGAAACCACTCCTCCCCTTCTTCCATTTCCGAAAACTCAAGAAGCAAGAAAAGGGGTCTTGTCTTGACACCACCTAGGGCATATCCTTATACTAAACAAGTGAAAGGATGTAAGTATCCCCTCACCTGCAGTACAAGTTGTTTCGGTTGTTGATTGCTTAAAAACCCCTTTTGAAATTTTCGACCAAGACCCCCTTCATGCTTCTAATGATTCTCCATTCCATGTCTTGTATGTAGATGAAGATAACATGTTGATAGATAGGCTTGATTTGAGTGTTTGATCCCAAAGCCCTCCTTGAAGTTTCGGCCAAAGTCCTATTTATGCCCCTAATGGTCTTCCATTCCATGATCTATATGTTTCCATGCCATGTTTTGTATGTAGATGAAGATAACATGTTGATAGATAGGCTTGATTTGAGTGTTTGATCCCAAAGCCCTCCTTTGAAGTTTTGGCCAAGTCCTAATTATGCTCCTAATGGTCTTCCATGCCATGATCTATATGTAATTGATGTTAACAAGTTGTTAGTTAGACCTTGTACAAGTTGTTTAGGGTTTGAATTTTTGTTAGAACCCCCATGATGTTTCGGCCAACCCATGTTATGCTTGTCAATGATGTTTCATGCCATACTATATATGTATATGATGTTAGATAGATGTTAGGTAGACCTTGTACAAGTTGTTTTAGTGGTTGAATTCTTGAGAACTCTCCCTTAGGGTTTCGGCCAACCCAAATTCATGCCCTCTAGTAATCCTCCATGCCATGCTGCATGTATATAAGATGTTAATATGATGTTAGTTAGGCTTTGTGTAAGTTGTGGAGCATTTGAATCCCTAAAAACTTCCATTAGGGATTCGGCCAAACCATGTTTGGGCTACCAATGATTTCCCCTCGTCATGTTATATATATATATATGATGTTAACATGTTGATAGTTAGACTTTATGATAGCATGATTGGTTTATGCCACTACCTTATGTCGATGTGAATTGTATGAATGTATGATTTTGTTATGCTCATTGCATCATGATGAACAAGTATGTATGATGAAAATGCCTAAGAGATGCTTCCCTATGAATGGGGACTAAGAGCACTCTTTATGTTATGAAAAGAAACATGATATGTTATGAAAAGGAACATGATATGCTATGATAAGGAACATGATATGTTATGATAAGCAATATGATATGTTATGAAAAGGAACATGATATGCTATGATAAGGAACATGATATGTTATGATAAGGAATATGATATGTTATGATAAGGAACATGATATGCTATGATAAGGAACATGATATGTTATGATAAGGAATATGATATGTTATGATAAGGAACATGATATGATATTTTACTTTTTGCATGCCTTGTACCGGACCCTAACAAGGTCCAAGGGATGGGCTCCTACGTGCCCCTAAGTCGACGGTCATAGTACGGACATAGTACGGGATGGGATTCTAAGTTGCCTTAAGCCGACGGATATAGTACAGGCCTAGGATGGTCTTCTATGTTATGTTGCCCCTAGGTCGACGGACATAGTATGGGCCTAGTACCCTAGTAGGTTTGGGATTAGCTTCCTCGGGTCTACTAGAAATGCGCGCAATGATGATGATGTATGTTGTACAATGTCGGGCCCAATATGTTGAGATTATGTTTAAGTACCTATAAATATATGTTTTCAAAGAGCATCTTGCATATACCTTTATTTCATGTCTATGTGATTATGATTTTGATATGTATGCTATGCTTTTATGTTCCTAAATGATAATTTCACTACTCTTATATGTATGCTATGCTTATATGTTCGTGAATGATCATGTCACTACTCTTATATGTATGCTATGCTTTAATGTTCCTAAATGATCATGTAACTACTCTTATATGTATGATATGCTTATATGTTCTTGAATGATCATGTCACTACTCTTATATGTATGCTATGCTTTTATGTTCCTAAATGATCATGTCACTACTCTTATATGTATGCTATGCTTTTATGTTCTTAAACGATCATGTCACTACTCTTATATGTATGCTATGCTTATATGTTCTTGAATGATCATGTCACAACTCTTATATGTATGCTATGCTTATATGTACTTAATTGATCATGTCACTACTTTTATATGAATGTTATGCTTATATGTTCTCAAATGATCATGTCACTACTTTTATATGAATGCTATGTTTATATGTTCTTAATTGATCATGTCACTACTTTTATATGAATGCTATGCTTATATGTTCTTAATTGATCATATCACTACTTTTATATGAATGCTATGCTTATATGTTCTTAATTGATCATGTCACTACTTTTATATGAATGCTATGCTTATATGTTCTTAATTGATCATGTCACTACTTTTATATGAATGCTATGTTTATATGTTCTTAATTGATCATGTCACTACTTTTATATGAATGCTATGCTTATATGTTCTTAATTGATCATGTCACTACTTTTATATGAATTCTATGCTTATATGTTCTAAAATTATCATGTCACTACTTTGTTGGGATGTATACTGAAAAGTCTATCTTTTGTAGGAACATCTTTATTTTGAAATAAGAATCACATGATCATTGTTTGCATATTTTTATGGCCATGCATATTGTCTAATACATTACATTGTAGATAACATAGTGTGTGGTATCACACGAGAGATCATGTTATCGGCTCCTTGTAAAGTATAAGTAAAGGCTCACAACCGAGATGACATTGGACAAATCATTGGAATGGTTGTAGTGTGATTTGGTATTGGTTTGTCTTGACCGTAGAATCACACTAGTGCACTTTGTGTGTATTGAGCAGGACCGACTTAGAGGTGATTCGATTTGTTGCTGACTACATAATCGAATCAGACCTCAGATATTATATTGTACATACTCTTAATCCCAATATAATAACGGGCACATATACTTTGTATTCATTTCTTTGATTTACCAATGAGCTAGATTTATATATTAAATCGATAGGCTCGGTAAGTTGGGAAATGATATTATTTATAGGGTGGGCCGTTGATTATAGGAGAAAACTTTGTCTTATATATTAGGATGATGATGTCCCCTTGAGGAGCTCATAAGGTTCATCATGTAAACCCTGCAGGTGGACTTGGTCCGGCATGATGAAAAGGTTGAGTGGTAATACTCATGGAGTTAGATGTTGATTAATTAATGGCCAGTAAATTAATTAATCGATGGACATTCGAGATCTTAAACACGGGGAGAAAATGTACAAATAATATATGGAGCCCATATTAACTTATGGGGGTTGGTGAGGTACATCAATGATAATCCTTTAGTGGATTGGATTATCATTAATGGATCGGACTTTATGTGGGCTTGATCCATTGGGTGGCCAAGATCCAACTCCTCCTCATGGTCCTTATTGTAACCTATTAAAACCTCTTGAAGCCTAGATCCAATGGATGAAAACAAAACTCTAGATCCAAAGGTAGAGATTAAATCTCTAGATCCGACGGTTGAGATTAAATCTCTACATCCGACGGTTAAGATTAAAACCCTAGAACCAATGGTGGAGATTAAAACAAGGCTTATCCCTAGCTCTATAAAAGGATGCTTAAGGGTTGGCGTGGAGATTGATTAGAAACAAGGGGCTTAAGGGTTGGGCGGCAAGAGTTGTGAGGCTTAGGGTTTAGGTGTTGGCGGCACCAAATAAGAAAAAGATTTCCTTTCTTCTTCTTCTTCCTTGGTAGCCGGCACCTCTCTCCTTCTTCCCTCCCTTGGCCGGCGTCCAAACCAGCTCTTCTCCTTCTCCTTGGCCGGTGGAACCAAGGCTTAGGGTCCTCCCTTGGAGCTCTTTGCCGACAACCATCCTTTTCTCCCTTCTCCTTGTTGGCCGGCGGTAAGAAACTTGTTTGTTGTTTGTTGGTTGGCTAAAGGAAGGAGAAAGAGTTTTGTTTCTATTATTCCTCTTGCTTGGAACGAGCAAGGAAGGAAGATTGGTGATCTAGGAGCTTCAACTTTTGGTATATCATCGCCCACACGACGTCCGAAAAGAGGAAGGTCATACAATAGAAGACCGAGAGGTATAACACTTATTTATCTTCATATGTAACATGTTTGTAATTATTTTTCAATTATATATGCATGATATATTCTGTTTTGTGGCTAAATATACTTGGACCCCGAATATAAACACAAAAGCCTGTGATCCGTACATCGTCTATTCCGCGGCTATTCGTAGAATAGAGGTTTGTGGCTTGAACAACAAATTTGTTCAAGTAACCACTCTAATCGAATAGCAAGACGATGAAACGGTTGCTTGGGTGATCTCTTTTGTCTAGAATTAAATTTTTTTAATCCAGGGACATCGATGGGATCGCCATGAACAAGCTACCGAGTTGAAGTGGGAAGCGAAGTTTCCCCTCACTCACGGAACCCTTCAAGTGGTATCCGAGCCATGGTTTCCGATTTTGTGTGTTTAGGATTCGATTACTCTTATGCATTTTTCATATATTATATGTGCCGAATAATAGTAGGATATGCGTAGGTCAACTTTTTGATTGCAGGCATAAGATCCAACTATTATGGCCATATGTGTGTATATGATTGTATGCGCGTAATTGTATATTTTGTTGAATCCTCGGGGTTGACGAGGCTAGTATTTAATTTTTTATAAATTAGATACGACATTGTTTAGCCACTCTTTTTATTTTAGTTTACTTTCGATCTAGATTTCATGTATACTCCCTCGTGGAGTATAGGATCGATGGATGTAAATTAAAATATTTTTTTCTCAGCTCGGATCTCCGGATGGCTCGTACATGGCAGAGGGAGGACCGGACGAGATGGTGATACGACGGGAGACATATTGAAGGCAAAAGCCATAATAGTTGGAAAATTTTTATTTTTCATATTTATTGCTTATTGTTTGATATGCATGTCGTAGGCTAGAAAATTCCTCGATTTTAAATTACTAAGTTGGAGAGGGATATTTTTATAAAATTCCCACGGCCTCCATTACGATTTGACAAGTGATGCAAACAAACTTGCGTGTCGGCTCTGAGTGCCTTCCTCCCCATCGGATGAGTTTGTTTGCGGATCACAAGGTCGAATATGGTTATAGGGAATTATTAAGGAGATTGTGTACTTCCCCATCGGATGGCACATAACCCGAGATAATTAACTTGGTACCGAGTAATGGTGAACACTTAGATACAAATATAAGTATCCTCCTCATCGGAGTCACTGCTTTTATTTGTAGGGCCAAAGAGGAACCAACTATTAATTTTACTTGTCAAAAAGTTAGGTTGACAAGATAGTAAAATTAGTGGGTAAAACCTCCTCTTACAAATGTAGAATTCGTATACGTCCACACTATCGTGGCATACGATATTCTTGGTGTTTTGAGGTGTTGGTTGATTTTAAAATTTTATTGTTTGAGGAATCAATAAAATTTTGAAATCTAATGTTTTGATCTATGTGATTCTTAGGTTTTCTTTCAAATTGACTTTCAACCCGCTTGCTGTGATACTAAAAGAGAATAAACTTACTGGACCCAACTATGTTGATTGGAAGAGGAATCTTGACATTGTCTTGACTGTTGAGGAATACAAATATGTACTCCTCGAAGAGTGCCCTCCTAAGCCTACGGATGATTCTGGGGAAAACGAGAAGGAGAGTTATAAGAAGTAGATCAAGGCTGATGTGATGGTGCGGTGTTACATTTTGGCATCTATGTCAAATGTACTGCAACATCTGCATCAAGCCATGCCCACTGCTTATGACATGATGCTCAATCTCAAAGAGCTTTTCGCACACCAGAATCGGGCTGCTAGGTAAGAAGCCATGAGGAACTTGATGATGACCACCATGATCGAGGGAACACCTGTAAGGGATCATGTTCTCAAGATGATGGCTCATTTGAATGAGCGGGAAGTCCTTGGAGCTTAGATCGATGGGGAAACCCAGGTCGATATCATTCTCCAGTCTCTACCTCGGAGTTTTGAGCAGTTTCACCTGAACTACAACATGAACAAGAGGTTGTATTCATTGGCAGAGCTTCTGACAGAACTCCAGGCAGTAGAGGGGCTATTTCGTCAGAGTGCTAAGGCGCAAGCCATGGTGACCCAAAAGGTTTCTACTTCTAAGCCGAAAGGCAAGAAAAAGAAGAAGCAAGCTGGGGCAAAGTGTAACACCTGCCCTTATCTGCTCTCAGGGCGGCGCTACTTTTTTTTTTCTTATATCATAACGTATAGGGTTCAATTCGCAACCTACATACTTTAACATGTACTCATAACTTAAGCCTTCTTTTGCACATGCGCCACATATCATATTCATAATTAGCATGTTAACATATCTTGTCTCATTTCTAACATGCATAACATAAAGAGTCATTCATGAGTTCTTAAGTATTTGAACAGTAACATAAATAAGCATCATCCAACATGATACTAATGATTCATAAGTCTTATAAGCGGAAGCAAAGTCTTAAGGGGGTTCATGGAGCATGTAATATAAGCAGATAGTAACAGGGTCTCTCTCCACCATGCCACTATCACACACACTTGGCCCTTCCTGCTACTTCCTCTAGTTCAGGTTTCCTTTATCTGCAGTATATGAACAACATAAACTATAAGCATATAGCTTAGTAAGATTCTTGCCTACTCACAAAAGCCACAACTTCATCAAGCAATTAGAAACATGAGCATACTAGCATAAATAGCCTAAGTATTTCATAGCAACACTAATCAACAACATACCCACGTAATAAAACCTAAGCATGGCATAGAGTTTACATTAGCATGCTAAGCATAATTAAATCTAAGCAGGGCATAATTTAACATAAGCATTCCATAACATTAGAAATCTTAGACATGCATAAAGGATGTAATCATAAGAATTTTTAAACTTAACCATAAGCATCATAACTTCATAGAATCTAGCATGCATAAAGGATATAATCATAAGCATTTTTAAACTTAACCATAAGCATCATAACTTCATAAAATCTAGCATGCATAAAGGATATAATCATAAGCATTTTTAAACTTAACCATAAGCATCATAACTTCATAAAATCTAGCATGCATAAAGGATATAATCATAAGCATTTTTAAACTTAACCATAAGCATCATAACTTCATAAAATCTAGCATGCATAAAGGATATAATCATAAGCATTTTTAAACTTAACCATAAGCATCATAACTTCATAAAATCTAGCATGCATAAAGGATATAATCATAAGCATTCTTTTTTTTTAAACTTAACCATAAGCATTCATAACATAAGTATCCGTAACATCATAAATCTTAAACA
Source organism: Wurfbainia villosa (assembly GCA_025175895.1). Taxonomy (NCBI): domain Eukaryota; kingdom Viridiplantae; phylum Streptophyta; class Magnoliopsida; order Zingiberales; family Zingiberaceae; genus Wurfbainia; species Wurfbainia villosa. Next base: position 88,222,635 of record CM046002.1, read on the forward strand.
GGCATAAAGGACAAGTTCATAAGCATTCATATACTTTAACATAAGCATGCACAATTTCATAAAAGTCCTTTCTTTACGAAACATATACATATAGATACTTCAACATAATCATAACTTGTTTGAGGGGCCCCAGGTTAAGTACCACATAATGCGCGTTCTCTAATAGGCTGGGGTAGCGAGCCACCATTCCTACTAGAGCAAGACCTCTTACGTCTTACCAGGGCAAGACCTCTTACGTCTTCTTATGTCCCTATGGATTTGATTAATGACTACCTGACGGGTCGGTTACTTAACCTCTTACAAAGTAAAATACTTAATTCCTTTCTTTCTTGTCATATTATAAAGAATGCTCTTAATCCCCAACATAAAAAGGGAAGCATTTCAATCTTATCTTATCATAAGGAGAGCTCTTAATCCCTACTTGAAAGGGAAGCATCTCCATCTTATATTATCATAAGGAGAGCTCTTGATCCCTACTTGAAAGGGAAGCATCTCCATCTTATCTTATCATAAGGAGAGCTCTTGATCCCTACTTGAAAGGGAAGCATCTCCTTCTTAGTCATTTCATGGCATACATGCATTCATAACATAAGAGTACCCTAAAGGGGTCCTAAAGCATAAACATGTTCATCAAATAAGCATATTTCCTAGGCATATTCATGGCATGTTAAATTATAAAACATGTTCATCACATAAGTGTAGGGGATCGATTGGCCGGCTAGAGGGGGGTGAATATCCCTCTTACAATGGACGTCGTATTTCGCTCGTCTACAAAAACGTTAACACAAGAGGAAGCAATAAACTAAGACAAGCAAATAGAAATAAAGGAAACAAACGCTAACAAGAAGATATAAAGTGGTTCACGGCTACGCCGCTAATCCACGGTCCCCGATTCGTCCTCGGTGAATCAATCTGCTAAACCAATCCACTAAATGGTCTCTCCTTTGCACCAAGCTAGGTGGAGGTAAACTTTACAATCAAGATCACTCTTCTTACAATAAGAATGGAGTAAAAATAAGTAAGAAGAGTTTAGAGCTTGTGGGGCACTAGGAAGATCACTTAGAGTGTAAGCATTAGCCTCCCAAAGGCTCACACCCTCTCTTTTTATAGAGAGGGCCAACTTCTTCGTGTTGGCCACCACCAGTCCACTGCTGCCCTTGGCAGTCGACTGCCGTCACTACAACGGCCTCCGAACAAGTCGGATGCCGACCGTTGTAGTCCAACAGAACTCTTGGCGATCGATGGACTAACTAACGATCGTTGCCGCCTCAGTCGATCGCCTAGCTTGGCTACGGCGATCTGCGGCTCACGATATCCTCTGGCAGTCGACTGTCATTCCATGGCAGTCGACTGCTGGGCATAAACCCATCAGTCGGATACCAGTCGAACCCACTCGACTCAGAGCAGTCGACTGCCATTCCATGGCAGTCGACTGGTGCCGTGTGAAACTCAAACTTAACATAAGTTTGAGCTTCCGGCGGTCGGGTAAACCTTAACCCTTGCGGTCAAGTCTCCGACACTCAGCCATTCGGCCAAGTTCACCTAATGAGCTACTTACATTTCACTCATTCTCTCATCTCACTCGAAGTCCCTCGCCGAAGCTCTCTTCGTTCGCGGCCACGTCCCTCGGCAGCATCAGGCGCACGACTCTGCAATGCTCCTTCACGTCTCTTGCCTTCGAAGTCTGCTTCCTTGGCTTCACTTCAAGTCATCTCGTTCGACGGTCCCTCGGATGCTCCAAGCGCACGGCTTCCGCAAAGTCATCCTTCACCGACTAAAGGACTGAGGTTGTGAGGGTAAACCCGCCAAGGCTCCATGTGCGAATTACTAAGTCCTGCAAGACTCCAACGCACATATCAAATAACAATATCATCCTAACTTAAACCCTTTGCCACACACATCAAAACCTTATCATGGCAAGAGATTGCCCTAACAATCTCCCCCTTTTTGATGTGTGGCAATCCGTTTAAGTTAGGTAAAAACATTTGATATAAATTTCTAAGGTAAGAAAGCATGTAAACATAAACATGATATAACAACATGCAACTCCCCCTTAATCCATGAAACTTCCTACACAAATTTTCTCCCCCTATCATATATTTCTCCCCCTACAATAATTAACTTAAACATAATTATTTCTCCCCCTTTGACACCATCAAAAAAGATTAACACAAAGTTATAAACTCATGGCATCAAGTATATTAGAGGAAAAATACCAAAAATTGACTAAAATATGAAATCAGCAAAAAAAATTTGGCTGTTTTTCAGGTGGGCAGTCGACTTCTATCAGTATGGCAGTCGACTGGCACAATGAATTCCGAAATTCTGATTTTCTGGACGAATTTCAGAAATGCATTAAAAATTTCAAAAAATTTGAAAAATCATGAAATTCGAGGAAGATATTTCTTTTAAGTATATCTATCAGTGAAAACTAGTTTTTCATGAAAATTCATTATATTTTCTTGTTTTTGCCAAAAATCCAAAAGCTCTAAAAAGCACTAGGTTTTTTATCATTCTAGTATCAAGTTAGCTACCTAGTTTTGCATCCAATTGTTTCAAAACATGAATACATTTATTTTAGGGTAAGAAATTGTTTTGAAAACATATGAAATATCCAACCATGATCTTTGGGCAATATGTCTATGAATTAAACATAAGCCTTCTGTTGGGATGTCGCTTCGGAGGCACATTGGCTCCCATGTCCCCGGATTAAAATTTTCACTAATGAAAGGATTAATCCGGATGGGATGAGCTTCCTTAGCAACACCATTTCATCGTCGTGCTAACAACTCGAGTGGTCGCTCGAACAAACTTGTTGTTCAAGCAACTCTACTCTTCTAGTTGATTAGCCGCGGAAGAGACGACGGATGGATCGCCGGTTTTTGTGTTTGTCTTCGGGGTCCATGATTATACAATGTATTTGCACACACACACATGCATAATCAAAATATTTAAAGAACATATTCAGATCTGTAAATAAAGTTAAAAACAACTTTATACCTTACGATCTTCTATCGTATGTCCTATCCTTCTCGTGGACGACGTGTGGACGAAGATCCTCCACGAGTTGAAACCTTCTTGATCACTTTCTTCTCTACCTTGTCCACTGCGAACAAAGAGAAGCAATCACAAATACCTTTCCTATCTAGAACCGACCACCAAATTAGGGAATTTGGTGCAACCGCCGGCCAAGGAGCAAGTGGATGATGCGCCGGCCACCAAATGAATGGAAACCGCCGGCCACCTAGGAGAGGTTGGAGGAAGATGATTGCCGACCACCAAAGGATGGAGAACCGCCGGCCAAGGAGCAAGGAAAAAAGAAGAGTGCCGCCCAAAACCAAGGAGGAGAAGAGAGGGATGACCGGCCAAACCCTAGCTTGCCGCCCAAACTTGTAGCCGCCCAAACCCTAGCCCCCCAATGGAAGATGAGCCAAACCCTAACCCTAGTTCGAAAACAAATCTCCTTATCTTATCCTGTCGCCAACCCTAAGCACCTATTTATAGAATAGGGCTTAAGCTTCCTTTAATCTCCACCGTCGATCTAGGATTTAATGTCCACCGGATCTAGGGTTTTATCCCAACCGTCGGATCTAGAGTTTAATCCCAACCGCTCGGATCTAGGATTTCATCCCAATCGTCGGATCTAAGATTTCATCCCAACCGTCGGATTAAGGATTTTATCCCAACCGTCCGGATCTAGGATTTAATCCAACCGTCGATTCTAGGATTTCATCCTAACCATCGGATCTAGGATTTAATCCCAACCGCTGGTTCTAGGGTTTCATCCAACCATCGGATCTAGGATTTAATCCCAACCGCTGGTTCTAGGTTTTGTTTACATTCTGGATCTAGACTTCAAGGATTATATTAGGCTACGATAGGGACCATAAGGAGGAGTTGGGTCTTGGCCACCCGATGGATCGGAACCACACAAACTTGATCCATCAATGATGTTCCATTCCACTAGAGGATCATCATTGAACTACCTCACCAACCCCCATAAATTAATATGGGGTCCATATATTATTTGTACATCTATCTCCCCGTGTTTAAGATATCGAATGTCCGTCAATTAATTGATTTACTGACCATCAATTAATTAACATCTAATTCCTCGAGTAGTACCACTCAACCTTATCATCATGTTGACTAAGTCAACCAAATTGGGTTTACATGATGAACCTTATGAGCTCCTCAAGGGACATCATCAACCTAATATATAGGACACGGTTTCCTCCTATAATCAACGACACACCATGTAAATAATATTATTTCCCAACTTATGCATATTGATTTAATCCATCTAAATCTCACCCACCGTAAATCAAAGAAATAAATACTAAGTACATGTGCTCAAGTATTATATCGGATTAAGAGCATGTACAACATAATATCCGAGGTCCGATTCAATTATGTAGTCAAGATTTAAATCAATCACCTCTATGTCGGTCCTGCTCAATACACCTAAGTGTACTAGTGTAACTCTATGTTCAAGACAAAACAATACCAAGCTACACTACAACCATGCCAATGGTTTATCCAAAACCATCTTGGTTGTGAGCCTTTACTTATATCTTATAAGGATCGATAACATGATCTTCGTACTACACCAAGCACCATGTTATCTACAATGGAAGATATTAGACAATATGCACACATATATAATGAATATATAAAATGCAAACAATGATCATGTGATTCTTATTTCAAAATAAAATGTTCATACAAAACGAGCTAGGCTTTCAGTATACATTCTAACAATCTCCCACTTATACTAAAAGACTAAGTTGTCATCACTCGCCATACATCCGATCCCCATGTCCTCCACATGCCTATCAAACGCTACCGGAAGGGCCTTAGTGAATGGATCCAGTTATCCTCGATGCAATCTTGGCGACAAAGAACTTCTCCTCTCTTTACGATCTCTCGTATGAGGTGGTACTTAGCTTCTATGTGTTTACTCGCCTTATGGGCTCGTGGTTCCTTCGAGTTTGCAATCGCACCACTATTATCACAATAAATTGTGATAGTTCCGCAAACCAGAATCACATCCAAGTCCATCAAGAAGTTCTGAGCCATACAACTTCCTTGGTCGCCTGACTAGGTCGCCACATACTCCTTCCATGGTAGAGTCCGCCACGCATTTCGCTTGACACTCCTCCATACTATGGCTCCACCTCCAAAAGTAAACACAAACCCCGAGGTAGACTTACTCTTGTCCCTATCCGATTGGAAATCAATCCGTAAACCCACAGGACTAATTGATCCGCCAGAAACCAAAGATATAATCCCTAGTCCTTCTCGTACTTCAATATATGCTTTACCGCACCAATGTCCTCGTCCCAGATTACTCGATATCTGCTAACCATGCCCACTAAGCAGAGATATCCGGTCCTCGACATAGCATAGCATACATAAGGCTTCCTACGCCAAGCATAAGGAACCGCCTTCATGTCCTCTATCTCCTTTGATGTTTTGGGACACATCTCTTAGATAAAGGAACTCCATGCCTAAAAGGTAGAAAACCTTCTTGGAGTTCTCGCATGCTAAAACGAGCAAGGATAGTGTCAATGTATGAAGCTTGAGATAAGCACAACATCCTTTCTTGCGATCCCTTATAACTTTGATCCCAAGGATGTGTCCCACTTCTCCCAAGTCCTTCATGTCAAACTGCTTGGACAACCATACCCTTACGCCCGATAACACTTTGATATTGTTGCCAACTAACAAAATGTCATCTACGATAGTACAAGAAACACCACTACGCTTCACGTCACATCTCTTGTATACACAAGGCTCATCCGACTTTGAATAAATCCATATGATCGATTACCTCATCAAAGCGGGATGTTCCAAGATCTAGAAGCTTGCTTCAATCCATAAATGGATCGATTAAGCTTACATACAAGATGCTCTTTGCCTTTAGCAATGAATCCTCCGTTGCCGTGATATAGATGTTCTCTCAAGACTTCCATTAAGGAAAGTTGTCTTGACATCCATCCGCCATATCTCATAGTCCATATGAGCAGCTATAGATAAGAGAATCCGGATAGACTTAAGCATATCTACCGGCGAAAAGGTCTCCTCATAATCGATACCCTCTTTCTGAGTATACCCTTTCGCAACAAGCCTAGCTTTGAAGGTCTCAACCTTCTCGCCTACTCTCTTTTCTTGTAGATCCACTTGCATCCAATGGTTTTTACACCATCTAGTGGGTCTACTAGCTCCCAGACTGATTAGAATCCATAGATTCTATCTCTGAATTCATCGCTTTTGCCAAGATATGCATCTCTATCTTGGATTGCCTCGTCATATGTCCAGGATCGTGTTCATGTTCACTGTGACTAAGTCCAAGACTCTCCCAAAACATGAATCTGCCGGGTTGTCTAACAACCTCCCACTACGACGCAGGTGCCTCCGTATGCTCTCGTGACACGCGGCGCTGACTTGTGGTGTCTCCTCTGTACTGTGGTAATCAAGTCGGGACTTCGCCAACTCCTCAAGAACAATCCTACTCGTGGGCTTGTGGTTCATTACATAGTCCTCCTCTAGAAATCGGCATTCGCACTCAACGATCACCTTCCGATCTCTAGGACTATAGAATAAACCACCCTTCGCTCCTTTAGGGTAGCCAACAAACATGCACTTCTGTACGATGAGATTCCAACTTACCAAAGATCTCCCTTCAAAGCACATGTGTTGGACTACCCCAACCGAATATGTCTTAGACTAGGCTCCCACCCACAACTCAGGGGAGTAGAGGTACTCGACTTTAGATGGAACCAAGTTCGAATGTGTCATTGCTTTCAGAGCAAACCCGTAACGAATCAGTAACTCGTAATAACTCATCATAGATCCGACCATCTCCATAAGAGTCCTATTTCTTCGCCTCCGCCACACCATTCACTGGGTGTGCCAAAGTGCAACAATTGGGATTGAATCCCACCTCGATAAGTAACTCCTAAACTCTCCCAAGAGGTACTGCCACCATGATCGATCAGAATGTCTTGATACTTTTACCTTGATGGTTCTCACATCAACCTTGAATTCTTTGAACCTGTCAAAGCATTCAGACTTGTGGCGCATCAAGTGAATGTATTCATATCTTGAATAATCGCCTATAAAAGAGACAAATATTCAAAACCACCTCTTGCCCGATAGACATAGGATCAAAATCGAATGAACCAATTCTAACACATCTTTGGCTCTATACCCCTTGGCCTTAAAGGCCTCTTGGTCATTTTACCTTCCAAGCAAGATTCGCAGTTGGGAGATCCTCCACCACTAATGAACCTAAAGGTCCATCACCTATCAACCTTGAATTCTACTTAGGTTAATATGACCAAGCCTTAGATGCCAAAGATATGTTTGGTTCATTCATGAAGGTTCTTTTCTCTTATTAGATTTAGAAGATGAGTATTTATTTCTATTTGCATCGTGGGAGTTTTTGGGTCAAGAGTATACAAATTGCCAACCAATGTACCAGAACAGATAATCTCCCTATTCCTTTTATAACCACTTTGTCATTAAAAGAAACAGAATATCCATCCATAAACAATTTAGAAACTGAAATTAAATTCTTTCTAAAAGTAGGTACATAAAGACAATTTCTCAAAACCAAAACTTTATTCCTATCAAAAGATAAATAAACGCCTCCCAATCGTAATAGCCGCCACCTTCAAGCATTGCCCATGAAGACTGAATCTCTCCTCACTAGTCGTCGGGTTTCGAACCCCGCAAAGTATTGCGACATGATCGCTGGCTCTGATCTACACACCGTGCAATCGTAGATAACACCGCTAAACATGTTTCAACAACTAAACAAGAAGATATACCTTTGTTCTTTCGTGAGGACACCGCTTCCAATGTCCACACTTGCAAGTGAAGCACTTGCCTTCTGCTTCTTCACTCCTCGCCGAGGTCCCATGCCACTTTCTTCGCCTCCACCTTGCTTCTTCTTCTTCTTACCTTTCTTTAGAGGAAGAAACCTTCGAGCGACCATGGCTTGAGAACTGACGAAAAAAGCCTTCTCCGCCACCGAGTTCTCAAAGCTCCGCCAACGAATACAACCTCTTGTTCATGTTGTAGTTGAGGCGAATCGCCAAAACTCCTAGGCAAAGACTGGAGAATGATATCGACTGGTTTCATCGATCTCAAACTGAGGACTTCCATCTCATTAAGATGAGCCATCATCTTGAGAACATGATCCCTAACGGTGTTCCTCGATCCATGGTGGTCGCCATCAAGTTTCATTGCCTCCTCGCCTAGCCGCCTCTACTCGATGTCCGAAAAGTTCCTTGAGATTGAACATCATATCATAAGAAGTGGCTATGGCACGATCGATGTTGCAAAGACATTTGACATAGGATGCCAAAATGTAACACCGCGCCATCTCATCCGCCTTAACCCACTTCTTATAATGTCTTTCTCCTTTCATCGAGTCATCGTGGGCTTAGGAGGATAGACACTCGAAGAGTACAAATTTGTACTCTTCCAGCTTAAGACAATATCCGTGTTTCTTTTCCAATCAATGTAGTTTGACCAAGAAGTTTGTTTTCTTTAAAATCACAAGTGGGTTGAAAGCCATTTGAAAATCCTAAAAATCACAATGATAAAAAATATTAGATTTCAAATATTATTGATTCCTCAAAACAATAAAATCTCAAATCAACTAACACTCAAAACACCGAGAATATCGCATGCCACGATAGTGTGGACGATAATGAATTCTACATTTGTAAGAGGAGGTTTTACCCATTAATTTTATTATCTTGTCAACCTTACTTTTGACAAATAAAATTAATAGTTGGTTCCTTTAGCCCTACAAATAAAAGCAAAGTGACTGATGGGGAGGATACTTTATTTGCATCTAAGTGTGCACCATTACACGATACTAAGGGAATTATTTCGATTATGTGCCTTACCGATGTGGAAGTACACACGCCCTAGATAATTTCCTATAACCATTATTTGACCTAGTGATCCGCAAACAAACCCATCCGATGGGGAGGAAGGCACTGAGCCAACGCCACACAAGTTTGTTGCATCACACGCCAAATTGTAATGGAGGTCAAGGGAATTAATTAAAATGTCCTCTCCCACTTAGTAAATTGCAATCGAGGAATTTTAAAACATACACAACATGCATATAAAACAAATAAGACAATAAATATGGAAAATAGAATTTTTCCAACTATTATGGCATTGTCTCCAATATGCATCCCGTCGTGTCGCCACCTCGTCCCGCCTCCATCTTTCCCGCGCAAGTCACCAAAGAGTTCCGAGCCGAGATAAATCATATTAATTTACATCCATCGATCCTATACTCCACGAAGGAGTGTACAAATAATCTAGATCAAAAGTAAACTAAAATGAGCGGCTAAACAATGCCGTATTTAATTACAAAAATTAAATACTAATCTAGCCTCGTCAACCCCGAGGATTCAAATAATAAATTTTTACACACATCCATTCACATACATACACATGGCCATAATAGTCGGATCTTTTGCCTGCAACCAAAGAGTTAAACTACGCATATCCTACTATTATCCGGCACATATAATATATGAAAAATGCATAAAAATTAACCAATCCAAAACACACAAAACCTAAACCGTGGCTCGATACCAATTGTTGGGGATGTCGCCGAGGCTCATTGGCTCATGTCCCCGGATTAAAATTTCTACTAATGAAACGGATTAAAATTTTCACTAATGAAAGGATTAATCCGGATGGGATGAGCTTCCTTAGCAACACCATTTTGTCGTCGTGCTAACAACTCGAGTGGTCGCTCGAACAAACTTGTTGTTCAAGCAACTCTACTCTTCTAGTTGATTAGCCGCGGAAGAGACGACGGATGGATCGCCGGTTTTTGTGTTTGTCTTCGGGGTCCATGATTATACAATGTATTTTCAGACACACACATGCATAATCAAAATATTTAAAGAACATATTCAGATCTGTAAATAAAGTTAAAAACAACTTTATACCTTACGATCTTCTATCGTATGTCCTATCCTTCTCGTGGACGACGTGTGGACGAAGATCCTCCACGAGTTGAAGCCTTCTTGATCACTTTCTTCTCTACCTTGTCCGCTGCGAACAAAGAGAAGCAATCACAAATACCTTTCCTATCTAGAACCGACCACCAAATTAGGGAATTTGGTGCAACCGCCGGCCAAGGAGCAGTGGATGATGCGCGCCACCAAAATGAATGGAAACGAGAGGTTGGAGGAAGATGATTGCCGGCCACCAAAGGATGGAGAACCGCCGGCCAAGGAGCAAGGAAAAAGGAAGAGTGCCGCCCAAAACCAAGGAGGAGAAGAGAGGGATGACCGGCCAAACCCTAGCTTGCCGCCCAAGCTTGTAACCGGCCAAACCCTAGCCGCCCAATGGAAGATGAGCCAAACCCTAACCCTAGTTCGAAAACCAATCTCCTTATCTTATCCTTGCCGCCCAACCCTAAGCACCTAATTATAGAATAGGGCTTAAGCTTCCTTTAATCTCCACCGTCGGATCTAGGGATTTAATGTCCACCGTCGGATCTAGGGTTTTATCCCAACCGTCGGATCTAGAGTTTAATCCCAACCGTCGGATCTAGGATTTCATCCCAATCGTCGGATCTAAGATTTCATCCCAACTGTCGGATTAAGGATTTTATCCCAACCGTCGGATCTAGGGATTTAATCCTAACCGTCGATTCTAGGATTTCATCCTAACCATCGGATCTAGGGATTTAATCCCAACCGTTGGTTCTAGGGTTTCATCCAACCATCGGATCTAGGGATTTAATCCCAACCGTTGGTTCTAGGTTTTGTTTTACTTTCTTGGATCTAGACTTCTCAAGGATTATATTAGGCTACGATAGGGACCATAAGGAGGAGTTGGGTCTTGGCCACCCGATGGATCGGAACCACAAAAACTTGATCCATCAATGATGTTCCATTCCACTAGAGGATCATCATTGAACTACCTCACCAACCCCCATAAATTAATATGGGGTCCATATATTATTTGTACATCTATCTCCCCGTGTTTAAGATATCGAATGTCCGTCAATTAATTGATTTACTGACCATCAATTAATTAACATCTAATTCCTCGAGTAGTACCACTCAACCTTATCATCATGTTGACTAAGTCAACCAGCTGGGTTTACATGATGAACCTTATGAGCTCCTCAAGGGGACATCATCAACCTAATATATAGGACACGGTTTCCTCCTATAATCAACGGCACACCATGTAAATAATATTATTTCCCAACTTACCGGGCATATTGATTTAATCCATCTAAATCTCACCCACTAGTAAATTAAAGAAATAAATACTAAGTACATGTGCCCGTTATTATATCGGGATTAAGAGCATGTACAACATAATATCCGAGGTGCGATTCAATTATGTAGTCAGTACTAAATTGAATCACCTCTATGTCGGTCCTGCTCAATACACCTAAGTGTACTAGTGTAACTCTATGTTCAAGATAAAACAATACCAAGCTACACTACAACCATGCCAATGGTTTGTCCAAAACCATCTTGGTTGTGAGCCTTTACTTATATCTTACAAGGTACTGATAACATGATCTTCTGTGCCACACCAAGCACCATGTTATCTACAATGTAAGATATTAGACAATATGCACACATATATAATGAATATATAAAATGCAAACAATGATCATGTGATTCTTATTTCAAAATAAAATGTTCATACAAAAAGAGCTAGGCTTTCAGTATACATTCTAACACGTTCCCCATGATTGGTCTATTATTGCTAATTTGATACCTTAAATGACCATCTAAATGCCATAGGCATTAGTGGACATTTGTATCATCCTAACATCTCACCCATGCTAAGTTTTCAATCAAAGTAGCCTATGGTGAGTGTGAGATGTATCCTAGGGGGTATTTGTATATACTTAACCAATATATTAATATAATTCTATCAAGATTAAGTATCAACCTAACAACATACATGATCATAATGACATATATGATTTAAGTTCACATTATGATCATAAAATACATGTTTTCATCAAATTATAACCATGCATTAGGTATTATATTATGATTATAAGTAAAGTATCACCTAAAGCATGATTTAAACCCATTTCTCATGATAATGTGCCAAATATCAAAATCATAAATCATGATTGCAAACATACATAGCAATTGCATTAATCATCATGATTTAAGCAATATTATCTATTTATGGGCACGTTATCATCACCCAACACTATCTAAAAAATGTTGTCCCGTCATCCTAAGTCAACCAAAATGTGATATAGGTTAATTGCCTATGGTTGACTACCCTAGGGGTTATCCAAACCCTTAAGGATGGTTTTTGGAACCCAAAATAAGTTCTTGCCTATTGGGTTCACTAAGTATTCCTTGGGGATCCATTTTCTAGCAATTACTTTCTTTTTATCTTGTCCCCTAGCAATTAGGCATTTGTAGGCCTTTTCATTTTTCTTTTCTTTATATCCTAGGCCTTTCTTATTGAAACTAGCTCTTTGGCTCCCTAAGATCATGTTCAATGTGTTGGAGCCAATAGTGAATTTTTCTAGGGCTTTGGTTAAATAGTCTACCTTTTCCCTTAAGGCCCTATTTTCATTTATACATGCATCACTAACATCTAATGGCATATAGTCATGTGAGCATGCATCATCATGGCAAGAAGAAGTATCATTATTATTTAAGCATGCATTTTCTAGCTTATTTTCTAATGCCTTAATTTGATCTAGCATGCTTTTGTTCTTCTTCTTCATTCCAAACAAGTCCTTAGTTAAACTAGAGATTATGGAAACTATTTTCTTAGGAGAAGCTTTCGTTACCATAGTTTCCATATCTTCTTCTTCTTCTTCGGATGAGGAGGATGTAGAAGCTCCCCCTTCACTTGAGCTCTCTCCTCTTGAGCTTGATCCTTCATTTTCGGATGAAGAGAAATCCAAGTCATCAAAGGCCATTAAGGCCAAATTGGTGACAAAGGCATTCTCCTCTTCCGATGATGATGAAGAGGATGAGGAAGGATCATCCCAAGTCCTTGCCTTCAGGGCTTTGGTCTTCCCCTTTTCTTTTGTCTTCTTCTCCTCTTCCTTCTTTTTCTTGCTCCCCTTTTTCTTCTTCTTTTCTTCTTTCTTTTTCCTCTCTTCCTTGCTCTTGTTTAGGAGAGGACAATTGTCCCTTATGTGCCCCTCTCCTTGGCAATTGTAGCATATGACCTTCCCCCTTGGTCTTCTATTCCTATCACGAGATTTATCAAATCTAAAATTCTTAAATGCACGTCTTACCTTCCTTACCATATAGGCTTCTTCGGTGCTATCCATGGAGGAGGTAGAGGCTTCATCATCCGAGGAGGAGGGGATTTCCATCTTCTTCTTCCCCTTGTTTGCCATCAAGGCTACTCCTCTTGAAGGTTGAATTCAAGGCTCCTCTTGTATTCCTTCAAGCCTAGTTTCGTGGAGCTCCATTGTTGAGAAGAATTCCTCCAAGGTGCTCACTTCTAGGTTCTTGGAGATGTAAAACGAATCCACCATGGAGCTCCATCTTGAGGACCGGGGAAAGGCATCTATAGCCTTCATGAGCATGTCCCGGTTTGATAGCTTCTCACCTACACTTGTTAGCCCAATTAAAATTTCTTTAAACCTAGAGTGTAGTGAGGTTACCTTTTCTCCCTTTTCTAGTTTTATATTGGATAGTTGGGAGCGGAGGAGGTCTCTCCTTGCTAGCTTGGCCTCGGATGTGCCTTCATGGAGTTCTACAAGCTTCTCCCACATCTCTTTGGCGCTAGCACATTCTCCGATCCGGTTGATCTCTCGTTGAGGGAGCATATTGAAAAGATGATGATTTTCCTTTGAGTTTGCAAGGTGCTCCTCTCTTTGCTTTTAAGTCCATCGTGATTTTTCGATTGGTTCACCCCTTTCATCCCTAGGCAACTCGAAACCATTTTCCATTATTAGCATAATATCAAAATCGGTCTCAAAGAATACCTCCATTCTCTTTTTCCACCAAGAGAATTCGTCGTCGAACATCGGTGGGTGGATGTTTGAGCCAACCATTTTTGATGTAGGGCTTGATGCAGCGGTTAGTCCGGTGACAAGCAACCTCGGCTCTGATACCACTTGTAGGGGATCGATTGGCCGGCTAGAGGGGGGTGAATAGCCCTCTTACAATGGACGTCGTATTTCGCTCGTCTACAAAAATGTTAACGCAAGCGGAAGCAATAAACTAAGACAAGCAAATAGAAATAAAGGAAACAAACGCTAACAAGAAGATATAACGTGGTTCACGGCTACGCCGCTAATCCATGGTCCCCGATTCGTCCTCGGTGAATCACTCCGCTAAACCAATCCACGAAATGGTCTCTCCTTTACACCAAGCTAGGTGGAGGTAACCTTTACAATCAAGATCACTCTTCTTACAATAAGAATGGAGTAAAAACAAGTAAGAAGAGTTTAGAGATTGTGGGGCACTAGGAAGATCACTTAGAGTGTAAGCATTAGCCTCCCAAAGGCTCACACCCTCTCTTTTTTTAGAGAGGGCCAACTTCTTCCCGTTGGCCGCCACCAGTCGACTGCTGCCCTTGGCAGTCGACTGCCGTCACTACAACGGCCTCCGAACACGTCGGATGCCGACCGTTGTAGTGCAACGGAACTCTTGGCGATCTTGGATCGATGATGGACTCTCACCGCCACCTCATCGTAATCGGCCACGCCCGATCGGCTGGCGATGCCGCGATATCCTCACAGCGGTCGATCGCCATTCCATGGCGATCGGCTGCTGGGCATAAACCCATCGATCGAATACCCACTCGACTCGCCATTCCATGGCGAGTCAACTATAACTTAACATAAGTTTGAGCTTCCAGCGGTCGGGTAAACCTTTACCCTTGCGGTCAAGTCTCCGACACTCAGCCATTCGGCCAAGTTCACCTAATGAGCTACTTACATTTCACTCATTCTCTCATCTCACTCGAAGTCCCTCGCCGAAGCTCTCTTCGTTCGCGGCCACGTCCCTCGGCAGCATCAGGCCCACGGCTCTGCAATGCTCCTTCGCGTCTCTTGCCTTCGAAGTCTGCTTCCTTGGCTTCACTTCAAGTCATCTCGTCCGGCGGTCCCTCGGATGCTCCAAGCGCACGGCTTCCGTAAAGTCATCCTTCACCAACTCAAGGACCGAGGTTGTGAGGGTGAACCCGCCAAGGCTCCATGTGCGAATCACTAAGTCCTGCAAGACTCCAATGCACATATCAAATAACAATATCATCCTAACTTAAACCCTTTGCCACACACATCAAAACCTTATCATGGCAAGAGATTGCCCTAACAATAAGCATATTTCATGGCATATTACATCTTAATCATGAAGCATATTTCCTAGGCATATTCATGGCATTTTAAATCATAAAACATGTTCATCACATTGGCATATTTCATGGCATATTACCTTATAAACATATTCATCACATAGTCATAATTTCATGGCATACCACATCATAAACATGTTCATCACATAAGCATATTTCACAGCATATTGAATCATGAACATTTCCATCACATAGGCATAATTCATGACATATTAAAATCATACACCTAGCATAACTTCATAAGGGGGTGTTTTCATGAAACCCTAACCCTAAAACTAGTGTTGGCCAAAACATGGAAGGTATCAACATTGTATTCTTTTTGTCACCTAACATTTCTACATGAAGTATATAACATCTCCTAATTCCTTTAGGAGCCTTTCCATGCAACCCTAGCCCTAAATACCATGGTTGGCCGAAACATGTAAGGGCTCAAGCTTGGGTTTCTGTTGCCTAAAATTCCTTCATGAAGCTTATAACTTATCATAGTAACATTAGAAACATTTTCATGCAACCCTAACCCTAATTACCTAGGTTGCCCGAAACATGTAAGGGGCTCAACTAGGGTTTTTGTCACCTAAAATTCATTCATGAGCATTATAACTTAGCATAGCATCATTAGGAATATTTTCATGCAACCCTAACCCTAATTACCTAGGTTGGCCGAAACATGTAAGGGACTCAACTAGGGTTTTTGTCACCTAAAATTCATTCATGAGCATTATAACTTAGCATAGCATCATTAGGAATATTTTCATGCAACCCTAACCCTAATTACCTAGGTTGGCCGAAACATGTAAGGGGCTCAACTAGGGTTTTTGTCACCTAAAATTCATTCATGAGCATTATAACTTACCATAGAATCATTAGGAATATTTTCATGCAACCCTAACCCTAATTACCTAGGTTGGCCGAAACATGTAAGGGGCTCAACTAGGGTTTTTGTCACCTAAAATTCATTCATGAGCATTATAACTTAGCATAACATCATTAGGAACATTTTCATGCATCTTAGCCCAAGAAAACTTGTTTGGCTGAAACATAAAAGGGCTAAATCTTCATTTTTTTTTCATGTAACATGTCCTACAACTAATATACTGCAGGTGAGGGAATCTTACATCCTTCGCTTGCTTTTGGTGGGTAGTTGACCTTATGGAAGCCAAGAACTAGCTTCTCCTTGCTTGGATGAGGTTCGGCCAAAGGTGCAAATGGAGAGGGGGAGAAGAGATGGTTTCGGTGAGGATGAAGAGGAGAGGAAGAAGTGGCCAAGTGGAAACTTCCTTCTTCTTTATAAAGGGAGGAAGAGAAGTTTCTCTTCTCTTTTCCATGCCCCTTCATTTACCCTCATCACACTTATCTACAATTTCCCCTCTTCTTCTAATGACATAATCCTATTGGGCTTATGGTTAGTGGGTGCATCTATAGGGCTTGGCTACCTCTAGAGGTTTGGGGTTCAATTCCTAGACCTTGCATCTTTGTTTTGGCTATTTTCTTTTATTTTTCGAAAAAGCCCACATCAAGCCCATTATCGTAAAGCCAAAAACTCTCGTAAAATTGCTAGAAATTTTACGGGCGTTACACAAAGGCGGCAGGAGGAACTCAGGGAGGAGTGAAGAAGCCGAAAGGCAAGTGCTTCACTTGTAAGCAGACTGGACACTGGAAGAAGGACTGCCCCAATCGCAAGAAGAACAAAGGTATATATTTTCGTCGAGTCGTTGAAACATGTTTAGCGGTGTTATCTACCGACACTTGGTGTTTAAATACGGGAGCCACTGATCATGTCTACAATACTTTGCAGGGGTTCCAGGAAACCAGACGACTGACTGAGGGGGAGATTACCGTATACTTGGGCGATGCCATGAAGGTGGCGGCTGTTGCAGTGGGAGACGTTTATTTATCTTTTGAGAAAAATAAAGTTTTTGTTCTTAAGAATTGCCTTTATGTACCTTTATTTAGAAAGAATTTAATTTCAATTTCTAAATTGTTTATAGATGAATATTCTATTTCTTTTAATGACAGAGTTGTTATAAAAAGGAATAGGGAGATTATCTGTTCTGGTGCATTGATAGAAAATTTGTATACACTTGAACCAAAAGCTCCCACGATGCAAATAGAAGTTAATAACTCATCTTCTAATTCCAATAAGAGAAAAGAACCTTTGAAGATGAACCAAACATATCTTTGGCATCTTAGGCTTGGTCATATTAACCTAAGCAGAATTCAAAGGTTGATAGTGTTGGGATGTATATTGAAAGCCTAGCTCTTTTGTATGAACATCTTTATTTTGAAATAAGAATCACATGATCATTGTTTGCATATTTTTATGGTTATGCAATATTGTCTAATACTTTACATTGTAGATAACATGGTGTGTGGTGTCACACAGGAGATCATGTTATCGGCCCCTTGAAAAGTATAAGTAAAGGCTCACAACCGAGATGGCTTTGGAAAAACCATCGGAATGGTTATAGTGTGATTTGGTATTGGTTTGTCTTGACCATAGAATCACACTAGTGCACTTTGTGTGTATTGAGCAGGACCGACTTAGAGGTGATTCGATTTATTGCTGACAACATAATCGAATCGGACCTCGGATATTATATTGTACATACTCTTAATCCCGATATAATAATGGGCACATATACTTAGTACTCATCTCTTTGATTTACCAATGGGCGAGATTTATAAATTAAATCGATAGACTCGGTAAGTTGGGAGATGATATTATTTATATGGTGTGCCGTTGATTATAGAGGAAACTGTGTCCTATATATTAGGATGATGATGTCCCCTTGAGGAGCTCATAAGATTCATCATGTAAACCCTGCAGGTGGACTTGGTCTGGCATGATGAAAAGGTTGAGTGGTACTACTCATGGAGTTAGATGTCGATTAATTAATGGTCAGTAATTTAATTAATCGACGGACATTCGAGATCTTAAACACGGGGAGGAAATGTACAAATAATATATGGAGCCCATATTATCATATGGGGGTTGGTGAGGTAGATCAATGATGAACCTTTAGTGGATTGGATCATCATTAGTGGATCGGACTTTATGTGGGCTTGATCCATGGGTGGCCAAGACCCAACTCCTCTTCATGGTCCCTAATGTAGCCTATTAACACCACATGATGCTTAGATCCAAAGGATAGAAACAAATGTCTAGATCCAAAGGTAGAGATTAAATCTCTAGATCCGACGGTTGAGATTAAATCTCTAGATCCGACGGTTGAGATTAAATCCCTAGAACCAATGGATGAGATTAATTCATGACTTATCCCTAACTCTATAAAAGGATGGCATGGAGTTGGCGTGAAGATGAATAGGAGGAGAGCTAGGGTTTGGGCGGCAAGAAGCAATCCTATTTGAGATAGGATTGGGATTAGGGTTTGGAGGCAAGGGTGGCACCAAATAAGGAAGGTTCTTTCTCTCTTCTTCTTCCTCTTGGGGCCAACGTCCAGCAGCCTTTCCAGCTTTTTTCCAGCCTTGGCTGGTGCCTAAAAGCCTCCTTCTTCTTCTCCTTAGGTGGTGGAAACAAGATATAGGGTTTCCCTTGGTGTCTTGGTAGTTTTCCACCACTTTCTTCTCCTTCTAGTTGGCCGGCGGCAAGGACTTTTATAGCTCCTTGTTGGTTGAGTTTTGAAAGGAGAAAAACATTGTTTCTCTTCTTCCTCTTGCTTGGGAAAAGAAAGGAAAGAAGTTTTACGATCTAGGAGCTTCGACTTTTGGTGGATCGTCGCCCACACGACGTCCAAAAGGAGGAAGGTCATACATTAGAAGACAACGAGGTATACCTATTCTTCTTTCTCTTTTATTCATTGCTTGTTTTCATTTTACAAATATAAGAATGTTATATTTCTGTAAATGGCTAAATAATACTGGTATCCTGAGCATAAACACAAAAATCGGCGATCCGGACATCGTCTATTCCGCGGCTACTCGTAGAATAGAGGTTGGTCGCTTGAACAACTTGTTTGTTCAAGTGAAATCTCTAAACGAATAGCACGATGATGACTTGGTTGCTTTGGCAATCCCTTTTGTCTAGGATTAAATTTTTTTAATCCGGGGACATCGAAGGGATCGCCATGG
Organism: Wurfbainia villosa; assembly: GCA_025175895.1. Taxonomy (NCBI): domain Eukaryota; kingdom Viridiplantae; phylum Streptophyta; class Magnoliopsida; order Zingiberales; family Zingiberaceae; genus Wurfbainia; species Wurfbainia villosa. The sequence continues at coordinate 88,242,093 of CM046002.1, forward strand.
ACAAGCTACCGAGGTGAAGTGGGAAGCGAAGTTTCCCCTCACGGACTCGATAAGCGAAACCCTTCAATTGGTATCAGAGCCAAGGTTTCCGGTTTTGTGTGTTTGGGATTTGGTTAATTTTTATGCACTTTTTCATATATTATATGTGCCGGATAATAGTAGGATATGCGTAGTTTAACTCTTTGGTTGCAGGCATAAGATCCGATTATTATGGCCATGTGTGTGTATGTGATTGTATGTGTGTAAATATTTATTTTGTTGAATCCTCGGGGTTGACGAGGCTAGTATTTAGATTTTGTAAATTAAATACGGCATTATTTAGCCGCTCTTTATTTTATTTTACTTTCGATCTAGATTTCATGTACACTCCCTCGTCGAGTATAGGATCGATGGATGTAAATTAAAATAGGTTTTAGTCTCGGCTCGGATCTTTGGAGGGCTTGTACATGGCATAGGAGGAGCAGACGAGTTGGCGATGCGACGGGAGCCATATTGAAGACAAAAGCCATAATAGTTGGAAAATAATTTATTTTTCATATTTATTGCCTTTTGTTTGATATGCATGATGTAGGCTAGGAAAATTCCTCAATTTCAAATTACTAAGTGGGAGAGGGATATTTTCATAAAAATTCCCATGGCCTCCAATACGATTTGACATGTGATGCAAACAAACTTGCGCGTCAGCTCTGAATGCCTTCCTCCCCATCGGATGGGTTTGTTTGCGGATCACTAGGTCAAATAATGGTTATAGGAAATTATCTAGGAGCATGTGTACTTCCACACCGGTAAGGCACAAAATCCGAAATAATTCTCTTAGTATCGTGTAATGGTGAACACTTAGATACAAATATAAGTATCCTCCCCATCGGAGTCACTGCTTTTATTTGTAGGGCCAAAGAAGAACCAACTATTAATTTTACTTGTCAAAAAGTTAGGTTGACAAGATAATAAAATTAATGGGTAAAACCTCCTCTTATAAATGTAGAATTCGTATACGTCCACACTATCGTGGCATGCGATATTCTCGGTGTTTTGAGGTATTGGTTGATTTCGAAATTTTATTGTTTTAGGAAACAATAATTTTTTGAAATCTAAAATAATAATCTATGTGATTCTTGAAAATTCCTCACTATCAATTTACTAAGTGGGAGAGGGACATTTTAATTAATTTCCGTGGCCTCCATTACAATTTGACGTGTGATGCAACAAACTTGCGCGTCGGCTCTGAGTGCCTTCCTCCCCATCGGATGAGTTTTTTTGTGGATCACTAGGTCAAATAATGGTTATAGGAAATTATGAAGGAGCGTGTGTACTTGCACATCGGTAAGGCACATAATCTGAAATAATTCCCTTAGTATCGTGTAATGGTGCACACTTAGATGCAAATAAAAAGTATCCTCCCCATCGGAGTCACTGCTTTTATTTGTAGGGCCAAAGGGGAACCAACTATTAATTTTATTTGTCAAAAAGTAAGGTTGACAAGATAATAAAATTAATGGGTAAAACCTCCTCTTGCAAATGTAGAATTCGTATACATCCACACTATCGTGGCATGCGATATTCTCGGTGTTTTGAGGTGTTGGTTGATATCAAAATTTTATTGTTTGAGGAATCAATAATTTTTTGAAATCTAAAGTAATGATCTATGTGATTCTTAGGATTTTCAAAATGACTTTCAGTCCACTTGTTGTGATACTAAAGGAAATAAATTTACTGTACTCAAATAATGTTGATTGGAAAAGAATCCAGATATTGTCTTATCTACTAAGGAGTACAAGTATGCACTCTTCGAAGAATGTCCTCAAGCCATGGTTGGTCAAAAAGGTTTCTGCTTCTAAGTCGAAAGGCAAGAAGAAGGAGAAACAAGGTGGAGAAAATGTGGTGGGAGCATCTCAGGGAGGAGTGAAGAAGCCGAAAGGCAAGTACTTCACTTACAAGCAGGATGGACATTGGAAGAAGGACTGTCCCAATCCAAAGTAGAACAAAGATATAACCTTTGAACTAGTCGTTGAAACATGGTTAGCGATGTTATCTACCGGTACCTGGTGTGTAGGCATGGGAGCCACTAATCATGTCTGCAATACTTTACAGGGGTTCCAGGAAACTCGATGACTAGCTAAAGGGGATATTACCATGTACTTGGGTAATGCCATGAAGATGGCGGCTATTGCAGTGGGAGATGTTTTATTTATCTTTTGAGAAAAATAAAGTTTTTGGTTCTTAAGAATTTTCTTTATGTACCTTTATTTAGAATGAATTGCTTTCGGTTTCTAAATTATGGATGGATAATCTGTTAGTAATATATGAGAGATGTCCTAAGGCAATCGCCTTATGTATGAACCATTTATATGATAAATGAAGATTCACTATTTGAGTATACATGTTTTATGTATTTGATTGGATCTTAAACTCATTTATCAATGTCCACGATACGATTCTACAAGATGAGAGAATTTGTGATTGGATCACAACTAGTGAGTATCTCTACATGTGTAATTGTGATGTATCGGAATTATCCTAGTCGATGAATTGATGGATTTGGACACCATCAATTCGGCCAAGACTAGCACGAGGTATACTCCTTGGTGTATCCAAGCACCGGTGATTCTCACCGGGCCGGAGACATAGTGATGTCCGAGTTGATCGTGGATGCTAGTTATGGTAACTAGTTCATTGGAGTGACCACCGTAAGACTTCATATGGTTCTCTGCATATATAGATATGTCAATGAAGTTCTTACGTGGCTTAAGTGCGATGTTCCTTTGACTTGCGGTATTCAAGTCATCTTGATCATGGAGACTTATGCTTTGACATCTTAAGCAAACATCTCTAAGGAGATGTGGACCCGGATGATTGGGTATAAGTCAAGTGATCAAGGTGTTTGAATAGCCTATAAAGGATTCACCACTCCTTGCGAGGAGATGTATACCCATGGCCTCTCGTCGGATTGTTACTAAAGTCTTTGGCCAAAGCAATACATGTTTAGAGTAAGGTACTCTTCGATACATGTGGAGTAACTAGAATCCGTAGGACGAGGAAATGATACTTGGGCTAGGTGTGACGTAGTCAGCCTAGTGGGGACTGACACAATAGACCATGTCCTGAACCAAGTGGGTATAAGATGAGTGAAGGGAATGGGGCACGATTCATTCAAGCTACTGAAGGGTTTCAGAAATAGTTCTGGATCAACCGTTGATCTTTTCGGTTAATTGGGGATCATGATGCACTACTAGGTGCCACTCATGATCATTCTATAATTAATGGTTAATTATAGACGGCCAACATAAACCGAGAACCTATTTGGTCACACGCACAACGAGTGTAATCCAAAGGATTTAAAACGAGCTTGAGAATGGGATTCTCAGATCGAGAGAAACTATGTTTGGTTGGACCAAACATAAAGCGAGCATGAAATTGTTTCAGTCGCAATGGAAGCGTGGATGGGCCGTGTCTTATGAAGACATAATGGATGGACCAAAATGGTTTGGTTCTAATCCAATGGATAAGAATGAACCAAAGGGTTTGGTTTATTTTAAACGAATGAACCAAAAGTTGGTTCGGTTCGTTTTAACTTAAAATAAACCATCATGGTTTGGTTTATTTTAACTTATCTTAATGGAGCGGGTTAACGGGCTTTATGGATATGATCCATTAACCATTAAGAGAATTAGTTCTCTATAAAATAGGGCTTAAACCCTAATCCCAAACCCTAATCACAAAGTGGCCGCCCAATCTAGTTGTTGCCGCCCACTCCTTGGAGGAGCAATCGGCGCCAACCCAAAGAGCAGCCACCGCCCAGCTTTGTGCTGCCGTCAAGACCCTTGCCGGCGTCCAAGCTCCAGCCGGTGAACCTCCGGCGACCCTCCGGTGATCCCCTAAAAGGTTCGGCATCAAGGTGAGCTTTTGTCTCCTTGCTTTGGCCGGCGCCTATCTCCTCCACCAAGCTGTCCAGTTTTCTGGACAGCTTCTTCTCCTCTCGTCGGAGCGTCGTTTGGACGACGGTTAGTGCTCCGACAGCGGATAACATACCGGGGATTTGATCTCCGGTAATCCTCTGAGGTGGAGGACGAAGGATTCGTCAATCGGTTGACGAATACCTCTCCGGAGAAGCAAGTCTTGAGGACTTGTTTTAGGTCCGAATTTGGATTCGGATCGTGATCATCTCTCGATCACGTCGTCTTCAACACGAGGCTAGTAACCCGTACGAAGACGAAGCTCGTGGCTTGGCGAAGTCATCCCGAGGAGCTCGGCGTGGATACGGATAGAGACGATTCTTACGAGAATCGTTCCGGTTGATGCCGGTCCCGCTACACGTCATACGGAAGGTATAACGTAGTTTAATTTCTTTTATTGCAATTTTAATTTACGGTTATGTCTACACTTGTTGTAATAGCATGCGTGTGTTGTGTGTGTTGTAATAAATAGGAATATTTATTATTTTTATTGCTTCCGCTGTGCTCATGTTTACGAAACATGATCGAACACACACACGCCGCGGTGCCGGAAACCCAACAGTGGTATCGAGCCCAGGTTGTGTTTCGACATAATCGTAAAATTGGTTTTGCGATAGTCATAATGTATTTCTGGAAATTTTCTAAATTTTGGAAATTTAGAAGTATTTATGAAAATTTTTCAATTTTGGAAAGTCTAGAAGTATTTATGGAAATCTTCCACTTTTGGAAAGTTGGAAGTATTTATGGAAATTGATATTTTCCATAAATAAAATATTTGATTAGATTCTGGAAATTTGTTTCCTAATTTAATCTTGATTTGATTTGGGAAATCAAATCTTTAAATATTTTATTTCCATAAGTAGTTTTAATGATTTAGGAAATTGGTTTCCTAAATAGATTTTCCTTAATCAAATAATTCCATGAATAAAATATGTGATTAGATTTGGAAATTTGTTTCCTAATTTAATTATGATTTGATTTGGAGAATCAAATCTTAAACATATTTTATTTCCATAAATAGTTATGACAAATAAGGAAATTATGTACATGACATAATTGTATGCCATGTAATTGCATTAGATGCATAACATTATGCCATGCGTGTCGTGACATGTAGATGTATGCCATGTATGCCATGCCATGTAGATAATAGTTATTTGCATGCAAAGAGGATGAGACATAAAACCCTAACTCAATATTAAAGCCTACACCTTCCATTAATATGGTTAGAACCAGAGTTCTGTTTCTTGTTTGGGTTGTTGGACTCACTCCAAGCCCGGCTCGAACTCAACATGTTCAAATCATTGGAATAGTTTAACTCTAATATGGTAAGAGTCGAGGTCAATCGTTAGTTTGGGTTGTTGGACTCACTCCAAGCTGGCTAATTGGTTGAATGCGCTCTAACCATATTAAAACTATTTCGCGATTAATGGGTCGGCTTTAACTTGGAGCATCGATTTGTTGGACTCACTCCAAGGTCGATGTGAAGAGAGGTGAAGTTGGGTGCTATGCATATGATGCATACTTGTTAATGTGTTAACAACCCAATGTATGTGTAAACATTAAATTAGTTGATAGCACATTGTGATAGTTACATATACATGATATGTAATCGGTATACTTAATACCCACCATCATAGCTAAGAATGGCTTGTTGGACTCACTCCAAGGTTGTTCTTATCTATGATGGATATCAGCCCATTCGGAGATGGACCTACGATCTCCCGAAGTGATTTTGGGGTTTTTGAATTCGAAAAATGAATGGGATTTATAAATGTATATTGATGCATTTTAAAATCATCTTTATCATATATGCTCGTTTGTATTTCTAATATTGATCATGATGTGTTTGAATTTGCGTTCCATTTTGGATTCAAATAAATTGACTGGGCCGAACTTCTTGGACTAGCTTAGAAACTTGAGAATTTTTCTCAAGGTGGAAAAGCTTGTATGTCCTCGAAGCGCCTCTTCCCGCTCTAGTGACGATGCAACTCTGGACCAATTGTTGGCCTATCAGAAACATGTGAGTGATTCTGAACAAATGAGTTGCATCATGCTAGCCGCGATGGAACCCAAGCTACGAAAGCAGCATGAGCATATGGATGCTCATATCGTAGTCCTTCATCTTTGTGAGTTGGTTGATGAGCAAGTGAGATTCGAAAGGTTCGAAGTCTCAAAGCTCCTCTTCACCTTTGAGATGCTAGGAGGTTCATCCGTGGTATCGCCAACATATCAAGACCGTGGAGTCTTCTCGAGAAACATGAGTAGGACGGTGTTGCTAGTTGATTCCTCAAGAAAGGTTCTAAGAGGAAGTCAAAGGAACAGAAGGGAAAGAAGAGAAGGGCTAAGAAGGTAGAACTAGCACAAAAGGAAACTTGCCATCATTATGGCAAGGAGAGCCATTTGCGAAGAAAGTGCGAGATTTATCTTGAGTCCGTGAAGAAGGATAAGGCATCGGATGCCCCATCTTCTTCAGAAATCTTCTTTATTGATTGTCATTCTATTTCCTCAGACACTTGGGTATTTGATACTGGGTGTGGCTCACATATATGTAATGACATACATGGGCTAAGGAATAGAAGAAGACTCGTCAAGGGAGAGTCAAATTTACGTGTTGGGAATGGAGCAACGGTTGCTGCACTCGCCATCGGAACGTATTTGTTGGAACTCCCTGTAGGACTTGTCTTAGAACTGGACAATTGCTTTTATGTTCCTTCGTTGATAAAGAACATCATTTCTATTTCGTGTTTAAATAGAAATGGGTACCATTTGACTTTTAGTAACAATTGTTGTTACATAACTTTGAATGGAGTTCTTTATGGGACTGGAACTTTAAGCAATGGTGTTTATACGTTGGACGATTCCAAAGGACATTTTCAATATCGGGCGAGCAACACGCGTGCTCGAAAGGATAATCACATAGACTCCTATATGTGGCATTGTCGTCTTGGCCATATAAGCAAGAAACGCATGTCCGAATTACACCGATGTGGAATTCTGGAATCGTTTGAATTGGATTCATACGATACATGCGAATCATGCTTAAAAGGCAATATGACTAAGTTACCTTTTACTGGAAAAGGTGAACGAGTGGGAGAGTTACTAGGTCTAGTACATACTGATGTATGTGGACCTATGTCAACTCAAGCATTAGGAGGCTATGGCTACTTCATTACCTTCACCGATGATCACTCACGGTTTGGGTATGTGTTCTTGATGAAACACAAGTCTGAAGCCTTTGAAAGGTTCAAAGAATTCAGAAATGAAGTAGAGAAACAACATGACAAAAGTATTAAAATACTTCGATCGGATCGAGGTGGTGAATACTTAAGTCAAGAGTTTCTTGATTATCTAAGAGACAATGGCATATTGTCTCAATCGACTCCTATACACCACAAAGATAATGGTGTATCCGAGAGGCGAATCGGACCTTGTTGGACATGGTCAGTCAATGATGAATCATGCGACTCTTCCCAAGTCCTTTTGGGGTTATGCACTTCAGCATACCGCTTACTTGTTAAATGTAATGCCAACTAAGGTAGTCTCTACTACTCCATATGAGATATGGGCTAGTAAGAAACCTCATGTATCTTACTTGAAGATATGGGGTTGTCCTCGCTTATGTGAAGCGGATCAGATCGCATAAATTGGATGCTAAGTCCGATAAATGTCTATTTATTGGATACCCTAAGGAAACAAGGGGTTACTAATTCTATCATCCCGTGGAACAAAAGGTGTTTGTTTCAAGGCATGCCGTGTTTCTAGAGAAAGAGTTTCTCTTGCAAGAAAATAAAGGGGAGTGTCGCGAGCTTGAGGAGGCTCGAGAGACTCAAATAGACATTAATGAGATACCGGTGAAGCACTGACAACAACTCATAGTGATGAGCAATCGGCTGGACCTATTGTAACACCACATCTTCGTAGATCTGGTAGAACACGCAATATTCCTGAGAGATATGGATTTCTCGTAAGTGAATCGAACGCCGTGTTACTCATTGATGATGAGGAGCCTACCAGTTATGAAGAAGTGCTGACAAGTTCAGAAAGGGATAAGTGGCTTGGTGCCATGAAGTCGGAAATGGATTCCATGTACGAAAACCAAGTTTGGAACTTGGTTGACCCACCTGAAGGCATAAAGCCTATAGGGTGCAAGTGTGTTTTCAAGAAGAAAACCGACATGGATGGTAATGTGATTACCTATAAGGCTAGATTGGTGGCGAAAGGATATCGTCAAAAACAAGGTGTTGATTATGACGAAACCTATTCGCCTGTAGCTATGCTTAAATCCATTCGGATGCTCCTGGCCATAGCAGCTCATTATGATTATGAGATATGGCAGATGGATGTGAAAACAGCTTTCCTTAATGGAAACTTGCTCGAGGACGTGTATATGATACAGCCTGAGGGTTTCACATCGGTTGATAAAACCAAGGTATGCAAGTTGCGACGGTCCATTTATGGATTGAAGCAAGCATCCAGGAGCTGGAATATCCGTTTTGATGAGACGATCAAAAAGTTTGATTTCTCACAAAATCCAGACGAACCTTGTGTGTACAAGAAGGTTAGTGGGAGTGCAGTCGTGTTCCTAGTATTGTATGTCGATGACATATTACTTATAGGAAACGATGTGTCCATCTTACAGTCAGTTAAGGTTTGGTTATCCAAGACATTCTCCATGAAAGACCTGGGAGAAGCAACCTACATCCTTGGGATTAAGATCTATAGAGATAGATCGAAACGGTTGCTTGGTCTTTCGCAGTCTACATATATAGACCGAGTGCTAAAGAGGTTTAGCATGTCGGAATCCAAGAAAGGTTATCTGCCCATCAGGCATGGGGTACACCTTTCGAAGTCTATGTGTCCGCGCACAGAAGACGAGAGGATTTGCATGAGTAAGATTCCCTATGCATCCGCAATAGGATCTATCATGTATGCTATGTTATGTACGAGGCCCGATGTATCGTATGCTCTGAGTGTCACGAGCAGATACCAGTCTGATCCAGGAATGGATCATTGGGCGGCTGTTAAGACGATCCTTAAGTACTTGAGAAGAACTAAGGATGTGTTCCTAATATATGGAGAAGGGTACATGGTGATACGTGGGTATACGGATGCCAGATCCAGACAGACAAGGATGATTCCATGTCTTAGTCTGGGTATGTATTCACCTAGAATGGAGACGCAATAAGTTGGAAAGGTTCCAAGCTTGACACTATAGCGGATTCTGCCACTAAGGAAGAATACGTTGCAGCTTTGGAAGCAGCAAAGGAAGCGGTTTGGATCAAGTAGTTCATCTATGAACTTGATGTGGTCTCATCAATGATCCAAACATGTGCTTCGCCGCTATCATCTTATCAGAGAGATCATCAGTAGGAACGAAATACAAATCGAGAAAATTCCCACTGAAAGGAACTTAGCGGATCCTTTGACTAAAGCATTACCTCAAAGTAAGTTTGAGGGTCATGTTAGAGCTTATGGTATTGGATACCGTAGCGATTGACATTAGGCCAAGTGGGAGTCTGTTAGTAATATATGAGAGATGTCCTAAGGCAATCGCCTTATGTATGAACCATTTATATGATAAATGAAGATTCACTATTTGAGTATACATGTTTTATGTATTTGATTGTATCTTAAACTCATTTACTGAATGTCCACGATACGATTCACAGCATGAGAGAATTTGTGATTGGATCACAACTAGTGAGTATCTCTACATGTGTAATTGTGATGTATCGGAATTATCCCTAGTCGATGAATTGATGGATTTGGACACCATCAATTCTGTCGAGACTAGCACGAGGTATACTCCTTGGTGTATCCAAGCAGCTGATTCTCACTGGCTGGAGACATAGTGATGTCCGGAGTTAATCGTGGATGCTAGTTATGGTAACTAGTTCATTGGAGTGACCAGCCGTAAGACTTCATATGGTTCTCTGCATATAGAGATATGTCAATGAAGTTCTTACTGTGGCTTAAGTGCGATGTTCCTTTGACTTGCGGTATTCAAGTCATCTTGATCATGGAGACTTATGCTTTGACATCTTAAGCAAACATCTCTAAGGAGATGTGGACCCGGGATGATTGGGTATAAGTCGAAGTGATCGAAGGTGTTTGAATAGCCTATAAAGGATTCACCACTCCTTGCGAGGAGATGTATACCCATGGCCTCTCGTCGGATTGTTACTAAAGTCTTTGGCCAAAGCAATACATGTTTAGAGTAAGGTACTCTTCGATACATGTGGAGTAACTAGAATCCGTAGGACGAGGAAATGATACTTGGGCTAGGTGTGACATAGTCAGCCTAGTGGGGACTGACACAATAGACCATGTCCTGAACCAAGTGGGTATAAGATGAGTGAAGGGAATGGGGCACGATTCATTCAAGCTACTGAAGGGTTTCAGAAATAGTTCTGGATCAACCGTTGATCTTTTCGGTTAATTGGGGATCATGATGCACTACTAGGTGCCACTCATGATCGTTCTATAATTAATGGTTAATTATAGACGGCCAACATAAACCGAGAACCTATTTGGTCACACGCACAACGAGTGTAATCCAAAGGATTTAAAATGAGCTTGAGAATGAGATTCTCAGACCGAGAGAAACTATGTTTGGTTGGACCAAACATAAAGCGAGCATGAAATTGTTTCAGTCGCAATGGAAGCGTGGATGGGCAGTGTCTTATGAAGACATAATGGATGGACCAAAATGGTTTGGTTCTAATCCAATGGATAAGAATAAACCAAAGGGTTTGGTTTATTTTAAACGAATGAACCAAAAGTTGGTTCGTTTCGTTTTAACTTAAAATAAACCATCATGGTTTGGTTTATTTTAACTTATCTTAATGGAGCGGGTTAACGGGCTTTATGGATATGATCCATTAACCATTAAGAGAATTAGTTCTCTATAAAATAGGGCTTAAACCCTAATCCCAACTCCTTGGAGGAGCAATCGGCGCCAACCCAAAGAGCGCCACCGCAGGCCAGCTGCCGTCAAGACCCTTGCCGCGCCCAAGCTCCAGCCGGTGAACCGCCGGCGACCCTCCGGTGATCCCCTAAAAGGTTCGGCATCAAGGTGAGCTTTTGTCTCCTTGCTTTGGCCGGCGCCTATCTCCTCCACCAAGCTGTCCAGTTTTCTGGACAGCTTCTTCTCCTCTCGTCGGAGCGTTGTTTGGACGACGGTTAGTGCTCCGACAGCGGATAACATACCAGGGATTTGATCTCCGGTAATCCTCTGAGGTGGAGGACGAAGGATTCGTCAATCGGTTGACGAATACCTCTCCGGAGAAGCAAGTCTTGAGGACTTGTTTTAGGTCCGAATTTGGATTCGGACCGTGATCATCTCTCGATCACGTCGTCTTCAACATGAGGCTAGTAACCCGTACGAAGACGAAGCTCGTGGCTTGGCGAAGTCATCCCGAGGAGCTCGGCGTGGATACGGATAGAGACGATTCTTACGAGAATCGTTGCGGTTGATGCCGTTCCCGCTACACGTCATACGGAAGGTATAACGTAGTTTAATTTCTTTTATTGCAATTTTAATTTACGGTTATGTCTACACTTGTTGTAATAGCATGCGTGTGTTGTGTGTGTTGTAATAAATAGGAATATTTATTATTTTTGTTGCTTCCGCTGTGCACATGTTTACGAAACATGATCGAACACACACACGCCGCGGTGTCGGAAACCCAACATAATCTATTTCTTTTCATGACAGATTTGTTATAAAAGGAATAGGGACATTATCTATTCAGGTACATTGATAGGAAATTTATAACTTGAACCACAAGCTCCCACGATGCAAATAGAAGTTATTAACTCATCTTCTAATTCCGATAAGAGAAAAGAACCTTCGAAGATGAACCAAACGTATCTTTGGTATCTTAGGCTTGGTCACATTAACCTAAGCAGAATTCAATAGGTTGATAGCTGATGGACCTTTGGGTTCATTAGTGGTGGAGGATCTCCCAACCTGTGAATCTTGTTTGGAGGGTAAGATGACCAAGAGGCCTTTCAAGGCCAACGGGTATAGATACAAAGATGTGTTGGAATTGGTTCATTCTGATTCGTATGGTCTTATGTCTATCCAGGCAAGAGGTAGTTTTGAACATTTCATCTTTTTCATAGATGATTGTTCAAGATAAGGATGACACTACGATCTGATCGTGGTGGTGAGTACCTCTTGGGAGAGTTTAGGAATTACTTATCAGAGGGTGGACGCCCGGCACACCCACAGAATCTGTAGCAGAGCGAAGGAATAGGACTCTTATGGAGATGGTTAGATCGATGATGAGTTATTCTGACTTTCCAGATTCATTATGGGGATATGATCTAGATACGGCGGTATACATTCTGAACTTGGTTCCATCTAAATCAGTGCCTTCTACTCCCACAGAGTTGTGGACTGGGCGAAAGCCTAGTCTAAGACATATTCGGATATGGGGGAGTCCAGCATATGTGCTGAAGGCAGATGCTGGTAAGTTGGAACCTCATATAGAAGTACGCATGTTCATTGGCTATCCCAAGGGAACGAAGGGTGGATTGTTTTATAGTCCTAGAGATCAGAGGGTGATCGTTAGCACGAACGCCAGATTTATAGAGGAAGACTATGTGATGAGCCACAAGCCCAAGAGTAGAATTGTTCTGGAGGAGTTAAAAGGGGAAGTCACTTCTTTAGTACCACCAGTAAAAGAGGATATACCACATGTCACTGCACCGCGTGTCACAGAGGATACACAGGTGATACCTCATCGTAGTAGGAGGGTTGTTAGACAGCCTGATAGATTCATGTTCTTGGGAGAATCTTGTGATTTGGTCCCTGGCGAACATGAACCTGATCCCTGGACATATGACGAGGCAATCCAAGATAAAGATGTAGTATCTTGGCAAAGTGCAATGAATACTGAGATTGAATCTATGGATTCAAGTCAGGTCTGAGAGCTCTTATGCATAGCAGCTCATATGGATTATGAGGTGTGGCATATTGATGTCAAGACAGCTTTCCTTAATGGAAGTCTTGAGGAAACCATCTACATGAAGCAACCAGAGGGATTCATTGATAAGGGCAAAGAGCATCTTGTGTGAAAGCTTAATCGGCCCATTTATGGATTGAAGCAAGCTTCAAAGACCTTGTAACATTTGCTTTGATGAGGTAATCCAGTCTTTTGGATTTACTCAAAGTCCGGATGAGTCTTGTGTATACAAGAGATGTGACGGAAACGTAGTGGTATTTCTTGTACTATACGTAGATGACATTTTGGTGGTTGGCGACAACATCGAAGTGTTATCGGACGTAAGGGTATGGTTGTCCAGATAGTTTGATATGAAGGACTTGGGAGAGGTGAGACACATCCTTGGGATCAAGGGATCGCTGGAAAAGGATGTTGTGCTTATCCCAAGCTTCATACATAGACACGATTATGGAGCATTTTATCATGCAAAACTCCAAGAAGGGTTTTCTACCTTTCAGGCATGGAGTTCCTTTATCTAAGGAGATCTGTCCTAGATCATCTGAGGTGATAGAGGAGATAATGGCGGTTCTTTATGCTTCGGCAGTAGGAAGCCTCATGTATGTGATGCTCTGTACGAGACCAGATATCTTCTTTGTCGTGGGCATGGTCAGCAGATATCAGAGTAATCCAAGACAGGGATATTGGACTACGGTAAAGCATGTATTGTAGTGCCTGAGAAGGACTAGGGATTATATGCTAGTTTACCGGGCAGACCAATTACTCTCTGTGGGTTACACGGATTCCGATTTCCAATCTGATAGGGATAACAGTAAGTCTACATCAGGTTTTGTCTTTACTTTTGGAGGTGGAGCCATAGTATGGAAGAGTGTCAAGCAAAAATGCGTGGCGGACTCTACCATGGAAGCTGGGTATGTGGCAGCCCTGTGGCGGCCAATGAAGCTGTGTGGCTCAGAAACTTCCTAATGGACTTAGATGTGATTCCTGGTTTGCCTAGAACTATCACAATTTATTGTGATAATAATCGTACAGTTGCAAACTTGAAGGAACCACGAGCCCATAAGGCTAGTAAACACATAGAGCGCAAGTACCACCTGATACGAGAAATCGTAAAGGAGGTAGAAGTTGCTGTTGCCTAGATTGCATCAGAGGATGACCTGGTAGACCCTTTTCACTAAGGCCGTTCTGGCGAGAGCTTTGATAGGCATGTGGAGGGAAGGGGAATCAGATGTATGGCAGTATGATGACAGCATAGTCTTTTAGTATAAGTGGGAGATTGTTGGGATGTATACTGAAAGCCTAGCTCTTTTGTATGAACATCTTTATTTTGAAATAAGAATCACATGATCATTGTTTGTATATTTTTATGGTTATGCAATATTTTCTAACACTTTACATTGTAGATAACATGGTATGTGGTGTCACACAGGAGATCATGTTATCGACCCCTTGAAAAGTATAAGTAAAGGCTCACAACCGAGATGGCTTTGGAAAAACCATCGGAATGGTTGTAGTATGATTTAGTATTGGTTTGTCTTGACCATAGAATCACACTAGTGCACTTTGTGTGTATTGAGCAGGACCGACTTAGAGGTGATTCAATTTATTGCTGAATACATAATCGAATCAGACCTCGGATATTATATTGTACATACTCTTAATCCCGATATAATAACGGGCACATATACTTAGTACTCATCTCTTTGATTTACCAATGGGCATGATTTATAGATTAAATCGATAGACTCGGTAAGTTGGGAGATGATATTATTTATATGGTGTGTCATTGATTATAGGAGAAAACCGTGTCCTATATATTAGGATGATGATGTCCCCTTGAGGAGCTCATAAGATTCATCATGTAAACCCTGCAGGTGGACTTGGTCCGACATGATGAAAAGGTTGAGTGATACTACTCATGGAGTTAGATGTCGATTAATTAATGGTCAGTAAATTAATTAATCGACGGACATTCGAGATCTTAAACACGGGGAGGAAATGTACAAATAATATATGGAGCCCATATTATCATATGGGGGTTGGTGAGGTAGATCAATGATGAACCTTTAGTGGATTGGATCATCATTAGTGGATCGGACTTTATGTGGGCTTGATCCATGGGTGGCCAAGACCCAACTCCTCCTCATGGTCCCTAATGTAGCCTATTAACACCTCATGATGCTTAGATCCAAAGGATAGAAACAAATCTCTAGATCCAAAGGTAGAGATTAAATCTCTAGATCCGACGATTGAGATTAAATCTCTAGATCCGACGGTTGAGATTAAATCCCTAGGACCAATGGATGAGATTAATTCATGACTTTTCCCTAACTCTATAAAAGGATGGCATGGAGTTGGCGTGAAGATGAATAGGAGGAGAGCTAGGGTTTGGGCGGCAAGAAGCAATCCTATTTGAGATAGGATTGGGATTAGGGTTTGGAGGCAAGGGTGGCACCAAATAAGGAAGGATCTTTCTCTCTTCTTCTTCCTCTTGGGGCCAACGTCCAGCAGCCTTCCCAGCTTTTTTCCAGCCTTGGCTGGCGCCCAAAAGCCTCCTTCTTCTCCTTAGGTGGTGGAAACAAGATATAGGGTTTCCCTTGGTGTCTTAGTAGTTTTCCACCACTTTCTTCTCATTCTAGTTGGCCGGCGGCAAGGACTTTTATAGCTCCTTGTTGGTTGAGTTTTGAAAGGAGAAAAACATTGTTTCTCTTCTTCCTCTTGCTTGGGAAAAGCAAGGAAGGAAGTTTTGCGATCTAGGAGCTTCGACTTTTGGTGGATCGTCGCCCACACGACGTCCAAAAGGAGGAAAGTCATACATTAGAAGACCAAGAGGTAGACCTATTCTTCTTTCTCTTTTATTCATTGCTTGTTTTCATTTTACAAATATAAGCATGTTATATTTCTGTAAATGGCTAAATAATACTTGGATCCCGAGCATAAACACAAAAATTGGTGATTCGGACATCGTCTATTCCGTGGCTACTCGTAGAATAGAGGTTGGTCGCTTGAACAACTTATTTGTTCAAGTGACATCTCTAAACGAATAGCACGATGATGACTTGGTTGCTTTGGCAATCCCTTTTGTCTAGGATTAAATTTTTTTAATCCGGGGACATCGAAGGGATCGCCATGGACAAGCTACCGAGGTGAAGTGGGAAGCGAAGTTTCCCCTCACGGACTCGATAAGAGAAACCCTTCAGATAGCTGATGGACCTCTGGGTTCATTAGTGGTGGAAGATTTCCCAACCTGTGAATCTTGCTTGGAGGGTAAAATGACCAAGAGGCCTTTTAAGGCAAAGGGGTATAGAGCCAAAGATGTGTTAAAATTGGTTCATTCTGATTTGTGTGGTCCTTTGTCTATCCAGGCTAGAGGTGGTTTTGAGTATTTCGTCTCTTTTATAGACGATTATTCGAGATATGGAAACATTTACTTGATGCGCTGCAAGTCTGAATGCTTTGACAAGTTCAAAGAATTCAAGGCTGATGTGGAGAAACGTCAAGGTAAAAGTATCAAGACACTACGATTTGATTATGGTGGTGAGTACCTCTTGGGAGAGTTTAGGAATTACTTATCAGAGGCTGGGATTCAATCCCAATTGTCTGCACCTGGCACACCCCAACAGAACGGTGTAGCAGAGCGAAGGAATAGGACTCTTGTGGAGATGGTTAGATCAATGATGAGTTATTCTGAGTTGCCAGATTCGTTCTACGGATATGCTCTAGATACGACAGTGTATATTCTAAACTTGGTACCATCTAAATCAGTGCCTTCTACTCCCACAGAATTGTGGACTGGGCGGAAGCCTAGTCTAAGACATATTCGGATATGGGGGAGTCCAGCACATGTGCTGAAGGCAGATGCTGGTAAGTTGGAACCTCGTACAAAAGTATGCATGTTCGTTGGCTATCCTAGAGGAACGAAAGGTGGTTTGTTTTATAGTCCTAGAGATCAGAGGGTGATCGTTAGCACGAACGCCAGATTTCTAGAGGAAGACTATATGATGAACCACAAGCCCATGAGTAAGATTGAACTCTCATATCGCTGGGTCCTAAATAGGTAGCTTCTCATACATCTTTCCTCTTCCTCACATGTGGGCATGTGTTGATCTAAAAATAATGGAATCGATTCACAAGTAAGAATGACCGATCAAGCAATACGTGTAACTGAACGAGGTGAATCTTCTGATTTTGTCCCTGGCGAACATGAACCTGATCCCTGGACATATGACGAGGCAATCCAAGATAAAGATGTGGTATCTTGGCAAAGTGCAATGAATACTGAGATTGAATCTATGGATTCGAATCAGATGTGGGAGCTAGTAGAACCACCTGATGGTGTAAAAACCATTGGATGCAAGTGGATCTACAAAAGAAAGAGAGGAATAGATGGGAAGGTTGAGACCTTCAAAGTGTGGCTTGTTGCGAAGGGGTATACTCAGAAAGAGGGTATCGATTATGAGGAGACCTTTTTACCGGTATCCATGCTTAAGTCTATCCGAATTCTCTTATGCATTGCTGCTCATATGGATTATGAGGTGTGGCAGATGGATGTCAAGACAGCTTTCCTTAATGGAAGTCTTGAGGAAAACATTTATATGAAGAAACAAGAGGGATTCATTGCAAAGGGCAAAGAGAATCTTGTATGTAAGCTTAATCGGTCCATTTATGGATTGAAGCAAGCTTCGAGGTCTTGGAACATTCGCTTTGATGAGGTAATCCAGTCTTATGGATTTATTCAAAGTCCGGATGAGTCTTGTGTATACAAGAGACGGAAACGTAGTGGTATTTCTTGTACTATACCTAGAGGACATTTTGTTAATTGGCAACAATGTCATGGTGTTATCGGACGTAAGGGTATGGTTGTCCAAACAGTTTGATATGAAGGACTTGAGAGAAGTGGGACACATCCTTGGTATCAAGGTCATAAGGGATCTCAGGAAAAGGATGTTGTGCTTATCCCAAGCTTCATACATAGACACGATTATGGATCGTTTTAGCATGCAAAACTCTAAGAAAGGTTTTCTACCTTTCAGGCATGGAGTTCCTTTATCTACGGAGATGTGTCCTAGAACATCTGAGGAGATAGAGGAGATGAAGGCGGCTCCTTATGCTTCAGCGATAGGAAGCCTCATGTATGCGATGTTATGTACGAGACCAGATATCTGCTTTGCCATGGGCATGGTCAACATATATTAGAGTAATCTAGGATAGGGACATTGGACTGCGGTAAAGCATATTTTGAAGTACCTGAGAAGGACTAGGGATTATATGCTAGTTTACCAGGCAGACCAATTACTCCCTGTGGGTTACACAGATTCTGACTTCCAATCAGATAGGGATAACAGTGAGTCAACCTCAGGTTTTGTGTTTACTTTGGGAGGTTGAGCCTTTGTATGGAGGAGTGTCAAGCAGAAATGCGTGGCGGACTCCACCATGGAAGTTGAGTATGTGGCAGCCTCTGAGGCGGCCAAAGAAGTTGTATGGCTCAGGAACTTTCTGATGGACTTGGATGTGATTCCTGGTTTGCCTAGAACTATCACAATTTATTGTGATAATAGTGGTGCAGTTGCAAACTCGAAGGAACCACGAGCTCATAAGGCAAGTAAGCACATAGAGCGCAAGTACAACCTGCATCGGAGGATAACCTGGCAGATCCTTTCACTAAGGCCCTTCCAGCGAGAGCTTTTGATAGGCATGTGGAGGGAATGGGGATCAGATGTATGGTAGTTTAACGACAGCATAGTCTTTTAGTATAAGTGGAAGATTGTTGGGATGTATACTGAAAAGTCTATCTTTTGTATGAACATCTTTATTTTGAAATAAGAATCACATGATCATTGTTTGCATATTTTTATGGTTATGCATATTGTCTAATACATTATATTATAGATAACATGGTGTGTGGTGTCACACGGGAGATCATGTTATCGGCTCCTTGTAAAGTATAAATAATGGCTCACAACTGAGATGGCTTTGGACAAACCATTTGAATGGTTGTACTGTGATTTGGTATTGGTTTGTCTTGACCATAGAATCACACTGGTGCACTTTGTGTGTATTGAGCAGAACCGACTTAGAGGTGATTCGATTTATTGCTGACTACATAATCGAATCAGACCTCAGATATTATATTTTACATACTCTTAATCCCGATATAATAACGAGCAAATATAATTAGTATTCATTTCTTTGATTTACCAATGGGCGAGATTTTTAGATTTAATCGATAGGCTCGGTAAGTTGGGAAATGATATTATTTATATGGTGTGCCATTGATTATAGGAGGAAACAGTGTCCTATATATTAGGATGATGATGTCCCCTTGAGGAGCTCATAAGGTTCATCATGTAAACCCTGCAGGTGGACTTGGTCCGGCATGATAAAAAGGTTGAGTGGTACTACTCATGGAGTTAGATATGGATTAATTATTGGTCATTAAATTAATTAATCGATGGACATTCGAGATCTTAAACATGGGGAGAAAATGTACAAATAATATATGGAGCCCATATTAACTTATGGGGGTTGGTGAGGTAGATCAATGATAATCCTTTAGTGGATTGGATTATCATTAATGGATCAGACTTTGTGTGGGCTTGATCCATTGGGTGGCCAAGATACAACTCCTCCTCATGGTCCCTATTGTAGCCTATTAAAATCTTATGAAGCCTAGATCCAATGGATGAAAACAAAACTCTAGATCATAAGGTAGAGATTAAATATCTAGATCCGACGGTTGAGATTAAATCTCTAGATCCGACGGTTGAGATTAAATCCCTAGAACCAATGGTGGAGATTAAAACAAGGCTTATCCCTAGCTCTATAAAAGGATGCTTAAGGGTTGGCGTGGAGATTGATTAGAAACAAGGGGCTTAAGGGTTGGGCGGCAAGAGTTGTGAGGCTTAGGATTTCGGTGTCGGTGGCACCAAATAAGGAAAAGATTTCCTTTCTTCTTCTTCTTCCTTGGTGGCCAGCACCTCTCTCCTTCTTCCCTCCCTTGGTCAATGTCCAAACCAGCTCTTCTCCTTCTCCTTGTCCGGTGGAACCAAGGCTTAGGGTCCTCCCTTGGAGCTCTTGGCCGGCAAGCATCCTTTTCTCCCTTCTCCTTGTTGGCCGGCGGAAAGCAACTTGTTTGTTGTTTTTTGGTTGGCTAAAGGAAGGAGAAAGAGTTTTGTTTCTATTCTTCCTCTTGCTTGGAATGAGCAAGGAAGGAATATTGGTGATCTAGGAGCTTCAACTTTTGGTAGATTGTCGTCCACACGACGTCCGAAAGGAGGAAGGTCATACAATAGAAGACCGAGAGGTATAACACTTATCTATCTTCATATGTAACATGTTTGTAATTGTTTTTCAATTATATATGCATGATATATTCTTTTTTTGGCTAAATATACTTGGACCCAAAATATAAACACAAAAGTCGGAGATCCGTACATCGTCTATTCCGCGGCTATTCGTAGAATAGAGGTTGGTGGCTTGAACAACAAGTTTGTTCAAGTAACCACTCTAATCGAATAGCACGACGATGAAACGATTACTTGGGTGATCTCTTTTGTCTAGGATTAAATTTTTTTAATCCGGGGACATCGATGGGATCGCCATGAACAAGCGACCGAGTTGAAGTGGGAAGCGAAGTTTCCCCTCACTCATGGAACCCTTCATACTTTTATATGAATGCTATGCTTATATGTTCTTAAATGATCATGTCACTACTTTTATATGAATGCTATGCTTATATGTTCTTAAATGATCATGTCAATAATTTTTATATGAATGTTATGCCTATATGTTGTCTAGATGAACATGTCACTACTCTATTTCTAATTCTTGATGGATGGCTTTAGTGAGTAGGAAAGGATCTTACTAAGCCTATGTGTTGATAGTTGATGTTTCCCTTGTACTGTAGATAAGGGAAAAGAATGGCTAAATTAAAGGGAGCAGCAGGAGGGGCAAAGTGTGTGTGGCAGTGGCATGGTGGAGGAGATTTGTTTTAGGTTCAAAGACTTATGCATGTTTTCCCTTTAAGTCTTGTATGATAGTGGTTAAGAGTCGAACTCTACTTGATGTTGATGGTTGCTACTTGGTTCCTTTAAGTTGATTATCATGAACTTGAACTAAGTACTTATGAAATGATTATGCATTCTCCATGTTTCATGTTCTATGTTTTAAATAAAAAAAATAAAAAGTTTCAAGTCTTCCGCTATAAATGCATGTATGTAGTCTTTCGCTGTAAATGCATATATGTATGATCGCGTCGCGCCGCCCTTCGAACCCCTCTCTAGAGTACGTGGAAAGGACGGGCATTACAATCTGAGCATCTCCACGTCCACAGGACCATCTTGAACCCAGGTCCTACAATTAACATACAACATAACTAAATACCAACATAAACAATCTGTAGGAAAAAGGAATCTAACCCAATCCTAATCCCTGATCGATCAACCAAATCCCATAGTGGTACAATCTCATACCATTCATTAATTACCCAACAATTTCCCAATATTAATCAAATTAAATTCATTATATAATCCATGAATCAACTCTAGCATCAACTATAATGGTAACACACCCTACTTCAACATACCAAATCAAAGCTTATCTCATAATGATTCACAGCTCCCTCACAAGAACAAACAGAGCATCGGCCAGATCGATATTCATCTATGCATCATCCAACAAGTATCATAAAGATAATGAAACTCACCCTTCAATCTAAACTTGCCCTGTTAATTCATATCTAGTTTCCCTAGCCAATTTTTGATCACCACTGTAGCTCATCAACACCACCAAACAAAACCTTTAAGAACAGCATATCTCAAATCTTTCAATACAACACCCTACTCCAAAGATCAATTATCCAACAAATAAAATGATGAAGGAATTTTTATCCCACAGTAACAAGGTGCTCACCAGAGCCAATCACGGTTGTGAACAGGGATAAATCAAATCCAATTGCTGCTGTGAACCGAGATGAACTAAATAACCAACCTCATGACACTGCCATCATCAACTTCCGACGACCATCGCAAGCTAAACGTCCTCCCTGAACTGCTCTGTTCGCTGGAGGCAGTTCAACGCCGACAATCACTGCAACCGATCCATGATCCAAGCCTCAGATCATCATCCAACAACTAGGTTTTCTTCCCAAATCAAATACCAATCGTCGATTCACTCCTCTGCACTCGGAGTTCACAGCCCTGGCGGTGTCGCGTGCGTGCGGAGAGGAAGCCAACGACAGAATGTAGCTCACAGTGGCAGCTTGTTGCGACGGTCAGAGGGCGACCGTGAATGGGCAGAGCGAAGGGCAAGCTGACCGGCACAACGAACTGGCTTGGGGCGCCGGCGATCGAAGAGCAAGGAGACCTCGCGGCTGGCTTGGGGCGCCACCGATCGAAGAGCAACGAGAGCTCACGGCTAGCTTGAGGCTTGCGTCGTCTGGAGGCTGACCGGCAACGGCTTATCATAGGTGGCGGCGAGCGAAGAGGAGACGCCGACGAGCTAAACTCCAACGGCGATCTACGATCGGGAGAGGAAAAGGAGAGGTCGCGCGCGATCGAGAGAAATGATCGACAGTGGAGAAATAGGAGGAGTCGTGAAGAAATGGCGATTTGGAAAACTTCTCGTCTGAGGAAATGACAGAAATTAGTTTAATTAAACCATTTAATACTTTGTTAGAAGATAGTCTATACAGGCTTTACAAAAGCATGTTCGTTTTATCCCCATGAAATATCCATAGAACCTCCATTTAAATCCAGCAAAAATTTCTAAAAATTTCTGAAAAAATTCTATAAAACAATTTATTAATTAACAAGGGTATTAATAATTTTTTTCCTCGGTATTTTACATTCTCCCTCACTTATAAAAATTCGGTCCCCAAATTTTGTACTAACATGTAAAAATTTCTTCAAGCAAGTTTTCGAAAGGACCACATACCTTCCTCAAGTGAACAGATGAGACTATCGAGCCCGGATAGTATCTTCCAACTCTCACATAGCCTCCTCATCGGTATGATGCTGTCATCCAACCTTTACGAGTCGGATGGTTTTCGTCCCACTACTATCGCTGCTTGCGACCCAGGCTCCACCCTGGAATCTCCTCGTAAGTCACATTAGACTGATGTAGAATCGGAACCTCTTTCGGGTCATGATATGAATGCGGAACGTATTTCCTCAGCATATAAACATAAAATATGTTATGAACACCTGCAAGTGTCGGAGGTAAAGCCAACCGGTAAGCTACCCCCCAATCCGCTCCAACATCTCAAATGGACCAATGTAGTGTGGAGATAACTTTCATTTTAGACCATATCATTTCACCCCTCTCATAGGTGAAACATGTAGAAATACCTGTTCCCCGACTTCCTCCCACAACACGGGAGATCTACAGGGCCTACCGTATAGGGCCTCAGAAGAAGTCATCTGTATGGATGAGTGATAACTGTTCTTATAGTCAAATTCCACTAAAGGAATGTGATTCTCCCAACTACCTCCATAATCCATGATACAAGATCTTAATAGATCCTCCAATGTCTGAATGGTACGCTCAGACTGTCTATCTGTCTGTGACTAAACTTTGTACTGAGTCAAAGCACTATGCCCATGGTCTGATGCAAACTCTACCAAAATCGTGAAGTAAATTGCGGGTCTCTATCAGATATAATACCCAAAGGCACGCCTTGCAATCTGATAATCCCTCGACAGTACAACTCTGCCAAACAATCCAACAAATCAATTCCATGAATAGGCAGAAAGTGAGCTGTTTTGGTTAGTCGATCACCCAAATCGCATCATGTGCTTTACGGGTTCTGGACAATCCTGTAAAGAAAACCCATCGTGATATGCTCCCACTTCTAATTTGAAATCGGAATTTCCTAAAACAATCCAGCGGTGTAACGCCCGTGAAATTCTAGCAATTTTACGAGAATTTTTGGCTTTATGATGATGGGCTTTATGTAGGCCTTTTTGGAGAAATAAAAGAAAATAAGCCAAAAAGAGATGCAAAGCCTAGGAATTGAACCCCCCACCTCTAGAGATAGCCAAGCCTTATAGATGCACCCACTAACCATAAGCCCAATAAAATCATATCATTAGAGGAAAGGGGGAACCTATAGATAAATGGGAGGAGGGTAAATGAAGAGGCTTGACAAGGAGAAGAGAAACTTCTCTTCCTCCCCTTTATAAAGAAGAGAGAAGTTCCACTTGGCCACTTCTTCCTTCCTTCTTCCTCTTCTCTTCATTCTCACCGAAACCCCAAGCTCTTCTTCCTCCTTTGGCCGAGAGCTCCTTGCAAGCTAGGAGAGAGCTAGGTGACCTCCATTAGGTCATCTCCCCAAGCAAAGCGAAGGATGTAAGTTTTCCCCTCACCTGCAGTATATTAGTTTGGTAGGGTTGGTTGCTTGAAAGAAATATGAAATTGTAGCCTTATAAGTTTCGGCCAACTAAGTTGGTGGGCTAGGATTCATGAAAATGCTACTAAGGGAGGTTTTTATGGGTGATATGTTTCAAGTAGATACCTTTAGGAGACCAAAGTGCAAAGGTGATGACCCTATATGGTTCGGCCACCCCCAAGATTTTAGGGTTAGGGTTGCATGAACTTGATCCTAAAGTTATATTCTTGGTTGGTATGTTTCAAGTAAGACCCTTGGGTATCCACCATCCGAGATGATGCCCTTGTAGGTTTCGGCCACCCTAGGTAATTAGGGTTAGGGTTGCATGAAAATATCCCTAATGATGCTATGCTAGATGATAATGCTCATGAATGAATATTAGGTGGCAAGAACCCTAGTTGAGCCCCTTGTAGGTTTCGGCCACCCTAGGTAATTAGGGTTAGGGTTGCATGAAAATATCCCTCATGATGCTAAGCTAGGTTATAATGCTTTATGAATGAATTTTTGGGGACCAAACCTAAGCTTGAGCCCCCTTACAAGTTTCGGCCAACCCATGGTTTTAGGGTTAGGGTTTCATGAAAACACCCCTATATGTAATTGTGCTATGTGTATAGTTTTTAATATGACATGAACTTTGCTTGGGTGATGATTATGTTATGATTCAATGCAACATGAAATTAGGCTATGTGATGAACATGTTTTACGATTTAATATGCCATGAATAGGCTTAGGAAATATGCTTCCTGTTATGATGTAATGTGCCATGTAATATGCCATGATGAACATGTTGTGTGAAGTAATATGCCATGTATATTCTTCGGGAATGTGCTTCAAGTTTATGGAGTATTGTGCCATGAAATATACCTAGGTGAAGAACATGTTTTGTGATTTAATATGTCATGAATATGCTTAGGAAATATGCTTCATGTTTACGATGCAATATGTCATGAAACATGCTTATGTGATGAACCCGTTTATGCTTTAGGACCCCTTTAGGGTACTCTTATGTTATGAATGCATGTGTCCTTATAAAATGACTAAGATGGAGATGCTTCCCTTTCAAGTAGGGATCAAGAGCTCTCCTTATGATAAGATAAGATGGAGATGCTTCCCTTTCAAGTAGGGATCAAGAGCTCTCCTTATGATAAGATAAGATGGAGATGCTTCCCTTTCAAGTAGGGATCAAGAGCCTCTTATGATAAGATAAGATGGAGATGCTTCCTTTCAAGTAGGGATCAAGAGCCTCCTTATGTCAAGATAAGATCAAGATGCTTCCCTTCTTATGATGGGGATCAAGAGCATTCTTTATATTATGTCCAAAAAGAAAGAATTAAGTATTTTACTTTGCAAGAGGTTAAGTACCCACGGTGGTCGTTAATCAAATCCATAGGGACACAAGAAGACGTAAGAGGTCTTGCCCTGGTAAGACGTAAGAGGTCTTGCTCTAATAGTACTGGTGGCTCGCTACCCCAACCTATTAGGGAACGCGCATTATGTGGTACTTAACCTGGGGCCCCCCAAACAAGTTATGATGATATTGAAGTATTTATAAGTATATGTTTTGAAAAGAAAAGACTTTTATGATATTGTGTATGCTTATGTTAAATGCTCCGAATGCTTACGAACTAGGTTCTTTATGCATGCTAGATGTTATGAAGTTATGATGATATTGAAGTATTTATAAGTATATGTTTTGAAAAGAAAAGACTTTTATGATATTGTGTATGCTTATGTTAAATGCTCTGAATGCTTACGAACTAGGTTCTTTATGCATGCTAGATGTTATGAAGTTATGATGATATTTAATAATTAAAAAGTATATTATTTTAAAAGAAAAGACTTTAATGATATTGTGTATGCTTATGTTAAATGCTCTGAATGCTTACGAACTAGGTTCTTTATGCATGCTAGATGTTATGAAGTTATGATGATATTGAAGTATTTATAAGTATATGTTTTGAAAAGAAAAGACTTTTATGATATTGTGTATGCTTATGTTAATGCTCAATGCTTACTAACCAGGTTCTTTATGCATGCTAGATGTTATGAAGTTATGATGATATTGAAGTATTTATAAGTATATGTTTTGAAAAGAAAAGACTTTTATGATATTGTGTATGCTTATGTTAAATGCTCTGAATGCTTACGAACTAGGTTCTTTATGCATGCTAGATGTTATGAAGTTATGATGATATTGAAGTATTTATAAGTATATGTTTTGAAAAGAAAAGACTTTTATGATATTGTGTATGCCTATGTTAAATGCTCTGAATGCTTACGAACTAGGTTCTTTATGCATGCTAGATGTTATGAAGTTATGATGTTTAGAGTTAAGTCTAAGTATGTGGTGACTATGTACTTTATGCTAGTTTAGAATTTATGATGTGGTGAAGGTTATGGGTAAGGTTAAGAATACTTGCGATTATGTTCTTCTACATGATTAGGGTTTATGTTATTACAAATGTTTATGTTCAAGTTAACCAAATGCTTATGATTACGCCTTTATGCATGTTTGAATTTCTGATGAATGGTTATGGTTACTTTGAAGAATGTTCGTACTATGTACTTTATGTAGGTTTAAAAGGCTTAGGTTAGGAATGCTTATTGTTAAGTTTTAAAACGCTTATGAATTACGCTCTTTCATGCATGCTTAGTTTATGCAGCTTATAACGCTCATGTTCAAAGTATGCCCGCTTAGATTAATTATGCTTAACCCGCTTATGAACAATTCTATGCCATGCTTAGTTCTTTTGTACTATTACCGGATATGTTGTTGATTAGTGTTGCTATGAAATGCTTAGGTCATTTTCTATGCCAAAGATGCTCATGTTCTAATAGTTTGATGAAATCGTGGCTTTTGTGAGTAGGCAAGGATCTTACTAAGCTATATGCTTATAGTTTATGTTGTCCATATAACGCAGATAAAGGAAGTCTGCACTAGAGGAAGTGGCAGAGGGGCCATGTGCGTGTGTGTGATAGTGGCATGGTGGAAGAAGACCCTTCACTATCTCGCTTATATTTATATGCTCTAAGAACAATTTAAGACATTGCTTCCGCTTATAAGACTTGTGTTTAATGAGTATCCCTTTATTTAAGAGGTTCGATATGTTAGAACTCATGAACTAATCCTTTTGTTATGCATGTTATGAAATGAGATAAGATATGTGGTCATGCACGAATAAAGATAGATGGCGCTGAAAGAAGTTGTTTCTGCTTATGATAACCCGTTACATGTAGACAGCAATACGCAACTGAACGAAGTAGTATGCTAATAAAAAAATATATAGACATAAGTAGCCGAGAGATATATAAGGGCGGCGCATGTGGTATCAGAGCGGGTTCACCTTTCCACTATCACACATCAAGCCTCCATCCTGCTATTTCCAAGTAAGTAACTTTATGCATACTTGAGTTCTTTTATAATGAAGAATGACTCCTATCTAGATAGAAATAATACCTCATCATGTTTTAGTAGATTGGAATCACACTTGTGATCTAGATAGAAATAATACCTTATCATGTTTTAGTATATTGGAATCACACTTGTGATCCAGATAGAAATAATACCTTATCATGTCTTAGTAGATTGGAATCACACTTGTGATCTCGATAGAAATAATACCTTATCATGTTTTAGTAGATTGGAATCACACTTGTGATCTAGATAGAAATAATACCTCATCATGTTTATGATATGAGATACCACTTGGAATCACACTTGGAATCACACATGTTTATAAAACCCTATTGAGACTCAAATATTAAGGATACCATACCTTGTTTATGATATGAGATATTAGATGCACGTATATGAGTAGAAATTATAATAACACCTTAATTAATTATTCATTTATCACTTAGATAACATGAACGGGAGACGTAGTGCTAGAGGGAATGACTCAGCACCCCCACCAGATTTGATGCATGTGGTTACCGAGCTACAGCGTCAGGTCACAGAGCAACAGCTGGTTATCAATGCTCTCACGAATCAACAAGGGAACCCTAGCACCACCCCAGGGATGCAGAACGTAACTCCTAACACGACCACTATGGTGCAAGCACCGCTAATCAATGCTGCCACTGGGGTCCGGCCCGAAGCCTATCTGATTCAGTGGCAGAGGCTGAAACCAGAAAATTTCTCTGGTGCCGGCGAACCATGGGATGCCCAAGCCTGGTTCAAAACAGTTGAAAGCATCGTGGAGCTACTGGATTGGCCCGAGCACGAAAGGATAAAATGTGCCTCGTTCTGTCTTTCCGGGGATGCCAGGATGTGGTGGGAGAGAGTCGCGAAGAGACAAGTAAATCAAATGAGGTGGATAGACTTTGAATCGGAGTTCTTGAGGAGTTCTTTGAGAGCGGATCACAAATAAGCACTACGATGAGTTTCGAGTTTCGACAAGGCGATCTATCAGTTAGTGAAGCTATGAAAAGGTTCAACCGGCTGGCACGCCTCTGCCCAGAGTTAGTCGGTACTGAGAGGGAGAGGATCAGACTCCTGCTGAAAATGTTGCGACCGGAGATAGCCCTGAATGTGGCCGGCGGAGTCAATCGACCCCAGACCGCCGAGGAGTTGTTCAGTGCCACCGTCACGAGCACTACGAACAACATCGATCAACAGTAAGGCACGAACCGGAGAGCCAAAATCTCAGAATACTAGCTGGAAGAGAGACCGCAGTGGCAAGAAGAAACAGTGGAATGGCCCAAGAGGGGGCCCAGGAAACCGCCAAACTGGGTATCCTGACTGTCCTACATGTGGGAAGAAGCATCCGGGGGAATGTCGTCAGGGCACGAGGAAGTGTTACAACTGTGGACGGGAGGGGCACATAGCCTGGAACTGCCCTACCCGAGTTCAGGCACCGCCACAGCAGTATGTCCAGTACCCGGGAGCTCCTCCACAGCTTCACCAGATGCAGGCGACGATAGAAGGTCCTCAAATAAGTCAAGGAGATCGAAGCCTAGGTTGGGACAAATGCGAGGTGTTCTCCCTCACGAGAGAAGATGTAGCGGTTGTCACAGGTCAGCTAATTATTTCCAGTCAATACGCTACTGTCTTGTTTGACACCGGGGCAACCCATTCATTCATCGCTACGCCTTTCATAAGAAAGATAGATAGGCATCCCCAAGCTTTGGACTATGAATTTTTAACGACGTTACCTTCGGGAGAGGTGATGCCATCCACCCATATTCTGCGCGCCGCACCAATTAGGCTCGCAGAAGGGAGCTCTATGGTGACACGATAGTCCTAGATATGTGGGACTATGATGTTATATTGGGCATGGACTTTACGCACAAGTGCGGTAGCGTCAATTGAGTCGTAAGCGGAGGGTAATCTTCCGACCGAGCGGAAGTTTCATTTGAATTTATCGGGGAGTCGAAGAAAGGAACAAAGAAGTTCTTATCGGCACTAAAGGCCCAAAAAATGTTAGAAGACGGATGCACCGGATTTCTCGCACATGTGGTGGATACCATATCAGCGAAGAACCAGAAGATAGAAGATGTCAGAGTGGTACGTGACCATCTGGAGGTGTTTCCTGATGACCTACCTGGGTTACCACCTGATAGAGAAATTGAGTTCGAGATCGAATTAATTCCCGGAACTAATCCGATCTCCAAGGCACCCTACCGAATGGCGCCAACTGAGTTGAAAGAACTACAGAAACAACTACAGGAGTTACTTGGCCAGGGATTTATCTGTCCTAGTCACTCACCATGGGGAGCTCCAGTGTTGTTCATAAAGAAAAGGGATGGGTCTATGCGAATGTGTATAGACTACCGGGCACTAAACAACGTAACCATCAAGAATATGTACCCCCTTCCCAGGATCGATGACTTGTTCGACCAGCTGAAGGGAGCTACTGTCTTTTCAAAGATCGATCTCAGATCTAGCTATCATCAAGTAAAAGTAAAGCCAGATGATATTCCGAAGACGGCCTTCCGAACAAGATATGGACATTATGAGTTTGTAGTTATGCCCTTTGGCGTAACCAATGCTCCTGCAATGTTCATGGACTTGATGAATCGAGTATTCTCGGCTTTCCTCGACAAATTTGTGATCGTCTTCATCGACGATATTCTTATCTACTCGAGAGGCCGAGAAGAGCATGCCGAACACCTGAAGACAGTACTACAGATTCTTCAGAAAGAGCGACTATATGCCAAGTTCCCCAAATGTGAGTTCTGGCTCAATCAAGTGTCATTCTTGGGTCATGTCATCTCTAAAGAAGGAATCATGGTGGACCCAGTAAAGATTGAGGCTGTACGGAACTGGAATAGGCCAAGGAATGCGAGTGAAATCAGAAGTTTCCTCGGGCTAGCAGGCTATTACAGGAAGTTTGTAGAGGACTTCTCTAGAATTGCAGCCCCTATGACAGCCCTCACCAGAAAGGACAAGCAATACAAATGGACTGAGGACTGTGAGAGGAGTTTTACGGAACTAAAGAGGAGACTGACCAGCGCTCCCATTCTGACTCTCCCTGAAGATAATGGAAGCTTCGATATGTATAGTGACGCTTCCAAACTGGGGCTCGGAGCTGTACTTATGCAAAACGGCAAGGTCATCGCTTACGCCTCTAAACAGCTCAAAGAGCACGAAATAAATTATCCTACCCATGACTTAGAACTGGCGGCCGTGGTATTCGCTCTAAAAATATGGAGGCACTACTTATACGGAGCGCGGTGCAGGATTTATACCGACCACCAGAGTCTGAGATATTTCTTTACCCAGAAAGACCTAAAGATGAGACAACACAGATGGCTTGAGCTAGTCAAAGATTATGATTGTGAGATATTCTATCACCCAGGAAAGGCCAACAAGGTGGCAGATGCGCTTAGCAGAAAGTCCGGTGCCGCTTTGATGTCCTTATCGATGCTATCTCAACCCCTGAAAAGGGAGATAATGAATTACGGAATAGAAATCATTTTTGGACAACTTTCCACCATGACTATAACGCCGACGCTGTTCAACGATATAAAGGGAAAGCAAGATGGTGATTCAGACATCCAGAAGTTCAAACAAGAAGTACTGGAAGGAAGGGATAATGGATTCCGCACCACCGACGGCGGATTATTATACTTCCGGGATCGCCTATGCATTCCGAATGATCCGGAGTTACGGCAGAAGATACTCGAGGAATCCCATGGAACCCCTTATACCATGCATCCTGGATCTAATAAAATGTATCAGGACTTAAGGGATAAATTTTGGTGGTCTGGCATGAAAAGGGATGTGGCTCAGTACGTCAACACATCGACTGCGGAAGGTGAAGGCGAACACTGTAAACACTGGGGATTCTGCGGCAATCTGATTCGAGTGGAAATGGGAAGAAATTTCCATGGATTTCATCTCGGGATTACCCAGAACAACAAATGGTTACGATGCTATATGGGTAATCATAGACCGGTTGACAAAGTCTGCCCATTTCCTGGCAATCAAGATGACCTATTCGGTTGAGCAGCTAGCTCAATTATATGTCAAGGAAATTATCAAATTACATGGAGTGCCTAAGGCTATTATTTCTGACCGGGATGGCCGTTTTACCTCCCATTTCTGGGAATGTGTTCAGAAGGCTCTTGGCACTAAGTTGAGATTCAGCACTGCGTTTCATCCTCAGACCGACGGTCAGACGGAAAGAGTGAACCAGGTGCTGGAAGATATGCTGCGGGCCTGTGCTCTAGACTTTAAGGGGAGCTGGTGTCGATATTTGTGCCTGGCAGAATTTGCTTACAACAACAGCTACCAGGCTACCATTGGAATGGCACCCTATGAAGCTCTATACGGGAGAAGATGCAGGTCTCCTATCTGTTGGTACGAGGGTGGTGAGAGGAGGGAAATGGGTCTTCAGGCCGATATTATTGACAATACCACCCGCGCTATACAGAATATCCGTCAGAGAATCGAAACTTCTCAGAGCCGACAAAAGAGCTATGCGGATATGCGGCGTAGACCGTTAGAATTCAAGTCGGGACCTGTATTCTCAAAGTGACCTATGAAGGGACTGATGAGATTCGGAAGGAAGGGTAAACTGAATCCACGTTACGTGGGACCCTATCCGTTATCACAGAGAGTGGGCAAGGTGGCGTACAAGCTGGAACTGCCCCAAGAGATGTCGGCTATACACAACGTGTTCCATGTCTCTATGCTCAAGAAATGCATATCCAGAGCGGACCAAGTGGTCGAGCCACAAATTGTACACGTTCAAGAGGACCTGAGTATCGGAAGTCGGCCTATCCAGATACTAGACCGAGATGTCAAGAGACTAAGGAACAAAGAGGTGCCCTTAGTAAAGGTCCTGTGGCAGAATTCGCAATATGAGGAGGCTACTTGGGAACGCGAGGAGGACATGAGGCAGAAGTACCCGGAATTGTTTTAAGTTTCGAGGATGAAACTTTTACAAGGTATGAGGGATTGTAACGCCCGTGAAATTCTAGCAATTTTACGAGAATTTTTGGCTTTATGATGATGGGCTTTATGTAGGCCTTTTTGGAGAAATAAAAGAAAATAAGCCAAAAAGAGATGCAAAGCCTAGGAATTGAACCCCCCACCTCTAGAGATAGCCAAGCCTTATAGATGCACCCACTAACCATAAGCCCAATAGAATCATATCATTAGAGGAAAGGGGGAACCTATAGATAAATGGGAGGAGGGTAAATGAAGAGGCTTGACAAGGAGAAGAGAAACTTCTCTTCCTCCCCTTTATAAAGAAGAGAGAAGTTCCACTTGGCCACTTCTTCCTTCCTTCTTCCTCTTCTCTTCATTCTCACCGAAACCCCAAGCTCTTCTTCCTCCTTTGGCTGAGAGCTCCTTGCAAGCTAGGAGAGAGCTAGGTGACCTCCATTAGGTCATCTCCCCAAGCAAAGCGAAGGATGTAAGTTTTCCCTCACTGCAGTATATTAGTTTGATAGGGTTGGTTGCTTGAAAGAAATATGAAATTGTAGCCTTATAAGTTTCGGCCAACTAAGTTGGTGGGCTAGGATTCATGAAAATGCTACTAAGGGAGGTTTTTATGGGTGATATGTTTCAAGTAGATAC
The DNA here is from genome assembly GCA_025175895.1 of Wurfbainia villosa. Taxonomy (NCBI): domain Eukaryota; kingdom Viridiplantae; phylum Streptophyta; class Magnoliopsida; order Zingiberales; family Zingiberaceae; genus Wurfbainia; species Wurfbainia villosa. The sequence goes on from CM046002.1 coordinate 88,275,432, forward strand.
CTTTAGGAGACCAAAGTGCAAAGGTGATGACCCTATATGGTTCGGCCACCCCCAAGATTTTAGGGTTAGGGTTGCATGAACTTGATCCTAAAGTTATATTCTTGGTTGGTATGTTTCAAGTAAGACCCTTGGGTATCCACCATCCAAGATGATGCCCTTGTAGGTTTCGGCCACCCTAGGTAATTAGGGTTAGGGTTGCATGAAAATATCCCTAATGATGCTATGCTAGATGATAATGCTCATGAATGAATATTAGGTGGCAAGAACCCTAGTTGAGCCCCTTGTAGGTTTCGGCCACCCTAGGTAATTAGGGTTAGGGTTGCATGAAAATATCCCTCATGATGCTAAGCTAGGTTATAATGCTTTATGAATGAATTTTGGGGACCAAACCTAAGCTTGAGCCCCTTACAAGTTTCGGCCAACCCATGGTTTTAGGGTTAGGGTTTCATGAAAACACCCTATATGTAATTGTGCTATGTGTATAGTTTTTAATATGACATGAACTTTGCTTGGGTGATGAATATGTTATGATTCAATGCAACATGAAATTAGGCTATGTGATGAACATGTTTTACGATTTAATATGCCATGAATAGGCTTAGGAAATATGCTTCCTGTTATGATGTAATGTGCCATGTAATATGCCATGATGAACATGTTGTGTGAAGTAATATGCCATGTATATTCTTCGGGAATGTGCTTCAAGTTTATGGAGTATTGTGCCATGAAATATACCTAGGTGAAGAACATGTTTTGTGATTTAATATGTCATGAATATGCTTAGGAAATATGCTTCATGTTTACGATGCAATATGTCATGAAACATGCTTATGTGATGAACCCGTTTATGCTTTAGGACCCCTTTAGGGTACTCTTATGTTATGAATGCATGTGTCCTTATAAAATGACTAAGATGGAGATGCTTCCCTTTCAAGTAGGGATCAAGACCTCTAGTTATGATAAGATAAGATGGGGATGCTTCCCTTTCAAGTAGGGATCAAGAGCTCTCCTTATGATAAGATAAGATGGAGATGCTTCCCTTTCAAGTAGGGATCAAGAGCTCTCCTTATGATAAGATAAGATGGAGATGCTTCCCTTTCAAGTAGGGATCAAGAGATCTCCTTATGTCAAGATAAGATCAAGATGCTTCCCTTCTTATGATGGGGATCAAGAGCATTCTTTATATTATGTCCAGAAAAGAAAAGAATTAAGTATTTTACTTTGCAAGAGGTTAAGTACCCGACCCGTCAGGTGGTCGTTAATCAAATCCATAGGGACACAAGAAGACGTAAGAGGTCTTGCCCTGGTAAGACGTAAGAGGTCTTGCTCTAATAGGACTGGTGGCTCGCTACCCCAGCCTATTAGGGAACGCGCATTATGTGGTACTTAACCTGGGGCCCCCCAAACAAGTTATGATGATATTGAAGTATTTATAAGTATATGTTTTGAAAAGAAAAGACTTTTATGATATTGTGTATGCTTATGTTAAATGCTCTGAATGCTTACGAACTAGGTTCTTTATGCATGCTAGATGTTATGAAGTTATGATGATATTGAAGTATTTATAAGTATATGTTTTGAAAAGAAAAGACTTTTATGATATTGTGTATGCTTATGTTAAATGCTCTGAATGCTTACGAACTAGGTTCTTTATGCATGCTAGATGTTATGAAGTTATGCTGATATTGAAGTATTTATAAGTATATGTTTTGAAAAGAAAAGACTTTTATGATATTGTGTATGCTTATGTTAAATGCTTTGAATGCTTACGAACTAGGTTCTTTATGCATGCTAGATGTTATGAAGTTATGATGATATTGAAGTATTTAGAAGTATATGTTTTGAAAAGAAAAGACTTTTATGATATTGTGTATGCTTATGTTAAATACTCTGAATGCTTACGAACTAGGTTCTTTATGCATGCTAGATGTTATGAAGTTATGATGATATTGAAGTATTTATAAGTATATGTTTTGAAAAGAAAAGACTTTTATGATATTGTGTATGCTTATGTTAAATGCTCTGAATGCTTACGAACTAGGTTCTTTATGCATGCTAGATGTTATGAAGTTATGATGATATTGAAGTATTTATAAGTATATGTTTTGAAAAGAAAAGACTTTTATGATATTGTGTATGCCTATGTTAAATGCTCTGAATGCTTACGAACTAGGTTCTTTATGCATGCTAGATGTTATGAAGTTATGATGTTTAGAGTTATGTCTAAGTATGTGGTGACTATGTACTTTATGCTAGTTTAGAATTTATGATGTGGTGAAGGTTATGGGTAAGGTTAAGAATACTTGCGATTATGTTCCTTCTGCATGATTAGGGTTTATGTTATTACAAATGTTTATGTTCAAGTTAACCAAATGCTTATGATTACGTCCTTTATGCATGTTTGGATTTTCCTGATGAATGGTTATGGTTACTTTGAAGAATGTTCGTACCTATGTACTTTATGTAGGTTTAAGATGTATGTTGTTACGAAGGCTTAGGTAAGGAATGCTTATTGTTAAGTTTTAAAACGCTTATGAATACGTCTTTCATGCATGCTTAGTTTTTTGCAGTTATAACGCTCATGTTCAAAGTATGCCCTGCTTAGATTAATTATGCTTAACCTGCTTATGAACAATTCTATGCCATGCTTAGTTCTTTTTGTACTATTACCTGGATATGTTGTGGATTAGGGTTGCTATGAAAGGCTTAGGTCATTTCTATGCGATGCTCATGTTCTAATAGTTTGATGAAATCGTGGCTTTTGTGAGTAGGCAAGGATCTTACTAAGCTATATGCTTATAGTTTATGTTGTCCATATACTGCAGATAAGGGAAGTCTGCACTAGAGGAAGTGGCAGGAGGGGCCATGTGCGTGTGTGATAGTGGCATGGTGGAAGAAGACCCTTCACTATCTGCTTATATTTATATGCTCTAAGAACAATTTAAGACATTGCTTCCGCTTATAAGACTTGTGTTTAATGAGTATCCCTTTATTTAAGAGGTTCGATATGTTAGAACTCATGAACGAATCCTTTCGTTATGCATGTTATGAAATGAGATAAGATATGTGGTCATGCTAATGATGAATAAGATAGGTGATGCATGTGCCAAAGAAGGTTTCAGTTATGATAACCTGTTTAAGCATGTAGACTTTGAACGGATCCATATGTAGTATGCTAATAAAAAAAAAATATATAGACATAAGTAGCGCCGCCCTGAGAGCAGATAAGGGCGGGCGCTACAAGCGGATTCCTGATGTTCAGCCTTCCCTTGCTGCCATACTTAACATCGAGCAGCAAAATCTGCTATATCTCTCTTTATACCATTCTACCAGTATAAACATTTCTAATCCCGGTATGCCCAAGTACCACCAGGATGCATAATAAATCTCGAATAATGTGCCTCTTATAGCAACTCTTTCTTAAGTTGATGCGTGTCCAGAACACATATCCATATTAGAGACGGAAAATTATCTTCTCACAAAAGAAGTCCATCTACCATCTAAAATCAACTCCACCACACACTTTGTAAGTGCATGGAAGACTATAGTGACCAATCTCACTTGTGCAACTCTTTGCGTTCCAACCACACTATAGTAGCTACCCAGTAGCTAGTTAAATTCAATGAGCACTTCTGCTCCATATCACTACAAATCCAATAATAACTACTAAAGCCACGTCATGTATATGACAGCCTATCTCGTAGTTTCTTAACTGTCGTAAGCATAAGGTACGCCTCATTCAACTGCATCAGAATCTCTCTGATCCCTGAAACGATGCATTTGCGTACAATATCCTTTTATCCACCCCGGAAGGGTTAACTAATACTCGTGTAAAAGTTAACCGTCGTCTATGTAAAATACCGGGAAAAAAAAAAAATAAAATAAAATATTCCTCGTTAATTGATAAATTATCTTGTAGAATTTTTCAGCAATTTTTAGAAATTTTTCTGGATTTAAATGGAAGTTTTATGGATATTTCATGGTGATAAAGTGAACAGGCTTTTGCAAAGCCTGTTTAGACTATCTTCTACATAGGTATTAAAAATCCTTCCATTTCCCGTCGGTTCCTATTTCACGACTTCTCTTTTCTTCTTCTTGTGATTTTTCTTCTCCCACACCGCCGCTCCCCTTTCTCCTTCTCTTCACCGTCGCCGCCGAACACAACCTCGATCTTCCACTGGAGTTGCAACCTTGACGATGCCTCCTCATCTTCTCTGTAGGAGGGTCGGCCGGAAGCGAGGTCACTGAGCAGCCTCCATCATCGCCTTTAGTTGCACCTTCTGACCCCTTCCTCATGCTCCATTTCCTTCGGCGATTCAGTGACTGCCAACGATCAGTCGATTTTTCTCCTCGGCACTCGTCGTCTCTTCCCTATTTTTTCTGATCTCTACTTGTGCACCATCGGTCAGCCTTTGTCGCGAGCAGTAGCGCCGCCAGGAGTGGCAGTCTCGGCCTGATCTTTTTCTTCCTCGTGTTCTCATCGGTGGACGTCGCCCCATAGCCGGAGGCCAAGCCAGCCACAGCGCGAGGTGCATTCTTCAGTGAGCATCGAAGAAGCAGTGTTCTGCTCAACGAGTTTCCAACGAACGAAGCAAATTGGGAGGAGCACCGTCATTGTAGCTTTATGCACAGGTATATCTCGAGCTTTCATTTCTCTGTTGTGCAGTGTGTTATTGGGTGATTTCGTGAGTTCAATTAGGGGTTGTACAGTGGGGTGAATCGAGCAGTGTATTAGACTTGGGGGTTATTACATGAGGTGATCTATTGTGTCTGGTAAGGCTGTGAGTTAGAGTTTAGTCGGTTGTGAATGATGGCTCTGTTCTGGGCAACGAATAAAGGAGTAGACTGGATGGTGATGTGGTCGGCTGTGCTGGAATAGAGAGTTCTGTCGATGAATCATGCCGATTGTGGGATGTATTAGGGAATTGTCGACTGTGTTGGGAATTTGAGTTGAGGATTTCAAATAGGGTGGTTAGATCCCTTATTGGGTGTAACGGTGGGTTGTACGGGGCTATGAGTGTGGCTGTGAATGACGGTAAAGGAATTGTGATCAGTGGTAAGTTTCGGCTATAGATCTATTGCGAGTGTAGCTTGAGGAAATGGTGGTATGAGATTGCCTATGTAGTTAATCTGATATAGGGTCAGTTTCTTTGATTTTGGTACAACATGTATATGTGGGAAAGGAAGTGAATGAGATTACCCTATTGTAGAACTTGTTTAACTAGGGTACTATTAGGTTGTTGGTTAGTAACTAATGGAAGAAGTTGTTATATTGGTTAATTAATCAGGGATTAAGATCGGTTTAAATTCTTATTCCTACAGTTTGATTATACTAGCATATGGTTATATTGGACTCTACCATTTCAGATATTGGATTCGAGATAGAGATCTTGGATGAGAAGACCATCAACATGAGCTACATAGTAGGTGGGTAATTCCTATCCTGGTCAGATAGTTTTAATGCATATAGATTTAGATGCATGATAATCTTATATGATCATGTTACCTTGTCCCTGATCTTATTTATCTTATGCTTGATACTTATCGTTGCCTATATTTACTCAAAGGTTGATATCACAATTCCTTTATTATGATTTAGGATTATAGATGTGATGTAAATAGGCCTAAATATTTGGCAGGTTGTAGATGTTAGAGTACGGATGATAACCTGATTCGTAAATTGGGTAATGGTTCATCTGTGGGTAGGTAGTGCCCTAAAAGTAGGATTTATTCCAATACCCGTATGTTTCATACTTATTACCAACCATGTGTTGTGTAATGGTTAAGTGAAAGGTGATTAGTGTGTCGCTACGGACCGGTGGTCCCAGCTTGTTATGATCAGTCGAGTACGACTCTCTACAGGATAGAAAGTGCGTTGATCAGTTGAGTATGACTCTCTATTGGATAGAGAGTTATGATTAGTTGAGTACGGCTCTCTACAGGATAGAGAGTCCGTTGATCAGTTGAGTATGACTCTCTATTGGAAAGAGAGTTATGATCACTTGAGTACGACTCTCTACAGGATAGAGAGTCCGTCGATCAGTTGAGTATGACTCTCTATAGGATAGAGAGTGTATTGATCATATGGTTACAACTCTTTGTTGAATAGAGAGTCTGTGGTAGATGGTTGTACGTGTGACAACACATTCATGTCATTTGCATGCATTCTAACGACATAGTCTCCCTTGGGGTTGAGAGAGTTGTCAGTCATCTTGCCTCCCATGTTACTCCCCGAGGAGTAATTGGTGTGAGGGCAGAGCATTTGTTTTGCCACACTCTACCACTATAGACGGTGGTAGTTGGAGTTGCGTGCAGTCATCCTGGGTGCATGGTACTCGACCACTCATTGGTAGTGTCAATTGGAGTGGCCAGCAGCAGGGAGTCTCATTGTATAGCGAGCTCTTTACGCTCATATGCTACTTGATCATACTGCCCACTCGGCCACTCTAGAGCGGTGGTTGGTGTTGAGTTGGGATAGTTGTCATGTCGTGCCACCTAGGCCACAGAGGGGTCGTGGTAGCTAGTAGGGGTGAGCAACTATGACCTTGCATGCTGCATTATCGTATCTTATGGCGCTTTGCATATTACCATATATATACATATATACATATATGCATGTATATATATATATATATATATATATATATATATATATATATATATATATATATATATATATATATATATATATATATATATATATTGAGGGTTGTAATTAATATATATATATATAGATGCAGTCTATATTTATATGCTTATTGTGATGTTGCATTTGATTGTACTATGCTTGCTGCATTTTGGTGTACATCATATTCATGCATGCTTCTTGCATTTGTTATACGGTTTTGTCGGATACTTATATATGTGTTGGAAAGACCATTAGATACCTTGACCTGTAGTATGAGTATATTGTGAGTTGGTATTACTCTTCCTTTTATATATATATGTTGGATATATTCTCAGGTTGGATCAGAGTAGCGTAGTAGTAGACTTTCAGGTATGTCTACATTTTACGTTGTTCATTTGGTTAGATGGTATATGCTTGTATTTATATACTATGCTGATATACCTGTTGTACCTCTAGATTATGTTGTTGAATTACATGTGATATTTGATATATACATGTTTTTCTTTTACCTGCTGAGTTTTACTCACCACCACGGACCTTGGGTTTTTCTGTCGCCTATGTAACAGGTAGAAGTCTTCGTGATGGCTTGGAGCATCGCTGGCTGACATCTCATCTCATCTCTGAGACTTTGGTGATCATTTTGGGCTTTCTGCATGGATGTAGTGTATTTGGAGTTTTCGTGATGTACTATTGTTGTTGTATTTTTCTTTATGGTTTTGTTATGGTGGTTCTTAGTTTTGGTGTTAGTCATACAAGTATGCATGTGTGAGGGATTGTATTGTTGTTGTGTTGTTTCCGCTGTGTATTTGTTGTAGTTAGTTTGTTATGTTGTTGTGGTTTGGTTATATTTTTATATGTGTTGTTGTTATTGTGGGCCTATGGGGCTTGTATTAACCCGAAATGTTGCCACGTACAGGGGAGATGTCGTCCATTTTCTTTTTAGCACGGCATGCTCTCGGACAACTTTAGTGGTATCAGAGCCCTAGGTTCAGCGATGTCATACAATGTTGTTTTTGTGTCGAGTCTTGGATTCTCGGGAGTCAATTTATTCGGTTTTGGTTTTCTGAGATGAGATGTGATAGCGGCCTGAGCTCCAAGCACCACGAAGTAAGTATTCCTGATGACTTATTTTCTAGTTGGATATTTATCTAGACTTGATCAATAGGTGTATACAGCTAGAGTTATTATACCTGTATAGACTCGTAGTAGAAATCGCCCACTGAGGCGACCAACCGGAGTTGCTGTTAGGGTTTATACTCCCGGTTTTGTTGGCTAGGCATTTAGATGCTTACAATAGGGAATAACTAGTAGTATGTTAGTTATTGTTCGTAACTGTGGTATGAGTTGACCACGGGAATGACCTGTTGAGTCTGTGAGTCTTGAACCTATGTCGAAAAGGTGATTTACCTTTGAGGGCTGACTAATACCGAGTCGGAAAACAGGGGTCAAGTCATCACATTTCTGGTTGAAATCAGAGACAATAATCTTAGGGATTTTCACTAACGGTGCTAGTCAGATCATTACCTGTGGGTAATGAACAGACTTGTATACTATTGTTGATACAGATAACGGAGGATTAGTATATGGTGTTTCATAGGGATTTTGACCCTAAGTTGTTCGTACTGGGTTGTATAACTTTGAGGGTACTTTTGAGTACTTAACTTGGGTTATACAAAGAAAGTAAAGTTATTTGCATACCATTATTGGGATCTAGCCGGTATTTGGTGGTAAATGAAGAAAATAACATTCGGGGAATGATATATCACTTGATCATGGTTTAGTGATGTTGAAAGAGAGTATTTCCTCGCGTCACTTTCAGTGACACATTGTAGGGAAGTCTTGAGCTTCAAGTAGGGTGATCGTCGGTAACGGGATTAACATGCAGAGTCGTTAGACTTACAGAGTTTACGCTCACTTAATAGCTCAAGAATGTGAATGGTTGTTTTAAGCCACCCACGGTTGTTGGCTTACTGTTGGATTTAGATGACGGAATCTTCTATTAGATCCTGTCGGAAGACGTTGGATTGAGTCAGGAGTTTAAAAATGACTCGGGATAAGTGTTTAAGAGTTGGAGACCAATAAGCAGATATTGTAGGTCAACTTATTAGAGTTAGAAGTCTCCAACTGTTGGATAAAAGGAGCAAGATCGGAGTAAAAGGCCTTGAGCTACTTTTCGATCATAGAAGACCCACCGCAGATCATCAGAAATGTCTGATGTTATCAGCGAAATCAAAACAAAGACTCCGAAGGGATTATGTGCGTGCGGTGTGTCACGCCCACCCTTTTCGGACCCAAAATCCGGAGGGGCGACGCGTGACGCGACCGTACATACATACATACATACATACAGCGGAAGGCTTTATACATATTTTCATACTTCTTACAGCGGAAGACTTTAGACATTTTTTTTTCTTTTAAAACATAAACATGCATTGACATATATATATATATACTTCTTCTTCTTCACATAGAGCATGCATCATAACATATATAGATACTTCTTCTTACTTCTTCTTTACTTCTTCTTATTAACATAGAGCATGCATCATAACATATATAGATACTTAGTGCTTAGTTCAAGTTCTTAAACATCACCATCTTAAGGAGACATAATAAGGACATCCGTAGACATCATCATCATAGGTAAACACATATATATAGACCTAACGGATCTTCTCCACCATGCCACTACCACACACATTTGGCCCCTCCTGCTGCTCCCATTAGTTTATCCATCCCTTACCATTATCTGCAGTACGAGGGAAAGATAAACTATAAGCACATAGGCTTTGTAAGATCTTGTCCTACTCACAAAAACCATACATCGACATTAATCATGGAACGTAACATTCGTAACATATAAGCAATATAGCAGGTAACATACATGGCATGGCATAATCAACTTAACATGTAGCATAAGTAACATGGTACACATAACATGTATCATCCTTAACATGGCAGCATACATGTATCATCTATAACATAACAGCATATCATGTAAATATAATTAATCAACGTAACATGCATCATATGTAACTTAGTAACATAAACATCATAGCGTATCATATATGACATAAGCATGTAAACATTCATACATATCATCAAACATAGCATGTAAAGTATATAACATAAGCATGTAAGCATTCATAACCTATCCTCAAACATAACCTGTAACGTATATAACATAAGCATGTAAGCATTCATAACAAATCATCAAACATAACTTGTAAACATGACAATCAACAGATAAACATATGCAGGATGCTTTTGAAAACATATATTTTAGGTACGTAAACATAAATCTCAACATATTTGGGCTCGACATTGTACCACTTCTTCATTATCAAAGCGCGCATCCCTAAATAGGCCCGAGGTAGCAAGTATCGAACCTAATAGGTTTCTAGGCCCGAGTCTTATTCCATCGACCTAGGGGCAATCGTCATAGCGTAGAAGCCCATCCTAGGCCCGAGTCTTACTCCATCGACCTAAGGCATCTTGGAGCCCATCCCGTACTAGGCCCGAGTCTTATTCCATAGACCTAGGGGCAATCATACATAGAAGCCCATCCTAGGCCCGAGTCTTATTCCATCGACCTAGGGCATCTTAGGAGCACATCCCTTCGTGGACCTTGTTAAGGTCTTGGTACAAGCCATGCAGAAGGTAAAATACTTATATGCTTATTTTATAACATAGCTTATTTCATCTTGCAACATAGCATACTTCATTTCATAACATTTCATGCTTCACTTCATGAGCATATCATCTTTCATTTCATAACCATACCATTCTTCATTTCATAACATATCATTCTTCATTTCATCATCATGTCATATTTATGTCGTGAACATATCGTTTTGTTTTCATTTCATAATCTTATCTTTTTCCATTTCATAACATATTTCAAATATCGCATACTCATAGAAATGGCATAAGGCATGGCATCAAAAGTAAGTAAACACTAACCTAAGGCATGTCATCTTCATCTAGCATTATTTAATGTCACAAGTCAACATGAATTCACCCAACATAAAACACATGTTAACCTATTCATTTAACTTAACAACAACTTCATATGCACATAAAACATAAATTAAAACTTCATTTAATTCCCAAAAATACCTGATGGCCGAATGGTCCATAGGGGTTTCAAGGGTTATCCTTCATCCTAATTCATTTAACACAACCACAACTTCATTTGCACATAGAACATGAATTAGACTTCATTTAATCACCCATAATTCATGGTGGTCGTATGGTCCATAGGGTCTTCTAGGGTTATCTTTTAACCTAATTCATTTAACATAACAACAACTTCATTTGCATATAAAACATGGATTAAAACTTCATTTAGTCACCCAAAAACCTAGGTTGGCCGAATGGTCCAAGTAGGGTTTTTAGGGTTAACCTTTAACCTAATTCATTTAACATAACAACAACTTCATTTGCATATAAAACATGGATTAAAACTTCATTTAGTCACCACAAAACCTAGGTTGGCCGAATGGTCCAAGTAGGGTTTTTAGGGTTAACCTTTAACCTAATTCATTTAACATAACAACAACTTCATTTGCATATAAAACATGGATTAAAACTTCATTTATTCACCCAAAAACCTAGGTTGGCGAATGGTCCAAGTAGGGTATTTAGGGTTAACCTTTAACCTAATTCATTTAACATAACAACAACTTCATTTGCATATAAAACATGGATTAAAACTTCATTTAGTCATCACAAAACCTAGGTTGGCCGAATGGTCCAAGTAGGGTTTTTAGGGTTAACCTTTAACCTAATTCGTTTAACATAACAACAACTTCATTTGCATATAAAACATGGATTAAAACTTCATTTATTCACCCAAAAACCTAGGTTGGCCTAATGGTCCAAGTAGGGTTTATAGGGTTAACCTTTAACCTAATTCATTTAACATAACCACAACTTCATTTGCATATAAAACATGGATTAAAACTTCATTTATTCACCCAAAAACCTAGGTTGGCCGAATGAACCTTAGTGGCTAATAGGGTTAGCTTTTGTCCTAATTCATTTTAATTCCTAACATCATCATATAGTTACTAAAACATAGCATATAACTTCATGGAAACCCTAAATCATAGCATGGCCGAATGAACCTTAATGGTTATTAGGGTTAGCTTTTAACCTAAACCCTTTTTCCATCCTAACATCATCATCTACTTCCTAACAACATCTTCTTCTTACAAACATGACATAGAATTTCAATAAAACACCCAAAACTTCATTTTGGCCGAATATATCATATGGGTCTCCTTTACAAAATAGCTACCGAAGCTACTCGTATGCAGGTGAGGGATACTTACATCCTTCGCTTTGCTTTGGGTGGGGAAGATGACCTAAGGAAGATCAAAACCTAGCCTTCTCTTTCTTGGATGGGGGTTCGGCCAAAGGTGGAGAGGGAGCTAGAATTCGGTGAGGAGAAGAAGAAGAAGAGAGGAAGTGGCAAATTAGAACCTTCCCTCTTCTTTATAAAGGGAGGAAGAGAAGTTTCTCTTCTCTTTCTCCATGCCTCTTCATTTACCTTTATCACACTTATCTATAATCCCCCCCCTTCCTCTAATGATGTAATCCTATTGGGCTTCTGGTTAGTGGGTGCATCTATAGGGTTTGGCTATCTCTAGAGGTTTGGGGTTCAATTCCTAGGTCTTGCATCCCTTTTTGCTTATTTTCTTTTATTTTGAAAAAGGCCCACATAAAGCCAATGATCATCAAGCCAAAAATTCTTGTAAAATTGCTAAGAATTTTACGGGTGTTACAATCCTTCATACCTTTTAAAAGTTTCGTCCTCAAAACTTAGAACAATTTTGGGTACTTCTGCTTCATGTCCTCCTCGCGTTCCCAGGTAGCTTCCTCGTACCGTTGATTCTGCCACAGGACCTTTACTAAGGGCACCTCTTTATTCCTTAGCCTCTTGACTTCTCGGTCTAGTATTTTGATAGGCCGACTTTCAATACTCAGGTCCTCTTGAACTTGTACTGTTTGTGGCTCGATCATTTGGTCCGCACTGGAAATGCATTTCTTGAGTATAGAGACATGGAACACGTTGTGAATAGCCGACATCTCTTGAGGCAGCTCTAGCTTGTAAGCTACCTTGCCAATCCTCTGCAATATCGGATACGGTCCCACGTAGCGTGGACTCAGTTTTCCCTTCCTTCCGAATCTCATCACTCCTTTCATAGGAGCCACTTTGAGGAATAGTAGGTCCCCAACTTCGAATTCTAACGGTCTACGCCGCATATCCGCATAGCTCTTTTGTTGGCTCTGAGCAGTTTCAATTCTCTGACGGATGTTACGTATAGCTCGGGTGGTGTTGTCGATGAAATCCGTCTGGAGTCCCATCCTCTTCTTTTCACCACCCTCGCATCAAAGATATGGGAGATCTACATTTCTCTCGTATAGAGCCTCGTAGGGGTGCCATTCCAATAGTAGCTTGATAGCTATTATTGTAGGCTAGTCTGCCAAACATAAGTATCGCACGGCCTACCTTTGAAATCAGCGAGGCTCGTAACATATCCTCCAAAGACTTGATTTACTCTTTCGGTCATCGTCTTAAATGGGATGGAAGCGATCTTGAATAATAACCGTGCCTAGGGCCTTCTGAACACATTCCCAGAAATGGGAAATAAAGTGGCCATCTCTATCAGAAATGATGGTCTTAGGAATTTCATGTAGTCTGATAATTTCCCTAGCATATAACTGAGCCAGTTGCTCTGTCGAATAGGTCATCTTGATTGCTAAGAAATGGGCGGACTTCGTCAATCTTTCCACAATTACCCATATAGCATCATAATCGTTTGTCGTCTTGGGCAATCCTGAGATGAAATCCATAGAAATGTCCTCCCATTTCCATTCTGGAATCTGGATCGGCTGCAATGTTCCTCCAGGTCTCTGGTGTTCTGCCTTAACCCTCGGTCGGTGTCCGACATCTTCGAGCCACATCTCTTTTCATTCCGAACTACCAAAACTTTCGTTTCAGGTCTTGGTACATCTTGGTGGTTCCAGGATGCATCGCATAAGGAGTTCTATGAGCTTCCTCAAATATCTCCTTCCATAATTCTGGATCGTCGGGAATACATAAGCGTTCCCTGAGGTAGAGTACTCCACTATCAGAGATCCGAAACCCGTCGTCCTTTCCTTCTAAGACCTCTTGCTTGATCCTCTGAAGGCTTGGGTCACGGGCTTGCTTTTCCAGTATATCATCGAACAGCGTCGGTGCTATCGTCATGGTCGAGAGCTGTCCGGAAATGATTTCAACCCCGTAACGCATAATCTCTCTTTCTAAGGGCCGAGATAACACTGATAGAGACATCAAGGTGGTGCAGGACTTCCTGCTGAGTGCATCAGCCACCTTGTTAGCCTTCCCCGGATGGTAGAGAATCTCACAGTCATAATCCTTGACGAGTTCGAGCCATCTGCGCTGTCTCATGTTCAGGTCCTTCTGTGTGAAGAAATATTTCAGACTCTGGTGGCCTGTTTAAATCCTACACTGAGCTCCATATAGATAATGTCTCCATGTTTTGAGAGAAAATACCACGGTCGCTAGCTCTAAGTCGTGGGTGGGATAATTCCTTTCGTGTTCCTTGAGTTGCTTAGAGGCATAGGCAATGACCTTGCCATTCTGCATAAGTACAGCTCCGAGTCCCAACTTGGAAGCGTCACTGTACATGTCGAAGCCTTCGTTACTGTCCGTAAGAGCAAGGATTGGAGCGCTGGTCAGTCTCCTTTTCAATTCTATGAAACTCCTCTCGCAAGCGTCCATCCACTCATATTTCTTGTCCTTTCTGGTGAGGACTGTCATAGGGGCGGCAATCCTGGAGAAGTTCTCTACAAACTTCCGGTAGTAGCTTGCTAGCCCGAGAAAGCTTCTGACCTCGCTGGCATTCCTTGGTCGGTTCCAATTACTCACAGATTCAATCTTCATTGGGTCTACCATCACTCCGTGTTTGGATATAACGTGACCCAAAAATGATACTTGCTCGAGCCAGAACTCGCATTTGGAGAACTTTGCGAATAGCTGTTTTTCCCGAAGGATTTGCAATACCACATTCAAGTGTTCTGCGTGCTCCTCGGGGGTTCTCGAATATATCAGTATGTCGTCGATGAAGACGATCATAAACTTGTCAAGGAATGCCGAGAATACCCGGTTCATCAAATCCATGAACAGAGCAGGTGCATTCGTCACTCCGAAGGGCATAACTACGAACTCATAATGTCCGTATCTTGTTCGGAAAGCCATCTTCGGTCAGGTTTATCTAGTCTTTCGAATCCTGGGGGTTGGCTAGCGTACACCTCTTCTTTAATAAGTCCATTTAAAAATGCTGACTTGACATCCATTTGGCAAAACTTAAATCCTCGATGTGCAGCGTAGGCTAACAACATTCAGATGGATTCTAGTCTAGCTACGGGGGCATAGGTTTCATCGTAATCTAATCCTTCAACTTGACTAGGCATAGGTTTCATCGTAATCTAATCCTTCGACTTGACTAGAACCCTTGGCGACTAACCTTGCTTTATTTCTAACTACTGGTTTCCTCGCTAGTTCATTAAAGCATTTATTACTTGTTGTTGTTCTGTGACTTGTCGCTGGAGTTCTGTGACTACGTGTGTAAGGTCATGCGGGGGTGCTATCTTATCAGCTCTACTACTGCGTCTTCTAGACATGTTTATCTTCATATATTAAAGTAAAGCTAGTATAAGTTTTTCGTTCGTTTATCTACGCATAGTTAAACTAAAGCTAGCATATAGTTATCATTCATGTTTTCATTCATAATTTAAGCTCAAGGCATTTCATATCATACATGAACAAAATAAGCTAAAGACATTTTATGTCATACATGAACAAAATAAGCTAAAGGCATTTCATATCATACATGAATAAAATAAGCTAAAGGCATTTTATGTCATACATGAACAAAATAAGCTAAAGGCATTTCATATCATACATGAATAAAATAAGCTAAAGGCATTTTATATCATACATGAATAAAATAAGCTAAAGGCATTTCATATCATACATGAACAAAATTAACAAAGTTAGAGTAGACATAGAATTCTTACTTGGAGCGGCAGGATTTGGAGCTTGATGTGTGTGTAGTGGAAAGGCAGATCCACTCTGATACCACCTGTCACGCCCGCCCTTTTCGGACCCAGAATCCGGAGGGGCGGCGCGTGACGCGACCGTACATACATACATACATACATACAGCGGAAGACTTTATACATATTTTCATACTTCTTACAGCGGAAGACTTTAGACATTTTTTTTTCTTTTAAAACATAAACATGCATTGACATATATATATATATATATATATATATATATATATATATATATATATATACTTCTTCTTCTTCACATAGAGCATGCATCATAACATATATAGATACTTCTTCTTACTTCTTCTTTACTTCTTCTTATTAACATAGAGCATGCATCATAACATATATAGATACTTAGTGCTTAGTTCAAGTTCTTAAACATCACCATCTTAAGGAGACATAATAAGGACATCCGTAGACATCATCATCATAGGTAAACACATATATATAGACCTAACGGATCTTCTCCACCATGCCACTACCACACACATTTGGCCCCTCCTGCTGCTCCCATTAGTTTATCCATCCCTTACCCTTATCTGCAGTACGAGGGAAAGATAAACTATAAGCACATAGTCTTAGTAAGATCCTGTCCTACTCACAAAAACCATACATCGACATTAATCATGGCACGTGACATTCGTAACATATAAGCAATATAGCAGGTAACATACATGGCATGGCATAATCAACTTAACATGTAGCATAAGTAACATGGTACACATAACATGTATCATCCTTAACATGACAGCATACATGTATCATCTATAACATAACAGCATATCATGTAAATATAATTAATCAACGTAACATGCATCATATGTAACTTAGTAACATAAACATCATAGCATATCATATATGACATAAGCATGTAAACATTCATACATATCATTAAACATAGCATGTAAAATATATAACATAAGCATGTAAGCATTCATAACCTATCCTCAAACATAACATGTAACGTATATAACATAAGCATGTAAGCATTCATAACATATCATCAAACATAACTTGTAAACATGACAATCAACAGATAAACATATGCAGGATGCTTTTGAAAACATATATTTTAGTTACGTAAACATAAATCTCAACATATTTGGGCCCGGCATTGTACCACTTCTTCATTATCATAGCGCGCATCCCTAAATAGGCCCGAGGTAGCAAGTCTCGAACCTAATAGGTTTCTAGGTCCGAGTCTTATTCCATCGACCTAGGGGCAATCGTCATAGCGTAGAAGCCCATCCTAGGCCCGAGTCTTACTCCATTGACCTAAGGCATCTTGGAGCCCATCCCGTACTAGGCCCGAGTCTTATTCCATCGACCTAGGGGCAATCATACATAGAAGCCCATCCTAGGCCCGAGTCTTATTCCATCGACCTAGGGCATCTTAGGAGCCCATCCCTTCGTGGACCTTGTTAAGGTCTTGGTACAAGCCATGCAGAAGGTAAAATACTTATATGCTTATTTTATAACATAGCTTATTTCATCTTGCAACATAGCATACTTCATTTCATAACATTTCATGCTTCACTTCATGAGCATATCATCTTTCATTTCATAACCATACCATTCTTCATTTCATAACATATCATTCTTCATTTCATCATCATGTCATATTTATGTCGTGAACATATCGTTTTGTTTTCATTTCATAATCTTATCTTTTTCCATTTCATAACATATTTCAAATATCGCATACTCATAGACATGGCATAAGGCATGGCATCAAAAGTAAGTAAACACTAACCTAAGGCATGTCATCTTCATCTAGCATTATTTAATGTCACAAGTCAACATGAATTCACCCAACATAAAACACATGTTAACCTATTCATTTAACTTAACAACAACTTCATATGCACATAAAACTTAAATTAAAACTTCATTTAATTCCCAAAAATACCTGATGGCCGAATGGTCCATAGGGGTTTCTAGGGTTATCCTTCATCCTAATTCGTTTAACACAACCACAACTTCATTTGCACATAGAACATGAATTAGACTTCATTTAATCACCCATAATTCATGGTGGCCGTATGGTCCATAGGGTCTTCTAGGGTTATCTTTTAACCTAATTCATTTAACATAACAACAACTTCATTTTCATATAAAACATGGATTAAAACTTCATTTAGTCACCCAAAAACCTAGGTTGGCCGAATGGTCCAAGTAGGGTTTTTAGGGTTAACCTTTAACCTAATTCATTTAACATAACAACAACTTCATTTGCATATAAAACATGGATTAAAACTTCATTTAGTCACCCAAAAACCTAGGTTGGCCGAATGGTCCAAGTAGGGTTTTTAGGGTTAATCTTTAACCTAATTCATTTAACATAACAACAACTTCATTTGCATATAAAACATGGATTAAAACTTCATTTATTCACCCAAAAACCTAGGTTGGTCGAATGGTCAAAGTAGGGTTTTTAGGGTTAACCTTTAACCTAATTCATTTAACATAACCACAACTTCATTTGTATATAAAACATGGATTAAAACTTCATTTATTCACCCAAAAACCTAGGTTGGCCGAATGAACCTTAGTGGCTAATAGGGTTAGCTTTTGTCCTAATTCATTTTAATTCCTAACATCATCATATAGTTACTAAAACATAGCATATAACTTCATGGAAACCCTAAATCATAGCTTGGCCGAATGAACCTTAATGGTTATTAGGGTTAGCTTTTAACCTAAACCCTTTTTCCATCCTAACATCATCATCT
Organism: Wurfbainia villosa; assembly: GCA_025175895.1. Classification (NCBI taxonomy): domain Eukaryota; kingdom Viridiplantae; phylum Streptophyta; class Magnoliopsida; order Zingiberales; family Zingiberaceae; genus Wurfbainia; species Wurfbainia villosa. The sequence continues at coordinate 88,293,924 of CM046002.1, forward strand.
ACTTACTAACAACATCTTCTTCTTACAAACATGACATAGAATTTCAATAAAACACCCAAAACTTCATTTTGGCCGAATATATCATATGTGTCTCATTTACAAAATAGCAACCGAAGCTACTCGTATGCAGGTGATGGTTACTTACATCCTTCGCTTTGCTTTGGGTCGGGAAGATGACCTAAGGAAGATCAAAACCTAGCCTTCTCTTGCTTGGATGGGGGTTCGGCCAAAGGTGGAGAGGGAGCTAGAATTCGGTGAGGAGAAGAAGAAGAAGAGAGGAAGTGGAAAATTAGAACCTTCCCTCTTCTTTATAAAGGGAGGAAGAGAAGTTTCTCTTCTCTTTCTCCATGCCTCTTCATTTACCTTTATCACACTTATCTATAATCCCCCCCCTTCCTCTAATGATGTAATCCTATTGGGCTTCTGGTTAGTGGGTGCATCTATAGGGTTTGGCTATCTCTAGAGGTTTGGGGTTCAATTCCTAGGTCTTGCATCCATTTTTGGCTTATTTTCTTTTATTTTGAAAAAGGCCCACATAAAGCCCATGATCATCAAGCCAAAAATTCTTGTAAAATTGCTAGGAATTTTACGTGCGTTACACGGTGCGGATCACGAAGACACACAAAGTCAGATTATTCGTTTGATCAGTTCATATGTTGCTATTGTAAGCAACCAGTACAGATTGAAGAGTTATATTTTTAAGACTCAGTTGAAGACTATCAATGGTGTTCCAGGAGGATGATGCACCGTCTCGACTGCGGAGATCAGCACCGAAAATTGGGTTATCTCATCAGCAACGACCCACTACCTCAGGCGTGGTTGGAGTTCCTTGATACTACCCTTCAGCAGAGATCAACACAGAAGAAACATCAGCAGAAGACTCATGCAGACAACAACAGTTACCCCCAGATGTGATTTGCTTTGTATAGAGGAGAGAATATACAACGATGGTCGTATCTATTTGGTATTCTACAGTTGTAGCTCGTAGCATTAAGTGATGAGATCAGATGATCTAGGAAAATCCTCGGGTCATTTGTCGTAGAAATGTGACCATTTGTCGGACTGTTGGATCTGATCTTGTTCTCTTCGGAGAAAGGTTGAGACCTGCATGGAGCCTTTGGATCAGATCGGTAGATAATTGATCGTTCAGGGTATCACTTTAGTTTACCCTCTGGGTTAATATATTGAGAGATACTTGAAGTTTATAGGTATCCTTGTCTAGAACATTCCTAGTTCGGATTAGAAGGATTCCTATACAACGACTGGTGGGTCGGTGCTATCTCTACCATCAGGTGAGATGTGAACCAATAATTTAGAAGTCAAGGGATGCCCTTAGACTTTGATAGACATACTTTTGATGTAGACATATCCTTACGGATGGTCAAATTATTGAGATTATGACATGATTATGTCTCTCAGATGTGTGTTTAATTCGAGACTTGTCGGATGTAATTTTTGATGAACTCCTAGGCATGTCGCTGCATAGGCAAGCGGAGTAGGCGATCGAAATGATTGCGGAAATAGTTCTGATATCGAAGATCACAGACCGGGTGATAGTTTTGTTGGTATCAGTGTTGATAAACACTATAGAAATTAGAAGAACGTAAGTTGTGAATATAGGAAATGTTGAAAGGGATATTTATCTGTCTCAGTATTTCTCCTGGAGAAGACCCAAAACTCTTTGTTGAAAGAGAGATGGACCTTTAAAATTATGCATCGATTAACGATGATGGAATGCGATAGTTGTTAAAGGTGAATATCCTCCGTTGTGGATAGATGATATGTTTAGATCTAAAATGGACCTGTGTATACTCTAGGGTTAGTTTACGACTGGAGTGTTGATATTGTAGTGACATGGTGTCATACAATTATCATTATTGTTGTGATGATTGATATATCATCAGTGTAGAGTAAAGAGAATGTAGGTGTGTAAAGATGACAATTTCATACTTGGTATGAATTTTATGAGTTTGATTAAATTGTTAGACTAATTAATGATTTTGTCGCCACTGGATTTGAGATTCGTGTATCTTGGACACGATTGGATCAGTTTGTGATTGTTGGAGTTGCGTAACCTGGCCACTGTTGATTGTGGTAGTTGGAGTTGCGCACTCGACCACCGTAGATGGTGGTTTGCCTTGTATGATTTAGTTATTACTGTAGATGTGGATAGAATGTTTTAACATTACTATACCACGGACTTGTTTGACAATGGTGATGATGGAAATCATTTAGTCGGAAGCTGGTGAAACCAGTTTATAGGACTTAGATGGCGGTTAACTTTTACGTGAGTATTAGTTAATCATTTCGGGGTGGATAAAAAGGAGGTTGTACACGGATGCATCGTTCCAAGGAACGGAGTGATTTCGATGCAGTTGAATGAGGCGTACCTTATGCTTACAATAGTTAAGAAACTACGAGATAGACTGTCATATACATGATGTGGCTTTAGTAGTTATTAGCTGGATTTATAGATGTATGGAGCAGGAACGCTCATGGGATTTTAACTAGCTACTATGTAGCTACTATGGAGTTACTACAGGAATCACCTTATTTGAGTTTTGCAATACATCCTGGTGGTACTTGGATGTACCGAGATTTAAAACATTTATACTGGTGGAAAGGTATAAAGAGAGTTATAGTAGATTTTGCTACTCGATGTTTAGTATGCAAGTAGGTGAAGGCTGAACATCAGAAACTCGCTGGATTGCTCTAGAAAATTTCGATTCCGAAATGGAAGTGGGAGCATATCACTATTGATTGCGTTATGGGAGTGCCGAGAACCCGTAAAGGACGTGATGTGATTTGGGTGATTGGGGATCGACTGACCAAAGCATCTCATTTCCTTCCTATTCATGGGTCGTACCCATCTGATCATCCGACAGAATTGTATTGCCGAAAGATTATCAGATTGCGTGGGGTACTTTTAAGTACCATATCGGATAGAGATCCGCGATTTAACTTGCGATTTTGGCAGAGTCTGCATCAGAATATGGGCACAGAGCTTCGGCTTAGTGCAACATTTCATCTGCGGACTGATGGACTGTCTGAGCGTAACATTCAGACTCTGGAGGATCTATTAAGATCTAGTGTCATGAATTATGAGAGTAGTTGGGAGGAGCACATTTTTTTAGTGGAATTTAACTATGAGGACAGTTATCACTCCTCCATTCAGATGAATCCTTCTGAGGCCCCATACGTTAGACTCTGTAAATCTCCCATGTTGATGGAGGAAGTCGGGGAAATGATAGCTATTGAGGGCTACAGAATATCCAACATGATGCGGAGTTGGTGGCGTCATCGGATGAAGGTTATAAGAGGCATAGGGTCGACAGAAGAGTTATGCAGATCGGAGGCAACGACCTTTGGAGTTCTCAGTTGGGGAACATGTATTTCTGCAAGTTTCACCCACGAAAAGGGTGAAATGAATTGGGTTGAATGGAAAATTTGCTCCACACTATATTGATCCATTTAAGATATTGGAGCGGATTGGGGAATGTAGCTTACCGGTTGACTTTACCTCCGACACTTACTGTTAAATATGAAAAATTTAACATACTAAATTAAATGGCCAAAGAATTAAGAAAAAAAATCCTGAAAATTTTTCGGGATTTTTAGGGAATTTTAGGAATTTTACCAGAATTTTACTGGATTTAAACGGAGCATGTACGAGATAATTACGGGGATAAAATAAATAAGCTTTGGTGGAATCTATATATGGGACTTAATAGGCGATTTTAACCTAAAGTTTCAAATACCTAAACCTAGGTTTTGTTTTCCCGATTTGTGCCTCACCCCTCTTATCTTCGCGATTTTTCCCCTTCGCGGTGGTTTCCACGATAACTTCTTTTTCCCCCGCCGCGCCTACCCTCTTTTTCATGCCTTTCTCTCGCGATTTCCTCTTCCTCACGCTCGTAGCCACCGCTTCTTCCTCGTGCCCGTAGCCACTGCAACCAGAAGCCACGATTTTCGGTCGCCGCTGCTTGCCATCCGACACTAATGACGCGCCGCCGTCGTTGCTCATGCGAACGCCCCTCTGTGCGCTCGTCGCCCACGAGCACAGCCGTCGTGATGCGTTCGCAGCCATAGGACAGTCGCCGCGGGTGCCCTCTTCCTCATTTTTCGCTACAGTCAGTCAGCCTCCCACATGCTCAACACCGTGCGCCCTCCTTTGCCAGCACCGGTCGTCCTCCCGCTAGCCTCCGTCGCCCTGATCAGCCGCACCGAGGAAATAGTGTCAAGGGGAGCTTCCCATTTTCGGTATATACCTAGTTTTCCTCTTGTTTCGTTTCTGTTCAGTGATTCCATGGGATGTGGTGATCAAGAGTGGGCATTGGGTTCGGGTAGTGAGACATGGCCAGTGGTCGGCAGGTTGAAGGGAGGGATGGAGATGGGGTTGGCTGTGAGGTTCCGTTTAGGGATGTAAACGGCTGTAAATGGGCTGATTTTGGGGTTTTGGATGGTTGTGAAGAAGGGGGTGATTATGGAAGGAGTTTCGGGTTGTTCATGGGCTGTGAAGGTTGTTCACAAGTTGTGAACGGCTGTGAATAAGGCTGTGATTGGGTTGATGTTGATTGTACGATCATAAGTGGTATATTAAGTGAGCTGTAAATGGTTCTGAATGTGTTTTGATTTGTGACGTAGCTATTTGGGTTTTGGCTCCGTACCGCGGATGGTGAATTTGAGTAAAGAGGTGTTGTACGAGTGTGATGGAGGGATGATTATGGGTCCTATTATTGTGTGGATATATGACGGCAGTGAGTGGTCGGCTAAGGGGATAGTTTAATCCATTTGGTTTTGGACTTGATATTAGGGTTGGCAACATAATTTAATTATATTATGTCTTATTCAGGTTTCGGTCACGAGGCAGGTCCACGGGCATGACAATTTATTTGGTATCAGAGCCAAGTTTTCGGGTTCCTAGGGGTTTTTGGATTTTCCGGAGTTCGCCACATTTGGTAGGTTTTTACGAGTCAATTTGGAAATTTTTGGATTGGAACGGATTTCTGATGATTTTTATATTTCGAAAATTCGAGGTATTATTGATGAGGTCAATTTGGGGATTTGGCGGCAACGAGACCTCAGTTGACGGCAAAATAGGTATGATGATTAATTTTATATGTATTTACATGTAGTAATATCTGTAATAATTTAACAGATATGAGATGAGGTGGGCGTGCTCCTGTGCCAAGACGTGGTGCGGGGCGACCATGCCAGAGGACCTTGATATCTTTGGCGACGGAGTTGCCATAAAGATCTACTGAGGGTGAGCATGTTGATTAGGGTCAGATTCCACATGCTGTAGTCGTGGATCCTCCCCCTCGGTTCCTCCTCCAGATACCCACTGGGAACTGTACAAAAGACCCCGCTACACACTGCACACCCACGCCAAGAGGGTATGCCACTGCAGCACTCCAACAGCCAATCAGCAGCTTCGACGACCCTCACTCAAGATTCACCCCGCTCAAATGACACCATCTACAATTGTTTCAGCGACGACCCTACTCATCCTACCGATGTGGCTGCGGCAGAGCCTGATTCGGTTTATGAAAGTCGATGAAAAGTCGGTTCACCTTATTGGAGAGGCGATCTGGCGTGGCTCCTCTGATCGAGACTATGGGCGATTTTGATATGGTTTACTCCGGGTGGGAGAAGGAGTGAAAGGCGGCCTTCCATTTACGAGCAAGGCTAGGTCTGTGGGACATGCAACTCGATCATCGACGGCAGACATTACTGGCGAGATTTAGGGAGCTTTGAGAGCCAAAAGAGACTTTAATAGCAATGTAACTGAACGAGATTTTCAGTCTTCAGAATAATCGCTCAGTGATGGAGTATAATGCATAATTTAATCTAGCGTGTTTTTCCAGAGATAGTGAGACAGTCACGACATGATTCAATTTGTTCAGGGACTAGATGGGCATAGTCAAGATGGAGATTTGGCGCTTCTTCCTCGAGAGGCATTCGATAGAGCTCTGTTGATTGAGTCGGCGCAACAGAGAGCTAATACTAACATGAAGAGGAAACAGAGGACGCACTACAGACGATCAAGTTACAGAGTATCGAGCAAAGTGCCGCAGTACCGGTCGAGTCACTCTGGGGCATTTAGCCGACCTCAGAAATCAAGACGATCTTCAGCGGGACCCTCCCGGTCTTCTCAGCAGAGCAAGAGGCCGCCCACTAGTGACACCTACTATACTCGTTATGGATCGAGAGAGCATACCGTCTCATCCTGCACCTTGGGACAGTCAGTTTGTTATTATTGCAAACTGCCTGGACACATGAGCTGAGATTGTTCGTTGAAGGCTCAACATGTGGCTTCCGGGGTTTCTATCCAGGGAGGACAGTTGCGTCAGTCTGGGACTCAGAGAGGGGGGCAAACAGCCAAACCTTCGCAACGCCAGCAGAGGACAACCCCCCCCTACAAGAGTCACATATGGCATGAATGGATAGGAGTACTCCAGTGCCCGTACGATGTCACAGGCTTCTTTTTCAGGACCGCTGTCACGCCCCGAGAGTATGCCATACCGAAAAGCAAACGGACGGCATCTCCCGTGTACGTCGCAACATCTCGTGTTAATACAAGGCTCGTAGGCCACAACAACAACAACATATATATATATATATAAATATATATATATAAACACAAAAAATACACAAAACATAGTGGAAACATAATACAACATCACAAACTACACACATGCATACCAGTATGACTAACACCGACTCAGAACACCATAACAAAACCAGAAAAAGAAAGGTACAACATTTACAATGTCCAATCACTACAAAATATCACATAAACCAAATTCATATCGGAACACCAATGAAAACACAAAAATTCGGACTCTGAGAGTTGAGATGAGATGTCGCCAATGGCTCCAAGGCCATCACGGTTGGTTATCTACCCGGTGACGTAAAAACCTGTGATCCGTGGTGGTGAGTAAAACTCAGCAGGTAATAGGAAACATGTAAATATATGTATCAATATTACATGTTATTCAACAGTTTAATCTACTCGTACAACAGGTATACATCAACATAACAAGAATACATTCATGCATACACTAAGTAAACTGAACAACAAACGATGTTGACATACCTGATAGTCAGCTACTCTATCCTCATCCAACCTGGGCATATATCCACAACATAAGGTATAAGGAATAATACTAACTCACAATACATCCTGATATGGGTCGAGGGTATCACAGTGAATAACCAACAAGTATACAAGTACTTACCTACTACCATACAGAAAATGCAATAGCATGTATGAATATATACAAACAAATACAAGAAGCATAGTACATACAAATGCAGCTTCACAATAAGCATATATATATAGACTACATCTATATATGTATACTAATCACAATCATCCATATATATATATATATATATATATATATATATATACATGCAAAAATGTCATAAGTCGGCAATGCAGCATGCATGGTCATGTCGGCTAACCCTAAAGCTACCACGACCACAGTGTGGCCTCGGTGGCTCGAGCATGACAATTGTCCCAACTCAACACCAACCACTACTCTCGAGTGGCCGAGTGGGCAGTTTGATCGAGTAGCATATAAGCGCGAAGAGCAAGCTACATGATGGGGGTCCCTACTGTTTGTCACTCTGACAGTCACTACCCATGAGTGGTCGAGTGCCACACACACAGGACTATGACACACAACTCCAACTACCACAGTCTATAGTTGTAGAGTGCGGCACCACAATGCTCTACCCTCACACCGGTTACTCCTCCTATGAATAACCGTGGAGGCAAGATGACTGGCGACCCTCTCAATCACAAGGGACACCTTATCGCCAGCATGCATGCAAATGACATGAATGCAATGTCTCACATACAGACATCCACCATAGACTCTCTATTCTACAGAAAATTATACTAATCAGATCAACGCACTCTCTATCCTATAGAAAGTCATACTCAATCGACCAATTCATCCCATCATACAACGTTCAAATCAGCAATACGTAAACTGGATCTATCCTGCAGAGATTCATACTCAACTAATGGATGCACTCTCTATCCTGTAGAGGGTCGTACTTAACTGATCGACGCACTCTCTATCCTGTAGAGAGTCGTACTCAAATCGATTATGAAGCTAGGACCACCGGTCCGTAGCAACACACTAAGTACCATTCACCTGACCATTTACACAATACATGGTCAGTGGTAAACATGCAACCTAAGGGTACTAGAATTAATTCTAGGTTCAAGACCTTATCTACCCACGGAAGACCTTTTTACTCAATTTTACAATCAGGTTGTCATCCGGACTTTACTATTCACACTTAACTAAACAAATTCTAGGTTACTTACATCACCTATATATATAACTCCTAATCATGATAAAATCAAACAGGATAGCAGCAATGGAGTTAACAGCCAACGGTAAAGTATCAAGCGCAAGAGTAAATAGAACAGAATCAAGGTAACATGATCATATAAGATGATCATGCATCTAAATCTGCATGCATTAAAACTACTTGACCAAGGTAGGTATTACCTACCTGATTCGAAGACTTATCGGGGAGTCTTCACATCCAAAGGACCGTCCTGAATTCAGGTCCTGCAATTTATCATACAAACATAACTCAACACTAACATAATCAATCTATAGGAATATGAGTCTAATACAATCCTAATCCTTGATCGATCAACTAATTCCCATAGTTTTACAATCTTATACCATTCATTATTACTAAATCAACTCTCCAATTAACATTATTGTATCAACTTATTACATAGCTATCATATACAAATCAAGACTTACCCAGCTCCAAATCCATGGCACTAGCTTCTTGATCCAAGTTCTTGAAATTTCACCACAATCTATATAATAGATACAATCCAATATTCATAACACCATATCAATTGCAACAACAATATGCATCCATAAACATCTAGATTTGAACTTACCACACTTAACTTTCCTTGCACAGTTTCCTGCTCCACTTAAGGGTATTAGATTTGAGTCTATTGTCGGATTGTATGTAAAAGAAACCCAATCCCAACACCCTCATAACCTATAATCATAGAGACATAAGCTTCCCTCCTAACCCATCTCTAGAGTCCATAAATCCAAAATAGCAAGGAAACAATGAGATTACCCAAACTGGATTTAAAGGTTGTTGGAGGATTTGTCTGGCCATTGATAGTGCAATTTACAACACGAATACTCTCAAGATGATATGCACATCGGTAAACCACAACAAGGATGTTGAGCAACCCATGGCACTGGAGACGAGTCGATGTAGCAGGCAGTGGCTAGGACAGCAGCGCCGCTATGATCGTGTAATTTGGTAGCAAATCGGTAAGATCTCCGGCTACAGAAGGCTAGAATGATGGCTGCGTTGTGTGAACAGAAGGGTTGGCGTTGATCCAAGTTGGTGATGTCCACCACATGATCAGGGGAACACAACAAGAAGATGCGACACAGATCTTGCCGATCTGAGCTCGCTGTGGCTTGCATCGACGGAGGGCGGTAATGAGGGAGAGCATCCACAGAAGAGAAAGAGATCGTCGATGATGGAGCACGACCAGATTTGGCGGCGACAAGTGGCCAAGCGGCGGAGTCTAGCCGCGTGACGCCCGACGAGCGAAATGCTACAGCGTGATGGCAGATCGATCTCACATCGAGCGGTGACGGCGGCAACAGCGAGCTCGAGCAACTATCGGGTGAAGATCATGAAGGGTTGCGGGCGGCAGCAACGTCAGTGACAACCCCACCAAGCTGGCTCCCGAACCGACGTCTGACGGTCGCGTGCGATGGGGCTTGTGCAGCGGTCGGTCAAACTTGGGCTCGGGCGGTGATCGTGCGGAGATTAGGTGGAGCGGCGGCATTGGGGCGAGCTCGAGCGTGGAGGCGGAGACGTTTGGGCAGAGAAGAGGAAAGGATCGCAAATGGGAAGAGGAGGAACGGGCGACCGGGAGAAAGGAGAAAACGCGAGAAAACGCTCGGGATAAAGCATTCGACGGAGAGGAAAAGAAACTGAAGCAAAACCGCTCGGCTTAAGCAAACGGATCGGGTTTGGAAAACAACCTGGTCGGATTTAATCTATAACCAATTAACCTTTGGTTTAATTAAACCAAGATTTAATTAATTAAACCCAATAGAATTCCGTTTAAGTCCAGAAAAATTTCTATAAATTCCTAAAAAATTCTTAATTAACAAGGATATTTTTGTATTTATTTTTTTTTGGTATTTTACATTCTCCCCCACTTATAAAAATTTGGTCCCCAAATTTCGTACTAACATGCAAAAATTACTTCAAGCAAGTTTCCGAAAGGACCACATACCTTCCTCAAGTGAACAGATGAGACTATCGAGCCCGGATAGTATCTTCCAGCTCCCACATAGCCTCCTCATTGGTATGATGCTGTCATCCAACCTTTACGAGTCAGATGGTCTTCGTCCCCGATCTACGTAACTCTTCTGTCGATCCTGTACCTTTAATAACCATCATCCAATGACGCGCACCAACTCTATATCATGTTGGATACTCTGTGACCCCCAATAGCTATCGTTCCCCAACCTCCTCCCATAACACGGGAGGTCTACAGGGTCTACCGTATAAGGCCTCGAATGGAGCCATCAAAATAGAAGAGTGGTAGTTGTTGTTATAGACAGATTCCACTAAATGAACGTGGTCCTCGCAACTGCCACTGAAATCCATGACACATGATCTTGATAGATCCTCTAACGTCTAAATGATACGCTCAGACTGTCCTTCCATCCGCAGATGAAACGCGGTACTGAATCGAAGCTCTGCGGCCATGGAATGATGCAGATTCTACCAAAATAGCGAGGTAAACCGTGGATCTCTATCAGATATAATACCCAAAGACACTCCATGCAATCTGATAATCTCTCAGCAGTACAACTCTGCCAGACGATCCAACAAGTCCATTCCCCGAATAAGCAGGAAGTGAGTTGATTTGGTCAGTCGATCCACAATCACCCAAATCGCATCATGTCCTTTACGGGTTCTAGGCAATCCAGTAAAGAAATCCATAGTGATACGCTCCCACTTCAATTCTGAAATCGAAATTTCCTGGAGCAATCTAGCGAGTTTCTGATCTTCAGCTTCCACCTACTAGCATACTAAACATCGAGCAACAAAATCTGTTATATCTCTCTTTATACCTTTCCACCAGTATAAGCATTTCAAATCTTGGTACATCCGAGTACCACCAGAAACTACAAGTGACTGGGAGACGATAATGATTGATCTCCCTTGTTGCGTCTGTCCGTGTTCCAACAACTCTACAGTAGCTAGTCAAAACTCCATGAGAACTTCTACTCCATACAACTACATTTCAAGATAACATCCACTAAAGTCATGTCATGTATATGACAGCTTGTCTCGCTGTTCCACAACTGTGCTAAGCTCGAGATACGCCTCATTCAACTCCATCGGGACCGCTCCATTCCTTGGAACGATGCATCCCCATACAACCTCCTTTTTATCCACTCCGGAAGGATTAACTAATACTCGTGTAAACCGCCGTCTAGGTCTTGTAACCAGTTTCACCAACTTCTGACTAAATGATTTCCATCATCACCTTTGTCAAACATGTTCGTGGTATAGTAATGCCAAACATTCTATCCACATCTACAGAATTAACCAAATCATGCAAGGAAAACCACCATCTACGGTGGTCGAGTACGCAACTCCAACTACCACAATCAATAGTGGCCAGGTTACGCAACTCCAACAATCACGAACTGATCCAATCGTGTCCAGAACACACGATTCTCAAGTCCAGAGGTGACTAAATAGTTAATTAGTCTAACAACTTAATCACAACTCATAAAATTCATACCAAGTATCAAATTGTCATCTTTACACACCTGCATCCTCTTTACTCTACACTGATGATATATCAATCATCACAACGACAATGATAATTGTATGACGCCATGTCACTACAGTATCAACACTCCAGTCGTAAACCAACCCTAGAGTATACATAAGTGTTATTTGCTGATCTAAATAGATCATTCATCCTCAACAAAGGATATTCACTTCCAACAACTATCGCATTCCATCATCGATAATCGATGCATACTTTCAAAGGTCCATCTCTCTTTCAACAAAGAGTTCTGGATCTTCTCAAGGAGGAATACTGGAATAGATAAATATCCTCTCCAACATCTCATATAATCACAACTTACATTCTTCCAATTCCCATAGTATTTAGTAACACTTATACCAGTCAAATTACCATCCAGTATGGGATCTTCGACACCGGAACTATTTCCGTAATAATTTTGATCGCCTACTCCACTTGCCTATGCAACGGAAAGGCTAGGAGTTCATCCAAAACTACATCCGAATGCTCTCGAATTATACGCACATCTGAGAGATAATCATACCATAATCTCAACAATTTGACCATCCATAAGGATATGTCTACAGTAAAGATATGTCTATCCAAATCTAAGGGCATCCCTTACTTCTTAATTGTTGGTCCATATCTCACATGACGGAGAGATACCACCGACCCACAAGTCGATGTATAGGAACCCTTCTAATCGAACTGAGAATGTTCTAGACAAAGATACCTATAAACTACAAGTATCTCCCAATATATTAACCCAAAGGGTAACTAAAGTAATACCCTTAATGATCAATTATCTTCCGATCCGATCCAAAGGCTCCCCGTCAGTCTCGGTCTTTCTCCGAACAGAACAAGATCAAATCCAATAGTCTGCGACCAGCGGTCGCATTTCTGCGATGAATGCCTCGGGGATTTTTCCTAGATCATCTGATCCCATCACTAAATCCTACAAGTTGCAACTGTAGAACACCGAATAGATACGACCATCATCGTATACTCTCTCCTCTGTACAAAGCAAATCACATCTGAAGGTAACTGTTGTTGTCTGCATAAGCCTTATGTGATGTCTTCTGTTGACGCTGCTTCTGTGCTGATCTCCGCTGAAGGGTAGTATCAAGGAACTCCATCCACGCCTGAGGTAGTAGGTTGTTGCTGATGAGATAACTCAATCTTCTGTGCTGATCTCTACTGTCGAGACAGTTCATCATCCTCCCAAAATACCATCGATAATCTTCAACTGAGTCTTTAAGTATACCTCCTCAAATGTACTGGTTGCTTTCAATAGCAACAGACGAACTGATCCAACAAATAATCTGACTTCACGTGTCTTCGTGATCTTCACTGTACACACATAATCCCTTCGGAGTCTTTGTTCTCATCTCGCTGAAAACACCAGGCAGTTTTGACGATCTGTGATGGTTCTTCTATAATCAAAAAATAGCTCAAAGTCTATGACTCCGATCTTGCTCCTTTTATCCAACAGTTGGGGACTTCTGACTCTATTAAGTTGACCTGCAATATTTGCTTATCGGTCTCCAACTCTTAAACCCTTGTATGGAGTAATTTCTAAGCTCCTACTCAATCCAACATCTTCCGGCAGGATCTGTTAGAAGATCCAGTGATCTTACTCCAAAAGTAAGCCAATAACAGTGGGTGGCTTAAAACATTCATTCATCTTCTTGAGCTATTAGGTGAGCGTAACTTTCCCAGTCTAATGACTCTGCATGGTATTCCTGTTATCGACGATCATCCTACTTAAAGTTCAAGAATCCTTACAATGTGTCACTGAAAGTAACGCGGGGAAATACTCTCTTTCAACATAACTAAACCATGATCAAGTGATGTTTTTGATGGCATGCTCGGAGGCTCGTCGGCTCCCATGTCCCTGGGTTTAAAATTTTCACTAATGAAAACTAATCCGGATGGGATGAGTTTCCTAAGCTCAACCAATTCATCATCGTGCTAACGACTTGAGCGATCGCTTGAACAAACTAGTTGTTCAAGCAACAAAACTCTTCTAGTCGGTTAGCTGCGGAAGAGACGACGGATGGATCGCTGGTTTTTGTGTTTATCTTCGGGGTCCATGATTATACAAATACATATGGATGTAGACATGTATAATCAACACATACAAACATATTAATAAGAACATGCAAAGATCAATAATAAAACTTGTAAAACTTTTATACCTCTCGATCTTCTATCGTATGTCCTAACCTCCTTGTAGACTTCGTGTGGGCGAAGATCCTCCACAAGTTGAAGCTTCCTAGATCTTCTTCAATCAAAAGAAAGAAGAACTCTCCTTCCCTTCATTATTGAGCCAACCACTGCCACAAAGCTTGTGTCACGCCCCAAGAAAAGAGAGAACAAGATGTCCAACCAATGAACCAAACAAGGGAACAATCCCTAGCTCCTAGTGCCGTCGGCCAAGAGGAAAAGGATGAGAGAAAGACCGGCCAAAGGGGAGCAATAGAAGACCCTACAACCCCTGTGTGCTGCCGGCCCTAGATGGAGTTAAGAGGAGAAGAGGCTAAAGAAGAAAGCTTAGGGTTTCTTATATCTTTGTGCCGCCAACCACAAGGGGATAGAGCCGGCCAAGCAAAGAAACCTAAACCTTAATTCTTCATCCTCTTGTGCCGCCCCCTTAGCCTCCCTTTTATAGAATTTAGGAGAAAGTTGGTTATTGATGAGGTGGCCTAAAAATTAGGAACTAATTCCTAATTATTCTTGCCGCCCAAGGTAACAAGGAATTAGTAAAAAAAAATTTTCTACCTCCTCTAATCTTGCCGCCCAAGGTGGCATAGAAAATTGAAATTTTTTTTTTTACCAATTCTAATCTTGAAAAAAAAATTAACTAATTCAAATCTTGTCGCCTAAGGTGGCATAGAATTAGGAAATAATTTTTTTTTATCAATCTTTAAACTTGCCGCCCACCTCATCCAACCTCTCCTCTCCCTTTCCTTTCGTTTCCCTCCCCTTTCGTTTCCCTCCCCTTTCGTTTCCTTCTATTCTTTTATCTAGGCTTCATGAGGATTATATTAGGCTACGATAGGGACCTTGAGGAGGATTTGGAGCTTGGCCACCCGATGAATCGGAACCACACAAACTTGATCCATCAGTGATGTTCCATTCCACTAGAGGATCATTATTGAATACCTCACCAACCCCCATAAATTAATATGGGCTCCATACATTATTTGTACATCCATCTCCCTGTGTTTAAGATATCGAATGTCCGTCAATTAATTGATTTACTAACCATCAATCAATTAACATCTAACTCCTCGAGTAGTACCACTCAACCTTATCATCATGTTGACTAAGTCAACCTGCAGGGTTTACATGATGAACCTTATGATCACCTCAAGGGGACATCATCAACCTAATATATAGGACACAGTTTCCTCCTATAATTAACGGCACACCATGTAAATAATATCATTTCCCAACTTACCGGGCATATTGATTTAATCCATATAAATCTCACCCTTTGGTAAATCAAAGAAATAAATACTAAGTACATGTGCCCGTTATTATATCGGGATTAATAGTATGTACAACATAATATCCGAGGTCCGATTTAATTATGTAGTCAGCAATAAATTGAATCACCTCTATGTCGGTCCTGCTCAATAAACCTAAGTGTACTAGTGTAACTCTTTGTTCAAGACAAACCAATACCAAGCTACACTACAACCATGCCAATGGATTGTCCAAAACCATCTTGGTTGTGAGCCTCTACTTTTATTCTACAAGGGACTGATAACATGATCTTCTGTGTCACACCAAGCACCATGTTATCTATAATGTAAAGTATTAGACAATATGCACACATATAATAAATATAAAGTGCAAACAAAGATCATGTGATTCTTATTTCAAAATAAAAATGTTCATACAAAAGAGCTAGGCTTTCAGTATACATCCAAACAATCTCCCACTTATACTAAAAGACTATGCTGTCATCACACTGCCATACATCTGATCCCCATGTCCTCCACATGCCTAACAAACGCTTTCGCTGGTAGGGCCTTAGTGAATGGATCCGCCAGGTTATCATCTGATGCAATCTTGGCGACAGCTACTTCTCCTCGCTTTACGATCTCTCGTATCAGGTGGTACTTGCGCTCTATGTGTTTACTCGCCTTATGGGCTCGTGGTTCCTTCGAGTTTGCAACTGCACCACTGTTATCACAATAAATTGTGATAGTTCTGGGCAAACCATGAATCACATCCAAGTCCATCAAGAAGTTCTTGAGCCATACAGCTTCCTTGGCTGCCTCAGAGGCTGCAACATACTCAGCTTCCATGGTAGAGTCCGCCACGCATTTCTGCTTGACACTCCTCCATACTATGGCTCCACCTCCAAAAGTAAACACACACCCCGAGGTAGACTTACTGTTGTCCATATCTGATTGGAAATCAGAATCCGTGTAACCCACAGGGGCAAATTGATCTTCCCGATAAACCAGCATATAATCCCTAGTCCTTCTCAGGTACTTCAATATACGCTTTATCGCAGTCCAATGTCCCTGTCCGGGATTACTCTGATATCTGCTAACCATGCCCACGGCAAAGCAGATATCTGGTCTCGTACATAGCATAGCATACATGAGGCTTCCTACTACCGAAGCATAAGGAACCGCCTTCATCTCCTCTATCTCCTTTGATGTTTTGGGACACATCTCATTAGATAAAGGTACTCCATGCCTAAAAGGTAGAAAACCTTTCTTGGAGTTCTGCATGCTAAAATGAGCAAGGATAGTGTCAATGTATGAAGCTTGAGATAAGCACAACATCCTGTTCTTGCGATCCCTTATCACCTTGATCCCAAGGATGTGTCCCACTTCTCCCAAGTCCTTCATATCAAACTGTTTGGACAACCATACCCTTACGTCTGATAACACTCTGATATTATTGCCAACTAACAAAATGGCATCTATGTATAGTACAAGAAATACCACTATGTTTCTATCACATCTCTTGTATACACAAGGCTCACCCGGACTTTGAATAAATCCATATGACTAGATTACCTCATCAAACAGGATGTTCCAAGATCTAGAAGCTTGCTCTAATTCATAAATTGACCGATTAAGCTTACACACAAGATGCTCTTTTCCCTTTGCAATGAATCCCTCTGGTTGCTTCATATAGATGTTTTCCTCAAGACTTCCGTTAAGGAAAGCTGTCTTGACATCCATCTGCCAAATCTCATAATCCTCATGAGCAACAATAGATAAGAGAATCCGGATAGACTTAAGCATAGCTACTGTTGAAAAGGTCTCCTCATATTCGATACCTTCTTTCTGAGTATACCCTTTCGCAACAAGCCTAGCTTTGAAGGTCTCAACCTTCCCGTCTACTCCTCTCTTTCTCTTATAGATCCACTTGCATCCAATGGCTTTCACATCATCGGGTGGTTCTACTAGCTCCCAGACATGATTAGAATCCATAGATTCTATCTCTGAATTCATCGCTCTTTGCCAAGATACTGCATCTCTATCTTGGAGTTCCTCGTCATATGTCGAGGGATTAGGTTCATGTTTACTAGGGACTAATTCCGAAGACTCTCCCAAGAACATGAATCTCATGGGTTGTTTAACAATCCTCCCACTATGACGAGGTGCCTCCTGTGTATGCTCTGTGACACGCGGTGTAGTGACTTGTGGTATTTCCTCTTGTACCAGTGGTACTGAAGTCGGGACTTCCCCTGTCAACTCCTCAAGAACAATCTTACTCATGGGCTTGTGGTTCATCACATAGTCCTCCTCTAGAAATCTGGCATTCGTACTCACGATCACCTTCTGATCTCTAGGACTATAGAACAAACCACCCTTCGTGCCCTTAGGGTAGCCAACAAACAAGTGTACTTCTGTACGAGATTCCAACTTACCAGCATCACCCTTCAGCACATGTGCTGGACTACCCCAAATCCGAATATGTCTTAGACTAGGCTTTCGCCCAGTCCACAATTCTGTGGGAGTAGAGGGTACTGACTTAGATGGAACCAAGTTCAGAATGTGTGCTACCGTATCCAGAGCAAACCCCCAGAATGAATCAGGTAACTCAGAATAACTCATCATCGATCTGACCATCTCCATAAGAGTCTTATTCCTTCACTCCGCCACACCATTTTGCTGGGGTGTGCTAGGTGCGGACAATTGGGATTGAATCCCAGCCTCTGATAAGTAACTCCTAAACTCTCCCAAGAGTTACTCGCCACCACGATCAGATCGTAGTGTCTTGATACTTTTACCATGACGGTTCTCCACATCAGCCTTGAATTCTTTGAACCTGTCAAAGCATTCAAACTTGCGGCGTATCAAGTAAATGTATCCATACCTTGAATAATCATCTATAAAAGAGACAAAGTATTCAAAACCACCTCTAGCCTGGATAGACATAGGACCGCACAAATCATAATGAACCAATTCCAATACATCTTTGGCTCTATACCCCTTAGCCTTAAAAGGCCTCTTGGTCATCTTACCTTCCAAGCAAGACTCGCAGGTTGGGAGATCTTCCACCACTAATAAATCCAAGGGTCCATCATCTATCAACCTTTGAATTCTACACAGGTTAATATGACCAAGTCTTAGGTGCCAAAGATATGTCTGGTTCATTTTCCAAGGTTCTTTTATCTTATTAGACTTAGAAGATGAGTTATTCACTTTTATATGCATCGTGGGAGTTTTCGGTTCAAGAGTGTACAAATTGCCAACCAATGTACCAGAACAGATAATCTCCCTATTCCTTTTTATAACAATTTTATCATTAAAAGAAACAGAATATCCATCCAGAAACAATTTAGAAACTGAAATTAGATTCTTTCTAAAAGTAGGTACATAAAGACAATTTCTCAAAACCAAAACTTTATTCCTATCAAAAGATAGATAAACGTCTCCCACTGCAATAGCCGCCACCTTTGAAGCATTGCCCATGAAGACGTTAATCTCTCCCTCAACTAGTCGTCGGGTTTCCTGGAACCCCTGCAAAGTATTGCAGACATGATCAGTGGCTCCTGTATCTACACACCAGGTACTGGTAGATTGTTGGAATGTATACTGCAAGCCTAGCTCTTTTTGTATGAACATTTTATTTTGAAATAAAGAATCACATGATCATTGTTTGAATTTTATATATTCATTATATATGTGTGCATATTGTCTAATATTTTACATTGTAGATAACATGGTGCTTGGTGTGGCACAGAAGATCATGTTATCAGTACCTTGTAAAATATAAGTAAAGGCTCACAACCAAGATGGTTTTGGACAAACCATTAGCATGGTTGTAGTGTAGCTTGGTATTGTTTTATCTTGAACATAGAGTTACACTAGTACACTTAGGTGTATTGAGTAGGACCGACATAAAGGTGATTCAATTTAGTACTGACTACATAATTGAATCGGACCTCGGATATTATGTTGTACATGCTCTTAATCCCGATATAATAACGGGCACATGTACTTAGTATTTATTTCTTTGATTTACCAGTGAGTGAGATTTAGATGGATTAAATCAATATGCCCGGTAAGTTGGGAAATAATATTATTTACATGGTGTGTCGTTGATTATAGGAGGAAACCGTGTCCTATATATTAAGTTGATGATGTCCCCTTGAGGAGCTCATAAGGTTCATCATGTAAACCCAGCTGGTTGACTTAGTCAACATGATGATAAGGTTGAGTGGTACTACTCGAGGAATTAGATGTTGATTAATTGATGGTCAGTAAATCAATTAATTGACGAACATTCGATATCTTAAACACGGGGAGATTAATGTACAAATAATATATGGAGCCCATATTGATTTATGGGGGTTGGTGAGATAGTTCAATGATGATTCTCTAGTGGAATGGAACATCATTGATGGATCAAGTTTGTGTGGTTCTGATCCATCGGGTGGCCAAGACCCAACTCCTCCTTATGGTCCCTATCGTAGCCTAATATAATCCTTGTGAAGTCTAGATCCAAGAATGTAAAACAAAACCTAGAACCAACGATTGGGATTAAATCCCTAGATCCGATGGTTGGATGAAACCCTAGAACCAACGGTTGGGATTTAATCCCTAGATCCGATGGTTAGGATGAAATCCTAGAATCGACGGTTGGGATTAAATCCCTAGATCCGACGATTGGGATAAAACCCTAGATCCGACGATTGGGATGGAACCTTAGATCCGAATGTTGGGATGAAATCCTAGATCCGACGGTTGGGATTAATCCCTAGATCCGACAGTTGGGATAAAACCCTAGATCCGACGGTGGAGATTAAATCCCTACATCCGACGGTGGAGATTAAAGGAGGCTTAAGCCTAATTCTATAAATAGGGGGCTTAGGCTTGGGCGGCAAGTATTGGATTTGGTTTTTCAAATTGGAGTTAGGGTTTTGGGCGGTTAGGGTTTTGGGCGGCTAGGGTTTGGAGCAAAGTGGGCGGCAACCTTCTTCCATCTTGTTGATTGCCGACGCCCACCTCCTTTGATCATTCCTTGGCCGGCACCCATCCTAGAGGCCTCTCCCTTCTTCCTTGGCCGGCGGTTCTCCTCCCATTGGTGGCCGGTTCTCTTCCTCCTCCCTATTCTCCAAAGTGGCCGGCGGCAACACTTCTTGAAGTTGGCCGGTGCATCATCCAATTGTTCCTTGGCCGGCCGTTGCACCAAGTTCCATAATTTGGTGGCCGGTTCTAGATAGGAAGGTATTTGTTGTTTCTTCTCTTTGTTCGCAGCGGACAAGGTAGAGAAGAAAGCGATCTAGAAGGCTTCTACTCGTGGAGGATCTTCGTCCACACGTCGTCCACGAGAAGGATAGGACATACGGTAGAAGATTGTGAGGTATAAAGTTATTTTAACTTTATTTACAGATCTGAGCTTGTTCATTTTTGTTTTGATTATGCATGTGTGAATTAGTGAATATATTGTACAATCATGGACCCCGAAGACAAACACAAAAACCGGCGATCCATCCGTTGTCTCTTCCGCGGCTAACCAACTAGAAGAGTTGTGTCGCTTGAACAACTAGTTTGTTCAAGCGACCACTCAAGTTGTTAGCACGATGACGAATAGGTTGTACTAAGGAAGCTCATCCTATCCGGATTAATTCTTTCATTAGTGAAAATTTTAATCCGGGGACATGGGAGCCAATGAGCCTCCGAAGCGACATCCCTTCAATTGGTATCAGAGCCACGGTTTACGGTTTTGTGTGTTTAGGATTCGGTTAATTTTTTATGCATTTTTCATATATTATATGTGCCGAATAATAGTAGGATATGCGTAGTTTAACTCTTTGGTTGCAAGCATAAGATCCGACTATTATGGCCATGTGTGTGTATGTGAATGGATGTGTGTAAAAATTTATTATTTGAATCCTCGGGGTTGATGAGGCTAGATTAGTATTTAATTTTTGTAATTAAATACGGCATTGTTTAGCCGCTCATTTTAGTTTACTTTCGATCTAGATCATTTGTACACTCCTTAGTGGAGTATAGGATCGATGGATGTAAATAAAATAATTTATCTCGGCTCGGATATCTTTGGTGACTTGCGCACGGGAAAAGGTGGAGCGGACGAGGTAGCGACACGACGGGATGCATATTGGAGGACAATGCCATAATAGTTGGAAAAAAATTCTGTTTTTTCCATATTTATTGCTTATTTGTTTTATATGCATGTTGTGTATGTTTAAAATTCCTCAATAGCAATTTACTAAGTGCGAGAGGGATATTTTAATTAATTCCCGCGGCCTCCATTACAATTTGACGTGTGATGCAACAAACTTGCGTGTTGGCTTTGAGTGCCTTCCTCCCCATTGGATGGGTTTGTTTGCGGATCACTAGGTCAAATAATGGTTATAGGAAATTATTTAGGAGCGTGTGTACTTCCCCATCGGTAAGGCACATAATCCGAAATAATTCCCTTAGTATCGTGTAATGGTGCACACTTAGATGCAAATAAAAGTATCCTCCCCATCGGAGTCACTGCTTTTATTTGTAGGGCTAAAGAGGAACCAACTATTAATTTTATTTGTCAAAAAGTAAGGTTGACAAGATAATAAAATTAATGGGTAAAACCTCCTCTTAAAAATGTAGAATTCGTATACATCCACACTATCGTGGCATGCGATATTCTCGGTGTTTTGAGGTGTTGGTTGATTTCGAGATTTTATTGTTTTGAGGAATCAATAATATTTGAAATCTAATATTTTTTTATCATTGTGATTTTTAGGATTTTCAAATGGCTTTCAACCCACTTGCTGTGATTTTAAAAGAAAACAAACTTACTGGTCCAAACTACATTGATTGGAAAAGAAACCTGGATATTGTCTTAACTGCGGAAGAGTACAAATTTGTACTCTTCGAGGTCTGTCCTCCTAAGCCCACCGATGACTCTGATGAAAAGGAGAAAGAATGTTATAAGAAATGGGTTAAGGCAGATGAGATGGCGCGGTGTTACATTTTGGCACCTATGTCAAATGTGCTGCAACATCAGCATCAGGCCATTGCCACTGCTTATGACATGATGTTCAATCTCAAGGAACTTTTCAGACATCAGAGTAGGGCGGCTAGGCAGGAAGCAATGAGAAACTTGATGACGACCACCATGGTCGAGGGAACACCCGTTAGGGATCATGTTCTCAAGATGATGGCTCATCTTAATGAGATGGAAGTCCTCAGAGCTGAGATCGATGGGGAAACCCAGGTCGATATCATTCTCCAGTCTCTGCCTAGGAGTTTTGAGCAGTTCCGCCTCAACTATAACATGAACAAGAGGTTATATTCGTTGGCGGAGCTTCTGACAGAACTCCAGGCGACAGAGGGGCTTTTTCATCAGAGTTCTCAAGCCATGGTCGCTCAGAAGGTTTCTTCCTCTAAACCGAAAGGTAAGAAGAAGAAGAAGCAAGGTGGAGAGAAGAAGGTGGAAGTGGGACCTCAGGCAGGAGTGAAGAAGCCGAAAGGCAAGTGCTTCACTTGCAAGCAGACTGGACATTGGAAGGCGGGCTGTCCTTGCCGAAAGAACAAAGGTATATCTTCTAGTTTAGTTGTTGAAACATGTTTAGTGGTGTTATCTACCAGTGCCTGGTGTGTAGATACAGGAGCCACTGATCATGTCTGCAATACTTTGCAGGGGTTCCAGGAAACCCGACGACTAGCTGAGGGAGAGATTACCGTCTTCATGGGCAATGCTTCAAAGGTGGCGGCTATTGGAGTGGGAGACGTTTATTTATCTTTTGATAGGAATAAATTTTTGGTTTTAAGAAATTGTCTTTATGTACCTACTTTTAGAAAGAATTTAATTTCGGTTTCTAAATTGTTTATGGATGGATATTCTATTTCTTTTAATGACAAGGTGGTTATAAAAAGGAATAGGGAGATTATTTGTTCTGGTACATTGGTTGGCAATTTATATACTCTTGAACCAAAAACTCCCACGATGCAAATAGAAGTAAATAGCTCATCTTCTAAATCTAATAAGAGAAAAGAACCTTCGCAAATGAACCAAACATATCTTTGGCATCTAAGGCTTGGTCATATTAACCTAAGTAGAATTCAAAGGTTGATAGCTGATGGACCTTTGGGTTCATTAGTGGTGGAGGATCTCCCAACCTGCGAATCTTGCTTGGAAGGTAAAATGACCAAGAGGCCTTTCAAGGCCAAGGGGTATAGAGCCAAAGATGTGTTAGAATTGGTTCATTCTGATTTGTGCGGTCCTATGTCTATCCAGGCAAGAGGTGGTTTTGAATATTTCATCTCTTTTATAGACGATTATTCAAGATATGGATACATTTACTTGATGCGCCGTAAGTCTGAATGCTTTGACAGGTTCAAAGAATTCAAGGCTGATGTGGAGAACCGTCAAGGTAAAAGTATCAAGACATTACGATCTGATCGTGGTGGCGAGTACCTCTTGGGAGAGTTTAGGAGTTACTTATCAGAGGTTGGGATTCAATCTCAACTGTCTGCACCTGGTATACCCCAGTAGAATGGTGTGGCGGAGCGAAGGAATAGGACTCTTGTGGAGATGGTTATATCGATGATGAGTTATTCGAGTTACGATTGGTTTTGGGGTTTGCTCGAAACGACACACATTCTCGAACTTGGTTCCATCTAAGTCATACCTCTCTCCCATAGAGTTGTGGGTGTAAAGCCTAGTCTAAGACATATTCGGATTTGGGTAGTCCAAAGACATGTCTTTGAAGGGAGATGGTAAGTTGGAATCTCGTGCATGTTTGTTGGCTACCCTAAGGGAACGAAGGGTGGTTTATTCTATAGTCCTAGAGATCAGAAGGTGATCGTGAGTACGAATGCCAGATTTCTAGAGGAGGACTATGTGATGAACCACAAGCCCATGAGTAGGATTGTTCTTGAGGAGATGGCAGGGAAGTCCGACTTGGTACCACCGTACAAGAGGAGACACCACAAGTCAGCTGCACCGCGTGTCACGAGCATACACGGGAGGCACCTGCGTCGTAGTGGGAGGGTTGTTAGACAACGCGAGAGATTCATGTTCTTGGGAGAGTCTTCGGACTTAGTCCCTGGTAAACATGAACCTGATCCCTGGACATATGACGAGGCAATCCAAGATA
Source organism: Wurfbainia villosa (assembly GCA_025175895.1). Lineage (NCBI taxonomy): Eukaryota > Viridiplantae > Streptophyta > Magnoliopsida > Zingiberales > Zingiberaceae > Wurfbainia > Wurfbainia villosa. The sequence goes on from CM046002.1 coordinate 88,318,382, forward strand.
GAGATCGATCTTGGCAAGAGCGATGAATTGGAGATAGAATCTATGGATTCTAATCAGTCTGGGAGCTAGTAGAGCCACCCGATGGTGTAAAAACATTGGATGCAAGTGGATCTACAAGAGAAAGAGAGGAGTAGGCGGGAAGGTTGAGACCTTCAAAGCTAGGCTTGTTGCGAAGGGTATACTCGAGAAGAGGGTATCGATTATGAGGAGACCTTTTGCGGTAGCTATGCTTAAGTCTATCAGATTCTCTTATCTATAGCTCATATGGATTATGAGATTTGGCGGATGGATGTCAAGACACTTTCCTTTGAAGTCTTGAGGAGAACATCTATATGCGGCAACTGAGGATTCATTGCTAAAGGCAAAGAGCATCTTGTATGTAAGCTTAATCGGTCCATTTATGGATTGAAGCAAGCTTCTAGATCTTGGAACATCCGCTTTGATGAGGTAATCCAGTCATATGGATTTATTCAAAGTCCGGATGAGCCTTGTGTATACAAGAGATGTGACGGAAACGTAGTGGTGTTTCTTGTACTATACGTAGATGAAATTTTGTTAGTTGGCAACAATATCAAAGTGTTATCAGATGTAAGGGTATGGTTGTCCAAACAGTTTGACCTGAAGGACTTGGGAGAAGTGGGACACATCCTTGGGATCAAAGTTATAAGGGATCGCAAGAAAAGGATGTTGTGCTTGTCTCAAGCTTCATACATTGACACTATCCTTGCTCGTTTTAGCATGCAGAACTCCAAGAAAGGTTTTCTACCTTTTAGGCATGGAGTTCCTTTATCTAAAGAGATGTGTCCCAAAACATCAAAGGAGATAGAGGACATGAAGGCGGTTCCTTATGCTTGGTGATGGAAGCCTTATGTATGCTATGCTATGTCTGACCAGGATATCTTCTTTGCCGTGGGCATGGTTAGCGATATCGAGTAATCTGGAGCGAGGACATTGGGTGCGGTAAAGCATATATTGAAGTACCGAGAAGGACTAGGGATTATATCTTTGGTTTCAGGCGGATCAATTAGTCCCTGTGGGTTCACATTATGATTTCAATCGATAGAGTAAGTCTACCTCGGGGTTTGTGTTTACTTTTGGAGGTGGAGCCATAGTATGGAGGAGTGTCAAGCAGAAATGAGTGGCGGACTCTACCATGGAAGCTGAGTATGTGGCAGCCTCTGAGGCAGCCAAGGAAGTTGTATGGCTCAGGAACTTCTTGATGGACTTGGATGTGATTCCTGGTTTGTCCAGAACTATCACAATTTATTGTGATAACAGTGGTGCAGTTGCAAACTCGAAGGAACCACGAGCCCATAAGGCGAGTAAACACATAGAGCGCAAGTACCACCTCATACGAGAGATCGTAAAGCGAGGAGAAGTTGCTGTCACCAAGATTGCATCAGAGGATAACCTGGCGGATCCATTCACTAAGGCCCTTCCAGCGAAAGCGTTTGATAGGCATGTGGAGGACATGGGGATCAGATGTATGGCAGAGTGATGAAAGCATAGTCTTTTAGTATAAGTGGGAGATTGTTGGAATGTATACTGAAAGCCTAGCTCTTTTTGTATGAACATTTTATTTTGAAATAAAGAATCACATGATCATTGTTTGCATTTTATATATTCATTATATATGTGTGCATATTGTCTAATATTTTACAATGTAGATAACATGGTGTTTGGTGTGGCACAGAAGATCATGTTATCAGTACCTTGTAAATTATAAGTAAAGGCTCACAACCAAGATGGTTTTGGACAAACCATTAGCATGGTTGTAGTGTAGCTTGGTATTGTTTTATCTTGAACATAGAGTTACACTAGTACACTATAACGCCCATAAAAAGTCTCCAGCAATTTTACGAGAATTTTTGGCTTTAGGATAATGGGCTTTATGTGGGTTTTCCGAAAATAAAAGGAAATAGCCAAAAAGAGATGCAAGGCCTAGGAATTGAACCCCAAACCTCTAGAGATAGCCAAGCCCTATAGATGCACCCACTAACCATAAGCCCAATAGGATTATATCATTAAGAGAAGAGGGGAAATTATAGATAAGGGTGATGAGGGTAAATGAAGGGGCATGGAAAAGAAAAGAGAAACTTCTCTTCCTCCCTTTATAAAGAAGAAGGAAGTTCCCATTTGGCTACTTCTTCCTCTCCTCTTCATCCTCACCGAAACCATCTTGCTCCCCCTCTCCATTTGCACCTTTGGCCGAACTTCATCCAAGCAAGAAGAAGTTAATTCTTGGCTTCCATAAGGTCAACTACCCACCAAAAGCAAGCGAAGGATGTAAGATTCCCTCACCTGCAGTATATTAGTTTTGTAGGATAAATTACATGAAAGAAATATGAAGTTTGGATCTTTATATGTTTCGGCCAACTAAGTTTTGGGCTAGGATTCATGAAAATGCTATTAGGGAAACCTTTTATAGGTTGTATGGTCCAAGTAGGGATCTTTAGGTAACAAAAGTCCAAAGGTTTTAACCCTATATGTTTCGGCCACCAAGGGTTTAGGGTTAGGGTTTCATGAAGAGCTCCCCCTTATGAAGTTAGGTTATGATATATGCCTACACGAATAGATTTAGGTGACAAAAGTCCAAAGATCTTAACCTTACAAGTTTCGGCCAACCCATGAAATTAGGGTTAGGGTTGCATGAAAAATATTTCTAATGATACTATGATAGGTTATAAGGATTCATGAATGAATTTTAGGGGACAAACCAAAGCTTGAGCCCCTCACAAGTTTCGGCCAACCCATGAAATTAGGGTTAGGGTTGCATGAAAAATATTTCTAATGATACTATGATAAGTTATAAGGCTTCATGAATGAATTTTAGGGGACAAACCCAAGCTTGAGCTCCTCACAAGTTTCGGGCAACCAATGAAACTAGGGTTAGGGTTGCAAGAAAAGGCTTCTAAGGGAACTAGGGGATGTTGTATGCCTCATGTAGGAGTTTTAGGTGACTAAACAATGCCATGTTGGAATACCTTACATGTTTCGGCCAACATTGGTTTTGGGGTTAGGGTTTCATGAAAACACCCCCCTTATGTAGTTAGGCTATGTGATGAACAAGTTTTATGATTTAATATGCCATGAATATGCCTAGGAAATATGTTTCATGTTTATGATGTAATGTGCCATGAAATATGCTTAGGTGATGAACATGTTTTGTGATTTAATATGCCAAGGAAATATGCTTCATGTTTATGATGTAATGTGCCATGAAATATTCTTAGGTGATGAACATGTTTTGTGATTTAATATGCCATGAATATGCCAAGGAAATATGCTTCATGTTTATGATGTAATGTGACACGAAATATGCTTATGTGATGAACATGTTTATGCTTTAGGACCCCTTTAGGGTACTCTTATGTTATGAATGCATGTGTCCTTAAGATAAGATGGAGATGCTTCCCTTTCAAGTAGGGATCAAGAGCTCTCCTTATGATAAGATGGAGATGCTTCCCTTTCAAGTAGGGATCAAGAGCTCTCCTTAAGATAAGATAAAATGGAGATGCTTCCCTTTCAAGTAGGGATCAAGAGCTCTCCTTATGATAAGATAAGATTAATGTAACGCCCGTGAAATTCTAGCAATTTTACGAGAATTTTTGGCTTTATGATGATGGGCTTTATGTAGGCCTTTTTGGAGAAATAAAAGAAAATAAGCCAAAAAGAGATGCAAAACCTAGGAATTGAACCCCCCCCACCTCTAGAGATAGCCAAGCCTTATAGATGCACCCACTAACCACAAGCCCAATAGAATCATATCATTAGAGGAAAGGGGGAACCTATAGATAAATGGGAGGAGGGTAAATGAAGAGGCTTGACAAGGAGAAGAGGAACTTCTCTTCCTCCCCTTTATAAAGAAGAGAGAAGTTCCACTTGGCCACTTCTTCCTTCCTTCTTCCTCTCCTCTTCATTCTCACCGAAACCCCAAGCTCTTCTTCCTCCTTTGGCCGAGAGCTCCTTGCAAGCTAGGAGAGAGCTAGGTTACCTCCATTAGGTCATCTCCCCAAGCAAAGCGAAGGATGTAAGTTTTCCCCTCACCTGCAGTATATTAGTTGGATAGGGTTGGTTGCTTGAAAGAAATATGAAATTTGTAGCCTTATATGTTTCGGCCAACTAAGTTGGTGGGCTAGGATTCATGAAAATGCTACTAAGGGAGGTTTTTATGGGTGATATGTTTCAAGTAGATACCTTTAGGAGACAAAGTTTTAAAGGTGATGACCCTATATACCCAAGATTTTAGGGTTAGGGTTGCATGAACTTGATCCTAAAGTGATATTCTTGGTTGGTATGTTTCAAGTAAGACCCTTGGGTATCCACCATCCAAGATGAGGCCCTTGTAGGTTTCGGCCACCTTAGGTAATTAGGGTTAGGGTTGCATGAAAATATCCCTAATGATGCTATGCTACATGATTATGCTCATGAATAAATATTAGGTGGCAAGAACCTAGTTGAGCCCTTGTAGGTTTCGCCACCCTAGGTAATTAGGGTTAGGGTTGCATGAAAATATCCCTAATGATGCTATGCTACATGATAATGCTCATGAATGAATATTAGGTGGCAAGAACCCTAGTTGAGCCCTTATAGGTTTGGCAACCCTAGGTAATTAGGGTTAGGGTTGCATGAAAATATCCCTAATGATGCTATGCTACATGATAATGCTCATGAATAAATATTAGGTGACAAGAACCCTAGTTGAGCCCTTACAAGTTTGAATTAGGGTTAGGGTTGCATGAAAATATCCCTAATGATGCTATGCTACATGATAATGCTCATGAATAAATATTAGGTGGCAAGAACCCTAGTTGAGCCCCTTGTAGGTTTCGGCCACCCTAGGTAATTAGGGTTAGGGTTGCATGAGAATATCCCTCATGATGCTAAGCTAGGATATAATGCTTTATGAATAAATTTTTGGGGACCAAACCTAAGCTTGAGCCCCCTTACAAGTTTCGGCCAACCCATGGTTTTAGGGTTAGGGTTTCATGAAAACACCCTATATGTAATTGTGCTATGTGTATAGTTTTTTTATATGACCTGAACTTTGCTTGGGTGATGAATATGTTATGATTCAATGCAACATGAAATTAGGCTATGTGATGAACATGTTTTACGATTTAATATGCCATGAATAAGCTTAGGAAATATACTTCCTGTTATGATGTAATGTGCCATGTAATGTGCCATGATGAACATGTTGTGTGAAGTAATATGCCATGTATATGCTTCGGGAATGTGCTTCAAGTTATGGAGTATTGTGCCATGAAATATACCTAGGTGAAGAATATGTTTTGTGATTTAATATGTCATGAATATGCTTAGGAAATATGCTTCATGTTTACGGTGCAATATGTCATGAAACATGCTTATGTGATGAACCCGTTTATGCTTTAGGACCCCTTTAGGGTACTCTTATGTTATGAATGCATGTGTCCTTATAAAATGACTAAGATGGAGATGCTTCCCTTTCAAGTAGGGATCAAGAGCTCTCCTTATGATAAAATAAGGTGGAGATGCTTCCCTTTCAAGTAGGGATCAAGAGCTCTCCTTATGATAAGATAAGATGGAGATGCTTCCCTTTCAAGTAGGGATCAAGAGCTCTCCTTATGTCAAGATAAGATCAAGATGCTTCCCTCCTTATGATGGGGGATCAAGAGCATTCTTTATATTATGTCCAGAAAAGAAAAGAATTAAGTATTTTACTTTGCAAGAGGTTAAGTACCTGACCGTCAGTGGTCGTTAATCAAATCCATAGGGACACAAGAAGACGTAAGAGGTCTTGCCCTGGTAAGACGTAAGAGGTCTTGCTATAATAGGACTGGTGGCTCGCTACCCCAGCCTATTAGGGAACGTGCATTATGTGGTACTTAACCTGGGGCCCCCCAAACAAGTTATGATGATATTGAAGTATCTATAAGTATATGTTTTGAAAAGAAAAGACTTTTATGATATTGTGTATGCTTATGTTAAATGCTCTGAATGCTTACTAACTAGGTTCTTTATGCATGCTAGATGTTATGAAGTTATGATGATATTGAAGTATCTATAAGTATATGTTTTGAAAAGAAAAGACTTTTATGATATTGTGTATGCTTATGTTAAATGCTCAGATGCTTACTAACTAGGTTCTTTATGCATGCTAGATGTTATGAAGTTATGATGATATTGAAGTATCTATAAGTATATGTTTTTAAAAGAAAAGACTTTTATGATATTGTGTATGCTTATGTTAAATGCTCTGAATGCTTACTAACTAGGTTCTTTATGCATGCTAGATGTTATGGAGTTATGATGATATTGAAGTATTTATAAGTATATGTTTTGAAAAGAAAAGACTTTTATGATATTGTGTATGCTTATGTTAAATGCTCTGAATGCTTACTAACTAGGTTCTTTATGCATGCTAGATGTTATGAAGTTATGATGATATTGAAGTATTTATAAGTATAGGTTTGAAAAGAAAAGACTTTTATGATATTGTGTATGCTTGTGTTAAATGCTCACAAACGCCTCTATGCATGCTAGATGTTATGAAGTTATGATGTTTAGAGTTAAGTCTAAGTATGTGGTGACTATATACTTTATGCTAGTTTAGAATTTATAATGTGGTGAAGGTTAAGGGTAAGGTTAAGAATACTTGCGACTATGTTCCTTCTGCATGATTAGGGTTTATGTTATTACAAATGTTTATGTTCAAGTTAACCAAATGCTTATGATTACGTTCTTTCATGCATGCTTAGTTTATGCGATTATAACGCTCATGTTCAAAGTATGCCTGCTTAGATTAATTATGTTTAACACCTTATGAACAATTCTATGCCATGCTTAGTTCTTTTGTACTATTACAGGATATGTTGTTGATTAGTGTTGCTATGAAATGCTTAGGTCATTTTCTATGCCACATGCTCATGTTCTAATAGTTTGATGAAATCGTGGCTTTGTGAGTAGGCAAGGATCTTACTAAGCTATATGCTTATAGTTTATGTTGTCCATATCTGCCAGATAAAGGAAAGTGCACTAGAGGAAGTGGCGGGAGGGGCCATGTGCGTGTGTGATAGTGGCATGGTGAAGAAGACCCTACACTATCTGCTTATATTTATATGCTCTAAGAACAATTTAAGACATTGCTTGCTTATAAGACTTGTGTTTAATGAGTATCCCTTAATTTAAGAGGTTCGATATGTTAGAACTCATGAGCGAATCCTTTATATGCATGTTATGAAATAAGATAAGATATGTGGTCATGCTAATGATGAATAAGATAGGTGATGCATGTGCAAAGAAGGTTTGATTATGATAACTGTTTAAGCATGTAGACTTTGAGCGGATCCATATGTAGTATGCTAATAAAAAAATATATAGACCCAAGTAAGCGCACGAGGCGAGATAAGGCGGGCGCTACAGTATATCAGGCGGGTTCACCTTTCCACTATCACACATCAAGCCTCCATCCTGCTATTTCAAGTAAGTAACTTTATGCATACTTGAGTTTCTTTATAATGAAGAATGACTCCTATCTAGATAGAAATAATACCTCCTCATGTTCTAGTAGATTGGAATCACACTTGTGATCTAGATAGAAATAATACCTTATCATGTTTTAGTAGATTGGAAACACACTTGTGACTTAGATTGAAATAATACCTCATCATGTTTTAGTAGATTGGAATCACACTTGTGATCTAGATAGAAATAATACCTCATCATGTTTTAGTAGATTGGAATCACACTTGTGATCTAGATAGAAATAATACCTTATCATGTTTTAGTAGAGTGGAATCACACATATTTATAAAATCCTATTGAGACTCAAATATTAAGGATACCATACCTTGTTTATGATATGAGATATTAGATGCACGTATATGCGTAGGAATTATAATAACACCTTAATTAATTATTCGTTTATCACTTAGATAACATGAACGGGAGACGTAGTGCTAGAGGAATGACTCGCACCCCACGGTTGATGCATGTGTGGTTCGCTCTGTCAGTCCGCGAGCAACATGTGGTTATCAATGCTCTCACGAATCAACAAGGAACCTAGCACCACCCGGGGACGCGAGCGTAACTCCTAACACGACCACTATGGTGCAAGCACCGCTAATCAATCTTTGCCGGTCGCCGAAGCCTATATCGATTGATGGCGGAGGAAACCGAAAAATTTCTGCTTGCCGTGAACCATGGGATGCCCAAGCTTTGGTTCAAAAGCGTTGAAAGCATTGTGGAGCTCTTTGGATTGGCCCGAGCACGAAAGGATAAAATGTGCCTCGTTACATCTTTCAGGGATGCCAGGATGTGGTGGGAGAGAGTCAGCGAAGAGACAAATAAATCAAATGAGGTGGATAGATTTTGAATCGGAGTTCTTGAGGAGTTCTTTGAGGCGGATCACAAATAAGCACTACGATGAGTTTCTCGAGTTCGACAAAGCGATCTATCGATTAGTGAAGCTATGAAAGGTTCAGCCGGTGCGCCTCTGCCCGAGTTAGTCGATGCGAGAGGAGAGAGGATCGGACTCTGCTGAAAATGTTGCGAGGAGATAGCCACGAATGTGGTGAGTCAAATCGACCCCAGAGGAGTTGTTGATAGTGCCACAGTCACGAGCACTACGAACAACATCGATCAGCAGTAAGGCCTGAAGGAGGCCAGAAATCTCAGAATACTATTTGGAAGAGAGGCGTGGCAGAAGAAAGCAGTGGAATGGCCCAGAGGGGCCCGAAAGCATGGCCAGGTATCTGGTTCCTACATGTGGGAAGAAACATCAGGGAATGTCGTCGAGCACGAGGAAGTGTTACAAGCTGTGGGCCGGGAGGGCACATAGCACAGGCGCCCTACCGAGTTCGAACACACGCCGCGTATATCCGATGCAGGAGCTCCTCCACGGCTTCACGGATCTGGACGGCGATAGAAGGTCCTCAAATAAGTCAAGGGAGGCTGGAAGCCCAGCGGTTGGGACAAATGCGAGGTGTTCTCCCTCACGGAGAAGATGGCGAGTGCCTCGGCGGTTGTCGCGGTCGGCTACTTATTTCCCGATCAATACATCGCCTTGTTTGACACCGGGCAACCCATTCATTCATCGCTACGCTTTCATAAGAAAGATAGATAGGCATCCCCAAGCTTTGACTATGAATTTTAACGACGCTACCTTCGAGAGGTGATGCCATCCACCCATATTCGCACCGCACCAATTAGGCTCGCAGACAGGAGCTCTATGGTGACCGATAGTCCTAGATATGTGGGACTATGATGTTATATTGGGCATGGACTTTTCGCGACAAGTACGGCGCCAATTGAGTGCCAGAACGGAGGGTAATCTTCCGACCCGGAAGGTTTCATTTGAATTTATCGGGAGTCAAGAAAGGAACAAAGAAGTTCTTATCGCACTAAAAGCCCAAAAATGTTAGAAGACGGATGCACCGGATTTCTCGCACATGTGGTGGATACCATATCAGCAAAGAACCAGAAGATAGAAGATGTCAGAGTGGTACGTGACCATCCGGAGGTGTTTCCTGATGACCTACCTGGGTTACCGCCTGATAGAGAAATTGAGTTCGAGATCGAATTAATTCCCGGAACTAATCCGATCTCCAAGGCACCTTACCGTATGGTGCCAACTGAGTTGAAAGAACTTCGGAAATAGTTACAGGAGTTACTTGGCCAGGGACTTATCCATCCCAGTCACTCCCCATGGGGAGCTCCAGTGCTATTCATAAAGAAAAGAGATGGGTCTATGCGAATGTGTATAGACTAATGGGCACCAACAACGTGAACTATCAAGAATAGGTACTCTTCCTGTGATCGGTGACTTGTTCGACCAGGTGAAGGAGCTCTCTTTTCAAAGATCGATCTCAGATCTGGCTATCATCAGTAAAAGTAAAGCCGAGCGATATTAGAAGACGGCCTTAGGACAAGATACGGACATTATGAGTTTGTAGTTATGCCCTTTGGCGTAACCAATGCTCCGATGTTCATGGACTTGATGAATCGAGTATTCTCGGCCTTCCTCGACAAATTTGTGATCGTCTTCATCGACGATATTCTTATCTACTCGAGAGACCGAGAAGAGCATCTTAGAACACACGAAGAGCGATTACTCTGATTCTTCAGAAAGAGCAACTATATGCCAAGTTCTCCAAATGTGAGTTCTGGCTCAAACAAGTGTCATTCTTGGGTCATGTCATCTCTAAAGATGGAATCATGGTGGACCCAATGAAGATTGAGGCTGTACGGAACTGGAATAGGCCAAGGAATGCGAGTGAAATCAGAAGTTTCCTCGGGCTAGCAGGCTATTCTAGAAGTTTGTAGAGGACTTCTCTAGAATTGCGGCTATGGCGACCCTCACGAGAAAGGACAAGCAATACAAATGGGTGAGGAGTGTGAGAGGAGTTTCTAGGCCCGAAAAGGAGACGACCAGCGCTCCCATCCCGACTCTCCTCAAGATAATGGAAGCCGATATGTATAGTGGCGCTTCCAAACGGGGCTGGACTTAGGCAAAACGGCAAGGTCATCGCTTACGCCTCTAGACAGCTCAAAGAGCACGAAAGAAATTATCCTGCCCATGACTTAGAACTGGCGGCAGTGGTATTCGCTCTAAAAATATGGAGACACTACTTATACGGGCTCGGTGCGAGATTTATACCGACCACCGTAGTCCGAGATATTTCTTTACCCAAAGACCTAAACATGAGACAACGCAGATGGCTTGAGCTAGTCAAAGATTATGATTGTGAGATATTCTATCACCCGGAAAGGCCAACAAGGTGGCGGATGCGCTTAGCGAGAAAGTCGTGCCGCTTTGATGTCCTTATCGATGCTATCTCAACCACGAAAAGGAAGTAATGAATTACGGAATAGAAATCATTTACGGGCAACTTTCCACCATGACTATAATGCCGAAGCGCTGTTCGGCATATAAAGGGAAAGCAAGATGGTGATTGGACATCGGAAGTTCAAACAAGAAATCTTGGAAGGAAGGGATAATGGATTCCGCATCACCGACGGCGGATTATTATACCTTCGGGATCGCCTATGCATTCAGATCGATCCGATTCTGGAAGAAGATACTCGAGAATCCCATGGAACACCTTATACCATGCATCGGATCTAATAAAATGTATCGGGACTTAAGGGATAAATTTTGGTGGTCCGCATGAAAAGGGATGTGGCTCGATCGTCAACACCGTCGACCTGCGAGAAGGTGAAGCGAACACGAAACACAGGGGATTCTTGCGGCCAATCTGATTCAAATGGGAAGAAATTTCCATGGATTTCATCTCGGGATTACCCGAACAACAAATGGTTACGATGCTATATGGGTAATCATAGACCGGTTGACAAAATGCGCCCATTTCGGCAATCAAGATGACCTATTATGTTGGCGGCTAGCTCAATTATATGTCAAGGAAATTATCAAATTACATGGAGTGCCTAAGGCTATTATTTCTCGGATGGCCGTTTTACCTCCCATCTCTGGGAATGTGTTGAAGGCTCTTGGCACTAAGTTGAGATTCGATCGCGTTTCATCCTCGACCGGCGGTCGAGACGGAAAGAGTGAACAGTCTTTGGAAGATATCTTCATGCTTGTGCTCTAGACTTTAAGGAGCTAGTGTCGATATTTGTGCACTGGCAAAATTTGCTTACAACACAGCTACCATTGGAATGGCACCCTATGAAGCTCTATACGGAGAAGATGCAGTCTCCTATCTGTTGTGCGAGGGTGGTGAAAGGAGGAAATGGGTCTTGAGGCCGATATTATTGACAATACCACCCGCGCTATATAGAATATCCATCGAGAGAATCGAAACCGCCGAGGCCGACAAAGAGCTATGCGGATATGCGGCGACCGTTAGAGTTCAAGTCGGGGACTGGTGTTCCTCGAGTGACCCCTATGAAGGAGTGATGAGATTCGGAAGGAAGAGTAAATCGAATCCACGTTACGTGGGACCCTATCCGATATCACAGAGAGTGGGCAAGGTGGCGCATAAGTGGAATCGCCCCAAGAGATGTCGGCTATACACAACGTGTTCCATGTCTCTATGCTCAAGAAATGCATATCCGTGGACCAAGTGGTCGAGCCACAAATTGTACATTCAAGAGGACTGAGTATCGAAAGTCGGCCTATCCGGATACTAGACCGAGATGTCAAGAGACTAAGGAACAAAGAGGTGCCCTTAGTGAAGGTCCTGGCGAGGTAATTGGCTACACTGGGAGAGGAGGACATGAGGCGAAGTACCGGAATTGTTTTAAGTTTAGACGAAACTTTTACAAGGTATGAGGATTATGCGTGAAATTCTAGCAATTTACGAGAATTTTGGCTTTATGATGATGGGCTTTATGTAGGCCTTTTGGAGAAATAAAAGAAAATAAGCCAAAAAGAGATGCAAACCTAGGAATTGAACCCCCACCTCTAGAGATAGCCAAGCCTTATAGATGCACCCACTAACCATAAGCCCAATAGAATCATATCATTAGAGGAAAGGGGAACCTATAGATAAATGGGAGGAGGGTAAATGAAGAGGCTTGACAAGGAGAAGAGAAACTTCTCTTCCTCCCTTTATAAAGAAGAGAGAAGTTCCACTTGGCCACTTCTTCCTTCCTTCTTCCTCTCTCTTCATTCTCACGAAACCCCAAGCTCTTCTTCCTCCTTTGGCGAGGCTCCTTGCAAGCTAGGAGAGGCTAGGTGACCTCCATTAGGTCATCTCCCCAAGCAAAGCGAAGGATGTAAGTTTTCCCCTCACTGATATTAGTTTGATAGGGTTGGTTGCTTGAAAGAAATATGAAATTTGTAGCCTTATAAGTTTCGGCCAACTAAGTTGGTGGGCTAGGATTCATGAAAATGCTACTAAGGGAGGTTTTTATGGGTGATATGTTTCAAGTAGATACCTTTAGGAGACCAAAGTGCAAAGGTGATGACCCTATATGGTTCGGCCACCCCCAAGATTTTAGGGTTAGGGTTGCATGAACTTGATCCTAAAGTGATATTCTTGGTTGGTATGTTTCAAGTAAGACCCTTGGGTATCCACCATCCAAGATGAGGCCCTTGTAGGTTTTCGCCACCTAGGTAATTAGGGTTAGGGTTGCATGAAAATATCTAATGATGGAATATCCCTCATGATGCTAAGCTAGGATATAATGCTTTATGAATAAATTTTTGGGGACCAAACCTAAGCTTGAGCCCCCTTACAAGTTTCGGCCAACCCATGGTTTTAGGGTTAGGGTTTCATGAAAACACCCTATATGTAATTGTGCTATGTGTATAGTTTTTTTATATGACCTGAACTTTGCTTGGGTGATGAATATGTTATGATTCAATGCAACATGAAATTAGGCTATGTGATGAACATGTTTTACGATTTAATATGCCATGAATAAGCTTAGGAAATATACTTCCTGTTATGATGTAATGTGCCATGTAATGTGCCATGATGAACATGTTGTGTGAAGTAATATGCCATGTATATGCTTCGGGAATGTGCTTCAAGTTATGGAGTATTGTGCCATGAAATATACCTAGGTGAAGAATATGTTTTGTGATTTAATATGTCATGAATATGCTTAGGAAATATGCTTCATGTTTACGGTGCAATATGTCATGAAACATGCTTATGTGATGAACCCGTTTATGCTTTAGGACCCCTTTAGGGTACTCTTATGTTATGAATGCATGTGTCCTTATAAAATGACTAAGATGGAGATGCTTCCCTTTCAAGTAGGGATCAAGAGCTCTCCTTATGATAAAATAAGGTGGAGATGCTTCCCTTTCAAGTAGGGATCAAGAGCTCTCCTTATGATAAGATAAGATGGAGATGCTTCCCTTTCAAGTAGGGATCAAGAGCTCTCCTTATGTCAAGATAAGATCAAGATGCTTCCCTCCTTATGATGGGGGATCAAGAGCATTCTTTATATTATGTCCAGAAAAGAAAAGAATTAAGTATTTTACTTTGCAAGAGGTTAAGTACCCGACCCGTCAGGTGGTCGTTAATCAAATCCATAGGGACACAAGAAGACGTAAGAGGTCTTGCCCTGGTAAGACGTAAGAGGTCTTGCTATAATAGGACTGGTGGCTCGCTACTGACCTATTAGGGAACGTGCATTATGTGGTACTTAACCTGGGGCCCCCCAAACAAGTTATGATGATATTGAAGTATCTATAAGTATATGTTTTGAAAAGAAAAGACTTTTATGATATTGTGTATGCTTATGTTAAATGCTCTGAATGCTTACTAACTAGGTTCTTTATGCATGCTAGATGTTATGGAGTTATGATGATATTGAAGTATCTATAAGTATATGTTTTGAAAAGAAAAGACTTTTATGATATTGTGTATGCTTATGTTAAATGCTCTGAATGCTTACTAACTAGGTTCTTTATGCATGCTAGATGTTATGAAGTTATGATGATATTGAAGTATCTATAAGTATATGTTTTGAAAAGAAAAGACTTTTATGATATTGTGTATGCTTATGTTAAATGCTCTGAATGCTTACTAACTAGGTTCTTTATGCATGCTAGATGTTATGGAGTTATGATGATATTGAAGTATCTATAAGTATATGTTTTGAAAAGAAAAGACTTTTATGATATTGTGTATGCTTATGTTAAATGCTCTGAATGCTTACTAACTAGGTTCTTTATGCATGCTAGATGTTATGAAGTTATGATGATATTGAAGTATTTATAAGTATAGGTTTGAAAAGAAAAGACTTTTATGATATTGTGTATGCTTGCATTAAATGCTCTGAACGCTTACAAACTAGGTTCTCTATGCATGCTAGATGTTATGAAGTTATGATGTTTAGAGTTAAGTCTAAGTATGTGGTGACTATATACTTTATGCTAGTTTAGAATTTATAATGTGGTGAAGGTTAAGGGTAAGGTTAAGAATACTTGCGACTATGTTCCTTCTGCATGATTAGGGTTTATGTTATTACAAATGTTTATGTTCAAGTTAACCAAATGCTTATGATTACGTTCTTTCATGCATGCTTAGTTTATGCAGTTATAACGCTCATGTTCAAAGTATGCCCTGCTTAGATTAATTATGCTTAACCTGCTTATGAACAATTCTATGCCATGCTTAGTTCTTTTTGTACTATTACCTGGATATGTTGTTGATTAGTGTTGCTATGAAATGCTTAGGTCATTTTCTATGCCAGCATGCTCATGTTCTAATAGTTTGATGAAATCGTGGCTTTTGTGAGTAGGCAAGGATCTTACTAAGCTATATGCTTATAGTTTATGTTGTCCATATACTGCAGATAAAGGAAGTCTGCACTAGAGGAAGTGGCAGGAGGGGCCATGTGCGTGTGTGATAGTGGCATGGTGAAAGAAGACCCTACACTATCTGCTTATATTTATATGCTCTAAGAACAATTTAAGACATTGCTTCCGCTTATAAGACTTGTGTTTAATGAGTATCCCTTAATTTAAGAGGTTCGACATGTTAGAACTCATGAACGAATCCTTTCGCTATGCATGTTATGAAATAAGATAAGATATGTGGTCATGCTAATGATGAATAAGATAGGTGATGCATGTGCCAAAGAAGGTTTCAGTTATGATAACCTGTTTAAGCATGTAGACTTTGAACGGATCCATAGGTAGTATGCTCGTTACAATTAAGATGCTTCCCTTTTTATGTTGGGGATCAAGAGAATTCTTTATAATATGACAAGAAAAGAAAGGAATTAAGTATTTTACTTTGTAAGAGGTTAAGTACCCGACCCGTCAGGTGGTCGTTAATCAAATCCATAGGGACATAAGAAGACGTAAGAGGTCTTGCCCTGGTAAGACGTAAGAGGTCTTGCTCTAGTAGGTCTGGTGGCTCGCTACCCCAGCCTATTAGGGAATGCGCATTATGTGGTACTTAACCTGGGGCCCCCCAAACAAGTTATGATGATGTTGAAATATTTATATGTATATGTTTTGAAATGAAAAGACTTTTATGAAATTGTGTATGCTTATGTTAAAGATTATGAATGTTTACGAACTCGTCCTTTATGCATTTTGGATGTTATGAAGTTATGATGTTTAGAGTTAAGTTTAAGAATGTGGTGACTATGTACTTTGTGCGTGTTTCGAATTTATGATGTTGTGAATGCTTATGGTTAAGTTTAAGAATAGTTGTGATTATGTACCTTATGCATGTTTAGGATTTATGTTATTATAAATGTTTATGCTCAAGTTAAAAATGCTTATGATTATGTCCTTTATGCATGTTAGATTCTATGAAGTTATGATGCTTATAGTAGTTTAAGAATACTTGTGATTATGTACCTTATGCATGTTTAGGATTTATGTTATTATAAATGTTTATGCTCAAGTTAAAAATGCTTATGATTATGTCCTTTATACATGTTAGATTCTATGAAGTTATGATGCTTATAGTAGTTTAGGAATACTTGTGATTATGTACTTTATGCATGTTTAGGATTTATGTCATTATAAATGTTTATGTTCAAGTTAAAAATGCTTACGATTATGTCCTTTAAGCATGTTAGATTTTACGAAGTTATGATGCTTATAGTAAGTTAAGAACATTTGGGTTTATGTACTTCCTGCATGTCTAAGATTTATATCATGAATGCTTATGTTTAAATTATGCCCTGCTTGGTTTTAATTATGCTTAGCATGCTGATGTAAACTCTATGCCATGCTTAGGTTTTATTACGTGGTATGTTGTTGATTAGTGTTACTATGGAATACTTAGGCTATTTATGCTAGTATGCTCATGTTTCTAATTGCTTGATGAAGTTCGTGGTTTTTGTGAGTAGTCAAGAATCTTACTAAGCTATATGCTTATAGTTTATGTTGTCCATATACTGCAGATCAAGGAAACCTGAACTAGAGGAAGTAGCAGGAAGGGCCCAGTGTGTGTGATAGTGGCATGGTGGAGAAAGACCCTATTACTATCTGCTTATATTTATATGCTCAATTAACAACTTAAGACATTGCTTCCGCTTATAAGACTTGTGAATTATTAGTACCATGTTGGATGTTGCTTAGTTATGTTATTGTTCAATTTCTTAAGAAAGTTGATATGATAGAACTCACGAATGGATCTTTATGTTGGGCATGTTATGAAATGAGATAAGATATGGTAACATGCTAACTATGAATAAGATAGGTGATGCATGTAGAAAAGAAGGTTTATGCCATGATAACATGCTTAAGTAAGATGGTGGAAGGATCCATGTGTATTATGTTTTAAAAGAAAAAAAAAGGAAAGGGGTAAAAGTATTGTACGAGAGCAGAGATAAGGCGAAGCGTTATGGTGGTATTAGAGCGGGTTCACCTTTCCACTATCAAACATCAAGCCTCCATCCTGCTATTTCCAAGTAAGTAATTTTATGCATACTTAAGTTTCCTTTATAATGAAGAATGTCTTCTATTTAGAATGAAATAATACCTCATCATGCTTTAGTAGAATGGACTCACACTTGAGATTTAGATAGAAATAATACCTCGTCCTGTTAGTATAATGGAATCATATTTGTGACTTAGATAGTATACCTGACCAAGCTTTATACGATGGAAACATGACTCTAACCTAGAAGTATCACTAGAAAGGATACCTTACCTTGTTTATGATATGGGATGTTAGATGCCTGTATAGGAGTAGAAATTATAATAACACCTTAATTAAATTATTTATTTATCACGTAGATAACATGAATGGGAGACGTAGTGCTAGAGGAAATGACTCAGCACCCCCACCAGATTTGATGCATGTGGTTACCAAGCTACAGCGTCAGGTCGCAGAACAACAGCTGGTTATCAATGCTCTCACGAATCAACAAGGGAACCCTAGCACCACGCCAGGGACGCAGAACGTAACTCCTAATACGACCACTATGGTGCAAGCACCGCTAATCAATGCTGCCACCGGGGCCCGGCCCGAAGCCTATCTGATTCAGTGGCAGAGGCTGAAGCCAGAAAATTTCACTGGTGCGGGCGTACCATGGGATGCCCAAGCCTGGTTCAAAACAGTTGAGAGCATCGTGGAGCTGCTAGATTGGCCCGAGCACGAAAAGATAAAATGTGCCTCGTTCTGTCTTTCCGAAGATGCAAGGATGTGGTGGGAGAGAGTCAAAGCAAAGAGACAAGTAAATCAAATGAGATGGACAGGTTTTGAAGCAGAGTTCTTCGAGGAGTTCTTTCATAGACGGATCACAAATAAGCACTATGATGAGTTCCTCGAGTTCCGACAAGGCGATCTATCAGTTAGTGATGCTATGAAAAGGTTCAACCGACTGGCACGTCTCTGCCCAGAGTTAGTCGGTACTGAAAGGGAGAGGATCAGACTCCTGCTGAAAATGTTACGACTGAAGATAGCCCTGAATGTGGCCGGCGGAGTCAATCGACCCCAGACCGCCGAAGAGCTATTCAGTAGTGTACTGGTCACCGAGCACTACTTGAACAACATCAGTCAGCAGAGTAAGGCGCGGACCGGAGATCCGAAATCTCAGAATACTAGCTGGAAGAGGGATCGCAGTGGCAAGAAGAAACATTGGAAGTGCCCAAAAGGGGCCCGAACATAGATCGGGTATCTGTTGTCCTACATGTGGGAAGAAGCATCCGGGGGAATGTCGTCAGGGCATGAGGAAGTGTTACAACTGTGGACTGGAGGGGCACAAAGCTTGGAACTGCCCTACCCGAGTTCAGGCACCTTCTCAGCAGTATGTCCAGTACCCGGGAGCTCCTCCACAGCTTCACCAGATGCAGGCTATGATAGAGGGTCCCCAGATAAGCCAAGGGAGACTAGAAGCCCCACCCGTTGGGACAAATGCCAGGGTGTTCTCCCTCACTAGGGAAGATGTGGCGAGTGCCTCGACGGTTGTCACAGGTCAGATATTTATTTTCAGTCAGTATGCTACTGTGTTATTTGACACTGGGGCAACCCATTCGTTCATCTCTACGCCTTTCACAAGAAAGATAGATAGGCATCCCCAAGTCTTGGACTATAAATTCTTAACAACGTTACCTTTAGGAGAAGTGATGCCATCCACCCATATTCTGCGCGCTGCACCAATTAGACTCGCAGACAGGGAGCTCTATTGTGACCTGATAATCCTAGATATGTGGGACTATGATGTTATATTGTGCATGGATTTTCTGCACAAGTACGGTGTTTTAATTGAGTGCCGTAAACGGAGGGTGACCTTCCGACCCGAAGCAGAGGTTTCATTTGAGTTTATCGGGGAGTCAAAGAAAGGAACGAGAAAATTTTTATCGGCGCTAAAAGCTCGAAAAATGCTAGAAAATGGATGCATCGGATTTTTAGCCCATGTGGTGGATACCATATCCGCAAAGAACCAGAAAATAGAAGAGGTCAGAGTGGTATGTGACCATCCGGAGGTATTCCCGGATGACCTACCTGGATTACCACCTGATAGAGAAATTGAGTTCGAGATCGAATTGATTCCTGGAACTAATCCGATCTCCAAGGCACCTTACCGTATGGCGCCGACTGAGTTGAAAGAACTTCAGAAACAGCTACAGGAGTTACTTGACCAGGGATTTATCCGTCCCAATCACTCACCATGGGGAGCTCCAGTGTTGTTCATAAAGAAAAAAGATGGATCTATGCGAATGTGTATAGACTACCGGGCACTGAACAACGTGACCATCAAGAATAGGTACCCCTTTCCCAGGATCGATGACCTGTTCGACCAACTGAAGGGAGCTACTGTCTTTTCTAAGATCGAGCTCAGGTCTGGCTATCATCAAGTAAAAGTAAAGCCCAGTGATATTCCGAAGACGGCCTTCCGGATGAGATACGGACATTATGAGTTCGTAGTTATGCCCTTCGGAGTAACCAATGCTCCAGCGATGTTCATGGACCTGATGAATCGAGTATTCTCGGCCTTCCTCGACAAATATGTAATCATTTTCATCGACGATATTCTTATCTACTTGAGAGACCAAGAAGAGCATGCTGAACATCTGAAGACTGTACTACAGGTTCTTCAGAAAGAGCAACTATATGCGAAATTATCCAAATGTGAGTTCTGGCTCAATCAAGTGTCGTTCTTGGGTCATGTCATCTCTAAAGAAGGACTCATGGTAGACCCAATAAGGATTGAAGCTGTGAGGAACTGGAATAGGCCAAGGAATGCGAGTGAAATCAGAAGTTTTCTCGGGCTAGCAGGCTATTATAGAAAATTTGTAGAGGAATTCTCTAGAATTGCAGCCCCTATGACAGCCCTCACCCGAAAGGACCAGCAATACAAATGGACTGAGGAATGTGAGAGGAGTTTTACTGAACTGAAGAGGAGACTAACCAACGCTCCCATTCTGACTCTCCCTGAAGATAATGAAAGCTTTGATATGTATAGTGACGCTTCTAAACTGGGGCTCGGAGCTGTACTCATGCAAAATGGCAAGGTTATCGCTTACGCCTCTAGACAGCTCAAGGAGCACGAAAGAAATTATCCTACCCATGACTTAGAACTAGCAGCCGTGGTGTTCGCTCTGAAAATATGGAGGCACTACTTATACGGAACTCGGTGCAGGATTTATACAGACCACCAGAGTCTGAGATATTTCTTCACTCAGAAAGACCTAAATATGAGGCAACGCCGATGGCTCGAGCTAGTCAAAGATTATGATTGTGAGATATTCTATCATCTCGGAAAGGCCAACAAAGTGGCAGATGCACTGAGCAGAAAGTCCGGTGCCGCTTTGATGTCCTTATCAATGCTATCGCAGCCCCTGAAAAGGGATATAATGAATTACGGAATAGAGATTATTTCTGGACAGCTTTCCACCATGGCTATAGCGCCGACGTTGTTCGACGATATATTGGGAAAGCAAGATGGTGATTCAGACATCCAGAAAATCAAACAGGAAGTCCGGGAAGGAAGGGATAATGGATTCCGCATCGCCAACGGCGGAGTATTATACTTCCAGGACCGCCTATGCATTCCGAACGATCCGGAATTATGGAAGAAGATACTCGAGGAATCCCATGGAACACCTTATACCATGCATCCTGGATCTAACAAAATGTATCAGGACTTAAGGGATAAATTTTGGTGGTCCGGCATGAAAAGGGAGACGTCCACTGTCGACTGCCGCCGAAGGTGAAGCGAGTAACACCGTAAACCCGGGGATTACTACAGCCGATACAGATTCCAGAGTGGAAATGGGAAGAAATATCTATGGATTTTATCTCGGGATTGCCCAGAACAACAAATGGTTACGATGCTATATGGGTAATCATAGACCGGTTGACAAAGTCTGCCCATTTCCTGGCAATTAAGATGACCTATTCGGTCGAGCAGCTAGCTCAATTATATGTCAAGGAAATTATCAAATTACATGGAGTGCCTAAGGCTATTATTTCTGACTGTGATGGCCATTTTACCTTCCATTTCTGGGAATGTGTTCAGAAGGCTCTTGGCACTAAGTTGAGATTCAAGATCGCGTTTCATCCTCGTAATCGACGACGAAAAGAGTGAACTTTGGAAGATATGTTGCGAGCTTGTGCCCTAGATTTTAAGGGGAGCTGGTGTCGATATTTGTGCTTGGCAGAATTTGCTTACAACAACAGTTACCAGGCTACTATTGGAATGACACCATATGAAGCTCTATACGGGAGAAGATGCAGGTCTCCTATCTGTTGGTACGAGGGTGGTGAAAGGAGGGAAATGGGTTTTCGGGCCGATACTATTGACAATACCACCCGCGCTATACAGAATATCCGTCAGAGAATTGAAACTGCTTAGAGCCGACAAAAGAGCTATGCGGATATGCGGCGTAGACCGTTAGAATTCGAAGTTGGGGACCTGGTATTCCTCAAAGTGACCCCTATGAAGGGAGTGATGAGATTCGGAAGGAAGGGTAAACTGAATCCACGCTACGTAGGACCGTATCCGATATTGTAAAGAGTGGGAAAGGTAGCTTACAAGCTGGAGCTGCCACAAGAGATGTCGGATATACACGACGTGTTCCATGTCTCTGTGCTCAAGAAATGCTTATCCAGTGTGGACCAAGTGATTGAGCCACAAACCGTACCAGTTCAAGAGGACCTGAGTATGAAAAGTCGGCCTATCCAGATACTAGACCGAGAAGTCAAGAGGCTAAGGAACAAAGAGGTGCCCTTAGTAAAGGTCTTGTGGCAGAATCAACGATACAAGGAAGCTACCTGTGAACGAGAGGAGGACATGAAGCAGAAGTACCCAGAATTATTTTAAGTTTCGAGGACCAAACTTTTACAAGGTATGAGGGATTGTAACACCCATAAAAAGTCTCCAGCAATTTTACGAGAATTTTTGGCTTTACGATAATGGGCTTTATGTGGGTTTTCTGAAAATAAAAGGAAATAGCCAAAAAGAGATGAAAGGCCTAGGAATTGAACCCCAAACCTCTAGAGATAGCCAAGCCCTATAGATGCACCCACTAACCATAAGCCCAATAGGATTATATCATTAAGAGAAGAGGGGAAATTATAGATAAGGGTGATGAGGGTAAATGAAGGGGCATGGAAAAGAAAAGAGAAACTTCTCTTCCTCCCTTTATAAAGAAGAAGGAAGTTCCCATTTGGCCAATTCTTCCTCTCCTCTTCATCCTCACCGAAACCATCTTGCTCCCCCTCTCCATTTGCACCTTTGGCCGAACTTCATCCAAGCAAGAAGAAGGGTTCTTGGCTTCCATAAGGTCAACTTCCACCAAAAGCAAGCGAAGGATGTAAGATTCCCTCACCGCAGATATTAGATTTGTAGGATAAATTACAAGAAAGAAATATGAAGTTTGGAGCTTTATATGTTTCGGCCAACTAAGTTTTGGGCTAGGATTCATGAAAATGCTATTAGGGAAACCTTTTATAGGTTGTATGCTCCAAGTAGGGATCTTTAGGTAACAAAAGTCCAAAGGTTTTAACCCTATATGTTTCGGCCACCAAGGGTTTAGGGTTAGGGTTTCATGAAGAGCTCCCCCTTATGAAGTTAGGTTATGATATATGCGTACATGAATAGATTTAGGTGACAAAGTCCAAAGATCTTAACCTACAAGTTTCGCCAACCCATGAAATTAGGGTTAGGGTTGCATGAAAAATATTTCTAATGATACTATGATTGGTTATAAGGTTTCATGAATGAATTTTAGGGACAAACCCAAGCTTGAGCCCTCACAAGTTTCGCCAACCCATGAAATTAGGGTTAGGGTTGCATGAAAATATTTCTAATGATACTATGATAAGTTATAAGGCTTCATGAATGAATTTTAGGGGACAAACCCAAGCTTGAGCCCCTCACAAGTTTCGGCCAACCAATGAAACTAGGGTTAGGGTTGCAAGAAAAGGCTTCTAAGGGAACTAGGGGATGTTGTATGCCTCATGTAGGAGTTTTAGGTGACTAAACAATGCCATGTTGGAATACCTTACATGTTTCGGCCAACATTGGTTTTGGGGTTAGGGTTTCATGAAAACACCCCCCTTATGTAGTTAGGCTATGTGATGAACAAGTTTTATGATTTAATATGCCATGAATATGCCTAGGAAATATGCTTCATGTTTATGATGTAATGTGCCATGAAATATGCTTAGGTGATGAACATGTTTTGTGATTTAATATGCCATGAATATGCCAAGGAAATATGCTTCATGTTTATGATGTAATGTGCCATGAAATATGCTTAGGTGATGAACATGTTTTGTGATTTAATATGCCATGAATATGCCAAGGAAATATGCTTCATGTTTATGATGTAATGTGCCACGAAATATGCTTATGTGATGAACATGTTTATGCTTTAGGACCCCATTAGGGTACTCTTATGTTATGAATGCATGTGTCCTTCAGATAAGATGGAGATGCTTCCCTTTCAAGTAGGGATCAAGAGCTCTCCTTATGATAAGATGGAGATGCTTTCCTTTCAAGTAGGGATCAAGAGCTCTCCTTAAGATAAGATAAAATGGAGATGCTTCCCTTTCAAGTAGGGATCAAGAGCTCTCCTTATGATAAGATAAGAATAAGATGCTTCCCTTTTTATGTTGGGGATCAAGAGCATTCTTTATAATATGACAAGAAAAGAAAGGAATTAAGTATTTTACTTTGTAAGAGGTTAAGTACCCGACCGGTCAGATGGTCGTTAATCAAATCCATAGGGACATAAGAAGACGTAAGAGGTCGTGCCCTAGTAAGACGTAAGAGGTCTTGCTCTAGTAGGTCTGGTGGCTCGCTACCCCAGCCTATTAGGGAATGCGCATTATGTGGTACTTAACCTGGGGCCCCCCAAACAAGTTATGATGATGTTGAAGTATTTATATGTATATGTTTTGAAAAGAAAAGACTTTTATGAAATTATGTATGCTTATGTTAAAGATTATGAATGCTTACGAACTCGTCCTTTATGCATTTTGGATGTTATGAAGTTATGATGTTTAGAGTTAAGTTTAAGAATGTGGTGACTTTGTACTTTGTGCATGTTTCGAATATATGATGTTGTGAATGCTTATGGTTAAGTTTAAGAATACTTGTGATTATGTACCTTATGCATGTTTAGGATTTATGTTCTTATAAATGTTTATGCTCAAGTTAAACATGCTTATGATTATGTCCTTTATGCATGTTAGATTCTATTAAGTTATGATGCTTATAGTAGTTTAAGAATACTTGTGATTATGTACCTTATGCATATTTAGGATTTATGTTATTATAAATGTTTATGCTCAAGTTAAAAATGCTTATGATTATGTCCTTTATGCATGTTAGATTCTATGAAGTTATGATGCTTATAGTAGCTTAGAATACTTGTGATTATGTACCTTATGCATGTTTAGGATTTATGTCATTATAAATGTTTATGTTCAAGTTAAAAATGCTTACGATTATATCCTTTAAGCATGTTAGATTTTACGAAGTTATGATGCTTATAGTAAGTTAAGAACATTTGGGTTTATGTACTTCCTGCATGTCTAAGATTTATATCATGAATGCTTATGTTTAAATTATGCCCTGCTTGGTTTTAATTATGCTTAGCATGCTGATGTAAACTCTATGCCATGCTTAGGTTTTATTACGTGGTATGTTGTTGATTAGTGTTACTATGGAATACTTAGGCTATTTATGCTAGTATGCTCATGTTTCTAATTGCTTGATGAAGTTCGTGGTTTTTGTGAGTAGGCAAGAATCTTACTAAGCTATATGCTTATAGTTTATGTTGTCCATATACTGCAGATCAAGGAAACCTGAACTAGAGGAAGTAGCAGGAAGGGCCCAGTGTGTGTGATAGTGGCATGGTGGAGAAAGACCCTATTACTATCTGCTTATATTTATATGCTCAATTAACAACTTAAGACATTGCTTCCGCTTATAAGACTTGTGAATTATTAGTACCATGTTGGATGTTGCTTAGTTATGTTATTGTTCAATTTCTTAAGAAAGTTGATATGATAGAACTCACGAATGGATCTTTATGTTGGGCATGTTATGAAATGAGATAAGATATGGTAACATGCTAACTATGAATAAGATAGGTGATGCATGTAGAAAAGAAGGTTTATGCCATGATAACATGCTTAAGTAAGATGGTGGAAGGAACAATGTGTATTATGTTTTAAAAGAAAAAAAAGAAGAAAGGGGTAAAAGTAGCATACGAGAAGTGAGATATATGGCGTTACATACACTTAGGTGTATTGAGTATGACCGACATAGAGGTGATTCAATTTAGTACTGACTACATAATTGAATCGGACCACGGATATTATGTTGTACATGCTCTTAATCCTGATATAATAACGGGCACATGTACTTAGTATTTATTTCTTTGCTTTACCACTGGGTGAGATTTAGATGGATTAAATCAATATGCCCGGTAAGTTGGGAAATAATATTATTTACATGGTGTGCCGTTGATTATAGGAGGAAACCGTGTCCTATATATTAGGTTGATGATGTCCCCTTGAGGAGCACATAAGGTTCATCTTGTAAACTCAGCTGGTTGACTTAGTCAACATGATGATAAGGTTGAGTGGTACTACTCGAGGAATTAGATGTTGATTAATTGATGGTCAGTAAATCAATTAATTGACGGACATTCGATATCTTAAACACGGGGAGATTAATGTACAAATAATATATGGAGCCCATATTGATTTATGGGGGTTGGTGAGGTAGTTCAATGATGATCCTCTATTGGAATGGAACATCATTGATGGATCAAGATTGTGTGGTTCCGATCCATCGGGTGGCCAAGACCCAACTCCTCCTTATGGTCCCTATCGTAGCCTAATATAATCCTTGTGAAGTCTAGATCCAAGAATGTAAAACAAAACCTAGAACCAATGGTTGGGATTAAATCCCTAGATCCGATGGTTGGATGAAACCCTAGAACCAACGGTTGGGATTAAATCCCTAGATCCGATGGTTAGGATGAAATCCTAGAATCGACGATTTGGATTAAATCCCTAGATCCGCCGGTTGGGATAAAACCCTAGATCCGACGGTTGGGATAAAACCTTAGATCCAACGATTGAGATTAAACCCTAGATCCGACGGTTAGGATAAAAACCTAGATCCGACGGTGGAGATTAAATCCCTAGATCCGATGGTGGAGATTAAAGGAGGCTTAAGCCTAATTCTATAAATAGGGGGCTTAGGCTTGGGCGGCAAGTATTGGATTTGGTTTTTCGAATTGGAGTTAGGGTTTTGGGCGGTTAGGGTTTTGGGCGGCTAGGGTTTGGAGCAAAGTGGGCGGCAACCTTCTTCCATCTTGTTGATTGTCGGCGCCCACCTCCTTTGATCATTCCTTGGCCGGCGCCCATCCTAGAGGCCTCTCCCTTCTTCCTTGGCTGGCAGTTCTCCTCCCATTGGTGGTCGGTTCTCTTCCTCCTCCCTATTCTCCAAAGTGGCCAGCGGCAACACTTCTTGAAGTTAGTCAGCGCATCATCCAATTGTTCCTTGGCCGGCCGTTGCACCAAGTTCCATAATTTGGTGGCCGGTTCTAGATAGGAAGGTATTTGTTGTTTCTTCTCTTTGTTCGCAGCGAACAAGGTAGAGAAGAAAGCGATCTAGAAGGCTTCTACTCGTAGAGGATCTTCGTCCACACGTCGTCCACTTGAAGGATAGGACATACGGTAGAAGATCGTGAGGTATAAAGTTATTTTAACTTTATTTACAGATCTGAGCTTGTTCTTTTATGTTTTGATTATGCATGTGTGAATTAGTGAATATATTGTATAATCATGGACCCCGAAGACAAACAAAAAAACCGGCGATCCATCCGTCGTCTCTTCCGCGGCTAACCGACTAGAAGAGTTGTGTTGCTTGAACAACTAGTTTGTTCAAGCGACCACTCAAGTTGTTAGCACGATGACGAATAGGTTGTACTAAGGAAGCTCATCCTATCCGGATTAATTCTTTCATTAGTGAAAATTTTTATTCGGGGACATGGGAGCCAATGAGCCTCCGAAGCGACATCCCTTCATAGATAACACCGCTAAATATGTTTCAACAACTAAACAAGAAGATATACCTATGTTCTTTTGGCAAGGACAGTCCGCCTTTCAATGTCCAGTCTGCTTGCAAGTGAAGCACTTGCCTTTTGGCTTCTTCACTCTGCACGAGGGCTCGCCACTTTCTTTGCTCCACCTTGCTTCTTCTTCTTCTTCCCTTCGGTTTAGAAGTAGAAACCTTCGAGCAACCATGGCTTGAGCGCTTTGATGAAAAAGCCCCTCTGCCGCCTGGAGTTCTGTCAGAAGCTCCGCCAATGAATACAACCTCTTGTTCATGTTGTAGTTGAGGCGGAACTGATCAAAACTTCTAGGCAGAGATTGGAGAATGATATCGACCTGGGTTTCCCCATCGATCTCAGCTCCGAGGACTTCCATCTCATTCGGATGAGCCATCATCTTGAGAACATGGTCCCTGACGGGTGTTCCCTCGATCATGGTGGTCGTCATCAAGTTCCTCATAGCCTCCTATCTGGCCGCCCTACTCTGATGTCCAAAAAGTTCCTAGAGATTGAGCATCATGTCAAAAGCCATGGCCATGGCCTGATGCTGATGTTGCAGCACATTTGACATAGATGCCAAAATGTAACACCGCGCCATCTCATCTGCCTTGATCCATTTCTTATAACTCTCTTTCTCCTTTTCATCAGAGTCATCGGTGGGCTTAGGAGGACAGACCTCGAGGAGTACAAATTTGTACTCTACAGTTAAGAAAATATCCAAATTTCTTTTCCAATCAATATAATTTGTTCCAGTAAGTTTATTTTCTTTCAATATCACAGCAAGTGAGTTGAAAGCCATTTGAAACCTAAGAATCACAATGATCAAAATATTAGACTTCAAATATCATTGATTCCTCAAACAATAAAATTTCGAAATCAACCAACACCTCAAAACACTGAGAATATCGCATGCCATGATAGTGTGGACGTATACGAATTCTACATTTATAAGAGGAGGTTTAACCCATTAATTTTTATTATCTTGTGAACCTTACTTTTTGATAAATAAAATTAATAGTTGGTTCCTCTTTGGCCCTACAAATAAAAGCAGTGACTCCGATGGGGAGTATACTTTTTATTTGCATCTAAGTGTGCACCATTACACGATAATAAACGAATTATCTCGGATTATGTGCCTTACCGATGGGGAAGTACACATGCTCCTAAATAATTTTCTATAACCATTATTTGACCTAGTGATCCGCAAACAAACTCATCCGATGGGGAGGAAGCTACTCAGAGCCGACGCGCAAGTTTGTTACATCACATGTCAAATTGTAATGGAGGCCGCAGGAATTAATTAAAATGTCCCTCTCTCAATTAGTAAATGGACACTGAGGAATTTTCATGCACACACAATATGCATATAAAACAAATCAGCAATAAATATGGAAAAAATCAGAATTTTCCCAACTATTATGACATTGTTCTCCAATATGCATCCCGTCGTGTCGCCACCTCGTCCGCTCCACCTTTTCCCGTGGGCAAGTCACCAAAGAGATCCGAGCCAAGATAAACTATTTTAATTTACATCCATCGATCCTATACTCCACGAAGGAGTGTAAAAATAATCCAGATCGAAAGTAAACTAAAATGAGTGGCTAAACAATGTCGTATTTAATTACAAAAATTAAATACTAATTTATCCTCGTCAACCCCGAGGATTCAAATAATATACAATCACACACACATGCAATCACATACACACATATATTAGCCATAATAGTTGGAACTTATGCCTGCAACCAAAAAGTTATCCTACGCACATCCTACTATCATCCGGCATACACAATATATGATAAGTGCATGAAAGTAACCGAATCCAAAACACACAAAGCCAAAAATTGTGGCTCTAATACCAATATGATGGCATGCTCAAAGGCTCGTCGGCTCCCATGTCCCCGGATTAAAATTTTCACTAATGAAAACTAATCCGGATGGGATTAGTTTCCTAAGCTCAACCAATTCGTCGTCGTGCTAACAACTTGAGCGATCGCTTGAACAAATTAGTTGTTCAAGCAACAAAACTCTTCTAGTCGGTTAGCCGCGGAAGAGACGACGGATGGATCGCTTGTAGTATACGGAAAAAATAATTAAATTAAAATAAATTAAAATTTTTAATCCTTTAATTAATTAGGATTAATTAGGGGATTAATTGGGCTTAATTAGTGAGCTAATGGGTTAATTTTCTAGCTGGGCTGAAATGGGCTTGGGCTAAATCGGATTGGATTGGATTTGGGTTAGGGGGCTGAACCAGCTGAGCTGAACCCAATCAGATTGGGCTTAGAGTTGGCTGAGTTAACCGGATCACGTGAACATCATTAAAAGCCGCCGAATGAACCCAGCACATTCGCGATCCACATTTCTTCTCCGCGACATTTCTCTGCTCCGCGCGATCGCATCACCGACCTCCGCTCGTCAGTGTCCGGTTCAGGCAGCTCGACGATGCCATCCCTGGCCTGATCTCTGGCCACGGATCAAGGGGTTCTCTCCAGGGGAAAGTCGCGGCGACACTCCATCGGACATTTGCGTCGTATCGCGGCAACGAGCTGCCATCGAAGGTAAGGACCGATTGTTGTCTTTCCTTCCGAGTTTAAGGTTTGTTGTTTAGCTGTAGTTCGCATGATTTTAGTTTAGATCTATGGGTTGGAAGTGATCGGGAGTCTGGATTGTTTCGGCGAGCAGCTGGGATTTGGGAAATATCGCCGCCGGTGAAGGTTGGACTCGGCAAGTTGGATCTAACCCAGTATATCCATCTATGGTATCCATTGATTGAGGTGTTGTTATACTGTGATTGTGGGATTTGATTTGTCTTGGGAATTTGATTACCGATGTGTATTTGGGTGTGATTCGGGTATTGGTGCTCGGGTAATTCCTGTGATGGTTGATTTGTTTGGATTGTTAGGGATTTTTTTTAGCTGTGATTACGGTAAGCAATTGATAGGGTGTAGTTGGTATCCTATGATTGCAGATGTTGTCG
The DNA here is from genome assembly GCA_025175895.1 of Wurfbainia villosa. Lineage (NCBI taxonomy): Eukaryota > Viridiplantae > Streptophyta > Magnoliopsida > Zingiberales > Zingiberaceae > Wurfbainia > Wurfbainia villosa. The sequence goes on from CM046002.1 coordinate 88,348,819, forward strand.
ATGTGGTTGATCAGGATTTTCTTCGGTGAGCAGAGGTTGAACAGGGGGTGCTGCCGGAGATATTCTATTTTGGTGTCGAGTGTGAGGAGCTTGTGTCGGAAGAAATTCAAGCTCGGGAAAGTTGTTAATTAGGCTTTCCATTGTTGTATTTGTGTAGGAGATCGATTTGATTAGGTGTAGGTTCTGTGGATGGCTTGGTTGAGTTAATGGTTGATTGGGTTCTGCTGTGATTACGGTAATTGTTTGGGATGATTGTGGGCTGTGATCAGGAGGTGGAATTTGTATTGTCGATTGTCTCATTTGATGTCTATAGGGTTTTGGGTATTGGGTATGCTCGGTTAATATTAGTTGTTGCTTGACCTATTTGGATTTAGAGATTCTTAGTGTATTGGATTGTATTGGTTATCCTTTATTAAGGAGAGGTGATGAGGGTAGTCTATATTGTTGGGAGTATTGTTCAGATCTATATAAATTTTAATTGATCTATGTAGTGTGTCGGAATGGGTTAGTCGGAGTGGTTAAAGTGCCTCCGGGAAAAGAATACGAATATAAATGAGTTAGTATTTTGTTCGTATAAGTATCAGTGATTTGTACTTAATCATAATTTGCTACTATTGTGCAAGTTTGGGATACGAAGCAGGTCCACGACCGTGAGGATTATTCGAGCCTCGTATCAGGTGGGTAATATCTACCTGGTCCGGTAGTTTGATCAATTCTAGTGCATGACATTGTATATATGTTTATACATGTTTACCTTAAATCCACTCTTATTAAATCATATGCTTGTACTGTCTTTGACCTTGAGATATATACTCTATTACGTCATTGATTATCTAGCATGGATAGAAACTGTAAAACCCTATTATGCGTTAGCTGATAGAGGTTCAGTAAATACATGTGGTTAGGGTGATCTTTATGACCTCAGATCTGGGTTACTGGGTTGCATCACTAGGTTAGGTGATGAGTCCAAATTATGAGGTCAGTCGTTATACCGTACGTACATTAGTGAGGTAGCTTGACGAATCCATTTATCTGTACATAGGTAAATAGGTTGTGATTACAAATTTGTCATCCTTGCATGATTGACTTTTGGTGGACTAGGTCTCCCCGTGAGTTAGGGAGTGTTGCGAGGATTTGTGTGTGGGCTATGCATCATTACATTTCATGTATGTTGACGACTGGGTCTGCCTTGTGGTTGAGACGAGTCGTCAGTCATCCTGCCTCCTCGGCCACTCGGGGTAGTGGTTGCAAGGTTGAGGGCAGAGCATTGTGTGCGTGCCTTTCTTGCCCACTAGGGATGGTGGTAGCTGGAGATGCACACTTGGCCACTGTGTGGAGTGGTAGTTAGCGCACTCACCCACTATAGATGATGGTCGTGTGATGTGCAATAGTCCTGGGTGCAGTGCCCGTCTACTCATGGGTAGGGACGAAGCGGCTAGCAGCAGGGACCCCCGTGTGAGTAGCATATAGCTCTATGGCTGCTAGCTACTGTTTCATACTACCCAACTCGGTCACTCGAGAGTGGTGACGGCTGGAGTCGGGATAGTTGTCATGTCGTGCCACCTAGGCCACACTGGGGTCGTGGTAGCCAGTTGGGTGCACAGGCATGACCATGCATATGCATTCGATATATATATTTGTATGCATGTATTCGATATATGTTTTACTTATGCTTGTGAGATGTTGCATTTGGTTGCTGCATATGATTATATATCATGCTACATGTCATTTGCATTTTATATACTGCTGTGTGTTGAGTATGAGTATGTTTTGGTTTAGACTGTCGCATGTTATTTGGATTATGCTATGATATACCTGTTCAGGATGTTATAGGTCATGTGGACGGCAGACCGTCAGGTATGTACATTATTTTATGTCAGTTTATTAGTTTAGTGTATGCTATGAGTATGACCGTATCTGTAGTTTCTGGTTACTATGTTGAGTACTGTATGTATGATGAACTCATGCTGCATACCTGTAGATCTTCACATGTATACCTGTAGATCTCTTTACCCTGTATGTTGTTCATGCACTTCTATATATTACCCCTGAGTTTTATACTCACCACCCTGGACCCTGGGTTTCCTGTCGCCCAGGTAGTAGATAGAAGACTTCGGCATGGACTTGGAGCATTGCCACCTGATCCCATCTCGCCGTTTTTCCGAGGGTTTTTGCTTCCCATCGCATGTATCTTCATATGGACTCTTATTGTTTTGGAGATCATGCTGTATGTTTCTCTTTTGATATTCAGTATGGATTTTATTCTAGTATGGACGGATATATCGATGTACTTATGTTGATGAGTTTGTATTTCCATGTGTTTGTCTCTAATTGATGTTATACGTTTTGTTGTGTTGCTATACATTTTCGATATGTGTTATGCTGCGACTTTGTACCCTATTGGAATTCATATAAGGGGTGCCTTAGTTGGCGGAGTAGAGTCTACCTCGGGGCGTGACAATTTTATTGGTATCAGAGCTCTAGGTTGCGATGCCATGCAATAATGTTTTTGTCGGATTTTGGGACCTCGAAAATCGTTTTGATTTGATTTGATTTCGATTTTGGTAAGATGGGATTGACAGAGGCATGAGCTCCAAGTTGTCCGAAGTAAGAAATCTTAACACTTAATATTTTCTGGTTAAATATTTAAGTAAGTCGTTCAACATGTGTGAACAGACGATATTATGGCACCTGTTCAGACTCGTAAGAGAGGTCGACCATCTAAACAGCTTACTACCGGAGGACCGATTGATCAGGAGGAGCCACGACAGTCTCCTACCAGAGGTTCGGAACCTCAAGAGCGTGATGTACCCCTGACTATGCCAACTGCTACGGATTCCAGTTGGGTCAGAGTCAAGGCACGTATACCTGTGTTAGCACGGTCAGCCAAGGACCGATTTACGGTATTCCGAGGCGAGTCTGATCCCTGGATTGCACGGACTTGGTTAGACAATTTGGAGGATACGTTTGAGTTCATGAGTTGCACCGATGAGGAGAAGGTGGGTCTAGCAGCTTACCATCTTCGAGATCAGGCGACTACGTGGTGGAAAATGCAGAAGACATTGATGGGAGAGCAGCACATCACTTGGGCAGTTTTCCGAGATATATTCTGGAGGCAGTATTTTCCTTCTGCGTTCTCTACAGCACGCCGTCAGGAGTTCTTAACGCTTAAGCAGGGCAACCGGTCAGTCATGGAGTATAATGCGGAGTTCACTCGACTTATGGAATTTTGTTCCACAGGATGTTGTTCCAATTTATGCAGGGTTTGGCTGCATATATTCGGGCCAAACTATCGGGATCTTCCATTAATTCGTACCGAGAGGCACTGGATAGGGCACTGTCTATTGAGATGACTTCTCAGCAAATTGCAAAGGAGAGAGAGTTGGAAAAACAGATGAACCAAGGAAAGCAATGGAAATCTGATGCGACTCCTGAGACTCAGAGAAAGCAAGATCAGAGAGGGGCTTCTCATGGTACTTAAGAGGGATCATCTAGGGCACAGAAAGGGAAGCAACCAGCTTCTGGACAGTCTGGAGGTTCTCAGAAGAACCGTAAGAGCGGACACATGGCTAGATGCTATAGATGCGGGTCAGGAACCCACCACATTTTAGAGTGTCCCTTGGACCGAAGTGTTTGTTATTACTGCAAGCATCCAGGGCACACTAGTCGAGAGTGTACTCTGAAGGCACAGCTGGAAGGTTCAGGAAATTCTAGCAAGTGAAAGAGATCTGATCAGCATCATCAGCAGAGGTCAACACCTAGGACGCAGATGCATGGTCAGAGACAGCCACCCCCTCCTACAGCTCAGATATATCATATACATGGGAGTGATTCTTAGGGATGCGATTCATTATACACCGGCTCGAGAGTTATTATTTGGACCACCTACTCATATCTACCGGCGGCTCGGGATATATTATGCTACAAGAGTCCCTCGGCAAAGATCATCATAGACCCGATCCATCCGAGTGGAGGCATTCTACTATTATATCCGAGCGCTTGGTCGCATGTGGAGACTGGACGAGTTTATGCCATTACCCGAGAGGACGCTCAGTGGGCCGAGGGATCGGTCATTCGGGGTCTGATTTTGGTTTATTCTATACCTGCTGATACATTGATCGATACTGGTAGCTCGCATTCCTTTATTTCTAGTATATTTCTGAGTAAAATTGGGAGAATCCCTATGATTCGTTTTTGTGGATTAGCGGTATCATTACCATCGGGTGAGGTTTTGACCAATCATCAAGTAATCAAGGGTTGTCCGTTGGATTTCGAGGGACATATACTTACGGTGGACCTTCAGGTGCAAGAGATGGTGGAATTCGATATCATACTCGGAATGGATTGGTTGGCTACATATTGTGCTACAGTGGATTGTAGAGCGAGAGTAGTGACCTTCCGACCACCAGATCAGCCTGCATGGGAATTCGTGGGTACCCGGGATGATGGAGTGTCCGTTATATCTGCACTTCAGGCTCGGAGATTATTGTCGCATGGTTGTCAGGGTTACTTATTCTCTATGGTTAAAGTGGAGAGTGAGGAGATACCACCTCTTTCCAGCGTGCAAGTAGTTCGTGAGTATCTGGATATATTTCCAGATGAACTTCCGGGCTTGCCACCTCCGAGGCAAGTAGAATTCGCGATAGAGGTGATTCCAGGAACCGCACCGGTGTCAAAAGCTCCATACCGGATGGCACCGAAAGAGTTAAGTGAGCTAAAGATACAGCTGCAAGAGTTATTGGGTCGGGGTTTTATTCGTCCTAATGTTTCACCTTGAAGAACTCCGGTGCTGTTCGTTAAAAAGAAAGATGGATCTCTGCGGTTATGTATTGATTACCGACAACTTAATGTAGTAACCGTTAAGAACAAATATCCACTGCCGAGGATAGAGGATTTGTTTGATCAGCTCAAGGATACTTGCGTGTATTCCAAGATTGATCTGCGATCAGGTTATCATCAGCTGAGGGTAAGAGACGAGGATGTTCAGAAGACAGCGTTCCGCATGCGTTATGGACATTACGAGTTTCTAGTGATGCCATTTGGTCTTACTAATGCTCCAGCTGTATTTATGGATTTGATGAACCGGGTATTCTTGAGGTACTTAGATCAGTTTGTCATCGTATTCATAGATGATATCTTGATATATTCTCGTTCTGAGGAGGAGCATGGGCACCATCTTATTGTGGAGACATCATGACGAGAGCATTTATATGCC